>OX422222.1:231430661-232829914 GCA_949130495.1 Sambucus nigra
CCTAATTATCCTACACAGTCTAACTAGGACAACAACTGTTATCAAAGTCCATCCTACTGATAATCACCGTTAGATAAACATATGCTACCCTATCCAAGTATAATTTCATTAACAATAACATAGATACACACTTGATATAAATAAATGTACACGTGATATGATTCATAGCTACACTCGTGCTACAAACAGATATTTACATAATGATAACATAGCTACACCTGCGTTATAAATAGATATACACATGATATCTCGTGTACCTGATATCTCGTATACACATACATATGATATCATGTATACACATACATATATATCTCGTTAGATATACACATGATATCTCGTATACACATACATATATATATATATATATATATATATATATATATATATAAGTATAATGGCATCGCCAGATCTAGAACCTCACAGATGCATCCCTCGTGTGCTATCAGTCTCCAGGCATGTCACGCATCCCACTGAGCCACTAGGTCGGTCGTGTAAGGACAATTTTTCATTGGAGCCAATTTTTATATATTGGATTAATTCCGGACAAAAATCTTCGAGTCATAGGATAAAAGTTTTATTTCTGACCTCTCAATCCTATGATAGTTTTTTTTGAAGACGTAGCGGCCAAGTTCACATCATATGCCGTGTTTTCTGCCTTGTTCTCGTCATCAACTTTCTAAGGATCTCTTAGGTATGAATGCTTATATTATGTTGGACCTTGGAAATTTATTATTGTCAAAAATTTTGTTAAGCTATTTTAAAATGAATATATTTTTTTCAAGAAAAATATTTTTATTTTTCCCAGGTCGTTCAAATGAGATTTGGTGTTCATTTGAAAAAGATTCTAACGAAGTCTCTTTTGATTTATGCAGAATTTTCATTAGAAGTTTCGTTCTTATCTCGTTCGAACGAGATGGATATGTCGTTCAAACGATATTAGTTTTCGAACAAATGACCGGAGCAGTTTTTAAAAAATGGCAGTTTTCTCTTGGCAATTTTTCTCTTAACCTCCCACTTATTTTTCCATACATTTTAATAGTGCAAAAGTGCATTTTTCCAGAGGAACTTTTCAAGCCTTTAGAGAAAAAAATTTCTCTAAGAAGTTCATCCATGTTTATTAATCATTTGTGATTAATTTTTATAAAACACCAATCCAAGTTTACACCCAGTATTTTGATCCAATTTTTCACATGATAGATGTTTAAGATCATGTTTTGGCACCGGGTTTATCATTCTCTACATCATTAAGATTGTTTTTTACTGATGATTTCGTGTTTATTGGGTTACATACGGTCGACTACGTATGCGTGACGGTAGCATTGCCCCATCAATCGACTCCAAGACGTAGGTGGACTCCTACATTGTCACTGGGAATAGGTTGAAGGAACAAAAAGCGTCAAGGCTTGAGAGGGTGTCGAGTCATTGAGTAAGTATTCTGTCGTGCCTTTGTAGTAAATCCGTACTTAGTGGACTTGTGGTTGAGTCGTTCTAGAATTTTCTCGTTGTGGGTTTGCCTCTTACATCTCAGCATTGTGGTTGTGCATTTTATCTTACAAATTTTCACCTAGATGCATGCTTAGGATTAACAAGATAAAATTGGTGTAATCACGAAAATCATGTAATTGGTGCTCAATTAATTTGAGTTTCGTAAGTTTAAGAAAAAGTTTGATTTGATAAAATTCATGTTTAATTTGATTTGTGTAAATTTGAACTTGAATTAAAGTTTTGTCTAAGAAGTGAAAATTAATTTGAAAGAAAATTAAAATTCAAAAATCTCGGGAACCATCATTTCGAATTTTACAAATTGGTATGAGGGCAAGTTCATTAAATTGTCATGTTGGGTCCTTTTAGGTTTCAATATTAAAAATTTATTATTTTTGAAGTTTTCTATTTTTGATGGTTCTAACGACGCGTACTGGAATGCGCGTATGAGGTCAGCACTTAAGTCATTAGATGAGTGATTTGGTAAGCGATTGTTAGAGAGTTGTCTCCACCAACATGTTTAGTAGGAGATGTTTGTGTTCCTAAACTCATAAAAAGATGGAGTGAGGATGAGCTTAAGCTAGTAAATTTTAATTCTCATGGTTTAAATGATCTTTTTAGTGCGGTCACACAGGATGAGTTATGTCAGATTATGACATGTGAAACGTTTAAAGAGGCTTGGGACATACTCCAACTCACCCATGAATGTACTGGTGATGTCAAGGCATCTAAATTCCAAAACCTCACCACTCAATTTGAAACCATTAAAATGGATGAGAGTAAAACCTTCGATGAGTTATGTGCTAGATTGTTCGATATCATTAACTGGTCTTTTAACTTGGGAGAGAAGATACCTGACCACTATGTCATAAAAGAAAATTTTGAGGTCATTACCGGATAGTTTAATCCAAAAGTGGCCGTTTTGAATTCTTTATGCACTTTAAACTCTACTAAACCTGAAAAACTTATAGGTGACTCACAACCCTATAAACTTGACATGTTTACCTCTAAGGATGTGAAGAAGAAGGATAAGGGTATAACTTTAAAAACTCTAAAGGTGGAAACACTTGTTTAGGATGATGAGTTTGACATCGACTTGGATGATATGGCTATGTTTGCTAAGAAATTTAGAAAATTTCTTAAGTTTAATAAAGAGAAATTTAAAAATAATTTTAAGAAATTTGAGAACTCTAAGTATAACAAAGCCGAGAAAATCCCTAAAAATCTTAATGATGATCTTAAGATGGACGAGTCGAATAGATATTTTGGTTATGTGGGTCATGGCCATAGGGAAACCGAGTGTTCCACTAAACTAATGAAGGAGGGAAAGAAAACCATAGCTTACAATGCCACCCTTAGTGATAATGAACCGAAAGAGGGACCTGATTCCTCCATTGAGCACAATCACCACGTTCATGGCTAGTCATGTAAGCATTGATGATGAATCTTCCCATGAAGATGTTTCTTTGCATGACACTTTCGAGGCCATCGTTTAAGAATCCCAAGTGTTTAAAAGTAAAGTGAGTGGAGAAGAGGAGGAGGAGAGTGAACTCCAAGTTGCCTTTTATGAATGAATAGTTGAAATTAAAAAAAGGCAAACTTTAAGTTGGAAGCTAGGATGAAAGAGCATACCATAGGTAATGATTAAAGTATTAGGGCGCGTGAGAGGACTCTTCGGGAGAAGCTAGAGTCTGTTGAAGGAAAGAGAGATAGTCTTCGAGGTTTAATAAAGGCTATGGAGAGATAGCTTCTTGATTTTGAAGAGACTATGAGTTTGCTTGAGTATAGGATAATGGAGCTTGAATGGAGACTGAGAGAATTGAGTCAGATCAAATTTGATTTGGAGTGTGGTTTAAAGAAGTTGGATAAATTTTAGGCACCGTCCAAATCAAAGATGACAAGTGTGGTTTTAGCTTCGATACTCAAATTGCTTTCAAAAACAAAGACAACCATGATTTTGAGAGAATCATCTAGGAACGCTAGAAAAGATTAACCGTTAGGTAAAACATTTCACCGTTCTTTCACTTGCACACAATGTGGTAGGGTGGGTCACCTCAGGAGATTTTATTTCGATCTTATAAATGACTAAGCATAAATTTTTCTGAATTTCGCCCCTTAATTTAGTAATTTTAATATCTCAAAAAACGTAATTAATTTGATTTTATCCCATATCATTGCTAATGATTTCTTCTAATAAGTACCTCGAGTTTCGTGTATTTCTTACTGATTTTACAGGTATTTAGTGCAAGAAAAGAAATAAAGAAACCAAAAGAAAGTAAGAGAACAAAGGAAGACAAGTCAAAGGGAAAAAGCGTAACTCTACACCCAAAGTTTTGATTTGAAGCCTAAATAAAATTTAAAGATCATCATCTCACAAGAGCGTAGGAAGAAACGACAGTCAAATCGGAGCTCTAGATCAAAAGATATGGAAAGTCAAAGTTGAAAAAGAAAAAGTCAAAGCTGAAGAATATCGGACCGATCCGGTTTAGGTCGGACCGATTCGAAATTCCACCATTCCAGTAAACCTCGGATCGATACAGAACCGATGGAGAAAGAACTGATCCGATAATAAACCGGTCAGGCTAATGGAAAACAAACCGATTCGGATAATGGAAAATGAACCGATTCAATAGGATCCGGACCGATCCGACTGTTGAATTTCTGGAATTTAATGTGGAAGATGAAATTTCTCGTATAATTCCTTTTTATTAGTTGTAAAATGTGAGGAGGAATTTTAATAGTCATATTTAGGTATTATAAAAGGCCAAGCCCTAGAGTAATGCAGGGAGTTCTTTTTGGCAGACAATTTCATATTTTCTTAGGATTTAGAAACCCTAGTTTGTAAGTTTGAGGCAAAGGAGTATTCCAGATTCAAGTTTAATTCTCTTTCCAAGTTTTGATTACAGATTTCAATCTTCAGTCCAAGTATTAATTTCAATTCTCTTATTTGTTTCTCTATTTTACTTTCAATTCGATTCTCAATTGTTCTACAATTCTCTTTTGAAGCTATGTTTCTTAGATATATGATTCCATGCATAGTTATAATTCTGTTTTCATATAATAAAACAATGTCTAGATAAATTTTCAAGGGTTGGGATGCATAAACCCATCCCTAGGTAAATTACCCATGTAGAAAATAGAGTTTAAATTAAAATTTGACATAAACGTGTACGGAAATTATACGAACATAGTAGGTCTTTTAATCTCTCTTGCCCTAGGTACTTGGGGTGTTTAAGAATACTATGCAAGTGTAATTGTTCTACACCGCTTTATAGTACCTTTGATTTCATATGATGCGGGCTAGTTTCCTCATATATGTAATGCTTAGGATCTCTAAAGACTGGATTCAGTTAAGATTTTAATTTACAATTATAGTATTCTATACAGTAAATTACTAGTAAATTGGGGAATTGTATCCTAACTTATTTCCTCTTATATTCATATCTATTCTCTTTACAATTCTTAGTTATTTTTGTGAATGTAGTTCATTCTAAATTTTTATTTCATCACCATTTGGAAATTTCAAACCATCAATCATCATCTTTTCTTTTCCGTTTAGGAATCATCTGAATAAGCTTTTCCTACGGTATTCATAATTGCCAATTTCTGTTCCCTGTGGATACGATCCCGACTTATCGGATTATTACTAACACGACAGGATTGTACTTGATCCTATAAAGCACGCACTTCAGACACATTTGTGGTCGCGTCAAGTTTTTGGCGCCGTTGCCGGGGATTACGTAAATTGGTGACACTTAGGAAAGTGAAATTAGTCCTAAATAGATTCATTACTATTAAAAAAAATCATCTCATCTCTTATAATATTACATGCAAAACCCCTTTTTAACCCAAGTTCACGAAAATCCCATTGTTGAAGCTAATTCTGACAATTCTCATACAACCGACTCTCCACACTTTTGGGTTCCACCTTCTTCACCTCAAAATTCAATCACAAGTTGCACTTTGAGTCAAACACTGAGTGAGGGTTCTGAATCGTTTGGTAGAAATATGTTTGTGCATGGTGGTATTGGTGTTGGTGGTGGGGAGGAAGAGCTACCTTATCTTCCCATGAAAGATCTCTTATTTCTTGAGCGACCTGTCACCCCTGCTGCATTTTACTTTCGTATAATGCCGATCAGTTCCACTTTCGTAATGGGATGATTCAAATTCTTCCTACATTCCACGGTATGGATTCTGAAAAGCCATATCTCCATATTAGAGAATTCGAAGAAGCGTGTGAGACGTTTTGTGATCAAACCTACCCACAAGATGTTATCCGATTAAAGCTTTTCCCTTTTCCCTTAAAGGATAAGTCTAAGACCTAGCTATGGTCACTACCCCTGAATTCTGTTTTATCCTGGAGAGATATGCACACTAAGTTTCTCTCCAAGTTCTTTCCACATCACAAACTAACTCCGTCAAAGCCCAAATCCAAGATTTTCGCCAAAATGAGAATGAAGCTTTTGATAAGTGTTGGGAACATTTTCAGGAGTTAGTTAGCGCTTGCCCACATCATGGGTTTTAAAAACATCATCTCATTTTATTTTTTCATCAAGGGCTTACTGTAGCATCTAAACAACTCGTGCAGACAATGTGTGAAAGACCATTCTGGGAACTAGACTCGAGCGATGCTGAGGCTCATCTAAAATACGTAGCGGAGACTACGCAAGGATGGGATGTTTCTGACCCCAATAGTCAAAACAAAAATTGACAAGTGTCCAACTCGCCTGCTGCGTCTGGTATTTATGACTTGGACAAAGACACTTTGTTAGATCGTCGATTTGACCAATTGGAAAAGAGTTTTAGAGACATACTTGAGATGTGATTGAGAGAAACTATCGAACCCATCCAAACTGGAAAGTAGAAAGTGTGTGCCATTTGTGCTGCTGGCTGTAATACCCCATAATTTTATTGATTTGTATTTAAGGGATTAATTGAATTAAATAAGAATTAATTGGGAATTAATCTGGATATAAATACTAACGAAATGTGAGTTGGTATTTGATTATGATGTTAAAATTGAATATTTCTGAGTATATATGGTAATATATGAGTTTTGAAAATATTTAAATTGTCAAGAGGCAGAAATACGATAATTTGGAAAATTTAATTGGAACGCGTGTGTCAGTCGCGTCAGGAATGAATTTATTCAAAATTAAAAATTAAATTATATTTTTATCAACCGAATGATCATTTTGAGTGCGCCAACGCATCCGTAAGGGTCGAAATAGTCAGAAAACACTAGCCGGGGGTTTAGTTTGGGTCCTAGGGCATTTTTAGGCCAAACCGGCAACCCAGAAGGGTATTTTGGTAATTTTAAAAATTGAGAAAATAAAACCCCACGAATTTTAGAGGTTAATTATATATTATTTGAGAGGCCACTAAGGCCATTACCAGCAAAAGATAAGAGAGTGGGCTACGGAGGTTTTGAGAGAAGTTAGAAAGAGGGTAAAGGAGTTTCCAAACCAAATCATCTCCCATCACCAGAAATTTGAAAGGATTTGTGACCGAAAAGAAGAGAGAGAGCCAACCTTGATCATCAACAACGAACGAGAACATTGGATTTAAGTCAAGTGATTTGATGTCGTTAATCGCAATGAATATTTCCTCCATGTTTAGTGTAGAAACTATATTTTTTTTTTTAAAGGAAACCCCTGATTTTATTGATAGACATGAAAAAAACCTTACAAGAGAGACTGATGACTTTATAAACTAGCCATCTTTACAAAAAGAAATGAAAAACACTATGAATATCTGAAATTGGGAAAACCCAAAGCATCCATAGAGAGGAGGCCTTTCAATCCTTTTGGTAACAGATCTAAAGAGCTTGATACAATTTGATTATGTGAGGAAACTCCTTTTGGTGAAACTCATGATTTTGGGTAGGGATTTGCATGTAGAATGATTATGGACGAATTCGATACGCAAAAAATGTAACTTTGGATGAATTAAAAGTGGATTTATAAGAGTCTGGGTAGTCAATAAAATTCTGAGTGCATGTTCATAGGGTTTGGAGCAAGAATTGGGGATTTATGATTTTGGCATGTTGATTAGTAAGATTGGACCCCAAAAATATGTTAAGGAGTGACCTAGGGTGACTTTAAATAGTTTAAAAACATTAAAACGTAATTTGGATGATCTTAAGACGAATTTAGAGAAGAGAAAAACGAAGAAAAAATGAGTTGGGAAAATTCTGGGCGTTTTCTGCCATCTCGTTAGAAGACCTGCCCAGGTCGTTCGAACGAGACTTTTAACGAGATGATAGTATCCCTTCTAACGAGTTTGTTGGAAGACTTCGTTCGAACGACACTCGTTCGAACAATCTCGTTCGAACGAGATTTCTAACGAGTTGACAGAATGGCCTTTTAGGCCTGATTTTACTTTGAACTTCCAATAGACTTATTTTAATCGAGTGTTAACCTTCCCTTGTTGACTAGTGGGTATAGTTTTGAGATTGGAGTACATTGAGGATTAAAACCTAGAATTTTATAGTACACCGAATGACATCTATGGGTTAGGGAAGAAGTACCAAAAATTACGACGTGAGGGGGGTTGACAACTTTTAATGTATATTATTCGGGGATTTGAAAACGCGTATCATTTAATGACGGTATAGGAATGTAAAATATACCTCTATTGATATAATAAGATATCTAAGATGTGTGAATGCTTAGTATATGTGGTTATCTGTGTATAACATACCTACCATACTTGCTATCATGGGAGGTTGGCGTACGATCAGGGCCATCTAATCTTTGTGAGCCTGCGGGGGGATTTAGATTGGTACCTCGAGGACATAGGTTAGAGAATGACTTATTGAGGAGTTAATAAGTCTGCTGATCATGGGAGCGTAGGTATGTGCGTGACCCATGTGATGTGAACTATGTTCACCTCCATTGTGTGTGATTGTTACTTATCAAAACGGTTCCTGAGAGATTCGGAATACGTGATCCTTATGTACATGATGTACCGGGATTTGATAGCAGAGTATGTGTGCATCGCAGCTTAGTCTAGGGGTGCCATTATTATATATTTAGGATGAGAATGATAAACTGGAATACTGAAATTAAGTACAAATGTGAATTAATGTAACATCTTTTGTCGAGTTAAAAACGGGAAACCTCTTAGTAATTATTGCAACTAATCCTAAGGAATGAAGGTAAAACTCTATGTTTATATTCAAATGCCGATAATTTAAACTTTTAATAGTATAGTAAACTCAGATATTGTATTAGACTAGTTAGTTAGTGGAATAACTAGAATGGGTACGGGTGCGTAGGAGTGCACACTTAGTTGAGAGGTGAGGAACTCATGTGAGTGCACGCACTATCATGTATTTTATATTCACTGTTTAATGATATTAAACACTTGCTGTATTTTAAACTGTTTTCACAATTGGGCTCTGACCCGTTTGCTTTCAAATCTATTTTCTTGTAAAAACCTTTTAGGTGCTCAGCCACAAGGACACCAAGCATAGGAGTTCCCTTACGGTGACGTGCTGTAGCTGCTGTGGAAGTTACAGGACCTCGATAGTAGACGCCTCCACTTTCTATCTTGATTCTATTTCAGATTTATTCATCTGTAGGGCATGTCGCCCCTTTTCGTTTAGAGACATCCTACTTACTCAGTTTTATTTCAGATTTTGGGTTGTAATTATTTAGTGATTCAGACTTTGTATTCAGTTTTATTCAGTATTTCGGATTATTTCAGAGGATTGTTCCTCCAAATTCACATATTTCTCTATCATTGTAATGTGACTATAATGTGGTTGTGATATCGTTATTACATAATGTAATACTTAATGCATGTTAATCGGATATAATTAAAAATTGACAACTCACTTTTTAAATATTAGGTGGCTAGTAATTGTTAAAACGTTTTTCGACAGTGATGCTATGAACTGAACCAACTTGACATTTTGTATTAATTTGAATAAAGGAGTAGCTACCCGGTATTTAATTAGTCGGGGTGTCACACTGGCCATTTTACAAAAGGATGTCCTATAATACCTGCCTACAAGGCAATGTACACTTAGCAAGTAGAAGCTATAGGAGGGTTTCGAGGAAATTTTAATGTACCTCAGTGGAATGCATACAATCAATCTTGGAGGAATTATCCTGGTTTCAACTATAGACAACAAAAAAGTGTGATTAATCCTAATTCACATGTTTCTTTGCCTCCACCCCTCCTCAATTTCAGCAAATGCCTCCGATGCAAACCCCCATGCAAGTACCATCTCCTGGTCCGTATGTTACTCCACCTAGGCGATCTCTTGAGGATAATCTGAATCAATTCATCCAATCTCAAAAGGAGAATAATGCTAAGTATGATCGAATGTTCATGGAAATACATACTAGCATCTCTAGGTTGTAATCTGCATTGAATATTCAGGAGAATGGTAAATTCCCAGCTCAAGGCCAAAGACCTCTCAAAGGCAAACTACCATTATCTCTACATCATCGGATTTGCAGGAGCAATGTCAAGCTGCCTCGACCAGGCGAAGTTGTCGCGTAATTGATCTAGCGCCACCCCCACCCAAGGAATCTAAGGCTAAAGAAGTTTCAGAGTCTGAGGCGACCCCATTTCATATGGATGATAAGGATGAAGAAGGTGAGCCTGAAGTTGAAGTAAAAACGCCCACTGCTGCTCCATTTCCTCAACGCTTGGCACCACCCAAAAAAGGAGCCTCGCTTACTGAAGTGTTAGATGTTTTGAAGCAAGTGAAGTTGAACTTGCCATTTTTGGATGGTCACCAGCAAATTCCCGCCTATGCCAAAGTCATCAAAGATCTTTTGACTATCAAACGACAACTTAAGATGAAGAAGAACGTCTTTTTGGCACAAAACGTGAGTTCGGTCCTTCTTAATGATCTTTCCCCAAAATTCAAGGATCCTGGTGCACCCACAATCTCGTGTGTTATTGGAGAGTGTAGGGTTAAAAAAGCTTTGCTAGACTTAGGTGAGAGTGTGAATATCCTTCCGTACTCTATTTATAAGCAGCTTGATTTAAGTGACCTTAAACCTACACGAATCACTATACAGTTAGCAGATCGAATAGTGCGTGCCTCGAGGGATTGTAGAGGACTTTATCGTTCAAGTGGACACATTCTACTTCCGTATAGACTTTGTCATTTGGGACACGAAGCCTTCCCCTCATTCTAGTAATCATGTTCCCATAATTTTAGGCCGTCCATTTTTAGCTACTGCTAACGCTTTAATCAACACACGAAATGGCCAAATGCAACTCACTTTTGGAAACATGACCCTCGAGACCAATATTTTCAATGTTGCTAACCAAATGGGTGATGAGGATGAAATTCATGCAGTTGATCTTATTGAAGAGGTGGTGGATGAGCATATTGAGAAGATCATAGGTGGGGATGCACTTGAAGTTTGTTTAGTGCAAGATGTTGAGAGCGAGAGTTCCTATACTGAGTTTGAGTGTGAAGTGAAGGAGTTGGGAGTTTTGTTACAAGAAGAAGTGACTTTTGAGAAGTTGAGAGATGTTGACTGGATTTCTAAATTTGAGGAGTTACCCTCATGGGAGTCACGCATGATCCCCTCTGAAGATAGATTTCCTAGTCTTGAGTTAAAGAAACTACCCTCTAATGTAAAATATGCTTTTCTAGGAGATGATGAAATGTTTCATGTTGTTGTCTCTTCTAGCTTAAAAAAAGAGCAAGAGGGCAAGTTGTTGAATGTTTTGTGAAAGCATAGAAGTGATTTCGGTTGGACAATAGCGGATTTGAAAGGTATAAGTCCTTTGATTTGTACCCATAAAATCCACCTCGAGGAGGAGGTGAAGCCCTCGAGAGAAATGCAAAGGCGAAAAAACACAACCATGAAAGATGTGGTTTGAGCGACGATCATCAAATTGTTAGATGTTGGGATTATCTATCCCATTTTCGATAGTAAATGGGTGAGACTAATTCAGGTCGTCCCGAAGAATTTGGGTATGACTGTGGTTGAAAATACTAAGACAGAATTAATACCTCAACGCATCACCACCGGGTGGCGTGTTTGCATTGATTATCGAAAGCTCAATGCTGGAACAAGAAAAGACCATTTTCCCCTGCCTTTTATCGACCAAGTGATGGAACGAGTAGCGGGCCATCCTTATTATTATTTTTTAGATGGGTATTCTGGCTATAATAAATTGAAGTGGATATACTTGATCAGGAAAAGACGACTTTTACATGTCTGTTTGGCACGTTGGCCTACAAGCATATGTCGTTTAGATTATGTAATGTTCCCGCGACTTTTTAAAGGAGTATGTTGAGTCTCTTTAACGACATGGTAGAGAAAGTTCTTAAGGTGTTTCTAGACGATTTCAGTGTTTTCGGGCCCTCTTTCGACCAATATTTAGCTAACCATAAAAAAGTTTATTCCGATGTGTGGAAGAAGACTTAGTTCTCAATTGGGAAAAATGCCACTTTATGGTCACTGAGGGCGTAGTTTTGGGCCATATAGTCTCATCTAGGGGTATTGAGTTTGATCGAGAAAAAATTGAAGTAATAGCTGAGCTACCCTCGCCAAAATCGCTTCAAGATGTGAGGTCCTTTCTAGGCCATACTGTATTTTATAGGAGATTTATCAAGGACTTTAGTGCCATCGTTAGACCCTTGAGTAATATTCTTATGAAGGATACTCCATTTGAATGGAATAACTCATGTCAAGAAGCTTTTGATAAATTAAAAAGCATGTTGATTTCTGCTCCTATCATGCAAGCTCCGAATTGGTCACTCCCATTCGAGTTTATGTGTGATGCAAGTGATTACGTGATTAGGGTTATTTTAGGACAGAGGAAAGACATGAAAGCTCATGTTATTTACTATTCAAGTAGGACATTATCTGGCCCCCAGCTTAACTACTCCACTACGGAGAAAGAATTACTAGCAGTCATTTTTTTCTCGATAAATTCCGCACTTACATTATTGGGTCGCCCATCATTTGCTTCACTGATCAATCAGCACTCAAAAATCTTCTGACCAAGAAAGAGGCCAAACCACGTCTAATCAGGTGGATCCTACTCCTACAAGAGTTTAATCTCTCAATCCAAGATAAGAAAGGAGTAGAAAACGTCATTGCCGACCATTTGTCACGGCCCTCGTCCAACGTACCTATTGATCCAATTCCCATAGACAAAAAATTTCGGATGAGGATCTATTTGTTGCTCCATCTCTTCCTTGGTTTGCAAATATAGTGAATTACCTTGTCACGGGAGTCGTTCCCTCCAAGTGGACTCCGCAGGAGAGAAAAAAATTCATTACTTGGTCTCACATGTTCTTTTATGATGATCCATATCTGTTTTAGTATTGCGCCGATCAAATCATCTGAAAGTGTGTACCTGATGAAGAAATTCAGGGGGTAATCCGATTTTGTCATATGGCGGCTTGTGGACGCCATTTCTCCAAAAACAAAATGGCTGTTAAAATCCTGCAAAGCGGTATCTTTTGGCCCATAATTTTTCGGGATGTAAATAATTACTGTAAATCGTATGATAGATGCCAAAGAGTGGGAGTTATTACTCGTCGTGACATGATGCCATTAACCCCCATACTTATCATAGAATTGTTTGATTGCTGGGGAATTGATTTCATGGGTCCTTTTCCACCCTCTTTTGGCTTTCTATACATCCTCGTCGCAGTAGACTACATCTCAAAATGGGTAGAGGCAATAGCTACAAGGACGAATGACAATAAGGTGGTGATAAAATTCATTCAAGAACACATAATTTCTCGCTTAGGAGCTCCTAAGGCTATCATCTGTGATAATGGCACTCATTTCTGCAATAGGCCAATGGAAAAGCTAATGAGAAAGTATGGGGTCGTCCATAAAGTTGGAACGACTTATCACCCCCAATCGAATGGCCAGGCCGAGCTAGCAAATCGGTAAATCAATAATATCTTGGAGAAGACAGTCGAACCTAACAGGAAAGATTGGTCTCTCAGATTGAATGATGCGCTCTGGGCTTATCGAACTGCATACAATAATCCCCTTGGGATGTCCCCATTTCGTTTTATGTATGGAAAACCTTGTCATCTTCCTGTTAAAATTGAACACAAGGCGTATTGGGCTATTAAAAGGGTGAACTTTAACATGGAAAAAGCAGGTGAAGCACGCCAACTTCAGTTGAATGAGTTAGTAGAAATATGCAATGATGCGTATGAAAGTGCTAAAATCTCAAAGGAATGAATGAAACGAGCTCATGATAAAATCATCCGACGTAAGGAGTTTCATTCGGGACATAAAGTACTTCTTTACAACTCAAGGTTACACTTGTTTCTTGGAAAATTATGGTCACGGTGGACTGGTCCATTCCTTGTGAAGGAAGTGTTACCCCATGGAGCTGTTGAATTAAAGGATCAAAAAGGGGGAAACACATTCAAGGTTAATGGACAACGTCTCAAGCCATATTTGGAAGCAGTTGTTGCGGAAGCTGACACAATCTGGTTGTCGGACCCCATTTATGGGGATTGACTAAGCTAATTAGGAGAGGTCGCCGCACACCCGACGTGTATGGGGTGAATTTTGTGTATAATAGTGATAGGATTTTAGGCTAGTTAAGAATTCATAGTTGTGTGTCACTATTAGAGGTGGGAGTCATGCACGTGTCATGAGAGCATTTAGGGTTTAGATAGAAGTTCTGATAAGTTTTGAAGACCATGTGCATTGGAAGGTATGCTGGGATAGTAAAAACTGCAAGGAAAGTGACCAATAATCTGAACATGAGAAGCAGACATTTTTTCAAACCGGATCGGCCAGGCCCTGAGAAAAATGAACTGATCTGGTTTCTTAAAATTGAAAACAAATACAAGGCCGGATCGGTATGTTCTAAACCCGAATCAGTCCAGATATCTGCATAATGTTTGACTTCTCGAGGTTAAGAACTCTTAGCCTCCCAATCTTTTCACTCCCCAAAAAATTTCCTACAAACCCTTACCCATTCATTTTCCCTCGCTTATTTCCCTCCAAATCCTTCACCCTCTCACTCATCACACCTATAAATACAGACCATTCATCCCCATTTTTCTTCACACCTCCATCCACAATCTCTAGTCTATTTTTCTGTCCAGAATTTTTCATCTCCAATGGCTGCTCCCCAGAAATACAATTCCATTAAAGTGCTGCCCGATGGTAATGGAGAATATCGTTCCCGCCGTGAAGGCATTTGGTGTCGCCATTTTTTTGGTCTTACGCACAAAATCCACATTGAGTGTCAGGTGTTCTGGAATAAGCTTCCTAATTCTGTCACCAGCTTGTTCATGTCCAGAGGTTGGTGCAAATTTTTTAATGAACCGTACGAGGCGGTGTGGGAAAATAAAGTACGTTCATTTTATGGTTCGCGAGTCCGTACGGCGAACTTCAAATCTCAAGCGTTTGTCGATTCGACACCTATTTTGTTCTCATTGGAAATTCTGGCCCAGAAACTCGCATCCCAAGGTGTGGTCACTCCAACCAAATTTTCATATCTCAGCAACGATCCACCTGTTTCAAAAGATGTTTGCATGTCTCGCATCGCTCCAGGTTCGGTTTGGAATACCTAGACTTTTCCCGTGGGTCGTTTACGCGACAAGGACCGAATCACTTTTCACATCGTTTGTGCCAATATTTTGCAAACATCAAATGATTCGACTATGCGACCGCGTCAGGCCACGTTGGTCTATCATTTGTTTGCCCATGAAACTGTTATCAATTTGGCCCACACTTTTTATAATGATATCATTTACGCGACGCTGGAAAAGAAGGGAAAGACACCACTTTCTTATAGTTGTCTCATCACGTCTATTCTTAAGGACGCGGGTATTGTTCCCCTGCAAGATCTTATTCGCCTACCAAAGACAATTGGGAAAGAATTCCGCACTCGGAGTGTCAAATAAATAGAGCTGATCCGAGCACGTCGGGGTGATAGTGATGCCTCGAATGATGAGTCCCTAGATGAGGAAGAGGGTGTTGGTGCGACATATGTTGAGATGGGAGAAGGTGCTGAGGCTGAGTATGACGAAGATGCAGATTTGGATTACATACTGGATGAGGAGGGCCTCACCGCTCGCATTGTAGCCTTGGAGACTAGGTTTCATGGTCTTATGAATGAGTATCGCAGCGATCAACGCTCCCACCGTCGTGATACTAGTATGCTGATGCGCCTATAGGCTGACCTTTATCGGCTCCAGTTAGGTCCCGATGCCCCACTTCCTGCGTATTTTTACGATCCTTATGACCCCAATGCGCCCAGTAGTTCCCACCACTCTCCATACAGTAAACACCACATGTTGCATCATTTCACAATCCCCATCTGTTTTTACCTTATATTGCACTTTTCATGTTTTGATCTCTTGTGTACACAGCTATGTCTTAATGAACATTATCTGTTATAGTTATTTGCTTATTTTATCTATCGCAGTCCTTATTTCGGCTTATTTAGCTCTTCGTCCTTTTGATAAGTGCGTATTCATAAAACTTCGCAAAAGACTAAGTTAGGGGGGATGATAAGTGCGTATTCATAACACTTCGCAATTATAAAAAAATAATATTTTTGTTCAAAATAAATTAAAATTGGAATTAAAATTTTTCAAAAATATCACCTTTATTCTATTTAAAGTCTCAAATTGTTAACAATCAAATGCACTAAGCCAAAATTGACGGCTTATCGAAGAAGTGTGGAGATTGATCAAACCCGATGAGATTTTGAGCCTTTCAAATTTTAATGAGTTTTTAAATCAATCCGAGTTTATGATTAACTCAAAGTTATTTTCAGCGTTTTAATAAGTCGTTGATGATCTCAATCCTTTGTTTTGATCAGTTATGGGAAATGTGTGAAATGTTGTCTCGAAATTTGTTCTAAATATATCTCTAAACTTAATTAATCTCGAGATGCATATGGTAATGTGATTACCAATTTCGACAATGAATTAGGCCCCCTTTTGTTTAGCCCAAAATATTATCCATAATAAAGTTGTGAAAAAATTATCCCTTTGCAACCCACTTTGAGTCGAATAAAATTTTTCCTTTTCGTTTGATAACCCGAAAAACCCAAATAGCCCGGAATTGTGAAAAATTGGAAATTCATCAAGTAAGTCCAAAGTGTGTAAAAAATGAAATGAAATTAGAAATAGAAAGAGAAAAATGAGCAAAAGCCCGAAAAAGCACTAATGGATGTCATAAGGACTTTTTTCAATTCCGAACATTCCGTCCATTCCCATTTTTACCCTTTACACTTTTTAACCCGAAAAGTCCTAACCGAGTCCGAATGGCGAAATTAATTACTGCATGGAGAGCTAAGACATGAAAAAAAATAATGAAAGAGATTAAAATGGTGTGACTAAGAGATGATATTTCCCGTTTCCTAATTACTGTATTCCGATGATGAGATCTTTTCACCATATATTTTCTTCTTTTCAATTTTTTATGCTTGAATTTGTGTCCATTATATTTACTCTTTATATCATGCATAGCGAGAGAAAACAACTACAATCTGAGTGATTCGTTTGTGAGTGCATCTGTAAGAATTTGAATCAAAACGAATTTTCGAAAAGTAACGTAATGCTCAATCGGTGGAAATTTGAGGTTTAATTTCTGGCTTTGCACACACACACACACACACACACTATGGTTTGAGACATTTGAATGTGAATTTATGGTGATTATTTTTTTCGAAAAGTTTAAATTGTATAATTTTTAAGTATTTTGATATTTAGTTGAGTCAATAAAGAATTTTGTGGGTGTATGTTTATCTTTTAAGGGTGTTTAGATAAAGATCAACGGGTTTTCACAATGAATCCTAATTATGCTTATTTTGTCATAACTCTATTAATTTGTAGAATCATCAAAATTCTAGGCTTGTGTACATTGTGCTTGTCTGTTCTTTGAGTTCACTTTATCTTATCACATGAGGCTAAATCTAAGTTTGATCAAGTGTTACAATCAAATAAAACTCCTTGAACATATCAAAGTGATTGGGTCATAACTCTCTTATTTCTAATTCACACCCATTCACTACATTTACCACATTTGGTTTAGACACATTTATGCCATATGAGTATGGAAAGCTTATCGTGTTTAATGTCTTGTGTGATGTTTATACCTATATATACGTGCTTGTGCTTCATTAATATCTTTTTCATATTTATATATATGGTATAATTTTTTTTGAGTATTTACTCTTTCATCTAGTCCTTGTATGTTATTGGTTCACAGGTATCTATCTTGTTGCATCTTTTCATTGGTGTCCATGCTTATCTTAGTACATTCTCGTTGGTATCATTTTCCTATCGCATCGTAGTATCTTTGTGTGTATTAGTTGTTCTTTTGTTGCCAAATTGCTTTGTTGTTTCTTGTATCACTATACACCATTACATGATATAATTGTTTTTCCTTTATGATTATCCCTTGTTTCATTTAGGGGGAGAATTGGTTTAAACAGGAAGAAATTAGTTATTTTATGCACCTTAATCTTTGTCTATTCATGAACAAAAAGGGGTACAAAGTTTATTGAACTCTTTTCATTTGGGGGAGATCTATTATTTAGGTGGAGACGCTATGTAGATATTATTTGACAAAGGGGGAGGATTTGCTTATGCAATTTATATTGTTATGTTCTCTATGCATTTTATGGTGTGTTTAAGTGTGCATGTTTGCAATTATGCGAAGCTTATCAGAATATGTGTCGGTCAAGCGTCTATATTTTTTTTCTTTTGGGTTGAGATTGAGTCTTTTAGATGAGCTTAACAACCCATAGATTTTTTATTTTTTATTTTATCCTGGAATAGCCAAAGGGGAGATTTGTAAGGAATTATTTCCAATTGAGTCAATTTGTATGTATTATCTTAATTCTAGACAAAACTCTTCGAGTCATATGATAAAAGTTATGTTTATGACCTTTCAAACCTATGACATTTTTTGTTGAAGACATAGTGGCCAAGCCGAAGAGATCACATCCTATGTCGTGTTTCGTGCCTAGTTCTTATCATCAACATTCCATGGATTTTTCACGTATGAATGCTTATATTATGTTGGGCCTTGAAAATTTATTATTGGATCTTAATATTTTTGTTAAGCTATTTTAAATGACTTTATATTTTTTTTAAAGAAAAATATTTTTATTTTTTAGGCCTTTTAGAATGACTTTCCCTGATCGTTCAAACGAGATTTGGTGTTCGTTCAAACGAGCTTCTAACGAAGTCTCTTTTGGTTTGTGCTGACTTATCTATAGAAGTTTCGTTCTTATCTTGTTCAAACGATATGGCTATGGTGTTCGAACACGATGGTTATTGATAAAGGGTGAAAAGCGGCTCGCATCAAAACGCCGATTGTTATTTTCTGTTCACCGCCACAATACAAAAACCTAAACTTATGACTACACTCAACAGGTGAGTATAGCGGCCAAGTCCGGGTATTGAAAATCCACAGAGATGAGTTGCTAGAATTTATAAGGTTTAGTATGCCTAAATAAAAGTGTAAAAGATAATTATACAAAAAAAGGAAAAGATGCTGAAAGGGAAAGTTTACACTAGGCGAGGGAAAATTAAACTAGATTAACAAAGCGACAAAAACTATAGGTTGCGTCGAATATCCCTCGCCCTGAGTTAATTAGTATAAAATGGTTACATGGGTCGACGACTTATTAAGACTAAGTCTCATTCCGATAGTTAATTAAATCAAGAGTTGTCACACCTTAAATTCGCATAAAAGTCTAATAAGATTTTGGCGTCAACAAATACCCCGAAAATTACGCACGCAAGGTCTTAAGCACGTAGCATACATGATTTACCCCGTCAAATATTCTAGGCATAATAAGTAGGACAGCGCACTCGAAATAGACCCGTAAACTCCATCACCAAAGCAAAGCAACATGTCAACCCGAGGTGAGTTCAATCCGACACAACCTAGACTAATTTAGCTAGAAAGCATGTTAAAAATGCGGTAAATAAACGCGGTAAATATACACTAAAAAGCAACTAAAGAAAGCATGTAAATATAATTAACAAAGCGAGAAGTAAAGAAATACAAACTATATTAATGGAGAGGGAAGATGAATAGTTCAACTTACAAACTCAAATGGGTGTCAAACCAAGAAGAAATGAAGATGAGCTCTCCAAACCCCCCCAAACCCTAAACTAAACTATCTAAAAAACTAATTATATCTGATATTACAAAAAAAATGGATTATATAGTAAGTTGGAATTAAAATAGAAAAGAAAAAGGGAAAAGAAAAATAAAGGAACGAATTGCCAAATATCTGGCAGGATCGATCGATCGATCGAGCAGGGCAAAACATTTTGTCTCCTTCACAAGGCATAAAATCAAATTGTGGTTGACCGGGGTCCCAAGGCCGGTCGACCGGCACTCTGTTTATTGGCCTTCTTGGTTCATCAAGAGGGGAAAAAGTGTGCAAACGTAAATGGCCATAACTCCACCATCCGGACTCCAAACGACGCGTCGTTTGCGGCCACGCGACGCTAACTCAACGAGATACACATCTGTGGAAATTCCATGAGCTAAAGATGAAATATTAAATGACTAAAATTCCCTTAAACTAGCGTCCAGCGATGAAACTTCTCCGAAATGCAACCGATCCTCACTTTTAGCATTCCAATACCTACAAAAGCACTGCAAAGCATGTATATATCCAAATCCAAGGTTGTCTGGTTAATGAGCATAAATATAGGCATTAAAGACCGTAAAATTGATAGAATACATAAAGATATAAGGCGAAAATATGCAATATTTGTGTCGTATCAGTTATGTGGTTCGAACGAGATGGTTATGTCATTTGAACGAGATTGATTTTCGTTTGAATGATTAGAGTAGTTTTTGAAAAATGATAGTTTTCTCTTGGCAGTTTTTCTCTTAACCTCCCACTACTTTTTCCAAACATTTTTATACTGCGGGAGTGCAGTTTTCTAGAGGAATTTATAGCCTTTAGAGAAAAATTGCACTTCAAGAAGTCCATCCATATTTATTAATCGTTTGTGATTAATTTTTTTATAAAAATCCAACCCAAGTTTACACCCAAGTATTTTGATTAAAGCTTCTACATGATATATGTTTGAGATCAACATTGAGATTGTTTCTTGAGATTGTTTACATCATTGAGATTATTTCTTGCAAAGGATTCTATGTTCGATGGGTTACATATAGTGGACTCCGTATGCGTGACGGTAGTAGTGCCCCATGGATAGACTCCGAGATGTAGGGGGACTCCTAAGTTATCACTACGCAGATGTTGAAGGAACGAAGAGCTTCAAGGCTTACTAGGGCTTCGAGTTGTTGAGTAAGTTTACGCCATGTCTTTCTAGTAAATCCGTACTTAGTGGACATATGGTTGGGTCGTTCGAGATTTTTCCTGCTGTGAGTTTTCCTCGTACATCGCAGCGTTGTGATTGTGTATTTTATCTTGCAAATTCTCACGTAGGGGCAAGCTTAGGTTTAACATGATAAAACTGGGTTAGTCATGAAAATGGTGTAATTGGTGCTTAATTAATTTAGGTTGTGTAAGTTTAAGAAAAAAATTGATTTAGCAAAATTCATGTTAAATTTAGTTTGTGTAAATTTGAACATGAATTAATGTTTCGTTTAAGAAGTGAAAATTAATTTGAAAGAAAATTATAATTTGGAAATACTGGCCAAGAACTATCATTTAGCCTTTTATAGGTCAGAATCTTACTACCGATCCCAAAGTGTAAACACAAATAACGGAGGCGATCATAAACATACGTCCAGGGGATCGCAACCATACCACATCGCGCTCCACTGGTCTTCAAACCAACGCCTATCCTCACACACGGATAGTCACTATGAAACAGTACTATGACCTGGGGAATCAATCCATTACCTGCTGGTCAACGCCAGGGTGGACTGCCCACTTCGCGTAACCTCCTAATGAGAGCACTACCGAGTAGGTATGTTCAATACAAACAAGCAACAATCACACATATATACATGTACAAGTCACCCAAATATTTATATATATATATAAAGTACTAACCTCGTATGCAAATCCCACAGCGTATTAGTCAACTAATCCCGAAGTCCGAACAGACTTCCCGATTATACATAAGTGTTCACTCACTTGAATTCCTGATTTATCTCACCTGAACCCATCTAACTATTGGCCTAACACACGTACTAAATCTTGGAAATATTTCCCAGTAGTCCCACTCTACTCCGGAAGTTGCTATGCTCATTACCCAAGCTCTAATGGGTTAAAACATCTCGTAAACGAAATCTAGGGAGGCCAACAAACTAAATCGGTTCGCTTGGTAGACCTAACTAGTTCCTCCAACCGAACCGATTTGCTCCCCCAACAAATTGGCTCGGTTTGTTGCATCTTCTTCCTCAACTTTTAACCTCCAATAGAGGTCCCAAGCCGCCCAAATCATCAAATTGATAACCTACATCAATATAATATCAACCTAGAAGTATTATAACATCAATTAAACACAAATCCATTACCAAAACCCTAGGATCCCTAATCATTAATCAATTCAAACAAATCGAGAATTAATGAAATTTGAAATTTTCAGTGATTCTAACACCCTATCAATGTTCTATATATTCATACTTTTAAATCAATAATTTAATCATAAAATTCTTATACGTTCATCATCAATTAATATCCAATAGAAATCAAAGGTTACACAACTTGAATCTCTTCATTCTAATTATCAAAGTTTCAATCTTTAAATCTCATATTTTAGTTCCTAATTAATCATGCATGTAATTAGCTACATAATTACAATCTAAAGTAAGTAAATAATTAACTTTTGGATATGAATCCAAAGTCTCTCTCTTTACGTATGGATGATTCTGAATCCAGAGATGCACTTCTCCTCTTTTCTCCAAGGTTTTTCTCCCTTTCTTCCTTTTTGTCTTCTCTTAAACTCCTTTTTAAGCACAATTATGCAGAGATAAAAAATTGGGTTGTCATTGTGACACCCCGCCTAATAAATTATCGGGTGATCAATTATTTACCAGATTAAAACAGAAATCTCATATGGTTCATTCTCAGCATCACTGTCGAAAACAAAATTAATTACCAATAACTTATTAGGCTGGCGTCAAAATTTTATTTAACTAATCTTTTTAATCAAGCCAACTAAGTAAAACAATAACAACAGTTTATAAACAACAACTGAAATGAAATAAAATAACGGAACTCTTGGTACAAAATAATACAACCAAATCGAATGTCGCAAACTGAAATGCGGTTAAAGAATAAATGAATACAATTGGGTTATCGGCCCGAGTGTTTTTACAAAACCTCCTATCTAGATCTCAAGGATGAGGCATCTATAATAAACCTACTTCCATCCACAGCTGCTTCAGCAAAACGTCTGACTCGAAAGAATCATCATATAGGCGTCCCTGTGTCAAGACACCTAATATATATACATATATTACAAGAGAATGGAAAATAGAGAAGCAGGTCAGAGCTCGAGTTTTGAAAATATTTAGCAAGTGCTCAAATGCCATATTTCAAAATATGAAATATCTCATATTTAAACTGGTATCGCACTCTCATGAGATACACCTCACCCCTCTTCTACTAGTGCACACCTATCGCATACATTTAAAACAACCTAGTTAAACTACCGTGTCTAACTAATCTCTTTCGTCCATCTTCTAAATCCTCATAACTATCACCAACCTTGCATGATATAATATGTTATACCGTAAGCTATTACATAAGCTTTTTGTTGATATACTCATCCATGTGATATACATATGGTCCTTATTTCTACATAAAACTATACCATTCATATTCCGTAACTTTCACTAGTTTAAAATACCATTTTTACCTTAACATATGATATCTCTTCTTATAAATGGTTCTCGCTTGAACCTACAATTCTCATTTGTATTACTCCGAATATAAAACTATCGGAAGAAGAATAACATCTTATTAATTTTACACTTTACACCATTCAAGGTTATATGATATTCAAGCGATATACTATAAACAACAAGTATATTTATACCTATTTTACAATCATAAGTATAATAACCATCCCACGGAGTCATAACTCGAGGATGCAGTCTCAAATGATCCATCCATTTCGGGTTTGCTCAAATTAACCCCGATACCAAGTCAGACTCCCTCATGATCATGGTAGAAATACTAAACAGTGGAGGCGATCATATTCCCTCCTGAAAGTGGGATAAAAATATCGCACCCATATGCGGGGCGATATGACATGGAGATATACTCTCCCTACTCGACAAGCCAGGGTATTCAGCGTCATCGCGCAACATCGCGCAACATCCCTGGATAGCACTAGAGATATAAACATACATAAATATATCATTTGCATACCAATATATTTATAAACAAGTCGTATATATATACCGTAACAATACTCGTATATAATATAACATTCCTCAATATGCTCTGACTATAATTGTCGAATTCTTATAGAGATAACCAATACCCCGAATGTTCCCTTTCATAATAGTATATAAGTATTCATACACTTAACATACTAAACCAACAAGTATTCGATTACTTAAGGTTCAACTTATACCTTAGTCACTTTTAAGGACATTACAAAAAACCGAATTTACCAATTCGTAATAATTTAATAAGTATACTAAAAACCTATTTTAGTTCCATAGGTATCTCATCACCTATAATAATCGTCAATAGACGTACCGGATAACCTCTCAATCATCTCTAGCCTATATCCTAGATTCCATCCTACTGTCATCCTAGGATTTACTCAAGCATATAGTCGGCATATACATACATTTTTTACGTGTATAATTATATATATAATCTCCCGTCGAAATACTACGCCGAGTGTTACTCGTCCCGAACACCCCTAATTAGTAAATTTGAGATTTTACTTTCAACTAACCCAATATATACGCCTCACTCGAATAATAATCTAGAAGTCCTCGCACCATTTTTTAGAACCCTAAATGTTTAACTCCACAATTTATTTTCCTCAAAACTATACATTAAGTGCCACACAATTTTGCACCCTCCTAATCCTAATTAACTCCCTTAAATGGCTAGGTATAAATTCCCTTAGTTGGATATTTATTTTCTCAAATAAATAAGCTAGAAACAATTAGTTAAGGAATTTCTCCCATTTAAATAAAGCAGGCCGAAATTGTGAAAAATTCTGAAGGGTCGATCGATCGACCATCGATCAGGTGTTCTTCTTCTCCGAGACTCTGTTTCAGCCATTAACACAACCCCAAGATTTTTATATTCTAC
This sequence comes from Sambucus nigra, assembly GCA_949130495.1. NCBI lineage: Eukaryota > Viridiplantae > Streptophyta > Magnoliopsida > Dipsacales > Adoxaceae > Sambucus > Sambucus nigra. Next base: position 231,455,364 of record OX422222.1, read on the forward strand.
AATATATTCACACATAAAAAGGGTTCTATCCAACCACCAATTTCAACTAATTTCTAAGTTTCTCAAATCGAATACTATCCGAGTTTTATCAGTTCAAACTTCCCAAACACCCGTTTTGATTCGAGAAAACCCAACCCAAAAATCTTTATAGTTTATTGAAACCAACTATAATATGAGATACACACTCAAAAGAACAAAGAAAGTAAACACTTGCCTCGTGGATAAAATTCGACGACCTCGAGTCGAATCCCCCGGAGTTTGGCCCGAAATCCCATTTCCTCTCTTTCTTTCTCTCTTCTTCTTTCTTCTCTTTCTCTCTCTTAGGGCTTATAAGAGGGAGATAAGGGTTTATCCCTTATAAAACCTAGTATTGACTCGTATACTTAATTGCGAGTCCCTACTAGTCCAAAAATCTCCGGAAGCTAAACGCTACCCCCGGATACTCTATTCTGACTATCTCGGCCATTCCGAAACAAACCGTACACTAGAAATCTCCACCCGAGTCACTTAAATAAAATTCACTAGTACCAACGCATCACAATACGCGTATTTTCCAAATAAAATATTATCCTTTGTCGCTTTACCTAACTGCGACATCCAATTTAAAACAATCCAACTCATATACTTAGTCCCGTAAGAAAATATAACCCACGTAAATATTAATCCGACACTAGCAAACTAATATTTACTATTCCAAAATTATTCAATTACACTCATAAATTCCAAAATTACTATTCATAATAATTTGCTCTAATAACCAAATTACACCACTTATGCAATTTAAATATCTATAAAAGTATGGGGTATTACATACTCCCCCCTCCCCTACAAAGGAATTTCATCCCCGAAATTCTGATACAACCTGTACCACCAAAGTCACTCCGTCCTAGTGCACCGAAGTAGAATGGTACTATCCAATGGTACCCTACCATATACCACATATCTCAAGGCTTATATTCTAATGCATTAGTTTAACCATAAGCTTAACTAAATTTCTATACGCTGAAACACTACCTCGGTCGTAAGGTTAACTATAACGACGACACATCACACCTAGTGCTTCTATACCCATATATAAAGATAACGAGCTTATAATCGTCGCTCTAACGTATCTATCTTATCAGAAAGGCATCACTCTAAGCGTCCGTTCATCTACAACAGGACGTCGAACTTCCATTAAAAAGGAAACTACACTAGCACTTTACTACTCTTGTCGTCTTATTGCTTATATTATGTGTGCTAACTCTTGTTGCACCTATACAATTGGATTATTGCGTAATTCCTACGATGTTTAATCCATCAAACTCCAAATGCAAATCCATTTATAAATGCCCCACAACATTTTCTTAAGATTTATATTCTACGCCTCTTCTATCTCATACGATATATAAAATCAAGTTACCAAGGTGCCCACACACCCTTTTACTCGTGCACATCGGCACAACTATTGCAAACGTCACAAACGTAACACTCTTTAAAAAAAATGGGCCTCATTTTCTCGGCCTGGTACTAACACCTGGGTACTCCGAACCCGAATGACTCGAAATTTAATTCTTCCCATCCCTGGAAATTTAATCCTTCTTAAGGTTAACCCACCAATCTTCTCGTGGTTAACTCACTACAATCTTCCCACACCAACGCCACTTGCCCCACTGGCCTTATTTCATGGTAGTCCTAAGATCAATGTATTTTCCTACACACGTAAGATGATTACTATACTAACTATATCCCTAGCGGCCAAGGCCTTTCCTAACTCCCGACATTAGCTCGATTTCATGCATGGGACGTCTCGCAAAGCAAAATCCAAATAAGGAACTCTCCTATTACGCTACTTCCTCGCGTCGTTAGTCATCAAGATATAATGGCCTAAGGCACACCATCAGGACGTTCTAAAATCCTATCTCGTGATAGTACTCTCGCGCTTCTACCTCTATGTCCTTCCATCTCGGTTAAATGGAAAGTCTAACTAATCGGGGCACCTATACTCTTCATAAGTGTTACGAACATCATAACCAAATCATATTACCTCAGAATTTTCCTTCTACTCAAGGCCTGGCTATAAGCCACAAATTGATTTCCTTTACCTTGCCTCACCTACATACTTGCGGTGAGATAAACATTTCAGTGCTTTTCCATAGCACTTCCATCTCCATAAGCCTCCAATCATCACATGGCTCTCAATTTATAGTATTCTCTTCACACTAGGTAACTTATCATCACAACCAACATCCTTGCATTCAATAACATCTCTCCACTCCCGACGTAGTTAGGGTTCATGCATGGAGTGTCTCGCAAGCGAAATCCAAATAAGGAACCCCTCTGATACACTACTACTTAACTTGTCGGTCGTGGAGGTCCGTTAGCTTCAAATATGCCACCGGAATAAACCTATCCCAACTATTAACAGAATATGGTCAGGACTCGTACTTCTCTTAAGGAGCCAAACCACAAAGCTTTTGTACTAACACTAAGTCCTTTGCGCGAACAACAACGAGCTTAACTCACCGCTTAACGCTAAATCCTTCATACCTTAAATCATACCTATAAGGTCGCCACGCATAAAAATCGGGAAAATAAAACATTTACTTATCGAGGATCTAAACATATAATAAATAGCGAGCTCAACCCGTATCGAGGTGAGATATCAAAAAAATCACCCGGTCCACCCTGGAACCGCAGATACGATAGCCTTGAAATCATTAGCCTACTATCGCTCCGACCAATCAAAAACATATTATCTATAACACATACAAAACGAGCAGTGCAAGCCCAAATATAAGCTCAATATACCAACACCCTCTTTCCCAACGAATGAAGAAAAATAGTACCCTGCTATCGCAGAAAAACATATAGATATACACTCTATAATATTACTGATACTGACACAAAAATCGAATCATGCACACAAATCTAGGGATAACAAAATATTATGACACTATCTAGCCACATACAATATACCTCCTTCATCTGAGGTGAATCTCATAACAATAACTTATCCAATCTCCCTGATTGATCAAATTGGTTTCCTAATATAGTATACTTGCCTTAACCAAACCAAAAACTACTTTGATCAATGCCTCTTCTAGGCACCCTACTTTTGTCCTAAACTCATATCGGGCAAGGTTAAAGTGTGTGGTTATACGCTCCACACTATAACATTCCCCATATATGGCCACCCTAACCATGTTAAGGTTATCAGTATCTCGGACTCTATAGCCTCGATACTTACAATCACCTTCATAGTTCCCTTAACTTCTTCGTCTAAAAGGAAATTACACTACCAGCCTCAACTGCCCTGTTTCAACGAATCCCCGGGTGGATATCCACCTATGGGGTTTCACGAACACAAATTCTCCATACGTGTTCGCAACACTTACTAGTGAGCCTATCATTCCACTGAAGGACTCTCTCCTCGTTGTACCTACCTTAATTCGGTACAAAGTTTACTTATCCATATAACTCTTTATTCACTGTCGACCTTTGACCGATCCTTATGTGAATAACCCAGAAACTGCATTCTTTTCATTCCTAATAAACCAGAGGAATTCATAGTTAAAACCATTTGTAAGATTCCTCTATGGGCAAAACTTCCTGCTCCCTCAATTACGGTGACCACCATCACCACCATTTCAACCTTGCTCCAACGAGTGAAAATTTTTCCTCAAATTTTCACATCTGGGCATTTCCATACCTACTCCAAGCCAAAGCTTCTGAGCCTTCTACTTCCACTGAATAACGTTACATTGACTCTTTATAACTTAAACTTCAACGTATGGTCCTTATCAAAGACCTTTCAAACTTTTTTCCCAATTTAACTTCACTAGGTAATTCAAGTTTAGCACCACTCCCTACTGCAGCGGTATGTAGATAATTATAACTACTATATTTTAGTAGTCATTGCATCAATCAATGACAATGCCACAAGAGGAGTGAACTCTACTACAGTTCTCATTCCCAACTTCAACTTATAGCTCCAACTAAGCCCCGCCTCCTTCCGCCCTCGCAACGGCCTTTCCTGGTCTCCCTTCGTCGATCAGCACACAAATCTCACCCGAGCATGCAAAAGATTTACTATAATCTTACATAATAGCAGGATAAAAAATCTCACAATAAGAATCAATAATCCTAGTGATAAGGCTCTATATCAAATAGAAAGCACGTTGAAAGTGAAGTACGTCTGCACAGATTCCTAAGGACACTAGAACCTGATGCTCTGATACTATCTATGAAACCCCGCCGAATAAAATATCGGGTGATCAATCCTTTACCAGATTAAAATAGGAAACTCATATGGTTCATTCTCACCATCACAGTCGAAAACCAAATTAATTACTAATAACTTATTAGGTTGGTGTCAAAATTTTATTTAACTAATCTTTTTAATCAAACCAACCAAGTAAAACAATCACAACAGTTTATATACAACAACTTAAATAAAATAAAATAACCGAACTCTCGGTACAAAATAATACAACCAAATCGAATGCCACAAAGTGAAATGCGATAAAAGAATAAATGAATACAGTTGGGCTATCGGCCCGAGTGTTTTTACAAAACCTCTTATCTAGATCTCAAGAATGGAGGCATCTACAATAAACCTGCTTGCATCTACAGTTGCTGCAGCAAAACATCTGACTCGAAAGAATCATCATACAGGCGTCAAGACACCTAATATATATACAAATATTGCAAGAGAGGGGAAAATATAGAAACGGGCCAGAGCCCGAGTTTTGAAAATATTTAGCAAATGCTCAAATGCCATATTTTAAAATATGAAATTTCTCATATTTAAACTAGTATCGCACTCTCATGAGATACACCTCACCACTCTTCTACTAGTGCACACCTATCGCATACATTTGAAACAACCTAGTTAAACTACCCTGTCTAACTAATCTCTTTCGTCCATCTTCTAAACCCTCATAACTATCACCTACCTTGCGTGATATAATATGTTATACCGTAAGCTATTACATAAGCTTTTTGTTGATATACCCATCCACATGATATATATATAGTCCTTGTTTTTATATAAAACTATATTGTTCATATTCCGTAACTCTCACTAGTTTAAAATGCCATTTTTACCTTAACATATGATATCCCTTATTATAAATGGTTCTCGCTTGAACCTACAATTCACATTTGTATTACTCCGGATATAAAACTACCGAAAGAAGAAAAACATCTTATTCATTTTAAACTTTACACCATTCAAGGTTAAATGATATTCAAGCAATATACTATAAACAACAAGTATATTTATACCAATTTTACAATCATAAGTATAATAACCATCCCACCAAGTCATAACTCGAGGATGCAGTCTCAAAGTATCCATCCATTTCTGAGTTTGCTCAAATTAACCCCGATACTAAGTCAGACTCTCTCATGATCATGGTAGAAATACTAAACGGTGGAGGCGATCATATTCCCTCCTGAAAGTGGGATAAAGATATCGCACCCATATGTGGGACGATATGACCTAGGGATATAGTCTCCCTCTCTGCATGGCAGGGGATTCACCCTCATCGCGCAACCCCACTGGATAGCACTATAGATATAAACATACATAAATATATCATTTGCATACCAATATATTTATAAACACGTCGTATATATATACCATAACAATACCCTTATACACTATAACACTCCTCAATATGCTCTAGCTATAATTGTTGAACTCTTATAGCGATAACCAATACCCCGAATGTTCCCAGTCATAATATTGTATAAGTATTCATACACTTAAGATACTAAACCAACAAGTATTCTATTACTTGAGGTTAACTTACACCTTAGTCACTTTTGAGGATATTTCATAAACCTGAATATACCAATTCGTAATAATTTAATAAGTATACTAGAAACTTATTTTAGTTCCATAGGTATCTCATCACCTATAATAATCGTCAAGAGACGTACCAGATAACCGCTCAATCATCTCCAGCCTATATCCTAGATTCCATCCTACTCGCATCCTAGGATTTACTCAAACATATAGTCGGTATATACATACATTTTCTACGTGCATAATTATATATAATCGCTCGCCGAAATACTACCCCGAGTGTTACTCGTCCCGAACACCCCTAAATTAGTAAGTCCTCGATTTTACGTTCAACTAACCCAAGGTATACACCTCACTTGAATAATAATCTAGAAGTCCTCGCACCATTTTTAAGAACCCCAAATGTTTAACTCCACAATTTATTTTCCTCAAAACTATACATTAAATGCCACATAATTTTGCACCCTCCAAATCCTAATTAACTCCCTTAAATGGTTAGGCATAAATTCCCTTAGTTGGATATTTTTTTTTTCAAATAAATAAGCTAGAAATAATTAATTAAGTAATTTCTCCCATTTTAATAAAAGAGGCCAAAATTGTCACAAATTGTGAAGGGTCGATCAATTGACCTTTGGACGTCGATTGATCAGGTGTTCTTCTTCCCCGAGACTCTGTTTCAGCCATTAACACAATGCCAAGCTTTTTATCTTCTCTCCCATCAATATCCAACCTCAACCAACAATATATTCACATATAAAAAGGGTTCTAATCATCCTAGAACCAATAACCAACAACCAATTTCAATTAATTTCTAAGTTTCTCAAATCGAATACTATTCGAGTTTTATCCGTTCACACTTCCCAAACACCCGTTTTGATTCGAGAAAACCCAACCCAAAAATCTTTATAGTTTATTAAAACCAACTATAATATGAGATACACACTCAAATAATAAAGAAAGTAAACACTTGCCTCGTGGATAAAACTCGACGACCTCGAGTCGAATCCCGCGGAGTTTGGCTCGGAATCCGCTTTCCTCTTTTCCTTTCTCCTCTTCCTTTATATCTTCTTATTTTCTCTCTTTTATTTCTTATCTTTCTCCCTTTTAGGGATTATAAGATGGAGATAAGGGTTTATCCCTTATAAAACCCAGTTTTGACTCGTATACTCAATTGCGAGTCCCTACTAGTCCAAAAATCCCCGAAAGCTAAACGCTACCCCCGGATACTATATTCTGACTATCTCGGCCATTCTAAAATCAATCGTGCACTCAAAATCTCCATTCGATTTACTTAACTAAAATTCACTAATTAAACCCAACACATCTGAATACACGTGTTTTCCAAATAAAATATTATCCTTTGTCGCTTTACCTAACTGTGACATCCAATTTAAAATGATCCAACTCATATACTTAGTCCCGCAAGAAAATATAACCCATATAAATATTAATCCAACACTAGAAAACTAATATTTACTATTCTAAATTTATTCAATTACACTCATAAATTCTAAAATTACTATTCATTGTAGTTTCCTCTAATAACCAAATTACGCCACTTATGCAATTTAAATATCTATAAAAGGATGGGGTATTACAGTCATCCACCTATATAATCCTTATATACTCCCTAATAACTCCCTAATTATACCATAATCCCATTTTTCACTAATCCCTATGTGTGAAAAGACCACCATACCCTTATACGAGTCCTACTATGTTTAAAAAGCCCTCGGGACCGAACTATAACACCCGAGTACCTATTATGGACTATTTTGGCCCATTGTGAATCACCGGTGCACTTAAAAAGTATATCTGAATCACCCAACTATTGTCCCTAACTTCTAATCAACCAGAGGGAGAATAATAAGGTCTCCCATACAACTCCTCAAATGACGCTATGTTAATTGTAAGATAGTATGAGTTAATACATTCAAACTATAACAAAGGTAAATACTTCTTCCAACCACTCTTAAAATCCAGAATACACATCCCCAGCATATCCTCTAATATCTGATTTACCCTCTCCATATAACCATCGGTCTGCGGGTGATTCACCGTGCTCAAACGCAACTCCATCCCCATCGCCTCCTAAAAAATTACCAGAAATAGGATACAAAGATCTTATCCCGGTCTGAAATAATATTGAGCGCCCCCTATGCAATCTCAGTATCTCTACTATAAAAACTGACCATACGACACTGTCGTGTAATCCACCCGAACTAGGAGCAAAATACTCCACCTTGGTCAACTGATCACTAATAACCCAGATGAAATCGTGACCTTCTGCGACATCGGTAACCTTGTGATGATGTCCATCGATATAATCTCCTATTTTCACATCGAAATCTCCAATAGCTACAAAACCCTGAATGGTCTCTAATGATCAACCTTCACCATCTGACAAGTAGTACATCTAGTGGTAAACTCTGTTATATCCATCTTCACATCGGACCACCAATACTAGTTCCTCATAACCTGGTACATCTTATTCCTTCTGGTATGGATAAAAAACCGTGGACCATGCGACTCCTCTATAATTGCATGATGTGGGTCTTCATTACCTGGGGCAATCAACCTTCTATTGATGCATAAGCCACCTGTAGAACTAACTGAGTAAGACTTCGCTCTGCTTTCCAATAACTACTATATCCTCTTTTGTCAAGAAGGAATGTCTACCCGTACCTTCAAAATCCTCTAAATGATCTGGAGTGTTACGGTCATAACTACTATATAGACTCGGACTACCTCCTCCTCTTGACGAAGCTCAACCAACTTAGCCTTCCATACTACTGCCAACTGCCCTACAAGCATACGACTCAATGCATCTGCCACCATATTAGACTTTCCCAGATGATACTAAGTATCGAACTGACTAGGGCACCCATATACCCTATACCACGTGCACACATGCACAATTATTACTTATGTAACTCACATTTATCCCAAAAATCAACCACATACCACGTGTGACCATACATTAAAGGTATACTCAATTACCCTACTAATCACGATTCAAATCATCTTGCGATTTCCCCACTTATTCACCTAGTGGTGTAAAACATCCCTAAGTACTCTCGACCTTTCACTCCTAGGCTCCTCTGGCCTTAAATCATATAATAACACGTTGCTAGATGCGTTACACTTTCACACATATAATGCCTAACGTATTAAAGCACCGTCCTAGAGCCAAGCTATCTCTCAACTACTGACACTTACTAAGCCTCATACGTGGGATGTCTCACAAGAGAAATCTAAACAAGGAACCCTACCTATACACTATTTCCTAACTCAGTCGGTTATCGAGATCCGCTGGTCCAAGGCACAATACTGGGACACCCCAAGGTAATGTACTCCTACGGACAAAATCCGGCCCCAAAAGATGCTAAATCTAATCTCTCAACTCCCGCATGTCTAAAGGGGTCTTACAATATGGCTCTCACACTATAGCCTAGTCTCCGGTACTAAGTCGATCATAAATTCAGTATCCCGGCTCAGCGGTCCCCCGATATCTCCTGAATCACATCAGTAAAGTCCCTAAACACTAAGATCGTATCTAATTAGACAACTATACTATTCAAAGTCTCTTCCTCGATATAATACAAATGCGTGCTTGAACCTCCTCCTAGATGAGGCATCTCCAAAAATAATATACCCTTCCCTGGAATAGCGAACATGATAACCTTACTATAACAGTCCACCATTGCTTTACACGTCTCTAACCAATCCATAACCAGGATAACATCATACTCGTACATCTTTAAAATGGGCAGATCCCCTAATAAGAATAACTTCCCAATGTGCAAACCCATTCCCCTGGGGATGAAATGAATGAGAGCCCCATTACTTAACGGTGAATCTACGGTCATAATAATATTTGTAACTATACCCACCAAATTTGTCTCACGTATAAATATAGTGCTAATAAAAGAATGGGATGATGTTGTATTAAACAATAATCGATCTAAGTGCCCATGAATAAAAAATATAACCCGATCGCTATCGGTGCTAGCGATCCACGGACGTTATACACACACCAAACTATAACTTCCCATGCAGAGGCAGCAATGGTGGACTGCTGGTGGGGCTGGTGGGGCTGGAAGCTACGATAACTTCTATCCCGACTAGGCATCCAATTGCTGCCCCTTGACCTATTCGAGAAGACACACCACATATAGCCCTGCTCCATGCACATGAAACATCTCCCTATAAAAATTTCCTGCCTCTGGCCCTATTATCCTTGACAAGGTTACCCCTGTCACTAGCCCTGTTGGCCTTCAGTCCGATTTCATTGGTCTTGATAGACCTGAGGAGAGTGTTGTTGGCCCTACCTAAAACTGAAATTACCCGGCCTGAATCTCTTAGTGGAGACCCCTTGTTAGGAACCCCTACCTTACTATTACGGTGCCCTGCTGGTACCATTGCCCTCAGTCTTGCCCTGTTAGCTCGACCCTACTATTATCTTCGCTCCCCTCAGATGAAAGCGATGCTCCTGGAAGTGAAGCAATGCGGCGTTAATAATATCAGTATAAGTCCTTGATGCCGGGTTACCAAACAAATGTCGACGGTTCCTTTAACTTAGCCCATCTATAAACATGAGAATATTTTTCTCATCAATATTGACCTCATTCGACACAAAGTTCGAAAGGCCAGTGAACTCTTCCTCATACTCAGCCCGTGTATGACCCTCCCGTATTAGATCTAAAAATTTCCTCCTCATCTCTGTCTGCACAGCCGACGGAAAGAACTTGCGGTCAAAATGTGACACCCCGCCTAATTAAATACCGGGTGATCAGTCCTTTATTAAATTATAACCAAGGTGAACGGTTGGTTCATTCTTAGCATCACTGTCGCAAAATAAACTTTTCAATTTAAACACCCTAAATAATTAAGCTAAGTGTCAAAACCATTTAAAACATTATTTTTATTTTTAATTTAAGTCCAATAATAAAATCTTTCATAATTCATCGTTTAAGAGTCACACAAATAACTAAACTGGAAAAGATCATCCAAGCAATTTAAGCATTCAATTAACTAATTCCTACTTTAAAACCACGAAGGAAAAACATACTGATAGTAACAAATCCCAAAGTAAAAATACTAAAAGTAAATGAATCACAATCTCTGACAAAATCCACTTAATAAGGAAAAAGGGCAACACATGCCCAACTGGGTAAAACAGAACTAAGAGTGGAGTCAATAATGAGGTCGTCTAAGCAAAAGGCCTGCAACTCCCACCTAAGCTGCAGTACATTCCTTCCAAAGAATCCTAAGCATGATGCCCCTGTGGCTGGGCACCTGTAGTGCATATATATATATATATGTACAAGAGAGAAGAAATAACAGGAAACATGTCAGAGCCCGATTGTAAAACAGTTTAAAATTTTAGTTTAGCAAGTATTTAAAATGCATACCGGCTAATGCAACAATCATATTAGTATGCAGCACTCTCTTGAGAAATTTCTCACCTCTCTTCTAATGTACACACCTACCGCACTATTAATCCCCACAAGTTTAGCTTATCTTAAATTTATCATAAGGTTTCATGCCGGCAATTAATAAGGCTACGATAATTAATTTCTGAAAGCAAAGTTTTCACATAAATCTCATTTCATTATAAATTCTTTCAGTATTGCCTCAAACTTTGCAAACACTTATAAATTCGAAATATTTATTCATTACTTAACTACTTTTAGTCACAGTTGAAAGTTCTCAATTTCAAGTCTATATATATATTAATAACTCATATAATATATATATACTAACGGCACCCCACATAAAATTTATGGTGCGGGCATACTCTGCTATCAAGTCCCCGTCACTTGTACTAAGGGAACTACTAGTTCAGAATCACTCTCGAACTGTATTAATACAAAACACATACAAATTGAGGCGAAGCATAGTTCCAAGTCACTAAGAGGTCAGCACATACCCTCACGTCTCTTAGGACCATCTGACTATCGATCAGATAGCCTGTACTAAGGATTCCTATGTACTAGGGTACAAGTAAATATCCCCCATAAAGTTCCCATCGAGATAAGATTGTCCCGGCGCGGTAACCTCGGTGATAGCAAGTAGCGCGGGCATGATTTTTACACGTATATAGTATATACACAAACAGAGTCATATATATGTATACTACCATTCCCATTTCTAAGTTAGGTACGCCCATGACCCATACTATGATATTCGTTCTTAGTATATGTTACTAGATTATCCCGTATAACGGCTCGTCTCTTTTACTCTTAATTATAGGTTATTCCATACATTCCTCATTTCACTCGTAATATTATATTCCCCAATGTATAAATTCAGTAGGTACTCTCTTATTTTCTAACGTAGCTTTCTTACGGGTCTTACTCCTTTAATTACACGTTTCCATAATTTCCTATGAATAAATTACTCCCCGTTAACTTTAAATTCTCCATACTTTAAATGCCCCTTTTTTACTAAGTCCTACTGATCCTCTTTATGTCCCCAAATATTCTATTAATAAGGTCCAAAGGTTACTACTAATTTTAATCGAAATAACTATTTAAAGGAGGAATATAAATTTTCAGGAGGGGTCGATCGATCGATAGAATGGGGTCGATCGATCAATCGATGCTCTTTGGTCGATCGATCGATCAAGCAGTTATGACGAAACTGCAAAAAATCCAGTTACGGGAATCCTATTACAAACTCATCCAAATAATCATGTTCCACTCCCAAACTCCCAAAAAATGATACTACAAGTGTTATATACCCAAATAAATAATTTTCTACGTAAAACATGTGAGTTTTCATCAAGTATAACAATTGACAAGGTCAAAATCTATATAAACCTCAAGAACCCTAATCTTTTTTTAACTTAGTTCTTCCCATTCTTTTTTCAGATTTTCTACTCATAACTCAATGAAAATTCGTGGTTTAACCTCTACATGTGAAATAGATTTCCAGAACATGATTATTACCACTATAACATGTGAATTCTAGTCTCCAATATATGCTTTCTTTCATGGAATTGGTTCTAATCAACCCTAGGCTAATATAATTGAAGCATTAAATAAAATAAAGCAAGATAGATACTTGCCTGGAAATCTTTTATTTCTGATTTGTGGAAGAAATTGGTGTGGTTGTGTTCCTCGTTGCGCGATCTATAATTTGGCGGTGACGGCGGTGCAAACGGTGGAGTTCTGGGCTTAGAACTCCTTGGAAAGCTTCTCCTCTTCCTCTCCAATGGTCGTTCTTGGTTTTTGGTTATGTTAACCCTAGAATACAACCCCCTAACATCTGATAAAACCTTAGAAAATTCATGGGTTTCCATGCCTAAAAATACAAAATGTCTAAAACACCCTTCCGGGATGCTAATTAGGCCTAAAAACGCCCCGAGACCCAAACTAAATCCCGAGTACATTATTTTGACTATCTCGACCCTTACGAACACATTGACGCACTCAAAATGATCATATGGGTAACTTGTAATTTATTCACTTTTAATAATGCGAATTTAATCCCGACACGACACAGGCGCGTCCCGATAAAATTTCCAAAATTATCAAATTAGATTTTTCGTGATAATTTTACTAAATTTAATTACACATCTTACTTCACCCATCAAGTAATGTACAACAAGATTCCAATAATTACTAACTCTCATCACGCTAGTAAACATTTAAATAATTTCTGAATTAATATTAAATTAATATCTCGAATTAAATTTAATAAATCCCCAAATTTAAAAGTCATAAAAATACGGGGTATTACACAAAATGCACCCAAAATCCTAAATCATCATTGCATCTTTCTCCGCTGGCGTGGTAACTAACTCCCATAACTAAAGAGCTTCCTTGACTAGCTTAAATATTGCTAGTACCCGCTTTTGGGTATCACTGCACTCAACCATATCTTGATACCTTTGGATGTCTTTCTTCTATTGGTTAGGTGCTACTACATCTGCATTATCCGAAAACTCTGGCGGATGGCCCTTCTAAAAGGCCTCCCTGACTCGCTCCCACACTGACAACACTAGATGAGTTCAAATTGGTGATGCCACTAGCAGGTCTAGCTGTACCTGGGGAAGTGTTGTTCCATGACGATCATAGAGGCATTAACCACCTGTGCTACTATGACTGTGACCTCTGCTGCAGTTATAGTCTCCCGAGCGGCCTATGGCTCCAGATGAGGCTCATCTTCTACAACCTTCCTTGCTGCATGGGCTAGTCTTCCTATCCTGGTGCTTATTATCTGAAACAAAACCAAAATCGTATGAGATTCCACTTCATACATAAGTAATAGTAGAATAAAGTAAATGCGCAATATGAAATGGCAGTTCTAAGCATATGGCTCTATATCAAATAAACGAAACACTGACAACATAACAAGTTCGCATAGATCCTTAAGGACACTAGAACCTGATGCTCTGATACCAATTGTGACGCCCTAGTTATTCTATTATCGAGGGATCAATCCTTTATTCAAACAAAAAAATAATCTAGTATGATTTCATTCTCATCATCACTGTCGCAACGAGTAATAAAAAATAAAACAAAATAAAACCATACATACAAGTGAACAGATTTAATAATTGAATGCATAAATAAATAATGTGAACTGAACAAACCATCAACCATTACAAATAATCATCCATCCGATAATAAAATTGATAAATCAGTCAAGTCTGACATAAAATAAAATCCTATCCAATCACGGGAAAAATGCCTAAAAGAAAATTTGAAATGAAATTGATGCCTATCTTGATAGAAACGACTGAAGTGGCTATATATGTTGATCCTAACGGCATATGTTATCTACTCCTTCTATTCATTCTGCTGCTGCACACCTAGCGTTTTAAAAGAAAAACAAAAAAAATATTTACCTGCGGGTCAAAGCCTGAAAATGTTTGAAAATATTTTGAAGTGATTAAATGCTTTAAATCAACAGGACACATAATGTATTACTTTCACAATTGATAACCGGTCGCACTCACATGAGACTAAACCTCACCTCTTATCTATAATGCGCACCTAATGCATTCATTTTATTATCTTGATTATGCTACCCAGTCTAACTAGGACAACAACCGCTATCAAAGCCCATCCCACTAATAATCACCATTAGCTAAACATATGTTACCCTCACTAGGCATACTTCATTAACAAAAACATAGCTACAAACTTGCTATAAATGGATGTACACACGATATGATACATAGCTACACTCATATTATAAACAGATATTCACATAATATGATATCATAGATTCGCTCACACTATAAATAGATATACACATAATATCTCGTATACGCATATGTATATATCACTCGCTATATACGTATAACCTCATCCCCAAAGCCAAAAACTCTCGGATTCATCCTTCATGTGCTATCAGGCTCCAGGCATATCATGTGTTCCTCGTGCTATGGGCCCACCTGTCCTCGAGCTTATTTGGGTCCCAGAGGAATACCAATATGCCCAACCTCCAAATGGGCTACCACCTACTCAGCTCCCAATTCTGAACCTTGCCCCATCCAGGAGATAATCCTCCATTGCCTATGAATCCCACATAAGAAGAACTAAAAAAGGTCAAGGAAGACCTCAAGCTGTTGTCAAAGAAGTTTGACCAAGTCAATATCTCAAAAAACTACATGGACTACACCCACATGTCTCTTATCCCGCTAGATTGCCAAAAAGGTTCAAGATGCCAAACATCGAGAAGTTTGGGGGAAGAGGGTCTCCAATTGTGCACCTAAGTAGCTACCACTGAGTTATGACCCTTCTTGGATATTCAAAAGAAATAATGGCCCAAATGTTTCAACAAAGCTTGAAAGAGAGTGCTCTTTGATGATTATTGTCTCTCGAAGAATCCAGAATCTGTAGTTGGGAGGATATAGCTTGGGAATTTATGTCTTAATACAAATATAGAGAAAAGCTAGAGGTCACACATAGAGACCTAGAGTTTTTAAAGAAAAACTCCAGGAAATCAGTCAGTAGCTTCATTGGGAGAGAGAAAGCCTTCACTCTAACCAATAGGCCCTTAGAGGAAGAACAAGTGAGCATTGTGAAGAAGAACTTCTTGCCACATATTCGAGCATCTGTGGAGGGATAATACTACTCATACTTCCGAGCCCATCAAAATGATGGTGTGGAAATAAAAGAAGGTGTTGCCAAAGTAAATCCTAAATCGAAGAAGTTGATCGGATAGTTTACACCACGAAAGTATGAAAAGCCCGTCAATATCTCAGTCTCATCCATCAATAACATATCCCAACTCGACACTTCTTGGGCATCAAAAAGTCTCCCTAATACTGTCAGAAAAGAGTATACTGAGCTTCATGCTCCCCTGCTGAAGTTATACCAAGCCACGCTAGACCGAAACCTCATCAAATCGTTGGAATCATGGCCATTGTTAAATCCTTTCCCTAAAAACTTCAAACATGATGATTGTTGTGACTTTCACCAAGTTGCAGGTCAAATAACTTACTAATGCTTTCACTTCAAAAATGTAATCCAATGCCTCATAGATCGGGGCATCATCGCGTCGCCAGTTAAACTAATACCATTCACACCCTCTCCCAGCACATGGAATAAAAACAAATGACATCTTCCTGGAAAATAACCTCAAATTTGACCCTTATATTTTGCATGTCAAAATACTCGATACCTCTATAGTCTTGCCCAAACCTCTCAAAGTTTTCCCATCCTTTCTCCAGCATCCCATATGCTTTTCTAACCAAGATCTATCATTCCTTACGCGAGCCTATATTAACGTCCCCTCCCGATCAGAGGGGGAAAGCATTAAACTGCCTGTTGTGCTAGACTAACTCTAAAAGTTTCGGCTAAAACTGCCCACATAAATGAATATCGATTGCCATAGATTCAGTGGCCTGTTCATGAAAGCTTAGAAGTGGGCTTGGGAATCAAAACGGGTGGTACTCATTAATAAAATCAGTTTGGATGACATTGTATAGATTATGTTCGGCATGTTTCGCTAGACAAGAGAAATATGCAGCATCTCTGAGTTAATCATGGCCCTAAAACTTCAAAGACGTCTGGTCCCTTCACTTTTGCACTTTCCCCGAGTGGGAATATCTATGTGATGAAGATGAAAAGGTTGTCGAGTGCATTAATTACTCTTGGCAAGAGGACATTGTCACTATCGGCTGGGGGGATAACTTCGATAACTCAAATGATGAACCAAACTATGAAAAAGCCAGTTCAGTTGCCAAATTTTGTGGAATAATCTCTTTAGAATATCTATTGGGGGAAATCAATAAAGTGTCTATTCACCTCGAAGTTTATGAAGCCACGGGGCTCTTATTCTTCCCCACCTCTATCAACCACATGCCATAATTAGGGCAATATTCCAAAGATCCAATTACCCATTCTGTCGAAACAAATAAAGGGAAGGGAGTTACCAAAGAGCTCCCAATGCCATAGATGACCATTAAAGAAAGTAAAGTTCTCGGCCAGCTCAAGAAAACTCAAGACATTATCACTTTGTGGGAACTCTCTATGTCCTCCTAGCTGCACTGAAATGATCTGATAAAGCTCCTCATATAACCCATAGTTTCTCCCGCTACCACTCTCGAAGAAATCATAAATATGGTTGGATCCTTAATCTCTACTAGATTCCTCTCTTTCCTCGAAGAAGAAATCCTAAAATTTGGCCCTGATCACAATTATCCTCTAAACATATCCGTTGAAGTTTTAGGGAAGATAATCCCACTATCACTTATAGACAATGGATCAACTTTCAATGTTTATCCACTATGAACCTTTAACTGTCAGGGATTGAAAGTCAGTGATCTCACTCCCACATCCTCCGTTGTGTGTGCCTATAATAACACTCGTCAGGAAGTGATGGGTTCTATAAAACCTACACTAGGGTATGGCCCTCTCAACCCTTTGACTGAATTCTAAGTCATCAATATACCTGGATGCTTTAATCTACTCCTTGGCCACTCATGGATACACAACATTCGAGGATTATCTTCATCTCTCCAATAGAATTTGAAGTTCTTCGCTAAAGGTTAGGTCATTACCATCCTTGGGGATGATGAAAGTAAAGACACTACCAACACCATTAACCTACTATTGGAAATTCCGCATTGGACCAATGACATGATCCTCTTCGACTTCAAAATTGATCCACTCCCTGTCCCAGTAGGATAAAATTTCAAAGATCGGGTTTGTCCAGAACATAGCCCTTATGGAAACATTAACGTAATCTAGATGTTTAAGAATATGTACTTCATGCCGAAATGGGGCTAGTTTGATGCCAGCAAGGGATCCTTGATCCAATAGTCCTAAAGCAATACTTTTCCCCATGTGGACTGAGCTATCAACCTTCACCATCCAAACTCAAAGTACTTCGCCAACCACGTCAGAAAAGAAGCCTGGAAGATGAAAAGCCCATTTTGGGAGACTCTCTGAATGGAAGGTTTATTAAAGAGGGTGAAAACTTACTCTTTTGTGAATTATCAGAAGCGTTATATAATCACCTGATAAGAAGAAGAAATTAGGGCTAGAGACCTTCTTCCAAGATGTTAATACATGGGGTAAAGAATGGAAGCACAAGGTGAAATATCTAACCGAAGAAATCATTAAAATCACTGAGAACTTCGAGGGTAGTGACTTCGAGGAATCTTTTGACCTACAGACATTAGTGTTGAGTCTCTGCATGATTCACCAAGATGCTAAGTCATTAGACCCTTCTGCCAAAATCACAACTGTTCAAGTACCTGTCATAAATTGTCATGTCATCCTGGTCCACCCTGTTCAAGACCAGCCAAACCCTTTTATTTATCCCATTCAAGAAACCCCTACACTTGCTTTCGTTTTTCCTATTTCTGATGTCAATGTAAACGAGGCATCTTTTGATGAGGTTCTCAATGTTGTAATCCCTGAAAATTAAATAAATGAAGATTTTGAGCATCTTGATATGCCTTACGTTAATTGCATTGATTCTAATTAAACTCTTAATGATGGTGATTTTGTAAATGAAAAATTCTCAACTGATCTCAATAAGGAAAAAAAATAAACAATATAACCATGTTCAAACTAATGATGATGAAACTACTATTATCAATCTTGATTCTAATAACTATATGCAAGAGATTGGGATAGGGTCCACTCTTAATAATTATGAACGGGCGCAATTCGAAGAGATGCTTAAAGAACTCATAGATGTCTTCGAGTGGTCCTACAAGGACATGCCCGACATTGACCCAGAGATAGCTCAACTCAAGATTCCTATATTCCCAGAATGCAAACCGGTCAAGCAAAAGTTAAGAAAGCTTCGAACAATATGGTCCCTCAAGGTCAAAGAAGAATTAGTAAAACAGATGAACGTGGGTTTCATTCGCATGGTCGAATACTCTACATAGCTTTCAAACATCATCCCCGTGCCAAAATCAAGAGGAAAATTTGAGAAAACTACCTTCATCACCCCTGGGGAACTTTCTATTACACTGTCATGCCATTTGGGATAAAAAATGTCGGGGCTACCTAACAAAGGGTTGCCATAACTATCTTGCATGACCTCATCCATAAAAAAGTCGATGTCTATGCTGATGACATGATTATCAAGTCCAAGACTCGAGAAGGTCACATACCTGCCCTGAGGAAATTCTTCGAATGACTGTGACAGTACTAGATAAGGCTCAACCCACAAAAATATATTTTCTGCATCACTAAAGTGAAATCCTTGGGCTCATGGTTAGTAGTAAAGGAATTTAAGCAGACCCTGCTAAACTGAAATCCATATTCAAGATGCCACCACCCCGAATGGAGAGGGAAGTACGAGGATTCCTGGGTAAGCTGCAATACATTAGTCGGTTCATCTGGCAACTGACCTCTATTTGCGAACCCAATTTCAAGATTCTTTGAAAGGATTCAACCAATGTTTAAATAAAGGCAAGCCAAGAAGCCTTTGACCAGATCAAGGGATACCTCACCCGATCTCCGGTGCTCATGCTTCCGCAGCCAGGTCTGCCCCTCCTCCTATACTCGACTATCACTGATACTGCAGTAGAGGATTTTTCTAGCCCAATACATTGAAGAATCTTATAAGGAAAGAACCATCTACTACTCTAGTTGAAAACAAGTTTATTACGAAGTCAACTACACTGCCTTGGAGAAGGCATGTGTCACCTTAGTTTGGTTCACACAGAAATTATGGGACTACATGCTTGCTTTTCCCATCAGACTAGTATCCCGAGTGGACCCCATAAAATATATGCTTGAGAATACTTCTATGTTAAGCCAAATGGAATGTTGGTTGATGTTATTAACTGAGTTCGACATTGTGTAAGTCACACAAAAAGCCATAAAAGGGAGGGACATATCCTACTATCTTACCGATTATCCTATGGAAGGAACCAAGTTTGGGTCTCTAAATTCTCGAATGGAGGCATCGATTGCACCTCTGAGGAGGATTTTAGGTGGCAGATGTTTTTCAACGGAGCTGCTAATAAAAATGGATATGGCATTGGAATACTCCTGATCGCTCCCGATGACTCTTACACCCCCATTGCCATTAAAATAGACTTCCCTTGCACAAATAACATGATAAAATATGAGGCATACCCCATAGGGATAAAAATCTCCCTAAAAAAAGGTATCAAGCACCTAAATGTCTATGGGGAATCTGTGTCATTGCCAAACAAATTCTCAGAAAATGGAAAGTCAAGGACGAGAAGATCCTACCGTTCCATAACCACCTAGAAGAGCTTGCCTTCCAGTTCAAAGATGTCACCTTCCATTACCTTTATCGCTCGAAGAATAATCTAGACGATGCCCTAGCAACCCTATCCTCCATAGTCGACATGCCCGAGGAAATAATAATAACCCTTCCAAGTTCAAAAATAAGTTGCGCCCACGCCTATAACCATATTGAGCTCATCATCGAAGAAGATCTTAATATGACTGGATTATGGTATTATGAAATATGGTACCTTCTCAAACATGGTAGGTATCCCCGAGATGCAGATCAGAAAAATCGTGAGACCCTTCATACTATGGTTGCTCAATACATCATCTGTGATAGTACTTTTCAAGAGAAACTTCGATGGAACCCATTGGCATTGCATAACATTGACTGATATTAAAGGAATGATGCAAAAAATCCACAGTGGGGAATGCGAGCCCCACATGAACGGTCACATGCTTGCTAAGAAAATCATCCATGAAGGGTATTATTAGACCACCATGATCCAAGACTACACTACCTATGTTCGAAGATGCCTCAAATGCCAACAGTTTTCCAACCTCTAATACTTACCTTTTCAAGAATTATATAATATGACCTCTGCTTGGACCTTCTCTACTTGGGGCATAAACATCATAGGGAAGGTTGCTCCCAAAGCTTCAAACGGGCACGAATTTATCCTGGTCGCCATTGGCTACTTCATAAAATGGGTCAAAGTCGAGTCATACGTGGTACTGAATGCAAAAAAAGTGGCCAAGTTGATCTGAAGTAATATCATATGCCACTACGGGGTTTCCTATGAGTTGGTATTAAACATGGACTCCACTTCAACGTCGAGGTCTCAGAATTGGTCAACGAGTACGAAATCCAAAGACCTAAGTTTTTTTTTCTCCCGATCCCAAACCAACGGTGTTGTCAAAGCCTCCAACAAGAGCCTCAAATCCATCATCAGCAAGACGACCAAAATCCGCAAAGACTGGTCCAGTCGGATACTATACACCCTCTAGAGCTATCGTACTTCTATCAGAACACCTACTGGGGCTACCCCTTATTCTCTGGTATACAATATGGAAGCGGTTCTCCCCATCGTGCTAAAAGTTCCTTCTCTACGTGTCATGCTCAAAAGAAGAGTCAACGAGGAGCATTGGAATTAGAGCCTCTATGACGAACTCTCACTCTTAGATAAAAATAGACACAAGGATCTATACCATATACAGGGGTACCATCGTCGGATAGCATAATTATTCAATTGAAAAGTCAAGGACTACGGTATTCAAGAAAGAGACTGTACCCTAAAAAAATCATAGAACCCATCTGGAACCCTAGAGGGAAATTCAAACCTAATTAGAATGACCCTTACGTCGTGAAGAAAATCCTGTCAGGGGTCCCCGCTATGATTACATATCTCGACGGAGAAGAAATGGCACATCTAGTCAATCTCGACCGTCTCAAAAAATTCTACCCTTGATCCGAATTCTTGGCGCTCTACGATTCTTCTCATTCCCTTTCTATTCTAAAAAAAATCTTCGTTTCCTCTACCTAGAACTACGTGGGATTTGATCCTCTCAAAACACCCTTTTCGAATGAAACTCATGAACTTTTGAAACCCACAAAGGTACGTAGGGAGCCCATACAACACACATGGGTTCGGTCCTTTCTTTTTCACAAAATGCTATTATTTTCTTCCCTTGATAACGTCGATCCATCTCATCATTTACATGAACAAAAGGATTATGTATGCCTTAATGATTGGTATAGATAACTCAAATACAAAATTCATCAAAAGACAGAACAAAATATGCTAAAATTACTTTTATATCAAATCAATGAATATAGTTATTACACGAAATATCAGTAATAGGAGACACACAAACCACTCTTCTTCGAACCTACAAACAAACCTACTAGTCCCAAACACAATTTCCCATAAGACCAAACATATCCAGCTTCATAAATTCTTCCCTCAGCTACCAAGTGGCCCTGCCTCACCTCTCCTAGATGTCCTAAAGTCTCCCACTCCTCATTAGTGTTCCAGATATGCTCCATGCAACGGCATGCCGTGACGAGCTTCGACGAAACCACGATACCTTCCTCCAATGTATCGAAAGCAATAAGCCATCTTTTTCTGATCTTCTCCTCCAAAATCTTCCCAACTACCCATTTCCATAACCATTTCAGATAATACCCAAACACATATCAAACCCTTCCAACATATTGTGATGGACGGGTAGACGATAGGCGACACTGCCACAAAGGCCCTATTATTATCCTTAAGGATTAAATCAAGTCCTCCATTGGAATGAAATTGGTTATACGACGAGGCAAGATATACTCCCACCTCACTTGCCACAAAAGTCGTCAAGCAAAATAGACGAAGGTCTTGGAAAGGGCCAACTAGTTTCACATATCGGTATTCCCACAACTGCAAAATAAGTTGTAATTCCACCCATCATGGCACAGACCAGTGAAGGCATCGGGTCCCAAGCTCCACGAACCAATTAACCCAGTTCTTCGTTAAAGGGCTAAAACTAAATAAGGGCATAGTAAACAAATTGGAGACACCATACAGAGGATACTTAGGAAGGGCCGCTAGGCGGAATCTCTCAGAAATCCACATGAACAGCATCACAGGTCTCCCCCGCAAAAAGTCAGAATGACCTTCCATCCAAGCATCCAGGTCATTCAAGGTCTCCTCCAACACCACCGCTATGGGACTATATCGATAAGTTATCCACCCTTCTATTATGGCTACCTAAAAATTAGCTATCAGGTTACCCATTACTAACAAAATCCTAGAAGCTAATCCCAAGGATACAACTCCAGGAAAACCAGCATTAGAGAAATCCCTATAACACACTAAGTTCATAATTTTTGGGAGGATGATATTTCCTTAGTGGACCAATGGCAGAGCAGATGAAGGAGATATATAAAGTAACTCCACTAAAGACACTTGGGGAGAATGGGATAAGTCGGGCATGGTTATTAATGCACTAGGCTAACACCCAGTATCACAGAAAACTCCTCATAGGTGGGGAACACCTCGTCTAAGATGAACCAAAAATATATGATCTTCGGGGTAACAAAACTGTACCGCCGCTTTCAGAAGATTCCAGTCTATGGCATAGTTAATCCATAAGGAGACCTGACGCAAACTAAAGGTTTTGTAGTCGATATTATAGAGGCACATTGCCTATAAACCTTCGAATTAAGAAGGAAACACCTCAGACATCAAGAGAGCCATTTGCAAAGAAAGAGAAAGCTATAGAATAGAGAATGTCGATGATGGTGAAGAAAACACCCCCAAAGTCCCCTTTTATACCAAAAAATCCTCATAAAAAGACGAACCCTTCAAAGCCTCATTAGTTTCCCTGCCCTCTTAATACTCCAAGTACGCAGAAATTGCAATCAATGCCAAAGAAATAATTTGACTTGACCCTTATGCTGATTGGCAGGAAAAGGGGTATGCCGATTGACAACCCCCCCTTTTTAGAAGTATTCTTTATTTCCTTTTTTACACATATCAATTTCCAAAATAAAAATTTTCTTTGAAGAAAATCGAAAATCCGAGATGTTCCGTTTCTACTCCCCTTCTTGTGCATAATTACTAAAAATATATATTTTTACTTCGAGTCCTTTTGTCATTTTTATCCCTACCTTTGCAAAATAAATGAGAAACCTCATAGTAAATTAAAGTTCTTATTGAGTAAGTCGCCAAAACGAAATGCACTTTTCATAATATATCTTTCTCTATAATTATTACATCTCTTACGGGTAAAAAAAAGAATAAAAAAATACAACGGGACGAGTCGGAACCCTCCCTAAAAAACCTCTCAAACCAACCCTCATCCATCGCGGCGCACGCAATCACCATGCGATGAGAAGTAGACCCTCTACTTTAGGAGTCAAACTCTCCTCAGATTTGGCCGACGGCACCATGCAAGAGTTGACTGTCCTCCTCACATAGGCTGACATTGACGCCATCCAGTCCTTAATATTCCTCAACCAAGTGGTCAACACCCGTACGATTTGCAAGGAAGAAAAAACAGTAAAATCAAAAGTCAAGCAAGTCAGTAAAAAGAGAAATAAAGCGAGAAACATGAAATAAAAGAAAAAGAAAATAAGTATACCGTAGGCTGAAGCGCATCATCAGTAAGACCTGTTAACCCGACCACTGGGTCATGGGGGCAGTGGGGCACCCTCAACACCTCCCCACTATTTTTTATAAGAAGGAGGATTGACCTAAATAACTGGAAACTATTCCGCTTCCGCAGCCACGTCAACTCCAGTGCTATGATCCAATGCCATCTGTATGCTGGTACCTTTCCCCGAAGCAGTGGAAGGAGGGGGCATTTACCCCACATCATATATGCAGAAATACACTAACCAACTAGTCACAAAATCCAAGTAGTCATAACCCATTACCATATCAGTGTAGAATGTATAGGGCTTTCCCTCCATCATCGTCGCCATGACCTTGGTCGTCATCTCTCTCACCTGCCTAGTGTACTCCGGGGGTGATAATGGTGGGACATCCACCTCTCCTTAAATGAACTAACACATCACCCTCTCCCCAAGGTACTAGACGCACCCAAAGTCCTACGACAATAACCACCTCATATGTGCGTGCATGTCCGTAGCCCCCGCGACTCTCGAAGGAAGACTTATGTTTTTGGAATCCTTATGCTCCTGGAATACAAAAACTTAGAATGAAGATAAAAAAACCAAGAAACCTAACTTGGTTACTCGTTAAGGAGTTTAGAGCCACCTACACGTCCTTTAGAGCCATGGATTGGTTTGAATGCACGTTCGACTTCCTCCATCTATACATCCTGCAGAAGTCTCCAAGATCACTCTCTTTCAAGGACATCAACCCCACGTTGAGCCTAATCACCTCATAAAAAAACGTCTGTAAGAAGGCAAAAATAATTAAAAGGGAACAAAAAAGGACTTCAAAGAAATAAACGGAAATTAAACTTAAAGATTACCTCTAAAAGGTACGTGGATTCTGTGAATGTTTGTAGGCATAACTGACTGAACGCATCCAACGAACCATAAAGGGACGCTAGAGTAAAGCTCCCCCAATCATACATATGAACGTCTAAAATAATCCCCCAAAATTGTAAAAACCAACGATGAATGACGTCACCACTCGTCACCACCACAAACCCTGCCAGTAAAAGTAGAATAAATAAAGCGGGATACCTATCTCACCTGCGCCCATTTATCTCATCAATCCACCGCTTCAGCAGAGTCCCCTTCTGCACAGAAATAGGGATAAAATCCCCTAACATGATTCTACCAACATTTCCTAAGGCAGCCCACACCACCTCCTCCGTGACCCGTAGAGTACGGTCCACCACAATATGATGCCCAGTGCAATCCAACCCTGTCAGTTGTTGAACATCTAAGGGAGTAACAATCATCTCTCCAAACCCAAGATGGAATATGTTGGTTGTATACCACCACGTCTCACCAAGCATGCAAAACACCGCAGAAGAGCGCGGCATCTCGTTTAGTGCACTCAACAAAGTAACAAAATTGGTGGATACCGCCATTCACTACTCCGCCTTAGGAAGATGGTCCCAAATATCCATTATCCTAGTTGTCCCCAGGACCGAATGCTTGAAAAAGCAATATCAGTCTGCAAGAAATTAAAGAAAAACCTTCATTAGACCAAGAAGAAAAAGAAAAAGAAAAATGGAAAACCAAAGGACAAATACTCACATAGATCCCCCTCACCGAATGGTGGTGATCGGGATCGCACAACAAAACCCTTCAATCAGTACCTGACTCAAAGGAGTCGTAGGCATTCTCATTGCCTAATTCAAGCGGCACCATAGCCTGCCACTACAAACATTACCAGAAGTCGACAAACACCCACTCGTTGTTAACATTGCCATAAGTACCCGCCATTTGAGATATTAAGGAAGATAGGACTCGAGAATGACTTTTAGAGAGAGGAGGTAAGATAATCAATTGCTTGGATGTGTGAAAAATGAGGAGGGGTTGCGCACTTTTTATGAAAGGCTAAGGGGCATGTCGGTCCGTAGCCCCCTAACCCTTCTTGTCGGCAGTAACCTTTCCCCTTCCCCTAGAAGCCCGAGAGTCCATGACCTATGCCGATAGGCACCTCCCTAGACTTGCCTATCGGCAGTGCCCTCTAAATTTTTTCTAAAAATGCCAAAAAAAATGAAAAATTGTCCAGAAAAAATTCCCATAAAACCCCTAAAAAATAAAAAAAATACTTTCCCCAAGAAAACCCCTTCTAAAATCCTTAAAAACTCTCAAAATCCCTAGTTTGATCAACCACACAATCTTATCATCGACATACTCCCTAAAGGAACCAAGGGTGCGCCTGCACCTAAACTTTCTGCACCTTCCCCAGTAAGAAAAACAAAAAAGCACATTTCCCCAGTGGAGACACTCCTGTAAAACACATCTTTAGGTCCACAAAATTAACCTCGACTCGCAGAATTGGTCATCACCCTCTTTAGGTTCACATAATTAACCTCGACCTGCAAATTCAATCGCAACGACTCAAGGTCCAAAGATTGACATCAGTTTGTAGAATTTGTTTATACATCTATAGGTCCATAGAATTGACCTCGACCCGCATAATTGGTCATTACATCTATAGGTTGGCAAAATTGACTTAGACCCGTAGAATTGGTCATCCTTCTTAAAGGTCCGTAGAATTGACCTCGACCCGTAGAATCGGTCTCTATAACTCAAGGTCCATAGAATTGAACTTAACCTGCAAAATTGGTCATCACTCTTAAAGGATCACAAAATTAACCTCGACACGCAGAATCGATTGCTACAACTCAAGGTCCGTAAAATTGACCTTGACCTGTAGGATTGGTAACCCTAACCCTAGTTCACATGATCGATCTTATCTCGTAGGATTGGTCACCCTAACCATAGGTTCACAGAATCGGTCTCAACCCACCTTAGGTCCTCAAAATTGGCCTCGATCCTTTAAATTAGTCATTTTCACCCCTAGGTCCGCAGAATTGACCTCAATCCTCTTTTTCTACATCGAAGTGGTGTCAATATTTTGATGGCCTTCATTTGTTCCAAGATCGTTCGTTGATAGGCTCTGTAAACACCCCACCCTAGGACCCCCAAAGCACCTCTTTAGGTCCCTAGCACTCATCCACTCACCATAAACCCTAGGTCACACTCCAAGTACTGATGTGGAGGCCACCTTTTTACTTTGATCAACTCTTTAACCCGAGAGAAGCTCAATAAATCCTTGAAGTCCTTTGAATTCCCTTTCCAACAGTCTGTCATGTGCATAGATCAGTCGTAAATCAGCCTCATGGTCCACACGAATGATACATTTCACTCCGACTACAGATCTAGAGGCCACCAGGTACTCCCGAGCTCCATTTGACTCAGGTCAAGTCTTCAAACTGAGCAAAGCCCAATTAATCCTTAAAGGTATATTAATCCCATTTCCAATGGTCTGTCCCGTGCGTGGATTAGCCTTAAGGCTCGGATGAATGACCCATTTTACTCCAAAGTATCACCAGGCACTTTTGGGACCCATTTAACCTCAGCCAACTCTCCAAATTAAAAAAATCTCAATAAAATATTGAAGGGCACTGAATTCCCTTTCCAATGGTCCGTTCCATGCGCGAATCGGCCTCACAGTTCAGATGAACAATTCAATTTCCTCTAAAAACCTCTCGTCTAGAGACAATCAGATGTTTCTTATCCCCATTTGACTTTGGTAAAATCCTGGACTCTGGAGTGTCACTATGGATTATTGAAGGGCTCTGAATTCCTTTTCCAAGGGTCCCGATTGTGCACAATTCATACTTAATGTTTGAATTTTATGCCCTTTTTTGTAAAATCCGTTCCGGACTGCCTATAGGCACCCTAGACACCCTGTCTATCGCCAGGGTGTACTTTTCCTCGCCAGAAAGGTAGTACCTATGCCGATAGGCAGGGTAAGGTACATGTCGATCCCCACCCCCTTAACCCTAAAATCCCTTATAATAGGTCCATGACCACACCCTTGGAAGTGGCTCGCTTTTAGAAAACATAAACATTTTCCTCGTAATCAGAGCATTCCATTTCCCAAGAAAGTCTATATTCCAACATTCTCTCATCTCACCTCCTTACCCCCACTTGGTTATCCACCACACCTTACCACATCACCTTCATACCACTTCAAAATCAATATACTTACATCCTAAATTCAGCAATAAACATCCATAAGGAAGTCCATTCCTCATCCCTTTTTCTAGTTTACTCATTTTAGTGTTATTCATCTTATTTCCATTTTGTTCTTTTGTTTCATTATCTCACATCAACTAATCTTTACTCTTTACTATTAGTACGCACATAATCTATTTTTATAAAAACCTAAAAAGTCAAAAAGAGGGTTTATCCACAAATTCCAAAAGCGAGACTTCCATTTTTTATATTTTCACGCTTAAAAACATTTTCCTTAAAAACACATAAGAGTAGTCTTAAATTTGGTTTTATGAGTTGAACCCCACCCCTATGTTATTTTCGAACTACATAACTTTAACGCCCCTTGGGCTACGTAGGCATTTTGGTCCACTCCATAGATTCGAGTCCTCCCCTTTCATTTCATACATTTTATATTACATTATATCATATCTATTTTTATGAGTCATAGAGACTCCTACATAATCGTGTCTCATTAGACGTGAACATTCACTATTTCATAGTGATTCGGTGAACACTCATATCTTATGTTTATGATTATTTTCGAGTACATTCCTATAGATGAATCCACTTCGTCCATTCCATGAAGCGAGTCAGATAATTCCATTATTCCATTATATATATTATACACATTTGCACACACATCATGGAGAAAAAGGGAGAAGATTAACATTAGCCCATGAGAGATCAAAAGCATAGAATGGGTACCTAATACCTTCCCATTCCATAACCTAGTCCTCGAACCTTCGAATCACATAGTTTCACATGCATCAGTTTGTCCTTGATGTTATTCTCTCGAGGCGGCGACATTCTTTTGCCTATTTTGATCAAAGTAGGTTGGAGACTCTATCCTTTTATATTTACCCCATTTGATGATGGAGAATTTTATATCTGAGGCTGGATCGCGAAGATGCCAACGCAAGTGGCGGAAAGATAACCGCCATATCCTCGAATCCCCACAAGTGAAAGACTAAAAAGGGGAAGGGAGAGAGATAAAGAGTGAACCTTCTTCCTTCCTTCTTTCTTCCATCATCCCGACTTTGAGGCCTGAGCTCGCGCCGAAGAATCCTACCTGGATGGCCACAAGAGGTTTTGCATGAAAGGGGTTTTTCCTTACTTCTTCGCATGCTTGTTTTGTTTGGCTAATTTGGACTTCATCATTACATCCACACTAAATTACATCAAGATAAAATTTATTAAATTTGTGTGTGTTTGGCCTATAACATGAATAAATCCAGAGAATTCTTATCCTCAAATTGGTATCAGAGCAGGTTACACTATTTTTTTGTGTGATCCTTTAAAATTTGTATTTTATGGATAATTTGTATAATAGGCTGCCTGTTTCAATGGATCGAATTATGCATACTGGAAATCTAGGATGAAGTCTATATTAAAATCTATTAATGAAAGAGTCTAGCTTATTTGTGAAATAGGGTGGATACCACCCACAGTGACCAATGGTGATATCATAGGTCCAAAACAAGTTTTTGGTTGGATAGAAGATGAATTTAAATGGAGTAATTTTAACTCACGTGGTTTAAGTGCCATTTCTAGATCCATCATCCCGACGAGTTTTGATGCATCATGACGTGCACCACGTCTAAGAAATCATGGGATATCATCCAACTCACTCACGAGGGTACCAACGTAGTAAAAACTTATATGCTTAAAACCTCACCACACAGTTTGAGACTATTAGCATATTAAATATCGAGTCTTTCAATTATACATGATTGTATGATATTATTAACTCTAGGTTTTATTTAGGTGAGAAAATTCCTAAGAAGCGTGTAGTTAAAAAGATTTTGAGATCACTTCTGACCCGTTTTATTCCTAAGGCTACTGTGCTTAATTCACTATGGATATTAAATACGCTTAGGTTATAAGAACTTGTAGGGGACCTTCAAACTTATGAGATCGACATGTTTTCCAAAATTATTAAACCTAAGGAAAAGGGAACTGCATTAAAAGTTCAATCTAAAAAGAAAGAGGAAGTGCCGTCTGACTCTGATTATGATTTTAATCTCGATCTTACCATTTTTGCAAAAAAATTCAAAAAGTTTCTCAAACTTAGAAAAGAAAATACATCCAAAGAAAAAAGAGTTTTAAGAAAGACAAAACATATAAATCGAACAGGAAATTTTTTGAAAAAGAAATAACAGATTACCCTAAAAAAGATGAAAAGAGATGTTATGGGCGCGAGGGTAAAGGTCACAAGTGTGCTACGAGATTAAAGATACAAAGTAAAGGTGAAGTTGCCTTCAATGCCATGCTTAGTGATAGCGATGTCGAGTCAGTGGATTCGGGGAATGAATCCCCGCATGGACAAAACTTCACCACGTTCATGGTAGTCATGTTAGTACATTGATGCGGCGTAGAATGTGTGTGCTACATATATACCTCCGGCTTAAATGCAAGATGA
The DNA here is from genome assembly GCA_949130495.1 of Sambucus nigra. Classification (NCBI taxonomy): domain Eukaryota; kingdom Viridiplantae; phylum Streptophyta; class Magnoliopsida; order Dipsacales; family Adoxaceae; genus Sambucus; species Sambucus nigra. The sequence goes on from OX422222.1 coordinate 231,486,470, forward strand.
TCGCTCAAGTAATAAGTTGGTAACTCGGGGTCAAATACTCAATGTAACACCCCGTATTTTTTATGATTTTAAATAATTATGGGATTAATTATTATTGTTGGATTAATTAAATTAAAAAATAAGAAATTAGTTGTTAAATAATCCGGATTAAAATAAATATTAACAAGCGTGCCAAGGGTTAATACTTATTATTGAGAATTATTAAATATGACTGTGTGAATGCGTAATATGGAATTATGACATTTTATAAATTATCGAGAATGGAAAATACGACAGTTTGGTATACTAAGTCAGGACGCTCGTGTGAGTCGTGTCGGGAATGATCTAATGGATTACAGAATTAAATTATTTTTAAATAACTCATATGGTCATTTGTAGTGCGCCATTGAGTTCGGAAGGGTCGAGATAATCAGAAAACTCTACCGGGGTATTTTATTTGGACTTTAGAATATTTTTAGGCCTGACCGGCACCCCGTAGGGGTATTTTTGTCTTTTGGATTTTTGGAGAATTATTATGGACGAAAATTAGGCAATTAAAGATGAGTGTATGTGGGTGAAAAAAAGTCTATCAGTTTTTAAACCTGAGAGAGAGGGAGAGAGAACCACAGAGAAAGAAGGAGAGTCCATAGTTGTTCTTGGTGCAACACTCAAGAATTCACACCACAAATTCCACCAAAGCGTATATCGAAAGGAGAGGAACAAGTCTATACCTATTTCATCAGCGGTTCAGAACATCATAATCGAGGCAAGTGTTTATTACTTGCTTCCTATTAGCAATAATTGTGCTCATGTTAGAATATGAATGAAATATATGATTTAGAATTGAATTGGGGGAATTTAGAGAATTTAAATCATAGACTAAGAGTTATTTTGATGAAGAATTGAACCCTTATGCATGTAGAATAGGCATCCAGAAATTATATGTTGAATTTTGGAAACGAATCTGGGTTTTAATGGTTCTTGGATTGAAACTTGAAGAACAGGGGTTTCAATGTTTAAATTTGGGGATTTCGTATTTAATTGATGTATTGTAAAGATTTAATGATTCTAAGTTGCTATAAATCATCTAAACATGTTATGATATCAATTTGGTTTGTTGTTTTGGTGTTTTGGGCTGAGCAATAAAGGTTTTAGAGATGTTAATGGTTGTTAATGGTGAAAAATGTTACAGATGCAGTTTGGGAAGGGAACTTCTCAATCTCGTTCAAACGAGATTGAGCCTGGTTCGAACGAGACAAGATCTCGTAAGAATTCGTTCTAACGTAATGCTATCTCGTTCAAACGAGATAGCACCTGGTTCGAACGACAGGTCTAAAACTTGGAAAAATCCTATTTTTATCCAAATCTAGTTACAAAGTTAATTTAAGTGAGGAGAACTGCTCTTTGATGAATTTAGCATAGTGCAGAATTTTTGGAAAGTATGTGGGGGATAATACTTTAAATATTCAGAACGGTGAATTGACTTTGGGGATTACGAAAGAGATAGTAATGAAAATAAATATACTATACGTAGTAATGAGAGAATAATACGTATAGAAAATAAATGTACTGGTTGGGTGAATACCCATTGATTTTAGTAGGGTGTGTTTATGCCTATTATATGTTTATTATTATGTGTATAACATACCTACGTTGCTTACTATCAGGAGGAGGAGGTTTTCGCGTAGTGGACAGTCTTATCACGTGTTGCCCATTGGGGGGATATTTGACTTGTACCCAGAACATATGAACTTGGTTACATGCTATCTGAGATATAGGATAGTTTCGACGGCTGAATAGGAGCGTAGATATGTGCGTGACCCATTTGGCCGAGGATTATGTTTGCCTCCAATATATGTGATTTGAATTTTATGGTTCGTGAGAGATTGAACCAACAATCCTTTATGCAGCGAGCGATGCGTCGGGACATGATAGCAGAGTATGCATTGCGCCAAGTGGTTTTAACCTAAGGGTGCAGGATTAGTATATATATGTATAAGGATGATGTGACTATTATGGTTCGTGAGAGATTGAACTAACAATCCTTTAATTGGCAGGGTGTCACCCTCAATTAATAGGTCGTAAAACGATTGACGAATGAAAGGTTGACTTCTAAGATCTAGGATTCGACTCGAGAAAGAAAGAAAGGGTGGTTTTTGTATTTTGGGAAAATTCTATTTATATAAACAAATTAAACTAAGCAAATACGAATTAACTACTAAAAGCAAGAACTTGAAACTTTTAATTTTAAAATACTTTTGGGAAAATGGGTTTGGGATCCAATCCTTCGAATCGTAGAGTATCTCAGTTAAATATAAAATTCTAGAAAATTATTTAATTAATTTAAAGAAGAGTGAAAACTAACTCGAAGCACCAAATATGTTCGGGCGTTAACCCGCGCGATAAGTGGTCAACAAATTAATTTATACGAATAATAAAATTACTGACACTTATATTGCATCCTAAAACACTCCGGTTATTTTCAACAAATGGAGTTAAGAGACCTACAATATTAGTCTCGATTAAAGTATTAAACTCATGTTGAATTTTATATTTAACATCGAAAACCCTAGGTTGGGTTCATGTTCCCTAACCTACTATTAGTTTAACTAGACATGGATTTAATCTCCACACTAACAATCATCATTATGCAATCATTCGTAATTGATTAAAAGAGAAAAGAATAGAGAATGTTACATCAAGCTTGAAGAAATGAACTTGCATGCAAAGATCCAAACCAAAAGAAGAAATTCGAAAAAGGAACCATTCTTGGATTAATTTTCTATAGAAAAGTTCAATCTTTGCTCTCCAATTAATTGTTGTTCACAAATTTCATAACCAAGAGTGTAATCGTGTTAATTAGACTCTTAAAAGGCTTAAACATGTGCCAAAATTCAACTAAAGAGGTTAACTTAGACCGAAACTATATTAGCTCAAATCTAAGAAAAGATAAGAAATTCCACTAAAGACCAAACCCTCAGGCCAAACCGAACCCCCAAGGGCCGAACCCTCGGCAAAACAAATCGGTTAGCTTACCGAACTAATTTGTTGTATCGGTTTGGTTTTCAGCTTTGCCTTTTCTCCTTAATTGCAATTTTTCCCCTCGATTTCTTCTCAACTTCAAAAGGTCATAAATTCTTCACCATAACTCGGATTGGGTTTGTCATTTCTTCCAGTGTTCTCGTGACTTAGAGATATTAAACTATTATGTTGGCTCCTTCTTCGAATTCTGGCTGAAAATTTACCAATTTTTCCTTGACTTCCCTTTCTCACAAACTTTTCACTGTTTTGACTTTTCTCTTTCATCCAATTGTACGATTTACCTATAAAACACATGAGAAATACACAAGACACGAAATACTTTACAAAAAGGTTAGTAACAAAAATATGAGATAGTCTAGGATAAATGTAATGTTTAGGATCGTAAAAATATCGAAATTAAGGGGATAAATATTTAATATTTTGGCCAAATCATACATCTAGTGCGCCTCACACGGATGAGGAAGTTGCTAAACATGATGATCTCGACAGTGAGTCTAGTAATTTCGAAGAGTGTGAGGGATATAATGCTTTGAGTGAGGGAGAGAGTGACCTTCAACGTGCTTATGTTGAACTTTATGATGAGTCCTTTAAAACAAAAAAGAAAAATAAAGGTTTAGCATTTATATTTTTATCTTTAGAGAATGAGTTGAAAGAGGCGAGAGGGAGTGAGTCCTCTGTGAGACTTTCTTTCATAGAGAGATTCATCTTAGTAGAGAGGTAAAATGGTGACTCGATCAATAAAGTGGCTAGTTGTAACACCCCGTAATTTTGAAGATTTAATATTTAATTATTTTTGGGGAGTTATAAAAATATTTAAATTGGAGAAACTTAAATTTATGATTTCGAGAATTTATTTGAGTGGGAAGAATTATTTATAATTGGTGACTTTAAGTTTAATTGTCCGAATTAATGTGTCGCATTTTGAGGTCGAAATTTGAAAATGATAAAAAATATTTCGAATGACAATTCAAAGTGCGCAGTTGAGTCCGGATGGGTCGAGATAGTAAAAAAAGAGTGTCCGGGGGTTGTAATTGGGTCTCGGGGTATTTTTGGGCATAGCCGGGCCCACACAGAGTGATTCGGGCCATTTTAATTAGGCCCATGTGGCTAAAAATGGGATTAAGTATTCTTAACCTAATTGAGGGACTAGGAACGACAGATAAAAAGTTCTAAACCTAGGGTTTGGGAGAGGATTAGAGGAAGCTAATCAAGAAGTCAATTGGGGGTCTTTTGGAGCCAAATTAAGGGACTAATTTGGGGTGTTCTTCATCAACCATTCTCTACACCAACGGAATCTGACCCTACAAACAATTCCAGGAAAGTGGTTAACATGCTGTAATGTGTATGTGGTGATATCCAATTCATATTTTAGTGATGTGTAAACTAAAATTCATTTTTGGGGATAAATGGGTACAAAATGGGGTTTTTGTTAATGGAACCATTAAATGAGATTCAAAGTAAGAATTAGTTGTGTTATATATTTCTGAGTATGATTATCTGATTTGAATGAGAAACCCGGAACATAAAATGGTGGAATTTGAACCTGAAATTGGGATTATACCATAGGAATTTGTGTTCTTGAGTGGATAAAGATTTGTAGTGTTAATGATGTTAAAAGGTTTAGATGATGTTTATAGTTCATGAGAGATGTAATAAGATGATTAACAGGCTGGTTTGAGGTTGGATTTTGAGGAAAGAAACCTTGGTTTTTCGTCAATGGCCAAACAGTGGGCTGGAGAAGACGAAGTCTGGAACGATCGATCGATCGACCCAGGGGGTTCGATCGATCGATGATACAGGAATTTTGGCAGTTCGACCAGTTTTGGATATAAAGAGAAATTCATTTAAGATTTAATCCCTTACTTCTATTTAGTGAAAAATTCATATGTGGCATATATTCCTTAACAATTATAGGGTGATATAATTGGGTTTAGGAGGGTGAAAATTGTATGTCATGAGATGGAATTTCGGAAAATAATTCATAAATATTGAGGTTGGGTCGAGGAATAATATTCGGGTATTGTAATTGGGTGACGCTACATTATTAAAGGAATTGAGGTGAAATAAATTAGTTATGGGGAAAAATATAGACTCGAAAAATATTAAGTTACGGGCCAAGTGAGCGAGTCCAGGTATAATGGTTGGGCGACACCAGGTATTAAATTAATTAATGTGTCATTAATTAAATTAGAGTCGGACTGTAGACTCGAAAACGTATTAAATTAATTAATATGAAATTAAATTGAATTAGAGTCGGACTGTAGACTCGGGAAAGTATTAAATTAACTAATGTGTCATTAATTAAATTAGAGTCGGACTGTAGACTCGAGAAAGTATTTAAATTAATTAATGTGTCATTAATTAAATTAGAGTCGCACTGTAGACTCGGGAAAGTATTTAAATTAATTAATGTGAAATTAATTAAATTAGAGTCGGACTGTAGACTCGGGAAAGTATTAAATTAATTAATGTATCATTAATCAAATTAGAGTCGGACTGTAGACTTGGGAAAGTATTTAAATAAATTAATGTGAAATTAATTAAATTAGAGTCGTACTGTAGACTCAGGAAAGTATTTAATTAATTAGTGTGTAATTAATTTGATTAGAGTCGGGTTGTAGGCTCGGAAAGGTAATAAATTAATTAATGTTTAAGTTAATAATTGAGAGTTGGACCACGGACTCGGATTGGCATCAATTAATTAATGTGTAAATTAATTAACTGAGAGTCGGACCACAGACTGGGATTGATATTAATCAATTAATTAATGTGTAAATTAATTAAATGAGAGTTGGATCATAGACTCGGGGAAAATATTATATTAATTAATGTGTGAATTAATTAAATTTGAGTCGGACCATAGACTCGGGATAATGATAATTTAATAAGTGAAAAATTTATTCAGTTGAGTCAGGCCAGAGACTCAGGAAATTTCAGGCTAGTGTTACGAGTTGTGAGCACACGGTGAAGCCAGGGTTTATTTTATATATATATACGGTGTAGTGATACTATATATATATATGTGTGTGTGTGTGTGTGTGTGTGTGTGTGTGTGTGTTATTAAATATCAGTGGCTAGATATTTATTTAATTATATACTCTAGTGCTATCAAGGGAGGTTGCGCAATGTGGGTGAATCCCCTAGCTTGAGGAGTAGGGTGAGTATATCCCTAGGTCATAGTGTCCGGTATATGGGTGAGGGGATTATCTCACTTTCAGGGAAGGAATATGACCGCCTCCACTTCGTTTATGTTTTGGGCCAGGTTGGTGAGCGAATCTAACTTGGGTAACTAGGTTATGTGAGAACACCTAGTGAGATGGCGCTTTAGAGGGAATCATCCGGTGAGGGTATACTCGGAAGGATGGATATACGCATGATATATGTGGGGATGTTTTAGTAAAGATACGTATAATATGGTAGTAAATATTATATGTGGGTAATAATACAGTGTGTGATGTATTAACTTTATATAACTTGTGTCACGGTTATATGTTATTAATTAAGAAGGAGTTAATTAAGTTAAGTAGTGAGATAACTTATAATTCATGAATAAGTATACTCGGGTTAGAGTAGTATGGAAAGGACAGGTTATACCAGGACTACTTGGACGGGGTAGTACAACTCGGTGGGGTTAAGGTAACCGTTAGGTATGCACATTAGTGGAGGGGTGAAAATGTCCACAAGGGAGTGCGACACTAACTTAAATATGAAGCGCATTCATGTATTTTAAATTACTGCAGTTAATTCACTTGCTGAATATTTTCAAAATGTTTTGGGTTCTAACCCTTGCTATAAAACTATTTTCAAAACCTTTTAGGTGTCCAGCCACAGGGACGCCAGGATTGATATTCTATTCCAGGGACACGGAGGTGCGGCATATGTGGATGCTAGCAGGAGTTTGGATTAGATGCATCGTTCATTTATTCCTAAAGTAGGAATCATTTATCAGTTTCAATTTTATTTGGGGCTTGTCGCCCAGACTTCTCAGTACAGTTTTCAGATTTATTTTATTCAGATGTTGGATGTTTGTATTGGACTATTTACTTTGGTGGCCGATGGTTTATTCGGCATACCATTTTATTTTTGTTCAGTAGATTTAAGTCAGTTGTGTGAAGGGTTTACATTTAATTCCGCATGTACTGGTTTGTTTAATTAAAAAGTTAAAATTTGGCACCAGCCTTTGGAATACTAGGTGGTTAGTAAGTTTTAAAAAGTCTTTGACAGTGATGCTAAGAATAAACCAACTGGGATTCCTGTTTTAATATGGTATAGAACTGATCACCCGGTATTTTATTAGGCGGGGTGTCACAGATGGTATCAGAGCATCAGGTTCTAGTGTCCTTAGGATCTGTGTGGCTTTTCACGTTTCGGCTTAGCAATCTTTGATATAGATCCCTATTATAGGATTGTTGTATTCTCATACGTCTGCACATATACGTTCTTCTGCCAAATTTATATTTGAGAGTGAACTCATACGATTCGATTCTCATTTCAGATGCTACCCAGGAGAGGGAGTAGCTAGGGCAGCAGGGGGAGTTGAGACTAGGGAGGCTCATCAGGAGCAAGAGTTACCGCAACAACTGCCAGAGATGATTTCGACAGCGCAGGTAACTGAATTGGTGGCGCAAGCAGTTGAAGCGACGATGATCGTAATGGAAAGGTACTTGCCACGAGATCAGCCACAAGTGTTAGTGGCACCAGATGTTCAGGACCACCCAAGGCCATCGGGGTGGCAGCAAATACGAGAGGTTTTTCAAAAAGGGCATCCATCAGAATTTTGAGGAGGTTCAGATATAGTGCTAGCGTGTCAGTGGAAGAGATATATCCAGCATCATTTACACATGGTAGATTGCAATGAGGTGCAGAAGCAAATGTTAGCCACTTTTAGTTCAGTAGGAGCAGCGCTACAGTGGTAGGAGTCAATCACCGCAGTTGAGAAAAGGGATACAGGAGCTATTGCAGAGTTTTGGGTGAAGTTCGACCACAAGTATTTACCTCCAGCAGTTGAGACCGAAATGAGGAGAAAATTTAGAGAGGTGACTCAGGGGGACCGTTCAGTGGCCGATTACGAGGAAGAATTTACTCGGTTGGTAAATTTTGTACCAGATGAGGTAACCGATAAAGAGAGAAATAAAGCAAGGTTTATGGATGGGTTAGTCTGGAGAATTATACAACATTTAATTGGTAATCCTGCATTAGTATCTTATACTGATGTCATTAACGCAACACTCCTGCACTGTCAGAAATATCGCTTCCATGTGAAAGGAAGAAGAAAGGGAGTGGAAGCCAGGCAGTCGGATAAAGCAGGAGGGAATAGTATTAGTGGGGTATCCCAGCAGAAGACAAGGGGAGATCAGGGGCAGGATTTTTGGCAGGGAAATCATGCCAAACGATTTAAAGCTGGAGGCTATCGACAGGATGGCCAGCAAGGAAGGGATCAGTGGCAAGGTGAATTTCATCGGAGGTGTTTCGTTTGTGAGGAAGCGGGGCACATGAAGAGATATTTTCCTTAGCGAGGCATGAGTCAACTACATGATGAGGTCCTGGATATACAGCCACTACATAAATTCATGGGTGCATTCGGGCAGGGAAAAGATGCTCCAGAACCCGAGGATCAGCCGTTGCAACTGGAGTATGGAGGTAATTATTTTTACCCTATGGGCATGGGGTATATTTTTGAGTGACAAGGAGGATGTCACAATATAAGACTTATTTTTCACTAGAGTTCGCGGGTGAGTCAAATTTAGTGGGTGCATTGGCTGTAGCAGCCATAGTATGTGGATAAACTTTCCGTGGGGTAGCGGAGTTCTTTGGTGTTATTCACGGGAGAGTGGAGATGTACACTGAGTGAAAGTTTGAATTATGTGAGGGGTTACTACTTTTGAGAATTATGGGAGTAAGGTTGATTATTCTTCCCAAATATCGACTGCATAGCAATGGATTGGAACTATTATGGATAGTGGGGTTAAGTTTTGGTGTTCGCGACACCAGGGTATGATTGGTACTAGGTATCACCTGAGAGGGCGTTTAGCCTATATATATGTGTGTATATATGTTGTATTGCGTGGTGCGATAGGCACATAGTGAGGTCTTATGTCTCACATTTCATCCCGATAGGTAGGGATGTTTACTGAAGAGAATCAGTGTGATTAAATTTATTTACGAGCAGGGAGAAATAGCTCGGGGTTGATTTAGCGCAAGAACTAGTGATAGTAAGGACGTGGTATTTTATGTTGTCTTTGGTAGCCTAAGGGTATGTGTAAATACTTTTGTGTTAAGAGATAAGTATTTGGGGGGTTCCTTGTTTGGATTTCGCCTTGCGAGAAGTCCTACGCACGAAACTTAGCGCAACGTTGGAAGTGGGGAGATGTTTGGTTGTTAGTACATGGGTTTGGGTACCCCGACCAGTATATATATATGTGTGTGTGGGATATGACTACGGGTTGAAAGTCATATTACGGGTTACGACTAGCATAGTCGGGTAAATTTTTTTCGTGCGGTAAAGCACGGGGATAGGGTGTATGGGCACCCGGGTTAACTAAGGCAAATTTTGTGCGGATAAGCATGGGTACAGGGTGTATGGGCGCCCTGGTTAATTAAAATGCATATTTGTGTAACTTATAGTTAGAAGCAGGAGAGGTAGATATAACGGGCTTAAAGGCACATGACTAAAGAGTGATATGCGAAGCTTGGAACATTACGCTCATCTTAATTCGTCCATTTAATTACCCAAAAATCCCAAAAGACTAAAATACCTTTCTGGGGTGTCATTTTGGGCTAAAATGTCCCGGACTCCGAATATAACACCCGAGTAGTGTTTTCTGACTGTTTGACCCTTCGGACATACTGGTGCACTCAAAATAATCATTCGAGTTATATAAAAATAATTTACCTTTTTAACCCCCAAATTTATAATAGTGACGCGACTCATACGCGCATCCCAAATAATTATATCTTAACTGTCATGTTTCTTATCCCCGGCCATATTACTATTTCCAAAACCATCTATTACGTTACTCACTACGTAATGTTCAACATAATTACTACTCAACATTATTTCAACATAACAATTTCCGATAACTACTAACTCTCGTCACTCTAGTAATTATTACCCTTAAGTCGGATTAATTATAATTAAATTTTTTCTCTTAAATTAATTAATCCAAATTTCCATAATTTCATAACCAAATAAATATGCATAAAAATATGGGGTATTACACAACTTTTCTAATCTTAGAGAGAAAGTTGAGTTCCTAGTCGCGACTTCACAAAGCTTAATGGAAGAATTTCAATGGATGTCTACGCCATTTGAGAATGCTTTTAATTTTAAGACTAGATCCAATAACAATAATGACAACTAAAAAGTTGCCTCCACTTGGGTACCTAAGAAAGACAATAAATCCCTTGTCATTCACGTTGCTCTCAAGATTCAAAATACATCCCAATGGTATTCTGACAGTGGTTGATCTAGGCACATGACCGGTAACATATCATTTTTTACCAATATTGAGGGCAAACTCACCTTTAGAGATAGAAATAGGTCTAGTATTTTAGGATGTGGCTATGTTGAGATACCCGAATTTCCTAAACTAGACAATGTGTTGTACGTAAAAGGGTTGAAAGCGAACTTAATTAGCATAAGCCAATTGTGTGATGCAAACCTTGCGGTAAAGTTTGACTGTTCCAAATGTAATGTATATGATCAATTAGGTGAACTTTTAATACAAGGAGTGAGAAGTAAAGATAATTGATATGGGGTCATTCCCAAGTCCTCCTTTGTGTGCAAGAATGCCACGGTCTCCTATATGGACCTTTGGGATGAACGACTAGGTCATGTAAAGTTTAGAGATCCTGAGAGATTAGTGAAAAAGGACCTAGTTCATGGCTTACCATCACTTGGGAGACTAACTTCCTCGATTTGTGGACCTTTCTAATAAGGAAAACACGTTCGAAGTCCCCATAGGAAGTTGAATACCATTACCACCACTTGTGTTTTAGAGTTAATTCACATCGATCTTATGGGTTCTACTCACTTGGAGAGTTTAGGTGGTAAAAGATACATTCTAGTGATGATCAGTGACTTTTCTAGATACTCTATCATGGGATTTCTTAGAGACAAGTCCAATGCGATTGAGTTCCTAAAAACCAAGTGTCGTGTCCTATAAAATCAATACGGTGTCACTATTGATCAGATGCATAGTGACAATGACACTAAATTTAAAAAATCCATACTGGGTACCTATTGTGACAGAGTGGGCATCAAACATGAGTTTTCACCTGTTCGTACTCCTCAACATAATGGGATAGTTGAGAGAAAGAACCGAACAATATAAAAGATGGCTAGATCCATTCTTCTTGGAAAAAATGTGCCTAGACATTTTGAAGGAGAGGTGGTGAGTATCGCATGCCATACGGTGAATAGGATATATCTTCGTCCACACACGCTACACACGTCATATGAGTTATGGACATGGAAGAAGCCTAACCTATTGTATTTTCATGTCTTTGGGAGTACTTGCTACATCTTGAGAGATAGAGAGTACTTAGGAAAGTTCGGCTCCCGAAGCGATAAAAAAATGTTCGTAGGTTATTCATCATCAAGCAGGGCTTATAAGGTGTTTAATCTTGCAATCTTTAAGATTATAGAGTCAATAAACGTCACGATTAGAGACGATAACCCTTCCGAGTCTATTAACCCTAACCCCAAGTGTGAGGACGTTGCATCCCCTAATAACGATCCCATCCTTCCTCACACTACCCCGGTGGACCCCACTTTTGATTTAGATGATCCACCCTCTTGGGCTCGAAAGATTCATGACCTTTCCTATATACTTGGTAATCCAACACTAGTTCTTAAGATTCATCTTAACTTGAGAATATGGTTTGTTACCTTTGCTACACCTCCTTAGTCGAGGCTAAGATTATAAAATAAGCGCTCAAAGACGAGCACTGGATATCTGCTATGCAAAATGAGTTGCTTTACAAGAACATTGTCTAGGAGTCCCCGACCTAGAGAGACTAACGTGATAGGTACCATGTGGATTTACAAGAATAAGATGGATGAGAATGGTACCATAGTTCGTATTGAGGCTAGGTTGGTCACTCAAGGCTACACACAGATTGAAGGTGTAGACTTTGATAAGACATTTGATCATGTTTCTAGGCTTGAGTCCGTCATCTTACTACTTGCCATATCATGTCATCTTCACTTTAGGTTATATCGAATGGAGCCTTCCTAAATGACATTCTACTTAAGTAAGTTTACGTGGAATAACCAAAGGGTTTTGAAGACCCAAAGCACCCGGAACACGTATTTTATATTAAGAAGTCCCAATATGGTTTTAAGCAAGCACTCGGTGCTTAGTATGAGAGGCTCACTTCCTATCTCTTAACTCGTGGCTTTAAGAGAGGAGTGGATAAGACGTTGTTTGTGAGGAGAGAGAGTGGTGCTATATTGGTTACCCAAGTCTAAGTGGACGACATTATATTTAAATCCACGTGCTCCCAATTTGCTCACACTTTTAAGAAGGAGATAAAGAGCGAGTTTGAGATGAGAATGGTTAGTGAGCTTACGTTCTTCTTAGGTCTTCAGGTGCATCAGCTAGAGAATAGGATTTTCATATCTCAATCAAAATATCCTAGAGAATTAGTGAAGAAGTTTGTTATAGACTCCACTAAGAACTCACACACCCCCATGAGTACATCGATTAAGATTAGCAAAGACACTTTAGGCAAGGACGTAGTGCAAACCCTTTATAGGAGCGTGATATGTAATATTCTCTACTTGACTACTAGTCATCCCGATATTGCCTTTAGCTTTGGAGTCTATGCGTGATACTAAGCGTCCCCCAAAAAAGTCACCCTTGTATGCACTTAAGTGCATAATCAAATATGTGAATGGCACTTTTTCCTACGGTATTTGGTATTCTACAGATACCGATGATCGTTTGTCCGCCAATTCAGATGTCAATTAGTCCGGGGATATTGATGGTTATGGGAGGACCTTGAGTGGGTATTTTTACTTTGGGAGTGCTCTTGTCTCTTGGCTAAGAAAGAAGCAAAACTCCATATCCTTATTCACAACAAAGACTGAGTATATAGCCGTCGAGAGTTCTTACACACAACTCTTATGGATGAAGAAAATGTTGAAAGATTATGGGATTTCACAAAGCACATTGACTATTTCTTGGGATAGTACGAGTGCGATCTATATATCCTGCAATCCGATCCAACATTCTCGCACAAAGCACATTAGAATATGTGGGCATTTTATTCGCGATCTAGTTGAAGACAAGGTCGTGTCCTTGCGCTTTGTGAGCACCGAAATTCAATTAATTGATATTTTCAAGAAACCTTTAGGTGCAATTCGATTTGAGGATTTTAGGAAGTCTTTTGGCATTTTCTCCATTTATTGAGTTTAGGTACTTAATCCAGTATATGATATTTTTCATGATTATATTTTGCATTCACATAGCTAGATTGTATTATCATGTTTTTATTTTTGATATATTCAAAAAAATTCAAAAAGATTTTTAGTTTTTAAGAAAAAATTTGAAAATAGAAACAAATTTTATTTTGATAAATTTTTTGAAAAAGATAAAAAGATTTTTGTATTCTCGATGTTTCACCGTATATGGATAAACATTTAAGTTATTCGAATCATCCCTACATTCCATCCATTCACGTGACTTTTTCGTAGTGATTTGAGTCATGACTTCGTCTTGTTAGTGTGATTAATAATGTGTGGATAACATTTTATTGATCATTGATGATTGCATTCTAAATGTCAGACTCTTGGTCACCTTTATTGCACACATGCAGTGTGTTGAATACGATGTTCTCATCTCAATCCTGCTTAATAATAAACCAAATGTAAAAAGAGATAAGTTCTGCTTGTAAGAACCATTGCCCGAATTTCGTTTCCCATAAAATATTGATATATGTTAAGCAATGGAAAGGGGAGATGAAAGAGCAAAATTCTCTTTTCATTAAAAGTCACCATTTGCAAATGGAGCATAAAAAGATTAATGGGACACAAAAATAGAAGTACCAACTCCATTTATTTGATATTCATTGATGCTTCTCTACATATGAGGATTATTATTTCTTCAAAATATTTGAGAGTGAATTCTTATATATATGAGATTTTGAGGGAGTTATAAATTAGAAGATCAATGAGTTTGCAAAACGGACCCTCTTAAAGGGAATTAAATAGTTTGACATTATTGTTTTTGAGAATCATTTGAATTCATAGAATATTGCATAAGTAGAGTCAATTTCATTTGATTTCAACATTTTACACCTAAGGTAGACATTGAGTCCTTTATTTAGAAGTATCTCATGACTTTGTGCACATATGTTATGAATGTCTGTGTTGATTTGCCTATGAAAAATGTTCACACAATTACAGTCTGTTTTCACGATTCGAATATTTAAGTGTTATTCCATGGTGTTTATGTGTTTTTATACCTATATGTATATTATATACCTTATACTTGAAAAATTTTTAAAAAATAGTTTATTTGATAAGAGGAGAACACATTATGCCTTTAGGATTATCACTACTTATGCTTATTGATTATCTTTGTGATGATATCTTTACTTATTCATGTGATGCTTACCATTCATGTTTAGATTCTACTCCTTTGTCTATTATGGACAAAAAGGGGGAGAAAAAATTGAGGGGGAGTTTTATTTATTTTTATATAAAACTCATACGCGTCACGGTATTTTGTTTGTATCATTTGTGTAGGTCATTTTGACTTGATGATAATTTCTTGGACCGCATAAGATTAAGACGTTTTAGATGAAGACTTATACATTTATGCATTTTCGTTTCTTGATTTGAGGGGGCAGTAGTTGTATTAGTCTTAGGGATCAATTTGGCTTCGATTTGTGTTTTCTACCAACATAGCCAAAGGGAGATATAATTACTCAATTTAGCTTTTATTTGTCTTATCCCATTGTACACCACTGCAACTTAATAACTATTTCCACATATTTGAAGACAAGAAGTTTATGACATTTGGAAGAATGAAGATCAGTCATCACAACAACATTCAAAAGAGTTATGAAGAGTTTTGGTAAAGTCATTATTTATTCTGGTGATTTTTTTAAAAGAAAGAGTTTGTTCAAAAGTTTTCAGAATGTGTGAATTATTTTTTTAAAGAAAATTTTGAAATCTCATTAACTCATTAGAACAAGATTGCCGTGTCGTTTGAACGCTTTTATACAGTGTCATTAGAACGAGATTCCTTCGTTCAAATGAAATCTGGGACGACACCTTTTGGTCAGTTCTGGAATGTAGTTTGAAATTTCATTGGATGTTGTTCAAATGATATTGGGTATGTCATTGGAATGATTTTCCCGCATTTAAACGAGATCTGAAGCGATGCCTTTTGAAAGGCTCTGGAATGTCGTTCGACATTTCGTTGGAAACTTATTTGAATGAAAAAGGGTACGCCGTTCGAATGAGGTACCGAGTCGTTCGAACGAGTGCATGAGTTTTATTTTTAAACAAATTTGACCAGAATCTCTAATGCCTATCTCTTTACAACAAACTTCCCTATAAATAGAGATACAAGATTAAACTCTTTTTGGAGCCATTTTAGAATTCTTTTTGTGATCAAACCCTATCATATTTTTATCCAACCCCTTGGAACTTCAAAGACTACTTTAGATAATAAAGAAGAACACAGTCCATGATCAAGAAACCTTGTAAAGATTTTATCTACCACTAATTTGTGGAGTTGAGGCTCTACTACTGAAGAAGAAGGCTGATCGGTGGATATCGAGGGAAGACCTCTTCTCGCGGGCAATGCAAGAATGTTATGTATCTGTATAAGACTTGAAGAACTGCGCATTATACATAGTGATCTAATTAATCTATAAGTTGTATAGTGCCTATCAATTTTTATACAGTGCTAAAATAATGGTTTTGCTCGAAAGGGATTTTTTCTTACTTCTCCGCATGCTTATTTGGTTTGGCTTATCTAATTTGGACTTCATTATTACATGCACACTAAATTAAATTGAGATAAAATTTGTAAAAATTTAAATTTGTTTGTGTTTGTCCTAAGATACAAATAAATTAATAGAATTTTCATTCTCAGGCTACACTGGTGCTAATTGGGCACGGTGTTCCGATGATAGTAAGAGCACTTTTGGTGCTTGTTACTACGTAGGGAATAACCTGGTTGGCTGGTGTAGTAAGAAATAGAATTGATTATCTTTATCAAATATAAATGCTGGTAGCTACCGTGCGCAATTATTATGGATTAAAAAAATGTTGTGTGATTATGGAATTATTGAGAACTAATTGACTTTATTATGTGATAATTAGAGTGCCATTAATATATCTAAGAATCATGTATAACACTCCCGCACTAAGTACATTAAGAATAAACATCACTTTTTTTATGAATTGGTAGAATCTAAAGAACGCCTTATCGAATATCTATAAACTGAAAAACAACTAACTGATATGTTTACAAAGCCATTGGAATATATTATATTTGAATGTTTAAGGAAATCCATTAGGACGATTATGATTGATTAGTTTTCTACCTTATCTGTCATTTCCTCCTCTCTATATCTTACTAAAAATATGTCTCTGAGGATCTATGGAACGATCATTTCACAAATGACAAAAGACGCCTCCTTTATCTATTTTATATAGGACACCTAATATGACCCGTTGTTATGAGTAGTTTGGTAGTTAATTCTGGTATATTATTTTTTGCTTATTTACCCGTTGTCTATTTGAGACAAATTGGGGGAACAGTATTGAGTCCATCCCAGGACTATCTATAAGATTTTAATTTTTAAATTCGACAAACATGCTACATCTTGAGTAGTTTTACGCATGCATTGAATTTTATTCTTCCTAACTTTAGGGTATTGGTCTGTATTTTAGTCGAATTATGTAAATTAGTTTTTTCTTACTCTTATTTTCGGTTCTAGGAAGTGATGGATATTTAGAATTTGTATAGGGTTAGGAATTTTTTTTCTGCCTACGAGTACCCTTGATGTACTCAAAGGATTTTTCATCTAATATCCGAAGGGGGAGATTAAAACACCCTATGTGGTTGACTTATTAGGAGTCCACACCTCATAGGTCTTTTATTTAGTTTGGATATTAAGACAAAATATTTCTTTTAGTAGACTTGAGATCCTCCTATGATATTCTACATTTCAAGATAGTTGTCTACTTTAACTGGAAATACCAATAAATTCTTCTGTAAGACTGTAGAATGACTGGGGTCTGGTAAGATACTGAATCGGGTGACACGTGACCTACTCCAATGGACTCTGCCTTCAAGGTCTTAAGAGCAGCGGGGTATCAAAAGCTCCCACTTCTGGTAAAAATGGTGTGATATCTATGAACCTCCTCCTACAAATATAAAACTTCACAAATTACAATATCAACTTGGAGATGAAGGATCTATTGAGAATGATGGATGTCAAGGTGAGAGTGAAGAGACAAGCACTCGACATTTAGAGAAACAGTAGGGAGAGAATATTAGGTCTGGTCTGGTGTGATTTTGACAGAGTAACAGTACTATTGAGTTTTTCTCCATATCAAATGACCTTGCCCAGGGATCCTATTTATACTTGGGCACTATAGGAGTGAGCTGGCACTTTTAGCCCCAATAATGAGAGGAAAACTTAGAGGGATAAGATCTGCAACGTACAATTTGTCCCTACTGGGTCTACAGTCGTCTGTCCCCTCTGACAGATGGCACCTGGTGAAAATCAAAGTCAAAAAGAAAATGTGTCCCCGAATGGAGACAAAATATCTGATTTGGTAAATATCTTTTAAAACGGTAACTTATTGTACAAACTTTGTAAGCTTGAAAGAGGAAGCCTCGAGGACCACCTCCTCAAAAACCATTAATCCTGAGAGGGGGGGGGGGGGTTGAGGACCCCCCCTCCTCTAAAATCATTTTTCTTGAAGGGGCCTTGGGGACCCTCTCTTCTAAAAATAGATTTTATAAAAGCTCATTTCTTGTCACTTCACTTGTGACTAAGTGTGAGGTGTGTGAGGTCTTGAGAGACTACTAGGGTCTTTATACTAGTATTCTCTCAATCTTAAAGTGCTAAGTGGTTGAGCTTGCTCAACAAACCTTGTTCCTTAGCCGCCAAGCCAAAACTCCCAAGAGATCCCAACTGACCCATTTGAGCCCTGCCTTCTCAACTGGGTTACTCGTATAAGAAAGTAAGTGTTAGTACTTTCATTCTATAAAAGAATAGATTTTCAAGATGAGGGGTCGCTCATGGTAGCGCCTCCCTTATCCTGACCTATTTTCTGAAAGTTGAGGGGGAGGACCTTATGGATTCCTCCCCTAAGATTTTTTGGAAGTTTAGGGGGAGGACCTTGAGGATTTCTCGCCCAAGATTTGCTAGAAGCTGAGGGGGAGGACTAGGGGTGGAAATTTTAGAAACGACATGAAAAAACGACACGAAATTGACCCAAAATTGACACGATATGTCGTGTTTTTTTACACGAAGTCGTATCGTGTCATGTTCGTGTCTGAATTATGAGTCGTGTCGTGTCGTGTTATCGTGATTTTTAGGCATGAAATTTAAGAAATTAAGGTATTCATGTCGCCTCATTCCGTGTAATCTTTTATTCGGGCCGTGTTCGTGTCAACAAAAAAAAATACCAATTCGTGTCGTGTCATGTTCGTGTATCTTATCGTGTCGTGTCAGCCCGAAACACAACCTGTTGACCCGAATTACCACCCCTAGCTATTGGGCGCAATTTGGCGCGATTTAGCGCCTGCGCTATGTAATACCCCATAATTTTATTGATTTTATTTAATGGGATTAATTAAATTATATTAAATGGGTTAATTATTTCAAAATTAATCCGGATTTAAATACTAGCGAGACGAGAGTTGGTATTTAATTGTTATATTAAAATTGTCGCGAGTCATAAATACGACAATGCGGAAATTAAGTTGGGACGCGTGTGTTAGTCGCGTTAGGAATCAATTTAAATGGATTTAAAACTAAATTATATTAGTATCATCCGTATAATCATTTCGAGTGCGCCAGCGTATCCGGAAGGGTCAAGAAAGTCAGAAAAAACTAGCCGAGGGGTTTAGTTTGGGCCCCGGGGCATTTTTAGGCCAAATCGGCAATCCGAAGGGTATTTTAGTCATTTTTATTTTTAGGGAATATTGACCCACGAAATTTAGAATTTATTTATCAGTCAATATTAGGGCCATTATCTGTCAAAATCAAGTAGTGGGCAACGTGAGAAGAGAGGAGAAGTTTCAAGGGAGTTTTTAAGGCCATAAACACCACACACCACCACTATCGTCAAATTTATGATCAGAGAGAGGAGGAGAACCAACCCTTATCATCATCAAAGGATCAAAACATCAAATTTATAGGTAAGTGATTTAATCCATTATGATTCAGCAAATAATTTATCCATGATAGTGTAGAATTTTATGATAGCCATGAAAAATATTGAAACTCACGAAACTTAGAGATGAAACCATAATTCTGGTTAGGATTTATATGTAGTTTGATTCTAGAAGTATTCTATTAACGAAATCATAAGCCATGCTTTGTTAAATACGGATTCCTGAGAAGATGTATGATTATTCTTGAAGAAAATAGAAAATAGGGTTTTTCATGATAATAGGATGATTTGATCCAAGAAAAGCTTAATGGATGATGTTTTAAGAGTTCTGGAACGTTAAGAATCATGTATTTAGGTTGTATGATTACCCAATATATTTACTTTAGGATTTAACATCTTGTAATGGAGAATTGGAACAAAAATGAAACTGAAAATGAAAAAACCCGAGACCTGCACCTGCTTGATCGATCGATCGACATTCATAGGTCGATCGATCGATAAGGCTCGATCGATCAACATTCATAGGTCGATCGATCGATCTCCCAGAAACTGTGACCTTTTTTCCCCTTTTTGAATTTAAGCGATTCCGGCTATTGAAAGTTGTAGGTGGGGATTTTGTGGATATATTAGAACTTTAGGGAGACCAGTAGGGATGTAATTGAAGCCCGTAACATATTAGAATTGGTTTGGATCGTAGCGTTGAACTTGCGAGTGTCCGACGAGTAGTTTACCATTATAAAATGCGAGAGCGTGACTTAAGTTTGCGTGAGTGATAAGTTACGATTTATGACATAAATAAGGACCTCAGAGTACTGAATTGACATGTGGGATTTGTAGGAGAGTTAGTAACCTTTTCGGGATAGGTTTAAGTACTCGAAACGATACGACGTGAGATTTATTGACAAAAATATATTATATATAAGTTGGAATGATAATGACGTACGAATAAGTCTAATGGTATAGGGATGAAATTATACCTTTAATAATATAATTACCTAAGTTGTGTTAATGCTTAGTGTATGGACTATTGTGTGTATGATATACCTACCATACTTGCTATCATGGGTGGTCAGCTTTTGGAATAGGACCATATGATCTTTGTGTGCCTACGGGGTGATTTAGATTGGTACCTTAAGGATATAGGGTTGTGAATGGTTTATTTATGAGTTGATAAGTCAGCTAACCATGGGAGCTTAGGTATGTGCATGACCTATGGGTATGTGAACTATATTCGCCTCCAATATGTGTGATTTTGCTTATTGAAACGATTCCTGAGCAATTCGAAAGACGTAGTCCTTATGTACATGATGTACCGGGATTCGATAGCAGAGTATGCGTGCACCGCAGCTTAGCCTAGGGGTGCCATAGTTGTATATTTATGTTGAGGATGATATACTTGTACTTATAACTGACTCGTTGTTAATTGGTGAGTACGAATAATTGAGATATGTGAATGGGATTAAAAATATGAGAATTTATCTCGTAATTGATATAAATTAATCTGATTAATGTAAAGGTGAGTTACACCCAGGATATATTAGAATGATACAAATATACCGCTATATTATAATGTGAAGACAAGAAGTGGTACATACTAGTTAGTTAGCGGCATAACTAGGACGGATTAAGGGTATACGTTAGGCGTGCACATAGGTTGAGGGGTGAGGAACTCATGTGAGAGCACGCGAATAACATGTACATAATATTTATTGTTTAATGCAATTAAACACTTGCTATATTTTTAAACTGTTTTCACCTCGGGCTCTGACCCGTTTGCTTACAAATCTATTTTCTTGTAAAACCTTTTTAGGTGCCCAGCCACAGGGACGCCAAGCATAGGAGTTTCATTACTTTGACGTGCTGTAGCTGTTATGAAAGTTACAGGATATCGGTATTAGACGCCAACACATTCTGCATTTGATTCTATTTAGGGTTATTCATTTGTTAGGGCATATCTCCCAATTACCATTTAGAGATAGCATTCTCAGACTTTCAGTTTCATTTCCGTTTTGGATTTATTTATTCAGACTTTTGTATTGGGATTTATTCAGCATTTGGATTATTCAGGGGAGTGTTACTCCAAACTTATTTTATTTATTTCATTATTATTCTATTATGATTGTGATGTGGATGTGGTATAGTTAGTTTATAATTTAATTGGCTGCATGTTAATTTAATTTAATAAAATTTGGCAACTCATTTTTTAAATATTAGGTGGCTAGTAATTGTTTAAAATATTTTCGGGAGTGATGCTAGATCTGAACCAACTTGATATTCTGTATTAACGAGATAAAGGAGTAGCTACCTGATATTTAATTAGTCGGAGTGTCACAAGTGGTATTATAGGATCAGGTTCTAGAGTCTTTAGGATCTGTACGGCTTGTTATGTTTCTGCATAGCATCCTGTGATATAGAGCCATATATTTTAGGATTGTTGTACTCTTTTGTGTATCTTACGTTCTCCAGCTATTTTGAGATATTAACTGTGGACTGATAACACTTCTCTCTTATTTCAGATGCCTCCTCGACGTGCACAATGAGTTCCCAGGGGTGCCCAGCCCGAGCCTCAGCTTGCACCAGTTCAGGGTTTAATGAATGCTACTGAAGTTGCCTCCGTTGTAGCCCAGGAGGTAAATGTCACATTAGCAGTTGTGCAGCAAGCACCACCTCAGGCACCGGTGGTAGCCCCAGTTCAAGCTCATGCATTCCTGTCTGCTTGGGAACATATATGTGATGCCTTTCAGAAGGCGCATCCTCCGGAGTTTGCAGGAAGCTCTGATGTTGTTGTGTCGAGCCAGTGGAATAAGGACATTTAAAGGCACTTGAGGATGTATGAGTGTACAGATGTGCATAAGCAGATACTGGCTATGTTTAAGCTGGTAGGAGCAACATTACAATGGTGGGAGTCCATTACCATCGCAAAGGAGAGAGATGTTCTTTCCATTCAGGAGTTCTGGGTGCGGTTCGATCGTAAATATTTCCCCCAGCAGTTCAGATAACAATGAGACAAAAAATTGATGAACCTTAAACAGGAAGGGAGGACAGTGGCAGAATGAGGCCGAGTTCACCAATCTTCTGAACATAGTTCCCCACGATATCCGAACTGAAGAGAAGAAAATCCAGAAGTTTATGGATGGGTTGACGTGGAGGATCCGTCATCACCTGCTAGGTAATCTCTCGTTGGCCACCTATTCAGATGTGGTTAATGCAGCATTACTTCACTTCCAGGACCCCCGCTTTTATTTGTCAGAGGGTAATCGATCAAGAGAGTCCATCCAGCAGGGCAGGACAGGGGTAATGGTGTCAACGGGGCACAGTCAGCTCAGGGTCAGCACAGGCAGGGTGATCAGAGTTCCCACCAGGGGGATTCTAAGAGATTTAGATCAATAGGTTTTAGGCATGGACAGGGAGGTTTTAGGTAGGGCCAATAAGGCCATCAGGGCCATCCAGGCCAACAACTGTTTCAGCAGGGCCAGCATGGCTAGGGCAGGGGTGGAAATGGACATCAGGGTCGTGGGCAATAGGGTCAGAGAGGGGTAAACTTTACGAGGAAATGTTTCATATGTGGCAAGCATAGCCACAAATGTCAGGAGTGTCCTGAGAGGGGTAGGGCCCCGCAGCAGCAGCAGCATGGTGCTCGTTAGGAGCCCCAGAGATCGATGTTTCCCTCATCCCTCCCAGTCCCACCATAGATGCCACCACTGCCACCTATCCCCACAGCCCCAGTTCAGCAGGGACAACTTCAGTACAATCGAGTTTACCATCTTCAGCAGGCCGCAGTCCCACAGGATCCACCCGCGATTGAAGGTATATTTTCTATTCAGGGGACTATGGAGCATATTTAATTTGGCACAGGATCCACGCACTATTTTATTGTCACGAGATTTGCACGCGCTATGGGGATATCAGATACCGCGGAGAGCATTATCACTTGTGTAGATTCGCTATTGAGTAGGGGTTCTGTGATTTCCTTTATATGTAGAGGCGTGGGTATAGAGATTGGGAGATTTACTTTACCTGCCGATATGCTAGTATTAGATATGTCTGAGTACGATGCGATTATTTTTTATGGATTGGATGGTTACGTATAGAGACATGATTGATTGTTATAGTAGGAGTATTATTTTTGCCATACCCGGTCGGGAGATGTTCCTGGTGGTGATGCCTCGTCCTGAGGGAGGATCGTCCACTCACTTCTACTGCATAGAGGAGGAGACCTCTAAGGAGGTGGTGATACCGCTTGATTCGATTCTAGTCATTAAGAAGTTCGCTGATGTATTCCAGGATATTCCGGGATTACCTCCTAGTAGAGAGATAGACTTTGTTATAGATTTGAAGCCGGGCCCTGGGCCTATAGCTGGCGCACCTTACCGTATGGCACCAGCAGTGATGAAGGAACTACGGGATCAGATAAAGCAGCTGTTGGGTCAGGGGTTTATCCGTAGGAGTACTTCGCCTTGGGGTGCCCCTGTGTTATTTGTGAAAAAGTGGGATGGATCTTTGAGGTTGTGTGTTGATTACCGAGAGTTGAATAAAGTCACGATGCGGAATAAGTATCCGTTGCCCCGAATCGATGACTTATTCGACCAGTTGAGAAGAGTTTTCTTCTTCTCAAAGATTGACTTGAGATAGGGATACTATCAGTTGTGTATCAGGGAGCAGGATGTCTCGAAGACTGCCTTCTTGATGAGATATGGTTCCTACGAGTTCAAGGTAATGCCTATTGCCCTAACTAACTCCCTATTCGTGTTTATGGACTTGATGAATAGGGTGTTCAGAGAGTTCCTGGACCAGTTTATCGTTGTCTTTATTGATGACATTCTGGTTTACTCCCAGATCGAGGAGGAGCATGCTGAGCACCTGAGGTAGGTTTTGCAGACACTTCGCCAGCACGAGTTTTATGAAAAATATGAGAAGTGCGGATTTTGGCTGAAGGAGGCTTAGTTTTTGGGGCATATCATTTCTAACAGAGGGATATTTGTTGATCCGGGAAGGTATTAGCGGTGAGGGAGTGAGGACAGCCCACGACACCGACTGAGATACATAGTTTCTTGGCAGGATACTACAGGAGGTTTATTCGGGGGTTCTCGAAGATAGCGGGTCCTTTGACACATCTAACTCACAAGGGAGTGCCATTTATCTGGAGTGATGCCTGCCAGTTAGCTTTGAATGATTGAAAGAAGAGTTTACCTCAGCACCAGTGTTAGCATTACCCAGGCCAGGAGTGGAGTATCTAGTCTACACTGATGCGTCCTTACTAGGAATTTGGGGTGTACTGCAGCAGGAGAGTCAGGCCATAGCTTATGCTTCTCGTAAGCTTAATCCTCATGAGAAGAATTACCCCACCCACAACTTAGAGTTAGCGGCAGTCCTATTTTCACTTCGGATTTGGAGACATTATCTCCTATGGGAGAAATTCTGTTTATTTACACACCACAAGTCATTACAGTACCTATTCACGCAGAAAGAGTTGAATACGCATCAACGTCGGTGGCTCGAGTTTGCGAAGGATTATCAGTTCGATATCCAATACTAACCAGGGAAGGCTAAAGTAGTAGCAGACGCGTTGAGCCGTAGGCCAGTAAGTGAGGTGGCCGAGGTGTGGAGTGTGAAGTGGAATGAGTTGTGACACCAGGATGTAGTGGCCCAATCATTCATATCTGTGATGACAATTATGACGCAAATCATTACGAGAGTTATACAGGCCAAGGCAGCAGACTCGTTCAATCAAGAGCAGATAGTACGATTACTAGCAGAGGGGGCCGAGTCTTATATAAGACAGGGGCTTACGCTTCAATGGGAGATTAGTTTTTCCTGGGGGGTAAGACTTGCGACACGAGGTAATGACAGAGTCGCACAGTTCGCAATTCGCAGTACATCCTGATGGGGATAAGATGTACCAGGATATGAGGCGACAGTACTGGTGGAGTGGGATGAAGAGGGATATTACCGAGTTCGTTTCAAAATGTGACACTTGTCAGCTAGTACAGGTGGACCATCAGAGATCGGCAGGCCTCTTACAACCATTAGAGGTTCCTATATGGAAATGGGAGAGAATTTCCATGGACTTCATCATGGGGTTACCTATATCGCAGAGAGGTCATGATTCCATATGGGTAATCTTGGATCGGTTGACCAAGGTTGCCCATTTTCTATCAGCCCGGACAGACTACATTACGGGATAGTACGCCCAGATCTTCATAGCTGAGATCGTGAGATTCCACGGGGTTCTTCTAAATATCGTGTCGGACAGGGACAAAATCTTTGTGTCACGATTTTGGGAGAGTTTCCAGGAAGCCTTGGGGATGAAGTTGCGGTTGAGTACAGCATATCACTCGCAGACAAATGAGCAGACCGAGCGGATAAATCAGATGTTAGAGGACATGTTGTGTATGTGCATCCTCGATTTCGGAGGTGGTTGGGAGCAGTATCTTCCACTAATGGAGTTTTCCTATAATAACTCCTACTAGTTTACCATTAGTATGGCTCCATTTGAGGCGTTGTACGGTAGGCCTTGTCGTTCCCCAGCATGTTGGCTAGAGGTGGGGGATAACAAGCTACTTGGTCCAGAGGTGATTCAGGATACTTTGACGAGGATAGAGATGATACGGATCCATATTCGGGTTGCGCAGGACCGACAAAAAAGAGTTACGCCGATGCCAACAGGTCCTTTCGAGAGTTCAATGTGGGGGACCAGGTGCTACTAAGAGTGTCTTCTATGAAGGGGATATGCGTTTTGGGAAGAAGGGGAAGTTGGCGCCTAGATATGTGGGGCCATTCCCTATCATCGAGCGGATTGGGCCAGCTGCGTATAGACTTGGGTTACTGGAACACTTGCATAGGGTCCATGATGTGTTCCACATTTCCTCACTAAGGAGATATCTTCGAGATGATTTGGACCATACTCACATTGCTTTAGAGGATCTTTATCTACAACCTGATAGTTCCTATGAGGAGGGGTCGGTTGCTATCCTAGACCATAACGAGAGGAAATTCAGGTTGAAGATAGTACCGTTAGTGCGTGTTCAGTGGCGGCATCATAATATTGAGGAGTCTACCTGAGAGCGCGAGGATGAGATGCGCGAGCGTTATCCAGAGTTATTTTTGCTAGGTATATTTTATTTTCGAATTTCAGGATGAAATTCTATTATTAGGGGGAAGTATGTAATACCCCGTAATTTTATTGATTTTATTTAATGAGATTAATTAAATTAAATGGGATAATTATTTCGAAATTAATCCGGATTTAAATACTAGCGAGACGAGAGTTGGTATTTGATTGTGATAATAATGTTGAATATTACTGAGTAAATATGGTAATATATGATTAGTGAATTTATTAAAATTGTCGCGAGTCATAAATATGACAATGCGGAAATTAAGTTGAGACGCGCGTGTCAATCGCGTAAGGAATCAATTTAAATAGATTTAAAAGTAAATTATATTTGCATCATCTATATAGTAATTTCGAGTGCGCCAGCGTGTCCGGAAGGGTCGAGATAGTCAGAAAACACTAGCCGGGGGGTTTAGTTTGGGTCCCGAGAAAATTTTAGGCCAAACCCGCAACACAAGGGTATTTTAGTCATTTTTATTTTTAGGGAATATTGACCCACGAAAGTTAGGCTTTATTTATCAACCAATATTGGGCCATTAGGGCCATTATCTGTCAAAATCAGGTAGCGGGCAACGTGAAAAGAGAGGAGAAGTTCCAAGGGAGTTTTGAAGCCCATAACCACCATACACCACCACTATCGCCGGATTTGTGACCGGATAGAGGAGGAGAACTAACCCTTATCGTCATCAAAGGATCAGAACATAAATTTTTCAGGCAAGTGATTTAATCCATTATGATTCAACAAATAATTTATCCATGATAGTGTAGAATTTGATGATAGCCATGAAAAATATTGAAACTCATGAAACTTGGAGATGAAACCTTAATTCTGGGAAGGATTTATATGTAGTTTAATTATGGAAATATTCTATTAACGAAATCATAAGCCATGCTTAGTTAAATACGGATTCATGAGGAGATGTATGATGATTCTTGAAAAAAATAGAAAAATAGGGTTTTTCATGATAATAGGATGATTTGATATAAGAAAAGTTTAATGGATGGTGTTTTAAGAGTTTTGGAACGTTAAGAATCATGTATTTAGGTTGTATGATTACCAAATATATTTACTTTAGGATTTAACATCTTGTAATGGAGAATTGGAACAAAAATGGAACTGAAAAACGAAGAAACCCGAGACCTGCACTTGCTTGATCGATCGATCGACATTCATAGGTCGATCGATCTCCCCATAAACTGTGACTTTTTCCCCCCTTTTTGAATTTAAGCGATTCCGGCCATTGAAAGTTGTAGGTGGGGTTTTTGTGAATACATTAGAACTTTAGGGAGACCAGTAGGGATGTAATTGAAGCCCGGAACATATTAGAATTGGTTTGGATCGTAGCGTCAAACTTGCGAGTGTCCGACGAGTAATTTACCATTATAAAATGCGAGAGCGTGACTTAAGTTTGCGTGAGTGATAAGTTAGGATTTGTGACATAAATAAGGACCTCAGAGTATTGAATTGACATGTGGGATACGTAGGAGACTTAGGAACCTTTTTGGGATAGGTTTAAGTACTCGAAACGATACGACGTGAGATTTATTGACAAAAATATATTATATATAAGTTGGAATGATAATAAGGTACGAATAAGACTAATGGTATAGGGCTGAAATTATACCTTTAATAATATAATTACCTAAGTTGTGTTAATGCTTAGTGTATGGGCTATTGTGTGTATGACATACCTACCATACTTGCTATCACGAGAGGTCGGCTTTCGAAATATGATCATCTGATCTTTGTGTGCGTACGGGGGGATTTAGATTGGTACCTTAAGGACATAGGGCTGTGAATGGATTACTTGTGAGTTGATAAGTCAGCTGACCATGGGAGCGAATGTATGTGCGTGAACCATGGGTATGTGAACTATGTTCGCCTCCAATATGTGTGATTTTGCTTATTGAAACGGTTCCTGAGCGATTCGAAACACGTAGTCCTTATGTACATGATGTACCGGGATTCAATAGCAGAGTGTGCGTGCACCGCAGCTTAGCCTAGGGGTGCCATAGTTGTATATTTATGCTGGGGATGATATACTTGTTCTTATAACTGACTCATTGTTAATTGGTGAATACGAATAATTGAGATATGTGAATGGGGTTAAAAATGTTATAATTCATGTCGTAATTGATATAAATTAATTTGATTAATGTAAAGGTGAGTTACACGCAGGATATATTAGAATGATACGAATATACCCCTATATTATAATGTGAAGACAAGAAGCGGTACAGACTAGTTGGTTAGCGGCATAACTAGGACGGGTTAAGGGTATACGTTAGGCGTGCACATTAGTTGAGGGGTGAGTAACTCATGTGAGAGCACGTAACTAACATGTATATAATATTTACTGTTTAATGCAATTAAACCCTTGCTATATTTTTGAACTGTTTTCACCTCGGGCTCTAACTCGTTTGCTTTCAAATCTATTTTCTTGTAAAACCTTTTTAGGTGCCCAGCCACAGTGATGCTGTAGCTGTTGTGAAAGTTACAGGATATCGGTATTAGACGCCTCCACAATATGCATTTGATTCTATTCAGGGTTATTAATATTTTAGGGCATGTCGCCCAATTACCATTTAGAGATAACATTCTCAGACTTTCAGTTTAATTTCAGTTTTGGATTTATTTATTCAGACTTTTGTATTGGGATTTATTCAGCATTTTGGATTATTCAGGGGGGTGTTACTCCAAACTCATTTTATTTATTTCATTATTATTCTATTGTGATTGTGATGTAGATGTGGTATAGTTAGCTTATAATTTAATTGGCTGCATGTTAATTTAATTTAATAAAATTTGACAACTCACTTTTTAAATATTAGGTGGCTAGTAATTGTTTAAAATATTTTTGACAGTGATACTAGATCTGAACCAACTTGATATTCTGTCTTAATGAGATAAAGGAGTAGCTACCCGGTATTTAATTAGTCGGGGTGTCACACGCTATAGCCACACAATGCATGTTTTTTTTAATACCTCTGGCTTATCAAAACGGCGTTGTTTTGGTAAGTACAAAGGTTAAAAAAAATAGAGACACTTCCTTATTCACTTTTGACAACCCCGATCTAAAAAAAACCTTCCTTATTATAGTTTTGACAACCCCAACTTAACAAAACCCTTCCTCAATCACTTTTAACAACCCCGATCTTGAAAACAAAAAAAAACTCATTAACAATGCTCCGGACTCTTCCTTCCACAGTTTGGCAGCGCCGATCCAACTTTGGTAAGAATTTACACAATTCTTTTTTTTTTTTATGTTTGACAATTTTTGAAAAACCTCATTTGGTGTTAATTTATTTTTGAAACTTCATGCCTTTGAGATTTTTGGAAGAATATGGTTCTATGATTGGAACAGTATGGTCCTATTTTTGTATTTTATTTGTAATGATGTAGCACTTTATGGGTTTATGACTATATTTGAAATGATTTGGAGTGATTGTTTGAGTTTATTTATTTATATTTGTTACATGTTTGTCAAATTAAAAATTTGAAATGCACGAATTGCTTGCGCGATACGTTACGCTATTTGCGCGACGCGATTTCGGAACCCAAACGCGACACCCTGCGCGATTGTGATTTAAAACATTGGAACCCAAAAATAATAGGAATAGAGTTTTGATATACAGTTAATAGGACACAGATACTCATATGGTATTTCCATACTCACTATTTTAAAACTTAAAACATATACGCTAAAAGCACTTTTTAACATTTTCCATAGTAAAATTATTTGGGGGTTTTGGGAAAAGGTACTCATAATTCTTAAAGTGTATAAAAATAGAACACTCCACATAATTTTTAAATTTAGTCCCTGTACTAAAAACATCATGAAAATTGGTGAAAAATGGTACCGTTGGTGAACTTTAAAAGGATCACACAAATGAATGCTTTTGTAACACATGGACTAGATTTATAAACTTGAAAAATATTATCTTAAAAATTCAAATATAAAAAAGGGACATATGCCAAATAGTCCCTCGGACATTTTTTAATACCCATTTAGTCCAAACTTTTTTATTTTGCCTCAAAAAGTCCTTTGCCACATATTTTGGAGAGGGAGTGCCGCTGGCGCGGACCTCTAAAAATAAGAGGATATTGAGTGCTTGAGGGACTAAATGGGTTAAACTAAAAATATGTGTCCTTTTTAAAAAATACATATTTATAGTAGGGACTATTTAATAATTGACCCTATAAAAAAGCGCATATGATTTTTACCTTAATTCTTTGTAATTATTTAACAGAAAGCAATCATGTGTAATTAATATGCAGGAGAGCTATAAATAAGGGTGTGCAAAAAAACCGACCGAACCGAAAACAGAACCGAATCGGCCCGAACCGAACCGAAACCGGCGGTTTTTTTTAGCCCGGTTCGGTTTGCGGTTTAAGGATTTAAAAAACCGACAATATCGGTTCGGTTGTCGGTTTAGACAAAGAAAAAACCGATTCGAACCGAACCGAACCGACATCAATATTATATATTAAAAAACCCTTAAATATCTTTTATTCTTATATCCAAACACCATTAACCAACCTCCAAAACCGACCAAAACCGAAAACCGCCTACAAAAAACCGACCAAAACTGAAAATCGGTTAAAACCGAACCGAAACCGAATCGAACCGAAACCGATGTGAACCGAAACCGGCGGTTTTTTCATCATCGGTTCGGTTTCGGTCTGATTTTTTCCAAAACCGAACCGATCGGTTCGGTCTGAATTGCGGTCCAAAACCGAACCGAACCGACCCGTGCACACCCCTAGCTATAATATAGGTCGGCATATAACAGTCACGTGTAAACATATTTTTACCTTAATCATGGCTATTAAATCTTAAATAGATTTTTTTTAATAAAACTGTTTTTTCCCTCCATTAAAATACATTTTTTTCTATTAAAAAGCAGTTTATAAACCAATTAAAATACAGTTTTTTCAATTAAAAAAATTTTTCAATTAAAAATCAGTTGCAGACCGAATAGACCAGAGACTGAACCCGAAACGACATAAAATCGAATACAATCGAAATCGACGATTCGATTTGGTTTCGAACTTGAACTTATAAGACCGGTTAATACGATCTAATACTTCAAAATAGAATTGGACCGTGAAAAGCCTAGGTCTGAACTTTGTTGAAATAGATATAGTGAGAAAAGCAGTTTTGCTTAAAGTATTTGTTTATGACCTTTTATAAAAATAAAAATAAAAACTGTAATAAAGTATTTTAGTCATCATTGGTTGAAATAAAGCAGACAACTTAGCTGAGAAAGAGTGAAGACCAAGAGCCAGAACCTTCTATAAAATACTCTCTCCCACTCTCCCACACCCTCACAGTCAAAATCCAGTTCCTATTTTGTGTACTCCGTTTTAGAGGGAGAGAGATTGATTTTGGCTACGAAGATGGCTTGGAGCTCAACAAAAAGCAAATGGTTCTCAATGTATGTGCTTCTCATGGCTCATTTAGCTGCTGGATTAGCTGAAGATGGTACGTCCTCTCCACTCTACCCCTCTTCTCATTTCTCATTTTCACTCCCAACCTCTATAAAATTAATCTCCTCTTATCTGGGATTGTATTTGTTTTTTCATATTTGAGATCTGATGCCACCTAAAATGTGGGTATATTAATAATGTATTAAGCTAATGTTTTTCATTCCTTGAAATTTTATTAGATTGTATTATGTTTTTATCGAAGTGAACTTGAAATTATATTTTTTGGCTTTAATGAAGGCAATGCGAATGCTTCTTCCTAGAAGAGACTGAAATTGTGTTGATATTGGGTTATAATTAACAGTCATAACAAGCGAGTCTAACCGTACTTCATTAATTTTATAATTTACGTGTGACACTTTATGTCGACATACAAAATCGATACATTTTGTGCACAATAATGTATTGGCTTGTGTTCGAACTCAGTTGTAATGAAATTCACGTACAAGCTAATGCAAATGTGATACATCAATGTGTCAAACCAAAATATATTTATTTTGTGTGTTTGGCTAGAATTATCCATTATATATTAATATGGATTGTATACTATGTAGTCAACTTACACCAATTTGTTTACAAGGAATTTGAATTCACTAAGGGGTGTGTGATTGACCTCAAAAAAATTTCATGTCATGTTTTGTCTTTACCTTGATAGATCAAATAATAAAAATTCCTTCAAACATTTTTTAATACACATTTAGTCCAAACCTTTTATTTTATATTAAAAAGTCATTTATTTTCTTATCTTTAAACGTCTGAGTGAGCGGCATGGTGAAGTCTTTTTGACATGATGAAGGTCTTTTTGATGCAAAATAAAAAGACTTGAACTATACATATATCAAAAGAAGTTCAATGGACTATTTGATATATGACCTTACCTTGATTATGAATAATTTATGTAAAAATAATACTCATTCACACCACAAATGCTCAATCTCAAATCTCATTATTAGTGAAAACTATTTCTTTTCCACCCACTAAAAAATTAATTTTCATAAAAAATAAAAAAGGTAAGATAAAAAATTTATATATTTTTCCATTTATTTTTTAATTTATTATCCAAATAAACTATTTTTCATGTTTGTAATCAAACACCTCCTAATATGATAACGTACGTCAAGTTATTAAGTGGTGTTAAAAATTATCATCTTCGTTCTAGAGTAAGTCATTAAATGGAATCTTATCATTGTGTTATATACTTGGTCTTTATGAGTTTAGTAGTGTTTGGTTACGTGTAATGCGAATGAGTTAGTTAGTGCTTTATAATTTCAATTGCTTATGGTGGGAAATGAAGAAAAATGAAATGATTTACTTGCAGTTAGCCCTTATATTACTAAATTATCTGTTTTTTCCCCTCCCTTTTTCTGAGTACTGAAAATGATCTTTCATCTATAAAAGTTTTCTTTTCTTTACTGAACCACGTATCAACCAATATTGAGTTTTGATAGCTTGTGGTGTTGAGGCATTAAACAGTGGACCCTATCATTCATTGAGTACTACTTTGGAGATCCTTTTCTTGCTCTCGTTAGTCAGCATCTAATATATTGTGGGGTTACACACGAGTGTGTTTAGTAAATAAAATAATGCATATTCATTAAAATGATATTTTTCACGTTTTATTAGAAATTTCACTCCATTCCATACTCTTAGAGCGTGTTTGGTTGTTCCCAAAATTGTAAATTAGCGCATTTAAAATTCATTCATTCATGAATTGCCTTATTATTAGTATTTGGTTACAAGAATGAACAAATTCAAAAATGAAATAATTCATGTTGATTCACAAAAACTTAAATTATTTCATTTCACCAAAAGCTTGAAATTGCACAATTTATAATTACAACATGAATCTTAAATGCACCACTCCCATAGAGTACCTCTCACCATACTACTTTCTCTCTCTCTTTCCCTCTCTCTCTCTACACACACACACACATTAAAAGTAAATAACTCCATTTTTCTTTTCCAAACACACCACAAATTAGATTTAAACCCATTTAAAATTAATGCATCGACAATCTATTCATTTCAAATTGATCAATTTATAAAATTAAATAATTTACGCAACCAAAGGGACCTTAGCCAATGCGTCAATTATCAACATTGCTCTTAACATTTGACCATTTTGGAGTATAAAATGTCGAAATGATTTGGAGATAACCGTAGCTTAATTTACTTGTATGTCTTGTATTATTGATCTAAATATTGATGCCATAACTTAGTTGACTTAAAAATAATTTCCATGTTTTTACTTTCTAAATTTTCAATAATATAATTCATGGTACACTGCGAGATATACTTAAAACAGCAAACTTTTAGACATTATTTAACCAGTTAGCCATAGGTTTTGGGTGATTGAGATGAGAGTGAATAAAAGATTGAGTAAAAGTGAGTGCATGCATGACACGCCTAGCTATGATACTGAGATTCTCTGTCCAAACT
The DNA here is from genome assembly GCA_949130495.1 of Sambucus nigra. Classification (NCBI taxonomy): domain Eukaryota; kingdom Viridiplantae; phylum Streptophyta; class Magnoliopsida; order Dipsacales; family Adoxaceae; genus Sambucus; species Sambucus nigra. The sequence continues at coordinate 231,520,907 of OX422222.1, forward strand.
CTTTTGTTGTTTTACTCATCCTGCTCGTTTCTGGGTAACATACTGTCACGAGCAATGAAAAATCATGTTCACTCGTAGTACATGCCTAGTAAAGCTGTTTTCAATAAAAGGAGGAAATGAGATAAGATCATATACATAGTAACGTACGTACAGATAAAGTGACTATTTTGTTACGTAGTGTGTGTCCAAAAAGAGTCCACGATCTTGAGTGATGTTTGAAACGGTAAGAATGGAACCCATGGGAGCGGGAAAAAAAAGGAGATACGCCAAAGAAGAGTGGGTCCGTTCACCGCTCAACGCGGCTAATTGGCTGTAAAGTTTAAATAGGACATTGACTTGTCCTAACAAATTTATGTTTGCGTTCATAAAAGGGAAATCTATTCGGTTTCATGCGGACCCCCCCAATTTTGATTAGGGTTATTGGACTCCCATTAATTTTAGTTCATTGAGTCTAATTCCCGTTATTTTCACTTCTTATTCTTTGGCTGAAGGTGATCGATCGATTGATTAATGTTAAAGCCATGTTTTTTCTGAAGGGATTATTATAGGAAAGTATATTATTTGGGTTTCAAATACATGCAAATCAAGTTGGGTTTCCATCTATGTTTGCTCAAGCCAAATCACAACATTCATAGCACAGAATTCATGATTTTTGTTTGCATTTGTAGCAAACGAGTCATAATCGCCCTACCACAAAGTTCCAATAAGGCAGGTTATGACATTGATAAAAATTGATAAGGTCATATGCAAAAATTGTAAAATAAGTCTCTTTTATGCGTATTGATATGAAAAATTGATCATCAACATATAATTAATAACAAATAGATTAACAGGATACCAGTGCGATCGCCTGCTTGATATATGTTCACCAGATTCCAATCAATATTCATGTTGGGTTCATAGTTGGGTACTCATTGTTCTTTAAATGTGATATGCAAGAGAAGATTCGAGTGAGTTTAAATTTGGACTTGGCATAATGAATTAGACTTTTCTTTTCAATTGAATGAAAAAAGGGAGGGCTAAACTCTAAATAATTTATAGGGTATTTTGAGAATAAGACGATAAAAGTTGAGGTGTTTTTAAAGGTCACTGACGGAATCCGTCAAAATGAAAGTCAAAGGTCAAGAACTAATCGAAAATTAATGGAGGTCAAACTTTAAATAGCCCTTTTATATATAAGTTTATATCAAGGTGCATTAAAATATTGTTTGCTAGATGTAAGTACAACTATTTAATGTACTTAGACACACAAAGTTGATAAATTGGAGATGATATCCATAGCTAGGAGGGCAATTCTAAGAAAGTTTATTAAAGCATTTGGTGAGATATAAAATCAAGAGTAAACTATATATTTAGTCTCTAAATTCCTAAGTTTCCTTTCGCCCTGATCTAGTCCCTTAACTAATTAATTTGATCTGTTCGTTAAATTAGTACGTTAGTTTTAATAAACTACGGGTCAAATTGTTAAATCAATTTATATTTGGGGCATATACCAAATAGTCCCTTGAACTTCTTTTAATACATGTATAGTTCAAGTCTTTTTATTTTGCACCAAAAAATCGTTCACCATGACAAAAAGGTTTTACCATGCCATTGCGCGGACCTTTAAAGATGAGAGAATAAGAGACTTTTTGGTACAAAATAAAAGGTTTGGACTAAATGTGTATTAAAAAATGTTTGAGGGTCTTTTTGGTATTTAATCCTTTATATTTTAAACAATAATATTTTGAGTCCCAAAAAAATCCGTCATATATCCCTCAAACAACATTAAGATTAAGACTTCTACTTTGTGGAATGGGATCCGTCATAACACAACACTTTATTACATTTGGGAAAAATTTTGGGGGAGTTACTTGAGACTCATAACAATACTCTATTTTAAATAAATCCACATTTTAGAACTAAATGAATTCACATATCTCTGTTTTAAACTTTAATAATTAACAAACCAAAAAGTTATTTATAAGTAAACTTCATTTGCAATTAAAGCATATCTTTTTGTAATGAAAAAGAAAGCAACACATCAAATATGTCTCCGGCGACCTTTCCTCCCCCTCAATAACTTCATTTTACCCTCTATTTTGGTGGACCCCTTTATCCCTTCTTTTGATGAAATCACATAAAATCCATCGAAAATTTTATGCACAAATCAATTTTGTCATTGTAAAGAGTCAAAGTTAGTTATTATTTTTGTAATTTATGATCTGAAGCCTGTAAAAAGAAGTTTAAACCCTAATAATTTAAGATCTTAAAACTAATATTGAGTTTTAATGTAGTCTCGGGAGAGAGGGAGAGAGAGAGAGAGAGAGAGAGAGAGATGCGATAAATTATTAGGGGGTGGGAGTGAGAGCTTTAGGCCTCGTTTGTGAGTTCTATTTTAGAGAGAAAAGAAAGGAAAGGAAGGGAAAACATGTTTCCTTTCCTTTGTTTGGGAGTTTAAGTAGGAAAGAAAGTGACTTTCTCTCGTTTGGGAGTTTAAAAGGAGAGAAAATAATAGAAATTTTTTAAAAAACTTTCTTTTCCTTTCTCTCCAAAACTTTCTTTCCAAATCGGAAAGCATGGAGAGAAAGAAAAGTTTTTTAATGAATTGTTCCTACTTCCTCTTAAAAAATTATTTTCCTCCCAAATGCAAGAAAGAAAATTGTTTTCTTTTCTCTCCCAAACATTTTTCTCTTCTCTTCTTTTCCTTTCTTTTCTCTCTTATTAATTTTCCCTTCTTTTCTTTTCTCTCATAATAAATTTTTTCTTTCCTTTCTCTTATCTCTAAAACTCCCAAACGAGCTCTTAGATTGATCGTGTGGTTCGAGAGAGAAACAAGGTTTGTGAGTGTGACGGGTCAAGTGGGTTTTAAGGGTTGTTTTATACTTCACTTGTTTTGAACACTATGGATACCCATTTTGCAATTTGAAAACCCATTTTCTTTTAAGACTGATTTTAATTTTTTCTATTGTACTTTCATTTTTTAAACATATTTTTAAAATTATAGGCTTTTGCCCCCTCAAATTTTTGAGAAATATTAAGACTCGCCCCCCTCAATGAAAACAAAGATTTCTCTGGCATTTCTATGTAAATTTATAATCCAATGTAAATATTTAATTATCATTTATGGCTAACGTTACAATTTCTATATGCATATAAGTGCAAACAACATCTATTTATACATTTTAATAACAAAATTTTATTTCTTTTATTGAAAAATTTTAGGCTATTGTACGCACATTGTCGCTCCCTTGATCCAATTTCTAAATCCGTCCATCATGGGTACTATTCCTCCATCTATACTTGACCACGAGTAGTATTGCACAAAATTCATGTCTTTTTATTTTGAGTTTGTGTAAAACATTGTTTCACGCATACTCGATTACTAAAGAGTCATCATAATTCGATATTTGTTATATCTCATTCATATCTAACTATTCAATCTATTATTGCCATGAACACATTATAAATCAATTTATTAACTAATCATTTCGCGATAATTTGTGTCTTATTTTATGAGGTCCAACTTCCACTTCTCTTAATAAAACTCACGCCACATGTAATAATGCATATGTAATATTTGGAAGGATTGCATTTATAAGTTGCTCTCTTGTATTTTTTTAGTTTTCACTTTAATCTCGGACAATAAATTTTTTAGCTTCACTCCTCGTACATAATTTTTTAGCACTACAGTCTCTAATCTCTTAACGCATACCTTATAATTTAGGGTATGCACAAGCTTCATATATCTATATAAAAAAAATGTTTATACATTATAAAATTTCACATATAAATTACAATTTTCTTAATAAAAAATTAATGTATACTAAAAAAAATTGAATATACACTACTAATGTCCGTAATACAGTAAAACGTTACTACTCACCGGTTCTATTATTGAGACAATGTTATGCCAAAAAGAAAAAGTCTTACTTTTGACATTAATGGATACTATCCTATGCATTACTTTTGACATTAATTTGAAATGACAAAAATAAAAGTAATAAACTTTTATTTTTGAAACGAAAACTTTACTATAATAATTATAATTTTTAGGTTTTAATATATTTATAATACAAGTTTGTAGACTGTAGCAGGTGTCAGGTGTCGTTAACTTTGTTATATCATTAGTTAATATCCAGCTAGATTTAATGGTAATTTTTAATCTAACAGGCCTACTAATCAACGGTGATTTCGAGGCCCCCCCGACAGGAGGATTCTCAGCCATCGGATCATCAGATGGATCCACCACAATCCCCAGCTGGAAATCCAACGGCACAGTTGAGCTGATAGAGTCCGGGCAAAAACAGGGTGGGATGATCCTCATCGTACCACAGGGTGCACACGCAGTTCGCCTCGGAAATGACGCCCAAATTAGCCAACAACTTAAAGTCGAAAAGGGCTCAATTTACTCCGTCTCGTTTAGCGCATCGCGCACATGCGCCCAGCTAGAGTCACTGAACGTGTCCGTTCCACCTGCGTCACAGACCATTGATCTGCAAACTTTATATAGTGTGAATGGGTGGGATACGTACGCGTGGGCCTTTGAGGCTGAGGAGGATGAGGCCTCGGTGGTGTTTAGAAATCCTGGCATGGAGGATGACCCCACGTGTGGGCCTATCATTGATGATATTGCAATTAAGAAGCTTTTTGCACCAGATAAGGCCGAAGGTTTGATTGTCATTTTACTTTTAGTACTGTGCGTGTTAGATGCCCTCATGATAAATATAGGGTGGTCCAATTGGAGTGTCAATCATTTCTCAGTGCATAAATGCACCTCTGAGGTCTCACAATAATAATAATAAAAAAAAAGTTTCAAATTTTTTTAATTTTCAAATTTCGAAAAAAAATTAGAATAAAATTAAAAGATAAATATAAATTTCTCATTTCTAATATAATATTATTTTGATACTTTTTATTTATTATTTTTACTACCTTAAATACATATAAAGTTTATTATTTGCTAGTTCAATCAAGACCCACCATTTAAAACGATTCTAACCATTAAGAGATAGTATTGAGAAGAAATAATAACTTATTACCTTAATTAAAATACTAATTAATGTATATGATCTAAAGAGAGCATCTTTGCACTTGAGCTTCTACTAGGTAGTGTACAACTAAAATATAAAATATTTAAATTTGAATAAACCTTTAGAACAATCATTTCTTTAAAACCTATTGTAGAAGCTAACTTTGTACACATATATAAATTGTCTACACTTAGTTATATAAATATTTTCTACAAATTTGATAGTTTTGCTTGATTATATACCTACTCGAATCATCCCGGTTTGAAACGTTTGATACATTTTTTAATTCTTGAAAGGTCAAACTACAATTCATACATAAAGGTTAAGTACAATTTCAAGCTAAGACAATTTTCAAAGGATTAAACAATATAATACGAAAAATTTGATAGCTTTGGCAAATATTTTTCGAGATTTTCCCAAATTTTAAATCCAATTTTTCCGAATAATAAAATTTCCGAATATGATGAATCAACCAAACTGAAAAAAAATTGATTTTCCGATTTATTTTTCGATTTGGCAAGTATTTTAAAATTCTAAAAATTTTGAAAAAAATTTCGAACGCTCCTATTCTGATCCGATCCTGCCGAAACCACTGTTCTAAAAAACCCGCCTAGGCTCCGCCTAGGCACGCCTAGGCTTGAGGCTTGGGAGAAACGCCCCGCCTTAAGATTTTGACGCCTTATGCTTGGTAAAACCCTTAAGGCATACTTTTTCTCTAAAAACAACAATGCTTTAGTGAAACGATATCGCCTTTTAAAGATCTTTTTGCAAATCGGACTATTATCTCATCCAAAATAATCAAATAGTATTTTTATTTGCAAATAGTCAGACATATTTTTATGATATGTACAATTTTAGTATTTTAATAGCCTTGTTATGGTTAAAAAATATTAAAATATATTAAAAAGACCTAAACGCCTTTTCACGCCAAGGCCCGCCTAGGCTTCTAAGGCTTAAGGCTTGGCCTCCACGCCTCGATCACGCCCCGCGTTTTTTAGAACCTTGGCCGAAACACAATCTTAACTCCAATCTTGCTATATAAATAAATATGGAAAAAGTATCATAAAAATTGTCAAAGTAAATCTTTTTCTAACAATTTTTTATTAAAAATTCTAAATCGATTCGCGATCTTTACTTTACAAGAGGCACATGAAAAAAGGGTCAAATTTTTTGAATTAATTCTAATTTGTAGATCATGTTGGAAAATCTATTTGTCCATCCATAATGGAAGGGTGGGTATATATAATAGGTTTAGAGGATTAAAGGGTGAAATAGGTGGTTGGGCACAATTGGAAGCATATGCGGTAAACATGTAACAGCCTCACGTCTGGGCTCTCAAACGTGGAACAGTCTCACGTTTGAAGTTCAAACAAAAAGGAAAATTGTTCTACATCTAGCTCAGAAGGGAAACTGTTTCATGTGTAGACTCTAAACGGGAAATTGTTCCACATTTGGACTCTAAACTAATAAAAGTTACTCATCTAAACTCTTTTCCCCTCCATTAGCGAATCCGATAGCCTTCCCATAACTTTGAGGGATAGTTTGCGAATCCCCCCCCCCCCCCCCCCCCTTCTCATTTAACAAATTCACCTCCCAATGGATCCAAAATAGGTTTATGGTACCCATTGTGCTTGATCTTAGAGTAAATATTTTTAATAAATATGTTATGTAATGACTGTTTTAATTAATTGGAAAAAATAGTTGCATTTTAATAATTACATTGAATTTTTCCTAAAAAAAAACTCTTAACTAATTGTATGTTATATAATAAGGGCGGCGAAAAGTTTTACTTACTACTAGCATACAATTCATGCGATGCACGACCGATGTATAATAGTCAAATATAATGATAATTATGAAAATTAGTATTTATCATAAATTCAATATCTTATCTTGAAGCAATTATAGAAGGTTAATTTTTTCATAAATAAAATTTGTCTATTATTTTTAAATATTTTTATTATATAAAAACTATTTTTATAAATAAAAACTTTAAAACAACTGTACATATTTTATATAAAAAAATAATATATATTTTATTTATTTTTAGTTTCAAAAACTGTATGTCATTTATCGATACGAACTTAAAGTTTTTTTCTATAAATAAAACGTTGAAAATGTTTTTATATCCCAAAACTTTTTTTTATATAAAAAATAATTTTGAAAATTTTAAAAATAATTTTAACTTAAAAACTATTTTTTATAAATAAATTTAAAAAAAAGTTACGTATTTTATATTAAAAAAATAGTACATATTTTTAGTTTTTTTAGCTTAAACAACTTATGTCATTTATAGATAAAAACTTAAAATTTTTATATAAATAAAACGTTAAAAATGTTTTTATAATCAAAAACTTTTTTTATTTATATAAAAAATAATTTTTAAATTTTAAAAACTTTTTAAACTTTTTTTTAGAAAAAAAAACATTATATAGATGCAAGGTTCTAAAAAACGCGAGGGGTGATTGAGGCGTGGAGGCCAAGCCTTAAGCCTTAGAAGCCTAGGCGGGCCTAGGCGTAAAAAGGCGTGAAAAGGCGTTTAGGCCTTCTTAATATATTTTAATATTTTTTAACCATAACAAGGCTATTAAAATACAAAAATTGCACATATCATAAAAATATGTCTGAATATATGCAAATTAAAATACTATTTGATTATTTTGGATGAGATAATGGTTCGGTTTGTGAAGAAATTCTTTAAAAGGCGACATCGTTTCACTAAATCATTGTTGTTTTTAGAAAAAAGTGCACCTTAAGGGTTTTACCAAGAATAAGGCGTGAAAAGCGTAAGGCGAGGCGTTTCTCCCAAGCCTTAAGCCTAGGCGGAGCCTAGGCGGGTTTTTTAGAACAGTGTATAGATGTAGTAGTATTAGTAGTATTGTATGATGTGATTTGAATGAATAATGATGAAAAGAGATTATTGAATTTAGATTATATTGAATTTATAAAATGAATCATCTTTTTAATTTTCAAGAGACTTTTGATTTATTCATTTTTTGGTTTTAAATAGATTTTTGATTTATTTATTTTTTTAGTTTCAAAGAACACAATATTTAATATGAGAGAGAAAATGATAGCAAACATTAAAGTCTCATTAACACCTCTATTGTACTAGAGGTATAATATAGACTTCTAGCCTCACCTATTCTTTGGGGTCTATTTGTTTGAAAAGAGGATAGAAAAATATTATGAATAATTTTGTAAGATTTTTTTTTTATCACGGGTATCAAGTTATACTTTAAATACATTTACAAAGAGTTTATCAAACGAAATTTTAAACAGTAAAATATGTAGATATTTGAAAATAAAGTATTTTTCATCGACAATAATGTCATTTAAAAACTATGAAGCACGGACACGTAATACGTGTTTTGACATGAGACACGTGATTGATCCGAAGCTAGAATACAACACGCTATGATACGTATAATATATAATATATATTTAAATATATATTAATGAAATAAAACATATTTTCTCCATAAAATACATTATTAGAATATCCTTAAAACTGACCATATAAAACAAAATTCAAACACACTTTGACCTTAAGAATCATAAATAAAGCACAATCACTATTATTTAAGTCAAAGTTGACTCGTGGCTTCCGGAAGAGTGTTCGTGCTTCCTAGGTGTCAGGCACGTTAGCTTCCGGGAGAGTGTCCGTGCTTCATAGTTTAAAAACATTATTATAGTTGTAAGCTCCTTATGTCCCAAATTAAGAGTTCAATTTTTTTTATGGAAGTTTCGAATTAAAAGACTACCTTTTTTTTTAACATAATAAGTGAATCAAATTTTACAATGGTAGACAAGTTTTTTTATTCACATAATAAGTGAATCAAATTTTGCAGTGGTAAACAAGTTTTGATCTTTTTGTTAATTGATTAAGTGTATCCTTTTTCTTAAAACAAGGAAAAGAAAAATAGATAAAACTCTTATGACATGTACACACACTGCCAGCTCCACCCCTAAGCAGGTGAGGTGGCTGCTTAGGGCCTCAAAATCTCGAGGGCCCTTATTAAATACACATGTGTATACACACACACACACACACACACACACACACACACACACACATATATATATATATTTAATAAATAAAATGTACTAATTAGTTCATTTTTCTAGGTAAGTACAATAACTTTTTTTGATTTTTTATCGAAACTCTCACATCTCGACCCACCCACTACACTCACAGACACACACTCTCTCTCTAATTAAAATAACTAGCATATTTTTATGTTCTCCATCTTCCATCCTTTCTCTCTCCATTTCTTAATTCTACACGGCTCCAACAAAAAAGTTTGTTACTGCTAAAAAAAATGCTCTGTTGCATAATATCAAATAACTCCATTCTCAAGACTTCTCTCCACAAGGTTTGTTTGTTTGATTACAATGATCATATATTTTGTATTATTTTCTACTTTTCTCAATTTCTAAATTTTTAAAAATATTTTATTGTAACTCTTAAACTCTTAAACTCTTAAACTCATAAAAATATTGTAAAAAATATTGCAACAAATATTGAATATAAAAATATAATTCCTGATTTTGCTTATCAAAATGCAAGAAAAATAAATTTTAGTTAAGAATTTATTGAAAAAAAATAATACAAAAGGCCCCATATTACGTCCTCGCCTAGGGCCCCCAATTTCCTTGAGCCGGCCCTGTGTACAAGACATGATATATTTATCAAACATGTCAAAAAAACATATGATATAATTATGCATGTATGCATGTATGTATGTATTTATACATTTATGTATTATATATGTATGAAAGTTTGATGTAAGTGTGTTTATATATACTGTATATACACAAACATCTTACACACACACACACACACACACACACACACACACACAGATGTTTACCAATTTCATGTGCGTAAGTTTTTTATTTTTGAGGAAATTGAATTTAAAAATAAATTTACTAAACACATGCCAATATTTATAAACATAGAAAATTGTATTTAAAAATAAATTTTAAATTGAGTTTTCTGAATACATAACAAGCGCAATCTTAACTTGTTAGATAAGAGGTTATAAGGAATCTTGAGTTGGGTTGTAATTATTTGTATTTATTCATTAACAATTATTGCTAGATCTCTTTTTATATACATCCTGAAATGTAAGCCTTGAGATTCCTCCACAGTTACCTCAATTTTTCCTGATATTTAATTGTCAATATTATTATCCAAAAAACTTCCATGACAATATTGACTATGATAATTAAATTATGGAGATAGTCAACAAACATTTTCATCTTGCTCATGACTCTTGCTACAATGTTTCTTTATCCATGTGGGAATTCAAATAGGGAAAATAATATTAACATACTCAAAGTTAATTTTATTCCTCGAATCCTGCTCTAGTTATGTGACATTGATGAGGAGTTTGTTTTAGGAACGAGTTCTTTGGACTTGTCTGTGCCGAGGTAAGTAGTATCATAACTAATTCCTTTGGTATTCTAACTCTCATGCAGACAATGCAGTGATTAATGGTGATTTTGAAGAAGGTCCATGGATGTTTAGAAATGAGTCTCTAGGTGTTTTGCTCCCAACCAACCTCGACGATGAAACGTCTTCATTGCCCGGTTGGATCGTTGAATCCAACCGAGCAGTTCGCTACATTGACTCGTACCATTTTGATGTTCCAGAAGGGAAACGAGCCATCGAGCTTCTTTCCGGCAAAGAGGGCATAATTTCCCAAATGGTCGAAACCGATCCAAACAAGCCTTATCGGCTAACATTCTCTTTAGGGCAAGCTAATGACAAATGCAGGCAACCACTAGCAGTCATGGCCTTTGCTGGAGATCAAGCTTTAAATATTCATTACACGCCTAATGCTAATGCTACCTTTCAAATTGCGGATTTGAATTTTACCGCCAAGGCTGAGAGGACACGTGTAGCCTTTTACAGTGTGTATTATAATACAAGGAGTGATGATATGAGCTCTCTTTGTGGGCCAGTGGTGGATGATGTGAGGGTGGCACTCTCGGGGTCTGGTAGAAACGGGGTTACAAGCTTGGGGTTTTGTTTGTTATTTGGGTTGGTTGTATTGCTTTTGGGTTAAGTTAAGCTTGGTTGGCGAGGCTATGTATGGTTTGGAATGGTAGTGTTGGAAAACCATGCCCATGCTTGTGTTGTAAAATAGTTTTAAACTCATTATTATGAAATGAGAATGGTTATCATTTTGAGTTGCCACAAACCAATATCTGTTGGAACTTTTGTTCCGTAAAGTTTGCAAAAGAATTTAAACTCAGCTGAGATTCTAAGCAAAATCCTATGGAGTTTTTTTAAGTGTAAAGATTTGGAAAAAAAAAGGGATCTTTTGTGAGATCCCCTTCTATGAAGAACCCCACATATTCAAACCATTACCAATGGCTCTTCTTGATTTCCTCCCTGATTTCCTCCACTTTTTCTTCCCTATTTCTGCTATAAAAAAAAAACAAAGCTTCAGCTATAGTAGTAACTTACTACTAGTAAGAGAGAAAGGAACTTGGCTTAGTAAGAGAGTTGGAGCAACCCTTACGGGTAGGGTAAACCAGTATATATACGGTATATATGTATGTTATGGATAGGGTAGAAATGCAGATTTAGACGTTCCTTGTGTAAAAAATAACAAATATAGAATTGGACTACTTAGTTTTTTGTGGGACCCACTGTCAAAACGGAACATCTTGTTCCGCGCAAGAGGAAAAAAATAAATAAATAAAGCCTAAAGCGGAACATCATGTTCCGCCCAAGCTTAAAAGCATTATCCTCTATTTCTATTTTGACCCCCAAATTATTTGAACGGCTACATTTATTCAACGGTTATGTTTTTTTTTTTATAAATAGGAGGTTCAAAACACTCTCTAGTATCTTCATTTTATTTCTTCAATATAACACAAATCATACCATTAATATTTTTATTCAAAACACTCTCTAGTATCTTCATTTTAATTATTACCAAATATTATTTTTTTAGCGGCAATATATATAATTTATTTAACCACAAATAATTTCAAATTTTTTATATTTGCGTAAATATATTTTGTGATTATTTTACAATGGTTCAAGGTCAAAATATGTCTCAACACGACGATAAAGTATTATGCACCGCTTATGTAAATCAAACAAATGATGGTTTACGAGGAACTAATCGCCCTAGCACATTATTTTGGGATGCGATCGCCGAAGAATATAATACAGCGACGGGTATCACTGAACATCGGACGGGAGGCAGCCTACAAACCTGCTACAACAAAATTTCAAGACACGTAATGTTATATGTTTCTAAATTGAAAGATGCATCGATGACAAATCGTGGTAGTGGGACTGTGAACAAGAGGGTAAAATCACTATTATTTTGTAATTTATTTTTAAATATTATTTCTCGTAAATCTGTTGCTAATGAGGTAATAAAATTACATTGTCGTATTATTTCAGGTTACTGCGGCTAATCTAGCATTTCAACGAGAGAACAAGGTCAAATTATTTAATTTTGAATCTTGTTACCAAATGTATGACCTCAGGAGATGTCTTAAAATGTTTGTATGTGGCTCTAAGACTATGCCAATTATCACGCATATTTATTGTGTTGTCGTTTATGGCCGTATCCGGAGAAGCTTTAATGTGATCTCCGTCGTCCACAATACGCCTATAGTTTTCAAAAACTATAGGTCGCTCGGCAGTAGCAATTTTAGGCTCTCGCCTTGCTTCTCCAATTTTTTCTAAACTTTTTAGCCCCAACCGCTCGTCTAATTTTTTTTGCCAAGTTGTTCCATTATCAACACTACAATGTCAACAAAAAAGTTATCAATTTTCTAGCATATTAGCTACTGAATAAAAAAAAATTATGTAATTTTTTATTTCGTAAAACAATTAAAATATATTAATTTTTGGCCATTCAATAAATTTTTAGCCACTTTGGCTAAAAAAAATCACGTCTATATAATTAAAAAATTTATGTCTATATATTTTGCTAAAATTTAATTTTTTATAACTAATAACTAAATATAACATTAATTTACATGGATATTACTAAATACCTAATAAATACCTCACTTATAAAAATAGAACAAATAATTATTTAAGGAACATAACAGAACAAATAATTTCTTATAAACATTCATTAATTTCTTATAAATAAAACAGAACAAAAACAGAACATATGATAAAACATTTACATTAAACATTTACTAATTAACAAATAATTATAAACAAAACATATATTTCTTATAACAAAAACAGAACATATAATAAAACATTTACATTCAACATTTACTAATTAACAAATCATTATAAACAGAATAGATAATTAAACATTTACTAATTAACAAATAATTATAAGAAATTATTTAAGAAAAATAATTACCTGATATTACTGCTATTGTGGATCGAAGAGATTCTGAAGTGAAAAATAGATTTACGGTGTGGGGGAGATATATAGGGCAAAGTATAATTAATATGGTGGTTGGGTATTAATATGGTGATTGGATATTAAATTTTGGGTTAAAAAGAATAACATAAGAATGTTGGGGGAGGAAAATGGAAATAGGATAACCCCTTAAGCGGAACATCATGTTCCGCCCAAGGGGGTCACCAAATCAACCAAACCAACGACGTTTCAACCAAACCGGCGATGTTTTCTACATTGTAGGCTATATATGGTTTAAGCCCATAGCAATTTCTTTACTTTGGCGCGTCTAAATTTACACTTATTTAGTTCATTTATACCCTGTACCCTGTACATAAGGGTTGCTCAAAGAGATGAGCAGAAAGAGAAAAAATGAGTAGCCTTCAGAACAAAACACATAAAAATATCTCGTTCTCTCTCTCCAAGACATAAATTATTTCCTTCGGCGGAATTATTTTTTCATTACAAAACTTGTATTGTTCCCAAAATATTTTCAGATATTGAGCAATTTATTAGGAATGAGTGTTAGTATGTCATAAAACTACAGTGCACAGTTATATGAGACCGAGGCGGTATTATGTTTGTTTTATCCTGGGAACGACGTGACTGTATACTACCCACACAAAGAGGATAGAGCCGCGAAACGTCTTAAAGACAACGATCTAGTCTGCTACTTAACCTTAGAATCGTCTACTACAAATTTCATAAACAATTGAGGTAATATTGTTTATTTTTATTGTACAGTATTTAATTGGATTCAACAAATGTGGTTCATATTTGTGATATTCGTATGAGGTAACAGTTTAATTTTGAGTATTGGACTAAAATTAAATAATAAATTGATTTTTTAATTTCTCCATAAAACTCTCTAGCGTGATTTTTAATAACAATATTTAAATTATCCCAATAATTTTAAGATATTTTATATCTACCATGGAGAGTGAAAATAAATCATATGGGCTTACATGAATATTTTTATGATGCCTAATATGAAAAAAAAAATGCAACAAAGTTGTTGCCTCTAGAAATTATAGTTTTGAACTTGTACCCCTTACAGTTTAACCTCGGGACTTTCTATATATTATATTTTACTATATACAAAAAAAAATCTGTATTTATGTCAATCTGAAATCAATTAATAATTTCGTGAGAAATTTGAATTTGAACAATAATGCCCCTTCATGGAAAACTGTTAAATAGGTCATCTTATTTTTTAGTTATGAATGTGAAATATTATTTCACATAAGATGTTATTGTTGAAAATGAGATGGTATACCTCTTTAAATAATTGATTTAGAACTACTTGTGGTTAAGAAAACAAATAAAAAATTATTATATGGAAACAAATGAAAATTTATTAGGTGGAATCAAATTAAAACTTGATATTTGAAATCGAATGAAAGTTTGATATAAGGATTCAAAGGTAAATAAAAAATATTTGCGCCTTGCGCTATGTTTACTACAAAGAAATTTGTCCAAATATTTTTTGAAGTATTTATATGAAAGTGTAGTTAATATTTTTCAACCACACTAAAGTGATCAATGATGAAAAGAAAAAAAAATCTGAAACATTGTTAAAAATTTGTTAGAATATCATCTCAGTTTTTTGATAATATGTACACTAAAATTTCGTGAATTTTGGCATGCATATAGTATGTTGAGATTATGAATAATGGACTTCGAAATTTTTGAAAAATGAGTTGTATATTTATATTATGATTTTTACAAATGTGATGCGCAATACTGATTTTTTTTAACAACTTGTAGTTGAACGAGTTTATCTTAACTCATACTCAATAATTTTGAGTGATTCCAATTTTGTATAAAACTAGACTCATAAAGGACGAATTGTAGAAATTTCATAAATTTTCAATAAGCAAGTTGGTCGTGGTGAAATTTCAAACTCTGAGTTTTTGAATGAAATATTTTGAAAATATTTTTTTTCCCAAATTTAAGCCACGTTATTATTGTGAAGAGATTCTAAATCTTTTGAATATTTTAACAGTTTTAAATTAGAAGGTTATGATATTCTAATGATCTATTGGGGTTAAAAATGAGAGATTAATTTTCTAGAAATTGTATAAGGTAGTGTATATATTCTGCAACTATCTTTGCAACATATGAAAATTACATTTAATACTTTGCACCTTATGCATATGATACAATCAAGATGAGTAGAAATCTCATATGTCGGACTTCATATTGAGTAAATAGAATCCATATATTGAAATGATAATAATCAGATGATTATTTCATAATTGAGTTTCGTGTAAATATAATTTTTACTTTGGTAAAGATATTCTAGTTGAATGGTTTGGAATAGAGGTTTAAACTATAATACGAAATATTATCTTATACATTGTGAAAATTAATATACGAATATTGTATGTTTTATTTCTTTAAGAAAAAGATTAAGTAATTTATATGTGGCTTTTAGATCCTTAAAAATCTAACCTTATGACCAGAACGAATGAACATGTAATTTTTTAGTTCGGTTACACTTGAAAGCATTAAGCACGTATTAATTTAATAAATAAGATTAGTTCTTATTTAATATTGACTTAGATTTCATTTTATGAATTGAAGGCATATTGGGGGCACATTACATACAACTTCTCACTGCGATACCTAGAGAATAGTGGGGGCACTCAAGCGAGCATCTCTCAAATGAGAACATTTTACTATAATCTAAAACTCTAGCGATCAATAAAACTCTTAATTTTTTTATTTGAAACTTAAAAATTAAAGCTTTCTTTTGATGTTGCAATGGATTCTAAAAATCATTAGAAAAGTCATGTCATAAGTGATTGATTGAATTTCCTGGAATGAACTAAAAATTAGTTTATAATTGACTTATCTTATAATTTTAAGATAATAAGGTGCATATACATCCTTTGAAGGAATATTGAGACCATTATCATTTATGAATATAAGCTTTGTTTAATACCCAAGATTCATCGATAGTAGTATAACTTAGTTATACATATTGCAAGTTACATTATTCTCATGAAAATGAAAGGCTTCATTTAATTTGATTGTCGTTGATATTATACATGATGCTGAGTTAAAATTAAATGTATATAGTCTCGCTTTTAAAATGGTGACCTAGGTAAGAAACATACTGGAGCAACTTAAAGTTGGAGAATTTATGAATATGAAAGGCAACTATAAATGGCATAATATTTTGATAAATCATCGAATGATAATGAATTGAGAATAATATAAATAATGTTTATCAATTAGCATGTTAAAATATGAATGCACTATCATTTATTTATGCAATAATGATTAGCTAATATTTGGTTATGATATTTTGTTGTCAAGAAAATCAAATTTATGCTAAGTCAAAGTGTTGGCAAAATTAGTTTCAATCACTATTCTAAAAAACTCGCCTAGGCACACCTAGGCTTGACGCTTGGGAGAAACGCATTGTCTTAAGCTTTTTACGACTTATTCTTGGTAAAATCCTTAAGGCGCACTTTTTTCTAAAAACAATAATGCTTTAGTAAAACGATATCGCCCTTTAAAGAATTTTTTTGCAAACTGGACCATTATGTCATCCAAAACAATCAAATAGTATTTTAATTTCCATATATTCAGACATATTTTTATGATATGTACAATTTTAGTATTTTAATAGCCTTGTTATTGTTAAAAAAAATATTAAAATATATTAAGAAGGCCTTTTCACGTCTTTTTACGCATAAGGCCCACCTAGGCTTCTAAGGTTTAGCCTTCACGCCTCGATCACGCCCCGCGTTTTTTAGAATCTTGGTTTCAATGAAATAAGAATATTACTTACTAATATTAAAAGTCCAAATATGGATCATTAAGATATCGAGTACCTTGAAATACAAGAATATCTATTTAATAGGTTTATGCTAATTGTGAACCATCTTGTATTCCATACGACCCAAGTGTAAGAACACTATATTCAGTGTTAAGAAAAATGAATATGTAAACATCTAAATTAATCTCAACCGAGCTACTAAATACATTTCACTTGGAATTGTCTAATTTTGGGGAGTACTATGAAGGTTTATAATTGAAAAGTGCATTGTTATACTATCAATAAAGGCTATGTGTTTTGATAAAAATCATGAACCTAGAATTAATTTTGAATCAATTAATGAATATGTGTCTAACACATATTATGATGCTATTTTTTGGAACTCTGTAAAATATTAATTATTGACACAATTAATGATGGAGTTTATGGTGATACCATTAGCTATGTCTAGTAGAAAAATAAAATGTTGAAAGACATATTATAAGATACCATGCGGGTTAGATATGTTATCTTTGGAGATTAAAAATTGGTTTGAGGACTTTAGTGTGATTTTTGGGAAATAGAATCGAGTAGTATTTTTTTCGAGTGTTAGGTTTCGTCGAATTTCGAGGACGAAATTCCTTTTCAAGAGGGAAAGTATGTAATACCCCGTTAGTTTGAGGGTTATTTATGAATATTATACTAGATTTCAGTAATATTATTATTTTATTAATTGGGAAAAAATAATTTCTTTTGGTTTGAAATCGAATTAAACATTTAAATTTAAATTGTTTTTGGACATTTTATAGTGATTTAAATATGTAAAGTTGACAATTTTGAATTAAAGGGCAATATAGTAATAGAGGTTAACTTAGACTCCAAACTAAGGTTTGAGAGAGGGGTTATATAAGGAATATTATGGGTGATTATAAGGAAAGGGAGATGAAAAAAGAGAGGTCAAAAATGAAATCCAAATAGCTAAAAACGAGTGGAATGAGAAGAGCCAATTTGAAATGTTTAGATCTTCTTTTTGAGTGCATTAGGATGAGATTTGAGAAAAATCCAAAACACATACCTGACTCAATTTTACGTGTAGAATCCAAATCTGAAGTCGGATTGGAGATTTGAATAATTTTTGGATCTGATTTTTCTAGATTTTTAAAATAGGACTATTTGGGGTTATCTCGTATTGGGGCTTGAACATGATTTGATTATTTTTGCGAGAGCAACGTGATGGTACGATCAAATTTTGAGGCTGATTTTTATGTGGCGATTCATGCAATGATTTTAAGGTATGGGACTTACACAATATGCTCATAAATTCTCTCGAGAGTATTTCGTTTGTTTTCTATGTCGATTGCGCTCATGTTGAATTGTGATATTCATTTAAAATCTGAAAATTTTTGAAATCTAAATTTTGATTCATTGTGTTTTGAGCATCATGTCATGAGATTTTAATATGGTACGGAGACTGAGCACCCGCTAATAGTCCCACAAATCGGTATACGGCTTGAGAATGCCTTGGGGAGGTGAGGTGAGGCCTGGTGACTCATTGATGTGTTGTTGAGAAATTAATATTGATCTAATGCTTGAGTTGTGCATTTGATTTGTATATGCGATTCGTATTGTTGCGATTTATTCATCGTGTTAATCATTGTTGAGCTTCTATTCCTGTCATATTGTGTACTTCTGTAACACCCCGCTTAAAATAATAACGGATGACCAGCCCTATACTACATTAAATTAGGAGTTTTCGATGGTCCAGTCTCAACATCAACTGTCGGTACTATATAATATAGGACTAACTACCCGATATCATATAGGCGAGATGTTAAAATTTAATAAAATATGCAACAGACAACAAACCAACACTATAACACTACTAGTAAGGAAAGAAAAATGCATGAAAGAACTATGATAAATGAAGTGCTAGAATAACATGAAATAAATATTTACAACTAAATATACCACAAGGAAGTAAACCCGAATAAGCTGTCGGGTGACAGCCAATACAATGACTGAAATGAAATAAATGTACACATTTGTAAATATTCCTTGGGTATAAACCCGATATACAACATGAGTCCTACCTAGATTTTTAAAGAAGTAGGAAGCGACTACAAGATACATCCCGCAACAGTCTGCACCTGTCACGGCTCCCAAGACTCTGGATAGAAGGTCATCCGGCATCCATGCGGTAGGACACCTGTAGTAATATATATACATATATATATACTGGCAGGAGAGAAAAGTAAACGGGTCAGAGCCCGAGTGTGAAAAATATTTAGCAAGTGTGTTAACCGTGCATAATAAATATCGGTGCACTTATTTCATAATTAAAAGTGGATTCGCACTCACGTAAATTCCCAACTCACCTCTCATCTAACAGCGCGCACCTATTCGCGTCCTCAAATTTTAGTTAAATTACCCCCGTATATAAGGACAACCTAACTTGACATAGGCCCAGCCTACCCACGAGAATTGCCTTCCTATCTTAACCTAAGAATCCTCCCCTTTTCTAATCATACTAGATTATGTTCACAAACAATTATGCCATAATAGGCTTAGTGGATTTCGGTTTATAATTTAATTAATTATAATTCTTAACATGCTACCCGTATATATTTGGGTTTAATCATATAATTTAATTAATATATAACATGCATACAAATTATCATTGACAAAACTTCTCTCCAATCTCGACATTGTACTACGTTTCGTGCGTGGGGTGTCTCGCAAAGCGAAATCCAAACAAGGAACCACCCCGTTACACTACTCCTGGACAACATCGATCCTAGAGATCCATTATGCCACACATAATTATTTGACAAAACTTTTCTCTAATCTCAACACTGCACTGCGTTTCGTGCGTGGGGTGTCTTGCAAAGCGAAATCCAAACAAGGAACCACCCCGTTACACTACTCCTTGACAATGTCGATCCTAGAGATCCATAATGCCATACATACCTACTACTACTACTACTACTACTACTACTACTACTACTACTACTACTACTACTACTACTACTACTACTACTACTACTACTACTATTAAATTTTAGACTACAATATGAAAACAACTACAAACTCTTATAATATCCTTGGGATGATGTAACCGAAATATTCCTTAAATGCGATACATCAACCCCCATCAATCTAGTACACCATAATCATCCAAGATGTACTCCACAAAGATTCCATATCCTTTCATCTATCGGATATATAAATATATATATAGGCATTTTATTCTAACCATATGCATATATACAACCATCGATTCCTATGGCTAAGTGTACATACCACATATGATGTACAATGGCCATCCACATAATATACCCGGCTATATATATCGTCGATAAAACTGTATCATGCATCATCTTCCCAGTGCCCGGCTCACGTAGCAATACTGGGGCCACCATGGTGGGAATAAATGACACCTATCTCGTGGTAAACACACGCACACGACGTCCCGGGAAGCGGTCATAGCTCCTAACCGGCAATGAGACGAAACATACCCACCACGTCTCATCCCAAAAATGTAAATCACATAATAACACATGGGACGACTATGACATGGGGAATATCCACACCCTACTTTTCTAGTCAGGATGCTCACCCTCTGCGCGAAAACTTCCCAATGATAGCATGAGCGGGGTATGCTTAACAACCTAAGTATATATATCATTCACATGCACAATATATATACATCCATATGATCCAATCATATAATTAAACATTAAACCATCATATACGGTTTAAATATCCATACCATGTATGTCCACAACATAAATATATCCATATATTCATATTTATATAGATATATATACAAATATATTCACATATCCATATATCTATATATACAAACTAATTCTCGTTCATGTGTATAAGAAAACTATATACACTCGGCTGTGAGTATACATAATCCTCGATATACAAGCTGTCACCACAATTTCCTTTAATTTTACCTCGATATGTGAATACAATCTCTCACTTGAAACATATTCAATCATTTTTCCTATGATGAATAGTCTCCCAAAATCATATGTATATATATACTTATATATACCACATTAAGGTTATCACCCAGAATTTTGTGTAGGAAGCCATCACTACACGTACCACCTATATCCAAGAGCATATCAATACGTCCAGTATAAATTTTGACTAAAGGTATACACCTAACCAAAAGTCTACAAACATCAACTTATTCCAACTTTATTTCAAGTGTTGGAATCCCATGTGATTATTTCCACACAATTATGTGTAAACTATCCTGACTAGAATTATACTACCGTCTATTCTAGTTGATAGTACAATCCCAAGCCGTTCCCAATTTTTACCTACGGTCGAATTAATCTCATGAACCCTTACTCCCAAGTCGAATTAATTCTAGTTGATAGTACAATCCCAAGTCGAATTAATCTCATGAACCCTTACTCCCATTGGGTTACCTATTGTTCCTTAATTTAAACGTTTCCAAGGATATGTGACCCCTCACTCTCTAAGAGTTCTCAACCTCACATCATATTTATACCTTTATATCTATAATTAGTATTCCCAACCTCAATGAGGTTTCCCCACAATCTCTATATACAACTCCAAGAGCATACATGGATATATTTTTCCCAAATTGTCCCAAGAAGTCCGTAATATCATACTAAGTGAGAGACCCCCTATAAGTCTCCAAAATATATCTATTACTTCATAAGAGAAAGCCTCAAATCAATAAACCCAACCAAAAAGGGGTTTGAAATCACTATGGAGAAAATACCTCAAAATGCCCTGTTCCCGAATCGATTCGACCTCCAAGGCTACTCGATTCGGGTCCAAAGACCTGGGCTTCTGCCACAGGCCGAATCGATTTGGCTTGGGTCTGAATCGATTCGGTCAATGCAGACCTGCCAATTTTCCTAAGACGAATCGATTCGCTTAAGGGGCGAATCGATTCGGGTCTGCAGAATTTGAAGGGTTCTTCTTCTTTATCAAAACCCACGAATTCTAAATCCTAAATTTTCATTTCTAACTCTTAAACCTTCATCAAATCATG
This sequence comes from Sambucus nigra, assembly GCA_949130495.1. Taxonomy (NCBI): domain Eukaryota; kingdom Viridiplantae; phylum Streptophyta; class Magnoliopsida; order Dipsacales; family Adoxaceae; genus Sambucus; species Sambucus nigra. The sequence continues at coordinate 231,543,137 of OX422222.1, forward strand.
ATTCTAAGCCAATAAATCAATCCAAAGTTGATCCCAACCATTTCTACACCATTAAACCCATATTTAAACATTGATTTCAAGATTAAACCCAAAAATCTAGGTTTTGATATTAATACCCAAAAATCATTTCTTTAACCCAAAAATTATGAAATTAAATACACAAATGACCTATTTAGCAAGATTAAACACTTGCCTCGATTTTGTAGAGGTTGGATCATCCTCGATGTCGCGTTTGGGCCGGAATCTCCAAGCTTTTCTTCCTCTCTCTTTTCTTTTCTACTTCTTTCTCTCTTATTTTCTCTTTCTCTCCTTTCTCTCTCTTTCTCTAATGAGATGGCTTGATCCGTAAGCCTCTAAATCCCTTAAAATAATAAACCCAATTTTAAATGTTAATACACAATTTAAATGACTCGTTTACACCAATGTAATACCCCGTATTTTTATGCTATATTAATTTGGGGATTTATTAAATTTAATGTGAATTAATTATTTAATATAAATCCGAAAATTAATTATGTTATAATTATTAACGTGATGAGAGTTAGTAATTATGGAAAATTTGTTGAATATTACTAATGAGCAAAGTAATATATAATATTGGTTATATTAAATGTCACGAGTGAATAAAATGACAATTTTGGAAATTTAAGTCGGGACGCGCCCGTGTCGCGTCGGGACTAAATATTGATGAATAAAAGTGAAAATAGTATAAGTTGCTCATATGGTCGTTTTGAGTGCGCCAAAGTGTCCGGAAGGGCCGAGATAGTCAGAAAAGTGTACTCGGGGGTTTAGTTTGGGTCTCGGGACGTTTTTAGGCCTATTTAACACCCCGGGAGGGCATTTTGGACATTTCGCATTTTTTGGTAATTAAACCCACGAAATTTCAAGGGTTATATCAGATGTCTAAGGTTACCTTCTAGGGTTAAAACAACTCAAACTTTATAACGTCCATAGGAGAGCGAAGGAGGAAGCTTTCCAAGTAATCCAAGGCCAAAAGGTCACCCGATTGCACCACCACCACCACCAACGCGTAGATCGCGCGACGGGGAATGCAACCACACCAAAATCGTTCGCAAAACAGAATTTTGAAAATCCCAGGCAAGTGTTTATCTTTCTTATTTTCGTTAATGCATCACTCATGTTAGTCTAGGGATGATTATGATGAGTTTTATGGTAGAAAATCCAAATTTGAGATAAGAAATCGCATGTAGTAATGATTTGAATGTAAATCTGGAAACCCCTTCACATGTAGAGGATTAAACCACGAAATTATGATGTTTTAGAAGAAGAAAATTCTGGAAAAGACTGATTAGAACCATGTTAAAGAGATTTCTAGGGTTCTTGAGATTTACAAAAATTTTGGCCTGTTGATCCATGGTTATTAATGGAAATTTGCATGCTTTACGTAAAAGATGTATGAAATGGGTTTATACTATTAGTAGTACAAATTTCTTGGCGATTGGGAATGAAAAGTTTGGATTTGGATGAGGTTATGTGATAGAACCCGTAACTGGTTAACTGCAGAATTAGCCATACCTACTTGATCGATCGATCGAGCCCCAGCCCTCGATCGATCGACCCCTTCTGGCAGACTCATATTTTCCTTTTTAAATTAGTTGAATTCAATTTAATGACAAAAAAAAATCCTTGGACACCCTTATTAAAATATTTTGGGAGATGAAGAAGACCAGTAGGACTTATAAATAATTATGGGACCTTTAATGTAAGACGAGAGTTGTATTTATGGGATATTTACATATAAGGGATGATAAAATTGTGTATTAAGGGAAGAGACGCGTAAGATAGTTACGTTGGAAATGAGATGAGTACCTACTGAATTCTACGCTTAGGAGGATAAAGTCCATGAGTGTTACGTAATAAGTTGGAATGATCCCTCAAATTTAAGTAAGAAATGAACGGTTATACGTGAGAACTAAATAATGAGAAATAAGGACAAATGTCATAATTATGGGATTTGAGATGTACCTAATTTGATATGGTAGTATTAGTATAGTTATATGACTGTGTTTATGCATATACTATCTATGTGTGAAAATCGTGCCCGCACTACTTGCTATCCCTGAGGTTACCGCGTTGGGACAGTCTTATCTCGATGGGACCTTTATGGGGGATATTGACTCGTACCCTAGAAGATAGAAATCCTTGGTAGAGGCTATCGAATCGATAGTTCAGACGGTCCTAAGAGACGTGGGGGCATGTGCTATCCTCTTAGAGACTTGGAATCTATGCTTCGCCTCAATATTGTTTGTGTATGTGTTAATACAGTTTGAGAGTGATTCCGAACTTGTATTTCCCTTAGTACGAGAGATACGGGAATTGGATAGCAGAGTATGGACACACCATAATTTTTATGTGGGGTGCTGTTAGAATATATATATTATACGAGTATTTAATATATATATATGAAATTCTGAAATTTGGAACTGTCTGCTGTGTTATGATAAGTAAGACATATGTAATGACTCGAATTTGAAAATACTTGTTTTGAAAAAGTATAACATGACACTGGGAAACTTTATTAATAAATAAAGTTAAGATGAGAGCTTTGTTGCTGAATGAAATTTTCCTCTTAAACCATTATATTATTCAGTTTTAAATCTTACGAGTAACCTAAGATAAGGTAAACCATTGGGAAGTTTAGTGCGATATAAGATAAGATAATCCGTTGGGAAGATTAGTGTGATAGGCGTGCACATTAGGAGAGAGGTGAGAATTTCTCAAGAGAGTGCCGCACTAATATGTTGTTGCATTGGCCTATAAACATTTTAAATACTTGCTAAACAAATTTTAAATCATCTACACCATCGAGCTCTGACCCGTTTCTATTTATCTTTCTCTCTTGTATATATATGTATATATTACAGGTGCCCATCCACCGGGGCATCTTGCATAGGATCCTTTGGAAGGAACGCGCTGTAGCTTAGGTGGGAGTTACAGGCCTCTTGCTTAGACGACTTCATTTATTTGACTCCACTCCTAGAATATTCATTTAGTGGGGCATGTGTCGCCTTTTCCATTATTCAGATGTTTATTTGGACATTGTGATTCAGTTATTTCTAGTATTGTCACTTTGGGATTTATTACTGTCTGGATGTTTTACTTTAAGTTTTTAATGTTGGGATTTAGTTATTGAATGTTTAAATTATTTGGATTATATGTTCCAGGACTATTGTGGTGTGATTCTTTAATATTGAATTGTTGTAAAGATTTAAATCTTGGTTTGTAAAATAAAATTTGGAAAGTAATGTCTAACAATAGTTTTGACACTTAGCTTAATTAATTAGGGTGTTTAAATTGGAAAAGTTATTTTTACGACAGTGATGCTAAGAATGAACCAACTGTTCACCTTCATTTTAATTTAATAAAGGAGTGATCGCCCTATATTTAATTAGGCGGGGTGTCACAGGTGGTATCAGAGCATCAGGTTCTAGTGTCCTTAGGATCTGTACGGCTTATTTCGCTTTCAGCTTAACATTTTTGCGATAGAGCCCTATTTTAGGATTGTTGTATTCCTGCTTTTACGTTTACGTCTTCAGCTATTTGAGATTTGATAATAACTGTAGACTAATGAATTTCTTCACGTTTCAGATGCCTCCGAGACGTGCACCAAAGGATAGGCGTGCCCAAGCCGAGCAGCCAGCAGCTCCGGCACAGGGTACAATGAATGCTAATGAGGTAGTCGCTATTGTTGCTCCGGCGGTGAATGCCGCGCTAGCGGTGGTTCAGCAGGCTCCACCCCAGATTCAGGCAGTGGCGCCAGTACCTGCATAGCTTCCATCTGCATGGGAGCGGGTTAGAGATGCTTTTCAGAAGACGCATCCCCCTGAGTTCTCGGGTAGTTCAGATATCATCATCGTCTGCCAATGGAAGAAAGATATCCGCAGCATCTTCGTATGTATGAGTGCACAGACGTACATAAACAGTTGTTGGCTTCCTTTAAGCTGGTAGGGGCCGCTTTGCAGTGGTGGGAGTCCACCACCACCTTGGAGGAGAGGGACACGATCATGATTCAGTCATTTTGGGAGCGGTTTGACCGCAAGTACTTTCCACCCACCGTGCAGACTGAGATGACGCGGAAACTACTGAACTTAAAACAGTAGAATTCTACCGTTGTTGAGTATGAGGAGGAGTTCACGAGACTTCTCACCATAGTGCCAGATGAGGCACCCACTGAGAGCAAGAAGATAATGCTGTTTGTGTACGGGTTAGCTTGGAGGATCCGTCAGCACCTCATAGGGAATCTATCTCTGAGTACTTTCACTGATGTACTCAATGCTGCTTTACTACATTGCCAGGATCACCGCTTCCATCTGCAGGGAAGCAAGAGAGCAGGAGAGTTCGACCAGCAGGGCAGGACCGGGGGTAGTAGTGCTAGTGGAGCACCGACATCTCAAGGACAGACTCGTCAGTACGAGCAAAGTTCCCATCAGGGGAACCCTGCTAAGCGATTCCGTTCAGGTGATTCCAGGCAAGGATTTGGGGGTTTTAGGCAGGGCCAGCCTAATCAACAGGGCCAGCCAGGCCAACACCGACAGCAACAGGGTCAGCAGCAGGGCCAACAGCGTTTTCATCAGGGCCAACAGGGCCAGTGGCGGGGTGGAAACGGCCAGTAGGGCCGTGGTCAGCAGGGTCAGAGGGGAGGTGATTTCAAAGGCCGATGTTTTGGGTGCTGCAAGCATGGCCATATGCGCTAGGATTGTCCAGAGGGAGAGAGAGCCCCACGGACGCAAGGTGCCCATAATGAGCCACAGAGGCCACTTTTTCCAACTGCCCTCCCAGCCCCAGCTCAAGTACCAGCCCTACCAGCCGTTCCAGCAGATCCAGTGCAGCAGGGGCAGTTACAGTATGGACGTGTCTATAACGTCCACCAGGCAGCAGCTCCACAGGCACCACCCGCGATTGAGGGTATGTTACCTATCCATGGTATTATGGGTCGAGTTTTGTTTGATACTGGGGCGATGCACTGTTTTATAGCTACGCATTTTGCGAAGGCCTTAGGGTTGTTAGCCACAGCAGAGAGCACGGTGACGTATGTAGACTCGCCACTAGGGAGTGGGTCACTTATTTTCTTTATATGCCGGGGAGTGGGGTAGATATTGGTAGCTTGGTATTACCTGCAGACATGGTAGTCTTATATATGCATGATCATGACGTTATTATCGGTATGGATTGGCTCGCAGCGTACAGAGCCATGATTGATTATTTCGGTGGGAGTATTGTCTTTGCCATTCCGGGGCAAGAGATGTTTGTAGTGGCGATGCCCCGCCCAGAGGGAGGCTCGACTGCTCATTTATATTATATAGAGGAGGATACCTCTAAGGAGGTTGTGATTCCCTTAGACTCGATTCCAGTTATTCGTGAGTATTCTGATGTATTTCAGGAGATACCAGGCCTACCACCCGTCGAGAGATAGACTTTGTCATAGATTTATTACCGGATACTAGACCGATAGCACGCGCTCCATACCGTATGGCTCCAGCAGAGATGTGAGAGTTACGAGATTAGATAGAGCAGCTGCTAGGTCAGGGCTTCATTCGTAGGAGTACCTCACCTTAGGGTGCTCTAGTTCTGTTTGTGAAAAAGAGAGATGGTTCACTGAGGCTATGTGTGGACTACCGGGAGTTGAACAAGGTCACAATACGGAATAAGTATCTGTTGCCTCGAATCGATGATCTGTTCGACCAGTTGAGGGGAGCAACTTTCTTTTCGAAGATAGATCTGAGGTCGGGGTACCATCAGTTACGTATTAGGGAGCAGGATGTTTCAAATACTGCTTTCTTGACGAGATATGGGTCCTATGAGTTCAGGGTGATGCCATTTGGCCTCACAAATGCTCCAGCCGTGTTCATGGACTTAATGAACTAAGTGTTCAGAGAGTTCTTGGATCAATTTGTCATCGTCTTCATAGATGACATTTTGATATATTCGCACTCCGAGGAGGAGCATGCCGAGAACTTGAAACAGGTTCTTCAGACTCTACGAGAGCATCAGTTGTATGCTAAGTACGAGAAGTGCGGATTCTGGTTGCGAGAAGTACAGTTCTTGGGTCATGTTGTTTCAGAGCATGGGATAGCAGTTGACCCGAGTAAAGTGTCAGCGGTGAGGGAGTGGGGACAGCCCACGACACCGACGGAAGTGCGAAGTTTCTTGGGGTTAGCCGGATATTACAGGATATTCATTCGAGGATTCTCCAAAATAGCGGGTCCATTGACGAACTTGACTCGCAAAGGGGTACCATATGTTTGGGATGATGCTTGTCAATTGGTTTTCGACGAGCTGAAAGACAAGCTTACTTCAGCACCAGTCCTTGCTTTACCGAAGCCGGGTGTGGAGTACCTGGTTTACACCGATGCCTCTTTACGGGGACTTGGGGGAGTACTTCAGCAGGAAGAGAAAGCTATAGATTTTGCCTCCCGCAAGCTTAAGCCGCATGAGAAGAATTACCCCACCCACGACCTGAAGTTAGCAACAGTCGTTTTATCATTGAGGATATGGAGACACTATTTATTGGGGGAGAAATTCCGCTTGTTCACAGACCACAAGTCACTGCAATACCTATTCACTCAGCGAGAGCTGAATATACGTCAGCGCGGATGGTTAAAGTTTGTGAAGGACTATCAGTTCGACATACAGTACCATCCGGGAAAGGCCGACGTAGTTGCTGATGCGTTGAGACGCAGACCGGTAGACGAGGTAGCAGACGTCTGGAAAGCAAAGTGGAAAGAGTTAGGCCACCAGGACGCAGTAGCCCGTTCTTTCATATCTGTTATGACAGTGACACCCGAGATTGTTACGAGGGTGATACAGGCACAGACCGCAAACCCGTTTTGCCAGGAGCAAATTGTACGACTCTTAGCTGAGGGTGCTGAGTCCTATTCTGTTAGTTCTGATGGGGGTTTGAGGTTTAATGGGAGATTGGTGGTTCCAGAAGGAGCAGAATTACGTCATGCAGTGATGACCCAGTCTCACGGGTCCCGATTTGCGGTACATCCTGGAGGAGATAAGATGTACCAGGATATGAGGAGGCAATACTGGTGGAGTGGGATGAAGGACATTGCTGAGTTCGTGTCCAAGTGTTCTACCTGCCAGCTAGTAAAGGTGGACCATCAGAAACCGTCAGGGTTGCTTCAGCCATTGGAAGTACCCGCGTGGAAGTGGGAGAGTATTTCCATGGATTTTATTACAGGGTTGCCTACATCACAGCGGGGCCATGACTCTATCTGGGTGATTGTAGACCGTTTGACCAAGGTGGCTCATTTTCTTCCGGTGCGGACAGACTATACCATGGGTCAGTATGCTCAGTTGTTCATTGCTGAGATTGTCATGAATATCGTGTCAGATAGAGACAAGATTTTCGTGTCGCGTTTTTGGGAAAGCTTTCAGGAGGCTATGGGTACTGAGTTGAGGTTGAGTTCAGCTTATCACCCACAGACATATGGACAGACAGAGCGTACTAATCAGATGTTGGAGGATATGCTACGCATGTGTGTTCTTGATTTTGGAGAAGGTTGGATGCCACATCTTCCATTGATAGAGTTTGCTTATAATAACTCTTATTAGTTCACGATTGGCATGGCTCCATTTGAGGCTTTGTATGGCAGGCCTTGTCGTTCCCCAACTTGTTGGCTCGAGGTGGGGGATAACAAGTTACTAGGACCAGAGGTAATTCAGGAAACCTCCGCGAGGATTGAGATGATCAGGAGTCGCATTCGAGTATCCCAGGACAGGCAGAAAAGCTACGCCGATGCAAAAAGGTTCTTTCGGGAGTTTAATGTGGGGGACCAAGTGTTACTACGTGTATCTCCTATGAAAGGAGTGATGAGGTTCGGGAAGAAAGGGAAATTGGCCCCGAGGTACGTGGGACCATTTCCCATTATCGAGAGGATTGGACCGGTAGCATACAGATTAGGACTGCCAGAGCATTTACATCGCATTAACGATGTATTCCATATCTCGTCATTGAGACGATATCTTCGGGATGATATGGCCGACACTCACATCGCGATAGATGAGATAAGCTTACAGCCTGACAGCTCTTACGAGGAGAGACCGGCGGCTATCCTAGACCATAGCGAGAGTAGATTGAGGTCGAAGGTAGTTCCACTTGTACGGGTCCAGTGGGAGCATCATAATGTGGAGGAATCCACTTGGGAGCACGAGGCAGACATGCGCGAGAGATACCCAGATTTATTTTTACCAGGTATGCCTTATATTTCGAATTTCGGGACGAAATTCCGTTATTAGGGGGGAGTATGTAATACCCCGTATTTTTATGCTATATTAATTTGGGGATTTATTAAATTTAATGTGAATTAATTATTTAATATAAATCCGGAAATTAATTATGTTATAATTATTAACGTGATGAGAGTTAGTAATTATGGGAAATTTGTTGAATATTACTAATGAGCAAAGTAATATATAATATTGGTTACATTAAATGTCACGAGTGAATAAAATGATAATTTTGGAAATTTAAGTCGGGACGCGCCCGTATCGCGTCGGGACTAAATATTGATGAATAATAGTGAAAATATTATAAGTTTCTCGTATGGTCATTATGAGTGAGACAAAGTGTCCGGAAGGGTCGAGATAGTCAGAAAAGTGTACTCGGGGGTTTAGTTTGGGTCTCGGGGCGTTTTTAGGCCTATTTAACACTCCGGGAGGGCATTTTGGACATTTCGCATTTTTGGGTAATTAAACTCACGAAATTTCAAGGGTTATATCAGATGTCTAAGGTTACCTTCTAGGGTTAAAACAACTCAAACTTTAGAATGGCCATAGGAGAGGGAAGGAGGAAGCTTTCCAAGCAATCCAAGGCCAAAAAGTCACCCGATTGCACCGCCACCACCCCCAACGCGTAGATCGCGCGACGGGGAACGCAACCACACCAAAATAGTCCGTAAAACATAATTCTGAAAATCCCAGGCAAGTGTTTATCTTGCTTATTTTCGTTAATGCATCACTCATGTTAGTCTAGGGATGATTATGATGAGTTTTATGGAAGAAAACCCAAATTTGAGATAGGTAATCGGATGTAGTAATGATTTGAATGTAAATATGGAAACCCCTTCACATGTAGAGGATTAAACAACGAAATTATGATGTTTTAGAAGAAGAAAATTCTGGAAAAGACTGATTAGAACCATGTTAAATAAATTTCTAGGGTTCTTGAGATTTACATGAATTTTAGCTTGTTAATCCATGGTTATTAATGGAAATTTGCATGCTTTACGTAAAAGATGTATGAAATGGGTTTATACTATTAGTAGTACAAATTTCTGGGTGATTGGGAATGAAAAGTTTGGATTTGGATGAGGTTATGTGATAGAACCCGTAATTGGTTAACTGCAGAATTAGCCATACCTGCTTGATCGATCGATCAACCCAAAATCTTCGATCGATCGAAGGTTCGATCGATCGAGCCCCAGCCCTCGATCGATCGACCCCTTCTGGCAGACTCATATTTCCCTTTTTAAATTAGTTGAATTTAATTTAATGAGAAAAAAAATCCTTGGACACCCTTATTAAAATATTTTGGGAGATGAAGAAGACCAGTAGGACTTATAAATAATTATGGGACCTTTAATGTAAGACGAGAGTTGTATTTCTAGGATATTTACATATAAGGGATGATGAAATTTTTTATTAAGGGGAGAGACGCATAAGATAGTTACGTTGGAAATTAGATGAGTACCTACTGAATTCTACGCTTAGGAGGATAAAGTCCATGAGTGTTACGTAATAAGTTGGAATGATCCCTCAAATTTAAGTAAGAAATGAACGGTTATACGTGAGAACTAAATAATGAGAAATAAGGACAAATGTCATAATTATGGGATTTGAGATGTACCTAATTTGATATGGTAGTATTAGTATAGTTATATGACTGTGTTTATGCATATACTATCTATGTGTGAAAATCGTGCCTGCGCTACTTGCTATCCCTGAGGTTACCGCGCTGGGACAGTCTTATCTCGATGGGACCTTTATGGGGGATATTGACTCGTACCCTAGAAGATAGAAATCCTTGGTAGAGGCTATCGAATCGATAGTTCAGACGGTCCTAAGAGACGTGGGGGCATGTGCTATACTCTTAGAGACTTGGAATCTATGCTTCGCCTCAATATTGTTTGTGTATGTGTTAATACAGTTCGAGAGTGATTCCGAACTTGTATTTTCCTTAGTACGAGAGATACGGGGATTGGATAGCAGAGTATGCATGCACCATAATTTTTATGTTGGGTGATGTTAGAATATATATATTATACGAGTATTTAATATATATATGAAATTCTAAAATTTGGAGCTGTCTACTGTGTTATGATAAGTAAGACACGTGTAATGACTCGAATTTGAAAATACTTGTTTTGAAAAAGTATAACATGACACTGGGAAACTTTTTAATAAATAAAGTTAAGATGAGAGCATTGTTACTGAATGAAATTTTCCTCTTAAACCATTATATTATTCAGTTTTAAATCTTACGAGTAACCTAAGATAAGGTAAACCATTGGGAAGTTTAGTGCGATATAAGATAAGATAATCCGTTGGGAATATTAATGCGATAGGCGTGCACATTAGGAGAGAGGTGAGAATTTCTCAAGAGAGTGCCGCACTAATATGTTGTTACATTGGCCTGTAAACATTTTAAATACTTGCTAAACAAATTTTAAATCATCTACACCATCGGGCTCTGACCCGTTTCTATTTCTCTTTCTCTCTTGTATATATATGTATATATTACAGGTGCCCATCCACCGGGGTGTCTTGCATAGGATCCTTTGGAAGGAACGCGTTGCAGCTTAGGTGGGAGTTGCAGGCCTCTTGCTTAGACGACTTCATATCTTTGACTCCACTCCTAGCATATTCATTTAGTGGGGCATGAGTCGCCCTTTCCATTATTCAGATGTTTACTTGGACATTGTGATTCAGTTATTTCTAGTATTGTCACTTTGGGATTTATTACTGTCTGGATGTTTTACTTTAATTTTTTAATGTTGGGATTTAGTTGTTGAATGTTTAAATTATTTGGATTATATATTCCAGGATTATTGTGGTGTGATTCTTTAATATTGAATTGTTGTAAAGATTTAAATCTTGGTTTATAAAATAAAATTTGGAAAGTAATGTCTAACAATAGTTTTGACACTTAGCTTAATTAATTAGGGTGTTTAAATTGGAAAAGTTATTTTTACGACAGTGATGCTAAGAATGAACCAACTGTTCACCTTGATTTTAATTTAATAAAGGAGTGGTCGCCCGGTATTTAATTAGGCGGGGTGTCACAACCAATTCGAGTCAAACTGACTTTAAAATATTCCGGAGCAGAAATAAAACCCAATGAAAGTCAATTTGAATATCTCGACCCTTCCGGGATCGATGGTACCCTCAAAATAATTAGAGCTGTCAATTTTTGACCCGATAACCCGTTTATGGTAATAACCCGAACATGACCCGATTAGCTTGTATAGATTTAAGAGTACCCAAAACTTATACTAAAATAAAAATCAACACGACCCGAAAATGACACGACTAACCCGAATTGCCACCCCTGAAAATAATCATCCGGAATACTTTGAAATGTCCTCTATTTTTGGACCTCAATTCCCAATTTTAGAATTCTCCAATTTAAATTAAATTTTATTTTCCCAATAATTTAATTTCTCAGTCTCAAAAATCATGGGGTGTTACAATCTTCCCCCTTTACAAGAATTTCGCTCGCAAAATTTAAGACATGCCTAGGACCTCAATATCATCTAGTCCTTACATCAACCCTCAGGATCACTATACCGATCCTTTCTAGTTCTCACGTCGAACCATAAAGATTTTAAAACAAACTACTACCCAGGGCGCCCATACACCCCGTACCCGAGTTTCCACTCGTAGAATCATATTCAGGCTCCATTAGCCTCAAATCGTAACATAACTACCACCAATATAATCTATAATAACATATTAATTATATAAAAGTTTGAAAATTCCCAATGTTTGAACTCTCCTCAATTCCTGACGCTAGCCACCTTCGTGCGGGGGAGGTCTCGCAATCGAAATCCAAACAAGGAACCCTCCCAATACACTACTGTGTAGCTAGGTCGGGGATTGAGATTAGTTGAACCAGGGTTAAGGCTTTATAAAAGGTTTTCATATTTTAGATACTGCCCGAAGGCCTAGGTAACAATATATAATATAAATAAATAAATCCCGCATCTTTCGACACGCCAAACAAATTCCTTATGTTTAGAACACAAGGCCTCAACAAATACAATACTTTTAACCACTACCTAGTTCTTAAAACTTAGCACAACTATGAGCTAAATTCTTCCCTCAAAATAAATCTACTAAACTCTGAACCTCTCAGTCATAAAATTCCTCTACATCATATCAACACCTTTCCATAAACTAAGTTCTTCCCTCATTGGAGCACTACAATTACACTTCCTAACCCATCCATGAGACGAATAACCTTATAATCACTACCCAACAAAACTCGACATTCCGCCCTTACGGAATTCAATATTATAACTCTCAATTATCTCCTCATGAGACGATTTATTTTCTCAAAAGATGCCCTGCAAATACCATACTTACTCACTCCTTCCTCCAGGGAAATCCTATACACCCTAGGGCGTAGCGGCTAACCGCTCATCATACCTTATGCGCGACGTTGTCAATATCGCGCAAAGCGTGACTTAAACTCAAAGAAATGTATTCTACCTTATACTTCCATGATCCAATTTCTTTACTTCATCTTTGGATTACTTCTTTCAGGACAATCATTATTCCTAAACCTATTTCTCCACAAGAGGAACATCTTCCTCAAAATCCTTCCTAACCATCTGGAACCACTGCTAGAAATCTCCTAAATATCTCCGCCGAAATTGGGGAAAAATAAATACCCCCGATTAAAGCGTACCCAAATATGCTACGGGTATTGTATCTCTAATCTTGTCCTTTCATAAACGACATAATCTAGGCGACGTCTGAAACGAAACGAGAGCAACTATTATCAGAACGTCAATCAAGTGAATATACTTCACAGAAGAAAACAACGCAGTGAACACAACAGTCCTAATTGTAGGGCTTTATGTCAAGAACGTTAACGGAAGAACGCAGAAAACTCACATAGATCCTAAAGACTCTAGAACCTGATGCTCTGATACCATCTGTAACACCCCGCTTAAAATAATAACGGGTGGCCAGCCCTATACTACATTAAATCAGGAGTTTCAGATGGCCCAGTCTAAACATCAACTGTCGGTACTATATAATATAGGACTAACTACCCGATATCATATAGGCGAGATGTTAAAATTTAATAAAATATGCAACAGACAACAAACCAACACTATAACACTACTAGTAAGGAAAAAAAAATGCATGAAAGAACTATGATAAATGAAGTGCTAGAATAACATGAAATAGATAATTTCAACTGAATATACCAAAAGGAAGTAAACCCGAATAAGCTGTCGGGTCACAACCAATACAATGACTAAAATGAAATAAATGTACACATCTGTCTGCACCTGTCACGGCTCCCAAGACTCTGGATAGAAGGTCATCCGGCATCCATACGGTCGGACACCTGTAGTAATATATATATATATATATATATATATATATATATATATATATATATACAGGAGAGAAAAGTAAACGGGTCAGAGCCCGAGTGTGAAAAATATTTAGCAAGTGTGTTAACCGTGCATAATAAATATCGGTGCACTTATTTCATAATTAAAAATGGATTCGCACTCACGTAAATTCCCAACTCACCTCTCATCTAACGGCGCGCACCTACTCGCGTCCTCAAATTTTAGTTAAATTACCCCCCTATATAAGGAAAACCTAACTTGACAAAAGCCCAACCTACCCATGAGAATTGCCTTCCTATCTTAACCCAAGAATCAACCCCTTTTTCTAATCATACTAGATTATGTTCACAAAAAATTATGCCATAATAGGCTTAGTGGATTCCGATTTATAATTAAATTAATTATAATTCTTAACATGCTACTCGTATATATTTGGGTTTAATCATATAATTTAATTAATAAATAATATGCATACAAATTATTATTGACAAAACTTCTCTCCAATCTCGACATTGTACTACGTTTCGTGCGTGGGGTGTCTCGCAAAGCGAAATCCAAACAAGGAACCACCCCGTTACACTACTCCTGGACAACATCGATCCTAGAGATCCATTATGCCACACATAATTATTTCACAAAACTTTTCTCTAATCTCAACATTGCACTGCGTTTCGTGCGTGGGGTGTCTCGCAAAGCGAAATCCAAACAAGGAACCACCCCGTTACACTACTCCTTGACAATGTCGATCCTAGAGATCCATAATGCCACACATACCATATAATACTACTACTACTACTACTACTACTACTACTACTACTACTAAATTTTAGACTACAATATGAAAACAACTGCAAACTCTAGTAATATCCTTGGGATGATGTAACCGAAATATTCATTAAATGCGATACATCAACCCCCATCAATCTAGTACACCATAATCATCCAAGATGTACTCCACAAAGATTCCATATCCTTTCATCTATAGGATATATAAATATATATATAGGCATTTTATTCTAACCATATGCATATATACAACCATCCATTCCTACGGCTAAGTGTACATACCACATATGATGTACAATGGCCATCCACATAATATACCCGGCTATATATATCGCCGATAAAACTGCATCATGCATCATCTTCCCAGTGCCCGGCTCACATAGCAATACTGGGGCCACCATGATGGGACTAAACGACACACATCTCGTGGTAAACACATGCACACGACGTCCCGGGAAGGGGTCATAGCTCCTAACCGGCAATGAGACAAAACATACCCACCACGTCTCATCCCAAAAATGTAAATCACATAATAACACACGGGACGACTATGACCTGGGGAATATCCACACCCTGCTTTTCTAGTCAGGATGCTCACCCTTTGCGCGAAAACTTCCCAATGATAGCATGAGCGGGGTATGCTTAACCACATAAGTATATATATCATTCACATGAACAATATATATACATCCATATGATCCAATCATATAATTAAACATTAAACCATCATATACGGTTTAAATATCCATACCATGTATGTCCACAACATAAATATATCCATATATTCATATTTATATAGATATATATACAAATATATTCACATATCCATATATCTATATATACAAACTAATTCTCGTTCATGTGTATAAGATATCGATATACACTCGGCTGTGAGTATACATAATCCTCGATATACAAGTCGTCACCACAATTTCCTTTAATTTTACCTCGATATGTGAATACAATCTCTCACTTGAAACATATTCAATCATTTTTCCTATGATGAATAGTCTCCCAAAATCATATGTATATATATACTTATATATACCACATTAAGGTTATCACCCAGAATTTTGTGTAGGAAGCCATCACTACACGTACCACCTATATCCGAGAGCATATCAATACGTCCAGTACAAATTTTGACTAAAGGTATACACCTAACCAAAAGTCTACAAACATCAACTTATTCCAACTTTATTTCAAGTGTTGGAATTCCATGTGATTATTTCCACACAATTATGTGTAAACTATCCTGACTAGAATTATACTACCGTCTATTCTAGTTGATAGTACGATCCCAAGCCGTTCCCAATTTTTACCTACGGTCCAGTTAATCTCATGAACCCTTACTCCCATCGGGTTACCTATTGTTCCTTAATTTAAACGTTTCCAAGGATTTGTGACCCCTAAATCTCTAAGTGTTCTCAACCTCACATCATATTTATACCTTTATATCTATAATTAGTATTCCCAACCTCAATGAGGTTTCCCCACAATCTCTATATACAACTCCAAGAGCATACATGGATATATTTTTCCCAAATTGTCCCAAGAAGTCCCCAATATCATACTAAGTGAGAGACCCCCTATAAGTCTCCAAAATATATCTATTACTTCATAAGAGAAAGCCTCAAATCAATAAACCCAACCAAAAAGGTGTTTGAAATCACTATGGAGAAAATACCTCAAAATGCCCTGTTCCCGAATCGATTCGGCCCTTTTCTGAATCGATTCGGCCTAGCGAATAGATTCAGACTCCAAGGCGAATCGATTCGGGTCCAAAGACCTAGGCTTCTGCTACAGGCCGAATCGATTCGGCTTAGGTCTGAATCAATTCGGTCAATGCAGACCTGCCAATTTGCCTAAGCCGAATCGATTCGCTTAAGGGGAAAATCGATTCGGGTCTGCAGAATTTGAAGGGTTCTTCTTCTTTATCAAAACCCACGAATTCTAAACCCTAAATTTTCATTTCTAACTCTTAAACCTTCATCAAAACATGATTCTAAGCCAGTAAATCAACCCAAAGTTGATCCCAACAATTTCTACACCATTAAACCCACATTTAAACATTGATTTCAAGATTAAACCCAAAAATCTAGGTTTTGATATTAATACCCAAAAATCATTTCTTTAACCCACAAATTATGAAATTAAATACACAAATGACCTATTTAGCAAGATTAAACACTTGCCTCGATTTTGTAGAGGTTGGATCATCCTCGATGTCGCGTTTGGGCCGGAATCTCCAAGCTTTTCTTCCTCTCTCTCTTCCTTTCTTCTTCTTTCTCTCTTATTTTCTCTTTCTCTCCTTTTTCTCTCTTTCTCTAATGAGATGGATTGATCCGTAAGCCTCTAAATTCCTTAAAACAATAAACCCAATTTTAAATGTTAATACACAATTTAAATGACTCGTTTACACCAATTCGAGTCAAACTGACTTAAAAATATTTCGAAGCCGAAATAAAACCCAATGACAGTCATTTTGACTATCTCGACCCTTCCGGGATCGATGGTACCCCCAAAATAATCATCCGGAATACTTTGAAATGTCCTCTATTTTTGGACCTCAATTCCCAATTTTAGAATTCTCCAATTTAAATTAAATTTTATTTTCCCAATAATTTAATTTCTCAGTCTAAAAAATCATAGGGTGTTACAACTTCCCCGTATTTTATTTTAGTGGCAGGTTAGTGTTGTTTGGGACGCTATGGGCTATTTTGGAGAATTATTTTAGAGAATGGATTAGAAGATTTATTTTGTTGTATAAGTGGTGGTGCAATTGTAATTGGAAATTTGTGTATTTTGAGAGAAACGTTATTGTAATTATTATTGTGAAAATAGAAGGATTATGGACTTGTTATATTTTAATTGTGGGAATTTAGATGCTCTATACTCATTCTTGATCGTTTTAGTTTAGTTTTATCGTAGTAGCACGCCGCGTGTCTCTTTTCTGACGCGCGAGATGTTACAATACCCGTCATGGAAAGGATTGATATCAATCATTTTATCCACAACAATCAAAACATGGCTATTGTAAAATTTTGAAACGTTATCATAACGGGAAGAACTCCAAATATGTCGTAAGCACAACATAGTTTCAGAATTTAAAACTACTGAGTTGTGAGTGTGGATTATGTTCGGACTGATGAGAACAGAACCTGACTTATCATTGGACGAAAGGACTAGTGCAGGAGAATGTGTTTAAACACCCAGAAGGGATAGGACTAACTCCCGATGATATTGAATCACTTGTGGTGGCAACCCAACCTATAGACTGGAGATCCCAAGAAATAAGTTCAAAGGGTAATAACAAGTCACAAGTGATATGAATTTAATTATGCTAATTATTGTATACGAAATTTTACTCCGAGTCCATCCCTATCGAGCATGATATCCTGAAGTGAGTTAAGGTTGAGTTAATTATAACTCTTAATGAAGATCTATAGTCGTATTTTGAGTGAGGTACCTAGCTACGGGAGTATCCATGATAGACTTAACTATGTGAATGTGGAAGTGTGACCATTTTCTATGGTAATTTTGGGCAAATTCCCTATAGCGTTCACATATTCAAATAGTAGCATATGACCACAAATTACTAGTTTGTGGACTACACCGCAGTAGGATTATGTGTGGGATGTTGTCAGAGATAGAGTTCAAAAATACGAGTTATTCTAGTATGATCTGAATCATCTTTACTATGTAAAGGTTACAGTCGAAATACACATCTGCTTATGCATAATTCTATGAATTATTATTGTTCAATAAATTTTCAAATTTTATAAGTGGGGGATTGTTGGAACTTTTAATCTGTAAAGTTTGAAAAAGAAACTAAACCCAACTAAGATTCTAAGCAAAACCGATCAACCACATACCATAAAATGGAGATGGGTAGCTATTGGAGATTTTTTAAGTGTAAAGCTTTGAACAAAAAAGGATATTTTGTGAGGTCCCATGTGACTTGTCTTTAAGAATTTTACTCACAAACCTTTTTCTGCAGAGCCTCGCATTTTCAAACCATTGCCAATGGCTCTACTTAATTTCCTCCACTTTTTTCCCCTGTTTCGCCTAAAAAAAGGCTTCAGCTTTAGTAGTAAGAGAGAAACTGACTTTAAAAAGGCTTAGTAAGAGATAAGAAGAAATAAAAAAAATGAGCCATCTTCAAAACAAAACACATGAAAATCTTTCATTCTCTCTTTCCAAGATAGAAAATATTTCCTCTGTCAGAATTTGTTTCATTACAAAACTAGTGTTGTTCCCAAAATATTTTCGGATATCGATTATTAGGAATGGGTGATAGTATGTCATATAACTACAGTGCATGGTTATATGAGGCAGAGGTGACTCTGAGCTTGTTTTATCCTCGTATGAGGTAACAGTTTAATTTTAAGTAATAGACTAAAATTAAATAATGAATTAATTTTTCGATTTCTCTGTAAAACTCTCCGAAGTGATTTTTAATCACAATATCTAAATTGTCCCAACAATATCATATCAAATTTTGGTTCAATAACCCAGAAGGTATGTCAAAGGACTTTACTTAAATTATTTATTAAAATTAAGTTCTAAAATTCTAGATCATATTCCAATGGATTCATTGTAGGACGTGTTCATGTTCTTCTTCAATTGTTTTTACAATGTTCATTCTCTACATATGTATTGATTAACCCATGTCGTGACAAGTAATTAGAATTTTAAAGTTGTATATCTCCTCTCTTAATAATTTTTTTTATATTTGTGTCAAAAAATTCTAACATGCTAAATGTTTAAGAGATAAGACAAAATAAAGTAACATTTATTGTTATTTTGGGTTGGAGGTGGGGTGGGGTGAGGATTGGAGGGTTACAAGAATTTGATCCCATCATTAACTGGTTTCATTTTAAATTTGAAAGTCAATTTTTTGGGAATAAATAATTTTTAGGATAATTAATGACTAAGGTAAAACTAACTTACATATTTTTAAGTTTCCCTAATATATGCAAATCGAACACTTAGACCTTGTGATGGAAATGGGGTAGGTCGGGTCGGGATAGCCATCCCCATCTCCGTCCCTGCTTGAAATCCCCATCCTTGTTCCCGCCTCCATCCCCATTTTTTTCGGGTCAGGGAATCTTCTTAGCGATCAAGTTCCTCGCAGTAATTCTATTTGTCAATTTTTTAAATCTTGTTTACATCTTTTAATCCTAGGTATAAAAAATAAATATGTTCATAAAAATGATATTAAACTCATTTTTATAATCAAAGTGAACTAGGAAGTCTATTTATTAACAAATTGTAGTCTAATTTATAATATTTAAATATATTTGTAACTAAAAATATATAATCAATAGGGGAATCACCTTGGGAAATATAACGGGGATCCCCGTGAGGTGGAGACCCCATCCCCGTTCTCAATCCGAACTCGAATCAGGAATTAAAAATTATCCCAACCCATTAGGGGGGCCAAACCCACCGGGAATTTCGCCACTCCAACTTAAATTCATGTATAAACAGAAAGATATAATTTTAATTGAGTAAAAGAGTGTGTGTGTATATATATCTATACAAACAAACTATAGTACATACCAATTTTTTTAAATAGTAAAAAATTATTTTTCGGCTAAATTTTTTTATATGACGTTCAAACATTTCAGGGGACCCATAGAAAAAAATTAGCCCAAAATAACTTATTTTGCTATTTTAAAAACATCGATCAAACTTTCACAGTTTTTAAAGCACTTTAAAAGTTGTGAAAGTTTGACCATTTTTTTTAAATAGCAAAACATATTATTTTGAGTTGGTTGTTTTTATATGGATTCCTTGAAATGTTTAAATACCACACAAAAAAACGCAACTCAAAAATAAGTTTTTAATATTTAAAAAAAAAGTTTTTTAATATCAAGTATGTATACTTGATATATATATATATATATGAGTGTGTGTGTTTGTGTGTGTAGAGAAACCCATAAGTAAAATGTTAATTACATAAAAAATCATGAAGTATTGTTCATTTCCAGTGTCACCTATGATAATTTAATTTAATTACTTATAATCACTAAGCTTTGAAGAAACAATATTACCCATCAACCAACATTAATTTGGTTAATGGAAGTTCACGCTCGCTTTCAACAGGTTATGAATAGGGAAAAGTATTACAAAATAGTTAATGATTGGTGACATGTGCTAAGGGCAAATGTTTAAAACATGGAAAAAAAGTTAATAATAAAAAAATTGGGTAAATTTTTTTTGTTTACAAGTTGAGACATTTGAATAATTAAACTTACACCTTAGAAGTTCAAAAATTAGACTTAATCGTTGACTCGTAAAAGATGCGCACCTCCATTAAAGGGGTATTAATTTGTGTATAAAGATTGTGTTATATAATACTCGAGAAGAATTCCTAATAATAATGGGTATATTAAGCAAAACTTTGATGGTCACTTGGAGGCAATCAAGATGAATAGTTGAAAATTACAATTTTTACTATCTATTCATTTTTGTAGGGTGGGGGTCAAATTAATGCATTTTGTTATTGTTGTGAATTGTAATATAATTATATAAGTTAGAAGGGGATAGCTTGTTATGTCATCGCGATTTCTTCATCGATACTTTAATGTAGTCACCAATATAAACACATGAATAATTGATAAATATTACTTCTAAGTACTTTAATGTAGCAATCATTTTAAACACTCGAGCAGTTGATACACACTATTTTTTAGGATTGTTTGTGTTCTATATTAAGTAATCTACTCAAATAAATCTAGATGGGGTGTATAGGTTTAATTAAAACTTTGCCCAATATAGCCTAGTAATACACGATGAGGTCTAAGCGGGTACATGATAGTCAAGAAATCGGAGAGAAAATGGAGACATCAGACAAATGAAGGACGATAAGGAAGCAATGATTTTTTAGTCCGATTTAATGTTTTTGTTGTTGAATTTTATGGTGGAGGTTATTGGAAGTTGTATATTTGTTTAACAATTTGTTAGATTTTGATGGAATTTAATATATAACATATCTTGTTTTTCATTTGTTGATATATAACATGTTTTTAGATTTTATCTAAATATAAGACTTATGAATGATTGTTCACCATTCAGAAGAATGATGCCAATAAAATAAATCAATTTCGACATTCAATTGTCGAGTGTTTTCCACCCGGTCATACTGGTTAGCGCCTCAATACTGAATAACATATGTCGGCAGTTTCCTACCAGTAAATGTCTCAACACTCGGTAGTTAGATACCAAAGGCATTGGTTTGGTATGATGTTGCTGACTGTAATTTCCAAATTAATAACATTCATTCAGTTACAGTTCATTGAGAAAAGCAGCCATTGTTGGAATTTTGCGACTATGTCGGCACCCAAATGTCAAGTTTTTCATACCTTGGCTCCCTCTTTGGCACCTTAGTGCTAAATGACTTTACGCAGTAGTTTGTTACTGAAATATCCTAGTTTTCTCGGTGGATAGATATCGAGGAATAGTTTTTCGGCATTTTATGACCGAATGCGGTATATCATGCTATGTGGTGTTGGGTATATCTTTTTTATAATTATTTTGGTGTCGAATAAACCTTAGGCATTTTGGTGCCGAAATAAGAATGTAATATCGGCATTGTGGTATCAAAATAATTTATTTGTAATTTAATAATAAACTTTACAATTTCAATCCCCAAATGAAACATAGAAGAACCAACAAAATAAATAATTTTAACTTTGTATTCAATAATGACTAAAAACCGACAAGTAATAATTAAACATGTAAGAACTTTGGATTCAACAAAGGCTAAAGAAATAAGAACCAACATTATAAAATGAAATAAACAAAAATATCATTCAAAATTCAAGTTTGATATATCCTTCAACTTTGGATTTAAACATGCGTGCCCTTTACAATTTTAATACCTAAATTACAAGTTAAGGCCCAACCAAAATATACAATCCAACATATCAATATCCTCTAATCGTAAGTACACATATCAACATCCTACAAAAAAAATTCATTGCAATATTTTCTAATCTATATCGATCGACATATCCCGTGTAACCACATCAACTATAATCTAGTTATTCAAAAGTAGTTTACATCCTTCATATTGAGGATCATAATGGTCATTGTAAATATATGCTATCAGTGGAATTAGAATATTTTCCTTAAGTTGCACATGCACATAGTGCATTTTAGTGACGTTTAGCATCATTATGGTTTTTCTCTTAGCTTACGGTAGAGATTTATGAAAAAGCACGTATGTGAGGAACAACGATTTTCTTAGTGACACAATGACACAGTTCTACGCTTACGCTTCTAATTATTCAATCACAAGGACCACATATCAACCCTAAAAATCTCAAGGTGATTTGTCACATTACAAAGCTGCTAAAATCTCAAAGTACATCTTAATGACTCCCACAAACAAACTAAACCAAAATGATTTGTTGGTATTTAGATCCTGTATAAGGTCACTTTAGACGTATCCCCAGTGATCAGTTGTTGGACCACTCCAACCAAGTCCAAGAGCTATAATCCTATATCCATAATTTTCGTCACCCTTAACATCCATCATATTCTTCACAAAAAGGTTGAAATAACATAGATATGGATTTTAAGTTTTATTTGACAAAACATGTCATTTCCACATTCTTGTTAATGTATAATATGCAAAGAATAATTTGAACTCGGGGAAAAACATTATGAGTGGCGTTCATGCAAGATCATTCTCGATCTATTATCATCACTTGAGGCATGTTCGTAGGATCATAAAGCATCCTTCAACATGTTAACGCCCATGTAAATCGATCTTCCTTCTCCAAAAACAAGAAAGAAAATACAATGAAAAATGTCTGACCCGTTGATGTCACCCCAACCATCTCAAATAGCAGCATGTTAAATCAGTTGGTCTTGTAGGTTCAATCCCTCAAGACAAGGGCGGGAAAAACTTTGCAAGCATATCAGATTCCGGGTGAATAATGAACAAATCTTCCAACTCATCAATATTCGGGTTGCTATTTGTCCAATAAACATATTGGTGATCCAAAATGAGCTTGAGTAGTTATTGAATCATCATCCTCCCTTGCATATCTTTATAGTTCAACTTTCCCTTAGCAATGTAAATTATGCACATGCTGGATAAATTATCCCTGGATCTATGCTTTATAGTCTTCAAAACTGATCTCAACTTGGCAATTAAATCTTTTACAAGTTCATATTTTTCACAAGTTAATCTCCCAATATAAGGATAGCTGACTAAGGACTTAGCAATATCGTGTTTGTGGAAACCAATAAATTCCACACATGTTTCAACTTTTGATTTAAGTCAATACTAAATTTAGGTATTAAGTCTAAATTAATTAATCTATGAATAGTATCATAATTAATATGTCCTAATCTATCATACCATACATTAAAAGACTCAAGCAAATAAACAGAAGATACATTCTTATTATTATTAATAGACATCACAGTCATTACATTAAGTTTAGAGAGCCCATAACTCAAATATCCTTTCCCCATACACATGACACTTTTAGTGAGTACACATTTTTCAGGTTCAAATACTAGTTTAAATCCCTTTTTACTAAGCAAGGATCCAGAAACCAAGTTCTTTCGAATGTCCGGGAGATGAAGCACGTCATTGAGAGTAAGTTCCTTTCTCGATGTCATTTCGAGTATAAGTTTTCCTTTGCCTTCAACCTTCAAAGTAAAATAATTTCCCATGAAAAGTTTATCCTCATTATCAAAGTGTTGGTATGACATAAACATTGTCTTGTCAGAAAATATGTGTCGAGTGGCTATAGTGTCCAACCCACCATTCTCTAGTGTTTCCTATCATGTTGGATTCAAAAACCACGGCCAAAAGCCTCAAATCAGTATTATCATTCGAAAGTTTCTCGACTTCAGTGACATTAGCTTGTGAGGGATTATGTTTTTTATTTCATTAATTTTTATGCTTAGGTCAATCTTTAGCACGATGTCCCATCTTGCCACATATAAAGAATTTGCCATAAAATCTCTTAAAGTTCCCACCTTTTGGTCCTTTGAAAGGACAACCTTGGTTTACATATTTTCTTTAGATTCCGTGAGATTTGTAATTTTCTTCTCAGGTGAATGATTATCCTCTTCAATCCTCAATCTCACAATCAAGTCCTCAAGCCCCATTTATTTACGTTTATATTTTAAATAATTTTTGAAATATTTCTACGGTGGTGTAACTTTTTCAATCATTGCAGACACTTGGAATAATTCACTCAATTCCATTTTTTTAAAAATATTTCATAAAAAATAGTTGGAGCTCTTGAACTTGATTCATGATAGTCTTTGAATCAACTATTTTCAAATCCAAGAATTTGTCGATAACAAATAACTTCATTCCGGTATCTTTCATTTTTTATTTTTTTGCCCAATGTCTTCAATACCTCTTTAGCCGTGCTAAGAGGGTTATACACATTATACAATGTGCTTTTCAGATTGTCGAGGATATAATTCTTGCATGGAAAATCAGAATATTTCCATGTATCCACTTCAGTAATTACTTACTTGTCAGTCTCACCTTCTTTCAAAGATGGTGCCTCCTTGTTTAGGAATTTAACCGAGTTCAAAGTTGTTAAATAAAACAACATTTGATGTTGCCAACGTTTAAAATCATAACCTTTGAACTTTTCAGGCTTTTCATCATGTCCAACATTTTGTTGGTACAACTGCAATAGGCAAAGTACAAGTAGAAGCCATTTCAATTTTGAACAGAAATTATAGTAAATATTTTTATAACGGGATATATAAGGGTCAATTCATATAAATATAATCACACTCTCTTTAATTCAATAAAACTTTTAAATTGTACTGAGTTTAACGTTAATAAAACACATACAATAAAAATAAACAGTTTTTTTGAATAAACAGAAAATATATTATATCACATAATTAACATGCACTGTATATTAATAAATTTTATAAACAGTCAACCAAAAAAAATAAGTTTTCTGATTAACAGAAAATAGTTTTTATTTCATAAAATAACAGGCAATGCATATAAATACAATTTTTATAAATACTTAGTAATAATTTTTTTTTATTACACAAAAAAATTTCCAAAGCAAAAGGACACTGCACCAATTACTATGATTGGTCACGGCGTGGGTGTCACGGACCAAATCCGTGACCATCTTGTCATGGCCCAAAGTTGTGACCATATCAAACTTTTTCGTGACCAGCTCCAGACATAGTGTGATCATGGATGCTCTAGGAGATGGTCACAGACTAAATCCCTGGCCACTGTGGATCACAGACCAAAGCCATGATTATTGCGTGACCATCATGACGCCAAATTTTCCTCCAAGTCTAGTCACGAATGGGTCATGGACCAAATTCCTGACCAAAGTCGCAATACACACACACAATAGGGTCATGGCTTTGGGCCATGACCAAATCTCAATCTCAAAGGTAACACTTAAACCCTAATATTTTGTATTTAAGTATTTATACATTTGTATATATGTGTGTATTTCTGTATTTTTGTTTGTATGTGTGTGTATATATGTGTGTATATTACGTGTATTTTTGTGTGTATCTATGTATTGTGTTTGGATCTTACCTGTTTCAAACTAGATATAGGATATTGGGTAATTAGGAAATTAGGAAATTTTATTTTGAGTATATGTGTGTATATTTGATTTATTTTATTTCAAACTAGATATATGTGTATGTATATGATTTGTTTCAAACTAAGCAATTTCATACTAGATATAGATTTAAAATTGGATATTTAGGAAATTTTATTTTCTATGTTAACAAATAATTTTTCTTCTCTTATTTTCATTTTACAATGCCAAATATATACATTAGTTAATTTGATATGACATATTTGTTAGGTATATTATTGGGAAATTAGTTAGTACATTAGCAATTCTTTAATTCTTTTAGCAATTTTAAACATATAAATTATCAACAAATTTTAGAAACTATATAATTCTTTACTTTAGTATTATAATCGCAAACACGTGTGTACATTAATACTCTGTCGTTTATTAATTTATCATTTATAAAATTGAAACCCTAATCTTAATGTATATGTTTAATGAGAAATGATCTTACTATAGTGAGATATTCTAATTACGGGTATGTGTTTTATCACATAGATGATTGAAGGAGTACGGAATAATTATTGGTTATTGGTTTGGTTGTTGGATAATATTTTGGATTTCTTAGATTGATAATACATATATATTTTTAAACTCTCTCATAATAAACCCTAATAAATCGTGTCTTAACACTTATGGCGGGTTGTTGTTTGGATTTCACATCGGTGAGATAAAAAATGCATGGGGTTAAGAGAAGGGTAGTGATGAATCAAAACCTTAATCAAACTAATATACCCTTATTATAGATCATGTGTTTTAATCCATAGTTATTAATTAAGTATATGCCTTAATTGTAGGACTCATATTCATTCCTTCATATATTTTTCTAAAAAAAATGAAGTACGATGATAATCACTAGCAACAAGAGTGCCAGAGGTTGCAATTGGACTGCACATATGAATCTTTTATTAGTGCGCGTCATATATAAGGTACTCCTATTTATAGGTATGAAAATTAAAATAATGAACAATTTAACTAAATCGTGGAGTTGATCTCCAGCAAGAGTACCTATTCGATCATATTCTATTTTCCCCACCAAAAAGCTGGGATGATTCTATACAGAATATATTTCGCAAACATAATTTCGACGTTGCCTTGACCTTACTTATGTTATTGGAGAAAAAAGAAAAAATTCACCTGTTATGGATACAATTGTGTACAAAGAGCATTGACATAGGATGTGATGGCTCGCGCCAAATGAATGTAAAATTGAATCTTGCCAACAATCTGAAAAAGATGGGATTCCGAGTTCATGTCACAAATATCTATACATCAATCATAGATACCCTTCCTCCTAATTGGTCACGTGAAAAAATTCATAGATTATTAAAAACTAATACCAAATGGATGGAGATCAGACACATTGAACATATTCTAAAGTCTTAAAACTACTACCAAATGGATGGAGATCAGACACATTGAACATATTCTAAACTCTTACTCTGAAAGGGTGCGTGTGTGTGTCTGTATATATATATACACACACACACAAATAAGCTTGATTAATTAGTTATAATTTCATATTATTATTATAATTATAATTATTTGGTCTCTTATGGTTTTTCATTTTTGTAGATAATGTCCGGAGTAAACAACCAAAACGTACCAAGTGGCGAGGTGACACCCCAACGAGGTTCCTCATCTCGTATACAACTCGAATCCTCAACACCAATGGCTTAGCAATTCACAACTCCACTGATGGTTCATTCCACACCACGTCCAACTTCAAGTGCTCCAGCGTCCCCATCCAGCACTCTTATTGCTCCATCGGCCCCATCTAGCGCTCCCGACACCTCCCTCTCAAATGAAAAGAAGCTCATTCGGTTCTCCCTTCTCGGGAATAACCCGACAGGTGATAATAATGACGTGCGGAACTTTAAAGCCCAATGTTTATTGCTGGGAAAAATGAACATGGGAGTCAGGAGACCAAACAACTGGAACTTTATTGATCAAGCAATCAAAGATGACATATATGATCAACTCTGCAAGAGTTTCTCATTTTTTGAACATTCCAAGAATAAGGTCTTTCTCAGATTGCTGAACAATTGAGGACCTATAGGAGAAACTTTCGGAAGAGACATTTCCCGAAGGAGGCAGGGAGATCCAATATTTTGGCTCTGAAAGATAAAGTGCCTCCCAAAGTTAAAATGCCGGTGGAGCAGTGGAATAATTTTTTCAGAGAATGAGGCGAAGAAGAAAAAGCTGGTCCAAAGGGAGAAAATTAAAAAAAATAGGGCAAAAAAATTGATATTTACAGGCTGGGTCCAAATCATATAAGGATTTGAAGAATGGATGAGCGATTAGAACAAAGAATGGTCCAGATGCCGATAAACAACCAAATCGGGCCAACTTATACGTTCATGCTTGACGGGAAAAAGATAATAAATTCCTAGTGCACTTGGCTAAAATGCATGAATCAATAGATTTCGTCAACAGTTAATTAAGTTCGAGCCCTTTTGATGACCTTGTAAATGATTCCCTAGCCCAGACCTTTGGAAAGGACAAACGGGAAGGATGAGAGGTGTTGGATCACATATGCCAAAAATAAAATTAAAACACACCACACCTCTCATGGACAAGCTTTCTTTGATTAGGGATCATATCTCCACCCAAGAATAACAAAATTTCGAGAGCAATGGGGATGCTTAGGATATTAAAAATAACTCCGGATTCTTATCGAATCAAATTGGAAAACTTGTGACTCTTTTTGAAGGTCATAAGCCTCCAATGCCTCCTTAACGTTTCTCTCACATGCCTCCTCAAGGCTCCCCCTACCCTTTCCCTTCAAGTTTCTCTTCCCAAATGCCAACTCCTTCAAAATTACCCTCCCAAATGTCACCTCCTTCAACATCCCCTCCTAAACTCCACCTCCTCCAACATTTCCCCTCCCCATGCCTATGCCAATCACGAGACTTGAATCATCATCAATAACTCATGGTGACTGTGGCGAACAGTACTATTTTAGGGCGTGGTCAATATGAGCATTGTTGGCGTGTGCACACTCATCTTCGTAGTTGTCAAAAATCCATTACACGGTCAAACTTTGTAGAAGCGTGAGGCTTAAATAGTTGTTCGATGAAATATACAATGGTTGCAAAGATGTACCTATGTACGTTGACAGCGAGAAAGGGTGGGAATTAAGGAATTATGAAGATTCTTTTATTACTTCGGTCAGTTTATCTGTTGGTCAAGTTCTAGTAATATTTTCTTTTTTTTGTAGTAATAATATTTTTTTGTTTCAGTTATAAAAATATTTTTTTTGTTTCAGTTGTAAGAATATTGTTTTTATTTCAGCTGTAATAATATTTTTTTTATCAGTTGTAATAACAATTGTGTAATCATATTAATTTCTTGTATGCAACATGACATTTATTTTAACCTATTAACACAGGACTGAAATTTGAAGATTATTAAATGGATTTCTCACAATACAAAGAGTGGCTGGGAGAAAGTAATCGAATAACAAATTGTAAGAACCCTCACTTTTGAGAGCCTGAAATGATCCGAGATACTTCTTCAAAGATCGAGCTTATTCGAAATCGCATTCGTATAGCCCAAGATCAACAAAAGAGCTATGTCGATGCGGGGAGAAGGTATGTGAAGATGGAGGTCGGGGACCAAGTGTCGGTGCGAGTGTCGCCCATAAAGGGCATTAAGCTTTGGGAAGAAGGGGAAACTTGCACCGCGTTACGTTGGACCTTTCCTATAAATGTTAAGGTGGGTCCGGTAAAGTATTAACTTGCTTTATTAAAATATTTGCAGCAAGTTCATAACGTGCTCCATATCTCTCCTGTATATAAGTACAAGAGATGTGATGGTGCCCTTAGGCACATTCCTTTTAAGATATTGAGTTGCAACCCGACGTTTCTTATAATGAGCAGTCGGTTGCTATTTTAGAGCGTGGAGAGTGGAGATTGAGATCGCGGGTAGTACCTTTGGTTATGGTACAATGTAGTCACCATAGTGTCGAGGAATCGGCATGGGAGCGTGAGGATGACATGTGGAAAAAGTATCTGCATCTCTTCTTGCAAGGTACGCTTAAATTTTGGGGGGAAAATTCCCTCATAAGGGGGGGAGTATGTAACAACCCTCACTTTTGAGAGCCTATTTTATATTTATTTACTATGTGTAGTAATTATATATAAAATGATGGATTGTGGAGTAAATATTAATTTAATGTGGAAAAGGTTAATATTTACTGAATTGTTGTATAATTACCTTGTGAGTAGGTAAAAGTATTCATGTTGTGATTTATGGTGTCATAAGAATTAAAATGACATTTTGGTTTAATATGAAACCGAAATTTAAAATGAGTTATAATATTTCCAAATGATAATTTGGAGGGTGTAGTTAGTCCCGGTAGGTGCGAGACAGTCAAAATAAGTGTTATATTGCATTTTGGTATTTTGGACACTTTTGACTGGTTATGGCTTAAATGTGTAGTTGCGAGTAATTATATCCCGTATTGATCATTTAAGTGGGCTTTTAGACTTAAGCCACGTTTTATTTTTCACAACTCTATTCCTAGTCTTCCATTACACACAATTGAGCCCTAGAGAGAGTAGAGAGAGGAAGAGAACTTTGGGAGAAAAAGAGAGATTTGGAGATTGGAGCTTGGATTGTTGTCTACACCAAATCAAATCTGAATTTCCTACATCAAGGCAAGTTATCTACTTGCTACTATGTGATTTAAGGAGAAATATTAGTTTTGCTAGTTATGAATTTGTTATGGTTTGTCATTTTAGGGTTTTATTAGATTTGTGGGTTTTAAACCCTTGGAATTGGATTTGGATGATAAATATTATAAATAATGGTAGTTAGATGTATTTGTGGTGTAATAGTTCCATTAGATGATTTTTGTTTGTTTGGTTTTGGGTTTGGGAAGAAATTTGGAGTTTAAAACTCCATAGCAAAACTTGGCTTTTTCACAGGGGCGAATCGATTCGGCCCCTTGGGCGAATCGATTCGTATAGAAGCAGTTTTCCAGGTCTGAGTACCCGAATCGATTCAGGTTAAGACCGAATCGATTCGGCATTTGCAGAATGTTGAGTTTGCCTTCCGAACCAATTCGCTTTCAGAGCGAATCGATTCGCCAGGGGGAATCGATTCGGCCCCTAGGGAGAATCGATTCGGTTCCTGCAGTTTTGAATTATTTTCTTGTTTAATTTATTTTTACCTTTTTCTTTAGGCTTAGGACCTAGGAATATTTTTGAATGAAGTAAACTTAGAGTCCTAGAGTAGTAATTGAGTTTGGTCGCCACCCTAGACTAGAATTAGGTCATCTGGGGTTTATTCCGGGGAGGTTTAAAGTAATGTTAAGGCATTACTTCTTTTATTCAAACTTTTAGAAGTTAGGAAGTTAAATTCCCATGCTTGGAGACTTAGGGGCTTATCGGAGTTATATGAACTTTGGGAATTGTAGAATCATAATGATTATTTGGAGACTAAGCCGGGACTTGTAATTTGAGGAATATTAATGATGATATTTAATGGGAATAGGTTTGAAAAAAATGAACCCAACTATTTAAAGATGATAGGTTCAAATAAAATGAACCCAATTGTTTAAAGATGATAGGTTCGAATAAGATGAACCACACTATTTAATAATGATAGGTTCGAATAAAAAGAACCAAATACATGGATAATGGAAATGGAATTTGGAAATGAAAATTGAAAATGGAAATGAGATTTAAAATGGTAAATGTTAATTTACTTGTACACACCTCTCTAAATACTATCATAAGGGAAGTACGCGCGCAAGGTGATGCGCCTGACAAATTAACGCAGGGTGGATATAGTCCTAGGCCATATGAGCGATGTTTTATATATATGTATTTTTCTACGATGGGTAGGAGATTCTAGGTGTGATCTTGACTATCCCGCAGGCATATGGACGCTTCCCGACGTTGCGTTATGAGCCCAGGTTGCCTTATATGTGATAGGCCCTGGAAGATGATAGTTATTTATAGGCGCGCCCAGTGGAAAAACTCGGAGGGGCGGTCTTAGAATCGTTATATGTATGAGAATATAACTTTTCTGCATCAAGTGGGACTTGATGGATATATATATGCCATAAAGAGCATGGATACGTGCCACAAAGAGCATGTGATTGAGATATGTGCCATAAAGAGCACTTGATAGAAATTATATTCCTGATAAGGAATGGAAAGATAAAAATGGAAGTGATGATTAATGATGGAAGTTTTAATTAATGAAGTGAATATATATCTTCTTGATTAAACCGAACAAAAGATTGTATTCCTATTATGGAATGTAAGAAGGAAATGGTAATTGGATTAATGAGAAAAGATTTTAAATTAAAGTTATTTACTTTTAATTTTCTTTTGTAATTGAGTTACATTTCATAATTAGTTAAAATATCTAAATTTGTAATTGTAATTTAACATGCTGGATAACATGCTAGATTATCATCCTTGTCATTCATGCATAACTGTTCATACCTATCATGCTTTTTATTCTTCTGGTGATCATATAAAACCCGGCCCTGACCGGTTTATTTTCCTTGTTGTGCATATAATTGTATCCGCTCAGGTGCTCTGCCGCAAGGGCGCCCGTTTTGATATTCCCATCCCTTTGCTTTTGACGAGCTGTAAGATTTTGTGGATTATTACAGGACCTGAATTAGACGCTCTCATCTTTGTATTCTAGATATGATCGGGTCTTCACTCGGGCATGTGGCCCAAACTTTTGTATTTGATTAATGGATGTACTATGTAAGATATAAATTTATTGTAATACGATGTATGTAGCTATGGATCGATAGCCTATTCGGTCCTTTTGTGTACATTCGTTTTTGTTGTATTATATATATACTCTCTTGGAATTCCACTTGCTTGTCAGATTTGGGTTGTTTAGTTTAATTTTCTTAACTGGTTTTAAATTTCTAAACTTTTTGGCAACCCGTTTTCTGATTTATTGGGTGGTTTTCCCGTATACTCAGTTTATTTTTGTGATGCTGAGAATGATATCCATCCATGATTCATGTTACGTTTGAGTATCGGGCTGGTCACCCCTTATCTCGGATCGCGGGTTGTCACACAAATAATCATGTAAAGGGCATTCAAGAATTTATTAAATACGCTTCCAAATATCTTAAAAGTGACAAGATTTCGTGTACATGCACTCGTTGTATAAACGAAAAATATAAGTCATTGAAAGATGTTGAGTTTCATTTAATAAAGTGGGGAATCTGTCAAGACTATAAAATATGGACATACCATGATGAAAAAAATATACCTTATATTCCGAAAGAATTGTCGGTACCCGACCGCATAACGAAACACCAACGAATGGAAGTGGTACACGATTCACTAACACATCGTCCATTGACCGACTTAATCCATTATGCGTAAAGAGTACACAATAATCAAACCCACCAACCTATGAATACGGATAATGCGCATTATGACCAAGTAAATGAATAATTTGATGCTGAACTACTAGCAGATCGGGAATACATACGGTTAAAATTCGATGCGGCTAGACCGTTGTATAAATATTACGATGAAGATCACACATTATTGTATGCAATGATTGGTTTGCATAATTTGAAGATCCAATTTGATTTGTTTAGGAATGACATAACCGAATTTCTTAAGTGGGTTAAAGAAACTCTCCCAAAATGGAACATATTGCCAGACAATTATCCTACCATGAAAAAGAGCTTGAAGGGTTTATGTTTGAAATAAAAATCTATTAATTCATGCAAGTATGATTTCATATTGTACCAGAACGAGTACGAAGAGAAGGATAAATGTCATGTATGCAATGAGCCTTGATATTTGGTTTGTGAGAATGGAAAGGACAAAGCTACAAAATATTGCAAGTGCTCACAAGTCCCGCAAAAGTTTTGAAGTATTTTCCACTTGAACCATGGTTAAAATGGTTTTTATTGTATTATGGATAGCAGAGGCCATGATAGGCACGCTCGATGGGAGGTGGGTGGGAACCTGATGCATCCTCCGATTAATTCACTCAACTGGAAAATTTAAAAGCATGACACCATGAATTTGCAAAGGAATCGTGAAGTGTTCATCTTGCAATCTCAATTGATGGGTTTAACAATTTTGGTAATTTAAGTACTAGTTAAAGTTATAGTCAATTCTCATGGCGCCTTTAAGTCTCCCTCTCACATTAGGCATGAGAAAGGAGTTCACATTGTTATCTTTGTTGATGCTCGGGATGAAGGCTCTTGGCGAATATATTAATATATTCTTAGCCCCATTAATCGAATAACTTAAAGAGTTATGGGTTAAAGGCATGATGATGTTTGACTCCCATAAGGATGAAGAGTTCACACTTAAAGCAATGGTGATGCGGGAGATCCACGAGCTTCATGCTTATGGGACCTTGTTTGGTTATAATGTTTATGGTTATTATGGATTGCCCTTATGTGGGGAGGAAACTGAAGCCAGTTGGCTACATTACAGTAGTAAGATGAGTTACACCGGTCATCATAGATTTCTGTTGACCAGTCACCCTTTCAGGAACGACAAGTCTAACTCTTTACCCATCGATCGCGAGCGTAGAATGCCACCTACTGAGCTTTCTGGTCAGCAGATAAAAAAGAAGGCGGTGATTGCGACTGAGAGGAATAGGTATGTAGTAAAACACCCTCAATTTTTAAATATGAAGCGTAAAGTTGGGGGATCCGAATGACCCTAGTAAAGTGAAGCCATGGTCTAGACTATCAATATATTTTTATTTGTCGTATTAGAAAGATCATCGTGTAAGGCATGTATTTGATGTAATGCGCACAGAAAATAATATTGCGGAACATCTGATAGGAATATATCTGGGTGGATCCCATTCTAAATATAGAGAGTCGGTCTGTCGAGGTCTACATGATATGAAAATAATAAAGAAACTGTGGTTAAAAAGCGATCCTACAACAGAAAGAATTTTATCCCCTGGATGCTTTCACTTTTACTACTAATGAGAAGAAGATCCTCTTAGACATGTTGTTCAACTTTAAGACTCCAACTGGTTATTCTGGTAATTTACATTGGGTAGTAAGCTACCAAGAAAATGACTTGAACCAGTGCAAGTCTCACGATTGGCACGTAATTTTCCAATTAATCCCTCTATTATTTTAGCAATGTTTCTCTGAACCCGAACATCTCCATCGGGTAATTATGCAAATCAGTTTGTGTTTTACCCTACTTTGTGAAAAAAGTAGTAAACAAATGGCACATTAAAGCTGCGAAATCAACTTTAGCGAAAGCAGTTTGTGTATTAGAGAAATATTTTTCTCAATCGTTCTTCGATATCAGCATCAACCTTCTTGTGTATTTATGCAATGAAGCTTTATTATGTTGTCCCATTAGGTCTCGTTGGATGTTTCCATTTGATCTCTTGATAAAAACTTTCAAATATTACGTAAATAATACACGGTATATTGGAGGGTCAATTACTGAAGAATACGTAACTGTAGAATCATCGCTATATGCTAGGGAACATATGCCAGAACAAGAGGTGAGGAGGTTCAATCATGGTGGAGAATGAGTGATCGAGGAAGCTGACGAGTTGGAGGATGAATTACTGCTTAGGAACCCTAAAGAGGTGAAACTCACAAATCTTCAATAAGAACAAGCAGCTCGTTGCGTCTTAAAATCGCAAGAAGAAGTCGAAGACTAGAGAGAGTGAGTATCTACTGAATTCTTCTTCTTTGATTATATGTGACAAACACCAACCCAGTTACTTATAATTAAGTTTGAAAGTCAAAGTGAGTCAAATCATAATTACCTTAATTAAATCATAAACATGAGTATCCTTTTTCAATTATTAACATGAAGCAATAAAACTAGAACCTTTCAAAATTTTAAGTTAATTATGCTTATTCAAACTTGCTTAAAGGATAAGTAGGATTAAATTACCCCTTTTTCATTTGACCAAAATTATGGTTTTATGCATCCTTTGATAACCCAACCGACCTCCTAGATTTGACAGTGACGTCACGTTACCTGAAACACATAACCATAGTAACCGTGAGCAAAATAGCCCAGTGAATGCATCACTACTATACTAGAGTATAAAATTAAATGCAATAAGTCGTATCTATGTACCAATATAAAACATCTCAATATATCTTGGTTATTAATGAGCAATAACATTTCTTGGCTATAATAAGTCATAACATGTCTTGGCTATAATAAACCATAACATATCTTGGGTATAAATAAGCCATAACATCTCTTGGTTGTTGATAAGCCATAACATCTCTTGGCTATAATAAGACATAACATCTCTTAGCTGTTGATAAGCCATAACATCTCTTAGCTATAATAAGCCATAACATCTCTTGGCTATAATAAGCCATAACATCTCTTGGCTATAAATAAGCCATAACATCTCCTGGCTGTTGATAAGCCATAACATCTCTTGGCTATAATAAGCCATAGCATCTCTTGGTTGTTGATAAGCCATAACATCTCTTGGCTATAATAAGCCATAACATCTCTTGGCTATAATAATCCATAGCATCTCTTCATAACACATACATATTATATCCGAAATAAACTCAATAATTATACATATCATATCCATAATCAACTCACTAACAACACATATCATATATATATTCAACTTAGTAGGTATAACATATCATATTCAAGTCAGTAACCACATACATCATATCCATATTCAACTCAGTGATTACACATATCATATCCATATTCAAATCATAAGTATCACATATCATATTTATAGTCAACTCAGTAAGTGCCACATATCATATATATATTCAACTCAATAACCATATCCATATTCAAGTCAGTAACCACACACATCATATCCATATTCAACTCAGTGACTACACATATCATATCCATATCCAACTCAGTAAGTATCACATATCATATCTATAGTCAACTCAGTAAACATATCCATATTCGACTCAGCAACCACACCTATCATATCCATATTCAACTCATTAACTACACATATCATATCTATAGTCAACTCAGTAAACATATCCATATTCAACTCAGCAACCACACCTATCATATCCATATTCAACTCATTAACTACACATATCATATCTATATTCAACTCAGTAAGTATCATATATCATATCGATAGTCAACGCAGTAAGTGCAAGGTATGACATCCATAATCATCTCAATAATTACAACCTCACATATTTATACTCAACTCGTCAAGTACAACATATAATATCCATAATCATATCAATAAGTACCACATCTCATATTTATAATCAACTCGGTAAATGCAACATATAATATCCATAATCATGTATAAATACATCTTACTAGTGAGTACACTCACCTCGGCCACTCCATGTGTTTTTCCCTTGCCTTTGTTTGGCATTGGTTTAACCATTTCTTCTTACCTTCCAAATATTCATTATTATAATATTAGTGTAATCATAAGGATGTTAACAATCCAAAGGAACTTAACCTTAACCGAATTCATAAGCATCATAGCATCCCATTCTAATCATTTATCATAAATGAAGTCTCATTCAATTTCATGTTAAAATATTTAACATATCCAATCCATAGCCCAAACATTCTTTAATTTCTTATTGTTAATCCAATTCTTATCATATAAGGTTCCCAACATTAAAGACAACACATCATTTCAAGTTTCCTAGAGCAAGATGTGTCCATTTATTTATTACAAATCAAATCTGCCCTATAGACTCTTTTATCGTTTAGTCAACTTCAAAGAATTTTAATAATTTTTCTGCATCATCATTTATTTTGATATTTCACCCAACATCCATAAACATATGGAACAATACAAAATTAAAGTTTCATAATTTTTAAAGTTCATTTGCTATGTCAAGCAAAACATCTAACACATGGCGGGCATACTTTCACTCTTGGGGCCGATTTCATACCCGAACTTCAAACTCTCACCAAAGACTCATTTATTGATATTTTCACATAAATTTTTGGATATGTGACACACATATGAGTCCTTGTTAATCTCCAATTTGAATCAATCAATTCCAGTAAACATACAAAAAGATATGGAAGTTTGAACACATAAGGGTTCTAAACATGGCCATCTAAATGATTTACACCTTCGGCTTTCTTTAAACGTGTATCCATCCATGCATACCCACAAAGGCATGAAATTTTAATAAACAATTGATGATTTATATCCTTTCAATCAGTATTATCAAAAAAAAAAGATTTATGGATAGAATTACCTAAGGGACATTTACGTAATTTTCTAAGAATTTTTCTCCAACTTCTCCTCATCCTTCTCTTCCTAAGCCTTCCGGTTCTCTATCTTCAGGCCAAACTCTCAAATGGATGAGTTTGGCTGATGAAGGAGGCCTTTTCAAGGGACTTAAGTCGTCCAAGCTCCCCCCCCCCCCCCCCTCCCTCCAACCAATGAGATTCATCCATTTGTTATACATATAAGACAAAATACCACTTAACGAATGGACAGATTTGCCCCTGCTTCGTAATTCCAACATAACTTCTTGAGCAGACCCCCATTTTACAAACCGTTTGTTGTGTAACAAACTTAACTCATACATATACAACTATCTAGTTTTCTTCTCAAGTCAATTATTATATTATAGTGGCCAAAACTAGTCCCGAACTCGAACATTCCTACCGAAGACTTCACAAATTTGGGTTTGTGACTAATTCAATATTTCATAAATTATGAAAGTAGAATTAGACTAAATACAATAACTAAACAATATATATTCTAATAACACATTATCCCCACCCCATACTGTAAGCATGATTTAAACATGGTTTATCATAATCATATCCGGGTCGTCACAATATGTATTTTATATTTTATTATCTAAACTGTATAATTTATCTATGGAACATACGAGAACAAAAATGCCCAAAATCAAAGGAGAAATTGCATGACAACTGATTTTATGGCATGGGTATCCAAAGAGATAATTCTTACATCTTATTTGTGCGATTATTTATTCATGTGTGGTAAAAACATGCCCTACTACAAATGTATTAATAAATGCATCTTCTAAAAAGAAGTGATGTCTCTTCCAGGCTTACACGCCTGGCAAAATGTCCCAGTTTTCGTGCCAAAGAGTTTAAAAATCCCGCACCAACAGTTTTGATTTCATTTAATATCTATATGAGGAAAATCTTTTGATACAAAACAATGGAATATCAATTTCTTCCTTGACCACCTGTATCACTAGCAAAAGCGATAAAAATCCAAAGGATGTGATGTTAAGCTATTTTGGGATAATCTAATAAATACTAGAACTCGATTACTTAGATTTCACATAAATCGTATTCTATTATGATTGGGTAAAGGTGGAGGATATGACGAATCCTTGCAAAGTTGATCCTGACTCCAAACTTATCATGGTAGATTTATTATAGTTGAAGAGTAAAGATCGCATAGTCGACGAGCCTTTTATTTGTGTCTTTCAAAACGTAAATAAGGTATTTTACTCGAAGTGAAATATGATGACAATTGGTTTATTGGTGTGCATGCACTAAGGCGTATGACTACTCAAGTAGACGCATTAAAGGCTCAAAAAGAGTACTAGTCAGCTCTTGATGACAACCCT
Source organism: Sambucus nigra (assembly GCA_949130495.1). Taxonomy (NCBI): domain Eukaryota; kingdom Viridiplantae; phylum Streptophyta; class Magnoliopsida; order Dipsacales; family Adoxaceae; genus Sambucus; species Sambucus nigra. Next base: position 231,582,721 of record OX422222.1, read on the forward strand.
AATTTGAAGAATCTTTTAGTTAATTTAGAGGAAGAATGAGTATCAAAACATTATTATATCCTTGTCAATATTATTTGTATCCTATTATGGTATTGACACTGTATTAGCGCTTTACTTTTATGTATGAGTGTTTAGTTAGTTTTACGAATGTTTAATATGATTTATGTATGTTTATTTCTGATAATTCAAAACTTTGCTTATTTAATACATGTGTGGTGTGTAATAATACTACAGTGACATATACAAATTATACCCTATTTATTTGTATAAGTAGCTTTTGGACACTTTATGCTTGAACATAATATATTATTGGAGTTAACTTACATGACTTCAAATCAATAGGTGTTGGCAGGAAAATAAAAATTGTTCATTAAATAAGATTAGGGACTCTCCGTCATTAACATGTAAAATAGTGAAGAAATCATTATCGTATATGTTAATGATGGAGGTCCCTAATCTTATTTAAGGAACAATTTTCATTTTTTTATTAATAACTATTGATTTGGAGTCATGTAAGCTAACTCCGATAATATGTTATGTTCAATCGAATGTTGGGGGCACGAACACTTTTCATAATACGCTCGGTTTGAGAATAGAGTCATTTGAGTTTGTGACTTAATAAAGTTAACCCATCTCAATTTCCATGTGTTCGTGTACATATTCATTTGGTGGTCAGTTACATTAATGCAGTTTTCATAAAATGAAGTTAAATTAGCTTTGTTTTATGCAGATTGTATCAAAGAAACTAATCAGTAATTGTACATGTACAAGAATAGGTGAGGGGCTCGAGGATCAATTTATTTTAATGTCATATTTAGAAGACTTTATTTAATGGATTTTTTGGACCGCAGGAACCAGGTATTCTTTACTTTAACTGGAATAGTTATATAATTGATACGTATTATTTTTTTAATCTTTTAAATGATACAAGGAGTACGGGATAATTATTAGTTTGGTTTGGTTTGGCTGTTGGATAATTATTGGTTGTTGGTTTCTTATTTGATAGTATGTTAGAAGGAGTACCATATAATTATTGGCTTTTTTTGGTTTGGCTGTTGGATAATTATTGGTTGTTGGATTGTTATTGGATAGTATATTAGAAGGAGTACGGGATAATTATTGGTTGTTGTAGCATGTAGGCTTACCAATTTCTCTCGCTATCTCTGTCCAAATAATGTTTTGTTTGAAAAACTCTTAAGCTCTAAAAAGTTACAAAACTTTTGAGCTCTAAACAGTTACGCACGAGGTGTGCGTGCCACTTGCAGTACCATTTGGGGACCGTTGGGGGTGCCCCCAGGCATCTTTTCAAGCCTAAATGTGCATAATTTTGAATTCATATCCTATCCTCAAAATGGGAGTCCGGCAGTTGAAAATGTCCCATGGGGGTGGGTACCACCAACGGCACCGCGAGTGGCACGAGCACCTCATGCGCATCCAAATTAACACATAGCAACCAACTGCGCAGTCGTGGGGCTCTCGAATTGAGGATAGGACACGAATTTCAAAACAGACACATTTAGGCTTTAAAACATGTCGCAGGGGGATGGGGAAAATCAACCCCAGTGGAGCCCAAACTGCAACATGAGTGGCACGAATACCTCATGCACATCGAACGTAACACATAGCAACCATTCGCGTAGTCGGGGGACTCCAAGTTTGAGAATAAGACCCGATATTAAACACATGCACACTTAGGCTTAAAAATGTACCGCGAGCGGATAGAGACCACCAGCGTACCCCAAACAGCATCGCGAGTGGATGGACATCTCTTGCGTATCCAACATAACACGTAGAAACTGCCTGCATAGTCAGGGGACTCTCAGTTTGAGAATAGAACCCGAATTTAAACACATGCACACTTAGACTTAAAAACGTGTCATGAGCGATCCGAGACCACCAAAGGCTCACAAACAGCATTGTGTGTGGCACGAACACCTCGTGCGCATCCAACATAATACGTATCAACTGGTCACACAGTCGCGATACTCTCGGTTTGAGGATAGGACCCGAATATGAAAACAGGCACACTTAAGCTTAAAAACATGCTGCGGGGGACGTGCTTCTCCAATGGCCCCCAAACGGCACCGCGAGTTGCATCAACACCTCATGTGCATCTAACATAACACAAAAATTGATCACGTAGTAGAGGGACTCCCGATTTGAGGATAGGACATGAATTTAAAAACAGGCACACTTAGGCTTGAAAATGTGTCGTGGGGGTCGGGCACCACCAGCGGCCCCCAAACGTCACCGTGTGTGTCATGCGTCCAACGTAAAACATAGAAACCGACCGTGCAGTCTCAAAACTTTTGATTTGAGGATATGATACGAATTGGAAAATAGGCACACTAAGGCTTGAAAACGTGTCGGGGGGGCACCAGCGACCCCCAAACGGTACCACGAGTGGAATGAACACCTCGTGCGCGTCCAATGTAACATATAGCAACCATTTTCTCAGTCACGGAACTCCCAATTTGGGTATAGGACACGAAGTTTAAAACAGGCACACTTAGGCTTAAAAAGGTGTTGGGGGTCGTAGGCACCACCAGGGGTCCCAAAACAGCTCCACGGGGGAAACAACACCTCGTGTGCATCCAATGTAAGACATAGCAACTGGTCGTACAGTCACGGGACTCCCGATTTGAGGAGAGGACATGCATTTGAAAACAAGCACACTTAGGCTTAAAAATGTGTCGCGGGGGGTCGGACACCCCCAGCTGATCCCAAATGGTACCGCGAGTGGTACGAACACCTCGTATGCCTCCAAAATAACACATAGAATTGTCCTCACAGTTGCGGGACTCCCGTTTTGAGAGTAGGACCCTATATTGAATACATACACACTTAGACTTGAAAAACGTGCCACAAGCGAGCCGAGACCACCAACGGATCCCAAATGGCAACGCGAGTGGCACGAACACCTCATGCGCATACAATGTATCATCTAGAAACCAACAGCTTAGTCACGAGACTCATGGTTTGAGAATAGGACCCGATATTGAACACAAGCACACTTAGGCTTGAAAATGTGCTGCGAGCGAACCGAGACCTCCAAAAGATCAAAAACGTCACCACGAGAGGCACAAAAACCTCATGTGCATCCAAATTAACATGTAGCAACCGATCGCACAGTCGAGGGACTCCTTATTTGAGGATAGTACATGAATTTGAAAACAGGCACACTTAGGCTTGGAACATATTACGGGAGGGTAATCACCCCCAATATTACTCAAACGGAACCTCAAGTGGCAATAACACCTCGTGTATGTCCAACATAAAACCTAGCAACCGGACGCACAGTCGCGGGACTCCCGGTTTGAAGATAGGAAACAAATTTGAAAACAGACACAATTAGGTTTGGAAATGTCTCGTTGGGGCGGCGTACCACCAGTGGCCCCCAAATGACATAGCAAGTGGAACGAGCACATCGTGTGTGTCCAAAATAACATGTAGCAACTAGCCACGTAGTCGTGTGACTCTCGATTTGAGGATAGGACACGAATTTAAAAATAGGCACACTTAGACTTGAAAGCGTGACGCGGGTGACAGGCAACCCCATTGGGCCCCAAATAGCAACGTGAGTGGCACGAACACCTTCTGTGCGCCCAACATAACGTGTAGCATCCATACGTGTAGTCACGGGACTTCCAATTTCATAATAAAAGCCGATATTGAACACATGCACACTTAGGCTTAAAAACATGTCGCGAGCGAGCTGATACCACCAACGGCTCCCAAATGGCATCGTGAGTGGCACAAACACCTCATGCACGTACAATGTAACACATACAATCGGCCGCACCATCGCGGAACTCCCGATTTGATAATAGGACCCAGACAGACCATTTTTTTTGCTTGTTAAATATGGTCATGACTCTGGGTCGTGGCCATATTTTTTTATTATAGTTAAATATGGTCATAGCCTATAGTCGTGACCATTTATTCATGATTTTTTTTATATCGGTTCATGGATGTGACCATACTCCAAAGATATTATAATTGGTCACGACTGTTGGACGCAAGTGGCGACCATTCGCATGACCATTTACAGCGTTATACCAAGTCATGGCTTGGGTCCATGACCAGTTGAAGGTATCTCAGTGCCATTGTCAAAGCCATTGTCCATGAGTAGTTGGAAGCCTAGTCACGCTTGGGTCATAACCCATGTCCGCAACCATGCTCCGTGATGACAGGGTCAATGACCACCTTCTTTGATCAAGGATTTGGTCCATAACCCATGGATTTGGTCATGCTTGATTTGGTCACGGACAAGGTCCGCGACCCATAGGCCTTGTCACGGACCACGTTTGTGACCATTCACCTAATTTGGTGTAATGAGGTTATTGTAAAAATGTTTCTATAATTAATTGTTACTGAAACTCAATCTAGAATTAAACAACATAATAAAAATGTCTTCTTAAGATTGTTATCCAAAATGATTTTGAATTAATTTACAGAATATATAAACAATAGTTAATACATGCATAATAATCTAAAATAAACACAAACTTATAGTGACAATAATGTAGAATGAATTCATTGAGGCAACTGTTGAGCACTTTATCCTTAAAATGGTATTTTCCCCATAATATTGCTCTACGAACTCAACGGAAATCATCTTCCACGATACAACAATCACGACTTGCAATGGTAGCACTCAAAATTCCAAGTTATAGTTGACACAGTAATGGAAGAAAACCCTCTTTATGAACACAAAAATGGGACTAACTTTAGACACAAAAAAATATCTTAAAAGCAATAATTAAAATGAAACACACCATCAATTTATACTAAAATAAATGGTTTTCAAATACAGTTAAAATTATTCCTTACTATCATAACAGTTAGAATAAAACCAGAAATAAATAAACACAAAAAAATTGACTCATAAATTAAATAAAAAGCCTAATAAAATTTGGCCCTAAAAGTTAATACTTTGGCTAAGCCAAAGCCCAAAGTCCGTGTAGGTCCTCCATTATTTAAAGAGTTAGAATAACCCCGGGGTACAAAGCTCATAAACCAAAATGGGTCCTTATATACCACAGTTATTTCTTATATTCAATTTATGTAGGACTTTGGCTTCAATATAACACTTCAACCAAATTTCATATTCCAAATGGACACTTTTATCTATAATTTCTCATTCATTAATTTATGATTTTGTACATGTGAGTATACCAGGTGTGGTGACAAAAATCACAAGACAAGTAATAATGAAAGAAAACAATCACCAAGAAAATAAGAACAACAAATAATCACAACACAAGAATTTACGTGGTTCGGCAACTTGCCTACATCCATGGAGAGGTCTCCTGTTTCTATTGAGTAACTCTCAATATGATTTTTTTTCTACATGCCCCTATACCCCGGGCCAGGGGTACAATATATATTATGTTAATTGAAAGTGGTTATAATCAACACGTTGGCCTATATCCCTTGAATATCTTCCCAAGATTTTTGGGGATAGACCTGGTCATATATTCACTTCTAACTGTTAATCAAACCCCATAATTTAGGCCGGACACCTGACTAATCCGCTTAGGCTTGGTCGACTACTCTTATGGGATTTGTAGGCAATAGGTACCCACAATTTCCCCTAAAAATTTTGGGGTCATAATTTGGGCTCACAAATTTTAAAAAGTATTTCCTCGCCCCTCTTTGAAGTCACTGTTATAGTTCATGCGATTATAAGGGGTGTGAATCGTCATTTGGCAGGGGGGTTAAGCGATAAATCTTCTTCGATCGGTGTGCGCTATCATTGGTGAGTTCAAACTGAAGTGTTGGACGATTCTATCGTCACTTCAACTCTTTGCTTCCTCCACTTCCAAGCTATATATTGCTCCCAAGCCGTCGTTTGCTTTTCATATTTCAAATTTGTGGTTTTCCATCATTTCAATCTTCATTATTTCCTCATAAGTTCTCAGTCCCTTCTCTTTCTGTATTTCCTTTCGTCGTTGCTTTTCTTTCTACTGTAGCTAGGGTTTTCTCATGGCAATAATCGACAATAAGTCTCTGGTTAAATTCAGGAAATGCTACAATATCCCCAACTTGGTGGATATTGAGTGTGCCCCTATCCCTCGCAATGTCCGTGACATTGAGGATGGCACTGAATTCATGTTCTTCTACTATCTTAATGGGGTTTAACATTTCCCCCAATTCGTGTGTTCTTGCATTTCTTTCAATACTTTGATATAGCTCCAACTCAGTGTTCTGCAAATATCTAAAAAATTATAAATGGTGTCCATAGAATAAACCAACTCTATGGCACTAACTTGGGATTGGTTAAAATTTTCTTCTGCTATACCTTTTCTCGCACGATCTCTGTTCTTCTTTATTTGAAAGCGAGGAGTCCAGACATGGTATTGGTAGTGAACCTACCTGATTTCCATAAAAACTACTGGTCAGAGGGGTTCATTGCTAGGAACTGGCAATTCCCTCCCCAAGTAGGGGGAGCAAGGTACAGGGAACACTACACCAAAAATAGCAATTTGGCACACCTTGATATTAAAAATCTAGCACTATTTTTAATTGTGCCAAATTCTGGCACGGTTTAATAAAAATTTGGCACACTTTAAAATCGTGACAAAATTTGGCACTGTTTAAAAGTGTGCAAAAATTAAGCACACTTAACTAAAATATAAAATGCCCTAAAAAATTACACTTACTCACTTTTGGACTCTCCCGCTCACTCATCCCTCTCATTTTCTAACCTTCTCGCTCGGCTCTTTCCCACTCACGTATAGGTCACAGTTGCTCTGCCGTTCGCCTATAATTCTCTTGCCGCCTCTTATTCTCCACCACCAATAACGTGTATAGCTCTGCTCCTTGGCTCTTTCTCTCTTTATGTATTTGTTTGTATAAACTATTTGGAGTTAAGTATAGAGAAATAAACATTTGTAATTTTACTTTTTAGATGAGAAATATTGTGATAACCAATTATTTAGGTTTTCCCATCATTCAAGAGGAAGACCACTAATGATGACGTTTTGCTGTGGGCAATGGAAACTCTAGGTTTTGAAGATTATCTTTATCCACTAAAGGGGTACTTGGCTGGATACGGAGAGGTAATTTTTTTCAATATTTTGGTACATGTCATATTTTATTATTGTTTAGGATTACTTGTAAAAAAAATATTTTTGATTAAATAATCTAAGATGGGTAATGGTACAAGTTTTAATTGATGTTTTTGTTTGTTTTTGGAACCTATATAGTAAATGTATTGTAAATTCTCTCCAAGATTTTGAATGGTCTATTGATGAGCATCAGGGGTTTATATTTAATCAAAAATTTTGAGCCTTATTTATCATATTTATTTGAATTACAAATAAATTAGGACTTTTGAATATAGTACTATGGAATTTGTTTTGGCATTTTCTATTAGAGCATCTATCCCCCCCTCTTTTCATTCGTTGCTGAAGCTCGGATTTAGAAAAGAGATATATACACCTCATCAATTCTATACTGCTTATGAGAAATTGTCTAATATTATATCTTAGGGTGAAATTAATTGTTGTAGTGGGTTCAGATATAAGTCTTGAATAACTTAGGAATGATAGGGTTTTCTAGAATTTGATTAATTTTTTTATATGGAATATTTTGTTTTAATTTATTGTTGTAGTTAGGTATTTATCATCATTTACATGTCTTCACTCAAAGCGCATAGCCTCTATTTATTCGAAAATTGTTTCCATGAAGAGAAAATTTATAGGAATAGACTATCATTTGGATTGTATTCATTTCAAATATTTTTTACCTTGCAATATCCATATTTGTACTCATAACGGATCAATGTGTTGTGGAAGAATAACATGAAGAATATTGCAAGTCATTATTTTAAATCTATTCATTTGGGCTTGTTTATTGTTGAATCTTATTGAATTTTGGTTCCAACAAAAGATATATTACAACAATTGCCAAATTTTTGTTGTGTTCTCTAAGTGTTCGATGGAATTCCAATATGAAGACATTCATTACTTTTTGCTTATGTCGCTCACAAAAGCTTCGCAACGCATTGACCCTTACCCCTTTGAAATCTTCCCAATTTATACTAATCTGCTCATATGAACTATCTGGAGATCATTATTTTTATGCATTAACATAAAGTTTGATTAATTATACTTTTGTTTCTTATCTCACTATGTTTCATAATGTGAAATTATTGTAAAGCTATCACATAAATGATGCAACGTAATTGATGTATCCATAAGCTTTATCACATTTACGGGGTCAATATTAATGACACGTTCACATTGATCCTAAGTCAAAGGAATACTAGGTCACAAATGATTCTTGTAGGATTGGTTTAGTGTACGATTCAAGACTTTTGATTATTTAGTTTGTTGTCGTGTTATATAGTCATTGATGTGTGATAATACGACTGTGAGTATGGGTCTTATATTCAGCAAATTGTGTGATGATGTAATTGTAAGTAATAGTATCCATAATTGTTATATTCAATTGAGTGGGACAAAAATTTCTTGATCACATACTAGCCTTTTCAAGTGTTAGGACTAACTTCTAGAGTTCCTTCCTTTTTTGTTTGAAGGATGAAACATTGGGAGTTGGAATGTTGAAACATAAAAGAGTTGCCAATTTGATTGGGTATTGTTGTGACGGTGATGAGAGGTTGCTTGTTGCTTGGTATATGCCTAATGATACAATTGAAAAACATATGTTCCACAGTAAGTATTTACATTTGCTTCTGGTTTTTTGTTTTAGATTTAGTTGTGAAAAACTTAAGGAACAAACTACTTTATCATTATTTTACTACCTCCACCTAAAGACATGACAAACTGCATAATATGTTAAATATATAGGTTAATGCTTGAGCTTGAGATTTCTAATGGCCCCCTGAGTAAGACTCCTCTGGATGTCGAATGGATATGTTAAAATTGTTATATGACAGTGGTTCCTGGATGTAAAAAAAATGCCCACAATAATAGATCAATAGATGATTCAATGTGGACTACTCAGTTAATGTTTTAAATATAGACACACAATGGGACTGACATGGCCAACACATGATCTATTATTGGAACCTTAATATCCAGAATTAGATTTGGCAGATTTGGCAAGATTGAAGAAACTTTGGTCACCATCGTAGAAAATCCTCTCTAATGGCTGCCCTGGGAATGTGTAGGTACACAAAGTCAACTTATGCTACATCATGTTCAATTTACTTATCATTGTATTTTTTATCACTTGCACATCTATGTTTTCTTCCTATCTAGTATTGATCACTGCTAGTTTGACTATAAATAGGTGATGTGGGCGAGTTACCGACTTTCAGAGGTAATGACTTTACTATCGTCCTTACATTGGTGTTTGAAGGTTGAGTAGATTATTAGTGTATTTTTAGCAATCTTTGGACAAATATATCTTTTTTTAGTGTGGTATTCGAGGGCCTCTTCTAAACTATTATGGAGAATGAAATTTTTAAAGTCTAGTTTGAACTCTCAGTGGAAAGTTTTTTACTGAGTTTTTACGATTGATAATCATGTCAATATATAGACGAGTAGATGGGTTTCACAAGGGTGATAACTGATAACTGAGACCTGCGAGTAACTAGAGTGTTTGAAAATATTTGAATTAGTCTAAATATATTTGTCTGCCTTTTTAGTTATTCCTTTATTTTGACATTTGTTATATAGATTTGTTTTTACCTTTAATTAAGTCATGATGTAAGGCTTATTGTAATTACCTAGAACGTTCTTTTTGTTTGTTTTCGTCTTCTAGCCTTGGTTTAGTGTCGCATAAGGATAGCTAAGCACACATCTTACCACTATGGTTTGTCCTCGTATGAGCATTAGCTATTCAGTGGAAGAACTAATATACTTAACATTAAAAACCATAATTATCAGTAAATGACATTAACACACATAACCACAACTGGTATTTACTTTTATTAATATATAACCCCACACTTTTTCAAGCTCACATGCACTGTAAGTGTATTTTATCCCTCATAAACATTTTACCTAAAGCATCACTAATCTCTTCTATAAATGGTTTAACATAGCTATAAATACATCAAAAGTATTTTTAGTCAAAAGATGACAAAATGTAAACAATTGTGCTCCACTGAATTAACAATTTCTCGAAGATTTATAGACCTCCACACCGTGCTCCAACGTTCAATCTTCTTATTGGACTTCTGATCCTAAACAGCACAACCATAAGAATAAAACACAATATTAATGCCTGAATGAAAAAGTTCATTAATTGGAGGCATACTTAGAGGCATGTTTGAAACAAAAGAACAAATTAGGTATAAATAAAAAACATAATGGAGAATGACAGAAATGGAACCAACTAAGAGAATATGCATTGCATATCCATTAACATTAATAATAGTAATTCGATAAGAGATACACAAATGCTGAGAAGTAAGTACTGTGACTTGTCGGTTGAAAATTAGCACGAGTACACCAGTTTGCTGCTTTTGATGTTTTGAAACAAAGACTTCAAGTGCCCTTTTGATGAAAGAAACTGCACTCGTCATGGCCAGTTTGAGGTTTTAGCTTTCTTGTGATTTGCACAAGATGAGCAGAGAGTGTAGGTAGGTGTCAAGGCCTAGTTAGGGAGTAGCAAAAACCTATGATGTAGTGAAACCATTATATGCATTGTTAAGGCAAGTTCCCTATGCTCCATTAATTGAAGGGAACTTTAATGTCCGGAGTATGATGAAGAATAGCTTCACAGAGGTATTCAAATCAATCATAGAGAGTATTAAGAAATTGGACTACTACTCTCTCTCTCTCTCTCTCTCTCTATCCCTCTCATGCGCACACACCACACACAAGTCTATAAATCTTAAAGGTGGTGATTCCATAAAAGCTAAACTGATTTCAAAAGAAATTTTATACAGGGATCGAACTTGATACTAAATGAATTATGAAAAATACTCTGAAAGTGTTTGAAGGAAATGTGAAAAGACTAATATGAGAAAATGACATGTAATCTCGAAAAGTCTTCAGCTGTAAAAATAAACAGCCCCGGAGGTGTTGTTTTTCTAAAAGAGTTTCCTATCTAAAAGAGTTCTCTCATTAAAATAATATTTCTCTCCTTCTTCCTCCACCAATCAATAATAGAGGCGTTATTGACTATAGGATTATTAACATGATAAGTAGTTCCCACTTCATAAGTGCAATTAACTTTGGTCCTACTTGGACTAGCTTCCATTGAGCTACTTTGTTATTAAGGTTGCCATGATTTCTAGATTTAGATTTACCTCTCGGGCTTTGCTGAAAGGATATAAGCATCACTATTGTTTCCCACTTGAAGCTTCTTAATTACCCTATAATCAGTTGCCCTGTTTCCAACCACACGACAATGGCTACTTCTAGGTGGTAATTTCTTATAAATAACTTCTTTTTCAAAGATAAAATATCTTCTTTTAATGAGGATACATGAAGGGGGATCTTTATCTACCAAGTCCATATCAATGAGGACTCTTGCAATGTGGCCAAAGTTGTTAGCCAAAATGGCTTGATCAGTTTTAATTGGAGACCCCTCGCAATATAAAAAAAACTCTAGGTTTCCAATAGAGTGTAATAAGTCCGAGAAATTTCACCCACACATGGGCAGAAATAGGTCATAAATCAAAATGTTTAAAGTCTACGGACCATTGCAGTAACTTTAAAAATCCTAGATCTAAATTAATCACACCTCCCTCCCAAATTTATTGCTTGATATCTTTAGAAGGAAACTGCATATCGAAGAAACCCTTATCTAGAGGAGTGAACCTCCAAGCAGATTTAAGCTTCTATATGATGGAAAGTTTAGATTTTAACTCATTTGACATATGATCTCCTTTGGACATAAGTACTCGTCTAATAAGGCTAAACTCATTTTATTATAGAAAATTTTGGAATTCATCCTCAGATATTTCAATAGTCCAAGGACTAAATGTGTAATATGGTGTTGGCACGACCTTCGAACACACATATTCATCTAAAGTAGTCTTCTTCACAACATTAGCATCAGAAAACTTTGCAATTTGATGCATCAACATGTCATCTTTTATCTTCTCTTTACCTTTACTACTCTAGACTATATGAACACAGTTTTCTCCATGGTAGGGGCATCGATGTATGGGTTATAACAAATCCATGTAGAGTCCATAAAATTCATTTATGTATCATTATTAACCATCAAAAAATACAAAATCAACATAGAACATGAGGGTGTTGTTTGTTTTAGTTTATTTAAAATATATAAAGGGTGATAGGAGTAAAATTTAGTTAAATGAACTCAGCTTTCTGCATTGCATGAAGAATTCATCAGGGGACTTGCCTCTTTTAATATTAAATGCTAAATTTCAACTCTAGTTAAGCATTAAGAGGCAAAAATAAACCCCCAAATTAATGGCATTGGTTGCAGGTTAGGGGCAATGGGTTTTTGGGTATGCTACGGGCGTGATGAGGATTGGTTTTAAGTGGGTAACAACATGCTCGCATATGGTTAAATATGGGAGGAGGGTTTGATATTTGGGGAAAGGGATGGGGTATGGGATAGATACGGGTATGAGGGAGTGTAGTAGGTACAATGAAGTGCATGGGTTTGGTAGTTGGTGCATAGCAAGATGGTATCCGTGGGATTTGGCTGCTAGGGTAGGTTGTGGTATGTAACAGGTACACGGGGGTTTTGTTCGATTGGGTAAGAGGGCAGTGTAGTGGGATGTAAGGGCTGGTATGAGGTAATAGTAGTTACGGGTTGGGGGCGTAACAGTATGGTTTGTGATTTGGGGGGTTTAGGTGATGGTAGCAGGTCAGGGGGTGGGTGTGGGGGGTTATAATGTAGCTGTGTGTTAAGGGTAAGTAGTGTCACGGTACATTGATAGATAGGATTAAATTTTTACCTAGATTTAAATTTGATGTCTGAATCTTTTGACCTTTGAGCAAAACTTCACATAGATTTGCAGATTTGTTCGAGTTCGTGCCACTGCTATTATTTAACAGAAGCGTTGCTATATATATATATATATAGAGAGAGAGAGAGAGAGACTATACATATTAATTTATCAAGTAAATATGGTGATTGGAATGCTAAAAGCAAGAAATGGAAGATAGGAAAAAAATCTCTGGATCTCAAAGTCAATGACTTGCTACTGTCATTTTTTTGTTTAATTTAAATTCTTGGGAAGTTTCATTTAAATGCTCGGGAAGTTTCTTGCCTGACACATTTGACTTTTCTTTGCTCCCCTTATTCTATCAAATTGTTAATTAGTTTTCCATTGGATGACATAAATACAATGAAATTAGTTGTCGAGTATTGTCGAGAGACCTACGGGTTTATGATTCAACATATTATAATCTTATTATTTAGTGTTCTTTTTCTATAGGACAATACAACCAAAAATGTTGGAATCGTGGATTCTGAGTATGTGGTTCATTATAGTCTACCTACAATTTTGGGTTCAACGGTACGCCATATACACATAGATCGATCAGAGGAGCATAGATGTTCATATGTCAGGGAGTATTACCCTATGATGTTGCACTGTTTAGTCAGGGTGTTAGAACAATATTACAATTCCATGAACGACTCCATTTATGGTTATTTCTTACTTCCTCGCCAATCTAGACTACCTTTTAAATTGAACGCATCTTTAGATCCATATAACTTATGTTCATGATCTGGTCTAAATTGAATAAGGGGATTTGGTTTGTGTTTTTGTTTCAGGTTAGCTGGTTCAAGCTCTTGTGAAGATGCCATCGAGGTGTGATTGAGGATTGTTTTGATTTAGGGTAAGTATTGCTGGTTTTGTATGGTTCTTTTCATTATTGTTCATGACCTCTTATCTAGGGATGATTTTTACAATTGTGTTAATGCAAAGGTTTGTTAACAATTCTATTTTACTATGGAGTGTTATGATTTTTGGCAACTTTTGGCTCGCACTTGAACATCATCTTTGCAATGTTTGGTTTTAAATGAGGAAAGACATGCTATTGTATGCATATATGTTGCATATATGCTGCTGTGTGCATATATGCAGCATATATGCATATAGTTATTGTATATATGCTACTGTGTGCATATATGCATACAATTATTGCAGTTATTGTTCGTGAGTTTAAGCCAGGTTATTATTTGCGAGTTTAAGAATTTCATATGGAATGATTTGTGTTACAAGTAGCCTTATCAATATGAATAATTTATTTCTCCTTACGGGGGGATGTATGTATGTTGCGATCTGAGCTACAAAGACGAAGATTTTGAAGTTGTTGACGTGCCGTTAGAGTCTGTAGGCTTTGTTGAAATTGACACACCGATTATACAGGTTTGTAAATTTCTTAATGTTTATGTTCGATTGATTAATATTGTGGTTATAGTTGTTTGATTAAAAGAGCTAGAAAGATGAGAAAACATACATGTTTAATAAAAAAAATGTAGATTAGTCTTGAAAACAAGTTATTTAAGGGTGAAAACCCAATCCAGCCCCCAAACGGCCCCGTAAGAGGCACGAACACCTCGCACGGGATAAATGTAACTTATACGAACTGACAGCGTAGTCACGGGCCTCTCAGTTTGAGAATATGATGATAATTTAAAAATATATCGATTAAGCTTAAAAATAAGCCCTTAAAGGGTGAAAACCCAAACCAGCCTTCAAATGGCCCCGTAAGAGGCCTGAACACCTCGCACGGGACCAATATAACTTGTACGAACTAATCGCGTAGTCGCGGGTCTCCCGATTTGAGAATATGATGATGATTTCAAAATATGTAGATTAGGCTTGAAAACAAGTCGTTTGAGGGTAAAAACCCAAACAAGCCCCCAAATGGCCCTGTAAGAGGCACGAACACCTCGCACGGGACCAATGTAACTTGTATGAACTGATCACACTATGACTTCAAAATATGTTGATTAGGCTTGAAAATAATCCGTTTGAGGGTGAAAACCCAAACCAGCCCCAAACGGCCCCGTAAGAGGCACGAACACCTCGCATGAGACCAATATAACTTGTATGAACTGACCGCGTAGTTGCGGGTCTCCCGATTTGAGAATATGATGATGATTTCAAAATATGTAGATTAGGCTTGAAAATAAGCCGTTTGAGGGTGAAAACCCAAACCAACCCCTAAACGGCCCCGTAAGAGGCACGAACACCTCGCACGGGACCAATGTAACTTATACAAACTGACAGCGTAGTCACGGGCATCTCGGTTTGAGAATATAACGATAATTTAAAAATATATCGATTAAGCTTGAAAACAAGTCCTTAAAGGGTGAAAACCCAAACCAGCCCCCAAACGGCCCCGTAAGAGGCACGAACACCTCGCACGGGACCAATGTAACTTGTACGATTTAATTGCGTAGTTGCGAGTCTCCCGATTTGAGAATATGACAATGATTTCAAAATATGTAGATTAGGCTTGAAAATAAGCCGTTTGAGGGTGAAAACCTAAACCAACCTCCAAACGGCCTTGTAAGAGGCACGAACACCTCGCACGAGACCAATGTAATTTGTACGAACTGATCGCGTAGTCGCGGGTCTCCCGGTTTGAGAATAGGACGATAATTTCAAAATGTGTAGATTAGGCTTGAAAATAAGCCGTTTGAGGGTGAAAACCCAAACCAACCCCCAAACAGCCCCGTAAGAGGCACGAACACCTCGCACGGGACCAATGTAACTTGTACAAACTGACAGCATAGTCACGGGCCTCTCGATTTGAGAATATGATGATAAATTAAAAATATATCGATTAAGCTTAAAAATAAGCCCTTAAAGGTTTAAGAATATGATGATAATTTAAGAAGAGGAGGAAGGTGCTCTCGAACCCATTGAGTTAGACGAGGAGGAGGAGAGCAGCTCAGAGACAGGTGTTGATGTAGGTGGCAAAGGTGGTAGTGGTGAAGTAGGATCCAGAGAGGAAGGTTCTAGTTCAGGAGATTCCAGTTCGGAATATTTTAATGAGGAAGATATGGTTCCCCCTTCGAAGAAAAAACTTGATCCATGATGATGATGACGATGATGTCCTATTGTTTAATAGGCTGAAGATCCAGAAGCCAAGGTCTGGGGATACTGCTAGTGGTTCCCAGACAACAGCTCATGAGAAAGAGGTGGAGAGGAAGAGGAAAAAATAAGAGAAGAGGGAGAGAGATAGAGGGAGAAAGAAAGAGGAAGAAAGGAAGAGGGAATAGGGGAAGAAGAAGAAAGATGAGGGGAAGAGGAGGGGATAAGAGAGGATGAAGAAAGAGCAGGCTTCTATTGTGCCTGTGGCTATCCCAGTTGAGGGGGCCTCCGTGGCTCTAACCCCCCATCGCTCCAATGATGCTTGAGAGAGTTTTGCTCATGGCGGATCATGAGCGGTCTTCGAACATGAGTCCTGACTAGTTGGCCCTAAAATCAGATCAAGGGATTGCTTTGGTAAGTTCATTTCCCTTTTTCTCTATCTCTTTGACTTATACTCTCTTTGCGCTCTATTTACTAACTTATGTATCTTCCTACAGTTTGTGTTCGACTATATTGTCCCTTCGTCACAGCCGAAATGAGCTGGCGAGGAAGAACTCTGAGCTCAAAGAGAACCTGAAGACTACCCAGGAGGCCCAGAAGTCCTTCGAGAAGTCTCTCACATAGGTTGAGGCTTATTTTGTCAAGGAAAAGGTCAAAGAGTCCAAGGAGTTATGGGAACTCTGTGAGGCCTACGAGCTGCTTATGGCGAGCAAACTGACCATCACAGATGAAAATAAAGGTCTTGCTGAGAAGGTGAAGAGCCTATAAACGGAGGTGGCTAGCGTAAGAGAAAGTGGCTATAATAACGGATGGGAGGCAACATATGAAGATGCCAAAAATAGATCGACTACATCAGTCAGGAAAACTTTAAGAAACGATGGGATCGAGCCTTAGTTGCTGATGGAGTTGCTTTCGACTCCTCTCTGTTTGGCGAGCATAATCTTATTCCCAAGTCGGTCATTAATGAAGAAGTCCTTGATAATAGGACTACTGTGGAGCCTGCTTCTCCTGCTGCGGATGTCCCTGTCGGCGACCAGGGAGTGAATCTTAACCCGGGCAAGGGATATGTACTTGGGGCTGAGACGAGTGAGGCTGCCGCTAACAAGGAGAAGGACCTAACCCCCACCAAGAAGGTTGATGTCGCCCAGTAGACTTCTAGGTTTTTCCTTTTGCTTACGTATTTTTTATTCTTTCCTTTTATCATCTGATGTATATGTACCTGGCCAGTGCCATTTTTTAATTAAATAAAGAAATTGTATTTTTGTATTCACTGATATATGGGTTTTGTGTGTTCGATGTCTTGTAGTTTGTCGATCTTGATGATTATATTCCTGCCACCTCTCGTTTAGGCCAAATCCTTAGTTTGAATGTAAGCGACCAAATTCGTCGAGTTTTTATCAAGATTTCAAATCCCTTAGGGCAAGGAATCAGGACTATAAATATCAGTTTGAAGTAGTTCCCAGACTAAAGGATAGGCTTGCGGAGATGGAGGAGGTTGGTGCCTCTGTTTAAGAAGAGATGGATGCTCTGAAGGCTAAGTTATTGGAGGCATCCGAGATTAATCAGGTTGGGGAGGTTCTATAGCACGAAAACGATGCCTTATGGAGGAAGATTAAGTGACTTAAGGAAAATGCTCCAAGCAGTGCTCCTGGAGTTATTCAAGGTTCCTCATCGTCATCCACGCGACAAGCTAGGAGAGATGATGATAGTTCCCAAAGGGAGATTACCGAGCTAATGGGGACGTTCGGCGAGCATATATAATCGTTGTCAGACTACAAAGAGACATTATAAGTTTACAGTATTTATTTCGAAAGGGTCCTCAGCAGATGTGGGCTGACGATTATGAACAAGGCTGGACAGATGCCCCCATAAAGTTGAAAGAAATGGAGGAGGTTGCCTTTATTATAGGGTGGCTAAGTGCCCTCAGGGAGTTGATGGTCCTCAAAAACTCTCCCCTGTGGTATAGGCGTGAGATCACTCCTCCAATCCAGGAGCCAAATCCCTTTCGAAGGGATGATCGTTGGATCCATATAGATGTTATTCCAAAGCAGCTACTGGAGCCGAGCTCGGAGGAGGCTGTAGAGAGCTTTGCCTCTCACCCTGATGATGGTCGGAGAGCTCGAGTAGCGGACTACCTTGACCAACGACCTGGATCCTCTTAATGTTGATTTATTTCACTGTTGTTGTACATGTAACTATATAACTCTTAGTAAGAAATAAAATATTTATGTTTTAGGCATGGGCCGACTAAACATGTGTTGCTTGCTTTTAATTTACTAATAAACTTTAGTTATTCTGGGCACTTCAGCCGACTAAATGTCACTTAGGATTAAATTTTAATTGAGCATTCCCCCAGTCCAGTATGCCTTAACCATACCATTCCGCCCATTTTACCTTTTAAGTTAAGTTGTCACACCACCTTAAGCCTAAGTAGGGCAATGGCGAGAATACACCTGATTAAAGGGTAATCCAGCCAAGCAGGATTTTGGAGCTAAACTACGTTGCTAACCAACCTGAGTTGGCCGTATTGCCTAAGTATCCCATGTAGGTCTTTATTTGTTTCCGGAGCAACCTAGGAGGCCAATTGTGTTTTGGAACAAAGGACTGAGGAGGTTTATTGCCTGTCAACCCTGCTAACTATGATTTGAATAAGTTTAGCTAGGATAGTCTTAAATACTGTATTGCAACCATGAGAGGTTAGTTCAAAAGATCCTTTGACTGAAGTAAGTTAATCTTACTATAATCCAAGAACTTTGTTATACTCATAAAAAGAGTGGAGCATGTAACTTGGAAAGGGTGCATATAACAAAACACATTCAAGACAACCAATACATGTAGAATGCCTAGTCCAATTGAGCTTTATTAATCGAAGTTATAATCAAAGAGCAACATTAGTTTGTAGAATAAAAATTTGCCTAAACTAATGGTTGTAGATAGAGAGGTCTTAGAAGTGTAATTTCTTCAGGTTGGCTTCATTCCAAGCCCTTGGTATCTTCCCGCCCTCCAGCATTTTCAAGTGGTAGGCTCCTTTTAGTCATCCCTTACTACCTTGAAAGGTCCCTCCTAGTTTGGTCCCAATTTTCCATCTGATGGTTTCAAGCACTGCCAAGGAATTTCCTCAGGACATAGTCCCTAACTTAAAATCTTCTTGGATTGACAATCTGGTTGTACTGTTTGGCTAGTTATTGCTAGTAGGATGCCAGTTTAACTAGAGCCAATTATATCCATTCATCAGCTAAGTCAAGTTCAGTGAGCAATGCTTCATCATTATGTCCTTGGTCGATCAAAGTAGACCTCGTGGTAGGGAAACCAACTTCTAGTCGGATAAATGCTTCCATTCTATATGTGAGTGCAAATGGTGTTTCCCCAATTTCTCGCCTTGGGGTGGTGCGATAGGCCTATAAGATGCGAGGAAATTTGTTCACCTAAGCTCGTTTGTCCCTTTCCAGGCATTTCTTTAGTCCATCGATCACTGTCTTGTTGGAAGCCTCAGCTTGAATATTACTCTAGGGATATGCTACAGAGCTGAAGTAATGCCTTATTCCATGATCATTACAAAAACTTTGGAAGGGGGAACTCTCGAACTGGGTCTCATTGTCAGTAATGATCGTTCTGGGTATGTCGAAGTGTGTAATGATGTTTCTCCATATAAACCTCATTATGTCTGCGTCCCTGATGTTCGCTAGTGGTTCTGCCTCTATCCACTTAGTGAAGTAGTCTGTGACGCCCAACATATACTTCTGATTGCCTGCTGCAGTAGGCAGAGGACCTACGATGTCCAAACCCCACTGGGTGAAAGGCCACATGCTGATTAATGACTTAAGGTCGCTGGCGAGCTAATGGACCATGGGCGAGTATTTTTTTTCATTTTTTGCACTTCCGAACGTAGACTCTAGTGTCCTTCTGCATGTATAGCCACCAATACCCTTCCTTCATTGCTCGAAAGGCTAGCGACCTTCCTCTTGCGTGACTTCCATAAATTTCCTCATGAAGTTCGTGCAGAACTTGCTCGACGTCTTGTGGATGAACGCACTGGAGGTAGGGACTAGTGAAGGATCTCTTATACAACTTTCCATCAGGAGATAAGTGAAAGCAAGCAGCTTTGACTCTTATCTAATGAGACGACCTCTTGTCACTTGGTAGTATATCACTTCGTAAGTAGTCTACGATGGGAACCATCCAGCTCAGTGCCTTTTTAATATGGAAAATCTGCTCGGGATTTAGCGGCTCAGTAGTCTGATCAATGTTAGGCTGCGCGAGGAAATTTATTTGGATTATTCTTCTCAAGTCAGAGTCTATTACTGAACTCAGAGCCGCTAGGGCATCCGCATGGATGTTCTATCCTCTGAGAACTACTGAACATCCATTTGATCAAAGTTGGTCATTAGTCCCTTCACAAAGGCGAGATAAGTTTCCATCCTTTCATCCTTTGCGTTAAAACTAGTGGGATACCAACTGAGAATCATCGAAGACTTGAAGGTGCCTTACCCCTAGTAATTGTTCTTTGCATAATCCAGTGATTAGCGCCTCGTGTTCTACCTCATTGTTGGAGGCTTCAAATACCAGTTTGATGCCTTGCTCGAGTAATGTATTTTTAGGAGATACTAGTATAATACCTATTCCTGACCCCTTGAGTTGGAGGCTCCACCAATGTACAAGGTTCAAATGCTTGGTTCTTATAATCTCTCCCTTGGTTGACCTCTTTTTCGGCTGATCGGCAGGTTATTCTCCTGTGAACTCAGCGATGAAATCATCTAGGATCTGTGCCTTAACGATTATTCTTAATTGAAAGTGAATATCAAATCTTTTGAGATCAACTGACCATTTTGACAGTTGGCCAGAGAGGTCTGCTTTCCTTAGAACAACCTTTAAAGGGTGTGAAGTAACCACAAATATGGAGTGAGCCTCAAAATAACGCTTCAGTTTCCTCGAGGCTATCACCAATGCATAAGCGAGCTTCTCCAATGGCAGGTACCACTGCTCGACTTCTAAAAGGGTCTTACTTGCATAATATACTGGATGCTAGCTTACCTCTCTTTCACATACCAAGGCGGAGCTCATAGTATTGTCTGACACAGCGAGGTAGAGGTATAAAGGATCGCCCTCTCTAGGAATCACGAGAAAAGGGGGCCTGTCGAGATAGGCTTTGAGTTATTCTAAGGCTCCGGAGCAGTCCTCCTTCCATGTTATGCCCTTGTTTCTTTTCAACAATTGAAAGAAGGGTTGATATCATTCTGAGAATTTTGAAATGAATCGGTTAAGAGCGGCGAGCATTTCGGTGAGCTTCTGTACATCTCTGACTATTTAAGGGGGCTGAACTTTGTTGATGGCATCAATCTGGTTGGGGTTTGCCTCTATTCCTCTCTTGCTAACCAAGTATCCAAGGAATTTTCCTGACTGAACACCAAAATAACACTTAATTGCATTAAGTTTCATTTGTTATTTCCTGAGGATATCTAAGGTCCTTATCAGGTGGGAGAGGTGATCATCCTTAAGCCTGCTCTTCACGAGCATGTCGTCAATGTAAACTTCCATAGTATCCCCCATTTGCTCTTTAAAAATCTTTGTAACTAATCGTTGATAAGTCACTCCTGCATTCTTAAGACCGAAGGGAATAACTTTATAACAATACAAACCAATAGTGGTTATAAAAGAGGCTTTATCTTGATCTGGCACATAAAGGGGGATTTGGGGGTATCTATAGTAGTCGTCTAAAAATCTCATCCTCTCATGAGTTGCCGTAGCATCGACCAGTTGATCAATCTTCGAAAGAGGAAAATTATCTTTAGGACAGGCCCTATTGAAGTCGGTGAAGTCGATATAAACTATCCATTTTCCATTGCTCTTAGGAACTACTACTAGGTTACACAACCATTTAGGGAACTGAACCTTCCATATGGAACCTGCATCCCGTAGCTTTTTTACCTCTTTCTCTACTGCTTTAGCTTTTTGGGGGGTTATTCGATGAGCCTTCTATATGACTGCCTTAAAGACTGGGTCAACATGCAATCGATGACAAGCAATGGTGGGATTAATCCTAGGCAGCTCGTAGGGTTCACATGCAAAAACATCCAAATTTCTTAGGATGAGGGTGATTAATTCTTTCTTCTCGCGATCGATCAAGGACGTACCACTCAAAAACCTTTTCTCAGTCGATTTATTTTGAGCAGTGACTTCTTCCAGGTCTTCAACGACCCTTTCGGAGGGATGCAGCCTGGTCTCCTCCACTCCTGGTCGACCGTACTTTAGCTGTTATTTAGAGGGTATTAATCCCGCCTGGGCTTCTTCTTTGTTTTTTGATTCATCAGTTTTCCTTTCCCGTTCGGGGCGAATTGCTTCGATGAAACATTTTATAGCTATATCTTGGTTTCCATGTATTTCGACCACTCCCCGATCTGTTATACCCTTCATCTTTTGATGGTAAGTTAAGGGTATGGCCTTCATTGTATGGATCCACCCCCGCTAAGGATGGCATGGTACAGAGATTTAATGTCAACTACTAGAAGCTCAATCATTTTTTATATGTTCCTACCCTGACTAGCATTATAATCTTCCCTAACGAAACTTTAATCTTTCCAGCGAATCCTACCAACGGAACCGTGGCTTATTTGAGGTCGGCTACGCTTAATTTTAGCTTTCTGAATAACTCTAGGTACATCACTTTGGACGAGCTTCCTTGGTCGATGAGCAACCTATCGACGTCCCAGTTGGCTATCCTGCGTGTGCGGACCAGCGCATCATGATGAGGGGTTCTCACCCCAATCAAGTCTTCATTAGTGAACACGATGTGCTTATTGTAATCAACATCCTCCGGTCGTCGACACTTCTCGGCCTGAGTTTTGGCTAGATCAATTTGAAAGGCCTGCATGACTTTAGTAAGTTTCTTTACTTCCATTCGAGCTGTATTTCCTTGAATTTTCTTGAGGTCTGATGCCCTATGTATCACCGTGAACTCGTGGCCAATATCCTCTTCAAGGACGTTATCAGGCCTTTGCTCGCCATTCACTGCTAGCTTCTCTGCCTTCTTTCCCATGAACTCATTAAGATGTTCGACTTGGGTCAACTCCTCGAGATGATATTTGAGGGCTTTACAATGCTCAGTTTTGTGGCTGCCCTCCTTGTGAAAGGCACACCTTAGTGTGTTATTCCACTTGGAGGGGTCTCCTCCCATCTTCTTCGGCCACTTAATAAACGGTTCAGCTCTTATCTTAGCAAGAATCTTGTATATTGGCTCCTTGAAGACCGTGTTTACAGCCTAAAATGCCTTCGAGGCATTGTTTTTATTTCCATTCTTGGAGCCATTTTTGCCCTCGTTCTTACTAGCTTTCTTCTAAGGTTCATTCTTATCTACTAATTTTTCAGCCTTTGCACGACCATTATCCCCTGTATTAAGATGGGTCACATCCTCGACTTTGGCATACTTTTCAATAAGAGTCATCAATGGATGTAGCCTCCTTCTTAGTTAAGGACTGGTGCAGGAGGTAAGAGCTCAACAAACTAATTTTGAAGGATGCTACGGCAACCTGCTCCGAGCAATCCTCGATTTCATTAAATATTTCACAATACCTCTTCGTGTACTCTCTGAGGTTCTCTTGCGGCTTCTTTTTCATAGTAAGCATTACATCCATCCTCTTCGAGTGGGGGCTACTTGTTATGAAGCGAGCTATAAATTGCTCAGCCAAAGATTTTAAATTTCGGATGAACCTATGAGGTAGCCTCTCAAACCACTTCTAGGACACATCATGCAAGCTCGAAGGGAAGATTTGGCATATGAGCACATCATTGTGACTCCATAGAGTCATGGATTGCCGATATTACCTGACATGGTCGATGGGGTCAGTCTTCCCATCGTAAATCTTGAACCTGGGAATCGCTAACTACTTCAAGGCCTCTTCTTCCTCTATTTCCCTTGAGAAAGGGACTTTATCTGGGTCTTAAGATCTCACCTATATATCTCTCTCGTAGGTCTGGTATCGCAATGAGCTGGGTGATGATCCCTCTCCCTCCGGACCAAACTTCATATGTCATCGTCTGTCGACCAGGACTCCTATAACGGCAAGCTGGTTATAGTCGTTCAGAATGGTCATCATCTGACCAGTGCTTCTCAGTTCTTCTGACCCATGCCTCGGGTTCCTTCCTCATCTACAAGACTTGATCGCCTAAGGACTAAGAGTCTGGTTGTGGCATCGCCTCATGCTTTGATGGAATTCTCTCTCCATCCTTTCCAATTTCCTCTTAAGGTGAACATTTTCATCTTGCTGCTGGCGAGTAGCCTCCTCCTTCTCTTGAAGTCTGGCTTCATAGGCGTCTATCAATATAGAGATGTGGGTGGACCTGGGTGGCCCCTGGCTTTCTTCGGAGACTTGCCTCTCCTGGTGAAGTCTTTGGTTTGAGTGACGAATCCCAAACCATACCCTTGAAGGGTTAGGCTGTTGTTGAATGTCACCTGCTTGAGGGGAGTTACTACTATGATGGGACATTGCTGGTTCTTATTGATCAAGGCTTTCGTATGAATAACAATCGTTTCCCGCAGACGGCGCCAATTATGGTGACAAAAATCACAACACAAGTAATAATGAAAGAAAGCAATCACTAAGAAAATAAGAACATTAAATAATCACAATCACAACACAAGAATTTACGTGGTTCGGTAACTTGCCTACGTCCATGGAGAGGTCTACTGTTTCTATTAAGTAACTCTCGAGATATTTTTTTCCACACGCCCCTATGCCCCGGGATAGGGGGACAATATATATTCTGTTAATTAAAAGTGGTTGTAACCAACATGTTGGGCTTGTATCCCTTGAATATCTCCTCGAGATTTTTGGGGATAGATCCGGTCATATCTTCACTTCTAACTGTTAATCAAACCCCGTAATTTGGGTCGGGCACCTAACTAATCCGCTTGAGCTTGGCTAGCTACTCTTATGGGCTTTGTCGACAATAGGTACCCACGCCAAGTTATACTCCTCGCGGAGGAGAATGAATTACCATTTTGAACCGTCTCAAAAGACGTGTTAGTCCCATATTAAATTGACCCTAAAGTTAACCAAAATCTGATTTTGTTAACTCGATTAAATACTATAAATTCCATTAGAGAGACTTGTGTGAGTATCTCAAAAATTCATTGTGAGGCTTGAATACCCCAAAGTATTTTTCATCACTTTCAAAATCTTTATGAAAACTCGCATCCTAGAAAGTGATACCCAATCATTTGGTGTCTTTTCAACAAAGTTTATCTTCAACTTCAAAAATGAGATTTTGATTTCGTGGCAAAGATTTGAAGACATTAGCCGAGGCCAAAGTCAGCTGCAGTTGTGTAGCGTTCTCTAGTTATTGGTGCCTTTTACAAAATATATGGTGCAAAAGAGCAGATAGTCAGTTAGCCTGTTGTGTGATTGTAAATAGGGGTGAAAATGGATGTTCGAAAATCCGACTATGTCTGGTATTCGTATCCAAATTTTGCTGATATTTATCCGAATAAGTATTTGAAAGAGAGGACTTGGATAAACGTTTTAAATATCAGAATAAACGGTATGGATAATGTTGGTATCCGTGATGAATAATTTGTATTCGAGGCGGACTATCCATATTGACGGATATCCATTTTCATTGATATCCGTATTCGCAAAATAGTTATATTTATTAATTATTATAATAATATTTAAATATTAATTGCATAAGTACAATACCAAACCCACTAAAAATAAAGGGCCCAACAGCCCACTTACTCTTCTGATTCCCAAACGCCTCACGAACCCTACCCAACAACCTCACTTCTCTTATCTTCTCCTCACTCTCACCCGTCCCGTGATAGTTACACCTCTGACTTCCCATTCCTAACCTATCTCTTACATTTGTATGCACCTCGCTTTCCTTCACCAGCGATCAAAGCTTATTGGTACTACCTTCTCCTTCCGACTGGTACCTTTTTTCTCTCTCTGATTGACATATATATATATATATATATATATATATATATATATATATATATATATATATATGTGTGTGTGTGTGTGTGTGTGTGTGTGTGTGTGTGTGTGTGTGTGTCTGTGTGTGTGTGCGTGCGTGTGCCTGCGTGTGTGTTTGTTGTACAGACCAGTAGATGCACTTATAACAAGAGGGCGATTATTAAAAATATATGGTAAAAGAGAAAGGGGCCACCCTAAACTATCGTGGGAGGAAATTATTAGGAGAGATCTTAAGGAATTAAACTTGAATAATAATATTGCATATAATAAATTAGAATGGAAAAGGAGAATCCATGTGGCCGACCCTATATGATGGGATTAAGGTAAGGATATATATATAAGAAAATATACATATAGATTTGAGGTTCAAAAGTCTAGATAAATAAATCACGGCATACAATTATGTATAAGCAAAGTATATAATGGGTTTGGGTATGAGATTTCTTTCAATTTAATAAAGCATCGAATTTGTTGATTCCCAAGTGTTACATTAGATTTGTTGATTCACGAGTTCCTTTTAATGTTTAATATAAACAAGGTTAGATTTTTCTCTCTTAATTGAAAATTGTTGATA
This sequence comes from Sambucus nigra, assembly GCA_949130495.1. NCBI lineage: Eukaryota > Viridiplantae > Streptophyta > Magnoliopsida > Dipsacales > Adoxaceae > Sambucus > Sambucus nigra. Next base: position 231,609,224 of record OX422222.1, read on the forward strand.
ATTCTTTACAAACTTATATATCTCTTGGGTCTGCCTGAAAAGGGTTAAGATTTTTAATTCACTTATATCTTAACTGAAAATATAAAAGAGAAAAAAATACCATTTAGTATTTGGTAGTACTAACTTATCAAATTTGACGGTTATGTTTCTTGTTTTCTCAATTGTTGGTTCTACTTCTGTTTAATTTTAATGTTAGTTTATAAAAAAAATTGTGCTTATAGTTTTTTTTCAGTGAGTAACTATCTAATACCTTCTACTTTCCTTTATTTCATTTGAATATATCATTTCCATTGGGACACTAGTTGGCTACTGGGTTCATATACAATATATTTAATGATGAAAAAGGCTGTTGATTTGAAGTTTTCATATAAATAGAAAATGTTGTTGTTTGTCAGTGATCAGTGATGAATTTTCAATAATGTTGTATTTGGCATAAATATGTTCATATATCCACTATACGATCTATAACAGGATATCATAATTGGTTAAATTTTATTTGGATGTATTAGTATGTTAAAATAATAAATATGTCATAATCTATCTTTATGTACTAACAACTTGTGAGTTATGAGTATTTGAATGCTTAATGTGACAAGGATATAAGTGATACACTCCTGGAACTAAAGGGGTATACACAATATCCTTTTATCTTTATTATCTTAAATTATTTATTTCAGTGTATCACAATTAAATAATATAATACAGAATAAAGGTTAGTACTTATGTTTGCACCTTCTTTTATAATCTAATTTCATATTTCACACATTCTCTATATCTTACTTAGACAATTATATATTTGATTGATTAATTAAATTAGTATTTCATAAGCGATGTATGTATTAATGTATCTTAAATAATAGTAACGGATAAGGATATTATCTGAATCCAGGAAATCTGAGAGTATACGGGTAAGGATAGTCATAATTATCATCCCGACGAATACGGATAGGGATAAGGCATTTCTAAATGGATACGGATATGAATAATATGGTATATGCTCCGTATCCGCCCATTTTGCACCCCTAACTATAAGTATTTATTTTCTATTTGTAAAAATCTACCATAAATCATTTATCGTTCATTTCAAGCGTAAATTTTTTCCTTTTGGAAAGTTTTTTCCTCGTATAACTTGGTGTTGTGTGGTCATTGCACTTATTGCGCATTTAGATTATCACCTAATATTGAAGATAAAGTTTGGTGTTATTAAATTTGTAGAACATATTGTCACGTAGTCCTAGGTTATCTCATTTGTGCTAAAAAAGAATTAAAAGGAATATACTGCATTTATTACGATAATAATTTTAATCTGGGTGCCCTCGCTCCATCTGGGATTCTAGTACATGCACTCTCAGAGATGAATAAAGTGAAATAAATTAAAAAAATTATAGATTTCAAAATAAATCTAGGTTAGTTAGATCTCTCTCTCTCTCTCTCTCTCTCTCTTTATCTCTTTCTCTCCTTACAGATTCTGAAGTAGGTTTGAATCGAATTTATGTGTGCACGTGCGTTGAATTAAAATTTGGGTTTGAATCAAAATTTTATGCTTGAGGAAGATATCAAGATTTTTCTTATATTTCTCGAAAAAGTTGTGCATTTATTATAAAGTATATCAAAAGTGTCAAAGTATATCCTAAACAAAATCAAGACAACAAACAAATCTCGATAAATGAGTATATATTCACATTCTAAAAAAAAAAATTATTTTTATGAATAAAAATCCAAATTTGTTAGGACTATATTTGTTTCTTAACCTTTGTTTTGTTTCAGAAACCACTATCTGAAGGTGGTGTTTAATTATATAGTGTGATGATAAAGGTACTCCAAAAATTTCATCCAAATACAACATAATGCATAAAAAATATTATATATCATGTTTAAAATATAGTAGCATAGTGTTATAAAGACAATGTTGAGGTGCTTTTAGCACCACTCTTGATTATATTAAATTTAACACATAGTTGTTAGATGCCCATGCCAAACAAAATATTATGTCAGTAAACAACAATCGACCCACAATCCCTAAAGTTATGGTATTGTAAAATTGAGCTTAATTAAAAAATAATTGTCAATAATTTTTTTCTTAGGTCAATTAATGTTTAGTCCCTAAAAGCTAATTACATTTTGCGCTTAGTCTACCTTATGTTTTTATGTTTCAAAAAGTCTTTTTTGTATTTTTCTCATTATCTTCCTAGGATTTAGAGTAAGAAAAGAAAGAGTGTGAGAGTGTTTTATATGGTGTAAGGACATTATTTATATTGTCCGCTATCAATTGAGTATTTCTTATACCGCTAACCCCGTCGAAGAATGTTCAAGATCTCATATGCAACAAGACGGATCCGAATTTCAAGTTTTCTTCAATATTCAAGCCTCCGCAAGTTGAACTTTGGTAAGGTTGTGTTTTAATTACCTTAGCATTTCACTTAAATATTGGGATAACTTTTATGAAAAATTATCTATGTGTTGGAGCAGAGTTTTTCTTCAACATATTTTTTCTAAGTGTTAAGGCAGACTATTTTCTAACGAAACAAAAATATTAATTTTTTATTTTTTCGTTCGAGTGACAAGGCTGCTCGTTCAAGCGACATCATTATGTCACGCGTCGTTCGAGCGACTTCTGGTTCTATTCAAGCGAGATTGTGTTTTCATTCGAGCGAGTTGCCACCTTAGATTTTCTATAAATTGGTTTGTTCAACTTTATTTTTTATTAGAAGACCTGATATTACTGTTTTACGAAAACTACTACTGCATAAACGCTTGTCTTCTCATTTTAAAGGTTTTAATCCTTGTTTTCAATTCACAATTCATCCCAATAGTTTATGTGAGTTGTTTGGGAACCCAAGAACACATTTTGTGTCAAGTTTCTCTTGTAGAGAGTCTACTGCCGATCTAGGTGCCGCTTGAGGGAGGTGTTGGGCTGACGTTAACTGCGTGTCAAAGGGAGTGCTTGCGGGTATTCCTGGGCTGATTCAAGACTGAGTGTCTTTATGGATCTTCTGCGATTGATTCATTGTTGATTCAGGACTAAGGTTCTATAGAGTTTGCTGCTGTAAATTCTTTGCAGATTTCATTGTAATCATTGTAAGTATTATAGTGAAATAAAGGTTTTTCCCGAAGGGGATTTTTCCTGAAATCTGTGAGTCAGTAATTTTATTTATCATGGCATGATCCACTACACCTAGATGTTTGTTTAGGGATGAAATAATATTGAACTTAATTAATTTGGTTTAAAAATTGACAATTGATTAAATAAGGGTTTAAATTGGGAACTTGTGGATTTAGTTGAATCAGTATCACGCAAACTTTTTACAAATTGGTATCAAAGTCGGCTACTCAAATTTATCGAGTATTCCTTTTTTCACAAAATTTATGTGATATTTAATTTTTTTGAAAAATCTATTTTCTGAAAAATCGCAATTTTTCGAATGGAGCACTTATATAATTGAATGCCTATTTTTTATGGGTCTAATTATGCTTATTGGAAAGCACGTATGAGATCATAGTTAAATGTCATTGATGAGCGTATTTGGATAGTTTGTGAAACAAAGTGGACGCCTCCCACTGTCACTGTAGATTACGTCACAAATTTAAAACCTGTGACTACCTCGACTGAGGACGAATTTAAATGGAGCACTTTTAATTCACGTGGTCTGAGTGCAATTTCTGGTGCCATCACTCCTGAGGAGTTTCGACGTATTATGACGTGCACCACGTCTAAAAAAGCATGGGACATTTTACAACTTACCCACGAAGGCACTAATGCGGTCAAAGAGTCTAAAATTTAAAATTTTAACTACTCAGTTTGAAACGATTACCATGCTTGAATCTGAGTGTTTTGATGATTTTTTTGCACATTTATCTGACATTGTCAACACTAGTTTTAATCTTGATGATCATATACATGATGCACGAGTGGTTAAAAAGATTCTAAGATCGCTGCCTAAACGTTTTACCTCAAAAGTGACTGTTTTGAATACCTTAGGTGGTTTGGGCAATTTAAAATTAGAAGAGTTGGGAGGAGACCTCCAGACATATGAAATTGACATGTTTCCTGACACTGTCGGGCCTAAGGATAGAGGGATAGCACTTAGAGCCCAGTCTAGGAAGGGAGAGGAAGTGTCCATGAGAGAGAAGAAAAATAAAGTGAAAGTTTGTGAGTTCGACTCTGAGGGTGAGGTTGATTTTGATATGGCCATGCTTGCTAAACATTTCAAAAAGTTTCTCCAGTTTTCAAAACAAAATTCTTCCAATAAAAGATTTGTTGAGAAAAATAAAAGTGAGGCCAAAGAGAGCGGTAAGAAAGAGGAAGAAGAGAAGTGTTTTGAGTGTGAGGGTAGGGGGCATAGAGATTTTGAGTGTCCCACTAGGCTAATGAGAAAGGTTAAGAAAATTTCCATACCAGCCACTCTTAGTGATAGTGAGGAGGAGGTGAAAGATTCGAGGGATAAGTCTTCACATGGGAAATTTATTGCCTTTTTATCTAGCCACGGGAGCACACCTAGTTTGTCCCACGATAATATGGATACTTGTGCAAGTGAGACCCCCGATGGGGATGATAGTTTGACTGTTTTGAGTGAGGGTGATAGTGATAGTGAAAGTGAAAGTGGAGATGAGAGTGAGCTTCAAATTGCTTTTGGAGATTTGTATATCGAGACCTTAAAGACTAAGAATTGAATAAGGAGTTAGGTCTTAGGGTAAGAGATTTGGAGAGAGAGTTTGAGGTTGTTTGAGGCAAAAGCAAGTCAACTCGAGAAGATGAAGGTTTATTTGAGTGAACAGTTGATTGCTTTAGATCGGGAAAAGAGTGATTTGATCAACATGGTGTCTAGTCTGATGACACGTGTACTCCAACTCGAGAGTGATCTCGAACGTGGCCGAGAGGTCAAAGTCCCTTTAGAGAATGCATTTAAGAAGGTTGGAAAGATGGTTCTCAATCCCGTTTTGGGTGATGTTGAGAGACGAGGAATAGGTTATGACGGTGCATCCATTTCCCATGTTGCACTCGGGCCGGTTCCCAAGTTAGTGATAGATCCATATGAATCTCAACCCCACCTATCTAGGCGTCCCGTACCTGACAGGAGAGTACGTCGTGGACGTTTTGAGAGAGATGTTCCTAGGCCCGTGTATGTTTGTTCCCATCACCTTAGGGAGTTTTATTTTAAGTTGGATTATATGTCACGTTTTGCTACTACACGTGTTCACACACACGCACCCACACATGATGCTCCAGATGATTACATGAGAGAGTTTACACATCTTAGTGAGCAGGTAAAGTTTTTAGTCAAGACTTCACATGACTTGTTGGATGTTTTTCATAGGATGTCACCACCTTTGAAAAACTCCACCGCACCTAACGGTTGATGTTTAGACTTGTTTGCTAGCATAGGATGAGTTGCATGATGATATTTTTGCCTATTGCTAGTATGTACCAGTTTTGTAGTTATGTTTTTCTTTTTGATGTATTTTTGCAAAAATACGAAAAGTTTTCTATTTTTTGAGAAAATTTGGAAAAGCCAAAAAGATTTTATTTTGATAAAATTTTTGAAAAAGATAAAAAGATTTTTGTATTTTGTTTTGCACCGTATATGAATGGACATTTAGGATGATCGAGTCACAACATCATTCCATATCCATGTGATTATTTGATAGTGTTTTGAGACAATATGTCATGTCATCCATGTGATTTACAATGTTTGGAGTCATTGAGATGTTATTAATTGATACTACCTACATGTTTGACTCATTATTTCCTTTATTGTACACGTGCATGGATTTGTTTGATTATTGTACTTGTCTATCACATGTTGATCGAGTGTTTTTATCTCAATCATGTCCTTAAAGCGAACCAAGTGCAATAATACGAGAGTAATAAAAGTAGTGCATGTAAGATCCATTGCATGTAAGGAATTTATTTAAAATAAAAAATTATGAGTGTACACGGGAAAGGGCTGCGAGTGAATACTAATCACGTCGTGAAAGTCACCGTTTGAAAAGAGCCCGCACAAAAAATTAAGGTAACAAAAAGATGAAATATGCCCAAATTTGGGCCAATAATTTTTCTCTAAGTTAAGAATAAAATCTCATTAGAAAAATAAAAAGATTATTATTTATGAAGGAGTTTTGGATGGATATGTATCAATGAGTTTGCGCGTCCTTTGAAAAATTCTCGAAACGGCACTAAATAGTTTTGAACGTTATTGGTGTGAAAATCACTTAGGCTTTGATTTGTTGATTTGATTTAGTCGATATCATCTAAATTCAATAATTTTACACCACGGGATATTTTTTATGTTCATTCGATAGGAATACACTTATGCATCGTGCGCATATGCTTGATTGAGTTTTATTACCTATTGAATATGTTCACACCCATTCATTTCGTTTCCATGATTTGGTTGTCTTAGTGAAAATTCATGGTGTGGCTTGTGTAAAATTATTTTTTGCATCTTTGTATGAAAAATTGAAAAATCAAAAATAGTTTGTGAAACTTTTGAGTTACTCCTTTGCATTCGTAGTTTGATCCATATATGCTATGCACTTTTGTCGTGACAACTCCATGTTTGTTTTTTGTTGATTCGTTTCCTTGTCTATTTCGGACAAATAAAAAGGGAGAGAACAAATTATGGGGGAGTTTTTGCATTATGGGAGAGATTTGATTATTGATTGATTTATGGTTATATCATTTCAAACTCGATGCATCACGAAGGTATTTGCTTTGTTTCATGTGTGTAGGTACAAAATTGAAGATCATATTTTGCACACCCTGATGAGAGAAGCTTGAAGATTTAATGTTGAATATTTTGAAGAAAAGTTTGAGACTTGCCTCTTTAGTACCTTTTCAGTTTTGGGTTCATGGGAGGGTATTAGATTTGTATATGCATTTCAATTTGATAATTCGAATATTTTTATTTTGTACCGACATAGGCATAGGGGGAGATTTGTAAGGACATTATTTATATTTTCCATTATCAATTGAGTATGTCGTATACCGCTACAACCATCGAAGAATGTTCAAGATCTCATATGAAACAAGATCGATCCGAATTTCAAGTTTTCTTCAACATTGAAGCCTCCGCAAGTGTAACTTTGGTAAGGTTGTGTTTTAAGTACCTTAGAATTTCACTTAGAATATTATGATAACTTTTACGAAAAAATTTCTAAGTGTTGGAGCGGGGTTTTTCTTCAAAATATTTTTTTCTAAGTGTTGAGCCGGACTATTTTCTAACGAAACAAAAATATTAATTTTTTATTTTTTCGTTCGAGCGACAAGGCTGCTCGTTCAAGCGACATCATTACGTCGCGCGAAGTCGTTCGAGCGACTTCTGGTTCCGTTCGAGCAAGTTGTCGCCTTAGATTTTCTATAAATTGGTTTATCCAACTTTATTTTTTATCAGAAGACCTGAGATTACTGTTTTACGAAAATTGCTACTGCATAAACGTTTGTCTTCTCATTTTAAAGGTTTTAATCCTTGTTTTCAATTCACAATTCATCCCAATAGTTTATGTGAGTTGTTTTGGAACCCAAAAACACATATTGTGTCAAGTTTCTCTTGTAGAAAAGATATCTACTGCTAACCAAGGTGTCGCTTGAGGGAGGATTCTTTGCAGATTTCATTGTAATCATTGTAAGTATTATAATGAAATAAAGATTGAGTGAGAGATTTTTTCTGAAATTTGTGAGTCAGTAATTTTATTTGTCATGGCATGATCCACTACACCTAGATGTTTGTTTAGGGCCGAAATAAAATTGGACTCAATTAGTTTGGTTTAAAAAATAATAATTGATTAAATAAGGGTTTAAATTGAAAACTTGTGAATTTAGTCGAATCAGTATCACACGCACTTTTTACATATGGTAAGAGACTTTTCAAAACAAAATAAAAAGACTTTGATTAAATGTTGATTAAAAAAATCGAATGACCTTTTTTTATTGCTTCTTACTCTTTAAAAGGTGATGGGGAACATTCTTTCTCATCTCATGTCATCTTATTTTTTCACCTTCCAACAAATTTGATCACTTTACTAGAAACTAATTGTGAACTTGTGATAAATAACATTGAAAAGGGGCCTTTCCTAAAACATGATCCAAAATAAAATTATGTTTCTGCAGTTTCATAATATAATTAGTTCACATGACCTCAATTCCATTTCACATCTCAAGTGGGAGATTTGGTTGGTGAGGCATGTGGGGTATATCCTGGTGGAGGTAATTTGGCATGAGTCAAACAACGATTTTCCATGTAAAAAGTTTCCATGTCAATTAAACACAACCTAATTGTATTTTTCAAATTTTAAAAAAGTTGAAAAGTTGGAAAAATAAAAATCAGTTTTCTAAACTGGATATTTTTTAAAATAATTTTTATAGATTTTTCACCTGGAGCATATCTTTTTCTTTAGAAAACAAACGTTTCCGCAACTAAATGGGGCCGCTTCATCTCTTTTTTCATGTATACCGGAAATGAGAATTCGCATTGTACATTATGTTTAAAAAGTAGGGGTTAGAATAATCTCTTTGCTCCAAAACACTGAATAATATTGGGCAGCATAATGGCGCCTTTTTGTCCGAGATCAAATTTTATCTCATTTTTCACTTGCAAGCTGGGAACTTGTTTACATCACATACTACACTTATATCTACAGGGCCTGGAGGGAACCCATATATAAGGCCTTATATTCAAGAGGGCACAAAGAAAAACATCACAGCAAGGCAAAAATAATTACAAAAAGATCTCATTAAATTGTAAGGACGAAGATATGAAATTTGTTAAGAGCTCGACAATGACTGAACCACTGATCCACGCGAAATTTTGTGATCACACTCGACCAAACCTACAACTTTTGTTCCCACATTACTTACAGCACAACAAAAGTAGGCCATTTCAACATAGTAATTGGCATAATGTAGACGTGTTTAGCTCAAATGCTAATCATTTTCACAAAATCCGCAAACATTTGTAGAAGGACCCACCTGAGAAATTTCACAATCTGACGGGGTTTAAGAAATTCTAGTTTTCATCAGAAGCCAGAGGCCAGCCACGCCCCATTGTAAATCCTCTGGTTCCATCAGGCATTCTTGGGGCAGGAGGCAGATTTGAGGTTTCACCGGCACGTTTAAAGCAAGTTTTCCATGGTCTAATTTTATTTTTATTTTTTTCTGAAATAAAAATTATATATCAATTAGCAAGTTCAGTGCAGCAAGAACCCAAAAAATAAATAAAGATATATAAGCAAAACTGAACGTGGGCAGCTTGTCAAAATACCATGTCTATTAGAGCCACGATATTTCTGTCTCGTTTCTCGTCCTAGCTTTCGAACTTTGTGCCCATTTTTCTCCTTTCCTAAATGCTCATCATTCTGAAATGAAAGAGAAGTAACAAACACGTATAAATATACAATAGATATATAGTAAGATATAGCAAGTCAACATTTGTTCGGCTGAGTGATGCATCTGCTAGAATGCTCATTTGCTTAATATTGCACACATTAAGTAAGCAACCAACAGCTCAAGCACCACTCAGTCTCCAAGAGAATGAACGAAAATGAAATCAAGAAGTTATAACCCTTTAGGGTTGGATGGCAATAGTAAAATTCAAAACATTTAAGCTCTTTCATTAATCTTTTCAGCAACTAAACAACTCCTTGAGGCTTAAATTAAGATACCCAAATCCAGCTTTTGAAGCGAAATTTCCCAATAAAATCAGATTAAACTTTTGATAATAATGCAACACTAACCATAACCATATGTTGGTATACTGTTCCAAATTTGTTTTGTGATATCAAATAGACTTGGTCATTATATAATCCAACTGCACTACTTATTCATATGATATGTAAAAAGCTGCCAGAAGTGGTGGAACCCATGCATACACAATGTGTACAAAGCCGAATTATTCATATGTAAAAGAATATATGTAAAAAGCTGCCAGAAGTGGTGGAACCCATGCATACACAATGTGTACAAAGCCGAATTATTCATATGTAAAAGTATATATGTAAAAAGCTGCCAGAAGTGGTGGAACCCATGCATACACAACGTGTACAAAGCCGAAACAATATAAACAGGAACCGTCAGCCACAACAAAGTCGAATACAAAAATGAGGGGGGAACAAAGCACAAGGGCAACCAGAAAGTCCCCAACAAAAAATACAACTTGACAGGGGTAAGCCTCGGGAAAAGAAAAAAAAAAGGCTAATACTGTAATACCCCGTATTTTTATGACTTTCAATTTTGGGGATTTATTAAATTTAATTAGAGATATTAATTTAATATTAATCCGGAAAATTATTTAAATACTTACTAGCGTGATGAGAGTTAGTAATTATTGGAATTTTGTTGTAAGTTACTTTATGGGTAAAGTAAGTGGTGTAATTGAAATTAGTAAAATTATCACGAGAATCTAATTTGATAATTTTGGAAATTTATAGGGACGCGCTTGTATCGTGTCGGGATTAAATTCGAATTATTAAAAGTGAATAAATTATAAGTCACCCATATGGTCATTTTGAGTGCGTCAATGTGTCCGAAAGGGTCGAGATAGTCAAAATAATGTACCCGGGGGTTTAGTTTGGGTCTCGAAGCGTTTTTAGGCTAATTAACATCCCGAGAGGGCGTTTTAGACATTTTATATTTTTGGGCATGGAAACCCACGATTTTTCTAAGGTTATATCAGATGGTAGGAGTCATCTTCTAGGGTTAGAAGAACCATAAACCATAGACGGCCATTGGAGAGGAAGAGAAGAAGCTTTCCAAGGAGTTCTAGGGCAAGAACTCCACCGTTTGCACCGCCGTCGCCACCAAACTTTAGATCGCGCAACGAGGATCACAACCACACCAATATTCTCCACAAATCTGAGCCAAATATTTCCAGGCAAGTATCTATCTTGCTCTATTTCAGTTAATGCTTCAATAATATTAGTCTAGGGTTGATTAGGACTAGTTTGTGAAAGAAAAACCTATTTTGGAGACTCGAATTTGCATGATGTATGGGTAAAAGATGTATTCTGAAAATCAAATTCACATGTACAGGTTGAACCACGAATTTGCATTAAGTTAGGAGTATAAAATCTGGGAAAGGAATGGGAAGAAACTAAACAAAGAAAATATTAGGGTTCTTGAAATTTTTCTGGGTTTTAACCCTTTTAATTCGTTATAATTGATGAAAACTCGCATGTCTTACGTAGAATATACATTATTTGGGGATATAACACTTGTGGTATAATTTGTTGGAAGTTTGGAAATCAAATATGATGATTTGAATAATTTTGGAATAGCATTCCCGTAACTGGAAATTCTGCAGTTTCGCCATAGCTGCTTGATCGATCGATCGACCCAAGAGCATCGATCGATCGACGCATCGATCGATCGAGCACCTGCCATCGATCGATCGACCCCTCCTGGAAAACTCAAATTCCCCTTTTTAAATAGGTTGTTCCAACTTAAATGTATAGAAATTCTTGGACATTATTGTTAGAACATTTTGGGATATAAAGAAGACCAGTAGGACTTTACAAAAATGGAACCTTTAATGTAAGACGAGATTAACATTTAACGGAGGTGTTTTACACTTAAGGAACAATGGGAACGTGTATCTAAAGGGTGAGACTCGTAAGGAAGTTACGTCGTAAAGTAAAAGAGTACCTACTGAAATTACACTTAGGGAGATAGGATTTCACTAGTGTTACGAAGAAGGTTTGGAATAATCCCATAACTAAGAATAAGAGACAAATCGTTATACGTGACAATCTAGTAATGTGCAATAAGAATAAATATCATAAGTATGGGTCGTGGGTGTACCTAAATTTGACATGGAAATGGTAGTATACATATATGACTGTGTTTATGCATATACTATATACGTGTAAAAATCACGCCCGCGCTACTTGCTATCACTGAGGTTACCGCGCTGGGACAGTCTTATCTCAATGGGACTTTTATGGGGGATATTGACTTGTACCCTAGAACATAGGAATCCTTGGTACAGGCTATCGGATCGATAGTCAGACGGTCCTAAGAGACGTGAGGGTATGTGCTGACCTCTTAGTAACTTGGAACTATGATTCGCCTCAATTTGTATGTGTTTTGTGTTAATACAGTTCGAGAGTGATTCCGAACTAGTATTTCCCTTAGTACGAGTGAAAAGGGGACTTGATAGCAGAGTATGCCAGCACCATAAATTTTATGTGGGGTGCTGATAATATATATATATATTATATGAGTGATTAATATATATATATAAACTTGAAATTTGGGAACTATCTACTGTGACTAAAGGTAGGTAAGTAATGAATAATTATTTCAACTTGGATATAAGTGTTTGAAAAGTTTGAGGCAATACTGAGAAATTTTATAATCAAATGAGGTTTATGTGAGAACTTTGCTTTTAAAAAAATTAATCTTCTTAACACTAGAAATTGTCGGCATGAAACCTTGTGAGTAACTTAAGATAAGCTAAACTATTGGGAGTAGTAGTGCGGTAGGTGTGCACATTTGAAGAGAGGTGAGAATTTCTCAAGAGAGTGTCGCACACTAATATGATTGTTGCATTAGCCGGTAAGCATTTTAAATACTTGTTAAACTAAATTTTAAACTGTTTTACAATCGGGCTCTGACCTGTTTCCTATTTTCTCCTCTCTTGTATATATTACAGGTGCCCACCCACAGGGGCATCTTACATAGGATCCTTTGGAACACTGTTGTTAAAGGCGTGCACCTAGGCTCCAGGCTCACCTAGGCTCAGCATCAGCGCCTTGCCACACTCAGGCTTGGCTCCTTCAATAAGGAGCGTGCCTTGCGCGCTTAGGCTCCAGGCTCAAAGCGTAACTCAGGCGCGCCTTGTGGAATTTTTTTGGATAACGCCCCCAATACAAGAATGGATCAATTGATATGCTTATTTTATATATTTTCCACTGGAATAAAGAAGATTAGATGATTCCCCACCCCAAAACTAAGCAAAGTAAGTCCTTGAGAATCCTAGGGAAACTTAATCTTTCTCAAAAGCACTGTTCTAAAAAACCTCGGCACACCTAGGCTTGTGGCTTGGGAGAAACGCCTTGCCCGCTTTTTACGCCTTATTCTTGGTAAAACCCTTAAGGCGCACTTTTTTCTAAAAACAACAATGCTTTAGTGAAACGATATCGCCTTTTGAAGATTTTTTTTACAAATCGGACCATCATCTCATCAAAAATAATCAAATAGTATTTTAATTTGCAAATATTCAGACATATTTTTATGATATGTACAATTTTAGTATTTTAATAGCCTTGCTATGATTAAAAAATATTAAAATATATTAAGAAGACCTAAACGCCTTTTCACGCCTTTTTACGCCTAAGGCTTAAGGCTTGGCGTCCACGCCTCGATCACGCCCCGCGTTTTTAAGAACCTTGCTCAAAAGAAACAAACAAAATTTAACTCTAATAATGTTGCATCTTTGAATAATTTATATGTTGATTTTGATTTCTTCTTTTCACACACAAGAGTATTTATTATATGAATATGTCAATATATTTTCTTTTGCTGATTATTGGATAGTCAAATTGTTACATAAATTTGATATTTAAATATATATATTTTTCATATAGTGGTATAAGCTCTATCTCCTTTTGACTTGTCTCTTCATTAGCGTGTATAATAATAATTTATGCTATATATTTCTAATTTTAGATCACTAATGATATTATTTATAAATATACAACTTTTGCACGTTCTATAAACTTTGCGCCTCACTTCGATCAGGCGCGCGCCTCGCCTTGCGCCTTGCGCCTAGGCTCCACAAGGACCTTGGCGCCTTGGTGCACCTTTCGCCTCTGACAACTATGCTTTGGAAGGAACGTGTTGCAGCTTAGGTGGGAGTTGCAGGCCTCTTGATTAGACGACCTAATTATTTATTCCATTTCTAGTTCTATTTTATCTAGTTGGGCATGTGTCGCCCTTTTCCATTATTCAGTTGGTTTTATCAGAGATTGTGATTCGTTTATTTCTAGTATTTATACTTTGGGATTGTTACTATCAGGATGTTTTCCTTTGAAGTTTTAAAGTCGGAATTAATTAGTTGGATGCTTAAATTGCTTGGATTATATTTTCCAGTATAGTTGTGTGATTCTTAAACTATGGATTATGAAAGGTTTTAAATGTTGGTTTTAAACATAATTTTGGAATTGATATCTAAAAAAAAAAAGGTTTTGTCACTTAGCTTAATTATTTAGGGTGTTTAATTTGAAAAGTTATTTTTGCGACAGTGATGCTAAGAACGAACCAACCGTTCACCTTGGTTATAATTTAATAAAGGACTGATCACCCGGTATTTAATTAGGCGGGGTATCACAGGTGGTATCAGAGCATCAGATTCTAGTGTCCTTTAGGATCTGTACGGCTTATTTCGCTTTCAGCTTAGCGTTCTTGCTATAGAGCCCTATTTTTAGGATTGTTGTATTCTTACTTTTACGATTACGTCTTCAGCTATTTGAAATTTGATAATAACTGTAGACTAATAAAATTTCTTTACGTTTCAGATGCCTCCGAGAAGTGCACCCAAGGATAGGCGTGCCCAAGCCGAGCAGCCAGCAGCTCCGGCTCAGGGAACGATGAACGCAACCGAGGTAGCCGCTATCGTTGCTCAAGCGATGAATGCCGCACTAGCAGTAGTGCAGCAGGCTCCACCCCAGGTTCAGGCAGTGGCGCCAGTACCGGCACAGCTTCCTTCTGCATGGGAGTGAGTTAGGGATGCCTTCCAGAAGGCGCATCCCCCAGAGTTTGCGGGTAGTTCGAATATCATTGTAGCCAGCCAATGGAAGAAAGATATTCAGAGGTATCTGCGCATGTACGAGTGCACGGACGTGCAGAAACAGCTGTTGGCTACCTTCAAGCTAGTGGGGACGCTTTGCATTGGTGGGAATCCACCACCACTTTGGAGGAGAGGGATACTATCACTATTCAGTCATTTTGGGCGCGGTTCGACAGCAAATACTTTCCATCCGCCGTACAGACTGAGATGAGGCGGAAGTTACTGAATTTGAAACAGGAGAATTCGATTGTTGCTGAGTACGAAGAGGAGTTCACAAGACTTCTCACTATAGTGCCAGATGAGGCACCCACTGAGGGAAAGAAGATACTGTTGTTTGTGGACGGGTTGGCCTGGAGGATCCGTCAACACCTCATAGGCAATCTGTCACTGAGTACCTACACGGATGTACTCAATGCTGCTTTGTTACACTGCCAGGATCACCGCTTTCATCTGCAGGGAAGCAAGCGAGTAGGAGAGTCCAGCCAGTAGGACAAGACAGGGGGTAGTGGTACTAGTGGAGCACCGACATCTCAAGGACAGACCCGTCAGCATGAGCAGAGTTCCCATCAGGGAACCCTGCCAAGCGGTTCCGATCGGGTGACTCCAGGCAGGGATTTGGGGGATTTAGGCAGGGCCAGTCTAATCAGCAGGGCCAATATCGCCAGCCGCAGGGTCAGCAGCAGGGCCAACAACGTTTTCAGCAGGGCCAATGGTGGGGTGGTAACGGCCAGCAGGGCCGTAATCAGCAGGGACAGAGGGGAGGGAATTTCAGGGGCCGATGCTTCGGGTGTGGTAAAAATGGCCACAGGCGCCATGATTGTCCGCACAGCAGCAGGGTGCCCGAAATGAGCCACAGAGGCCACTTTTTCCAGCTGCCCTCCCAGCACCAGCTCATATACCAGCCATCCCAGCAGCTCCAGTGCAGCAGGGGCAGTTACAGTACGGACGTGTCTATAACGTCCACCAGGCAGCAGCTCCTCAGGCGCCACCCGCGATTGAGGGTACGTTTCCTATCCATGGTACTATGGGTCGGGTTTTATTTGATACTGGGGTGACACAGTTTTATAGCTACTCATTTTGGGAGGCCTTAGGGTTATTAGCCACAGCAGAGAGCACTGTGACATGCGTAGACTCACCACTGGGAAAAGGATCGTTAATTTTCTTTATATGCCGGGGTGTGGGAGTAGAGATTGGTAGCTTAATCTTACCAGCAGACATGTTAGTCTTAGATATGCGTGAGCACGATGTTATTATTGGCATGAATTGGCTCGCAGCATACAGAGCCATGATAGATTGTTTCGGTGGGAGTATTGTCTTTTCCATTCCGGGGCAGGAGATGTTTGTAGTGGCGATGCCTCGCCCAGAGGGGGGCTCTACCGCTCATTTGTATTACATAAAGGAGGATACCTCTAAGGAGGTCGTGACTCCCTTAGACTCGATTCCAGTCGTTCGTGAGTATTCTGATGTATTTCAGGAGATACCAGGCCTACCCCCCAGTCGAGAGATAGACTGTCATAGATTTGTTACCGGATACTCGACCGATAGCACGCGCTCCATACCGTATGGCTCCGGCGGAAATGCGAGAGTTACGAGATCAGATAGAGCAGCTGTTAGGTCAGGGCTTCATTCGTAGGAGTACCTCACCTTGGGGCGCTCCAGTGTTGTTTGTGAAAAAGAGAGATGGTTCACTGAGGCTATGTGTGGACTACCGGGAGTTGAACAAGGTCACGATACGGAACAAATATCCGTTACCTCGAATCGATAATCTGTTCGACCAGCTGAGGGGAGCAACTTTCTTTTCGAAGATAGATTTGAGGTCAGGATACCATCAGCTACGTATTAGGGAGCAGGATGTTTCGAAGGCTGCTTTCTTGACGAGATATGGGTCCTATGAGTTCAGAGTGATGCCATTTGGACTCACAAATGCTCCAGCCGTATTCATGGACTTGATGAACCGAGTATTCAGAGAGTTCTTGGATCAGTTTGTTATCGTCTTCATAGATGACATCCTGATATATTCACACACTGAGGAAGAGCATGCTGAGCACTTGAGGCAGGTTCTTCAGACTCTACGAGAGCATCAGCTGTATGCTAAGTACGAGAAGTGCGGATTCTGGTTACGGGAAGTGCAATTCTTGGGACATGTTGTTTCTGAACTGGGGATAGCGGTTGACCCGAGTAAAGTGTCAGCAGTGAGGGAGTGGGGACAGCCCACGACACCGACGGAAGTGCGTAGTTTCTTGGGGTTAACCGGGTACTACAGGAGATTCATTCGAGGGTTCTCCAAGATAGCGGGTCCATTGACGAACCTGACTCGCAAGGGGGTACCATATGTTTGGGACGATACTTGTCAATTGGCTTTCGATGAGCTGAAAGACAAGCTGACTTCGGCACCAGTCCTTGCTTTACCCAAGCCGGGCGTGGAGTATCTGGTTTACACCGACGCCTCCTTACAGGGACTCGGGGGAGTACTTCAGCAGGAAGAGAAGGCTATAGCTTTTGCCTCCTGCAAGCTTAAGCCGCACGAGAGGAATTACCCCACTCACGACCTAGAGTTAGCAGCGGTCGTCTTTGCATTGAAGATATGGAGACACTATTTATTGGGGGAGAAATTCCGCTTGTTCACAGACCACAAGTCACTGCAGTACCTGTTCACTTAGCGAGAACTGAATATGAGTCAGCGCAGGTGGTTAGAATTTGTGAAAGACTATCAGTTCGACATACAGTACCATCCGAGGAAGGCCAACGTAGTTGCTGATGCGTTGAGCCGTAGACCGGTAGACGATGTAGCGGACGTCTGTAAAGCAAAGTGGAAAAAGTTGGGTCATCAAGATGCGGTAGCCCGTTCCTTCATATCTGTCATGACAGTGACACCCGAGATTGTTACGAGGGTAATACAGGCACAGACAGCAGACTCATTTTGCCAGGAGCAAATTGTACGGCTTTTAGCCGAGGGTGCTGAGTCCTATTCAATTAGTTCCGATGGAGGTTTAAGGTTTAATGGGAGATTGGTGGTCCCAGAAGGAGCAGACTTACGTCATGCAGTGATGACCCAGTCTCACGGGTCCCGATTTGCGGTGCATCTCGGGGGAGATAAGATGTACCAGGATATGAGACGACAATACTGGTGGAGTGAGATGAAGAAGGATATTGCTGAGTTCGTGTCCAAGTGTTCTACTTACCAGATGGTAAAGGTGGACCACCAGAAACCGTTGGGATTGCTTCAGCCGTTAGAAATACCCACGTGGAAGTGGGAGAGTATCTCCATGGATTTTGTTACTGGGTTGCCTACATCACAGCGGGGCCACAACTCCATCTGGGTGATTGTGGACCGTTTGACCAGGGTGGCTCATTTTCTGCCAGTACGGACAGACTATACCACGGGCCAGTACGCTCAGTTGTTCATTGCTGAGATTGTTAGACTACATGGGGTGCCCCTGGATATTGTGTCAGATAGAGACAAGATTTTCGTGTCGCGTTTCTGGGAGAGTTTTCAGGAGGCCATGGGTACAGAGTTGAGGTTGAGTTCAGCTTATCACCCACAGACAGATGGACAAACAGAGCGTACCAATCAGATGTTGGAGGATATGCTACACAAGTGTGTCCTTGATTTGGGGGGAGGTTGGGAGCCACATCTTCCACTGGTGGAGTTTGCTTATAATAACTCTTATCAGTTCACGATTGGCATGGCTCCGTTTGAGGCATTGTATGGCAGGCCTTGTCGTTCTCCCACTTGTTGGTTAGAGGTGGGGGACAACAAGCTGCTCGGACCAGTGGTGATTCAGGAAACCTCCGCTAGGATTGAGATTATCAGGAGTCGCATTCGGGTAGCCCAGGACAGGCAGAAAAGCTACGCCGATGCAAAACGGTTCTTCCGAGAATTTAATGTGGGAGACCAAGTATTACTACGTGTATCTCCTATGAAATGAGTGATGAGGTTTGGGAAGAAAGGGAAACTGACCCCTCGGTACGTGGTACCATTTCCCATTATCGAGAGGATTGGGCCGGTAGCATACCGATTGGGACTACCAGAACATT
This sequence comes from Sambucus nigra, assembly GCA_949130495.1. Taxonomy (NCBI): domain Eukaryota; kingdom Viridiplantae; phylum Streptophyta; class Magnoliopsida; order Dipsacales; family Adoxaceae; genus Sambucus; species Sambucus nigra. The sequence continues at coordinate 231,628,042 of OX422222.1, forward strand.
TACACCGCATTCACAATGTATTTCATATCTCGTCGTTGAGACGATACCTTCAGGATGACATGGCCCACACCCACATCGCGATTGAGGAGATTGACTTACAGCCCGATAGCTCTTACGAGGAGAGACCAGTGGTGCTATTCTAGACCATAGCGAAAGGAGATTGAGGTCAAAAGTAGTTCCACTTGTACGGGTTCAGTGGGAGCATCATAATGTGGAGGAATCCACTTGGGAGCGTGAGGCAGACATGCGTGAGAAGTACCCAGAGTTATTCTTACCAGGTATACCTTAAATTTTTTCGAATTTCGGGACGAAATTCCGTTATTAGGGGGGGAGTATGTAATACCCCGTATTTTTATGGCTTTTAATTTTGGGGATTTATTAAATTTAATTAGAGATATTAATTTAATATTAATCCTAAAAATTATTTAAATACTCACTAGCGTGATGAGAGTTAGTAATTATTGGAATTTTGTTGTAAGTTACTTTATGGGTAAAGTAAGTGGTGTAATTGAAATTAGTAAAATTATCACGAGAATCTAATTTGATAATTTTGGAAATTTATCGGGACGCGCTTGTGTCGTGTCGGGATTAAATTCGAATTATTAAAAGTGAATAAATTATAAGTCACCCGTATGGTCATTTTGAGTGCGTCAATGTGTCCGGAAGGGTCGAGATAGTCAAAATAATGTACCCGGGGGTTTAGTTTGGGTCTAGGAGCGTTTTTAGGCTAATTAACATCCCGGGAGGGCGTTTTAGACATTTTATATTTTTGGGCATGGAAACCCACGATTTTTCTAACGTTATATCAGATGGTAGGAGTCATCTTCTAGGGTTAGAAGAACCATAAACCATAGACGGCCATTGGAGAGGAAGAGGAGAAGCTTTCCAAGGAGTTCTAGGCCAAGAACTCCACCGTTTGCACCGCCGTCACCGCCAAACTTTAGATCGCGCAACGAGGATCACAACCACACCAATATTCTCCACAAATCTGAGCCAAATATTTCCAAGCAAGTATCTATCTTGCTCTATTTCAGTTAATGCTTCAATGATATTAGTCTAGGGTTGATTAGGACTAGTTTGCGAAAGAAAAACCTATTTTGGAAACTCGAATTTGCATGATGTATGGGTAAAAGACGTATTCTGGAAATCAAATTCACATGTAGAGGTTGAACAACGAATTTGCATTAAGTTAGGAGTATAAAATCTGGGAAAGGAATGGGAAGAAACTAAACAAAGAAAATATTAGGGTTCTTCAAATTTTTCTGGATTTTAACCCTTTTAATTCGTTATAATTGATGAAAACTTGCATGTCTTACGTAGAATATTCATTATTTGGAGATATAACACTTGTGGTATAATTTGTTGGAAGTTTGGAAATCAAATATGATGATTTGAATAATTTTGGAATAGCATTCCCGTAACTGGAAATTCTGCAGTTTCGCCATACCTGCTTGATCGATCAATCGACCCAAGAGCATCGATCGATCGACGCATCGATCGATCGATCGACCTCTCCTGGAAAACTCAAATTCCCCTTTTTAAATAGGTTGTTCCAACTTAAATGTATAGAAATTCTTGGACATTATTGTTAGAACATTTTGGGATATAAAGAAGACCAGTAGGACTTTACAAAAATGGAACCTTTAATGTAAGACGAGATTAACATTTAACGGAGGTGTTTTACACTTAAGGAACAATGGGAACGTGCGTCTAAAGAGTGAGACTCGTAAGGAAGTTACGTCGTAAAGTAAAAGAGTACCTACTGAAATTACACTTGGGGAGATAGGATTTCACTAGTGTTACGAAGAAGGTTTGGAATAAACCCATAACTAAGAATAAGAGACGAACCGTTATACGGGATAATCTAGTAATGTGCAATAAGAATAAATATCATAAGAATGGGTCGTGGGTGTACCTAAATTTGAAATGGGAATGGTAGTATACATATATGACTGTGTTTATGCATATACTATATACGTGTAAAAATCATGCCCGCGCTACTTCCTATCACTGAGGTTACCGCGTTGTAACAGTCTTATCTCGATGGGACCTTTATGGGGGATATTGACTTGTACCCTAGAACATAGGAATCCTTGGTACAGGCTATCGGATCGGTCCTAAGAGACGTGAGGGTATGTGCTGACCTCTTAGTGACTTGGAACTATGATTCGCCTCAATTTGTATGTGTTTTGTGTTAATACAGTTCGAGAGTAATTCCGAACTAGTATTTCCCTTAGTACGAGTGATACGGGAACTTGATAGCAGAGTATGTCAGCACCATAAATTTTATGTGGGGTGCCGATAGTATATATATATATTATATGAGTGATTAATATATATATATATATATATATATATATATATATATAAACTTGAAATTTGGGAACTATCTACTGTGACTAAAGGTAGGTAAGTAATGAATATTTATTTCAACTTGGATATAAGTGTTTGAAAAGTTTGAGGCAATACTGAGAAACTTTATAATCAAATGAAGTTTATGTGAGAACTTTGTTTTTAAAAAAATTAATCTTCTTAACACTAGAAATTGTCGTCATGAAACCTTGTGAGTAACTTAAAATAAGCTAAACTATTGGGAGTAGTAGTGCGGTAGGTGTGCACATTAGAAGAGAGGTGAGAATTTCTCAAGAGAGTGTCGCACACTAATATGATTGTTGCATTAGCCAGTAAGCATTTTAAATACTTGCTAAACTAAATTTTAAACTGTTTTACAATCGGGCTCTGACCCGTTTCGTATTTTCTCTTCTCTCTTGTATATATATGTATATATTACAGGTGCCCACCCACAGGGGCGTCTTGCATAGGATCCTTTGGAAGGAACGTGCTGCAGCTTAGGTGGGAGTTGCAGGACTCTTGATTAGACGACCTCATTATTGATTCCATTTCTAGATCTATTTTATCTAGTTGGGCATGTGGGCCCCTTTTCCATTATTCAATTGGTTTTATCAGAGATTGTGATTCGTTTATTTCCAGTATTTATACTTTGGCATTGTTACTGTCAGGATGTTTTCCTTTGAAGTTTTAAAGTCGGAATTAATTAGTTGGATGCTTAAATTGCTTGGATTATATTTTCCAGTATAGTTGTTGTGTGATTCTTAAACTATGGATTATGAAAGGTTTTAAATGTTGGTTTTAAACATAATTTTGGAATTGATATCTAAAAAAAAAATGGTTTTGTCACTTAACTTAATTATTTAGGGTGTTTAATTTGAAAAGTTATTTTTGCGACAGTGATGGTAAGAATGAACCAACCGTTCACCTTCGTTATAATTTAATAAAGGGCTGATCACCCGGTATTTAATTAGGCGGGGTGTCACAAATACACATTATGCAATGTGTCATCCTATCCATCGAGGATATAGCTTTTGCAAAGGAAATTGACATGTTTACACACATCAATGGCAGTTAATGCTGTCCTATCACTTTCCTCATCATCTACCACAAAAGCATCTCCATGTAAATACCTTGAAATATTTAGAGTTGTAAGATATAACATTTTCTGTTGCCATATCCTGAAATTAAGTCTACTTTTTCGGGGGTTTCACCATCACTAACATGAAGGAGCAGTGATGGTAAATTAGCATAAATAAAGTTGGCAACTTCGAGGATGTTGCCATTTTTTACCTGTTAAATACACAATTTACAGAAGTGATTTAATTAACAAAATTGTAAAAGTGGTAGATATATTAATAGTGTAATGAAATGAAGAAACATAAACAGATTCAGTAAATACAAAAACCCATCACATAATCAAAATATGAAAACAAAAAAATTCTACAACCAGATAGATGGTTTTGAAAGAAAATATCTCTGCTCTGAAAAAACAGGGTCAGAATTTCAAGAAGAACGTAGTGGAAAAACAAGTACAGAAAGAGCTACTAAAATTATTTTTTAAAATCGATTTTCCAACAATTTATGTTTTACTAGAATACAAAATACGAAAACAACAATATACTCTTACAGCTTGTTTGGGAGTTCTATTTTGAAGAGAAAAGAAAGGAAAGGAAGGGAAATTATGTTTCTTTTCCGTCGTTTGGAAGTTTACATAGAAGAGAAAGTGTTGTTTTGCCATTTTCCGTCATTTAGGAGTTTAAAAGGAGAGAAAAGAAAGGAAAATTTTAAAAAAAAATTCTCTTCCTTTCTCTCCAAAACTTTCCTTCCAAATCGGAAAGAAATGGAAAGAAACGAAAATTTTCTAAAGAATGTATCTTATTTCCTTTAAAAAAATTATTTTCCTTCCAACTCCCAAACACTAGAAAAGAAAATTATTTTATCTTCCTTCCTAAATCTTTTCTCTTCTCTTCCTTTCTTTTCTTTTCTCTCCTAATAAAACTTTCCGTTCTTTTCCTTTCCTTCCTTTAAAAAACTCCCAAACAAGCTGCTAAAGCCTGATGACAAAGAACTGATGAAAGGAAAAGATCTAGTCGAATGTATGACACTCTCTCCTTATTAGTATATGAGATGGATTGAGGGGCAATCTTTTTGATTTCTTTGTGTTTATGTGTGTAAGTGCAAAGTATTAATCCTGCTGTGTTTACATCAACTTTTCACCATTAATCACCTAGGTGAAAAATAACCCTGAGTCAGAAGGGTCTTAGAGGGTCAAAAGAAGGAGAAAGGGAGTTGTTTTAGCCTCCTTGGGTCAAAAGGAGAAAATTAGTCATTTTATAAAAACACTATATCCCTTCAAACAGCACTGTATTATATGTAAGAGGAAGTAACATCAAACTCATTTTTCTTTCTTCGGCCTCATTTGGTTTGGGTACAAATATTTTAACCAAGCTGAAACAGAAAATAGTAAGATATATTTCATCTATTTAAGGTTAAGAAAATTTGTTCGTAGCTATTGTAGATAAGTGTATACGCTATGATTATGTGATTTCAACCAAAATAGTGAACAAATTTGAACTTCGAACACGTGAGTGGACCGAAAAACACTTCCCTCGCGATTTTTCATTCTTGTGAAAATTATTTTACCCAAATCAAATGGGCCCTTATCCTCTATTTCAATCAAACAGGAGGATTGGACAGGTTTCCACCATAAAATATGTAAAACCTACCCGTTCATCAAGTGTATCATCACAATGCTCACTTAAGACCTGGTCTTCCTCTGCCCTGGCTGGATCGGAGAATTTAACACTGCTATTCTTCTCGGAATCCGATCCATTCCCACCCCTTGTCCCCTCGCCATGTTTAACCTGAAGGACTAAACAATAAATTATAATAGACACTTCTTACTTCCAAGAGTGAAAAAAGAAGTGGAAGGACCAGTTACCCTGTGCTTGAGAAGCTTGACCCGCATGCCATATCGCCAGTCTTGTTCATCTTTTAAAGTAGCAACCTAAATCCAAATACCATGAATGACAACATAAATAAAATTTTAACAGTTTCAATTCAATTATCATAAATGGTATGCCCTGATAATAAGAACAAAACCGTACACTTACAGCTTTGTCAGCAGCCTCTACAGTCTCATACTCCACAAGAGCATGTAACTGAATATAGAAACAAGAAGAATGTATAACCATCAGCTGAATCTAATAAACATGCAATCATAAAATCAACTTGGCATGTTCAAACCCAGAAAGGTGGCTTTGAAGAAAAAATTATGCTGGTTACGAGTTACCATGTACAATTTTTATATGTCGAACTCTGTCGCGCTGTCATGTTCTTAGCATGGACACTTGGCACTCTCAAAGCATGATAATTTATCTCCTCTTTACTATTCAATGAGATCTGCCCCAAAGGGCTTGAGATCATTTTTGTTGGAATATGTCATCCGTGGAGACTAGAAAAACAGAACTTTTATGAAGATGTATTGTCCAAGCTACTTTTTGGCTTTTGTGGTGCGAAAGCAACATCAGGATTATTGAGGATGAGAAGAAGAAGAAGAAAGAGAGCTTATGGAAGAGTATCAAATTTATGGTCACACCATGGGCTTTGATGTTAGGGGTGGCAATTTTTGACACGACACGATAACCCGACACGAACTCGACACGAAGTTAGCGGGTTAGGGTTGACGATTTTTTGACACGAACCCGAATATGACACGACCCGCCAACACGAATAATAAACGGGTTGGGTTAGTGTCAACACGTATAACTCGAAAATGACACGAATAGACCCGCTTAACTCATATTTTATGGAGAATATATTAGATAATTTATATATCTTGATAGACATTCTATAAAATTCATGGAGAATCAGATGATAAATTATTTATGTGTTGAAAGAAGTTGAAATTAATTAAATTTAACTTATTGTAGGCCTATGATTGGTATGATTGGTTAAGAGAGAAGAAAAAAATTATTTTATATTTTACTTAATGGGTTATGCGGGTCAACCCGAACACGACACGATAATAAATAGGTAGGGTTAGTGTTTGCTCATCTGACCCGATTAGTTAAATGGGTCAGGTTAGGGTTGACTAATACTTGACACGAACCCGACTTGACACGACCCGAACACGGCACGACGCACACGAATTGCCACCCCTATTTGATGTGTTTGTGATACGTAGCGATACGTAGCGCGTGAATCGTGATTGTGCTCTCGGAAGAAGACTATCTTTTATTTTGTATTTTAGTTTGGGATAATATTGTCATTTCCTTTTATTTTTAGTCTTCAATTGGTCTCCAAGCATGTTTGGAGCTAATTAGTCATTTTTAGTTATTAGTTGTCATTTTTAGTCTTTTGGGTTGGTTACCAAGTAATTTTTCTCCTATAAATATGCTCTTCGCATTCATTTTTAATCACGCTTGAATAATGAGAATGAGAATGAGAATATATATATATATACAGACAGAGAGAGAGAGAGAAACTCATTTCGTTTTTATTTGTTGGTGTTGTGTAGTTAGTAGTTGTTGTGAAGTAATAATAACGCTTCGGTATTCATAGATTCACATCAAATTGGTATTAGAGTTGAGTTTGCTCATGGTGTTCGTCGTGGTGCGTGAAGTGGGTATCGAGTTGTGAGATTCCAACTCGGGCAACCCTTCATTTGTTAGATTGATAAATGTCCACATAGGAATCGGGTAGATGAAAACCGTAGATTCCATCACCGCTATTTAGGGGGATACCAACCCTTTTAGCCACCACTTTTCCACCCTCTACCACCTCATCTTCTTCCACCATCACCTCCCGCCACACAACAACCACTACACTCCGAAATACAACCTCATCTTCTTCCTCACCCTCTGAAACACTCCCCCACCCTCCTCTATAGCTCTAAACCTAACCCCACCACCCCCAAACTCCAAACTCTAACTCCAAACTTTACCCTAATCTGACCTAACCTCTTTTTAACCCTTTCTCCACTCATCCATACCCAACCAGCAACCACAATCAAACCTGATCAAAAAACGGACCTGCCTTACTTTGACCCGGTCCCCTACCCCCTATTTGACCTCAAATCCGGTCAAAATTGGTCCAATGGCCTATTTTTGACACAACTCAAGACTTCCATGAAAAATGCGTCCCACTTTGGATCCATTTTCGACTATTTGCCATTTTTGGGTCCGATTTTTTAGACTGTCGCCGCCTTCAGTCCGCTTGTTTCATCATCATACTCGCAAAGGTGCGGTCTCCAGAGTTTCCATCCAGTCAGATTCAAGGGTCCACCAAGCCGAGTTGCAATCATGTGCTCGTAGCGTGAAGAAGGCAGATATAGTCGTCAGTTTTTGGTTGCTCGGATTTTGTAGGGAACAATGTCGGGATTGGGTATATTAGACCCATATTGATGAGGTTCATGCGCACGGCACTAATTAAAGTTTGGTCAGTCCACTTTCAGTTGATTTTGATTGGAGTCCGAAATCTTTCGAGAATTATATCATGTGGCATTGATGAGTCACCCTACACGCTCAAAGACGAGCTTTTCGAAGAAGGGGAGAATGATGTGTTTTGTGATACGTAACGACACGTTGCGTGTGGTTGTGCTCCCGCGATAAGACTATCTTTTATTTTATATTTTAGTTTAGGGTAATAACGTCATTTCCTTTTATTTCTAGTCTTTAAGTGCTCTCCAAGCACGTTTGGTGCTTATTAGTCATTTTTAGTTATTAGTTGTCCTTTTGAATCTTTTGGGTCATTACTTGGTTACCAAGTAATTTTTCTCCTATAAACAGACCTTGCTATATATTTGTAATCACACTTGAATATTGAGAACAAGAATATATAGAGAGAAAGAAACTCAATTCCTTAGTTTAGTTTTATTTGTTGTTCGTGTTGCGTAGTTAGTAGTTGTGTAGTTATAATAATAACGTTTCCGCATTCATAGATTCACATCATTATTATTTCGTTCTTTTGAGGGAGTTACTATTATTTTAATGTTTATATCTTGGAACAATTGTTTAAAGTACATAGTTTGTGTTCTCCCTTTTGTAGTGTGTGGGGAAGCCTTTTTTTAGCTTTTGAGCTATTTAAGGTGTATAGTGTTGTATTGTAATTTTGGACTTCCAAGTCCCATCATTTGTAGTTTTGTTCATATGAAACGGAATCTCTTGTTTCGGTAAAAGAAAAAAAGGCATGAGGAAAACTAAAAATGCTATCAATGAGTTTTTGTTTTCTTCAAGTAACGTCAAACTATTCATATTAATTTGTTTTTGCCCACACCAAACAATTGGTTAAGTAACAAGACTTTTCTACAGTTAACTCTAATACCCCGTAATTTTATGGCTTTTAATTATGAAATTAATTCAATGAAATTGCTTTTAATTGTGGGATTAATTAAATTAATTTGGGATAATTAATTGGAAATTAATTCGGATTTAAATAACTAGCGAGATGAGAGTTAGTATTTAAATATGATGATAATGTTGATTACTGAGTGATTTTGGTAATATGTGATTATTGAATTTATTAAAATTGTCGTGAGTTGAAAATACAGCAGTTTCGGTAATTAAGTTGGGACGCGCGTGTCAGTAGTGTCAGGACCCAATTTAATGGATTTAAAAGTATTTTATTTTTATGTCATCCGTATGATCATTTTGAGTGCGCCAACGTGTCCGGAAGGGTCGAGATAATCAGAAAACACTAGACGGGGGTTTAGTTTGGGTCCCGGGGTATTTTAGGCCTAACCGGCAACCCGAGAGGGTATTTTAGTCATTTTGACTTTTTGAGGAGCAGTAACCCACGAATTTTAAACTGATATCAGCCAACATTTGAGTCCCTTAGGGTTTTCACAACCAAAAATCATAATGGCAGTTAGAGAGGAAGAGAAGAAAGTTCCCAACGAAGAAACCACCCTAGAGGCTTTTGCACCACCGTCACCACCACCGGATAGATCGGAAAGAGAGGATCACTCCCATACCGTCTGCTTCAAAGGATCAAAATCTTTATTTTCCAGGCAAGTGATTTATCTTGCAAAGATTTATGGCATATGTTCTACATGATAAATTAAATTTGAAGACAAATTATGAATAATTGTGGTAATGTGAAATTGGAGACTAAATTATGAACTTGGGTAGGTTTGCATGTAGTGGACCTTCTAGAATCATTAAGAGAAAGAATTATAAACTAAGTGATAGCAAATCACAGAATTAAATTAAGGTTTATAATGATTTTTGAAGAGATGATGAAAAACTAGGGTTATAGTATTATTAATGACTTTTAATCCAAGAAATCGATAATCTGTGATGTTTTGATGAATCTTGAACGTTAAGACTAGTGTAGTAATGTTGGTTTCATGATTAGTATACTCATTTGGGGAGTTTGGAACGTTGTAATGTGATTTGGAGGTGTAAAAATGGTAGAATCCCGTAACTGTTAAAGGAATTCTGGGCAGATAACTGCTTGATCGATCGATCGCTCCAAGCATGTCGATCGATCCATCCATTTCTTCGATCGATCAACCCCTCTAGAGAAAAAGTGAAGTATGTTTCCTTTAAATAATTGAATAACTTCCGACCATTAGAAGTCTTTAGTGATGATTGATTGAGTATATTGGTACTTAGGGAAGACCAGCAGGATGGTATTTGAAGCCCGAAAAATTATTAGGTTTAATTGAGGTTACGTGGTAGACTTACAAATATCCGACTAATGAGGTATGATTGTAAGTTGTGAGAACCTGAATATATTTTGCTCCTATTATAATTTGAGGTTAAAGACTAAAAGGGGGAAACTTTAAATACTGAGATAACCTTTGAGACTAGCGGGGGACTTAGTAACCTTTTTGGGATAGGGAATGTACTCGGAGCTATACGTAGAGAGTTATAGCGTTAAAATCTATTGTGTAGAATAAATTGGACAATATTATTATATGTGTGAGACATACGATATGGGCCTGGAATATACCTATACTAAAATGATGATTATCTAAGTTGTGTGATTACTTAGTATCTGAATTATTGTGTGTATGACATACCTACCATACTTGCTATCACGGGAGGTTAGTTTTCGAAAAAGGACCATCTTATCTTTGTGTGCCTTCGGGGGGGGATTTAGTTTGGTACCTTAAGAACATAGGACTGTGAATGGCTTATTTGTGAGTTGATAAGTCAGCTGACCATGGGAGTGTAGGTATGTGCGTGACCCATGGGTATGTGAACTATTTTCGCCTCCAATATGTGTGATTTGTATTGAGACGGTTCCTGAGTGATTCGAAACACGTGATCCTTACGTACATGATGTACATGGATTTGATAGCAGAGTATGCGTGCACCGCAGCTTAGCCTAGGGGTGCCATATATGTATATATGTACTGAGAGTGATTTATAAATGTACTTGTGACTAGTTCACTGTCGCTTAGTAGATGTGAATAACTAAGATATTTGAATGGGTTAAGAATGTGAGAATTTAAATAACACTTAGAGATAAGTAATATAATGAATGTGAAAATGGGATATAAATATGACTTGTTTGGGTGTTACGAGTAAAAACCCTATGTTAGAATGCGAAAGCAGGAGTGGTACAGACTAGTTAGTTAGCGGCATAACTAGGATGGGTTAAGGGTATACGTTAGGCGTGCACATTAGTTGAGGGGTGAGAAACTCATGTGAGAGTACGCAACTAACATGTTTAATATATGTGTTGTTTAATATTGTAATTTAAACACTTGCTATATTTTTTAAACTGTTTTCACCTCGGGCTCTGACCCGTTTTCCTCCAAATCTATTTTGTTTGTAAAAACCTTTTAGGTGCCCAGCCACAGGGTCGCCAAGCATAGAAGTTTCATTCTGAAGACGTGTTGTAGCTGCTGTGGAAGCTACAGGATCTCGGTATTACACGCCTCGACATTTATCTTTAATTCCTTGAGAGTCATTCATATCAGTCAGGGCGTGTTGCCCATTCTTATTTAAAGGTTGTATATACAGACTTTCATTATTTCAAATATTGGTTTATTTATTCAGACTCTTGTATTGGGACTTTATTTTACTCTGGTATTATTATTGGAGTGTTCCAGACTCAGTTTATTTCTTTACGTTGGTTATTCATATGAGATTGTTTATGCAATTGATGGTTGATGGTTTAATTCTTGGTTAATTGTTAACTCATTTAATAAAATTTGGTATCTCTCTATTTTAAATATTAGGTGGCTAATAATTAATTAAATGTTTTCGACAGTGATGCTAAGACTGAACCAACTTGATATTCTGTATTAATTTAATAAAGGAGTAGCTACCCGGTATTTAATTAGACGGGGTGTCACAGGTGGTATCAGAGCATCAGGTTCTAGTGTCCTTTAGGATCTGTACGGCTTATTATGCTTCCAGTGTAGCTTTCTTTGATATAGAGCCCTATGTTTAGGATTGTTGATTTCTTTGGTGAGATTTCGTTCTCCTGCCATAATGTATATCATAGTGAATCTTATTTGCATTCGGGTGTGTTCGTGTGCCGAACAATCCAGTATGTCAGGCGAGGGCAGTTGGGCGGACAGCAAGAGGCAAAGCTCAGTTGAGGTTATTGGGTATATTCAAGAATGATGACCGTAGTTGAGATCACCCCTATTATGGCACGGAAAGCCAGGACGCTATAGTAGAAAGTGGGGTCAAACTAGACTCACCCAACAAGGTTGGATTGAGAGAGAGACGAAACATTTAAGAGAACCAGCAGTGGGAATTCTAGAAATGCGGAAATGGCGTGTGTTAGCCAACGAAGGTAAAATATCCAAAGGCTTGGGCATATGTCGGAATGTGGCTAACTGGGAGTGAAAATTTAGGGTAAAATTTTTCTTGGCTCGTAAGAGCAGAGTTACAATGGTGAGAGGCAACCACCACACTTAGAAGAGAAGGCGCATAGGTATGGTTTGACCACAAATTCCTTCATCAGATGTTCAAGATAAGATGCGAACGTTCTAAACTCACACAGGAGGGTCAGACAGAGGTCACTTTGTGAAAAGAAATTTAATCAATTAGCGAATCTTGCACCGGATGCAGTAGGTGCAATGGAGAAGAGGACTTTAAAGGGGAAAATTAACTTACAAGAAGAATTGCTAGCACTTCTGGGGAATTCTGTTTGGACGGTCAATGCAGATGGTAAAAATGTCGCGTTTTGTCAATATGGATGTTAACACTTCCCTGTGCGGGAGCTACAAGAATCGGAGAATTTAGTCAGAGAGTAAGACTGGGGGAAACGGTGTTGGTGAAGCACCACAAGGGGAAGACCCACCAGGGGACCTATTTAGATGATTCGGATAGCTGAATTTTTACCGAGCGATGGTGAATTCAGTAAGGGATGATGAAGCAAGTAGCATGTTCCTTAGGGCCATCAAAGCTAAGGGAACAATGGAGGTAGCCATCAGAGTCGAGACTACCAAAGTCCGAGAGAAGGACAATCCTAACATGGTCGGTATGACCGGAGATAAGTGGATTATGTGTAGAGGTATATTGGGGAGAGTAAAACCCCATGTGTTAAATTTTCTCGAAGTGAGTAAAGGGACAAGCGTATGGTGCCTAGCAAGGGCAATAGTTAATGTAATTTTCGATTTGGTTCGGACAGACAGGCGTGTTACGTCCAAGAACCATTTAAGCAGCCAGGGCGATTGGCAAGGTAGGAGCATGAGTTTTACCTTCAGGGAATGAGGCACATTTTATGTGACACGAGCGAGTCACTACATTTTGATTATTGCTAGGTTCGCATGTAAGACGAGTTTAGTACTTATATCGACAACGCTGTTATTAAGTGAATATTTCCTTGGTATAGCGTGGTTATCTTTAGTGTGTCCGCGGAGGATGGATGGGAGTATCGATAGTGGTATATACTTTATTGAGATTACTCATTTTAATGCTATGTTATACGAGTATGATATTATCCTAATTATGGTTTTATAATATTGATCAGACCAATAGTGTGCGAATATTGCAAGTCTATCGGGATTACTACCTTGGTGTAGAATGTTTTGTTCTGGCGAGACCCCATCTGCGAGAGGGTCGGGATCGCGTTTATATACTTATATATATGTATATGTATATATATATTATCGAGACTTCGAAAGGTATAATGGTCTCAGATATTTGATCCCGGTATGTGTAGGGACTTTATTGATATGATTCGGAGTGTATTTGGTCTACTGTTCAGCGAAAAGATTTAGTTGATTATTATAATTAACGCTCAGGACGTGGTAATAGGAAGAGTGCATTGTTATATCACCCTTTAGAGACGTGGAAGTTAATACTCATAGTTGTATGTATGGGGACGGGATTTTGCGAGCCCCGATTAGGCCTGTCAACGGGTCGGATCCGGGTCGGGTTTAGGGAGATCCAGATCCGTGTAATCGGGTCTTCATTGGGTTCGGGTTCGGGTCCGGGTCTTCATCGGGTCTACAATATTGGATCCAGACCCGGATCCGTTCGGGTCTCGGGTTCGGGTCCGGGTCTAGCCAAATATATACATTTATTTTATATTTTTTTATAATATCCCCCTTCTTTATTTTTTAATCTTAAATTAAAATATTTTGTAATGTATTATAGAATATTATTAGTATAGATAAAACATATATTATTTATATTTATTATATACATAAATATATATTTTTATATATATTACTTAGATGTTATATTGATAAGATATATTTATAAATATATATAAATTTATAGTATATGTATATATATTTAAAAAATAATATTGTATAATTCGGGTCGGGTCCGGGTCTTGTATAAGATCCAGACCCTACCCGTTTAATAAACGGGTCTTCGGGTATTCGGGTATTCGGGTCTCGGGGCCAAAAAATATGCTCAGACCCTATTATACGGATCGGGTCCGGGTCCAGACCTGACCCATTGACAGGCCTAGCCCCGATTATATTTGCATGATGTTTATGGAATGTGATTACCATCAATGTTAAGAGACAGTGTCTTTCGGAAGAAGTTCCTTGTTTAAGTGTAATTGCGGACGGAGATGTAACTTTTGTTGTCAAGAGACGGGAATATAGGGGTACATGTTATGGACTGAGGTCCTAACGGATTCCGATGACCGACAATGCAAGGTAGTAGTGTATCGGGGGGTTCCTTGTTTGGATTTCACTTTGCGAGACATCCCACTCATGAAATTTAGCGTAAGGTTGGTAGTAGGGAGATGTTTGGCCATTCGTCCATGAGTTGGGTACCTCGGTCGTTATGGAAGTATGTAGTTATAACTGAAAGTTAAACGGTAAATTACAATATGAGGCCAGTAGAGCCAGTTAGGTGGTGAGGAAGTATTAAAAATTTTGTTTTATTACGGCGGGTTGAAGGACGGAATAATGTTTAGGAGGATTTAGAATTTCAAATTCGGGGGTGCTTGAGAACGCCCTAGTGGTATAGCCACGTTGCGAATGCATGGGCAATAAAGAGTTTGGAATACGTATGAAGCGTATATGATGTTTAAAACCGTATGCACGGTTTATAGGAAGTGTAGACACCCTGGTTTGCTGAGGCAAGAATCGCAGGAAGAAGAGACAGAGATGGGTGAATTTATGCTTGTGGGACTAATGTGACAAAATGGAAGTGGTAGAGTGGATTAAGCGTCGTGAGAACAACGACAATCTAAATATTCATGTGCAATCAGAGTAGCACGTCCGAATTTGGTTGAAAGGCGGTAGGAAGCCATTTAAAAAGGGGTATCCCTTGAGAAGGCAAATAATTAACTATTCTGGACAAATTGGAGCAGAGTTCTACCCAGTAGAATATTGAGAGTGACTGCGCGTAAATAGAATGTTGATGTCAATAAGGTATAAAGAGTCCAGAAGTGCACATCGTGGTGAAAACTCTTGGTATGCACCGAGGAAAGAAGAGGGTTATTAAGTATCACTTAACGGGAAGAATTATAAGTGAAATTCGGTGTTGAAAGGGGTATAGTAAGTAGCAGATCGGTTGGAGTAAGAGGATCAACCAGAAAATTTTGTATCAAGCCGACGATTCCAGTGATGGAAGAGTCAAGTTGGTAAATTTCTTTGATGGGTTGCCAACTTGTAGATAAGTAACGAGTTCCTTCGAATGTGTGGAACAGGTTGTCCAGAAGGAAAGTAATTTTTACATCCTTGGGTGATTTACACTATTAGATAGTGAACGCGCCGATACGTGGTCCTACCAACTATTATTCTGAACTAGGATGAGATCCCCGAAATCCACCTTCAACATGGGGTATCAGGAAGTAGTGGGGATAACGTTTCGTTTTGAGAAGGGTGTCTCGCCTATAGCCCGAGGAGTAGGCGCTAGGTGATTGACGACTGGTGGAGCCGTATGGAAGAAATTTTGGACTCATTGTGATCATTTCATTTCCACAACGAGAATAACCAGTAAGTGAAGTATAATATGGTAATAGGAAGAGGATATTACCTAATAGTAGAGTTGTGTGAAAGCACCCGTACCTATTTATAGTGGAAAAGGTGCTTACAGATGTTTTGTGTAGGTAAACCTTACTATCCTTCCTCTAGATGCTTAGAGGTGAGGGGATTATCAGAGTGTTGGGATCAGTCATAAGTTAGAGTCCGACGAATATATGGGATAACCACCAACCGTTTTACGTGGCTTTTTCTTTTGTAAAAGTCACGCCGCCGGGAACAGAGATTCGAAGAACGGGCAAGAGTAATCAGATTTTCTATGGTTTCTCCGAGGATGGGTGTTATGTGTTTAGATAAACGCAGGAGTTGATACAAAGTCAGGTGAAAACTCCCAATAATATTGAGAAATGCGGCCAATGATGTATAGGCTATTCTTATTCGAATGTTGCTTAGTAAGAGCACACGTGAGGTTTATTTACTGAGGTGTGACCCTATAACTGATAAAGTGTCAAGAGTGTTCAACAAGCTTGTTGGGAAACGAGGGCTGTAGTGACCCCGATAAAGTGTCGAGAGTGTTCAACAAGCTTGTTGTGAAGCGGAGGCTGTAGTGATTGAGCCTTACTTTGAATTTTGTTTTGAGTACTAGAGGATACCGGAAAAAAAAATCCAGGTATGCCTTACTTTTCCGAATTTCGGGACGAAATTCCGTTATTAGGGGGGAAGTATGTAATACCCCGTAATTTTATGACTTTTAATTATGAAATTAATTAAATGAAATTGCTTTTAATTGTGGGATTAATTAAATTAATTTGGGGTAATTAATGGGAAATTAATTCGGATTTAAATAATTAGCGAGACGAGAGTTAGTATTTAAATATGATGATAATGTTGATTACTGAGTGATTTTGGTAATATGTGATTATTGAATTTATTAAAATTTTCGTGAGTTGAAAATATGGCAGTTTCGGTAATTCAGTTAGGACGCGCGTGTCAGTCGTGTTAGGACCCAATTTAATGGATTTAAAAGTATTTTATTTTTATGTCATCCGTATGATCATTTTGAGTGCGCCAACGTGTCCGGAAGGGTCGAGATAGTTAGAAAACACTAGCCGGGGGTTTAGTTTGGGTGCCGGGGTATTTTAGGCCTAATCGGCAACCCGGGAGGGAATTTTAGTCATTTTGACTTTTTGAGGAATAGCAACCCACGAATTTTAGACTGATATTATCAACCAACACTAGAGTCCCTTAGGGTTTTTGAAAAGCGCGACGAGCGCGGGGCGTGTGATATCGAAATAAAAATATTATATTCGCAAGATTCCAATTTAAACCATATTCAATTTGAGTCTATTTTGGAACAAAATAAATACAACCCATAAACATAAAACCAGATATTTAATTGAACACGGTATTTCAATTAAATCCTAAAATATGCATCTAGATGATATATCAAATAAATATAAAGCATGTGACACAAGATATCAGGAAAAATCCCCGCAGGGCAAAACCATATTATTTTCAGTATAATTTGTAAAGAACGGTTTACACGGATTATAAAGAAAATAAATGTGACATACGAAAATACCCGCAGGTGTCGGTTCCGATGTCGTCCGCTGGAATCTCCCGCAAGAATTCCAGATGGTCAGCAATGGAGAAGATACCGGCTTCTCTACAAAATTACTCCCCGAGAGTAGAAAATACCTCTTGAAGGTTTATGATGTATATCTCTTGTGTGTATCTTGGGAGAGGGAAGAGCACATTTATAGGGAGGATAAAGACTCATAAAAACAGCTTGAGGAAGACAAGGAAAAGCATGGCCGGAGTTCCCTCAAAATGTTGTCAAAAGTGGTGCAAGTGGAGACAACATTATAGCACAAAAATTCTGCCAGCCACAGGGGACCCGAACCGGTTCGGGGTCCCTGCGAACCGGTTCGCCCCCCCGAATCGGTTAGGGCTGGGTTCGGGGACAATCGCTGGCCAAAGGGTTCAAAACACTTAAATATTTCAGGTTTCTTTAAGTATTTTTCGCCAAAATCAAAAGGCCAAAACTTCTTCACCGTAGCTCGGAATAAGGTGCCGTTTCTTTCAGTATCTTCGTTGTGGCAAGCTCTTCAACTTTTCAGTTGACCGGTTCTCAGGACGGTGGTTGTACAATTACCAAAATGCCCTTGAACATCCCTAAAATCGTGGAACGTGAAATCGTTGAGGCATATATAGGACACTTGATAAATGCATGATTCCCGAAATTCGGATTGAGGCCGTCAAGTGAGATCGTGAACAGACGTGCCTTTTGTAGCGGCGTATGACATACACAAATTAAACATTTCGGACATGATAAATTTGTCCTTACAGTTTTCACAACCAAAAATCATAATGGCCGTTAGAGAGGAAGAGAAGAAAGTTCCCAAAGAAGAAACCACCCTAGAGGCTTTTGCACCACCGTCACCACCACCGGATAGATCAGAAAGAGAGGATCACTCCCACACCGTCTGCTTTAAAGGATCAGAATCTTTATTCTACAGGCAAGTGATTTATCTTGCAAAGATTTATGGCAAATGTTCTACATGATAAATTAAATTTGAAGACAAATTATGAATAATTGTGGTAATGTGAAATTGGAGACTAAATCATGAACTTGGGTAGGTTTGCATGTAGTGGACCTTCTAGAATCGTTAAGAGAAAGAATTATAAACTAAGTGATAGCAAATCACGGAATTAAATTGAGGTTTAAAATGATTTTTGAAGAGATGATGAAAAACTAGGGTTATAGTATTATTAATGACTTCTAATCCAAGAAATCGATAATCTGTGATGTTTTGATGAATCTTGAACGTTAAGACTAGTGTAGTAATGTTGGTTTCATGATTAGTATACTCATTTGGGAAGTTTGGAACGTTGTAAATTGTAATGTGATTTGGAGGTGTAAAAATGGTAGAATCCCGTAATTGTTAAAGGAATTCTCGGCAGATAACTGCTTGATCGATCGATCGCTCCAAGCATGTCGATCGATCGACCCATTTCTTCGATCGATCGACCCCTCTAGAGAAAAAGTGAAGTATGTTTCCATTAAATAATTGAATAACTTCCCACCTTTAGAACTCTTTTGTGATGATTGATTGAGCATATTGGTACTTAGGGAAGACCAGTAGGATGGTATTTGAAGCCCGGAAAATTATTAGGATTAATTGAGGTTAAGTGGTAGACTTACGAATATCCGACTAATGAGGTATGATTGTAAGTTGTGAGAACCTGAATATATTTTGTTCCTATAATAATTTGAGGTTAAAGACTAAAAGGGGGAAACTTTATATACTGATATAACCTTTGAGACTAGTGGGGGACTTAGTAACCTTTTTGGGATAGGGAATGTACTCGGAGCTATACGTCGAGAATTATAGCGTTATAATCTATTGTGTAGAATAAATGGGACAATATTATCATGTGTGAGACATTCGATATGGGCCTGGAATATACCTATACTAAAATGATGATTATCTAAGTTGTGATTACTTAGTATCTGAATTATTGTGTGTATGACATACCTACCATACTTGCTATCACGGGAGGTTAGTTTTCGAAAAAGGACCATCTTATCTTTGTGTGCCTTCGGGGACGATTTAGTTTGGTACCTTAAAAACATAGGACTGTGAATGACTTATTTGTGAGTTGATAAGTCAGCTGACCATGGGAGCGTAGGTATGTGCGTGACCCATGGGTATGTGAACTATTTTCGCCTCCAATATGTGTGATTTGTATTGAGACGGTTCCTGAGTGATTCGGAACACGTGATCCTTACGTACGTGATGTACATGGATTTGATAGCAGAGTATGCGTGCACCGCAGCTTAGCCTAGGGGTGCCATATATGTATATATATACTGAGAGTGATTTATATATGTACTTGTGACTGGTTCACTGTCGCTTAGTATATGTGAATAACTAAGATATTTGAATGGGTTAAGAATGTGAGAATTTAAATAACACTTGAGATAAGTAATATAACGAATGTGAAAATGGGATATAAATATGACTTGTTTGGGTGTTATGAGTAAAAACCCTATGTTAGAATGCGAAAGCAGGAGTGGTACAGACTAGTTAGTTAGCCGCATAGCTAGGATGGGTTAAGGGTATACGTTAGGTGTGCGCATTAGTTGAGGGGTGAGAAACTCATGTGAGGGTATGCAACTAACATGTTTAATATGTGTTGAAACACTTGCTATATTTTTTAAACTGTTTTCACCTCGGGCTCTGACCCATTTTCCTCCAAATCTATTTTGTTTGTAAAAACCTTTTAGGTTCCCAGCCACAGGGTCGCCAAGCATAGAAGTTTTATTCTGAAGACGTGTTGTAGCTGCTGTGGAAGCTACAGGATCTCAGTATTAGACGCCTCCACATTTATCTTTAATTCCTTCAGAGTCATTCATATCAGTCAGGGCGTGTTGCCCATTCTAATTTAGAGGTTGTAGATACAGACTTTCATTATTTCAAATATTGGTTTATTTATTCAGACTCTTGTATTGTGACTTTATTTTACTCTGGTATTATTATTGGAGTGTTTACTAGAGACTCAGTTTATTTCTTTATGTTGGTTATTCATATGAGATTGTTTATGCAATTGACGGTTGATGATTTAATTCTTGGTTAATTGTTAACTCATTTAATAAAACTTGGCATCTCTCTATTTTAAATATTAGGTGGCTCATAATTAATTAAATGTTTTCGACAGTGATGCTAAGGCTGAACCAACTTGATATTTTGTATTAATTTAATAAAGAAGTAGCTACCCGATATTTGATAAGACGGGGTGTCACATTAACTTCAAAAGAAAGTTCACAAACAAAACTTTAATAGGCTTCTTACTCGAGTATTTTCGAGTTGTTTCTTTATATATCAATTTCCCTCAGGGCCAAACAAAGGGTTTAGAAACCAATAATGCAAAGCAAAAATATGAACTTAAAGTGGTAGACACCAAGAAAAGCATCACCACTAACAAATATCATGGAACAGAAGAGGGGTAAAGGTCAAAAGAAAAACAAAGAATAATCGAATGGAGGAAACAAAACGACAAATTATATATTTATTTCACACATTTAAACTAAAAAATGTCCAAAAAAAGGGTCCAAGCAGCCCAATTCAGTTCAATTCCCCTCGCCATATGCCCAGCTAATGCTGAGCTTTGGTTCAGGTACATCGGGGAGAATTTCACTTTTTTTCTAAAAGGAATAGCGGCAGTAGTTGCAACGAAGGTGGATAAGGAAGAATTTTTGCTCGTAAAAGAAGACGGTCCATCTGATTGAGAAGTTTTTGTGCAAACATTCCTTATTCTCACAACAAATCTCTACACGAAGGGGCAAATGTAGGGGGGCTTGAAGGTAATCTCTGAGTTAGAGAGAGCTTCCCCAATTAACTGAAAAGACTCAAGAGAAGGAAGCAGCACGAAGACAGCGAGGCAGCTCAGTGATGCAACTCAACGACGAAACTGGTTGAGAGAGCTCCTTTTTACCTTCCGTTCGTACTTAGCACTGTTCTAAAAAACCCGCCTAGGCTTGAGGCTTGGGAGAAACGCCCTGCCATAAGCTTTTTATGCCTTATTCTTGGTAAAACCCTTAAGGCGCACTTTTTTCTAAAAACAACAATGCTTTAGTGAAACAATATCGCCTTTTAAAGAATTTTTTTACAAAACGGATCATTATCTCATCCAAAATAATAAAATAGTATTTTAATTTGCATATATTCAGACATATTTTTATGATACGTACAATTTTAATATTTTAATAGCCTTGTTATGGTTAAAAAATATTAAAATATATTAAGAAGGCCTAAACGCCTTTTTACGTCTAACACCCGCCTAGGCTTCTAAGGCTTAAGGCTTGGCTTCCACGCCTCGATCACGCCCCACGTTTTTTAGAACCTTGCTACTTAGTCAAATTGTATTTTTTAATTACATTGATTGTAATGCTGTAACGATTGTATTGTTGTGTGTGAGGTCAAACAGTACTCGCGAGAGACCAGGCCTGGCAGGACCTGGGAGACCTCACATGCTCTATCGAATGACCTCGTCGTGGGAACTTCAGAGGGACTCGGTTTGGAAGATTAAGAAGTGAGACAACGTTAAGGCTTGTCTTGACTATCTTATGTACACCCGGTAAAACACCGACAGATCTTTCGTCGTGGTATATCGAGCTTTGAGCCAAACAACCCTCTACCAAATGTCAAATCTATTTAAGTGATGTCATTAGTCAGCAAAACACTATCCAATTCAAACTTCATACTCGAGTAAACCACTGTGGTATTGGCGCTAGACAGTTGGTGAGCCACCTCGGTGGTGACAATCCTCTGACGCACAGTGGTTAGGCAAAAAGCATGTTCTGGCATTTAATGATAATGACGTAGGGTGTGCTAACCCATCAAGTATTTAATGCTTGTGACTTAAAGTGTGAGGGGGATGTCTTCCACATTGTAAAGGATTGAGACATCTCAGAAAAGGTGTGGGACTATTTATTGGCCTCAACCACTTCTGAGATGGGAGAGTTCTTTCTAGAGATTTTATAGCTAGAGACAGAAAAAGAGATTAAGGAGAAGTTATGGCAAACCAGGTAGAGTTTAATCACCCACCATTGTCATTTATTGTGAAGCTTTTAATAGCTAACCAGAGATATATTAGAGGTTGTTGGCGTGTTAACTGCCTGCCAAGGTGTATCTAGGATGCTTACTCCTTTCGAGGCTAAGGAGTCCAAACTGCTACAGATTTGTGCTGAAGGTTTGCTCCCGAAGTACATGTGTCACCTCATAAACAAAACGCGCGAAGGAACTTTTGCGGCGTTTTTTAAAGCAGCAAGAAACATCTCGTTGGTCGTACGGCCAAACCCCGTCGTACTGCCTGTGATATTCAGGCAACCAATACAACCCGTTGTGGGACGTCGCCAGCCCTCACGAGTGGGATACACCGATGGAGGAGAGGGGGGCAAACAACCGATGAAGGACAACAAAAGGAAGTTCGTAGATATAGGATCCACCACCATTGCCTTGCACTGTTGAAGAGACCGTGAATTGCTACAACGCCATGGTGTAAGGGGGGCAGTCTATGAGCCCAAGGATACTCCAACGACGGAGCCAGATGCAGAAATAAGAGTTAATCCCAAATACTGCCAGATCCATCGAAAGATTGGCCATCCAACTGCGACCTGTTTTACACTGAGGAAGATTATAAGCAAACATATGAAGGCAGGAACACTGCAGATCCATCAGGAGAACGACAATAACAAACCACTACGAGTATATGCAGTTAACCTGGTAGTTGCTTACGACGAAGAAGCTGAGAGGCAGGCGAGGTAACTAGTGGTGGGGCAAAAAGAGTTTGAGGAGGCATTAGAAGACTGCACGAGAGGAATGGCCAACGTTGTGATAGCCTACGATGAAGCAAGCGCAAGAAATGTGGAGGATGTGTATAACCTTGATAGCGAGAAAGTAAACTAAGCGCTGGAATTAGGGGTGGCAATTTTAGAAACGACATGAAAAAACAACACGGAACGACACGAAATTGACCCAAAATTGACACGATGTTTCATGTTCGTGTCGTGTTTTTTTGACACGAAGTCGTGTCGTGTCGTGTTCGTGCCTTAATTATGAGTCGTGTCGTGTCGTGTTATCGTGTTATCGTTTTTTTTAAGCCTGAAATTTATGAAATTATGGTTGTTGTGTCGTGTCGTGCCGTGTTATTTTTTATTCGGGTCGTGTTCGTGTCAGCTAAAAAAAACACGAATTCGTGTCGTGTCGTGTTCGTGTCCGAAAAAAACTTGTCGTGTCGTGTCGTGTCGGGCCAAAACACGGCCTGTTGACCCGAATTGCCACCCCTAGCTGGAATACTATGATGTATCACAGCCGCCCAAATTATCATGGTTCTTCGATCAGGTGGGAATGCCGAAGGAAAGCAGACTAGAGATAACCCAAGCGATTTGGGACATTGCACGAAAGAATGCAGTTCCATCGTTATACGAGCGACGAAGAAGCCCTTTGCAACCGAAGAAGTTCATCTAGTGGACGTAACGTTTTGTACAGAGCTGGAAGAGGACGCAAGAGTCCTAACGAGACGAATGGAGGGAGCCAGAGTTCCCTCTATCAGAGAAAGGATGGGGCCTGTGAATGGTCAGAGCAACGAAGGAGCAGGTAGGAAAGAAGCAGCTGAGGAGGTCAACCACGCCGATCCCAAACTTCAAGGTATCTCTAAATAACTAAGAGATAGGATGAGACCTAGGATGTACCTGATGGAGCATGAGGTCCAACGACAAAGCGTACTGAGCAAGTTTTCGAGACACGAGTTAGCAGAAGCTTCAAGAGACAGGAAACGAAAAGCAGTTGTGACGGCTAACAAGCAGCGCAAGAAAATGATAACGGATGATGGAAAGGTGATTTATCGCCTTTGAAGGTGTGAGCGGGCGGTCAAAGTAGTTGTTGCAGAGGCTGACGAAGAGGCTGATCCGGTGTACGAATGTTTTCTGGTGGACCAACAGAGGCAGTGCATGGTCATAGATAACTCAAACATACAAGAATTTATGGAGGAAGTAGAAGAAGAACCAGAGTACATGATGGACCGCCCAAAGCCGTAGGTGCAAGAACTGGAGCAGTTTGATCTAGCCAAAGAAGGAGAAGATCCAAGGCCCATCTTCATTTCGAAGGATCTAAGCGAAGAGAAAAGAAGGGCCTTGATTGAGTTGATTCGAGAATATAAAGACGTCTTTGCATGAAAGTACATAGAGATTGAAGGGTTATATGAAGAAGTAAGTTACCACAAGTTAAACGTTATGCCTTCACCATACCGGTGAAGCAAGCTACAAAAACTTACAAGCCTAAGCTGGATCAAAAAATTAAGGAGGAGGTCCAACGGTTGCTAGCAGCAGGGTTCATCAAACCAATACATGTTGGAACGTAAGATCCCGAAAAATACCAATTTTGAGATTGTAAAGGGATGGATCACACAATATTCCAAAATTCCAAATTCTTACACAAATATCAAAGTTTTAATTTCATCAAATTAAAATAAAATTAAACTAAACAAATATTAAAATTTCTTACACAATTAATTCAATTCAAGTTGAAAATTAAGCCAAATACACCAAACATCAATTTTGCCAAATTATATTAAATTCAACTTGAATTAAATTAACTAAAATTGCCTAATATGAAATTTGCACCAAATTACGCAAAAGTTGTGATTAAACCAAATTTTATCCCTTTTAAACCTAAGCATGCATCTAGGTGATTTTACAAGATAAAACTAAACAGACAACCACAACGCCGCGATGTACGAGAAAAATCCACAACAGAAAAAACCTCGGACGGCCCAACCATAAGTCCACTAAGTATGGTTTTACAAGAACACGACAGAAAGACTTACTTCAACAACTTGACGCCCTCTTAAGCCTTGACGCTTCTTCGTTCCTTCACCTCCGCCTAATCGACAACTCAGGAATCCACCTTCGTCTCGGAGTCCACCGATGGGGCAAATCAACAGTCAAGACACGAAGTCCGCCTCCGTATGTACACCATGAACAACAAACGGAATCCTCCATAGGAAACTATCTCCTTTTGGTGTAGAGAACAAAACCCGGTGCCAAAATGATGATCTCAAAGCAAAATATATGAAGAAACTTGGATTATGAAACTCTATAGGTGTAAACTTTGTGTTTTGTTGGAAATTATACCATTAAAAATCAACAACACAAATGGGACTTTCGGGTTAGAATTTTTTCTCTCAAAGTGTTGCAAAATGGCTCTCAAAAGTTTGTACAAAAAGTCCCTTCCCTCATTTTTTAAAAGGTGGTTGAAAAGATAGTGAGAAAATGTTAAAATACTGACAAAACTGCTGGAAAAAACCGTCGGTCATTCGAACGACTTTTAAATCTCGTTCGAACGACATTGCAGTAACAAATGTCGCTCGAACGACTTTATTGAACGAGACTACAAACGAGATTGCATAGAAAACCTTGTTTGATATCTCATTCGAACGACCTGGGAATCTCGTTCGAACGAGATTCGAATTTCGTTCAAACGACTTTAAAAAAATTATTTTTCTCTAAAAAATGAAAAATTATTTTCAACATAATTTTAGAAAAAAATGACACCCAATAAAAATAAATCCAAGGCTCTATATATATCATATACATTCATACCTTTAGAGACCATGGAACAATTGAAAGGTTGATGAGGTTAAACATGACACAAAAAACCGGCAATGATGATATCTTCAATTTAGGCTTGGCCGTTACGTCTTCAACTCAAACGTCATAGGCTTGAAGGTCACAAACTTCTATCCTACGACTCAAATAATTTTGTCTGAAATTAAGCCAACACTTACAAATTGACTCAATTGGAAATTTGTCCTTATAAATCTCCCTCTTTGGCTATTCCGGGACAAAACCAAAATAAAAATCCTAGGGGCCGTCAAGCTCATCTAAAAAGACACGATCCCACCTAAAAATAAAAAAATTACAAATGCTTGACAGACACATGGGATGAGAAGTTTTGCTTGCTTTAAAATATTGCGGCTTAAGATGAAAATCTGCACACTTAAACACACTATGAAACGCATATGGAATATAACAATATAAAGTGCATTATTAAATCCACCCCCTTTATCCATGATCTACCTAAGAATGCCGCGTCTCCCCCTAAGATAGATCTCCCCAAATTAAAAGGTTTAGATACCATTTCTCCCCCTTTTTGTTCGGGAATAGATAAAGATAAACATGCATAAAAAAACCTATTTCTCCCCAATTAAAACAAATTCTCCCTCTAAAAGAAACAAGGGATAATCATAATGGAAAAACAAGTATATCATGCAATGGTGTATAGAGTGACAAGAACAATAAAATAACATGGTAACAAAAGAGCAAATAATCCACACAAAGATTAATAGATACCAACTATGATGCGATAGAAAAACGATATCAACTAGAATGTACTAACATAAGCGTGGGATATCAATGAAAAGTCGCAACAAAATAGATACCTATGTCAACAAAAGGCATAAATGGGTTAGATAGCAAGGCAGAGACTCAAAAACAAATGATAACATATATATAAATACTTAAGGAAAATACCAATGTCGCACAAGCACATATATATAGGTATAAATGCCACACAAAACACAAAATACAATAAGTTTTCCACTCATATGGCATAAATGTGTCTAAAGAACCATGTGGTAAATGGAGTGAAGGGTTGTGAATTAGAGACTAAAGAATAAAAATGTTCACGGAGTTCTATTTGATTACAAAACTTTATCAAACATAGATTTAGCCTCATGTGACAAGCTAAAGTGAACTCAAAGAACAAATAAGCACAATGCATACAACCCTAGAATTTTGATGATTCTACAAACCAATAGAGTCATGACAAAATAAGCATAACTATGATGAATTGTCATTGTGCAAACTAGTTGATATTTTCATCCAAATTCCCTCATAAATAATAATTATTTTCTTTTCTTTTGAATGAGTATACCAAACTAAACTATGTTGGCCTTGGCTACTTTTTACAATGCCACACGTTTTTAGGCCCTTTTTCCCATGCACCCTCGTATATATTTTTATACAATTCAAACAAATCTCACGTGCAACGGTTCTTATATGCAAAAATCCTCCATAGTCATAGCAACATATAGATGACAAAATTGATAGGAGAACATCTCACTTAGCCCAAATATACATGTGAAATTAAGGTTCAAAAGAGCTCGTGCATGTGTGTGAAAGGCATATAAAAAGAGAATCCATTAAGCAACTCAAAATCAAACTTCCTATGTAAGCATGATAAAGAACATTTTAAGAATTGAAATTCATAACCAAAAGTTCTAGCTACATGGAAGCAGGGGAATGACATTGGATCCAAACACAAGTATATGCCACATAAAATGTGTAAAACTAAAATACACAAAAAAATCATTTTGAGTTTTTCAAAAATTTTAAACAAAAAAAAAAAATCAACTCAAAAGACAATCTTTTTGTATGTTTTCAAATAAGACCCAATAAATCAAAAATAAATTACAAAAGATACACATATCATAATTCTAGCAAAATTATATAATGAAGCATAGACTAGAATATGACAAACAAACATACAACTAGCAAAAATCTATCATGATGCACAAAAGTTAGTGTATATAAACAAAACTAACATAATCAACCTTTAGATTTAGAAAGGGAGGAATCATATGGAAGTAGATGAGAATCATAAAGCCTATTATATAAAGCCTTCAAATCGGATCTCCTAACCCATATGAATGAAACACGACGCTCTCAGGATTTGGTGACCTTGGTGACTCTACCCTCGGACTTCCTAGGACCATTTATAAGATCAAAGCAAAACTTCCTAAGGTGCCCCTTCTGACCACAATGTGAGCAAGTAAAAACCCGGTGTGAAGTATTACCTAATGATTGATCTTTACTAGTGTTCCTAGGTGATTTTCTCAAAATCATAGTATTGGCTTTATTAGCGGAAGCATTTTGAGTATCGAAGCCAATACCACACGTCATTTTTAATTTGGACGGTGCCTAAGAGTTTATCTGATTTCTGCGACCTACACTCCAAATCAAATTTGACCCGACTTGAGTCTCTCATTTTCTTTTCAAGCTCCACTATTCTAGACTCACGTAAACTCCTACTCTCTTCAAACTTAAGAAGCTCTTTCTTCAACCTCCATTAAACCTCTAAGGCCATCTCTTTCACCTTCAACATACTCAAACTTCTCTCGAAGAGCTCTCTCACGTGCCTTAAGATCTTCAATTAAAACACTCTCATCATTACCTGTGGCAAGTTCTCTCATTTTTGCCCAACTTCAAGTTTGCTCTTTTTAATTTCAACGACTCCGCATACAACTCACGAAAGGCAACTTGAAGTTCACTATCCTCTTCCTCTTCTTCATTCTCACTCTCTTCTCCACTCTCTTTACCATCAAACTCATGGGATTCACAAACAATGGCCTCGGAAGTGTCAAGTATTAAGCCATCATCAATGGAAGATTTTTCACTATCGCTCACATGAATAGCCATAAACGCGATAAAATTGCGCTCAATGGGGGAATCGGGTCCCGCTTTCGGTTCACTGTCACTAAGGGTGGAATTAAATGAAATAGGTCTCTTGCCCTCCTTCCTTAGTTTAGTGGGACACTCGAATGCCCTATGACCATAACCCTCACAACCATAACATCTATTTGACTCATCCTTATTAAGGTCTTCATTACTATTTTTAGGAAATTTCTCGGCTTTATTATGCTTAGACTTCTCAAACTTCTTATAATCATTTTTAAGTTTCTCTTTATTAATTAATCTTAAGAAATTTTCTAAACTTCTTAGCGAACAAATCCATATCATCCGAGTCAATCTCAAACTCATCATCCGAAACCGATGTTTCCTCCTTTCGGCCTTTCAACGCTATGCTCTTATCTTTCTTCTTCTCATCCTTGGAGGGAAACATGTCGAGTTCATAGGTTTGTAAGTCAACTACAAGCTCTTCAAGTTTCGTAGAGTTTAAAGTTCCTAAAGAATTTAAAACGATCACCTTTGGAATAAATCTATCGGGTAATGACCTCAAAATTTTCTTTACGACATGGTTGTCGAGTATCTTTTATCCCAAATTAAAACATCAATTCACAATATCAGACAACCTCGCATAGAACTCATCAAAAGTCTCACTTTCTAGCATCTAAATGGTTTCAAATTGAGTGGTGAGTGGAGTTTAGAAACTTTAACGACATTTGTACCTTCATGGGTGAGTTGAAGTATATCCCATGCCTCCTTAGACGTTTCACACGTCATAATTCGGCAGAACTACTCTAATTTGACCGCACTAAAAAGAGCATTTAAATCTCGAGAATTAAAGTTTGCTAGTTTAAGCTCAGTCTCACTCCATCTTTCTACGGGTTTAGGCACACGAACCTCTCTTTCTAGACATGTTGGTGGGGACCAACCTTTAACAACCGATTGCCAAACCCTCTCATCAAACGATTTAAGTGCCGACCTCATACGCGTTTTCGAATACGCATAGTTGGAACCATAAAAAATAGGAAATTTTGAAAAATGTATGTTTTCCATATTTAAACCCAAAAATGATCTTAACACAATAAATTAGTGTTCCCGCTCTGATACCACTTGTTGGAATGAAGGTTCCAAAAAATACCAATTTTGAAAATTCCAAGCAGGCCGGAGAAGCTTTCATATATTCTTTAAAAATTCTTCTAACATTCAAAAATCAAATTATAAAAATTATCAATGAAATAATAATCAAGAAAAAAAAAGGGAAGTTATATAATCACAAAATGAAAAGACGTGACGTGTGATAATTGATTAAATTCAAATTCGCAAGTTTCCAAGAACCCTTATTTAATTAGAGTCTACTTTAAATCAAATAAATACAGCCCCTAAACATGCATCTAAGGTGCGTGTGTCAACCCATAAATAACGAAAGCATGTGACACAAAAATATGCTGAGACACAGATTTCAGGAAAAAAAAAACTTTCGGGTAAAACCTTTATTTCACTATGAATATATAAATCGCAACTTAAAATTACATAGAGAAATCTGCAATGGATCAACGCGCAGCCAACCCACGAAGACACGCAGTTTTGAACTCAGCAAGAGAATACACGCAGCACCCTCCAAGGACTCGCAGCCCAAACAACAAAGGAAGAACCGCAGCTCTCCTTAATGACACGCAGCCATAAAACTTTGTAGAGACTCCCTTAGCAATAACACGCAGCCCTCGGTTGCAAAGATCTCCCCATAAAGGTTGAACAGTAGCAAAGCTTGTGTTCTAGGGTTCCAAAAGATTCACAAAAGTAATTGGGATTTTTGTGTGTGAATCAAAAAGATGTTTGGCACATCAAAAAACGAAGTCTTGTTGTGTTTTTACTCTTAGAAACGTTTTCTCAAAGACTTAAAAACAAACTCCCCAAATGTTGGTATAAATAGGAAACCTTTGAGTAGATGTAAACCCACACGGAACTGTGCGATTTTATCCCAGGCGGACCGGTCTGCTATGGTGTCGGACCGGTCTGGGGTCGGACCGGTTCATTTTCTCAAAGGCCTTCTTCGGTTCGCATTCGATCCGGGGTTTACTGTCTCTTGAGCAAGGCGGATCGGTCCGGTAGGGAGGCGGACTGGTCCGGTTATCCAGAAAAATTAAAATCCTTTTAAAAGCCTCATTTTGCTTGAAAAAACTTCTTATTTTTATAAAAAAACATTTTATGAAAATTTCCCAATACTAAGTATGAACTTTAAGGAACTTAAAAACAAAACTTTACCAAGTTCATTCTCGCCGAGGCTATGATGTTGAAGACGCTTTGATATTCGGATCCGTTGATGTAGATGCGATCTTGAATTTCTTCAACGGTGTAACGGCGTACGACATACATATTGACAATGGATAAAAATGTCCTTACACAACATTACACATACTGATGGGAATCCATCATTATTTTCCTTTTATTTCTATTTTTAGCTCTTTTTAGTCATTCTCTCCTTAATTTGCCTCCAAGCATGTTTGGGACTAATTAGGCATTCTTTTACTTTTAGTAGGCCATTTTAGTCATTTTTGCTAATTACTTGATGAGCAAGTAATTCAACCCCTATAAATACTTCTTGTATTCCCATTTGTACTCACTTTTGCGATACTTGAAATATGATTCTCTCTCAAATTAGGGTTTGGTATTTCTTTCTTGTCATTGACGTGTAGTTTACGTCAAATTGGTATCAGAGCCGGTGTCGCTCTAAACATTGGTTAGTGTGTATCGATGTGTGAAGAACATCAAAAATCGTACGCTACGGATTCTATGGCTCCAAAGAAAACCAAACAACAAAATGAAGAAATTCAAGAATTGAGTGAGATGATCAACCAACAAACCCTAGATTTCAACAAAAGGTTTTACACGCTCCTCCAACTCTTTTCTGCACCACCACCTCTTTCCTCCACAAATGGACAAAAAGAAACTATTTTCCGTCGACCCAGAAAGAAGGTCTAGGCCGGAAACCCAGCCCACGAAGAAGCCGATAGCCCACCACATGCCCTTTGCAATCCCGCCGACCTGTTTCTGTCGTCTGAAGCTGCTGGACAAAAAAATTACACCGCCGACCCATATCCCTCTACTTCGGCAACCTCCCAGCCTTCCAACCCAACAAAAAGGGTTGCCCTGACTTCCCAGTCCAAAACCCACAGCCTTGACCCTATTTTTTTCAACACCCGACCTAAAACAAAACCATTCTAAACCAAAAAAAACTCTGCCTTGACTTTCCCAAACCCCAAACCCAAACCCAAACTCAGAGTTACCCAAATCAAACCGTAGTCAAAGAAATCCTATTTCTGACCTGCTCGAAACCCCTGGACATCTCGGACTACCCAGGGCTCTGCCCAAGTCTCCTGCCCATCATTTCAACCCCGAAAACTATCCCAAACCCTCTGATCAACCTACCGAACAGCTGCTCTATTTTTTCAGCCTCAAGAAAATCCTCCTACATGTTCAAGAACTAGGGTTTGAGGCCACGAAAATGGTTTTTGACCTCGGGGGTTGATATTTTGTTGGTTGACATGAGAGGCAAGAGGAAGAAGAGGGATGTTGAAAGCAAGGATTGAAAAAGAAATGACCTTCCTCAAATTTCAAGAAAATATTTTTGCCTCACAAGTCTTTGCGCACATTTTTTGAACTTCTCATGCGATTCTCCAATTTTGCAAGTTCGAGGACGAACTTTGTTGAAGTCGAGGAGAGATGGAAATCCATTGTTATTTTCCTTTTATTTCTATTTTTAGCTCTTTTTAGTCATTTTCTCTCCTTAATTAGCCTCCAAGCATGTTTGGGACTAATTAGGCATTTTTTTATTTTTAGTAGGCCCTTTTAGTCATTTTAGCTAATTACTTGATTAGCAAGTAATTAAACCCCTATAAATACTTCTTGTATTCTCATTTGTACTCACTTTTGCAATACTTGAAATATAAGACAATTCTTGATTCTCTCTCAAATTAGGGTTTGGTATTTCTTTCTTGCCATTGACGTGTAGTTTACATCACATACATTTACCCTTCAAGAACCCAAGTGATCAGTAGAAACATCATGCACTCCCACAAGGCTCTTCAACGTTTAAATAAGTAAATTGTAAAGATTAATGAAATAATGATATAGATAAACAATTATACAATCACAAAAGGACATGATAAACTTTCTTTGAGATTCAACCAAATCACTTGTAATCACCAAAGCATCGAGAGTTCAACGAAGCAAAGAGGCATGTGTCTCATCAATCACCCTACCTCTTATACTAAAAGCTGAATCAGATGCAAGCGGTGGTGGACAGAACGACTAAAAACATTACAAGCGGTCTTTCCCAGAGTTGGAAGTTTTGCACTACTTTTTATAACATCAAATGTTGAAGTTGTCCTTTCCTTGACTATTTCTTCCAAATACTTGCCCACCTCGTACATTTGATAAGCACGAATGTTACATGAATGAGCTTGGACATACCACTGATCTATTATGAAAGTAGTAGAGTACAAAGTATTACTAGAAATGTCATCCTCAATATTGTGATCAAAACAATCCATACAAAAAACATCACCTGCACTAGACATGCTTTGTAAATAACTACTAGCAAAACTACCAAGGCAATCACTAGCACCAAACTACATTCTTCCAAATATTTTTATTTCTTCTTTCATAGGGGCAGTAACCACATGGAGACATCCATACTAACTTCTCTCTGATTCTAGCTCACAAAGTTCAATTTGACAAACACTATAGAAACAAACATGTGCGGTTGGAAATTTTATACCATAAAAGGAATGCGACATTTAAAAAAAATCAATCAATCATTTTTTTAAATTTGCCATATGCCACTCTTTCCAGGTCGAATTTTCATATAGTTTCTATCTATTTGTAAAGAACGACTAAAAGCTCACATTTTCAAAATTGTTTCAAGCATTGAATAGGTATAGTTTCACCTATTTGGTACATTAATGAGCACTTTCCTTTTACACCTTAACTTAATATGATGGCACGTCAAATCATACTTTTGTTATTTAAAAAAAGACTTACTCACATCCACATTGTATTTCTTACTTCATTAGAAAGTCCCCGAAGTACCTTGAACCCCTCTTGCACAACCAAATCAAGTATATGTGCACTACATCACACATGAAACAATACTTCGTCCAAACAAAGAAAAGAATTATTTTAGTATTTTCTTGCATTTTTTTATATCATTGTATTTTTCCTTTTATTAGTTGTTTATTATTTTGTTACATTTTTAGTTGTAGCAAGGGTTGAGATGGAAGCTTCTAGAAGGTTCCATTAGTTAGTGTCATCATGGATGAGTTGTCATGACAACTCATACTTAACTAATAGCTTCAAGAAGGTTTCATTTTAACATGTGATGTATTTGAGTTAGTTATAGCCCATGTGGCATCACATGGGCTTACACTCTCTCAACCAATAGGATCTTAGGAGATGCCTTCTAGAATCTTCTCTTCCCCCTATATAAAGGAACTTTAGTCCCTTAATTGTAAGAAATCCGACATTTGAAATATATAAAGAAATTCTAATTTCTCTATCTAGTTGTCTGTTTGTTTTAGTTTTGGGCCTTTGACGTATAGTTTACGTCAAATTGGTATTAGAGCAAGGTGTCGCCCCACGATTGGTATATAAATAAATTCTAATCTCTCTCTAATTGTGTGTTTGTTTTAGTTTTGGGCATTTTAACGTGTAGTTTACGTCAAATTAGTATCGGAGCGAGGTGTCGCTCCCCGATTGAGGTATTGATTATCAAAAAAAATAGTACGCTACACTTTTGATGGGCCCGAAGAAATTAATTCGACATCAAGAGGAGATCAATCAAGAAATGAGGCAGAGTAATCCTTCCCAAAAAGTTAACGAATTAGCCAGACAACAAACCCTATTTTCCCAAGAAATCAACCAAAATTTGAAGATCTCTTTTGCCTCTTCACCTAACCTCAACCGAAAACACCACCACCATCTCAGCTGCTCCAACACCCTCATTCCCCATTTGACCAACCTTTGCTACCCCACGAGCTCAAAATCCTAACCCCACCAAACCCACCTCTATCAAAGCCCAGAAAAAACGAAGAAAAAGGGCCTGCAATCCAGCCCTAAGATTAGATTGAGGAGAGGCAAGAGAATAGAGAAGAAAATGACCAAAAGGGGGGGGGGGCAATTGGACCTCCCCATCGTCTTGTCACCTTCGGCATCCCTCTTGAGATCTGTCCAAGCTTCAATGAGTCAAAAATGTATGGGCACAAAAAAAACAAAATTGAATTGATAATCTAAGTAGTTTCTTCCAGAATTTATGTCTAAAGGGTGAATTTTACAAGAGTCCTTTACTGTTTGGGTCCACTAGTTCTTCGTTATTGAGGGTTGCGGTCCACTAGTTTTCATAATAGTTGGATGAAGTCTGAAACTGCCAGAAACCGTTAGTTGAGCCCATTTTTCATCTAAAAATAACATTTTGCCCCTAAATGCATTAATATATATATATATATATATATATATATAGAGAGAGAGAGAGAGAGAGACGTTAATTGTTTTTAAAAAAAAAAGTTAAAATTATTTTTTTATTTAAAAAAAAAACAGTTTTTTTTAAAAACATGTACAGTTTTAAAAAAACAGTTCAAAATAGTTTATTTATTGTCCAGTTTTTTATATAAAAAAGTTAACAAAAAAATGTTCATTTCTTAATAAAAATCAAGAAAAAACAAAAAAACAGTTGGCAACACGCACAGTTTTTTAAACAAAAAAGTTTTAAAAAAAAATTGAAACACCCACAGTTTTACAAAAAAACAGTTGAAAATAGTTTTAATTAATGTGCATATTTTTGTATAATAAAATAAAGTATATATTTTAAAAATAATCGGGTACAAAATACGAACTGTTTTTTATAATAATGTAGCATTTTTATAAAAGAAAACTTAATAAAGAATTTTTTTTATAAATCTTAATGTATATTTATGTAGATACTATATATATCTATATATATATATATTAATATAAATACATATTAATATAAATACACGTATTAATGTATTTTGGGAACAAATTGTATTTTTAGATGAAAAATGGGGTCAACTAGCGGTGAAACTGGTCAACTGGCGGTTTCTGTTGGTATTAGACCCCATCCAACTATTATGAAAACTAGTGAACCCCAACTCCCAATAACGGAGAACTACTGGACCCCAAACAGTAAAATACCCTTTTTACAATTCAATTAATCTACCAAATTTATTTACATCATGCACTGTCGCAATATTCAAGCGCGGTTATGTTTCTGCTCATGGTCGGTCCTAAGATTGGAAGTGCCTTGTACGAAAATCAATTTAGGGCCCTTCTAAAAAAATATTGTAAATACCTAAAATGGGCCCCTAAAAAATTAAACTTATTTTTTAGAGACCCATTTTAGTTGGGTGGTAGTTGAATCATTCTTTGTACAGATTTTTTTGGGGTAGTTAAAAAAATGGGCCTCTAAAAAATTAAACTTATTTTAAAAATTGACATTTTTAATATACATAAAATATTTTTGGACCCCTAAAATATACATATATAGGTGCATACTCTAAAATGGGCCCTGTGCCATTGCCCATTTGGCACATGGCCCGGGCCGGCCATGTTTCTGCTTGTCATTATCATTTCAAATTTTCAAAGTGAGCTAATTTCTACATTGATTTGAAAGTAGAACCTCTCTACTCACTAGAATAGAGGCCAAAGTCAAAATTCTAGATCATTTATTTGATGAGAATTCAAGACAATAGCTGGAGATATATACACTCATCAACGCACATCTAGAATATTCCAGGACCACTCGCCACATTCCCTCCCATGACCAATACATTGCCTCCACAATCAAACCAGATTATTCATTCACTCTATTCTAATAAAATTTGACTAATTTAATAACTCCCTAGTTTTGCTTAGTAATGACACAAAAAATCGTCTAAATCTTATTAATAACCAAAAAGAATAGAATTATTCACAACACCACAAGTTATCAAGCTTAGCGACTAGACTTGGCAATTAAGAAAAAAACCTCAACTGCAGAATCAACATCGTTATTTTCATGGAACTAAAACTCCCTAACCCGAGTCCCAATGCAATCATATTATGGAAAAAAAAGTGGTTAAAAACCTTCTAATTAGGTTGCATACCTTACCACTTAGGAGCTTCTCTGCAATTGTGCGTTTTCTTGGCTCCCTTCTAACGTCCGGGTCGCGAATGCAAATATTCTTGATACTGGAAGGTTAAAATCCAACTGCACTGTTAACCAACCTATGGAAAAAGCACAATCAAGAATCCATGAGAAGGGGGGAGATGGCTTACTTTCCAGCTTCACCAAATATTCTTTGCATGTTCTCTGTTGAATGATCTTCGGGTAGATTCTCTACCAACACTGTGCATGCCTAGGATCCAGAACTTATGTATATCAAAGGTTCAAGAAACAGAATAACAGAATTAAATACTAAGTTCTGCTTTAGTAGAAAAAACAAAATACCTTCGGATCCTTCACTTCAGTGAATGGAAGAGGATGAAGTCGCTTTACCTTTTTTCCATCTGAACTTAATACCTGCAGTTACCAACACAAGGGCTTTGTATTTTATAACTTTTGATACAGTGAACAAAGTGACAGTTAATTGACTTCGAGAACGAAATAACATTAAGTAAAAGTGTTAAGCCCTTAAACGGAATCATGTCACGTAAGAATACAAATGTAATATAGTTTATAGTGATATATATTTGACTTACAAGAAGAGAAGATTCCCTTAGTGCAGCTACTATTATTGACCTGTCCAGGGTGAGCTTCTTCATTTTCCTAAGAGTTGCGATGACTTCAACAGGAACTGCAAGAAGTAACATGCCTGAATTACTTATCTGAACACACAAAGAAGGAAAGAAGAGAGACAGCAAAAATAGAAAGCTGGAGATAGTTCCTTGTAAATATTCTTAATTGCATCAAGACCACAGAGTTTTTTATTTCACAAGAACGCCACTCAGTGAAATGGAACTTTTGAAAGTGGTCCACTGTGAAAGCGAGCTTTCGAATGCGGCACAAATTTCACTGAATTCACAGATACTTCAGTTCTAATCTAAGTAGCTAAATATCTGGACTTTCTCATACATTTGTTTTTCCATGGGCCTGAATGTGAAAGACCCAAAAAATTTGTCAGTTCATTCAGACCATATCTTAGCAAAATTAACAGATATCAGTATTCACATAGTAATGAGAAGGGCAGAACGGCAAGCTAAAACAAAACAAAACCGCTTCAAAGGACCTCCGCATCAAACTTAATTGGAAATTGATTACAAATTTCCTTGTAACCAAAAAACAAAAAACACCAACTGATTTACAAAACTTCATCCCACTTTGAAAAACTACTTATATTATCAATATCTAATAATAACCCAACTCCTGGGTATACCACATACACTAAAAAATGTAAATGCGTCTTCTTCCATTTGCTTACTCAAGGGAAAAGATCAAGCTGACATAAGATGAAGGGTCGTTTTGACAAAACCCCAGTTCTTGGACTTATCCTCAGTTTTGGTTAATAATTAGATATGACACCAAAAAGACACGCAACATCAGTCTTACGTCTATTCGTTTTACCTTTTCCCCCAAATACCCTTATCTTCTTCCTTCCCCATGTAAATTGAAACCTTAAAACCTACAAACCGTAAATCTTAGACCTCAGCCCAAATTAAAACCACTCAATACCAACCCGACGCAAATCTTATACCTGGCATTAATTCCATAATTCTTCATCACCCATATGTCATTGTGAGAGAGAACTTACTTTTTTCTCAGATTCCTGAATGATAGGGGTACTAATAGCTCGATCTCGTAAATGTTGTATGGGTATTGGTTCGTTATGAATCAATTTTAGGTTCATGTGGCCATGATGCATCATTACTACTTTTTGGCTTGAATTAGTTTGTATTCGTGAAATCTTTTACGATTTGCTTTCGTTGTTAAATTTAGGTTTTTTGGTTCAGCAAATGGAACTTACAATGCACAATTCTCAAGTGGGAGGCATTAGCCGTGGACCTGTTTAGAAGGTGTTGATCGATGGGCAAGGTTTGGACCTGCATTCAGAGGAAAAGGTATTTCCAAATGTTTCTTCCTTTAAGAAAGCTGCCCAATCTTCTTTGGGTCATTTTAAAATGGATCACATGGAAAATTTTCATCACGAGCAGTGCCATATAGGCATAGAGAAGGAACAACTATCAAAAGGATCCCAGTTCTCTGTCCTAATGGCTAAAGATGAATTAGAAGGTGATGAGGCAATGGGACCATGAACAACACTAGGAACTGTTATGAAAAGGAGCAGAGATTCTATTGTAAAAAAATTCAGAAAAAAAAAAACTAAATCACGCAGAGCAGGATCATCGAAGAAGCATCTTGATGAGCACTTGCAAAACTAGTCAAGAATTCCACAATGGGCGAGTGATCCAGAGAGTAGATGTGAAGATGATGATAGTGACGGATTTTTTTTGGTATAAAGTGAAGATTGGGAAGAAATGCGGAATGGATGGGATATTGTGGATAGCTCATTGGGGGACCTTTTAGAAGATTCAAAGGAGGATCTAGTCATACCGGAATTTAATATGGAATTGAAGTAACTATTTAAAAAAGGTGTGGCCTCTTTGGAGATTCATCACTATCGAAAGAAAGGCTTTTTCCCATCCCCCTTGTCCGAGGGGTGCTGTTACCAGATGTACTATTAGGCCAGTAAATATTGTGAATGGTGCAAACAACTCGTGCTCTAGTCCTATTCTTTTTCCTTATTTTCTCAAGTGCCATAAGTCTCAAATATCTGTGTGGGGGTGGGGGGGAGGGGGAGGAAAAAAGGGAGATGGAAGGGATGAGAATGGTTATAGGGCATCAATAGAAGGGGCAGAGGGAGTGGGCCCTGCGATTTATGCCCAAAAGCAGCTAGTGGATTTTCCTCTCATGCTATGGAGAAAGAACCAAAAAAACTGACTGCGGCCATAAACTCTCCTGTGAGGGAATATAATGGAGACCCTTTAATCATGGAGGAAGGAAGGTATTAAGATTAATGATTAATTGGAATATTCGAGGTTGACCTTGGGACCAGCACAACCATCGGTTTTGACTTGGCGATGGTTGTGCTGGGGTCACAAGGGTCTAAGGAGGTGGTGATGTGATCCGAAGGATATTTTGGTCATATCCTCTTTTATTTTTGGCTCCATATATTAGTTAATCATATTTTCAGCTTATGTTGCATTTTATTTTATTTGTATTGGTCTATTTAAGGGATGGGCTTTAGGTGAACACTTGAGTATTAGGCTTATTGTATAGATGGGCATAAGTCCCACATTGGTTAGTTGCTCCTTTAGTGCTCACCTCCCATAGATCCCTCCCCTTCCTCATTTGGAAAACCGAACTTTCGAGTAAAAGCTTTGTTATATTTCTCTCTCTAAATTGGTGTGGTGCCTTTAGAGTTGCCATTAGACATGTGGTTACGTCAATTCGTATCAGAGCGAGGTCATGAGTTCAAGTTACAAGAAGTGGCAACCAGTGGCACTATTTGGGTGGGAATCGATGCAGGTGCATACTCCAACCTAAGTGTGCCGAGGCTCTCTAGACTTGGACTCACCCTTTGTACATATGAATAAAGTTGCACCATTACTATCAGCTATAGCTTTTGGTACAGGGGTAAACGCTTGTTCACATCATGTGGATCCAGGGTGTGCGACCCAGCAAACGCTTTTTAGGCCCCATTTGCTAGGGGCGGAGCTGACTGCTGAGGCCGAGGGTTGACCATCAGTTTTGACTTGGTGATGGTTGTTGTGGGGGGAAAAAAATACACCTACATAATTAGCATGACACGTGGCGAGCACCAGTCAAGATGGCGACCAGCATACGCTCCAACATAATAAGGGCGAGCAAGAGTCCTAGATAAAATAAAAGACCGAGAAGCAGTATTTTATTTAAATCAAACTCTACAAGGATAGGACTTATCCAATTGTAACTCCTAAACTCTATATAAAGGGGACACCCCCATTATGAAAGGGGGCTCAGAGCCTAGAGAAACACTCATGTAAATTCTCTCATTATAGTGAAACACTGTTAAAGCCCCGTGGACGTAGGTCATTGATGGTCGAACCACGTAAATCTTTGTCTCTTTCTCATTTATTTTTATACATGCATCGTGGTAATTTGGTTTTTTTGCTACCACAGTTGTGCTTGGGTCATAAGGGTCTAGGGAGGTAGATCCAGGGTGTGTGACCCAGCAAAGGCTTCGTTAGGCCCCTTTGCTTGGGGCAGCGCTAACTGCTAAGGCCGAGGGTTGACTTTTCTAGTGGTGACTGCTGAAGTGGAGTTCATTGGCCTAGAGACAGCGTTCAGGGTTGTCGGTGGGATCAAGGCAGTGGTGAGAACACTCAATTGCTCGAGAACGGCATCCATGGAGGCCTTGAGCCTGGCGATGCGTTATTTAATTGTGGGTGGGAAACCTTTCCTTGGCGCCATTGATAGGGTGCGACGGATTTAGGGTTTACATACACACAATGGGGGAGAGGACCTTGTTGTGATACCAAATGAAGCACATGCATCAATGGCACAAAAAGAAAGCGACTAACCATGAATAAACTCTTTCAAATTGTATTGAATGAATGTAACTAACCAAAGGGAAATGCTAAATATATAATGTAAGAGAGGGGGAATATCTTCTAGTTTAACCAATTTGGGAATATTCTAGCATTTGTTAGTTCATGCATTATTAAGGTGACATTAGCTGTGACATCACAAATGGAAAAATCTAAATTCCCACAAACTAACTAAACTATTGATATATTTAAATAAAGGATAGAGTACAAAGATGCCCCTATTATTTTCATCGTTATTAGCTCTAGAGGCATTTCCTGCTCGTGTAAAGGTTAAATCTAAAAGGCAAAAAGAAGATTATCCTCTGAAGATGAGTCTGACAGATTCTTAGATTGTGTTTAGTGCTTTAGAGTACATTATTATATTAATAGTTCAACAAATTTTTACACTCGAGGTAAATAAGATCAACAATTTTTCTACACTTAAAGGTAAATAAGTTCAATAGTGCCACCTCTAAGGACAAAATTTTTAGAAGGCTAAGTTGAATACAACTAAATCATAAACACTTACCAAACCCTTCCTTGTCCTTGGTCAAATAATTCATCAAATGCTTGTCAATCCGCAGATTTTCATCACTTAAGTAATACTCCACCTGCATAACAGAGAGACAATTTTTTATGTAAATTATACCTTCAACAAGGCTATGCCTCACAGCTAATGCAGCAAGTATTCAGACAAACTAGAAACTTAAAAAAGAAATAGAAACATACACACTAGAAGAAGCATGAAATAAAAGGACACGCATCCCTTCATATAGACTGAAAAATTATCTCCAAAATCTATATAATACTATTGATCAAGTGTGTTGAATGAAATGGCTTACATCTCTTTACATAGGCTAGTTATTGTAATTCTAACTGTGATAAAAATAATACTCCTAGAAGGTCTACAGCTAAAAAACATATAAATAAATCTGGAAATAAAGGAAAACTAATCCTAATTTTGAATAGTAAAAGAAATCTAGGATAA
Organism: Sambucus nigra; assembly: GCA_949130495.1. Taxonomy (NCBI): domain Eukaryota; kingdom Viridiplantae; phylum Streptophyta; class Magnoliopsida; order Dipsacales; family Adoxaceae; genus Sambucus; species Sambucus nigra. Next base: position 231,670,387 of record OX422222.1, read on the forward strand.
ATTTGATTCATGAGGTGTCCCTGCATCTTTAGGAATCTCTTCATCTATATGATTTGCACTGTTCCCCCATGTTAATAAGAACGCTCCCTCAAATTAGGACCGTCACTACTAGAATCTCCTGGATAACGAACAAAATAATTCACATTGATCACATCACATTTCATATGGCTCAGCAATTTGAGTCGATACACGTTAACATTCACCTTCTCTAATACCTCATAAGGCATCGCACGATCTTCCGATCATTTAACTTATTGTACATGGATGTAGGATTACTACATTTGCCTTCCATAACCCAAACAAAGTCTCACATTGACTTCAATGAGCCTCCAATGTGTCTGCATCTTCTTTATCCTTTCAATTCTTTTCCTTCATACTTTGACTACTTCATGGAAATCAACCATGCCTTCAGGCTTGACACTAGTTTGCTCCGAGCTAAGAATCAGGACCTTGGATTATCCCCGTAGACAACCTTGAATGGAGACATGCTTGTAGTACAACTCTAGGAGTTATAATAGGCAAACTCTGAAAGTGGTAGCGTCATGCCAAATTTCGACCTCCCTCACCCACCAAACACCGATTGACAACATTGGTTTGTGGATGAAAATAAGTGCTATAATATACCTAGCATCCTCCAAATTGTACGCCACTTGCAATTTGCAATCTCGATATGGAAAATGAAAAGCAAAATATCACACAACTTGTACATATCTCAAAAGACAATGTAGCAACATTACTAACACTCATTATCGCTTTACACGCCACAAAGCAAGTCATCTTCATATATTGATCCACAATTACCATCATTAAATCATTCCATCATTGGGAAGGAAATAAAGCCAACACGAAATTCATGTTAATCAACTCCCACGGTCTAAAAGGAACGTATAATGGCATATATAATCCCGCATTAAACTCGGCCCTTTTCCTCAACTACACACTTGGAACATCATATGCATATACACATCTTGGTGTATGTTAGGCCACAAGTACTTCTTATCCACAAACTCACGTTTGTCTCTTCCAAAGTGCACAAAATTATATTGTTCCATAAGCATCATAAGCCCCCAAGAACTATTTGGAACACAGTTGATTTCCTATAAAGGGAAGCCCATTCATTATCATAGAACCATGTTGATGTGCACTTTTTATTCGTCTATACTAAATGCAAACTAGGGATCATCGTCACAAAGAGAAGCAAAAAAAAGTTAAAACCAACAACTTTTGTAGATGCCTCCATTAATAAAGTCACTCGTCGACTCAACGCATCGGCTAATTTCTTACTTCCTCCTACTTGTACTTGAGAATGAAGGTGAACTCATAACTATTTTAAGGCAAAAGTCGCACGAGGGCGCCAATGTCTCTCTAGAGCTCAAGTGCAATGCAAGGAGCACGCATTATTGAAGTGAGTCGGACATTATACAAAACATGCAAAAATTGTATATCTATAATAATAAGATTATTTTATGATTTAAAATTTGGAATATATAGCATAAATTACTACTATATAAAGTTATGAAAAGACATAAAGAGATAAATCAATATACCATATGAAGAATATATATATATATATATATATATATATTTAAAATTTATTTAACATTTTAATTGTCAAATGATCAACAAGGGGAAAGATATTGATATATTAAAAACAAATATGCTCCAATGTCTGAAAAGAAAAATTAAGATCAATTTGAGATGCTGGGAACTTTTTTTATTTCTTTTGCCTAATCAGTGAATAATGAGAATGATAAAGTTTCAACACAACATAAACTTGACTTTAGATAGTGTTTGGTTGGGAAATGGTTCAATTGGAAAATACGTAAGGTCATCATATTAATCCGTCCATTCTTGTATGGGACAATTAATGTTTAGTCCCTAGGAGCTAAGTACATTTTGCACTTAGTCCACTTTATCTTTTTATATTCCAAAAGACCCTTGTCTATTTTTTTTGACAATTTTTGTATGGATTAGGATAACTTAAGAAAGGGTGTTTGTGAGTGTTTTGCATGGTGAGGGACTTTTTGGAACAAAATAAAAAGGCTTGGACTGAACCTTAATTAAAAGAATGCTGAGGAACTTTTTGTCGAATGACCTCTTGTATTAGGAGAATTTTCCAAGAAAAAATTTAACAAGTCATACTTTGCCTGGAGCCTAGGCGCACAAGGCGCACGTCTTACTGAAGGGGCCTTGCCTGAGGTGAGGCGAGGAGCCACTGCTGCGCCTTGGGAGCTTGGAGTCTAAACACGTCTTTAACAACTATGGGTAAAGTGTTGAACAAAAGCAACCCATCGCGCATACATCTTATTCACACTCCCTTAAAAGTACCGAAATTCTTGAGTGCCTGCTGATCGGAATGCAATACGAACCCTCAATAATCCATGACCCCTATGCATCATTGCTTGAACCACCAGATAGAACTAAATATTGTAAGGGGCATAGCTGAGTCGTGGCCCACTTAGCTTCTCACTAAAAAACTCAACTGGCATCACTCTTGATTGAGTATTGTATCTATGCCAATGTTTGATGCATTACAATCGAAATCAAAACCATTGTAGAAATCGGAATCAAAACTCTCCTTGGCTTGAGGAGTCCACTAAAATTAATGTTTCTTCATGCAATCGGTAAGAGGTGACGCAACGGGACTGAAGTCTTACATGAATTAACGACAAAATGATGTTAACCCATGGAAGTTCGAACATCATGAACAAACAAGGCACCGGCCAATCTCAAATTACGTTACCTTATCCTAATGTATATCGTAATACTTATAGATATACTACAAACCCCAATGAACAACAGTGAAACTACACTTCTTCAAGTTAACGTACAAGTGTTTTCGGCGCAAAATATTAAAAAATTCTCTCAAATTGTATAATATATGATCATTCTATCAAAATATCAAATATCAAAATGTAATATGAGATCACTACAGTGACCGGTGCTTATTATAAATTAAAAAATGTATCATTAAAATAAACAACATAGACGTGAAAGTACTTAACGTATTGGATAAACCAAATGGCATTAAAGTGCTTACTAGAGTTATCACACGAATTAAAGTACTTTGAGCATTGGATACACTCAACAACATCACCAATCACTCTTATAAGATATGCTTGAACTTGAACGTCGTTTTCCATTCATCTCCCAGCTTCATTCGGATTTTATGGTAACCACTCTTGCGATCAATCTTGGAGAACACCATAGCACACAAATCATTAAGGTTATCAATAAGTCATTGAATAGGGAACTATTACTTAATAGTGATTTTTCTTATTGCTCGACTATCTACACAAGTCCTCCAAAAGCCATCTTTCTTTAGTGTAAATAATGCTGAAAGCGCACAAGGACTCGTGCTCTCTCGAATAAAAACCTTATCCAATAACTATGTCACTTGTCATTGCAACTCCGTATTGTTGGGGCACCCTCTAATCAACCATGACCCCGGATATAATCGAGACAAAATGGTAATAATGGCACACATAAGGATGTAGATAAGAGAGAGAACATCAAGATATACGTGATTCACCAACTTGGCTACATTCACAGAGAGGCCAGATTCCACTATATTTGAAGAAATTACAAGTACAATAGAGAATATACAAGGATAAATCACACCCCCTCTACTCTCCTACCCAAGTCCCGGATAGCTATTGTACACCAACTCTCCACTCAAGTGAATCCAAGTTCTAAGCCAGGAACCCTCTCAATCTCTTGCCCTCAAGTGTTTCCCATGTACCCAATCCGGTGTATCCCGCTCCCATGTAAACCAGTGAGAAATCCCCCCACACAATATATATTGAGCACACCTACCATACATGAAACACTCACACCCTCACTCACACAGTTCTTCTAGCCTTAAGCAATACCCATGGGTGAGAGGAAAAATCCCTCTACCTCTCACCCCAAACTCTCACCTTTGGAAGAAGACTCTCTCTCTCTCTCTCTCTCTCTCTCTCTCTCTCTCTCTCTCTCTAGCTCTGTGTTGGTGTTGCTGCTGTTGTGTTTAATTGAAACCCTCCTTAAATAAAGAGTAAGAGTGAACCTCGTGTATGAACAGTAAACCGCGTATGAGCAGTAAACCGAGTATGAACAGTACTCCGCGTATGAACAGTACCCGCCAAAATTCAAGCCAAACTTCACACACATGTCCACTCACTAAGGCCCCTTGAATAATTTTGCTCCCATCACAAAATAAAGGTTATGTTGGATGTCCCTTAATATTAGATGTCCCTCAACAGAGGTAAAACAAATTATCTAAAGCCACATATGCGAACTCGTCCACCAATGACTTCACATTCTCCGATAAGTTTAGTGTAGCCACCTCTTCCTTAGCCACCAATGCATGAATTTGGTCACCATCTGGAACCTCCTTCATCAACCTACTCCTCATAAGCAACCAAAATTTATCATCCTCTGGTTGCGTATTAGTAAGTTTTCACTAGCATTTTCCAACATTGGAAGCAAAATATACTAAACCTTGTTTATTATCAGGGATCTTAAGTATTTAGTCCCATTTTTTAAGATTTGTTTGTAGCCACTCCCATGTTTTTATTTTTTTTAGTTGTTGGTTCTATTTCAATCACTATGGGACAAGTGTCATTCTCTGCGGAAAGAGAGTGGCGGTCACGGAATGGTTACAGACAGTTTTGGGTGGTTATGAGACTTATTACAATTTTAAATATACATGGGATGGGAGCCTAACAAATCTTAAAAGATGGGACTAAACCCAAAAAAACTATTATTATTAAGGTGTAAATATTCTTTCTCCCGTCATGGAGACTATATTTATCATACTGTTATGGCCCCCAACAACACATAACAAGCATCCATCAAAACCATATCACACCAAACCGCGTATACTTTTTCCGAATTGAAAGGGAAATCAACCAGTGTAAACTTTATCACCTTTCTTGAACTACACTAATCTATAAGAATGGGAATGCTTTTCGACCTTGAAAGCCAACTTGTCCACAACTTCTTTTTAGACAACATTCTCACCCCCACCCCCTTACACACACCCACCCAACACCAACACCACATTTAATGATCATGTTGCATACTCTTCCCTCGATGTAGCAAGTAGAGCAAAAGATGCATGAGCAAATCCATTACTCGCATTTTTTTCGGTGCGAACAAATCTTTTCGCACACTAAGGTTGTCCCAATTTTTTGTTCTTCATTGTTGCTGATCACGTCACTAGGAGAATCATCAAATATTGCATGTGTAGAACCAACCCATTATCTCTCTTCGTGATTGGTTGTTCGCTGCTTTTGTCTAGTTAACTTGGATCTGAATGCCTCCTTGTTTTGTCATTCTTTGAGTTCCCTTTTCGCCTTACACGGAATTCGAGCACCCTTAGACTTTATTGTGGTGGGCACCTCACTACCCCAAAAAATTGTGCTTATTGCTTCTCCACTGTTGTTGCGCGTTAACAAGCCATTGCCACATTAAACAAAGCTTTTATTTGTAGAACGTCTTGAATAACGAACTCCAACCTACTAATATCACGAGCAACTAATTATTCTTCGATTTCAGTCAAGTCGCTATGTGCCATCAAGTGATCAAACTCCTTGTACTCATCCACACTCCGCAATCCTTGCTTCAAATTGTGCAAGCGTTTGTACATAGTTTGAACATAATTATAAGGCAAAAGCAACATAGTTTGAACATAACTATAGAGAAAGATAGTCCCGCGCTTCTAACTTTTCCCAATTCATTATCTTGGGCTTTCTTGGACCTCGTAGTACGAATTGCTCCCATCACTCCGACGAACAACCCTTTAACCGTGCAACATTACCAATTTCACCCTTTTGTCATTAGACCATCTCCAAGGCATGGAGCAAAATAGCATAATGTTATTTTTCTCCACCAATTTGAGCATTAGCATAATGTTAAAGTGATCACAAACAAGCAAATTCAGGAAAAAAATGCTCCTGAATTTGCTTGTTTAGGAGCAACATGGCTATGGTTATGGCTACAGACCAACCGTCGGGGTAAGGACGCGCGCGATAATTCGAATGCCGCGAAAATCCCTACATTTTTTTTGTGTGTTTGTAAATTTAATCTTTTTTTTGTATTGTAGAAGCTATAAAAAATCATCAATGAGCGCATACAATTAAAGACGTACAGTAAACAAAATCCAAATTAAAAAAAAATCAATAACGAAAACACTACATGTCGCCACCCATAAATACAAATGCTCTTGTAAATCGTAATGCAAAGTCATATTTGTTGCGGAGTTATGAATGCGGGCTTGTGAAAATATTCGGGCCGCATCATGTATATCGTTGCGACTGAGCAACTCCACAGGCTCTGGCACGCCTTCCTTGTCGTGGGGTTGCCGTGGGGTTGCCATAGCGGAAGATCGGGTTTGTCCCATTCATCTACTACAATCTTGTTGAGAAAAATGATACATGTTATCGTGATACGCCCTAAATCAACATCGTACCAAAGACGAATTCGGCTTTTGACAATGGAAAGCGAGATTGTAAAACACCGAAAGCTCGGTCTCTGCGGCTACGCAATTGTTTGAATAAAGGTGGATCATTTCAGGTATATGCCGCCAACGAGGTTATAACATGCGTCATACGATCGTTCGTTCTTTGATAACGTAATTGCATTCTTGGGCCTATCATATATGAGTTCTTCGAAAATGTCCAAATGATCGAGAATGTTCAAACCATTGTTCATACCAGACATACTATAAATGCATACCAAAACCAAAGGCCGTAGTTAGCTACGACCTCTAGTATGATCGTAACATTATTGCAGGGACCGCGATGTGTCACTTGCCAAGCAACGGGATAATTTTTTCACTCCCAATGCATTCAGTCTATGCCACCTAGCATGCCCTGGAACCCCATTGCTCCCCTTTCGCGAGCAATCCTCGAACATCATGGGTCGTAGATGTCCTCAAATAACAAGTCGAATACACGGCGTATTAAACTGTGTCACAAAACCTCTTCTGCGTCTCAATAGTAGTGCTCTCCGCAATATTGACATACTCGTTAATTGAATCGATCAAGCATTCGTGCGCGAGCATTATGAGAGTAGCAGTTATTTTCTAGACACTGGAAAAACTCCATTATTCACGCTCATCTAGCTTCCTTACAAATATTCATCATAAGGAAATATCTCGTCAAGAATACGGAGGAACAAAGAGCGTCGTATGCAGAAACGACACCGAAAGATATCGGCATAGTACGTTGCGGCATCATTAAAATAATCTTTCACTAATCCCTGAAGCCCCAACGACACAAGGGATTTTGTTGCACGTGGATCTCTAAAAGCCGAGGAATTGCACTCCCCATCGGGCAGAGCATTTGTTCATCACGATCCTCTTCACCTAATGGCTCGTAGAAACTTGTCGAGGAATCACTAAAAGAAGAAGACATTAACTCGAAAGAAAATAGATAAAATTTCACAACATATAATGCAAGTTAGAAATTGGTGGTGAAATTGGTTGCAACTGCCATAATTATTTATAGCGTTGAAAAACTAGCCGTTAGACACAAAAACTAGCCGGTGGACACATAAACTTTCTTGTACACACAAAAAACTAGCCGGTAGGCAAATAAACTAACAGATTGATACAAAAACTAGCCGGTAGACACAAAAAAGAACGATGCGTAACAAATGGCTATTGGTCCCGAGGCATTCCAACTGCCTCAAGAAGACAAGGCACGTGGCAATTAATCCACTACGGAAAGGTCACCTATGTTGAATGTTGTGCAACATTAACCCATTGTCATCACAACCTCGGGACTTTAACCTAGGTTAATAGTAATTTGAGTGATATTTTTAGTCAATTATTCCATTTATTATGCTAGCAATTCCTAACACTTGTTTAGCGTTTGACCAGGCTTTCATATCCACTACCTCCAAGTTCCAGTCGAGAAGGAATCTTTGTGTACTTAGATATCACACTAGAAGCTTGAACTAAAACTACAAACACACAAAAGAAAAAGAAGAGCTTTAAAACACTCTATTCTAATTGGACAATTAAGAGGAAAAAATCTTTTTAATCACTAAAAAATGTTATGGAAAAAAAGCACTATCCATTTGATTAACCTTGATATGTTTTCCATGGAAATTACTTAATTTCATTCATTTTTTATTTTCATGGTCCTTAATTTAATATACAATGTATGAAATTAATAGTGATAAATATTAAAAATGCTTCATAGTTTTATCATTTTCCATGGAAACTATTTTTTACCCACCCCCAAGAATTGATTTACATGTAAAACTCCAAAAATAAGACCAAATTATTTCTATCTTTTCTCAGCATGAACAATTTTTCAATTACTTTCCAACTTTGTAATCAAACACACCCTAATTGGAACAACTCAAACTTATCGGTCCAAAATCTTGTTAAGAAGTAATAATATTAACTCCAAAAATAGCTATTCAGCGATTTATGTTAACTTTAAGACCCGTAAATAGCCACCGATATTGTCCCCAACTTAACCACTTGACCTAGCCCATTGTGGGGTTTTAACCCAAAAGGCGTATGTGCTAGTTAAAGAGTCACGCCCACTTTAGTACTGTTGGACTACATCTTTCGATTTGGGATAATAATGTGACACCAACAAGATGTTTAACACTCCTCCTTGAATCAAACTTAATTGTCTTCAATCGTCCAACATCACCATACAATCGTAATCACTCAATTTTGAGCTTTACCATGATATAATGCGACTCATCTTCCGCTAGCTGCCACTTAGTGCTTGCTCCACCTCAAATCGACTACTTGGCGTACCCGGCACGAAGCTTGAGTGCAGTCCCTTGATGGTCCCAGTCGAACCTTCAGCTCTAATAACACTGTTAGGTCCCAGCCCGTAACTAGCCACCTATATTATACTTGAGTGATGCTAGGGAGGCATATTTTGGGACACGTTTCTGAAACATGATACACGTGTTCGCGTGTCATTGGTGGAGACCTTAAGTGGAACACATCCACTCAAGGTGTCCACCAATGACAGGAGGATACGTGTGTCCCATGTCGCAGAATCGTGTCCCAAAATCGTGTCCCAAAATCATGTCTCCCTAGTATTTTCCTTCCAACTTAACCAGACTCTGTGTGGGACTTAAACCCGAAGGGTCTTGATGCTACTGAAAGGGTCACACCCACTTGGACACAACAAGGGTGGACCTACAGTGTCTCGAGGCAGGGCCGTCGCCCACCTTGAGATTTCGGGATTTTTTCCGACATATATGATAAAAAAAATATTGGACCTAATCCTAATTTTCTGAAGTTAAAGACATCGATTTTCAGGTGTTTTAAAACCTCAAGGGGGCGAAAACTTAACATTTGTATCCTCTTAGAACTAAAACATGCACCTTTCTTTAAAAAAAAATATATAACTATTCCTCTTTCCCTTATACACTTTAGAAGCAGGTTTTTTCTCTCTTTTCCATCTCTCTCAACACTCAAGCTCCCTCTCTCTCCGGCTCTAGCAACCCGGAATCCCCACCCACCCCCTCTTCTTCTGCTCCGACCCCCACCCCAACAGTTCGCCCCCTCCCTTTTTTTCAAATTCTTTCGATTTCGCATATATGATAACGTTTAGTTTAATGTTTTAATGTTTAAATGTATAAGTGAGTCTAATCTTTACATGTTAATGGGTAGTTTAAAAGTTCAATGTTTAAATGTTATATGTTTAGTTTAAAAAGTTTAAATGTTAAATGTTCGCTCCTTGTTTGTTATCTTTAATTGTTGTCATTTAATTGTTAAAATAAAATTTGAAAAAATTTAGGGAATTATGTTGAAGTATTTTAATTGTTATTTCAGATATAGATCAATATTATGTTGAGGTATTTAAAAAAAAATGTGAATATTAACCTCAAAATTTTTAGGGTTAAAAAATTGCCAAAAAATTAAAAAATATCCTTAAAAAATTGAACGCCCAACCTTTATCGAAATTTTTTTGCACCCCTTAACCAATAACCTTGGGTCCACCATTATTGGGTCCGCCATTAGACACGAGATGTTTAACAATTTCATTAAGATTAAAAAAAATATATAAGAGCAGTTATCCTATTGAGGTAAAAACACATTCACATCAATTCTGTCTTAAAAGGCAAATACTTATATCTGTCTGCAGCTCGTGTGACTAGAATGTGAGTGGGGGTGGGTATTCAATATATATATATATATATATATATATATATATATATAGAGAGAGAGAGAGAGAGAGAGTACGAACCTATGCCCAAAAATATTTTTTTTGACCTGATTTTTTTTATATGGGTTTTAAACATGGAGCATATACCAAATACCTCGAACATTTTATAATACATGTTAAGTCCAAGCGTTTTTATTTTGCTCCAAAAATTCTTTCACCATGCCGCTAGCACGGACCTTTAAAATTCACCATGTCGCTGACACGGACCTTTAAAAATAAGAGAATATTAGTTAAATAGGTGTTTGACGGATTTTTTGGTACAAAATAAAAGGCTTGGACTAAATATGTATTAAAAAATGTTTGAGGGACTTTTTAGTATTTGATCCTTTAAACATTTCAGTAAACTCTCAAAAAAATTCAACTCAAAATAATTTTTTTCGTTATTTTAAAAAAAATCAGTAAAATTGATATATTTTCACCCGATTTTATTAAAACAGCGAATAAATTAATTTTGGGCTAACTTTTTTGTGTGTGTGGGTCCCCTGAAATATTTAAACATAATATAAAAAAAATCAACTCAAAAAATTATTTTTTACTATTTTTTAAAAATAAACCCTTAAACTAGTCCTTAAACAGGAGACTTTTCGTGTACATATGTATATATATATAGATAGATAGATAGATAGAAAGATAGATAGAGAGAGAGAGAGAGAGAGAGAGAGAGAGAGGCGGTTCATATACATGCCAAGTTTACATACCATTTAATATAATAAACAAATTATATGAGTTGAGTTTTTTTTTGTGGTATTTAAACATTTCAAATAACCAAAATAAATAAATAAAATCAGCTCAAAATAACTTTTTTTGCTATTTTAAAAAAATTGGTCAAATTTTCACACTTTTGAAGCACTTTAAAAGTTGTGAATTTGAGTTATTTTTTTTTATACAGATGGATCCCATGAATGTTTAAATATCACTTAAAAAAATTCAACTCGAAAATATTTTTTTAATATTTAAAAAAAAAAGTGTGCCAAAAAATATATGTATAAGCTTGGCTCTCTCGCAATTATATATATATATATATATATATATATATATATATATATATATATATATATATATAACTGCTCATGTGCGTGTGCGGATCAGTGCATATTTTATGAATGCGGACCAAACATGTGTCACCCGGTGGTGGCTAAATTAGAGGCACACTCTCCTTTTTTACACTCTCCTTCTTTTCTGAACTCACCGTCAGGTGACACATGATTTGGTTCGCACAATAGTAATACGTTATATATATATATATATATACCGTATCTATATATATACATATAATAGTGCGCTTGTGCGGACTAGTTCGCATTTTAAGAGTGCGGACCGGACATGTGTCACCTGGCAATAAGTCCACAAGAGAGAGAGAGAGTGTGCCTATACTCTATTTTGCCAGGTGCGAACTAGTCCGCACACAAGCAGGATTGTGTGCGTGTATATATATATATATATATATATATATATATAGAGAGAGAGAGAGAGAGAGAGAGAGAGAGTTACCTGGCTAATGATCTTGTCACGGAGATCATCAGTCTGAGAAGGCTGAGGGGCTTCCTCCATATGAGAGTCTTGGAGTTGGGTTGGGGTGGGAGAGGACAAACAAATAAAACACTCCCGCCTACAACTTCATATCATCATATGCGAAGGTGACCTGACTACTAACCCATTAAGATCGCTACATTTACTACTAAATGCACACCTGCATTTTACGTGTTATATAAATTAGAGATAGGATGATGTAGGATAGAAATTAAAAAAAAAAAAAAAACGTATAATAATACGAAATTGGATTGAATATGAGACTATTCCATCGTATCGGTAAGACGTTAATTAGGGTCTCCACAAATTCCCCTTGTGCGTAAAACTAGAATTGTTATTGAATCTATTTTAAGAGGAAAAGTATTTTTTCGAGGAATTTTTGAGAAAAATCTCATATTGGAAAATTGAAATTGTAATCTAGATTTAAAAAGAATTAGGACATCATGACTTTGGTTTGTGGTGGATTATTTATTTATTTTGTATAAATGTTTCGATTATGTTGTTGTGATATAAATTTCTTGGAATATAAAAAGTTATTGTACAAAAATATTGATTTATGCTTCGATGGATCGAAATTATTAAGACATTCATAAATATTTAGAAATATTTTAACTAACCCCTTGGATAATATTTTATTTTAACATAACCTCCGAACAATGATAAATTAGACATAATCCCACAAAAATGGACACACGTTATTATCCGTTAAAAAAAATCATTAATATGTAATTTGACTTAATCCCTCTATACTATTTGGACAAAAATACCACTTTCTTCATTTCTTCTTCTTCTTCCCCAGTTCAAGAACCTTAACCCTAATTTTAAAAACCCAAAAAGTTACAGCGCACGGCTATATTATACGACACGACGTGAAATAATTTTTTATCTAGCACAAAGATGACTTGAATAACACGATATCGTGTCGTGTTAGGTTAACAAAGATTTACATATAATGTCATGTCTTAATTGTGCCACAACGTTCGGGTTACATGAAAAACGATTTCATGTTGTTTTGCATTTTAACTGCGTTGTACTCAGGTAAAGTTAAAAAAACAGATTTCGTGATGTGTCGTGTTTAATTGGACTGTTCATGTATTTTGCATTTTAATTGAGTCGTATTCGTGTTAGGTTTAAAAAAAATCGTGTTGTATTTTATTTCAGTCGTGTTCGTGTTAGATAACAAAAGTACTGGAGTGTGTTATAATTGGATTGTATTCGTGTTAGATAAAATAATATTACTGTGTTGTGTTATAATTGGGTCATATTCGTATTAGGTTTGTCACGTATTATTTGGTTCTTGTTAGCGAAAAAAAGATTGTCGTTTCGTATTTTCCTTGGTTCTTATTAGGTAGAAAATATTTCAGATTAAGTTTTAATTAGTGTAAGGTAAAAAAAATATTTAGTTTCGTATTTTAAGATTGTGTGTCTATGTCGTGTTTTTCTTGTTTCTTATTAGGTAAAAAATAAGATTTAATTTACGAGTTTTGTTAGTTCGTGTTAGTGTAAGGTAAACAAAAATAGCTCATGTCATATTTTTTTTATTTCGTGTTAAGTCAAAAAATAAAATTTCATATCAAATTTTAGTTGGATCGTGTTAGTGTTGAGTAATAGAAAATAAATATTTTCATGTTGTGCCACATTTTATTTATCTAGTATTTCATGTTATGTTCGGGTAAAAAATTCTTCCACTAATTTTTTCAACGCTATTGAATATTTCACTGCCCATGCCCATAGAGATGCAAAATAACCCTCAAGAACCCATAATTGAAGTCCATATCCAAAAATTACTTACATAGTTTTGGGTCAATGGGCGTCAGAAATTGCACAATCTCACCTATTATTCTTGCGTCATGGTGTTGTGGAGACTTTTATCCAAATACGTTTATGTGAACCCCTTGTCACTTTAGACTTGATAATCAATCCCTCACAAAAGTCACAAAACTGGAAACAAATTAACAAAAAATATGTGACACCCCGCCTAATTAAATACCGGGTGATCTGTCATTTATTAAATTAAATCAAAGTCTTCGGTTGGTTCATTCTTAGCATCACTGTCGAAAATAATTTTTCTTTATTAATCACCTAATAAATAATTAAGCTAAGTGTCAAAACATTTAATTTTATAAATTAAGACATATTGTTATGATTTAATATGAAACCATTTTCATGAACACAAATGATAATATTAAAACCAAACCATCCAAATGAAATAACCAAGCTAGATTAAACAATCCAAATAATAAATCCCAATCGCAGGACAAGGAAATAAATAAAACAATCCCAACAATAGCTAAATCCTGAAATGATAAAGAGTACAAGTCTCTCTCTGAACTAAAATGAGATATGAAAATGTGCAACACATGCTCTGCCTGAGAATAACTAAATAGAAGACTAAAAAGACAAGAATGGAGTCGTTTACTGCAAGGACCTACAACTTCCACAATAGCTGCAGCGCGTCAATGGTCCAAAAATCTAGTCCTGACGCCCCTGTGGCTGGGCACCTGTAATATAGATATATACAAGAGGAAGAAAAGATAACAGGAAACGGGTGAGAGCCCGAGTGTAAAAGCACTTTAAAATAGCTTAACAAGTATTTAAAATGCTTACCAGTTTATATTACATACACGTTAGTATCTCAACACTCACTTGAGAATTCTCACCTCTCAACTAGTGTGCACGCTTAGCGTATTACCGAATTAACCTGGTTAAATCTAACCCAGTTAACTAGTCTAACCAAATCTTCATTCACCAAGCCTAATCCAAGTGATCGCCTAACCATAGATTATATCTCTGAAGACCATTTTATTAGGAATATCTTAAGCCAGTCATGTTCATCTCAATACAGACTTAAGTTATCAACCACTTAATTCATTTAATATTAATTATTCAATTTTATTTACTTACAAGCATGGTAGATTAATCACATGTAAATATATTTATTACTCATAATATATAAACTAATAAGGCACCCCACATAAATCTATGGTGTTGGCATACTATGCTATCAAGTCCCCGTATCTCTCGTACAAAAGGGAAATACTAGTTTGGAATCACTCTCGAATTGTATTAGCACAAAACATACATATTGGAGGCGAAGCATAGTTTCAAGTCACTAAGATGTCAGCACATACCCTTACGTCACTTAGGACCGTCTGACTATCACCAATGGATAGCCTATACCGAGGATGCTATGTTCTAGGATACAAGTCAATATCCCCCATAAAGGTCCAATCGAGATAAGACTGTCACGGCGCGAAACCTCAATGATAGCAAGTAGCACAGGTATGATTACACACAAATATACCATATTATTACACGTAAATATACCAAATTATATATATATATATATATATATATATATATATATATATATATATATATATTCACATAATTCAGCTAGGTACGCCCACGACCCATAATATGTTCTAGCTATGCGTAGCATATCACGCTCGAGTTCTACGTATAATTAAATTATTATTTTTATTCTCTCAATTACTGTAAATCCGTAAGTACTTCTCAACTCTCGAAGTGTATCCTCTCGATAAATGTAAAATCAGTAAGTGTACCCTCACTACCCTACTTGTATAAGTTTTTCTAAATTCTTACAAGACCTACTTTAACGTACGCACAATTTCTCACTCAATTTATATCCCCGAAACCCCATGATTAAATCTCACATAAACTTGTCTTACCCGGACCCTACTTATGCCCTACTGGTCCTTCTCATGTCCCATTATGATATTTAAATTATGTTTAAAGGTCCTTACACATTTGGAATTGGATTAACATAAAAAGGGGAAGAAGTTTCAGTTTCCTGGAGGAGTCGATCGATCGATGAAAAGGGGTCGATCAATCGACATTCTTGAGTCGATCGATCGATCAAGCAGGTGTTGGCCCAGTTTTTGCAATTCTAGTATACGGGTTTCATCTAAAATAAATCCTCAAACCTCCATTATCATGTCCCAAACTCCCAACCAAACATCATGAACGTTATATAAACCAATATATAAGATTTCTAACATAAAACATTCACAAATTCGTCAGGAATCGTCATCAAAGGGGATTAATTCAAGAAATAATCATTTAACCCTAGTTCATCTAATTTTATCAAGAATTCATTTAATTTCCATATTTCTATCTCTATTGGGCATCAATTTCGTGGATAATGTTCTACATATGACACATATCCATCCTAACATGGTTTTTACTCCAAATTTATAATAAAAATCTCTCAAACAACAACTTATTTTCATGAATACATAAGAGAATTAATTCCTACACTAGCATGGATGTGTTATAAACTAAAGAACAGCAAGTTAGATACTTGTCTGGAAATCAAAGGTCTGGTTCGACAAAATTGAGTGGTATAGGAATGTTTCCCTTCTCATGATTTACCCGTTAGTGGTGGAATTGATGAGAATAGTGTAGGGTTGGTGGCTCTCCTCCTTATAAGCCTTATTTTTTCTCTCTCCCTTAGAGGACTCTCTCTTCCCACAGATATAAACTCTCTATTTTCGTCATTAATTAAGGCCAAAAATAGAAAATTATCAAAATGCCATCCCGGGTTATCAGTTAGACTTAAAAATGCCTCGAGACCTAAACTAAACCCCCGGGTACACTTTTCTGACTATCTCGACCCTTTCGAATACGTTGACGCACTCGAAATGACCATACGAGCGGCTTATAATTAATTCACTTTTTATTTCATTAATTTAGTCCTGACACGACACATGCGCGTTCCGACTTAATTTCTATAATTGTCGTATTATTCACTCGCGACTATCTTAATAAATTCAATCTCATATTAATTTACTCATCTAGTAATATTCAACATAATTATTATCAATAATTAATAACTCTCGTCGCGCTAGTAAATATTTATTTTAAAATTTGGACTAATATTAAATTAATTTATCCCAAATTAATTTAATCAATCCCATAATTAAATGCCATAAAAATACGGGGTATTACATACTTCCCCCTAATAACTGAATTTCGTCTCGAAATTCAAAAAATAAGGCATACCTGGTAAAAACAATTACGGATATTTTCCGTGCATATCTGTCTCGCGCTCCCAAGTGGACTCCTCTACATTATGATGCTCCCATTGACCCGTACAAGTCGGACTACCTTCGACCTCAATTTCCTCTCGCTATGTTCTGGGATAGCCACTGGTCTTTCCTCATAAGAACTGTCGGGCTGCAAATCAATCTCATCTATCGTAATATGAGTATGGGCCAAATTATCCCGAAGACACCGCCTCAATGACGAAATGTGAAATACTTTATGAATACGGTGCAAGTGATCCGGCAACCCAAGTCTGTATGCCACTGGTCCAATCCTCTCGATAATGGGAAATGGTCCTATGTACCTTGGAGCCAATTTCTCCTTCTTATCGAACCTCATTACTCCCTTCATAAGAAACACATGCAGTAGTACTTGGCCTCCCATGCCAAACTCCCTGAAAGACTGCTTTGCATCGGCGTAGCTTTTTTTCCTGTCCTGGGCTACCCGAATGCGACTCCTGATCAACTCAATCCTAGATGACGTCTCATGAATCACCTCTGGCCCAAGTAGCTTGTTGTCCCACCACCTCTAGCCAACAAGTGGGTGAACGACAATGTCTGTCGTACAATGCTTCGAAATGGGCCATGCCGATCGTAAACTGATAGGAGTTGTTACAAGCGAACTCCACCAGAGGAAGGTACTGCTCCCATCCTCCTCCAAAATTAAGGACACACATGCGTAGCATATCCTCCACTATATGGTTCGTACGCTCAGTCTGCCCATCTATCTTCGGGTGATACGCCGTACTCAATCGCAGCTCGGTACCCATAACCTCCTGAAAGCTCTCCCAGAAGCACGACATAAAAATCTTATCTCTATCAGACACGATATCCAAGGGTACCCCATGCAACCTCACTACCTCAACAGTAAATAACTGGGCATACTGTCCAGTAGTGTAGTCTGTTCGTACTGGCAGAAAATACGTCACCTTGGTCAAACGATCCAAATAGAATCGTGACCCCGTTGTGATGTAGGCAGACCAGTGATAAAATCCATGGAAATGCTCTCCCATTTCCACGTAGGTCTCTTCAGCGACTGAAGTAATCCTAGCGATCTCTGGTGGTCCACCTTTACCAGCTGACAGGTGGCACACTTGGACACGAACTTCGCAATATCCTTCTTCATCCCACTCCACCAGTACTGTCTCCTTATATCTTGGTACATTTTATCCCCTCCGAGATGTACCATAAATCTGGACCCGTGTGACTGCGTCATCACTGCATGACGTAAATCTTCTCCCTTCGGGATCACCAATCTCCCATTAAATCTCAAACCCCCATCTGAACTTACTGAATAGGACTCAACACCCTCAGCTAGGAGCTGTACAATCTGATCCTGACAAAATATATCAGCTGCTTGTGTCTGGATCACCCTCGAAATAATATCTAGTGTGAGCATAATAACGGATATAAAGGATCGGGCCACTGCATCCTAGTATCCCAACTCTATCCACGTCACCTTCCACACTTCCGCCACCTCACTTACTGGCCTACGGCTTAACTCATCGGCAACCATGTTAGCTTTCCCCGGATGATACTATATCTTGAATTGATAGTCTTTTATAAACTCTAACCACCTGCGCTGACGCGTGTTCAACTCCCGCTGAGTGAACAAGTAATGCAATGACATGCGATCTGTGAACAGGTGAAATTTCTCCCCAACAAGTAGTGTCTCCAAATCTGCAAGGCAAACAGGACTGCTGCTAGCTCCATGTCGTGGGTGGGATAATTCCTCTCGTGATGCTTAAGCTTGTGGGAGGCATAAGCTATAGCCTATGTGACACCCCGCCTAAGTAAATACCGAGTGATCAGTCATTTATTAAATTAAAATCAAGGTGAACGGTTGGTTCATTCTTAGCATCACTGTCGCAAAATAAATATTTTCAATTTAAACACCCTAAATAATTAAGCTAAGTGTCCAAACCAATTAAATGATTAATTCAATTAATAAGTTTCATCATAAAAACCTTTTTAAATATATACCAGCTTAAGGATAACCAATTGTTAAAGATACAATCATCTAAAGGAAACATGCCAACTAGCTTATTCAAACCAAGTCAAATATACATAAGTATAATTAACACGCCATGAAATAACTCCCAAATGAGTACTGAATACTGGAAATATAAATAAATACAAATCTCTGACAAATCCAAACTGAATAGGAAATCGGGCGACACATTCCCTAAACATGAAGATCTAAAACAAGAGCTGAATCAAGGAAGAGGTCGTCTACTGCAAGGTCCTGCAACTCCTACCTAAGCTGCAGCACGTCCAATCCAAAGAACCTACGCGTGACGCCCCTGTGGCTGGGCACCTTATATATATATATATATATATATATATATATATATATATCCAAGAGAGAGGAAAGAAATGACAGAAAATGGGTCAGAGCCCGAGTGTAAAACAGTTTCAAAAATAGTTTAGCAAGTATTTAAAATGCTTACCGGCTAATATAACAACCATGTTAGTATACGAAACTCTCTTGAGAATTCTCACCTCTCATTTGGTGTGCACGCCTACCGTACTACTAAATCTTATAAATCTATCTAACTTATCCCCCATAAATTTTATTTCCAGAAGTCACATGGCTATGATATTTAGTTTAGAGATCAATCTATTCATGATTACTTATGTTACTTAATATATCTCAGTACCGTTATAAAGTTCTCGAATACTTACTATAAAATTTGGAGCATTTATTCAATACTTAACTACTTATACGCACAGTAGAAGATTTCCATATATACGTATATATATTAATCACTCATATAATATATATACTATCGGTACCCCACATAAAATCTATGGTGCTGGCATACTCTGCTATCAAGTTCCCGTATCTCTCGTACTAAAGGAAATACTAGGGCTGTGTTTTTTTTTCGAACATTCCGATTTTTCCGATATCCGATCCGATATTTTCCGATTTTGGAACGTATATAAGGTTTTCGATTTTCGATTTTCCGATTTTTCCGGAAAAAAATCGGATCGAAAATTGGAAATAATTATGAATTTCCGAATTTTTGATTTTTCCGATCCGATTTTTCTGATTTTTTTCGAAATATTTTCTGATTTCCAATTTTTCTAATTTTTTTAAACATTCTCATGTGTCCCACATCGGCTAGGAGAGGAAGAGAGGCCCAAAAAAGTCCTCTATAAAAGGAGAATATCCCTCTATCCTCTACACAAATGAAAAAAAATGGTTAAATCCTTACATATTTACATGTTGGGTTAAATCTTTTTTTCGATTTCTTTAAAATGAGATTTTCGAGTAATCGAAAATCCTATATTAATTTTTTTGAAATTTTGGAATTTTTAGTATATATTTTGAATTTCCAAATTTTTTCGATTTTTTTTTCTATTTTCCGATTTTTCCGAATTCGGAAACTTTTTTGATTTTCCGAAAAAATTGGATAGTAAATTGGAACAAATATTTTATTTCCGAAAAAATTGGATTTTTTTCCGAAAGGTCATTTTCCGATCCGATCCGGCCGAAACACAGCCCTAGGAAATACTAGTTCAGAATCAGTGTCGAACTGTATTAACACAATACACACAAAATGAAGGCGAAGCATAGTTCCAAGTCACTAAGAGGTCAGCAAATACCCCTCACGTCTGTTAGGACTGTCTGACTATCATTCTCAGATAGCTTGTACCAAAGAATCCTATGTTCAAGGGTACAAGTCAATATTCCCATAAAGGTCACGTCGAGATAAGACTGTCACGGCGTGGTAACCTCTGTAATAGCAAGTAGCGCGGGTATGATTATACACAAATATAATAGAGATATATACAAATGCACTCGATCATATATATAAATACACTCATTCTCTAATTAGGTTCGCCTACAACCCATATTAATATTTTAATCGTACGTAATACAATTGTACCCAAAAAAAAAATTCGTACAAACAACTCATCTCATTTTATTCTCAATTTTAATCATTTCGCAATTACTTCTCGTCCCTCGAAGTATTATCTCCCTAAAGGTCAATTCAGTGGGTACACCCTCTCTAACATACTGGTCTAATTCATTTATAACCTCTCAATTATGTAGCTACCGTGTGAATGATTTCCAACATGTGTCAAACCCCCTGTTAACCCACGGTTTCATCCCATATATAATTTCATTCAACGGAATATACTTAGACCCTACTGGTCCTCTTCATGACCCATTATATTCTTTAAATGATATTCAAGGGTTCCTACGCATTTTATTCGAATTAAACAAAAAGGGGAAAAACTTGTAGTTTCCAGGAGGGGTCGATCGATCGATGAAAGGGGTGATCGATCGATCGAAATTCTTGAGTCGATCGATCGATCAAGCAGGCATTCCGAATTATGCCATTGTTAACTACGGGTTTCCTTCTTCAACCTCAATCAAAACTCCATAATTGAGTCCCAAACTCCCAACCAATCAAACTAATAGTCATATTAACCTACCTACATGGTTTCCTACGTAAAGCATGTACAAATTTCATCAAAAGTATAGGATTAAAGGCCCATTTCATAATATTTACCAAGAACCCTGGTTTCATTATAATTTCCAATCTTCTAATTCTTTTTTCCAGATTTATCTCTTCTAAACCATTATAATTTCATGAGTAGTCATTTACATATGATGAGATTTCCAGAATATACTTATTTCTTCTAAAGCATGTGATTTAAATTCCCTAAATCATCAAATTCTTCCATAAAACACACTTATCAATCCTATTCTAACACGGGTGAAATACTAACTAGAAAAATAGCAAGTTAGATACTTGACTCATATATGAAGGTATGATTCTCAGGTGTTGACGGGTATGGTTGCATCCCTCATTTCCTGATCTACGCATTGGTGGTGAAAGACGGCAGGGGTGGTGTAGGTAGGGTGGTTCTCCCCTTTAGAGTCTTCTCCCTTCTCCCTTCCCCCTTCCTTAGCCTATATGCAACTTTACCAATTCTAATCCTCGAAGACTCTAACTCCCATCAGATATATTCTGTTGATGTAAAAAACTAGATGCAATCTAATTAATTAATAACAGATAAAAATGAATAAATAAATAAGACAATGGATTTTTAAAGTGGTTCGGCTATCAAAATGGCCTACGTCCACTTTTGTTGTATTGTTGACTGTTTGCCTTGAATCTCGATAATGGGTTTACAAAGAGATCCACAGTCCTCCCGTTATGATAGGGTTACCATGTATTTATAGCCCTGAGACTGTACATATGAAAAGGTCATGTGCTGTCAATTAGTAGATATGTATATCTATATAATAAGAATGCGCATTAAATCCGACGTTCAGTAAATATGTAGTTGACTTTTAATTTTCCTGGTTAGATGCTCTGCACGCTAAGTAGCTAGGACCGCCTGAGTTGCTCGGTGCATTTAAGTTGCTCTGTATGGTAAGTAGCTTGCACAGCCTGAGTTGTTCGGTGAAAGTATTTATTTTCCACGTAGGTTGACACATGTCTTCATCTAATTGATCCACATCAGCTGACTAATTTTTATATTAATAGAAGCCCCCAATGTTTCACAGTTGAAGTTAAATAAGGAAGTGTGGAACATTTTGCCTAAAAGATGCCTGGATTACAGATCTCCAACATTTGGGACATTTTTATTGTATTTCTTTCCATTTGAACGCGTAATGGAAAACTTGTAAATATTTTGAATTTTTAGCAGCCGCTTTGATATTTGTTCCTTTCTCATGATTTAATCGTCGGAAATGCAAATGTCTTTCCCGGTAATCATTTCTTTTCTCTTTTCCCGATCTAAGGTATTTAAGAGCGGTGAAAATCCCATCGTTTTCTACTTTTCACATCCATATTTTCTGAACTCTTTACTTTCTCTCTCTATTCCGTACTGTCGTTCTTTCGTCGTCCATCATTAGCAGATTTCTCCGTTTTCTGTAAGATTTTCTTCCTTCATCTTTCTTTGCTTTAGTCTTCATGGTTTACCTTGTTGAATTTTTAGGTAAACTTCGAACTGATTTTTCAATTCCTTCTTAGGTTATTTTGGAGGAGCCGTCTTGTCCTTCTGATTTGTTTTCTCTCGCAGAGGGACATTGGTTTCCCTCCCTTTTTGTAGCAGGGTGTGGCTTTTCTTTCCTGCCAAATCCCTTGTGTTTGGAGTTTTACCAATATTTTGATATTGTACCTGCAAGGGTAGCTCCAAATACATGGAGGGTGGTTAATGGCGTATATAGGTTGAATTAAATTCATGGAACTCATTTAGGAATTCCTAAAATTATGTATTGTTATAAATGGGTTACCAGCAACACTACTTTTTATTTGAAAACTAGTTTTCGAATAGAGCTTTAGTTGTCAATCTTCCCGATGCCAACAGGGACTATTTTGATCATGGGGTTGTGATGAAAAATGAGCAACACCCTCCATTAAATGGAAATGATGTGTATCAAGGTCCCAAATGTCCGCTTTATGGCAATGGAATAGGTTGTTTTTAGTTTTTTGAATTTAGCTTTCTTTATGTTTGACAAAATACGTCACTGACATTAATTTTGTTTGATACAGTTGACAGTAAAAGGAAACCCCCAAAAGAGATTGACGTTAACATAAAAGATTTAAAACTTATCTAGAGCTTGCATCAAGCAGTTGTTGGGGAGCACATTAGAGTTGCTTCTTATTTGTTGAGGTACAATTACACTACCACGTCTTTCATTGCCTGTCTTATTGTACCTCCTACGGTAATCGATCATGATCAATCGCCAACATCTCGAGCAAGTGTGGGAGACTCCTCGTCTGATTTGGATACTTCCATTATCGATTTGATGACGAAGAAAAGGAGGATGCCTGAGTTCTTTGTCAAAGATGCCCCTGGTGTTGATGGGGCGAAGAAAAGTAAAGTGGATGTCCCAGCTAAGGGGACGAAGAAAATAGACATTGCTCCATCTAAGGGAACAACTACAACTGTAAAGGAGGTGGGTAAGAAGCCCCCGGTTGTTCCAAAAGAGGCAGCACCTTTGATTGAAGGCGTTGCTATTACACAAGGAGAGGTAACACCTTTGATTGAAAGTGCTCCTCTAAAGAGACTAAGAAGAGGTCTCACTGAAAGACCTATAGAAACTGTTGCTCAATGTAAGGACATTTTTGTCCAACATACTTGTATATGTCATTAGCCGTAACACCGTTGCAAAGATTCAAATAAATCCGAGTATCGAATCAAGGAAGGAATCAGAAATCCAGTCAGCCGGACCGGTCCGCCTCAATGAAAAAGGAACCGATCCGCTAACATCCCGGACCGGTCCGCCAAGAAATTAAAAGAATCGATCCGCTTCCGGACCGATCCGCCTCCCTGCCGGACCGATCCGTCTTGCACATTGAAGCCAGTGAGCACCAAACCGAATGCAAACCGAATCAGACTCAAATTAAAAGAACCGGTCTGCCATCGGACAGATCCGCCTAAGGCCCGGACCGGTCCGCCCTGGATAACCACGAACAGATCGTGTGGAGATTTTTAGGGCAAATGAATTCTTATTTATAACACGATCGTGGAGTTGGTTTTCTTAAGACTTTCCAACGATTTTAAGAGAACAACAACTCTAAAGTCTTCACCTATTGAGTCCCTTGACTCTAGGTTTTTAGATTCACACAAAGTCCAATCTATTGTGAATCACTTTGCAACCCAAGAACACACCATTGCTGCTGTTCAACCCATGTGAAGTGGACCGCTTCTTCCTCTTCATTGCTACCCTACTGTAAAGGGATATTCCAGCCGCGACTACAGAATCCGATACCCGAGGGTAATTCTTAGTCAAAAACTTGTATTTCAGTGTAATCCGATTGTAAGCCGTTTCTCTTACAAATTATAGTGATATACAAATGGTTTTGCCCCTGTGGGGGATTTTTCCTTAACTTTGTGTGTTGAATAATTCTTGCATGATTTCATATTGTTTCAATCACACCTAGTTGTATGATTAGGGTTAATTTGGGTTAAAAAGGTGTTTATTATATTATTTCTTAATTGAACGCAAGCGCCAACTCTTTCAAATTGGTATCAGAGCAGGTTACGCTAATCTATCGCGTATTCCTTTTTTCGCAAAATTTTTCTAAGATATCAATTTTCTAAAAAAATTGATTTTTGAAAAAGTGCGTGTTCAAATGGAGAAATCATACAATAAACTGCCTGTTTTTTACGGAACTAATTATGCGTATTGGAAAGCCCGTATGAGGTCGGCTTTAAAAGCCATTGATGAATGGGTATGGATTCTTGTTGAAAGAGGGTGGACACCTCCCTCCGTCACTGTTGATAACGTGACAAATTTGAAACCTGTCACGACTTGGACCGAAGATGAATTAAGATGGTCTTCCTTTAATTCTAAGGGATTGAGTGCTATTTCCGGTTCCATCACTCCCGATGAGTTCAAACGCATAATGACGTGTACCACGTCAAAAGAGGCATGGGATGTTTTGCAACTTACCCATGAGGGTACGAACGCTGTTAAAGAATCTAAATTACAAAATCTGGCCACCCAATTTGAGACTATCACCATGTCTGAGTCCGAATGCTTTGATGAGTTTTTTGCACGATTGTCGGACATTTTTAACACTAGTTTTAATTTGGGTGAGGTAATTGATAACACGCGTGTCGTTAAAAAGATTTTGAGATCTCTCCCAAAACGCTTTATTCCTAAAGTCACTGTTTTGAACTCTTTGGGAAATTTGAAATCACTTAAGTTGGAAGAACTTGTAGGAGATCTTCAAACCTATGAGATTGACATGTTTCCCAAAACCATTAAGGATAAGGATAATGGGATTGCTTTAAAGACTCATTTTCAGAAAAAGAAAGAAAAAGTGTTTGAGTCCAAGTCTGAATGTGATTTTGACTTAGATGACTTGGCCCTGTTTGCAAAAAATTTCAAAAGAATTCTCAAATTTAAGAAAAGCGGAAATTTCAATGATAAAAGGAATGTTGAGAAAAATATTTTTGAAAAGGAAAATGAGAAAGATTTCAAAGACCTTCCTAAGAAAGACAGTGAGCGATGTTTTGAATGCGATGGTAGGGGTCATAGAGCCTTTGAGTGTGCCAACCGTCTGAATAGAGAAAAGGGTAAAATTGTCCTGAATACCACTCTTAGTGACGACAGTGAGGTCGAGTCGGTGGACTTGGGAGACGAGTCACCGCATGAGCGTAACTTCACCGCGTTCATGGCTAGTCATGTGAGTACCTCCAATGCTTCTCACGACGATGAGGATGCTACGTCACAAGGACACCTCGACAGTAAGAGCGATGAGAGTGAGGATGATGATGAGGCAAGTGAGAGCGAGTGTGATCTTCAACACGCCTACACTGAACTATATTCTGAGTCTTTTAAAACCAAGAAGCGAAACAATGCTTTAGTCCTTAGGATCACTGCCCTAGAGAAAGAGTTAAGATTGTTTGGAGAGAGAGAGAGTGTTTGTGAGAATAGAAAAGAGAGAAAGAGAAAGAAAGATCGTGAGAAAATAAGATGTTTTGAGTGCAATGGGATAGGGCACAAGAAATTTGAGTGTCCTTCTAATCTTAGGAGAGAGCGCAAGAAAGTTGCTATGCCCACCTCTCCAAGCGATAGTGAGGATGAGAATGGTGATGATAGGTTGATCCAAAATGCCTTTAGAAAGTTGTTTATCGAGACCATGGAAACAAAAAGGTCAAATAGGATCCTAGGTCTTCGAATTCGTGAGTTAAAGGTAGAAAGTGATGAGCTAAGAAGGGAAAAAGGTGACTTGTCCAACACAGTGTCTAGTCTGACGACACGTGTATCCCATCTCGAGGATGACCTCAAACAAGCACAGGAGGTCCAAGTCACATTAGAGAATGCTCCCGAGCCTATATCCACCGTGGTGAGTGAGTCCCATGGGTGTCTGTCTAGGAATGTTCATCCCAAAATTGTTGACAAATTACTTCCTAGACCGGTTTATGTTTGCTCCCACTGCAAGAAGCGAGGACATCTTAGGGAGTTCTGTTCTAAGTTTGGTTTTGTGCCACATCATGCCACTTCACACATTCATGCACATGCACCCACTCATGATTCTTTGCCTGCTCATTTTGATAGAGAGTTTGCACATATTCGCGAGCAAGTGAAGTTTTTGATCAAGACTACACATGATCTAGTGGAGTTGGTTCAAAAGATGTCACCATCTTTGGAAAACTCCACCGTTACTCCCGGTTGAGATCTAGTCTTGTTTGCTAGCATAAGTTGTTTTTCATGACATCATTTTTGCCTATTGTTAGCATGTATTATTAGTTTGCTTTATTTTTGCTTTTTCTTATTTTTGAAAAATACAAAAAAAAAAAAGGATTTTCTTTTTAGAAAAATTTTAGAAAAGCACAAAAAGATTTTATTTTGATAAAATTTTTGAAAAATCAAAAAGAGTTTTGTTTTTATGGATGAGCATTTAAGATAGCCAAGTCACAACTTCATTCCATTTATCCATGTGACTGTTTGATAGAGATTTGAGAGGCTACATCATTTCATCCATGTGCTTTACATTGATTGGAGTCTTTGAGATGTAATTAGTGATATCTTCCTACATGTTTGACTCCTATATCCTTTATTGCACACATGCACGGCTATATTTGATTATTGCACTTGTCTATCACATATTGGCTTGAGTGTTTCTATCTCAATTCTGTCTATACAATGTACAATATGCGATAAAACTTGACAAGATTGGAATGCATGTAAAAACCGTTTTGGTGAGACTGTGTGAATATTTTCATAACGGGGAGGGGCTGCGAAAGTTGATTCCTATACTTTGCGCAAAAGCCACCGTTAAAATGGACCTAAAAAATGGAGGAATTTTAATATCCGATGTCCTAAGAGGTTAAAAGAGCCCGAAAAAATTTAAAGGCAATAAAAAGCAATTCATGCCAAATATGGGCCATTTAGGTTTCACCACAATTCTCCAAAGTTTGAGAATTTAGTATACCTCTATTATAATATAAATCTGAGGGAGTTTGGTTGGAGATTGAAAAACGGGTTTGCACTTCCTTGAAAGTCCTGAACAAGCATGAAAATCATTTTGGACGTTATTGGTGTACAAATCACTTTGAGCTTTGATTTGTAGATTTGATATAGTCATTGTCTTATATTTCCAATCTTTTACACCAAAGGAATCATTTGAGTTCATTCTTTAGGAATATCCAATATTCATCGTGCACATATGTCATGCTTGTATGCTTTGATTTTCCTATCGAATTTTGATCACACCCATTCTTTTACGCTATCCCCGACTTGGTTGTTTTATGTTCATTCATGGTGTGATTTTGTGCCTTGTGTCACCTCGATACTTGATTGCTTGATTTATTTCTCTCATTTGTCTATTTGGGGACATCATAAAAAGGGGGAGAATGAATTATCTGATTATGGGGGAGTTTTGAAAGACTGAGAATATCATTTTAAATTGATATATATATGTTTATCTTATTTCAAACTCGATACGTCACTTGGTAATTGCTTTGTCTCATGTGTGTAGGTACATCTTTTGATAATCCCATGTTGCACACCCTGATGAGAAAAGCGGTGAGATTTCTGAAGATTCGAAGAACAAACGATGCAGCCTTAGTCATTTGTACCTCTTTCAGTTTTTGGGTTCATGAAAGGGTAGATTTGTATAGGCATTGTGATTATAGATAATTCGGATTTTTTATGTTTGTTCCGGCATAGACATAGGGGGAGATTTGTAAGGACATTTTTGTCCAACGTACTTGTATATGTCATTAGCCGTAACACCGTTGCAAAGATTCAAATAAATCCGAGTATCGAATCAAGGAAGGAATCAGAAATCCAGTCAGCCGGACCGGTCCGCCTCAATGAAAAAGGAACCGATCCGCTAACATCCCGGACCGGTCCGCCAAGAAATTAAAAGAACCGATCCGCTTCGGGACCGATCCGCCTCCCTGCCGGACCGATCCGTCTTGCACATTGAATCCAGTGAGCACCGAACCGAATGCAAACCGAATCAGCCTCAAATTAAAAGAACCGGTCTGCCATCGAACCGATCCGCCTAAGGCCCGGACGGGTCCGCCCTGGATAACCACGAACAGATCGTGTGGAGATTTTTAGGGCAAATGAATTCTTATTTATACCACGATCGGGGAGTTGGTTTTCTTAAGACTTTCCAATGATTTTAAGAGAACAACAACTCTAAAGTCTTCACCTATTGAGTCCCTTGACTCTAGGTTTTTAGATTCACACAAAGTCCAATCTATTGTGAATCACTTTGCAACCCAAGAACACACCATTGCTGCTGTTCAACCCATGTGAAGTGGACCGCTTCTTCCTCTTCGTTGCTACCCTACTGGAAAGGGATATTCCAGCCGCGACTACAGAATCCGATACCCGAGGGTAATTCTTAGTCAAAAACTTGTATTTCAGTGTAATCCGATTGTAAGCTGTTTCTCTTACAAATTATAGTGATATACAAATGGTTTTGCCCCTGTGGGGGATTTTTCCTTAACTTTGTGTGTTGAATAATTCTTGCATGATTTCATATTGTTTCAATCACACCTAGTTGTATGATTAGGGTTAATTTGGGTTAAAAAGGTGTTTATTATATTATTTCTTAATTGAACGCAAGCGCCAACTCTTTCACTCAACCTTCTGATTTTGAGGGTCCTTTGAGAGCTAAAGCTCCAGCTCTCGTCGCTCCGAGTTCAGTCAAGGGCTTGATCAAATCTTGGGTCCTTCCCGAACATCGAGCTGCCGAGGATTCCCTTTCTCGAGAAAAGCTCACTGATTTAGCCGCCCAACATATTGCGTTAATAAGTATCTTCATGCCTACTACTTCCTCGTCTCTACATATTGCATTTATATTCTGAGTTGAGCTATTTCTTTTTCAGTTTGTGGCTTGCTTTAATGGCATCTTGAAGAAAGATGAAGCTATCAGGGCTTCCACTTCCTCAGGTGGGGTGGAAGAGGCTTTTACTGGTCTATCTCGCTCTTTGAATGAATCCCGTCAGAAGTACGAGGAAGAAAAAGTTGCTTGGGAGAATGAACTTCAATCTGTCAAGACCACTCGAGATCAAGCTATACGTGATTCTAAAGAGTTGGTGAACAAATTGAAGGCCGTCGATAGCAAACTTGAAGAAGCTGAATGACGTAATAAAGAGCTTGAGGACAAGCTGAAATCTGCCGAGGAGATTGAGGCCAAGCTTAAAGAGGCTGAATGGCATAAGAAAGAGCTGGAAGAAAAGGTGAAGCTTGCCGAGGAACACGCTTCATTGGAGAAAGTGAAGAAGAAAATGGCTGTAAAGAAGTCTTTTAGCTCTGGCTGGGATAAAGGATGGAATAAGGCTTTAACTTCCATTACTTGTCAGATGGAATATGCCAGCCTAAAATACTTTGGAGATGGATGGGTTACAGCCTTGAAAGAATTGAAAACTGCGGACGATTCTGAATTATTTCAAAGACATACTCGTGGACCCACTCCCATCATCGACGACGACGATGACGAAGAAGAAGAAGAAGAAGAAGAAGAAGAAGAAGAAGAAGAAGAAGAAGATAAAGCCCCATCTGATGACTCTTTTGTGATGGTAGCAGAGCAAATACCCGTTGTTGTCATTCCCCAACCTTCCGAGAATGTTCATCAAGTAAGCACGTCTTTTGAGCAACCTGCACTGCATTCCGAGCAACTTGATCTTCCCTCTAAACCAATTGAAGATATTATAGTGAATAGGGAGAAGGTGTAAAGTTGTTCGGTTCTCGTGTTATTTTTTTTTCCTCGGTTGTAACTTGGAATGTATTTTTGTATGATGAATAAGAATGAACTTTTGTTATTTATCTCGCGTCTTTCTTTGACATGTCTTGTATCATTGTTGATGCATTTTATTTTCTCCTTGCTAGTTTATGGCCAGGATGGAACTCTTATCAGCTAATGATACAGAGTTGATGAATAAATGCAGTGATTATTTCAAAGCTGGTCATGCAGATTTTTCTGAGGCCCAAATAATAGACATCCTTGGATCCGATGCCTCTGAACGAGCAATTGATGCTTACCAGTACTTGAAGTGTCTACTTGATCGTGTTGTGGCCAACAATGTGGCTTATTATAAAATGATTGAAGATCTTCAAGTAATGATCGAGGCACTTCAACTTCAGCATAAAGAGACCACTACACTTTTGTATAAAGGTTATAAGAAAAAGTACCAATAATTGAGTGCTGACAGAGGTTATGACAAGTATATTTTTGCCCATGAGAAAAAGGAAAGTGTGTTAAAAGTTGAGATTGAAGAGCATAGAAACATTGTCAAGCTGTTAGAGCAAGAGAATATCACGTTGCAAGAGGAAGTGAAACAACTCAAATTTGCTGCCTCCTCTTATTCGGGAGCCTTGATCCCAATCAATAATGACGATTTTTCCTTTTTAGAAACCGAAAATGCTACCTTAAGGGAAGAGTTAGAGACTTTGAAACGAGCTGGACTTTCCACACCTGCTCGTGGTAGAGCAAGACCTTCTTCCTGTGGACGAGCAAGGGATGGTCGGGTTAATATTTATGAGACAAGAACTCAATTGGCCTTAGAAAATCAAGTCATTCAATTGATGGTGAAGAATTAGGCTTTGGCATAAATGTCTAAAAAAATTCAAAGTTTTACCGACCAACTCTCCAATCAGAGTTCTGCGCTGGAAAGTAAAGAGATTATGGTGAAGAAACTCCCCGAGCAGCTTGAAAGATTGACTTATCAATTTCACAAACAGCCTAGAGAGGTTTGGATGGTAGGGTATAATAAAGTTCTGTATCATCTTGATGCTCGGTTGCAACAGTCAAATAATGAGGGGTACAAGCAGGGATAGTTGAATGCTATGTGTGTGCTGAAACTGGAGCAAAGACACTTCTTATGGGATTATTATGAGCCTGGAGTGCTTAATTTGCCCGTGCCTCCCTTTAAACTTGATCTTAGTTGGATTCCAGCTCGTGCTATTCCTCGGTGCTTGATTTCCAAATATCTTGGTGATTATAGTCTTCATTATAATTGTGAGATATCTCATCCTGAGCATTTGCTTAATCGACCATCCATAGTTAACGTCAGAATTCTGCGAGATATGAATTTTATAAACTCTCCCTATGAATTAGATGATCCTCCAGCTGGGATGGAACCTGTATCAAAAGCAGAAGGAACGAAACCCATAGAATAGGACATTTGTATATATTGAATCAAATTTCATTTCGTATGTAATCTGCTTGGTTTTAATAAAAAACAAATTATTCTCTGTGCAAATTCATTTTCTTGAAAATATTTTGTAAAATGTCTTTGTTATTAGCTGGTGAATATATATATATATATAATAAGGAGCAAGGGTCTTTTTACTGTTTCATAAGTTTTGAAGACATTTAACGGTTGAGATCGAAGCCACCTAAGGAAGAAAGGAAGGGAAATAAAGGGTGGAGATTGAATGTGTTTTTTTAGTTTATCCCGCCCAAATAGTTCCTAACTTTAATTTGAAACTGCCATATATGTCTTTTACGACAGCATTACCTCGGAAACTGGTTTACAACCCCCCAAAGATTTCAAAAGATTATCTCATCCTTATACTTACCATCACATCTTATGTCTCTCTTTCTCTCTCTAATTATCTTTAGTTCATTTGTGCTTCTCTCCGTAGTTTCATTTTGTGTTTAATGTAAATCCCAGGCACTCTCACTAAACTTTATGATTTCCTTCTATGTTTATTTGGCTCTCAATGTTGTAGTGCAAATGTTATGGTTCGAGGAGGTGTTAAAATCGACTATATACATTCTTGGATTCAGGTTGAAGTATTATGTAATAAATTATCACACAGTCAACCTCTAACGGAATGCGTGTTTGCTTTTTATTGAAGTTCATACTTTTATTCATACAATTTTATCTAATATCTTCTTTTGTTCTTCTTTCTTATGTTCACAGAGAAAGTAATCTTACGGTTGCATTATTCGAAGTGAATCATTAAATATTTCTTTCTCCAAAAAAGGTTATCCATGTCTAAAACTCGCATCTTTTTTGGAGAAAGTAATATTTTAATGGTGGGGTTCAACTATTAGCCTCTAAAGGCAACAAAAATCTGACCAACGACCCGAAGATATGTTAGCCTCTCAAGGCAACAAAAAGCCTACCAACGACCCGGAGATATGTCAGAACGTCACCAAACATCTCTTTCAGGTGTGAAGTTTTGTCTCCTTGGATTTCCTCTCCGGTGTGGAGTTTTGTCTTCCTTCAGAAAATAACACAAACAGTAGATGCTTGAGTTCCTCCGGCTATGAATTTTTTTTGTAAAATCCATCTCTTGAGACTGATTTAATTAGAAGATCAATTTATCTGCTTTGGTTTCTCGATTTTTGAATGTGGTATAAACCCACTCCAATGATGGTGGAAATAACGAAACACATTTGGGTTTTGACAATTCTGAACCCATCACGAGGACTCATTGAGTCAAATAGTAGATCTGCTTTGGCGTGAAGATTCTGTCTCCTCGGATGCACTCCGTGGTGGAGCTTTGTTCACCTTCAGACGATAAGTCAAACAGTAGATCTGCTTTGCCTTCTCGATTTCAAAAAGAGAAGAAGTGGTATAAACCCACTCCGAATGATGGTAAACAGTTTCGAAATAGCAAAAAACATTTGGGTTTTGACAAAAAAAAAGGCAACAGTGGGTTTTGACCAAGAAAAAAGGCAACAGTGGTGGTTTGAAGGTCATAGATAAATGATGTCCGATTGGAGGGGTTTGGAGGATTGGATGTGTTTTCATGGTTTTGAATCTATATTCTGATGACTAGATTTTGATGATTTCACTCGCATGGTGTTTTATTGATATTTTTTTGTCATATATGACAATATGGGTCTTCTGATGAAAATTTTGTTCTGTATTGGATCTCTTCTCAGTACTATCATATCTATGTTTTCAATATCATATATGAGTTTTTTAGTGCGTCAATTATGATTTTCAATCTGTTTTAGTTTGTATAAATTTATGAGTCAGTCTAACCCAATTGTTTTAAATTACTTTCATTCTCCATTACTTTGGATTACCGGAATCAATTTTTTTTCCCTGTGTTTTACATGTTGATATTTTTTGTACTCTTTTGGTGGAAATCTATTTGTGTCTTCTACTTTTTTTTCTTTGTTAGGATGTGATTTTACATAATAAAAAATTTCCTTTTCCTACTCATTGGATGCATATTTTTCTCTTCAGAGAAGTATGGAGATTCACTTCCGAAGAATGTTACTAAAATCCAAGGATTAAAATAAACTGAAGCTCCAATGTTCGAATTTGATAATGTTGCAAACAGAAAGACTAAAGAAAGAAGATAACTTTAAATATTTGTCCTCTCTTGAACAAGAAATCACATAATTTATTTTATAGATATTAGAAAATTATTGTGTACATTTATTTTTATTTATCAAAAAATAAATTTAATGTAAAATAAAAACGAACCCAATAAATATTTGAAACATCACTAGATTTAAAAAAATGATCCTAGAATTTAGTCTCCTATTATTACTCTTTAGAAAATGAATTTCCCAGTTGTCAAACACGAACCTATGGTTATGTGTTTTATCCCTCTGTAGTTTCTTAATAATTGTTCTGCTCAATGCGCAGTCAATACAAGTACAAATTTTTTGGGCTCAAGAATACAACACCTTGCATTAACTCTTCAAAGATAGGTGCATCTAAAGATAGATAGACTTTATGATGCTTAAATTACTTTTTACTCCCGTGGCAGTTAAGATAGAGAAACTTTATATGTTTAAATTAAATGGACTTAAATTCTTATGCACTCAAATTAGGATAAGAATAAATTTAGGGAGACCCAGAAAAAAAATTCAATTTTGAAACTCACTGCATTAAAAGCTTATACCTTATTGTTGTGGATCCCGCCAGGGCATCAAAATGTGCATTAAAAATTTGTACCCATTTTTGTCTTATGTGTGGGTTTCAAAATTGGGTCCCAAAAGTGGGTCTCCCTATCAACACTTTTAGGATAAGGTGGATGCAAAAAGTGCAATGTCCATATGTTTTAAACATCATTAATTTCTCACTTAATTACAACATAATTATAAAATGTAAATTAAAGTGGTTTAAGGAATTTTTTTATAATTTATTTGTAAAAGCTTTTATACATAATCATCATTTTTTAAAATTAGGATAAAAAAAGGATTTCCTTATTATTACTGGACATTGAAATGTGCCTGGAAAAAATTAAATATTAATATTCGCTATTCATGCTAATATAATGGATATATCTAGCAACATATTGTATTATCAACGTAGTCATGTGCTTTGGGTAACTGGACTTGGTATTTTCATGTGTGGGTCCTATATAGTTATAATTGAAGTTTATCATGTTGAATAATTTTATTTGTATACAATTAGAATTATTCTCACATATGGTTTCTATTGACGAGTATATAATTTGCAAGTGAGGAGTAAAAAGTTTGATGTTCCACAAAAAGTACTGATATATTCAATTGTGTACAAATTTGAAAAAATTATTATTAAATAGCATATCCATTTACCATTTATTTTGAAGTTCCACTTTAACTACTTTAAATAGCATATCCATTTTCATTTTGCAATTTTGTACTTTGAAATTTTTTGGCATTTCACGATTACGTATTTTGAAAATTTCCGTCGTGCCTTCAGGCACGGGCATATACTAGTATATATATATATATATATATGTATAAGGATAAAATGTCCTGTTTTGTTTTAGACAAACAAACTTGTCCCATTTGTTGTCTAATTATAGTGACTTGTCACTCTTTGTGCCTAAGCAATGAAATGATTTTCATCCCATGTTCTTGCTTAGTTGTAGTAATCGTGTCAGGATTACCTTGTTGCCTAGACATTGGATGCCTCGGGAGGTCATCCATCTTCTTGTCCAATTTGGGGAGTCCCTTGAGATCACCCATGATCAAACAGGCTTTTGCCTTGTATGATTTTTATTTACCGACCAACCGGAGTTGGTGGTTGTTGAATTGCCGACCAACCGGAGTTGGTGGTTGCTGATCTGGTTTGTGTAGTGTGTAGCACTAATACTTCGAAGAAAATTTAATAAAAGAGGAAATATGAGGAAAATATCACTTTTATTCATATTGAAAGAAATGTGTTACATATGAATTTTTATTACTGATAATACTTGCGTAGATGCTCTGCGTTCCACGCATTCTTGAATTCTTCTCCCTCCAAAGTTTCAATTATGTATGTCCCAGGACGAACAACTTCAGTTACTCTGGAAGGCCCATGCCAGTTGGCCTCTAGTTTATTGTGTTTCTGGATCACTTTCTTCAGCACATAATCCCCCTCTTTCAAGTCACAATTCTTCACCCTTTTGTTGTAGAACAAGGCTGTTCATTGTTGGTAGGCTGCATTCTTGATTGCTGCTTCTTCCCTAACTTCTTCAAGCATATCCAGGTCTAAACGTCTCATCAAGTCGCTTACAAGGGAATTGAAATTAAGCACCCTATGTGTGGGTAGACCCAACTCAGCAGGTATGACGACTTCACTTTCGAAGGCTAACATGTACGGAGACTCCCCAGTTGTCGTTCGTGGTGTAGTGTGATAAGCCCATAACACAGAGTGTAGCTCGTTAATCCAGTTTCCATTTGCATCATCCAATCGTTTTTTCAAACCATTCAGTAGGGTTATGTTCGTCACTTCAGTTTGCCCATTGCTCTAGGGATGGCCTGGGCGTGGAGTGGCTTTTCTGTACATTGGATTGGTGACAATATGCAGCAAACTCCTCGTTGTCAAATTGGGTTCCGTGGTCAGTAATGAATGCATGTGGGAGACCATATCTGCAAATAATATTGTTCCAGATAAACTGATAGACCCTGTCATACGTCATGTCAATGAGAGGTTCAGCTTCCACCCATTTGGTAAAATAATCCACATTATTTACCAGATACTTGAATCTCCCTCTGGTAATTAGAAGTGGCATGACCAAGTCTATACCCCACATGGCAAATGGCCAAGTGTACGTAATGGGTGTTAACAATGCTTGGGGAGTTCTTCGTATGGAAGAGAAAAGTTGGCATTTATCGCACTTCTTAGCGTAAGCTGCACACTCAGCTCTAATGGTTGGCCAGTAATATCCTTATGTTGTTATCCTCTGCAAAAGCGTCTGACCTGCTACATGAGCTCCTCAAGAGCCTTCATGAACCTCTTCAATCAAATCTTTAACTTCGGAGGGATGCACACATCTCTGTAGTCCTGCTATAAAGCCTCCTCTATACAAAATGACATTGGTCAGTACGTAACGAGCAACTTTAAACTTCAGTTTCTTGGCTGCGAGTTTGTCAGTTGGCACAACCCCCTCTTCGATATAGGCCCTGATGGGGCCCATCCAGGATGGTCCCAAGTCGAGGTCAATGAAGTTCACCATCAAATCTTCGTCTATGCTACGATCTGCCAGAATTTCTATTGGGATTGTTTTTCGTAGCTCGGTGCATATTGCTCTTGCATTCTCCAATCTCGATATTCTGATCAACTGAACTACGGTAAAAGTTTGTACAACCTTCAGTGCTTTAGCATGATACTTGAACATTAATTCTCCCTTCGCTGCATACAACCCGAGAATTTGATTTATAATTAATTGTGAATCATTGAATACGATGACCTGCTCTGCATTCATGATTCTAGCTAAACTAAGACCCACGAGTATAGCTTCATATTCAGCTTCATTATTGGAAACCTTAAATTGAAAACGTAGAGCATACTCAGTATCAATTCCATCAGGACTGTTTAGGATTATTTCTGCTCCACTACCCGCGGCACACGAAGAGCCATCCACATACAAATTCCATATAGGTATATCATTATCAAACTCTTGATCAGACAGAGTTCCTCGGTGGAATAATTGATACTGCCTTTTATCTTCCCCCATCGCTGGGAAATTACCAGACACTTCTCGTTGCTCGTTGTCTATATCCTCCTGCCGATCTACTAATGGAAGTTGGTTGGGGGTTATCTTCGATGATCCCGTAACTTCCACGGGTTGGTCTGTATTAAGCTCCTACTTTTTGGATGTGTCAGAGTAAGTAAATTCTGCAATAAAGTCCGCTATTGCCTACCCTTTAAGAGACGACCTAGGCTCATAAACTATGGCGTATTCACTAAGTTCTACCGCCCAGTACATCAATCTTCCCGGTTTCTCCGATTTGTACATAGCCTGTCTTAATGGCATATTAGTATACACTACTATAGTATGGGCTTGAAAGTATGGCCTCATCCTTTTGCTTGCTTCGATCAGTGCTAGTGCCAACTTCTCCAACCTAAGATATCTAATCTCTGCTCCTCGGAAGGCCTTGCTGGTGTAATAGACCGGTTTTTGCACTTCGTTCTCCACTCTTATTAACGCCGAGCTAACTGCGTTCTCTGAAACTGCCAGATACAAGTATAGTCTTTCTCCCATCATTGGTCTAGATAACAGTGGAGGTGTCCCCAGATATTTCTTCAACTCTTGAAAGGCCTCCTCGCATTTATCATTCCACTCAAAAGTTTTTCGAAGTGTTTTGAAGAATTGGAGACATCTGTCTGTTGCTCGTGACACAAATCTGTTAAGTGTTGCAACTCGCCCTATGAGACTTTGCACCTCCTTCTTCATAGCTAGAGATTGTAGCTCCAGTAGGGCCTTGATCTTTTTAGGGTTCACCTCAATGTCTCGTTGATTAACAATATACCCGAGAAACATGCCTTCTCGTACTCCAAATATGCATTTGGTGGGATTTAACTTCATTTCATATTTCTCTAGCTGATCAAAAGTCTGGCCCAGTTAACTAAATGATCAGCAACTTTCTTGCTCTTTGTCAGCATATCGTCAACATAAACCTCCATGTTATGACCGATTTGCTCTGCAAACACTTTATTCATCAGCCGATGGTATGTTGCACCTGCATTTTTAAGTCTGAAAGGCATAACATTATAGCAATAAGTTCCCCTTGGGGTAATAAAAGAGGTACTTTCCCTATCCTCTGGTTTCATCTTAATCTGGTTGTAGCCAGAATAAGCATCCATGAAGCTCAACAACTCGTGCCCCGATGTAGCATCCACCGGTTGATCGATTTGGGGCAAGGGAAAATGATCTTTTGGGTAGGCTTTATTAAGATCAGTGAAGTCCACACACATCCTCCACTTATTATTTTTCTTCTTTACCATCATAACATTTGCTAGCCAATAAGGATACTTAACGTCCTCAATAAAATAGGCTTTTTACAGCTTCTCTACTTCTTCCTGTATGGCTTAGTTCTTCTCTGGGCTGAATACTCTTCTTCGCTGCTTCACTGGCTTAACCTCCTTATTAACATTGAGCTCGTGGCACAGAAAATTCGGGTCTATCCCTGGCATGTCTTCATGACTCCATGCAAAAGTTTACTTTCTGCACCTTAGAAATGCCACCAGTTCCTGCTTTATTGATAAGTCTAATGATGCGCCAATTTGAGTTGTTCGTTCTGGGCATTCGTCGTCCAGAATGATATTCTCCGTAGCTTCCATAACCCGACCCTTCACGAGTTGAGATTCATTTTTAGGGTCCAATGTTTCAATCTCTTCATCTTTTGTTTCATCCACTTAATACGTAGTAGTCTTCTTCCTGACTTCTTCTAGTTCTTTCTATTCGGCAGATGAATAGTAGCATTCTCGAGCTACTTTCTGGTCGCCTTTCATAATTCCCACTCTGAAATTGGTTGGGAACTTCAAATATTGATGTACCGTAGATGATACTGCCTCAAACTTTTTCAGACCTACTCTCCCCGTGATAATGTTATAGGCTGATTGGACATTTTTATCCATTATAAAAAAGCGTACTCTTTCTGTTCGGCAAGCAGGCCACATACCAATAAGCATGTCCAACTTGATCGTCCCAAGTGGAAAAACCTTTTCTCCAGTGAAACAGAGGAGGGGCCTATGATATGGCTCTAACTGGGCTAACTTCGGATTCAAGCTGTCGAAGCATGGGTAGAACATGATATCTACAGAGCTACCATTATCCACCAATACCCATGAAATCATCACATCCTTCATTCTCATCTTGATCACCAAGGGGTCATCATGAGGATATAATACACCTTCCAAGTTGTTTTTAGAAAAACTAATGACTAGTTTATCCTTATTCACCTTCCTCGGGTGATCGTCTTCAGCCAAGTTTATGTGCTGTATGTAAGAACAAGCTTGGGCCTCATTGAGGTAAGCTTTTCTCCCCGCAGTAAGATCTCCACCTCCTGCACCTCCACCTGTAATGACATTACATTCAAATGATCCAAAATGGATTAAAAATACCTCGCGCTCGGGCTGCCTTGGCCTTTTGGGGATATCGGGATCATCTTCGTGATCTCTCTTCTTGTCATATTTTGCTCAGCGAGGAGATTTAGATCTTTTCCTTCCTCTGTCGCTGGTCTTTCCACCGCTTTGGCGATCAACGTACTTTGTCAGTTTTCCTCGCCTGATGAGTGCTGCAATTTTATTCTGGAGAGCTATGCAATGTTTGGTCGTATGGCCATGGTCTTTGTGGAACTCGCAATATTTGGACTTGTCCCTTTTGTTAGTATTTGCCTTCATTTTCTCTGGCCAGACTAGTTCCTCGATGTTCTTGATCTCCTCCAGAATGTGATTTATATCTACCTTCAAGGGAGTATAATTTCCATACTTCCTCATCTGCTCCAGCGTTTGTTTGCCTTTTGACTGCTTGCTGCCACCATTGTTCTTCTGATCCTTCATCTCAGTTTTACTACCCTCAACCTTGGTCTCCTTAGTGTCTGTATTCTTCTTCGCAGCCATGGCTTCCTCGACGTTCATGATCTTGGCTGCCTTCGCCATCAATTCCGCCATGGTCCTAGGCGAATCCTTGGCCAAAGTATAATACAACTTGTTCGATAATAGACCACTCATCAGAGCAGTAATTGATGTCTTCTCCTCGTAATCAATCACCTCAAGTTTCTCATTATTGAAACGAGTAATATAATCCTTGGTGCTTTCTCCTGTCTTCTGTCTCACACTTAGTAAATGTGTTATTCTTTTAACTGGCTTTGCTCCAAAGCAGAAATTCCCTATGAAAGCTCTACCAGTTGATGGAAAGTCACAATCTTCCCCCGAGGAAGGTTATTATACCACATCTGGGCTGACTTGATAAGAGTTCCTGAAAATGCCCTGCACCCCATCTCATCAGGAACCGCATAGATATCATCAACAGCTTGGTATTGCTCTATATGGAGGACAGGATCAGTTTTTCCATCATATTTAGGAGTCACTATAGGAGCTTTGAATTTTGATGGTGTGGGAAAATCCACAATTGCCTGCACGAAGGGCGACCCTTGGACAAAAGTTCTTTGTAGAGGGTTCTTGGCCTTAGCCATTTTCCCTAACCTATTTTCCAACCTTTAAATAGAACCTTTTTATTCATCGTTTTCCTCATCGGACCTTTTTGTCCGAGCAACTGATCGCGCTGAGTGTTCTTCTTGAGACTTTTCATTACGGGCCGTCTGGTGTGATTGGGCAGAACCTTCCCTTAGATCGGATGGTCGTTGAGAATTCCTCGACGCAATCCTAGGAGGGTTTCTATTCCTTCTAGGGCCCAATCGATCAAAAGGAGAGACTCTACTCAACCTTTCCAGAGCGCTAGTCCATTCTGGAGTTAGAGTGATATTCCGTTGAGAATCCGTAGCTCGTACTGAAGAAGTCCGGCCAGGTTAATACGAAGGATCATTAGATATCTCAGTACGATATGAGCCAGTATTCCTAGATTGAGAAACCTCTAGGAACAACGTTCGTCTAGTTCTTGAAGATGGCAGATGGGTATTTCTCTGAACGCTTCATTGTCCAGACTGGGCAGGTGCTCCATCTCGAATAGTTTGTATAAGTTGACGCATGGTTTCTTGCATGGTTGTTTGCCCTTGGGCTAAATTGGCCATTATGCCAGCCAGATCTTACATATTTGGTGGAGTAGAAGGGTTAGGAGGGACCCCAACAGTGTTTCGATTATTGGATTCTGGGTTTTCAGCCATAGATGATGAGTTTTTTTTTGGTGAAAAACGCTAAGTATAGTCGATTCCCACAGACGGCGCCAATCTGTTGATGTAAAAAACTAGATGCAATCTAATTAATTAATCACAGATAAAAATGAATAAATAAATAAGATAATGGATTTTAAAGTGGTTCGGCTATCAAAATGACCTACGTCCACTGTTGTTGTATTGCTGACTGTTTGCCTTGAATCTCGATAATGGGTTTACAAAGAGATCCACAGTCCTCCCGTTAGGATATGGTTAACATGTATTTATAGCCTTGAGGTTGTACATATGAAAAGGTCATATGTTGTCAATTAGTATATATGTATATCTGTACAATAAGAATGCGCATTAAATCTGACGTTCAGTAAATGTGTAGTTGACTTTTGATTTTCCTGGTTAGATGCTCTGCACGCTAAGTAGCTCGGACCGCCTCAGTTGCTCGGTGCGTTTAAGTTGCTATGTATGGTAAGTAGCTCGAACAACCTGAGTTATTCGATGAAAGTATGTATTTGCCACGTAGGTTGACACATGTCTTCATCTAATTGATCCACATCAGCTGAATAATTTTTGTATCAACATATCCCTTTAATTTTCGTCCATAATTAAGCCTTAAAAAGGAAAATTACTAAAATGCCCTCCGGTTTATCGGTTAGGCCTAAAAACGGTTCGAGACCCAAACTAAACCCCCGGGTACCTTTTTCTAACTATCTAGACCCTTGCAAACAGGCTGGCGCACTCGAAATGACCATAGGGGGGACTTATAATTTAATTACTTTATATTCGATTAATTTAGTCCCAACATGATACAAGGGCGTCCCGACTTCAATTTTATAATTGTCGTGCTATTCACTCGCGACAATATTAATAAATTCAATCTCATATATTAGCTTACTCATCCGGTAATATTTAATAAATTTCCAATAATTACTAACTCTCATCACGCTAGAAATTATTTTAAATAAATTTTAGAATTAATATTAAATTAATTTATCTCAATTACATTTAATATATCCCCAATTTAAAAGCCATAAAAATACGGGGTATTACATACTTCCCCCCTAATAACGGAATTTCGTCCCGAAATTTGGAAAAATAAGGCATACCTGGTGGAAATAGATCTGGATATTTTTCGCGCATCTCTGCTTCGCGCTCCCAAGTGGACTCCTCCACATTATGATGCTCCCACTGGACCAGTACAAGTGGAACTACCTTTGACCTCAATCTCCTCTCGCTATGGTCTAGGATGGCCACTGGTCTCTCCTCATAAAAACTGTCGGACTGTAAGTCACTCTCCTCTATCGCGATGTGGGTATGGGTCATATCATCCCGAAGATATCATCTCAACGACGAGATCTGGAATACATCCTGAATACGGTGCAAGTGATCTGGCAACCCCAATCTGTATGCCATCGGCCCTATCCTCTCAATAATGGGAAATGGTCCTACGTACCTCGAATCTAATTTCCCCTTCTTCCCGAATCTCATTACTCCTTTCATAGGAGACACACAGAGTAA
Source organism: Sambucus nigra (assembly GCA_949130495.1). Classification (NCBI taxonomy): domain Eukaryota; kingdom Viridiplantae; phylum Streptophyta; class Magnoliopsida; order Dipsacales; family Adoxaceae; genus Sambucus; species Sambucus nigra. Next base: position 231,713,653 of record OX422222.1, read on the forward strand.
TACTTGGTCCCCCATGATAAACTCTCGGAAGGACCGCTTTGTATCCGCGTAGCCCTTCTACCGGTCCTGGGCTTCCCGAATGTGACTCCTGATAAGCTCAATCCTAGCTGAAGTCTCCTGAATTACCTCTGACCCGAACAACTTTTTGTCCCCCACCTCCAGTCAATAAGCGAAAGAACGACAAGGCCTGCCATACAACACCTCAAATGGGGCCATGTCAACCATGAACTGATAGGAATTATTATAAGCGAACTCGACCAGTGGAAGATACGGCTCCCAACCTCCTCAAAAATCAAGGACACACATGCGTCGCATATCCTCCAGCATCTGATTGGTACGCTCTGTCTGTCCATCTGTCTGTGGGTGATAAGCTGAACTCAATCTCAACTCTGTACCCATGGCCTCCTGAAAGCTCTCCCAGATGAGTGACACAAAAATCTTGTCTCTATCAGACAGAATATTCAACCCCACTGTGATGTAGGTAACCCAGTAATGAAGTCCATGAAAATACTCTCCCATTTCCACGTAGGTATCTCGAATGGCTAAAGTAACCCTAGCGGTCTCTGGTGGTCCACCTTTACCATCTGTCAGGTAGAACATTTAGACATGAACTTTATAATATCCTTCTTCATCCCACTCCACTAGTACTGCCGCCTCATATCCTGGTACATCTTATCCCCTCCAGGATGTACAGTAAATCTGGATCCTTGCAACTGTGTCATTACTACAAGATGTAAATCATCTCTCTCCGAGACCATTAATCTCCCATTAAACCTTAAACACCCGTCAAAACTCACCGAATAGGATTCAACACCCTCAGCTAAAAGCCGTACAATCTGATCCTGACAAAAAGTATCCGCTGCTTGGGCCTATATTACCCTCGTAACAATCTCGGGTGTGACTGACATAACAGATATAAAGGAACGGGCCATCGCGTCCTGGTGTCCCAACTATTTCCACATCGCTCTCTATACTTTTGCTACGTCATCTACCGGTCTACGGCTTAACACATCAGCAACTACGTTAGCCTTTCCCGGATGGTACTGTATCTCAAACTGGTAGTCTTTCATAAACTCCATCCACCTGCGCTGACACATGTTTAACTCCTGCTGAGTGAACAAGTATTGTAGTGATTTTTGGTCTATGAACAAGTGAAACTTCTCCCCAAACAAGTAATGTCTCCAAATCCGCAATGCAAACACGACCGCTGCTAGCTCTAGGTTGTGGGTTGGGTAATTCCTTTCGTGAGGCTTAAGCTTGCGGGATGCAAAAACTATAGCCTGTTCCTCCTGCTGAAGTACTCCACTGAGTCCATGTAGAGAGGCGTCAGTGTACACCAGGTACTCTACTCCTGGCCTGGGCAAAGCAAGAACTGGCGTCGAAGTCATCTTATCTTTCAGCTCATCAAAAGCCAATTGACAGGCATTATCCCAGATATACGGTACTCCCTTGTGAGTCAGATTCGTCAACGAACCCGCTATCTTTGAAAAGCCTCAAATGAATCGCCTGTAGTACCCGACTAACTCCAAGAAACTATGCACCTCTGTCAGTGTTATGGGCTGTCCCCACTCCCTCACTGTCGATACTTTGCCCGGGTCAACCGATATCCCCAATTCTGACACAACATGCCCTAAAAATTATACCTCTTGTAACCAGAACCCGCACTTCTCATACTTAGCATATAACTGATGCTCTCGTAGAGTCTGAAGAACCTACCTCAAATGCTCGACATGCTCATTCTCAGTCTGTGAATAAATCAGGATGTCATTTATGAAGACAATGACAAACTGATCTAAAAACTCTCTAAACACTCGGTTCATCAAGTCCATGAATATGGGTGGAGCATTTTTCAGCCCAAACGGCATGACTCTGAACTCATAGTATCTATATCTCATCAAGAAAGTAGTCTTCGACACATCCTGCTCCCTAATCCGTAGCTGATGGTATCCCGATCTCAAATCTATCTTCGAAAAGAAGGTTGCTCCTCTCAACTGGTCGAACAGGTCATCGATTCGAGGCAACGAATATTTATTTTGTATCGTGACCTTGTTCAACTCCCGGTAATACACACACAACCTCAGTGAACCATTTATCTTCTTCACAAACAACACTGGAGCGCCCCAAGGTGAGGTGCTCCTACGAATGAAGCCCTGGCCCAACAGTTGCTCTATCTGATCTCGTAACTCCCTCATCTCCACTGGAGCTATACGGTACGATGTACGTGCTATCAGCCGAGTGACCGACATCAAGTCTATAATAAAATCTATCTCTCAACTGGGAGGTAGGCCCGGTATCTCCTGGAATACATCCAAAAACTCACGAACAACTGGAATCGAATCCAGGGGAATCACAATATCCTTAGAGGTATCCTCCTTTATGTAATACAAATGGGTGGAAGATCCTCCCTCTGGGAGAGTCATTGCCACCAAAAACATCTCCTGACCTGGAATGGAAAAGATAATACTCCTACCAAAATAATATATCATAGCTCTGTATGCAACGAGTTAATCCATGCCAATAATGGCGTCGTGCTCATGCATATCTAAAACTAACATGTACACAGGTAAAATCAAGCTACCAATCTCTATACCTACACTCCGACATATAAAGAAAATTAAATACCCATTCCCTAGTGGTGAGTCTACACTGTACTCTTTGCCATGTCTAATAACCCTAAGGCCCGTGCAAAGTGAGTAGCTATAAAATAGTGCGACGCCCCAATATCAAATAAGACTCGACCCATAGTGCCATGGATAGGAAACGTAGCCTCAATCACGGGTGGTGCCTGAGGTGCTGTGTCTTGGTGGACGTTATCGACACGTCCGTACTGTAATTACCCATGTTGAACTGGGGCTGCTGGGATGGCGGGTAGGGCTGGCACTGGGAGGGTGGCTGGAAAGAGTGGCCTCTGTGACTCATTGCGGGCACCCTGCTGCTATGGGGCCCTTCCCCCTCTGCTCAATCATGACGCCTATGGCCATTATTTCCACATCCAAAACACATGCCCCTGAAGTTTCCTCCCCTCTGTCCCTACTGACCACGGCCCTGTTTGCTGTTACCACCCCGCCACTAGCCCTGTTGAAAATGTTATTGGCCCTACTGGCCATCCTGACTGGACTAGCCCTATTGGGCCTATCTATAGCCCCCAAATCCCTGCCTGGAATCAGCGAATCAGAATCGCTTGGCAGGGTCCCCCTGATGGGAACTCTACTCACTGTGACGAGTCTGCCCTTAGGCTGCTGGCGCCCCACCGGTACTACTGCCCCCTGTCCTGTCCTGCTGGATGGACTCCCTTTCTCGTTTGCTTCCCTGCTGATGGAAGCAGTGATCCTGACAGTGCAATGGAGCGGCGTTGAGTATGTCAGTGTAAGTACCTAACGATAGATTACCTATGAGGTGCTAACGAATCTCCCAAGCCAATCCATCTAAAAATAATAATATCTTCTTCTCCTCAGTGGGTGCCTCATCCGTCACTATAGTGAGAAGTCTAGTGAACTCATCATCATACTCAGTAATGGTCATACTCTCCTACTTGAGATTCAGTAAAATCCGCCTTATCTCAGTTTGCACGACAGATGGGAAATACTTGCGGTCAAACCGCACCCAAAATAATTGAATCGAAATGCTGTCCCTCTCCTCCAAGGTGGTGGTGGACTCCCACCAATTCAAAGCGGCCCCTACTAGCTTGAAAAAAGCCAGTAATTGTCTCTGCACATCAGTGCACTCATACATGCGTAAATGCCTCTGGATATCCTTCTTCCATTGGCTAGCAATCACAATGTCTGAACAATTCGAGAACTCTGGGGGATGCGCCTTCTGAAAGGCATCCTGAATCGCTTCCATGCAGTGGGAAGTTGTGCTGGTACCAGCGCTACTGCCTGAACCTAGGGTGGAGCCTGCTACACCACCGCTAATGCGTCATTCACCGCCTGAGCAACAATGGCAGCTACTTCAGTTACATTCATCATTCCCTGAGACGGAGTTGCTGGCTGGTCGGGTTGGGCATTCCTGTCTCGGGGTGCGCGACTCGGAGGCATCTGAAATGAGAAGGAAGTTTATTAGTCTACAGTTATTATTAAATCTCAAATAGTTGAAGACGTAAGCGTAAATACAAGAATACAACATTCCAAAAAATAGGGCTCTAAATCAAAGACACTAAACTGAAAGCGAAATAAGTCGTACTAATCCTAAAGGACACTAGAACCTAATGCTCTGATACTACCTGTGACACCCCACCTAATTAAATACCGGGTGATCAGTCCTTTATTAAATTAAAATCAAGGTGAACGGTTGGTTCATTCTTAACATCACTGTCGCAAAATAAATATTTTCAATTTAAACACCCTAAATAATTGAGCTAAGTGTCCCAACCAATTAAATGATTAATTCAATTAATAAGTTTCATCATAAAAACCTTTTTAAATATAAGCCAGCTTAAGGATAACCATTTGTTAAAGATACAATCATCTAGAAGAAACATGCCAACTAGCTTATTCAAACCAAGTCAAATATCCACAAGTATAATTAACACGCCATGAAATATCTCCCAAATGAGTATTGAATACTGGAAATATAAATAAATACAAATCTCTGACAAATCCAAACGGAATAGGAAATCGGGCGACACATGCCCTAACCATGAAGATCTAAAACAAGAGCCGAATCAAGGAAGAGGTCGTCTACTGCAAGGTCTTGCAACTCCCACCTAAGCTGCAGCACGTCTAATCCAAAGAACCTACGCATGACGCCCCTGTGGCTGGGAACCTTTAATATATATATATATATATATATATATATATATATATATCCAAGAGAGAGGAAAGAAATGACAGGAAACGGGTCTGAGCCCGAGTGTAAAACAATTTTAAAAATAGTTTGCAAGTATTTAAAATGCTTACCGGCTAATATAACAACCATGTTAGTATGCGGCACTCTCTTGAGAATTCTCACCTCTCATCTAGGGTGTTTGCCTACCGTACTACTAAATCTCACAAGTCTATCTAACTTATCCCCCATAAATTTTATTTCCAGAAGTCACAAGGCTATGATATTTAGTTTAAAGATCAATCTCTTCATGATTACTTACGTTACTTAATATATCTCAGTACCGTTATAAAGTTCCCGAATACTTACTATAAAATTTGGAGCATTTATTCAATACTTAACTACTTATACGCACAGTAGAAGATTTCCATATATATATATATATATATATATATATTAATCACTCATATAATATATATACTATCGGCACCCCACATAAAATCTATGTGCTGGCATACTCTGCTATCAAGTTCACGTATCTCTTTTACTAAGGGAAATACTAGTTCGGAATCACTCTCGAATTGTATTAACACAATACACAAAAAATGGACGGTCTGAGTATCATTCTCAGATAGCGTGTACCAAGGAATCCTATGTTCTAGGGTATAAGTCAATATCCCCCATAAAGGTCCCATCGAGATAAGACTGTCCCGACACGGCAACCTCCGTGATAGCAAGTAGCACGGGTATGATTATACACAAATATAATATAGATATATACACATGAACTCGGTCATATATATAAATATACTCATTCTCCAATTAGGTTCGCCTACGACCCATATTAATATTTTAACCGTACGTAATACAATTTTACCCAAATTTTTTTACGCATAAACAACTCATCTCATTTTATTCTCGATTTTAATCATTTCGCAATTACTTCTCGCCCCTCAAAGTATTCTCTCTTCCCAACGGTTAATTTAGTAGGTACGCCCTCTCTAACATACTGATCTAAGTCATTTATAACTTCTCAATTCCGTAGCTAGCGTGTGAACGATTTCAAATATGTGTCAAACCCCCTGTTAACCCACGATTTCATCCCATATATAATTTCATTCAACGGAATATACTCAGACCCTACTAGTCCTCTTCATGACCCATTATATTCTTTAAATGATATTCAAGGGTTCCTACACATTTTATCCGAATTAAATAAAAAGGGGAAAAACTTGCAGTTTCCAGGAGGGGTCGATCGATCGATGAAAAGGGTGTTCAATCGATCAACATTCTTGAGTAGATCGATCGATCAAGCAGGTATTCCGAATTCTGCCATTGTTAACTACGGGTTTCCTTCTTCAACCACAACCAAAACTCCATAATTGAGTCCCAAACTCCCAACCAATCAAACTAATATTCATATTAACTTGCCTACATGATTTCCTACGTAAATCATGTACGAATTTTATCAAAAGTATAGGATTAAAGGACCAATTCATAATATTTACTAAGAACCCTTGTTTCATTATAATTTCCAATATTTTAATTCTTTTTCCAGATTTCTCTCTTCTAAACCATTATAATTTCGTGGGTAGTCCTCTACATATGATGAGATTTCCTGAATATACTTATTTCTTATAAAGCATGTGATTTAAATTCCCTAAATCATCAAATTCTTCCATAAAACATATATTTATCAATCCTATTATAACATGGGTGAAATATTAACTAGAAAAATAGCAACTTAGATACTTACCTTAGATATGAAGGTATGATTCTCATGTGTTAACGGGTATGGTTGCGTCCCTCATTTCTCGATCTACGCGTCGGTGGTGAAAGATGGCAAGGGTGGTGTAGGTAGGGTGGTTCTCCCCTTTAGAGTCTTCTCCCTTCTCCCTTCCCCCTTCCTTAGCCTATCTGCAACTCTACCAATTCGAATCCTCGAAGACTCTAACTCCCATCAGATATATCCCTTTAATTTTTGTCCATAATTAAGCCTTAAAAAGGGAAATTACTAAAATTCCGTCCTGAGTTACCGATTAGGCCTAAAAACGTCCCGAAACCCAAACCAAACCCCCGGGTACCTTTTTTTTACTATCTCGACCCTTTCAGACACGTTGGCACACTCAAAATGACCATAAGGGCGACTTATAATTTAATTACTTTATATTCGATTAATTTAGTCCCGACACGACACAAGCGCGTCACGACTTAAATTATATAATTGTCGTGTTATTCACTCGCGAAAATATTAATAAATTCAATCTCATATATTACTTTACTCATCTAGTAATATTCAATAATTACTAACTCTCGTCAAGCTAGCAATTATTTTAAATAAATTTTTGGATTAATACTATATTAATTTATCACAATTACATTTAATAAATCCCCAATTTAAAAGTCATAAAAATACGGGATATTACAGCTTGCTCCTCCTGCTGAAGTACTCCACCCAGTCCCTCTAGAGAGGCGTCAGTATACACCAGTTACTTCACTCCTGGCCTGGGTAAAGCAAGAACCGACGCCGAAGTCAACTTATCCTTTAGATCATCAAAAGCTAACTAACAAGTGTCATCCTAGATGAATGGTACCCCTTTGCGTGTCAAATTCATCAATGGTCCCGTAATTTTTGAGAACCTACGGATGAACCACCTGTAATACCCGGCTAACCCCAAGAAGCTACGTACCTCTGTCGGTGTCATGGGCTATCCCCACTCCCTCACCGTTGACACTTTGCTCGGGTCCACTGATATCCCCAATTCTGACACAACGTGCCCCAGAAACTGCACCTCTTGTAACCAAAATTTGCACTTCTCATACTTAGCATACATCTGATACTCTCGTAGAGTCTGAAGAACCTATCTCAAGTGCTCGTCATGCTCCTTCTCAGTCTGTGAATAAATTAGAATGTCATCTACGAAGACGATGACAAACTGATCTGAGAACTCTCTGAACACCTATTTTATAAAGTCCATGAATATGGCTAAAGCATTTGTCAGCCCAAATGGCATGACCCTGAACTCATAGGACCCATACCTCGTCAAGAAAGCAGTCTTTGACACGTCCTGCTCCCTAATCTGAAGCTGATGGTATCCCGATCTGAAGTCTATCTTTGAAAAGAAGGCATCTCCCCTCAACTGGTCGAACAAGTCATCAATTCGGGGCAACGGATACTTATTTCGTATCGTGACCTTGTTCAACTCTCGGTAGTCCATGCACAACCTCAATGAACCATCTCTCTTTTTCACAAACAACATCGGAGCGCCCCAAGGTGAGGTGCTCCTACGAAAGAAGCCGTGACCTAACAGCTGCTTAATTTGATCCCGCAAATCTCTCATCTTAGTTGGATCCATACAGTATGGTACTCGGGCTATCGGCCAAGTGTCCGGCATCAAATCTATAACGAAATCTATCTCTCGGCAAGGCGGTAGTCCCGATATCTCCTATAACACATCGAAAAACTCACGAACTACGGGAATCGAATCAATGGGAATCACTATCTCCTTAAATGTCTCATCCTCTATATAATATAAATGAGAGGACGATCCTCCCTCAGGACGAGGCATCGCCACCAGAAACATCTCCTGGCCCGAAATAGCAAAAATAATACTCCTACTGAAACAATCGATCATGGCTCTATAAGTAGCAAGCCAATCCATTCCAATAATGGTGTCATGCTCATGCATATCTAAGACTAACATCTATGCTGGTAATATCAAGCTACCAATCTCTATACCTACTCCCCGGTATATAAAGAAACTTAAAGACCCATTTCCCAGTAGTGAGTCTACACATGTCGCTGTACTCTCTGTCATGTCTAATAACTCCGTGGCCCGTGCAAAGATAGTGGCTATAAAATAGTGTGATGCACCAGTATCAAATAAAACACGCCCCATAGTGCCATGGATAGGAAATGTACCCTCAACTGTGGGTGGCGCCTGAGGTGCTGTTGGCTGGTGGACGTTATAATCACGTCCATACTGCAATTTCCCCTACTAAATGGGGACTATTGGATGGCTGGTAAAGCTGGCATCTGAGGTGGTGCTGGGAGGGCGGCTGGAAAGAGTGGTCTCTGCGGCTCCTGACGAGCACCCTGTTGTCGTGGGGCCTTATCCCCCTCTGGGCAATTCTAGCTCCTATGGCCATTCTTGCCGCAACCAAAATACCTGCCCCTGAAGTTTCCTCCACTTTGTCCCTACTGACCTTGACCTTGATGGCCGTTAACGCTGTTGGCCCTGCTACTGGCCCGGTTGGCCCTATTGGGCCCTATTGTCCATGCTGATTAGACTAACCATGCTGGCCCTATATAAACCCCCCATATCCCTACCTGGAATCACCGAATCGAAATCGCTTGGCAAGGCCCCCCTGATGGGAACTCTGCTCACTATGACAGATTTGTCGCAGAGCTGTTGGTGCCCCACCGACACTACTACCTCCTGTTCAGCCCTGCTAGCTGGACACCCCTGCTTGTTTGCTTCCCTACTAATGGAAGTGGTGATCCTAGCAATGCAATAGAGTGGTGTTGAGTACATTAGTGTAAGTACCCAACGACAAATTACCTATGAGATACTGACGAATCCTCCAAGTCAGCCCATCCATGAACATCAAGATTTTGTTCTCCTCGGTAGGTGCCTCATCCGGAACTATAGTGAGAAGTCTCATGAACTCCCCCTCATACTCTGAAACCATCATACTTTCCTGCTTAAGATTCAATAATTTTTTCCTCATCTCAATTTTCACGACGGGGGGAAAATATATACCGTTGAACTAAACCCAAAAAGTCTGAATCGGCATACTGTCTCTCTCCTCTAAGGTGGTAGTAGCCTCCCACCACTGTAAGGCAGATCCTACTAGCTTGAAGGAAGCCAATAACTGTCTCTGAATATCTGAGCACTCATATACGCGTAGCTACCTCTAGATGTCGTTCTTCCATTGGCTAGCGATGATAATATCGGAACTGCCCGAGAACTCCGAAGGATGTGCCTTTTGAAAGGAATCCCTAACCCTTTTCCATGCCGTGGGAAGCTGTGCTGTTACTGGCGCTACTGCCTGAACTTGGGGTGGTGCCTGCTACACCACCTCTAACGCTGCATTCACCGCCTGAGCAATTATAGCGACGACTTTGGTTGCGTTCATCATTCCCGGAGCCTGAGCAGCTAGCTGCTCGCGCGGACATTTCTGTCTCTCGGGGCTCTTTTTGGAGGCATTTGAAACGAGAAGGAATTTTAGTAGTCCACAGTTATTATTAAGTCTTAAATAACTGAAGACGTATTCGCAATAAATAATAGTACAATAATCCTAAAGATAAGGCTCTATATCAAAGGACGCTAAGCTGAAGGTATAATAAGCCGTACAAATCCTAAAGGACTCTAGAACCTGATGCTCTGATACCACCTGTGACACCCCGCCTAATTAAATACCGTTTGATCTGTCCTTTATTAAATTAAATCAAAGTGTCCGATTGATTCATTCTTAGCATCACTGTCGAAAATATTTTTTCTTTATTAATCACCTAATAAATAATTAAGCTAAGTGTTAAAACATTTGATTTTATAAATTCAGACCTATTGTTATGATTTAATATGAAACCATTTTCATGAACACAAATGATAATATTAAAACCAAACCATCCAAATGAAATAACCAAGCTAGATTAAACAATCCAAATAATAAATCCCAATCACGATATAAGGAAATAAATAAAACAATCCCAACAATAGCTAAATCCTAAAATGATAAAGAGTAGAAGTCTCTCTATGAACTAAAATAAGATATGGAAACGGGAGACACATTTCCTATCTGAGATTAACTAAATAGAAGACTGGAAAAATAAGAATGGAGTCGTCTACTGCAAGTACCTGCAACTTTCACGATAGTTGCAGCGCATCAATGGTCCAAAGATCTAGGCCTGACACCCCTGTGGTTAGGGCACCTATAATATATAAATATATACACAAAAGGAAGAAAAGATAACAGGCAACAAGTCAGAGATCGAGTGTAAAACAACTTTAAAATTGTTTAGCAAGTATCTAAAGTGCTTTTCAGTTTATATTACATACATCTTAGTACCTCGACACTCACTTGAGAATTCTCACCTCTCAACTAGTGTGCACGCCTAGCGTATTACCAGATTAACCTAATTAATTCTAACCCAGTTAACTTGTCTAACCAAATCTTCATTCGCCAAGACTAATCCAAGTGATCGCCTAACCATATATTATACTTAATGACCCTTTTATAAGGAATATTTTAATCCAGTTACGTTCATCTCAATACAGACTTAAGTTCTCAACCAATTAATTAATTTAATATTAATTATTCAGTTTTATTTACTTACAAGCACGGTAGATTAATCATAGGTACAAATATTTATCACTCATAATATATATACTAATAAGGCACCCCAAATAAATCTATGGTGCTGGCATACTCTGTTATCAAGTCCCCGTATCTCTCGTACCAAGGTTAAATACTAGTTCGGAATCACTCTCGAACTGTATTAGCACAAAACACACATATTGGAGGCAAAGCATAGTTCTAAGTCACTAAGAGGTCAGAACATACCCTCACATCTCTTTAGACCGTCCGACTATCACTCTCGGATAGCCTGTACCAAGGATGCTATGTTCTAGGGTACAAGTCAATATCCCACATAAAGGTCCAATCGAGATAAGACTATCCCGGCGCGAAACCTCCGCGATAGCAAGTAGTGAGAGTATGATTACACACAAATATACCACATTATATATATATTCACTCGTACATATATTCACATAATTCAGCTAGGTAAGCCCACGACCCATAATATGTTCTAGCTATGATTAGCATATAACACTCGAGTTCTACGTACAATTAGATTATTCTTTTTATTCTCTCAATTACTGTAAATCCGTAAGTACTTCTCGACTCTCGAAGTGTATCCTCTTGATAAATATAAAATCAGTAGGTGGACCCTCACTACCCTACTGGTATAAGTCTTTCTAAATTCTTACAAGACATACTTTAACGTACACACGATTTCTCACTCAATTTATATCCCCGAAACCCCACGGTTAAATCTTAGATAAACTCGTCTTACCCGGACCCTACTTATATCCTACTGGTCATTCTCATGTCCCATTATGATATTTAAATTATGTCCAAAGGTCCTTACACATTTGGAATTGGATTAACATAAAAGGGAAGAAGTTTCAGTTTCCTAAAGGAATCGATCGATCGATGAAAAGGTCGATGGAATCGACATTCTTGAGTCGATCAAGCAGGTGTTCGCCCGGTTTCTACAATTCTAGACTACGGGTTTCATCCAATATAAATCCTCAAACCTCCATTAACATATCCGAAACTCCCAACCAAACATCACGAACGTTATATAAACCAATATAAAAGATTTCTAACGTAAAACATTCACAAATTCATCAGGAATCGTCATCAAAAGGGATTAATTCAAGAAATTATCATTTATCCCTAGTTCATCTAATTTTCTCAAGAACTCATTTAATTTACCGATTTCTATCTCTACTGGGCATCAATCTCGTGGATAATATTCTACATATGAGAGATATCCACCCTAACATGGTTTCTACTCCAAATTTGTAATAAAAATCTCCCAAACAACATTTTATTTTCATGAATACATAAGAGAATTAATTCATACACTAGCATGGATGTGTTATCAACTAAAGAATAGCAAGTTAGATACTTGCGTGGAAATCAAAGGTCTGGTTCGACGAAATTGAGTGGTATAGGGATGTTTCCCTTATCCCGATCTACGCGTTGGTGGTGGAATTGATGAGAGTGGTGTAGCGCTGGTGGCTCTTCTCCTTGGAAGCTTTCTCTCGTCTTTCTCCCTTAGCCTCTCTGCAAATCTAATGCGTCTAACCCTCGAGGACTCTCTTTTCTCATATATATAGACTCTCTATTTTCGTCATTAATTAAGGCAAAAAATAAAAAATTACCAAAATGCCCCCCCCCCCCCCGAGTTACCGTTAGGCCTAAAAATATTTCGAGACCCAAACTAAGCCTCCTAGTACACTTTTTTGACCAACTCGACCCTTACGGACACCTTGGTGCACTCGAAATGATCTTACGGGCGGCTTATAATTAATTCACTTTTTATTCCATCAATTTAGTCCCGACACGACACATGCGCGTCCTGACTTCATTTATGTAATTGTTATATTATTCACTCGCGACAATCTTAATAAATTCAATCTCATATTACTTTACTCATCTAATAATATTCAATATAATTCTTACCACTAATTACTAACTCTCGTTACGCAAGTAAATATTTATTTTAAAATTCGAATTGATATTAAATTAATTTATTCCAATTTAATTTAATTAATCCCATAATTAAATGCCATAAAAATATGGGGTATTACAAAATATTCTCAGTATGATATCAAAATGTGTCTCCTTGCACAATATTGGTTTTAGAAAAAGAGTTGATAATTCTTATCAACTAATCCCCACATAGATATAGATAACAGATTTACTAAAAGTAGGGAGTAATTACCTTCCTCAACCTTCGCCTCCCCTCAATCTTACTTATTTGGTATATCGCTGCCACATTGCTTAAGCTACCATAATCGAGCTCAACCGATTTTGTTGTCAAAATTTTCCTATGAACTTGCTTGACCCCTCTCTCTCTCTCTCTATATATATATATATATATATATATATATATATATATATATATATATGACAGGGAGGAAGGCTAGTGGGAACAAAAGAAAGAAGATGGGGGGGGGGGGGGGTAAACGAGAGAGTGTGTAAAACCAACGGTTGGGTTTTTACGTTCCGAGATTTTGGGCGAGGTTGCAAGATCAATCGAGGGTAAAATAGAATGGCAAGTATGTGAAAGGGTCGTAGACTTAATTAAGGGGGAGAGGGAGAGAGAGAGGGGGGAGTGGATGATATTTAGTTAGGTTTCGTACAAATGGTATATTAATGGTAGCTTTGTGATTATTTGATCTTTGGGGGATATAATGGTCCAAATGTGTAAGGGAACTGTTAACACGTATTAACAACCCAACAATTAAAACTTGAATAATAAATACATAAATAAAAAAATCAGGAAAAATAAAGATTTACGGCTATTATGGTCAAGATGTAACTCTGTTGCAGATAGGAGTCGTCAATAAACCTCCTTGAACCCAAACACTACATGTTGCCACTACGCTGACGAATTATTTTAAAATGGTAGAGGGAACCAACTTTAAATTGAATTCAAAGTTAATTACTTGTCATAATATGTTCTTTATTATGTGATTCTTTAGTTTTAAATGGTAACTCCAATTGTGACAAACCAAAGACAACTATGATCAATTATATTTTAACCATGCTTACATTATGTTATATATATAATATTTTATTTATATATATAATGTTTGGATATTATATTTCAGTCTATTTCTACCTTCAATAATCTTGAAATATCAAGTTGGTTACAAATAACAAAATTCTAAAGTTTCGGTATGAATTTTCATATTATAGGTTAGTTTTGACGCATGGTATGTAACAATTTGGTAAAGGACAAATCTATATAGTTATATATGTCTGAGATAGGTTTGTGACACAATAAATGTTGTGTGAAACGGATATCCGAGTAAGAAGTTATACCAAATTTACGAATCGTGGGCAAACTTGTCCATCATTTTAAGCTACATTTTGTCTTTTAGTACACCAATTATTTTAATTTGATTGGTTGGATAGGAAAAAAAAATTGTTGACTTAAACTCCTAAATTTCACATATGTATTCATCATTTTGAACCCTTGGTTCAGTTTGGAAAAGTTTTGGTTTTATGAGAGAGAAATGCGAAGCTGAAGGAAGAAAGTGTGATAAGAAAAGCTAGGAAAATTAAAATAAAATCATAGAAGTTTTCCCATGGTATATTTATATGTTAATCTTGTTTAATTCTTGGGTTACACTTATTGAAATTATAGAAATCATCAATTATTTTCATCCTCCTTTGTATATGTATGTATATATTCATACTTAAGACAAGTGGTATGTGTAAGCCTTATTGCTTTGTATAGAACTCACTTTTATTCCAAATTCAATATTTTTTTTGCATACTTTAAGGAATGGATTACTTACATTAGGAGATGAAACTGCACTCATATATTGAAATCATATCCAAAAATTAGAATTAAAATCCTTATGGTTAGACCTAGGTGATGCTTGTTAGTTGGTACATAATTGTTGTTTGCATAATTTGTATAGATATACCCTGAGTTTGATAAACCTTTTGACATAACATATGAACTCTTAAAATTATTAAACTTTAATTTTGTATTATTCAGTATGTTTATTGAAAACTGGTAGAAAATCATAGAAAGTTATTATAACACCCCGTATTTTTTAGTATTTAAAATTGAATTAATTCGATTATTTTAAATTACACACGTAAGGTAATTAAATTGAATTAAATATTATGTATTTATTAAAATATTAATCGGGAGAGATATAAAATTTGTGTAGACTATATGAGGTCGAGATAGGAAATTTGTGTAGAGTGACTCAGATGGTGACTTCGAGGTCACGAGTGTTTATGAATGGATCAAAATAGTCAGAATAGTGTACCCGGGTGTGTTGATTGGGTACCAGGATGATTTTAGATCAACCCGACACCCCGTAAGGGCATTACAATCATTTCAAAGACGAGGGTTAGAGGAGCTACGAATTTCTAAGTGTTATATCAGTATTGTGAGTGCAGAAAATATCACAATAAAAGATTATATGAAGACAATCACAAATGGCAAAAAGTAAATGAAATCACACACACGACAATAATTTACGTGGTTCAACAACTTGCCTACATCCACTGAGATGTTACTTATTCTTATTAAGTGTTTCTCAAAATCTCAAGTTTCAATCCCCTTTCCCCGGGCCAGGGTTTACAATTTACAGAAATTATCTCGTAGAGGTTGAGTTGTACAAGGAACTCAATTTATCACATTGGATATATTATGAACCGCCTGAATATTTCTTCCGAGATTCTTGGAGGTTGATTTGAGTATATCCCTTAGTGTTCGACTGTGTACGTATTGATTGATCAATAGATTTGGGGCAGGCAAGCCCTTGAGCAGCTTTGGCCTATTCGGCTACTTTCATTGATCATAAAAAATGGGTCCCCATAATTGGCCCTAAAATTTTTGGGCTTTTATAGGTTATGGTCCAATAATTTTTAATTACACTATTGGCCTCTTGTCTATAATGGCATCTTGGTAGATTTGGTGAAGTTGGTGAGGGTACGCCCGTTATGAGCCAAACACCATGGAATACTTGTAATTCGTTTAAACGGATGAGGGTGTTGTTGTTCGACTAGGCATTTGAACCGCCAAAAATTGTTTGGGAGATTGTGTGTGATCATTATCATGGAACTTCAAATTGTAGATACAATTATTTCTTGTCAGTCAAGTTCGGTGCACTTTCTTCACTGTTTCTTAAGCTATGCAACGTTCATCTTCTTCAGTGTTTTCTTTTCCTTTCGAGTTTCGCCAATTTTTGTTAGTTTAGCTCACTTCCTATGTTTTCCTCATCTTCACATTTTTCTGCAACTGTAGCTAGGGTTCTCATGTGCTTATGGAAAAGCCTGATAATAAATCAATAAAGCAATTTAGGAAGAAGTGCAGTATTCCGGATTGGGGAGATTTCAATTATGCCTCCTTGCCTAGAAACGTGCGCGACGTTGAGGGGGACCCGGGATTCATACCCTTATGCTAACCTGAGGGGGTTAACTTTTCCTCCAAGCCCTTTCTTCCTTACCTTTTCTAGATATTTTTCGGTAATCCCTGCTCAATACGCCCCAACTGTATGGAAAATAGTAAATGGGGTTCATAGAATTAACACCCCGTATTACACAAGGTTAGGTATTGCTAAAATCTGTTACTATGATGTATGGTCAAGAACAAGTGAAGGTCTTATTTAATTGAAGACCAGGAAGGCTGGACACTCACGAGGATTACTGGTGCGAAGGCTTTATTTCCAAAAATTGGCAACGTCCTCCTACTCGTGCAGGTGAGAGACAAAGAGGCCCAGTAATTTTTTACCATGGGGAGGAGCGCATAGGTCGTTTCTTTTTATCTTATTTGTGGTTTCATTTGGTCTTCATTTCCTTTTTCTTTTGGTTTCCTGATAATTGTTCTTTCTTCCTCTGTTTTGCAGCTCGTGCAAAGAATCTTGAGCTCGATATTAATGAAATAAATGTTGATGAGCTTTTAAAGGCTTGGAATATAAAAGAGAGGCTACCTGACGGTAAGCATCCCAGGTCAGTAACTTATTTGTTAGAGTCTAAAAATACCACAACTAGCTTTATTGCTCGCCCTATCGACGAGGTTCCTAATTTGAGAGATCCTGAGGTTGGTCCTTCTGAGCCAGTTATTATTGAAAAGGAAAGCTCAGAAGAAGAGAAAGAAATTAAAGAGGAAGAAAGTCAAGGGGGAAGAAGAAGAAGAAGAAGAAGAAGAAGAAGAAGAAGAAGAAGAAGAAGAAGAAGAAGAAGAAGAAGAAGACATGGCTCCTTTGATTAATAGGAGAAAGTTGAGGCTTCCTGAACATGATGACCATATGGTCCTGTCTAATAGGATCCCGTCTTTGCAGAGATCTGCAAATGATTCGCCTAAGGGCAGTGGATCTAACCCTTCTGATAAGGGGAAGGAGAAAGAGAAGAAAACAGAGAAAGAGATAAGGGGAGAGGAAAAGAGGAGAGGAAAAGAGGAATGAAGATGAGAGAGTGGAAGCTAAGATATGGTTGGTTCTGTAGTCCTCTGAGGTGCCTCATTTCCCTAGTCTTGAGGGGGTTAATGTGGGTGACTCATCCTCTTTAGCCACTGGCCTTTTGAAAAGGTTAGTGCTCTCTACTGATCACGAGCGTTCTTCTAGACTGGGACCATCCCAACTCGCCCTTGTGACACCCCGTCAAATTAAATACCGGGTGATCAGTCCTTTATTAAATTAAATCAGAATATCCAATCGGTTTATTCTCAGCATCACTGTCGAAAACAATTTCTTTTATTAACTCACCTAGTAGTTAATTATGCTAAGTGCCAAAACCTTTCATTTTTATTCATTTTTATTTATTTTAATTACAACACAATACAAGGATTAAATATATATACTAATACGACACCTATCAAACACAGCTGGGGTGCATGCATACTCTGTTATCATGTCTTAACGTATCAATCACTGCCTAATGGACAAATGGCTCTACGGCTCTACCGAACCATAAATCACATAACACAAATATTGGGGGCTAGCATATTTCCTAGTTAAATGGGTCACGCACATACCTACGCTCCCATTTAACCGTTGAAACCATCATTTATTACGATAGAACGTATCAAGTTCCTATGCTCAGTGTACGAATCTAAATCCCCCCAAAATGGGTCCAATCGAGATAAGATTGTGCACAACGCGAAACCCCCACCATAATAGCAAGTAGCATAGGTATGTTATACACATAATCAAAATATAATATAGTTATTTGTCTCACTATATATATATCAATAGGGTATACTCTTAACTTATAACACTTTCTCATGTAGTATATTTATATCACAAATATCCTACGCATTTCTTAGATTATGACTTTTCTTTTATTATGAGCCTTATCTCTATACTCACGTGATATTAATTATTTCTCTTAATATTTCAGTAGGTATAATTCCTCACCCTACTGGTCTATATCATCAAAATCTCCAATTTAATTATTTCAATTTGGGGTTTAATCTTGGGTAATCACTAAGTCGATTTAAACTCATTAATCCCATTCCTTTATCCCATAAACCAATATTTTTCCTGGTACTACCTGTCACCTTACTGATCTCTATTAAGTCCCAAAACATCCAATTAATCATCACAAACGAATTATACAAGGCAATAATTAATTAATCCTTATAACAAAATAATTTCTCAAATTCAGGTGGGGTCGTTCGATCGAAGGGAAGGGGTCGATCGATCGACATTCTTGAGTCGATCGATCGATCAAGCAGGTATGGTGATTCTGCAAAACTAGCCTATGGGTTTCACCATTTTCAATCATATAACAATATGTTTTAAGGTTCCAAACTTCTTGTAATACTTTCTACGTGATATGGAAATATATATATATATATATATGATTTCCATTAATAAAAACAACTTTTGTAGGAGGGTAGTTTAGATTAGATGAGGCGTAACCCCTTTTGAGTACAGTAATGATACGTTAAACAACAACATTACAGGACACACAAACATAACTTAGTAAAGATAGACTCAGTTTGAGCTCACAAAATCTCTTGTTTATAACTCAATAAGATAATAACGAACTCAGAAGTAACTCATTTGGAGGGAGAGAGAAGTAAGCACCCTAGATACACCTTGACAAGCAGCCAAACACACCAACCACCCTCAAGAATCTCTGTCAGATGTTAAAGCTTTGTAATAAATGGCAATAGTGGGTGAGTAAAACTCTCTGGCTCGTAATAAATCTCTCTAGTAATAACTTCTGAATTCTCAACAAGAACTTGCTCTCCTCAGGGGTGGTTGGGGTCCTTAAATAGACCTACCCCACACCACTCTCGAGGTAACTCGGTTATTAAAGATTATGAAAGACATCCCTCATACTTTATGTCACACCATTAAATGTTTGATTCACTAGTTAGCTCCACGTTATAGACATTAAATGCCAAGACATGCCTTTTACCTAACCATTGTGTGTCAGGTGGCTGTCGTCACAGAGGTGGCTCACCAACTGTCTAATAGCCCCAAATACCACAATGGTTTACTCTAGTGCAGATTTGACATTTGTCTAGCTGGCTAGTGACATTACCTATAGTAGATGTGACATTAAGTAGCGGGTTGTTTGGCTCACAACTGAACACCCGATGGAACTCAAAGTTGCTCCGCCCGAGGGTCCACGGTAAGGGTAGGGATGGAATTTTTCCCCGAAAATTCGGGTCCCCGCGGATACCCGAAAAAAAATCCCAAAAAATCCTCGATAATTCGGGGATTCCGGGTTCGGGGATACCCGATTTATTAATATATAATAAAATATATATGTTTATATTATTATAAATATATAAGATATAACTAAATGAGGAAGGGGATAAGTTATTTTACTGTACCCCTAGACTCATCTTAAGATCTCCCACGTCGGCACGCCCTCCCTCATCTTCTCATGCCTCCCACGCCCACACGCCATGCATCCCACGTCACCCTCCCACGCTGCGACGACCACTCCTGTTTGAAGACAGATGCCCACGCCTCATCTCCTTTTTATCTTCGGTAATCTCTCTTTCCTATTTGGGTTTTCTCTTTGAGATTTGTTTAAGCTTTGTTTAGGTTGTTTAAGTTGTGTTTTCTACTGTTTAAGCTTTGTTAATATAATGTTTTCTCTTTCAGATTTGTTGTATACATTTAAGCTTTGTTTAAACCTAAAGCTCTGTTGTTTAAGCTACACATACAGCTGAACATATGGTTTCCAGGGGACGGTTTATATTCTTCCATGACAACATACACATTGCATATATGACCACATTACTCTTTGAGAAAACAGTAGATTTATAATTACAAGTTCAACATATCTGTAGAACTATTTTTTGATATTTGTAAGTTGAGATTTGTTTTCTCTTTGATATTACATTTGGAGTTGCAAAATTTTGTATGTTTTGTTGATTTGTTATATTTATTTGATATATTGAAAACCATGCAAAAAAATTTTTATAAAAAAAATAGAAACAGGTTCCCCGCGGGGAAATCGATACCCATTTTAAACGAGGACGGGGATCCTAGAACCCGTTATAACGGGGAACGGGGCGGGGACAGGGACGGGTATTTCTATTGGGGACGGGGATGAAGAGTTAAAACTCGAACCCGAACTGACCCGTTGCCATCCCTAGGGAAGGTTCCTTTGGTATTTTACCAGGCGTATCTAAGATGGTCAGGACAAGCCCCAACGGTCCCTGACTTCTCAATCCTCATAATCGAGTCCCTCCAAAGTTCCCAAGAGGAGGTCGTTCGATAGAGCATGAAAGCTCTCCCAAGTCGTGCCAAGCCTGGTCTCTCGCGAGTACCGTTTGACCACACACAATCATTATACTCATTATATCTTTACAATCGTTATAGCTCATAGTCAATATAAACAAAAGATACAACAATACTAAGTTAATCAGCAGGACTAAAGGACGAGCTTTTTCAGTCAGTTTCTTCACTGGAAGGTCCCTCTGGGCTGCCACGCTGAGTTGCCACACTGAGTTACCACGCTGAGTTGCCTTAATCCCAAACACCGTTGTTAATGGGTGGATTATCTCTAATCTCGGGATTACCTTCAAGCCCCCTCTACATTTGCCCCTTCGTGGAGAGATTTATTGTAGGAACAAGAAATATCTGCACGAAAAACTTATCAATTTGATGAACCTTCTTTGTGTGAAAAAATTATGGCATCTTTTCCTTCGTTATAACCACTGCGTTAGCCCTTATAGGAAAAAGTAAAATTCCCCCCGATGTACGTGAGCCAAAGCGTTGCGACCTATTGCGTCTTTGGCGAAGGGACATCGCTACTTTTCCATTACACTGAGTTTCCACCATTGTAGCTTGACTATTTGAAATTCTCCCGATAGACCTGTTAACCTTGATAGATGTAGCAGGCAGTTCGGGTTTGATCAGGGGGCTCCTCGATCTGTGTTTTAACAAAACAATAAAAAGGCTACTTTTGTTGAGGTTTGCACCTTCTACCTTGCAGCAGTAGTACTTAGTGTGACCTCTACCATGGATGGTCGAGTCACCCTGCCTAGTGCCACTAGGAAAGGGGACATATCTACTTTTTTTGCCACCAAGTTCTGTTTGAGGCAACTGGACCTGATTCATGAGTTCATACACAGTCCCCCCAGTATCCCCCAGTCCTTTCCTTCTCTGCCTTAGAGTTGGGTCTCAAAGGCAACTCCATTCTTGGAGTTGAGTTCCCTCTGAGTAAAACCATTAAATATCCTCCCCTCGAGTTACCCCCTTATTGCCCAATAATCCCTACTGCCACACCAAAACCCAAGACCGTTGCAACCCCCAAATAGCCTGTCCCTACAACCGAAGTAGCCACTGGTGAAGGGCCTTCCCAGCCACCATCCAAAATAACTAAGAAGTTCAAGAGTGGGACTTCCTCAAAATTTAAGTCTCAAACTCAGCCCCACCCCCCTTAAAAGGCATTCCCCATCGCCTCCGTTCCCCCTCCCATGTCTGCAAAGGTAAGTGAAGAGCTGAGAAGGAGGGTTCAGGCTGAGGTAGAACGGATAAATGTTGAGTTTCAATGATGCTCTCATGTCGTTCCTCCTTCTGTTGCCTTCCCTACCATCTTGGTTGATCCAAGGAAACCAGGGTCAAAAAGGAAAAAAGGTTCAAAGGTTCCTCGAAGTACTAGCGTTGTGGGTGTGAGGAAGAAGACTCTGGGTACCAAGTCCCAGAGAAAATGAACTCTAGATATACATCTCTCCCCAGCTCCCTCTGTTGCTCCTTTCTTTCTTCCTTCCTTCACCAGTGGTTATATCCTCCCATTCTCCCTCTGAATTTGAGGTATGTATGTGTGTTGTTGCTCTTATTCGCATTTTTTCTAAGGCAAGCTGCATATGTTTAACTTTTAACAACTTTGGTGCAAGAAGTTGAAGAAGAAAGACTCAACCCCCTTGTGAGCCCTTTAGTGGGGGGACGTTTCGGTTCCTCTCAGATCGATGTAACTCCTCCCCGTTCCCCTATGATTGGGCTTACTTACTCCCGCCGTTCGGCTTCACAACGTGTAAAAGATGCGGCTATAGGGTTGATTCCGTTGAGTCTGTGGGAATAACTTCTCAACTAGAGATAACTCCCCCAGCCTCCTCTGAATTATCACCTCAACTCGAGGTCCTTCTGCCCATCGTTCCAGTGGCAGAAAGTGCCTCTAAGGTAACATATTATTAATTACTTAATAGGTCTCACGTCTTTTTTCTCCATACCCTTTTCTGTTTTAACATGCTAAACTTTGATACGTTGGTATGCCTTAGGTTGAAATGGCGTCTTTTTTAGCTAACATTCTTCTCCCCCCTGTGCTGAAGAGACCACTAGCTTCAGTTTCCCTCTTTGGTGCCATAACTGAGGTAAGTAACACTTAAAGGTATTTCTCACTTCTTCTGTACTTATTCCCCATTTCTAACACTTAACTTTATTTTGTTTTTGCAGTTTTCTCCAGATCTTGCCCCACCCTCCTCGCTTAGTGGGCTGCCTATTCCCAAGGCCAAGGTTGAAATTCCTGCCCAGTGTAGTGGTTCCTCTGCATCCACCAACGTTGGGGCATTACTTGGAGGTCCAACGTCCTTTTCAATTGAGGCTCCTGTATTGGCCTTGGTACCTTTTGTTGGCGAATAAGCCTTACCAGCTATTGAGTCTACTTTAGTTGGGGGTGCCGTTGAGGCTTCTGAAGAGGGAAGCCTACCCCCAAAAGTTCCCGCTGTTATGGACTCCTTGGTGATGCCCGTTTTTGCTTCCACCACTGCTGAGGTACTTTGTTGGTTTCTCTTCGTTTCTCGTTGTTTGTCTTTTATTCTTGACAATGTACAATTTAGAAGATTCTTCTTTACCAAACTTTCAAACTTTACCTATAACGGTTAATTAACAACGAAAACGCTTGTTAAGATTTTCCCATAAAGTCCACTTATATTGGTGACTTAACAATGAAAACACTTGCTAAGATTTTTCATAAGCTCCACCTATAACGGTGACTTAACAACAAAAACGCTTGTTAAGATTTTCCATAAATTCCACCTATAACGGTGGCTTAACAATGAAAACACTTGTTAAGATTTTTCATAAACTTATTGTTTCTTCTACCTGTTCTCAGGTTGCTCATGAATCCTCTCCGACGAAAGAGAAATCTGCACCAGTTTTTTTGCCCGTCACTTTACCCCTATCGGGAACCCGCTATCTCAGAAGATTCTGATCACGATGACCAGGGTTCCACGATTGGTGCTATTACTGATAGTGAATCTGGTTGTGAGCTTCCTCTGCCCGACTTAGCTCCTAACGACTTTTGCCTCATGGTGCTTCAGCGTTCTCTTCAAATGCTTGTCAGCCATCGCCTAGTAGTTGAGCAGCTTGTAAGCCACCATCCTGAGACGTTTACTATGGACTGCCTGCTTTCCAATATCCTCGTGATGAGCTATTGGCTTCAGGGCATGGCCAAAGTTATTGCTGATATGGTCAGCACTCCTACTCCCAACGTTACCAGATCTTTCCTTAACCGATTCCTGGGCTATCTGAGGGAGTTGGGTCGCGATGGATTCCATTTTGACTGGTTAATTACACACTTAAAGACTTTGAAGAGCCATCAATTGGACAGTCAGAGGTAACTGCTACATAAGCATCGAGAGGATCAACGGGCTGAGGAAGCTAAGTTGGCTGAGCTAGCACCTCTTCTTGAAGCTGTCGACAAAGAGGTGGGGGAAATAGAAGAAGCTTTGTGTCTGGCAAAGATGAAATGAGATAAAGTCCTCATTGAGCGTACACAAGCGCAAACGAGATTGGAGGTTTCTATTAATGCCCAACAGTCATGCCTGGCAGCTTCTTCGGGTCTTCCTGAAGATTTTTTCTCTGCACCAGATCTGTGGTTCCTCTTAGGCCAATGAAGTTTTGTATACATTTTCCTTTTCTTCTTCTTATGTAATTCTTGAGCAGTAGCTCCCAATTTTATAATGCCCGGAAGTTTATAAATTAATGAAAAAGATGTATGTTTTTCCATATCCTTTCTTTGTGCTATAACTGTTTGCCTATATTATGAAGTGCTACAATTCTTTCATTTCCACTAGAGTTACAATAAAAAAACTCGTATATTCATAACAACAGCTAAATACAATGGTGGTCTAGACTCAATTGCTTACACATGATAGAATTTCAACCATTTATTATTAATCTTGAATGGCTTGTTTTCTTCCATCTTAGAAATTAAGTAATAACCTGAATCATGAGCTTCTTTTACAATAAAAGGTCCTTCCCAATTCGCTATAAACTTAGGTAGAGGAAGCCCCCTGATGTGATTTACTACTGCCTTCAAAATAAGGTCTCCCTCCATGAACTTCCTTGGTATCACTAAGTTATCATATGCCCTAGAGAGCTGCTACGTATACATTTGAAAGTGTTGCATTGCATTATCTATGTGTTCGTCCAATGCTTCCAACTACACATGTTTATTCTGAGGGAACATGCTACTTCGTAAGACATATCGAGCAAAGGGAACTTCTAACTCTACCGAAAGAATCGCCTCAGCCCCTTAAACGAGAGAGAACGGAGTATACCCTATGGGATTCCTCTTAGTTGTTCGATAGGCCCACAATACAACTGGTATCTTATCATACCATGATCCTGGAAAATCCTCCATCATTTTAGCAAAAATATTAACCAAGGTCTTGTTAGTTGCCTCGGCTTGACCATTGCCCTTTGGGTATGCCACCATTGAAGTATGATGAACAATAGAGTACTTGTCTGTGTGCATCGTTACCTCTGAATTGATAAACGGGTTCCATTATCTGAGAGTATAACCTTTGGAATCCTAAAACGACAAATGATGTATTCTCTGATGAAGTTGCTCACCACCCTCGTTGTTGCCCTTCTTAGTGGTATCGCTTCAGCCCACTTTGTAAAGCACTTCGTTGCTACTAGTATCCATATTTTCCCCCTCGAAGAAGGATGTATTGCCCCCACCAGGTCAAACGCCCAAGTGTGAAAAGGATAAGGCGTTGCGAGGGAGTGTAAGTCCACCGATGGGGCATGGATCATATTTCCATGAAATTGGCAAGCCTTGCACTTTCAAACGAACTCAACAGAGTCTTTCTCCATTGTTGGTCAATAATACCCCAATGTCTTTAAGTGGTCATACAACTTGGTCCCTCCTATGTGAGATAGATCATGCGCCGATTTGAGGACTTCGGTTGCTTCTTCCCTCGTGATGCAATGCAATGGACTATTGAAATATCCCCTTTGATAAAGTTGCCCCTCCTGAATGTTGATACTCGAGGCCCTTCGCTTAAGTCCCATCGCATCAATATTCTCCACTGGGATAACTCCATCTTTAATAAAGTCAATATAAGGTTGCCTCCAATTTGTTTGAGTTTCAACGAAATGACATTCAGCTGCCTCGAAGAATAACTGGCACTTAGTGCATTTCCGTTGTAACTCTATTGCGTCCTACTTCATTCTAGGCCAGAAATATCCCTCCCTTTGAATTTTCCTGTAAAGAGGTATCTCAGTTGTTTCACAGTGCTCTTCATGTGTTTTCTTCAACCTCCGCTCTGCTTTTTCTGGGTCGATGCATCTTGATAACCACCCCCTACATTTCAGAAGTAAGAATTTCCCTGGTTTGTAAAGTATTGGGCTAGTTCCCTCGGCTCTATCGCTCCTTCCCCAGATTCTAGTTGCTTTATAATATCTCCCCTCCAGTCATTGTCCTCCTCCTTCGGTAGAATTGATTGTACCACCGAAGGAGCCGTTCTTCGTTGAATCGTGACTGTAGTTATATCGTTCCTCATAACCATTTTTTCGGTGATAGTAGCATAAGAATCTGGATGGCGATTCATCGTTCGAGGGTGTCTCTTAATTTTGGTCTGCTGGAACTGGCTGAAGAGCCTCTGAATGATTATTCGGTATGGTGCCAAGTTTAGGTATTTCAACGTATATTCTCCATTCACTTGTTGAATCACCAAGTTCGAATCACCTTTGATATAAAGTGAATGAATCCCCCTTCGAAGGGCCTCCAGCAACCCCAACACTAACGCTTCATACTTTGCTTCATTGTTGGAACAAGGAAAATTTAATTTATAGGTAAAACAAATATCCTCCATTCCTTCTGAAAGAATAACCCACGCCCCTCATTTCTTTTCTCTCGAAGATCCATCAAACTGCGTCGTCCATTCTTCATCACTTTCTTCCAAGTAATTGGCCTGCAAGTCGTCTCCTGGAGTACTTTCTTTAGGTGGCTCAAACATTCCAGAGGGAAAGATTGCCAACAGGTCAGCGTACTCTTGGCTCTTGATCGCGCGAGGGACCATACACTTCAAGTCATATTCTGAGAGGATGAGGAACCACCTAGCTTCCCTACCAATCAATATAGTTATTGCTAGCAAACGAACGATGTGCCCTTTCTCGCTCGAACGGTTTCTAACGAAAATTTGAATGACATTCCAGAGCATACCCAAAAGGCGACGTTCCAGATCTGGTTTGAACATGGGACCTCGTTCTAATGACCCTTTACAACTCTTTTTATCCATATATCAAGATAAATTTCGATAAAAAGTGATTTTGTGTATTTGGCAGAAAGTGAAATACGAAGGTGAAATACGAAGAATCTCGGCTAACAAATCCCTAGGAGAACGGGAAAATTCAGGAAGAGCTACAGCAACACTGGGATTTATCCCCAACATGGCAGAAAATTCCTCGTAGGTAGGATAAACTTCATCCAACCCAAAGTGGAATACGTGGTCTTTGGGGTACCAAAATTATACCGTCGCCATTAACATGTTCCACTCAATGGGCCGGTTGCGCCACAAAGAAACTCGACGCATATTGAAAGCATCGTAGTCAACGTTATAAGAGCACATTGCTTCTAAGGCTTCGAGGTAGTTAGAAAACTCAATGCTACCAAGGATATCCATCTTGAAATACTGAGAAATAGTAGGCAAGTAAGTAAGAATGTGAAGGTGTGATGGAAACACTCCACCCTTACGCCTTTTTATACCTGGAAACCCTCACAAAATAACATGACCCCTGCAGAAATCGGAGGAAATCTTACCCCACAAAGTAAAAAAGGCTGAAGAGGGCACTAATCAAAGCTTTAAATTTATGGGACTGGACTTGACTGTCGATAGGCAGGACAAGGGTTTTGCCGATCGGCAACCCCCTATTTTTAGAAACTTCCCTTTTTCCTCTTTTGTCAAAATTAGAAACTCAATAAATTTAAAAAAAAAAAAATATATATATATATATATATATATATATATATATATATATATATATATATATATATATATATATATATATATATATATATATATAAAAATTGATATTCTCAATAGAATTTCAAAAATCCTTTCCCACCCCTATATAATTTCTCATTTTTAAAATTTTCCTCCAAAATCCCAAAAATATCTCTTTTTACAGTCTTAGCAGCAAAGTAAAAGCGCATGTGCATGCATTCACCATTAACAAAAGATAATAAAAAATCCCATTGCATTGCATATATATATTCTTCTGTGTTACATCAAATTTTGTAGGAAATAAAAAAAAGCAAACAACAACGGGACCCAGCCCGAACCCACATTCATTCTCTCTCTCTCACCTACCCTCTAAGAGCTTCCACCCATGCGACGCGCTCTTTTTCCCCTATGGAGAGACGACGCACCACCACTACCCAAGCCAGAGTCCTCCCCGAACGAAGCAGACGGCACCAAGTAAGAATAAACTGGGACAACATCCCGAATATGGCTAGTCGTCGAAGATATCCAGACTCTGATGTCCCTCAGCCAAGTGGTCGACACCCGGACTTGCTGCAAGTAAAAGGCAAAATCAGTAGCGAAAAGGATCAAAACAGAAAAGAAAGACAGAGAGGAACAAAAAAAGATATACCTTAAGTCGAAGAACCTCCTCTGTCAAGCCCAGCTCCTTCGAATCCACCGCATGAGGACGGTGTAACATGGGGACCATCCCTCCATCAGCTCGCCGAATATTATATGAAGGAGTGTACAATCGCACAAAAGGAACCTCCAAAGTCGTAGTCGCCGCAGATGCCGTCGGACCACCGCCATTGTGGGAAGACCCCACCGCCCGACTCGAACCCGCAGGAGGGAATGGCAAGGCATCATATATGATGGGCTCCATCAACCAGCTCGTCATAAAGTCCATATAGTCATACGGCGCAGTCGTATCAGTGTACAATAAATAGGACTCGCCGATCATCGCCGCGATAACCACTCCCGCCTCATAGACATAGGAGGCTACGCGGGTGGCACCACCACCTCCTCCTCAGCAATCTGTCGAACCACCCTTTCCCCAAGATACCAAGAATGGCCAAACTCATGCGCCAGTAAATTCCTCATCTGCGCGTTCACGCCAGTCACCCCCGTATCCTGAATGACTGTCCCCCAAGGGTAAAAAGTCACCTAAAAATCCCCAGCAGGCATAAGTCAATACAGAATCAGAACATGCAAAAAACCAGGACTGAAGAGGAAAGAGACTCACCCTACCACTAGTCAGGCCATTCAAGACCTGACGCACCGCCTCCAGAGAAAGATATCCCTTCGATTGTCGATTGGCCTTCCGCTATCGATACAATCGCCAGACGTCCCCAATAGTCTCGTCCTTCAGGGCAATCAGATGGGTATTACACCCAATCACCTCATAGAACCACGTCTGCCAAAGACAAATTCGCAATAAAAAAGAGACGCATAAGGAAAATGGGAATGCATGAAAGGTAAGTGCGCAAACTGAAAAATACCTCAAGAAGATACGTGGCTCTGAAAAAGGTTTGCTGGCAGCACCGGCTAAATGCATCCAAAGAAAAATAGAGGATCGCCAAAGTCAGGCTCCCCCAATCATAAAGAGGGATATTCAAAAACATCCTCAAATACGGTAAGAACCACAAATGGACGACGTCGCCGATCGACGCCACCATGAAACCTCCCAGCATCAACAATATGAACAACCAGGCCATCTGCCTCACCTACATCCAGTCCTCCACATCAACCACCCTACTCAGCAAAACATCCTTCAGCAAAGGACAACCAAATGGAATCCTTAGACACTATCCTCCCTACATCGTCGAGCGTCGCCTGCACCGCCTCCGGCCTCACCCTCAGAGAGCAATCGACCTCTATCTGCTCTCCGTCATAATCCAGCCCCAGCAGCTTCTGCACATCTATGGAAGTCACGGTCATCTCCCCAAAGTCGAAATGGAAGGTGCGGGTAGTATCCCACCATATCTCCCCCAAAGCGCATAAGACCACTGTCGAATGAGGCGTCTCATCCAGCACAACCGCCAATCTCCCAAAACCCGTTGATCATACCGCCCAACGCACCACAGGTGGAAGATGCTCCCAGACTTCTTTGAGCCCCGTTATCCCATGGGCTCGCATGTTTTTGTCAAAAATTTAAGAAAAAAGATAAGAATGCCAAAAGTCATATTACTTACATAACCGCCGGGGCTCACCACCCTCGAAGAGCGATGACGTGACGGCTCCCGTAGCAAGGTTCGCTCATCCGCAACCGGCTCGAACGCATCAAAAGAATTCTCGCTCCCCAAAGAAAGAGGCGCCCTGGCACTCCACTCCACGTTCGCCCAGTCATCAACAGTCAACCATTCCCTATGCGCTACAGTGCTCACAAAGGCGACCGTTTCTTAGAGATCGGAATGATAGAATGATTTACAGAGGAAAATCGCAGAAAGAGAGAAAGCAAAAAGTTGTAAAAAATGATGAGAATTCACCCCCTTAATATAGGATGCCAAGGGTCATGCCGATCGGCATTAACCCCACCCACCGATCAACACTACCTTTTTACCTTCCCGAGGCAATCCAAAAGTCCGTGCCACTGCCGAATGGCACCCTCTGCACCATGTCGATCGGCACCCCCTTAAAATTTCGTAAAAAAATTCCCAGAAAATACCAAAAAATCCTGGAAAATCCTCAGAAAATTTCTAAAAAACTCCGGAAGGATTTAGAACATTTTTGCCATGAAAATTTCGCATTCCCTCAAGAGGAACCCCTATTTCCCCAGGGGAACTCTCAAGAGACAAGTAAATCCCCTCCCGGCAACGTCCCCGGAGAATCTCTAAGGATCACCTCCTATACCCCAGAGGTCTCAAACCTCCCCGGGCAATACGTACAATACCTGGACCACCTAATCACTTCCCCAGTGGAGTTTACAGTATCAAATTGACCGTTCCTCCGCAAAGTCTCCAAAAGACACAAGGATTTCCCCACACATCGGTTCCCCAGCTCAAAACAACATCGTAAGGTAATTTTCCCCAGCGAAATTCCAAAGAATCATTCTCCCCAGGCAATGTCTCCAAAATACGCTCTAAATTTTCCCCAACTCATTCGCTATTCCCCAGCGGAACCCAAAATCCAATCTTTATCCCCAGTAAAATCCCAAATTTTCCCAAAGGAAATGTCACCTCTCTTAGGTCAAAATTGACCTCGGTCTTGGATCGTCACCTTAGTTAGGTCAGAATTGACCTCGGTCCTCGATCGTCACCTCTCTTAGGTTAGAATTGACCTCGGTCTTGGATCGTCAACTTAGTTAGGTTAGAATAGACCTCGGTCCTTGATCGTCACCTCTCTTAGGTCAGAATTGACCTCGATCTTGGATCGTCACCTTAGTTAGGTCAGAATTGACCTCGGTCCTCGGTCGTCACCTCTTTTAGGTCAGAATTGACCTCAGTTTTGGATCGTCACCTTAGTTAGGTCAAAATTGACCTCGGCCCTCGGTCGTCACCTCTTTTAGATTAGAATTGACCTCGGTCCTCGATCGTCACCTCTCTTAGGTCAGAATTGATATCGGTCTTCGATCGTCACCTTAGTTAGGTTAGAATTAACCTTGATCCTCGGTCGTCACCTCTCTTAGGTCAAAATTAACCTCGGTCTTGGATCGTCACCTTAGTTAGGTTATAATTGACCACGATCCTCAGTCATCACCTCCCTTAGGTCAGAATTGACCTCGGTCTTAGATCATCACCTTAGTTAGGTCAAAATTGACCTCGATCTTTGATCGTCACCTTAGCTAGGTCAAAATTGACCTCGGTCATCGGTCGCCACCTTACTTGGGTCAAAATTGACCTCGATCTTGGATCATCACCTTAGTTAGGTCAGAATTGTCCTCGGTCCTCAGTCGTTACCTCTCTTAGGTCAGAGTTGACCTCGATCTCGGATCGTCACCTTAGTTAGGTCAAAATTGACCTCGGTCTTGGATCATCACCTTAAGCCCGCAGAATTGGTCATCTTTACTTAAGCCCGCAAAATTAGCTTCGACCCTCAGAATCGATCATCTCTACTTAAGCCTACAGAATTAGCTTCGACCCGTAGAATTGGTCATCTCATTCTTAAGCTCGCAGAATTAGCTTCGACCCGCAGAATTGGTCACCTTCACTCAAGACCTCAAAATTGGCTTCGACCCGCAGAAGCGGTCACCTCATCTTCAAGCTCTCAGAATTGGCTTTAACCCGTAAAATTGGTCAGCTCTACTTAAGCCCGTAGAATTGGCTTCAACCCATAGAATTGGTCATCACAACCTAAGCCTGGAGAATTGGCTCTGACCCGTAAAATTGGTCATCACAAACCAAGCCCGCAGAATTGGTCATCACAACCTAATACCACAGAATTAGCTTTGACCCACATAATTGGTCATCTCAACTTAAGCCCGTAGAATTGGCTTCGACCCATATAATTGTTCACCAGAACCTAAGCCCACATAATTGGCTTTGACCCACAGAATTGGTCATCATTTCCTAAGCCCGCAGAATTGGTCATCACAACTTAACCTCGCAGAATTGGCTTCGATCCTCAGAATTGGTCATCGCAGCCTAAGCTCACAAAATTGGCTTCGACCCACAAAATTGGTCATCTCAACTTAAGCCCGCAGAATTGGCTTCGACCTGCAGAATCGGTCACCCTCATCTTTAAGCCCTTAGAATTGGCTTCGACACGTAAAATCGGTCATCCCCAGCACCTCTTTAGGAATTGACCTTAACCTTTCCTCCAAACCAACCCTATTATTCCCCATTTAGGTCCTCAGAATCGGCCTTGACCCTCTGAATTGGTCATCCTTACCCCCCAGGTCCTCAGAATCGGCCTCGACCCCCTGAATTGGTCATCCTATTTCAAAGCATCATGCGGTATCTATTCGATGGCTATCGTTTGTTCCAAACTCACCCCTCGAGGGGCTCTATAGACACCCCATTCTGTTACCCCTTAAACTCTCCTTAGGTCCTTAGCACCTCCCTTCTTCACAATAAACCCAGGTCATACCCTGAGTACAGACCTAGAAGCCATCGGGCACTTCTAGGCTCCGTTAGACCAAAAGTCAAAGTCTTCAGCTCGACTGAGACTGAATAAATCTTTGAAGTGAATTGAATCCCCTTTCTAATGGTCCATCCCGTGCTCGATTTTGACTTACCATGCAGATGAAGGACAAGTTTTCCCCCCGAAACTCAATCAGGAGGCCATCGGGTGCTCCCGGGCTCCGTTTGATCTAAGTCAACTTTTCAGCTCGATTGAGACTGAAGGAATCTTCGAA
Organism: Sambucus nigra; assembly: GCA_949130495.1. Lineage (NCBI taxonomy): Eukaryota > Viridiplantae > Streptophyta > Magnoliopsida > Dipsacales > Adoxaceae > Sambucus > Sambucus nigra. The sequence goes on from OX422222.1 coordinate 231,746,703, forward strand.
GGGCATTGAATCCCCTTTCCAACGGTCCGTCCCGTGCGTGATTTCGACTTACCATGCGGACGAACGACCTGTTTTCCCTCGAAACCTGATCTAGAGGCCACCGGACGTTCCCGGGCTCTATTTGACCTAAGTCAACTCTTTAGCTTGACCAATACTAAATGAATATTTTAAGGGAACTACAACTCCTTTCTAACGGTCCATCCCGTGAGCGATTCTGACTTACGTTACGGATGAACGATCGGTTTTACTTCGAGAGGTCACCGAATGCTTCCAGGGCCCGGTTGACCAAAGCTAACTCTCCGAACTGAATTAAACTCTTTGTAATGTCGAAGTACATCTCCTAAACTTTCCAAAGGTCCTCCCCATGCGCGATTATGATTTATCATGCGGACGAACGATCCATTTGCGTCCAAAGTTTTCCCGTCCAATGAACCGATGAACGTTTCCGAGCCACATTTAACCCAAAGTCAACTCCCGAACCCGAGAGCGATCCAAAGGACTTTCGAAGGTATTTGAATTACCTTTCCAACGGTCTGCCCCGTGCGTGATTCGAATCAACAATTTACACTCTGCAGTCGATTTTTCGAAAAGGACAGAAAGACACTTCCAAACGGCAGGTCCCAGAGTGTACCTAAACACACCTGCCAATTGGCAGGACCAGGCTATGCCGATCGACAATGCCTTGGGCCTATAAAAAGGAGGCCTTAGCCTCATTGCTAAGGGAGCCTAGATCTGATAGATATCACTCTCAGTAAATCCAGAAAACCTCTCTCGAAGTGAGCGTGATTTCCACATCCAAAACCCTTTTCAACCTTCACTTTTCATCATCCTTTTCATCAATCTTGGTGAATTCACTACCCTCCATCATCATCCAAGTGCAAGGGTTACTCTCCAACATTCAAGATCAAGCTCAAGATCTTCAAGAAGGTCCAATTTTCTCAATTCTCTCCTTAAATTCTCATGAATTCGCATTAATTTGTTTTATTACTTTGCACTTTTATTCCCTCATCTCACATATCTTAGTATACTTTTTTATTTAGTATTATTGCACATCTCTTATTTTCATATAAATAAAAACCCAAAAAACAGGAAAAAGAGGGTTTGCTCATAAATTTCAAACGGGAATTCTCACACTTTTCTTACACTTCTCTCACAACTAAAATACTTTTTATACACACACACACACACACACACAAATAAGAGAATCTCCCGATTGCATTTATGGTATAAACCCCACCCCTTGTTTTGCATGCGAACTACGTGGACTTTGATGCCTCTATAGGCTACGTAGGCGTCTCGAGGTAAAATCCGAGACTCGAGTCCTATTTTTACTTTTTCTCTCATTTTCTATTTTTCTCTAAACTCAATTCTCTTATATTCTATATACTTCTTCTTAGTAGCGTATTATCTCATATGCGTTATCGTTCCCTCATAACGATCAACATATGGATAATCGCGTAAATCCTATTTTCTAATATTATTTTTACATTCCTACGGATGACTCGCTTTATCTCTTCCATGGTACAAGTCGATGACTCCTATCACCATTATATATACACATGCACACATATCAGGGGGGAAATAAAGAAAAATAGCAAAAACCCATGAGAGACCGTAAGGGCGGAATGGGTGCCTAACACCTTCCCATTTCGTAACTTAGCCCCCGAACCCTTTTCGGATCATTTTGGTTTCGTATGCATTAGTGTCTTTGGATGCTGTCCTTCGGGATGGTTCCCTTTCTTTTGTTTGTTTTGATTAAAATAGACTGGAGACTCAATCTCTCTACATTTCTCACCTCATCAATGACGCCGGCCTAAAGCGCTCCCGCGAGGGATGCACGGGACCTAGGATCCTCACTCCGCCCGCCTACCGCGAGGATCGGGGATGGCCACATAGATACTCAGTCTAATTTTGCTAATTTATTCGTGACGTTGTAGATGAGACGAGAGTAAAGGATTTTGGGATTAAGTCCTTATGGGGGAGTCCTAATGGAACAATCAGAACTATTTTAAATGGTTTGCATATGATTCATTATGCCATATTTTTTACAAAGCAAATTACGATGCGTTTTTCTTATTGATATTCGTTTACATGATTGAGTCGTCGATTTTATATTTGACGCTACTATCTTTCTATGGAAACCAACTGTACATGTGCGCTTAGATTTGGAGTGAGGTGTCCGCTTCAATGATGTAGTTTATGTCATTAGGTTTCAGTGGTTTAAGTATTTTGATCAGTTGTCAATTGCACATACAAAGATCAGTTATTGTTGAAGTTGTTTGTGCTTTCCCTAGATAAGGTTTGGCCTCACCTCGCCTCGCCTCACTCCATGGATTCTCCATTGTTCAGTTCCTTATATTGGCAGGTTTTGGGCAGGGTTAGGATTCTCTAGCCTTATGTTGGAATTTACGTGGGTAGCTTCATTACATCAAAACTGACGATTGCTCACGGCCAAAATTCCTGACCAAGATTGTGGGTCGCGAACTTGGGTCGTGACCATTTCGAACGTGACCAATTTCGTGGGTCGTGGCCCAAGTCCATGACCAAAAAATGGTCACGGCCTACAGGTAGGGGTGTTCAAAAAACCGACTGGACCGACGGACCGAACCGAGCCGAGCCGAACCGACCCTTTTTTCGGTCTTTTTTCTTAATCGGTCCGGTCTCGGTTTATTTTTTTGGTGGATCGTCCTAATCGGTCCGGTCCACGGTTTACAGTTTCAAAAACCCTGGTAGGACCGACACGGACCGACTCTATATAAAATAATATATTTTTACATATATATGTATATATATAACATAAATAAATAGTAAAAGTATATATTTTAATATTTGACTAGTTTAAATTATAGTTTAATCCAATAGTAGGTTTGTTTTAATTGCAGATTTTGATAGTTTTTAATTTTTAATGTTTGAAAAAAATTAGACTCGGGTATATTTTTATTATTATAAATGATGTAATTCGTTAATGTGAGGACCGACTGGTTAGACCGGACCGATCCTATAAAAAACCGAACCAACTAGGGTCGGTTAACCGACATTATCGGTCCGGTCTCGGTCCATTTTTTTAGAGGACCGACCAAGTCGGTCCGGTAAAAAAAAAAAACTCAAAACCGATCCGGACCGGACCGCGAACACCCCTACCTACAGGGGTCACGACATATGGTCGCAGCCTTGGGTTGTGACCCATGCCATGACGGGTCGCGGCCCACGTCCGTGACCCACAACCGTGACAAAAAAAAATGAGAAAAATGGTCGCGACCCAAGTCCGCGGCCCACAACCGTGAAAATTGATCGCGGACTTTGGTCGCGACCCACAACCGTGACAAAAAAAAGGAAATAAAATAATCGCAGCCCAAGTCCGTTACCCCCAACCGTGGCCAAAAATGGTCGCGGCCAAAGTCCGTGATCGACACCGTGAAGAAAAAAAAAGGAAAAAAATGGTCGCGGACTTTGGCCGCGACCATTTTTTGTCACGGTTGGGGGTCATGGACTTTGGCTGCGACCATTTTTATGCGTGACGGAAAGAATAAAAATGGTCATGGGCAAAGTCCATGACCATATTTAACTATAATTTTAAAAAAATGTCTTTTTTTGGTCCAATCCTAAAATTAGGAGGCCTCTGAGTGCACAGTCAGTTGCTAAAAATATGTATTATTGGCAAAACAATAAAAAAAAATTAAAAATTGCTAATCGAGAACGTTGTTAATAAACTAATATATATACAAACTTAAAAATATTACACGTCTTAATAATTCATAGACCCAAAAAAAATTGGGCAGAGTTTCCTCTATTTTTCGGACATTTTAAACCCTGTAAATATAAAACCAGCTTATTATAAAGCCTGCACGGCCATAAAATTCAACAATCAAATTATAAAAGCCCGCACGGCCATAAAACTAAACAATAAAAGCCCGCACAACTGTAATACATAAAAAACATAATCCTGAATGTCCACAACATTATATAAACAATCTTCATATTGTAAACCATTGCCTCCTTCATTTGTTCCACGTGCAAAAATCCTACAAATGATAGGATACAAAAAAAATGATATCACTAACAAAGTAGTTTTACAAAAAAATTATTCAAGTTGAAAAATTGCATATATGAGTTATAATCAACAACATATCAATTCCATTCTCAAACCGTGAGTCCCATGATCGCATGATCAGTTCGTAAGAGCTACATTGGTCCCGTGCGAGGTGTTGGTAGCACTCACGGGGCTGTTTGGGGGCTGTTTTGGGTTTTTCCCCCTAACGCCATGTTTTGCCTAAGTCCTGATATTTTTAAATTATCATTGTATTCTCAAATCGTGAGTCTCATGATCCCGCGGTTAGTTTGTGCGAGTTACAATGGTCCCGTGTGAGGTGTTGGTGCCACTCACGGGGCCGTTCGGGGTTGTTTCGTTTTTTCACCCACTAACGACAAGTTTTTAAGCCTAAGTCTAGAAATATGTAAATTATCGTCGAATTCTAAGCCGGGGGTCGCGTGATCGCGCAGTCAGTTCCTACGAATTACATTGGTCCCGTGCGAGGTGTTGGTGCCACTCACGGGGCGGTTCGGGGGCAGTTTCGAGTTTTCGCCCACTAACGTCAAGTTTTTAAGCCTAAGTCTAGAAATATGCAAATTATCGTAGTATTCTCAAACCGGGGGTCCTGTGATCGCGCGATCAGTTCCTATGAGTTACTTTGGTACCGTGCGAGGTGTTGGTGCCACTCACGAGGCCGTTCGGGGGCTGTTTCGGGTTTTTCCCCACTAATGCCATATTTTGCCTAAGTCCTGATATTTTTAAATTATCATCGTATTCTCAAGCTGTGGGTCCCATGATCGCGCGGTCAATTCCTACGAGTTACATTGGTCCCGTGTGAGTTGTTGGTGCCACTCACGGGGCCGTTCGAAGGCTGTTTCAGGTTTTCCCCCACTAACGCCCTGTTTTTATGCCTAAGTCTATAAATATGCAAATTATCATCGTATTCTCAAATCGGGGATCTCGTGATCGCGCGGTCAGCTCGTACGAGTTACATTGGTCCAGTGCGAGGTGTTGGTGCCTCTCACGGGATCGTTCGGGGGCTATTTCGAGTTTTGGCCATCTAAGGCCATGTTTTCAAGCCTAAGTCGTGACATTTTCAAATTATCCTCATATTCTTATCGTGGGGGCAGTTTTACGAGTTACATTGGTCCCGTGCGAGGTGTTGGTACCTCTCACAGGGCCGTTCGAGGGCTATTTCGAGTTTTGGGCATCTAAGGCCATGTTTTTAAGCCTAAGTCCTGATATATGCAAATTATCCTCGTACTCTCAAACTGGGGGTCCCGTGATCGCGCGATCAGTTCGTACGAGTTACATTGGTCCCATGCGAGGTGTTGGTGCCTCTCACGGGGCCGTTCGGGGGTTGTTTTGAGGGTTTCGCTCTCTAATGCCATTTTTTAAGCCTAAGTTTAAATATTTTCAAATTATCGTCAAATTCTCAAATTGGGGATCCCATGATCGCGCTGTCAGTTCCTACGAGTTACATTGGTCCCATGCGAGGTGTTGGTGCCTCTTACGAGGCCATTCGGGTGTTCGCACTATAAGGTCATGTTTTATGCCTAACTCCTGATATTTTCAAGTTATCCCTGTATTATCAAACCGGGGGTCCTGTGATCACGCGATGAGTTCCTACGAGTTACATTGGTCCCATATGAGGTGTTGGTGCCTCTCACGGGGCCGTTTGGGGGCTGTTTCGAGTTTTGGCCATGTTTTTAAGCCTAAGTCCGGACATATGCAAACTATCCTTGTACTCTCAAACCGAGGGTCCCGTGATCGCGCGGTCAGTTCATACGAGTTACATTGGTCCCGTGCGAGGTGTGGGTGCCTCTCACGGAGCCGTTCGGGAGTTATTTTGGATTTCGGCGATCTAAGGCCGTATTTTTAAGCCTAAGTCCTAAAATATGCAAATTATACTCGTACTCTCAGACCAGGAGTCCCGTGATCGCGCGGTCAGTTCATACGAGTTACGTTGGTCATGTGTGAGGTGTTGGTGCCTCTCACGTGGCCGTTCGGGTGCTGCTTCAGGTGTTCGCACTCTAATGTCATTTTTTAAGCCTAAGTCTAGATATTTTCAAATTATCATCATATTCTCAAACCGAGGGTCCCATGATCACGCGGTTAGTTCATACGAGTTACATTGGTCTCGTGCAAGGTGTTGGTGCCTCTCATGGGGCCGTTCAGGTGCTGCTTCGAGTGTTCGCACTGTAATGTCATTTTTTAAGCCTAAGTCTAGATATTTTCAATTTATCATCGTATTCTCAAACCGAGGGTCCCATGATCATGCGACCAGTTCGTACGAGTTACATTCGTTCCGTGCGAGGTGTTGGTGCCTCTCATGGGGCCGTTCGGGGGTTATTTTGGGGTTTCGCCCTCTAATCCCATTTTTTAAGCCTAAGTTTAAATATTTTCAAATTATTATCGTATTCTCAAACAGGGGGTCCCGTGATCGCGCGGTCAGTTCCTACGAGTTACATTGGTCCCGTGCAAGGTGTTGGTGCCTCTCACGGGGACGTTCGAATGTTGTTTGGGTGTTTGCACTCTAAGGCCATAATTTTATGCCTACGTCCTGATATTTTCAAATTATCCCCGTATTATCAAACAAGGGGTCCCGTGATTGCGCGGTCAGTTCCTACGAGTTACATTGGTCTCCCGCAAGGTGTTGGTGCCTCTTTCGGGGCGGTTCGGGGGATGTTTCGAGATTTGGCCATCTAAGACCATATTTTTAAGCCTAAGTCCTGATATATGCAAATTATCCTCGTACTCTCAAACCGAAGTGTTGGTGCCTCTCACGGGATCTTTCGGGGGTTATTTCAAATTATCTAGACTTGTATAACTGTTGTTATATAACTGTTGTTATATTGTTACGTTCTATTTATAGATATAACAGTAATGACTTTGATAGCAGTTTCATTCAAATCATTTGAATTTTGAAATCTAAAATCTAATGTCCCTTGATAGTAATGTTATTTTTAAAGCTTCCAATGGAACCATAATAAATGTGAAATTGATGTGGTTACACATTGCGAAGGAAATTATATATATTCGAAGATGTTAAGCAAATTTCACATATAATCTATAGACATTAAACTAAAAAATACTCATCCAATACAAATATGAATGTTTGTAGTTTTTTCACCTGACAAACATTATCATTGGAGAATGGTTTTTATATGATCCACACAAGTAAAAGATACACATTTGCAATGGAGATGGTTTAAGTCCACATAACAATAATAATATGGATATTGAATATAATACCTGAGATAGCGAGAAACGAGGTTGATGAATCCAGATTTCTCATCTTCACTGCAAAATGAATAATTAGCCAAACGTTCACATTCAGTAGCTAGATCCATGATCCGTTGCTAAACAAAATAAAAAGTCAAACAAACTGGCAAATATATCACAAGTGAAATAAAATGAAATGAAAATGAGAAGGGTGACCTGATGTGATTGAGGCTAGCAACAGCAGAGCGTAGTTTATTGAGTTTGTCGGTATCAACAGAGCTCAAAGTGGCCATTGTAAACTAATACAAAGATCTGATCTAGAGGGAGAGATAGAAGAGAATAAAAAGAGTGATGATTAAGAATGGATATAGAAAGAGAATGAAGAGTTATATAGAGAGAGTGAAATATGTTATTGGAAATGCGAAACGTAAAATGAGGCTTAGAGAGAGAATGTATTGCCAAATATGAAACTAAACACTACACCCAAAACAACAATCTGACATGGTTTAAAACTGTGCCAGATCAAATCTGGCACGATTTTGAACTGTGCCAGAATAAGGTGTTCGAAAATGGCCATTTTTTATGGCACGGTTTAAAAGTGTGCCAGATTTGGCCAAACAGGAACACTTCTGCCACACTTTTAAACCGAACCAGAATTTGATATTTCTGACACACTTTTTGGCACGGTTTTGAACTGTGTCAAATTTTTGGATCAAAGAAAAAAAAAATTAATTATAGATAATATTACCTAAAAAAATCAGCAACATTTTCACTATTTTTCGCACCGGTTTTACCAAAACAAAAATTCAAAAATAATACAAAGTTCGCACGAAAAAAATAGTTCAATAATACAAATAGTGGGAAATAAACATAAATACACATCCAGACAATAAGCCCAATAAAAATTAATGGCTCAAATTTCGTTAATAGAAAATTCATCTTAATACATATGAAATTCATCTCAACACATGATGCAATTTGGGAAATCTATATCAATTACATATCAAATACAACAAGCATGTTCAAATACATCAATTAAATTGTGGTTGATTAGGCATATGGTTTGCATGAAGTGTATGACGTCGGTGCCCACAAGGCTTTCGATTTCCAAATTCCCAGATATATTTGTCGAATGATTCAAATTTGTTCTGAATCTGAGCAAATTGCTAAGTATTAAAACTGAATTGGGCTTAACAAAATTTATTTGAGCCTTTAAAATGCCAAGCCAGTAATATAGTGAGTATGCAAAGTGATGCCAAGTAAGTAATATGCTGAATATAAAAACTGATAACGAGTATCATACTGATGCTTAATAGAAACTGAATACGAGTAATATAAATTGAACATGAGTAATTGCTATTGATGTTTAGTATGATTAGTATGCTTAGTATTCACTCAGTTTTGTCATTAATAATATGCTCAATTATTTGCTGAGTATTAATTGATCATTATTATTTATGTCCATATATGAAATGATTTTAAGAGATGGCCCAAAATATAGTCAACATTCCATTTCGCCCACCTAAACTAACTTCTCCGATTGATATTGAAGCACCTAAACTAACTGCTCCGATTAATATAAACATTAATTATGCTTATAAGAAATAAGATTCAGATGGGGAAAGGATACAACCATGAGAGCCTCATAAATGAAATTGGGACTGTTGGGGGTGAGTATACAAATATGCAGAGAAAATATCAAACACTACAAATGTACACAATAAAACATGGATATTGTAAAATAATGTATAGCTTTCCCAAGTATTACCTTGGATGAGCACTGATCCATATACCCGTAGTTTTTATTAAGGTCAGTTAGTCCAAGAAGTTCATCAAACTGCCATTATTAAATACTTCTAGCTGCAGAACCTCCACCAAAAGACAACTTGATCGATGAAAACTCACCAACTTTGATAGGCAAGACTTTGTTGGCTTGACCAACGAATGATATAGGGGCACCCTTTCTAGACAAGGACATGATAACTGATGACAAATGTATTTCAATGATTCCTTATTTGATTACATCAGCAAATGATGTCACCTTTTCTTGCTGTCCTAATACGGATGAGATTAAACTAAAAGCACACACGCTGAACGTCCAATCACATGCATATACAATTTATCTCACCATTCTTTTTTCTTTTCTTCTTCTACACTGCAGCAACTGCTAATGTAGCTTCCTATAAAAGCACAAAAGCATAACCAAGTTAAACAAAAGCCATATACTTCTATTCGGAGTTGTCTCCAATTACATTTAACATGAGAAAGAAAATGTATGATTCGGATAAAATTTTAAAAATAGAACATTATGTCAAAAGTAATAGTGACTTTACCTCATTTGTACAGAACCAATATTGACAAAAAACTTCAAACAAGCATTTCCAGATGAGAGATATATGCTTTAAGAATGATAACATTTGGATACATGAATATTATTATTTCTTTGCATACTCCCTTGGGCCAAATATGGTTCATCCAATTTCATATTTGTACTGCCCAATTCAATTGCTGGTTCAAAGTCACCAGACATGCTTAATGACAGCTCACATTCGACCTCTGCCATTCTAAGTGCCTTACAAACCTCAATTATGCAGTTTGATATTGTCCTGAAGTTCTCTGGGACCGATGTATAGTCTGGCATCCCAATTGCCATTAAGCTAGAGAACTCAAGATTTGGGCAGCCTAACTTCACATGCTTCACAAGTTCTAGATAACTTGATGGCTCAACACCAGATTTTGATGCCTTTCCACTATAATTTACTTGGACCAAAACCATTTATGTCTTCCTTCTAATGCTTGAGACTGGACGGTCAATAAGATTTACAATCTTCTGATTATCCATGCCCTCAACCATGACAAGCTTTGGGACAATAGTGAGTAGTGGCTTGACTTTGTTGGTCTGTAAATGGCCAATAAAATGCCACTCAATATCCTTCGGGAGATGGTGAGCTTTATCGACGAATTATTGGACGTAATTTTTGCCAAAATAGTGATAACTGACATCGTAAAGTTGGCGGACGAGAGAGACAAGCTTGGTCTTACTGACTGCCACTACCCTCACGTCATCAGAACGACCACCAATAATGCCCGCGACCTGATGGACTCGATAAAGTACCATTCGTAGGGCCGTCACTATTGTACCCTCCATAGTGAGAGCATCTATTATCATTCACTTGTGCCTAGGGGAGATGTGGTAGCATCACAATGACATATCTAAAATAAAAACACCAGATTTCAGCAAAATATCACAATTTCGTAATCCAATAAGAATTCAAAAAGCACAATTCTTATACACTGAATGCATAGTGAACCATAAACCACGGATGATAACTTTTACTACTTATTTATCTATTTTTTCACAAATGAACTTAAAATTATAACAACCTCTTTACTACAAGTTCAAAAGAAGACATCAGAATAGGCTATAGAGGAAAAAAAAAGAACAAGTTTATAAAGGTGCTGATCATCAATCAGAATATAATGGAAAAATAAATGATCTAAGAGACATCATAATTAGGACATCATTAAGTAGGGAAATTCATTCTAAGAAACGAACCTTTACCAAACTGTCTCTTGCTAAATCGTTTGCTTGAAAGATAATTTACTTTATTAAAAAACACCAACAAAATGTCATTTTTCCTAAAAGGAGTTAATTATATCACTTATATGAACTCTACCAAAGCACTCAATACTATCCTCAAATAATTATCGGCAGTATTCATACATTAAAAAATCAATTAACCGAGGCAGAAAACTAAAATATCATCTTTTTTTCTACTGGGAATTACAAGTTTGCAATAAGCAATAAGATGCACACTTAATGAAATTTCTTGCCACATTATTTTCATTAAATGACAGTAACGTAAAATAGTTATAATAAAATAGACTATATGATGTAAGAAAATAAATAATAAAGCTTCATCTTCTGATGCAAAATTACCACCTATGGAGTTGCTCCAGTAGCCCATACAGTTGATCCAGAGAATAGACTAAAAGAAATTCCAAGTTTAGAAACAAGAAGCAACCTCTCAAAAATTCAAGCATAACTTAATTTGGCTTTGTCTAGTGAAGAAATCTTCTGGTTACAAAAGTTTAAAAGCAAGTGGAGAGTTGAAGGGGATAGAAATATAAAGTTCTACCACTCTCGAGTCAATCAACAAAGAAGAAGGCAGTGGATTCACAAGATTAAATAAGAGGATGGAAGAGTGCTTGATTCTCAAGAAGAAATAGCTAACCACTTTATCTCTTATTATGATAATCTTTTTTCTGCAGGTCAATCAAGCTGCATCACAGTGACTAAATATCTTCCTAAATTAGTCAATGATGAAATGAACCTCAGCCTGTCCAAAATTCTAGAAGCAGAGGGGATATGGAGTGCAATTTCAGCTCTTAATGTTAATAGTGGTGCAGGTACAAATGGATTCAATGGTTGCTTATTTAGATCATGTTGGGAAATTATAAGATCGCGCCTTATTCTTGCCATTCAATCATTCACAAATGGAGCCAATAATAGTCTCAAGAAACTGATGAACTTCCTTGTAACCTATGAAGATCAGTCTAACTAATTAATTAGTGTGGAAAAGAGCCTCTATTTCACTAGCTCAAAATGTCTCCCTAGACACATTCATGCTATTGAAGAAGTGACGATGTTTAAGAAAGGTACAGGCCATTTAAAATATTTGGGAGTTCATCTTTTTAAAGGAATAAGGATAGCAACTATATTTAACCCTCTGGTTCAAGGAAGAAGGAGAGCAACTATGTGTGGAAAGTGATCCAAAAAGTAGTGCCAATTGACTCCTCCATCAAAGCTGTTGGAATTAAAATGGTATCAAAATGTAATTGTTGCTCTAAGTCAGAAGAAAGCCTGACTCATCTTTTTTTCTCTAGTCCTTTAGCTACTAAGGTCTGGGCTTTGCTTGAAACTAGACTTGGCATCTCCTCACTCTCTTCCTTTTCCCAGAAAATTAGTTTTGGTGGATGAATTCAAGCTCTGATGCTTCCTTCAGAAGATTGTGTTAACTCTACTTTTACTTCATCTTGTGGGAAATTTGGATGAGCATAAACAAGGCTAGATTTGATAACATCAACATGAATCCTCTTTATATAATTGAGTCCACTCAAAAAAGAATTCAAGATTCTCTCTTAACCTTTGGTTACCTTAAATATTCTTCTAAATAATGTCTAGATTCATTGGAAAATCTTAACATTCCTTTTTCAGCCCTCAATTCCCCGTTATTTTCCCTCATTGCCTAGTCAAAACCTCCTAATAATTTATTGAAGCTAAATACATATGGTGCTTGTGACTCCAGCAGTAGAATAGGATTGGGTGCAATTCTGAGAGACTTAAAAGGTGATTTAATTTGGGCATTTTATCAGGGGTATCAACTTGGAACAAATAACTTGGTAGAAGTAATGGCAATCAAACATAGTCTATCTTATTGTCTAAGTCAAGGTTGGACTAACATTGCAGTTGAATCAGACTTTTCTCTGATAGTCAATTGCCTTAATGACCATCTGAAAATTCCTTGGAGAATTAAAGAAAAAGTCCTGCAAATTCAAGATCTTATCAAGGAACTCAACATCAAATTTTCTCACTGTCTCAGGGAATCTAATTTCACTCCTGATTTGTTATCCAAGATTGATGTGGTATTTCAAGAATAAAAAATGCTCAATTATGTTCTTGAGTTGCCTAGGCACATTAAAGGGGCAATTTATTTAGATAAATATAATGTCCCCTACCTAAGTCTTGAAATATTCAAATTATCTTCGTATTCACAAACCAAGAGTCCCGTGATCACGCCATTAGTTCCTACGAGTTAACATTGGTCTCGTGTGAGGTGATGGTGCCTCTCACGGGGCCGTTCGGGGGCTATTGCGAGTTTTCACCCACTAACACCATATTTTTAAGCCTAAGTCTAGAAATATACAAATTATCATCGTATTCTCAAACCGGGGGTCCTGTGATCACGTGGTCAGTTCGTATGAGTTACATTGGTCCCGTGCGAGGTGTTGGTGCCACTCACGGGGTCGCTCGGTGGCTGTTTCGGGTTTTCCCCCACCAACGCCATGTTTTGCCTAAGTCTAGAAATATACAAATTATCATCGTATTCTCAAATCGGGGGTCTCGTAATCGCGGGGTCAGTTCTTACAAGTTACATTGGTCCCATGCGAGGTGTTGGTTGTTTTTAAGCCTAAGTCTAGAAATATGAAAATTATCATCATAATCTCAAACCGGGGGTCTCGTGATTGAACGGTCAGTTCGTACGAGTTGCATTGGTCCCGTGTATGGTGTTAGTGTCACTCACGGGACCGTTCGGGGGCTATTTCGGGTTTTCACCCACCAACGCCATTGTAATACCCCGTATTTTCGAAGACTTAAATAATTACAGGATTTATTATTATTTATTATTATTGTGGGATTAATTAAATTAAAATGTAAGAATTAATTATTAATTCGGATTTAAATTTGAATGTTTACTAGCATGACAAGAAGTTAGTAATTATTAATATTACTGTAAGAATAAGTAATATGGAATGACGATTTTATATAACTTGTTGTGATAGAGAAATACGACAGGTTGGTATATTAAGTCGAAGACGCGCGTGTGAGTCGTGTCAGGACTAATTAAATGGAATAAAAAGGTAAATTATTTTTAAGTAACTCGTATGATCATTTTGAGTGCGCCGTTGAGTCCGGAGGGGTCGAGATAGTCAGAAAACTCTACCGGGGTATTTTATTTGTACTCCGGGACATTTTTAGGCCAAGCGGTACCCGATGGGGGTAGTTTTGTAATTTGGATTTTTGGAGGAATTAAATGGACGAAAATTAGAGGAATATTGTATCAGCTAATTGGAGACAATTAGGTTTAGGCTAAACCAAAATCAAGAGAGAGCCACAGTGGGTGAGGGAGAGCAAATTCCAAAGGAGGAGAAGCCATTTTCACCACCTTGCACAACCACCACCACCATCGTGTAGATTGGAACGCGAGGAATGCATCCATACCAACAACATCAACGTATCAGACCTTCGAAATCGAGGCAAGCGTTTATTGCTTGCTTTCATTAGTGATAATAATGTTCATGTTAGTCTAGGTTAATAAACCTTGTGATGAAAATTAATTTGGGTGAAATTGGAGAACGATATCATTATTTAGGACTGATTTGATAAGGATTTGAATACCATATGTAGATAGGATGATGCCTACGATATTTGGATGATTCTTATGAACTAATTTGGGTTTAATTTGATGTTATGCATATTAATTTAAGATACAGGGTGACAATAAAATTGGGGATTTCGAATTATATGAATGATTGGTGATGATTTAAAGATTCTAGGTTGTTAAAATTCATTTACAAATGTTAGGATTCAATTTGGGAATAATTGATTGGAGTTTGGGATGATATTTTAGAGGTTTTAGGGTTGAAAAATGGTAAAAAACAAAGTTGTCTAAGGTTGAAGACGAAATAGCCCAGGTTGCGAGATGTCGCGCGAAGGGAATCATTCGAGCGAGATTGGTATCTCGTGAGAAGTGGTTCGAGCGACGTGGGATGTCGCTCGAAGTCGCGCGAAGAATGGTTCGAGCGACATGTGTAAGTCGTTCAAACGACTTGGCTTTCTGGTTCGGACGAGATTGTAATTTTTAGGGAATTTCCTATTTGCCCCTATATTAGTAAACGGTAGATTTAAGTGAGGAAAAATTAGTGTTCGATGAACCCAAATAAGTGCAGAATTATTGGGAGTTATTTAGGTGTAATGATTCAAATATTCGTGACGGTGAGATTACCTTAGAGATTATGAGAGAGAGAGAGAGAGAGAGAGATAAATCGTAATTGTAAATGCGTCAAGAGTATTAAAGGATAAATACTTACGAAATTAGTTCCGAAGAAATGAAACTTATAAGAATAAAAATTAATGGTTAATTGTGGACTGATTATGATTTTGTATTAAGGATTTTCGAGTGGCATAGTATCCTTATGATTATAATACGAGAGAGCGAATATCGTAACTTAAAATGCGTTGATAGTATTTAGTGATAATAATACTACATATGGAAAATGACACTTGGTTGTGTATACCGTTTAATTGGATGGGTTGTGTGAATACCTATTACTTGCTAGTATTATGTGTATAACATACCTAGCTGCTTGCTATCATGGGAGGTGGTGTAGAGACAGTCTTATCTCGAGGGGATTTTTGACTTGTATCTCAGAACATAGGACTGTGAAGACTAACTTGTCAGTTGGTAAGTCGCTGACTATGGGAGCGTAGGTATGTGCGTGACCCATAGGTATGTGAACTATGTTCCCCTCCATTATGTGTTTTTTGTTTATATGGTTCGTGGGAGATTTACGAACCAATAGTCCTTGTTTGAGTACGAGATGTGTTGGGACATGATAGCAGAGTATGCAATGCATTACAGGTATAGCCTTGGGGTGCAGTGTTAGTATATATATTATAGTGGTGGATATTTATATATACTTGTGTTATACTTACAATGTGATAATTGTAGGCTATTAAGATTGGGTTAATACATATATATAATAGTGAAAGATATATATGTATGCTTTTGGTATATCTAATTTGAGATAATATCAGATCATTAAGATGGTGAAATCTTCAGTAACGTAAATAGTGAATACTTGACTTTAGTGTGTTAACACTTATTTAAAATGATAAACGTTGAGATCATATACGGAACACTACTACGAGGGGTAATTAAATGGATAAGCCTATCACCTAGTTAGAAGTGTCAGATGGCTAGGTTGGAGTATATGTACGTTAGGCGTGCACACTAGTCGAGAGGTGAGAGTATCACGTGAGAGTTCAAACTAACATGCATATAATACTTGTTAAAACAAATAGTTTTACACATCGGGCTCTGACCCATTTCTTGCATCTCTTTCCTCTTTTGCTATATATATATGTATTAGTACAGGTGCCCAGCCACGAGGACACCGGTTCTAGATACTTGGATGGTTTGTCGAGCTACAGCTATTGTGGAAGGTTCGAGTTATTTGAGATAAGAAGCTTCTTTCATTTCATCCAGTTCCTAGTTCAGATATCTCAGTTAGGGCATGTATCACCCATTCTCATTAGCAGAGTTATACTCAGTTTCCATTGCAGTTCTTCTCAATTGGTTTGAGTATTTATTATGGTTTGGTTTGTAACTGTAATCTGGAAGATTTTATCCAGTCTTATCTATTCAGTATTTGATTCAGTCAGCATTTAAATTCTTGTGTATGGTTTATATTTACATGTTCAGAATTTACTACATTAATTTGATTTAAGTTTTCGACCGTGATGCTAAGAATGAACCAGCCGAACATTCTGTTATAAATTTTATAAAGGACTGATCACCCGATATTTAATTGGGCAGGGTGTCAAAACCTTATTTTGCCTAAGTCCAGAAATATACAAATTATAGTTGTATTCTCAAACCGAGAGTCCCGTGACTACGCACTCAGTTCCTACGAGTTACATTGGTCTCGTGTGAGGTGTTGGTGCCTCTCACGGGGTCGTACGGGGGTTGTTTCTTGTTTTCACCCTCTAATGCCTTGTTTTTAAGCTCAAGTCCTCATATTTTCAAATTATCGTCGTATACTCAAACTGAAAGTCCCGTGACTGCGCGGTCAGTTTCTACGTGTTACATTAGTCCCGTGAGAGGTGTTGGTGCATCTCACGGGACCGTACGGGGGCTATTTTGTGTTTTCACCCTCTAACGCCTTATTTTTAAGCTTAAGTTCTTGTATTTTCAAATTATCATCGTATTCTGAAATCGGGAGTCCCGGGAACGGGCGATCAGTTCATACGAGTTACATTGGTCCCGTGTGAGGTGTTAGTGCCTCTCACGGGTCCGTTCGAGGGTTGTTTCGGGTTTTTACCTTCTAACACCTTGTTTTTAAGCTTAAGTCCTCATATTTTCAAATTATGGTTGTATTATCAAACCGGGAGTCCCGTGATTGCGCGGTCAGTTCCTACGTGTTACATTGGTCTCGTGCGAGGTGTCGGTGCCTCTTATGGGGTCGTTTGGGGGGTGTTTCGAGTTTTTCCCCTCTAACGCCATGTTTTTATGCTTAAGTCTAGACATTAGCAAGTTATCGTCGTATTCTGAAATCGGGAGTCTAAAATATTTTCAACATATTATTCAACAATCAAACCAATAATTATCCCGTACTCCTTCTAATTATCCTATACTCCTAATTATCCCATACTTTCTAACATACTATCCAACAACAAACCAACAACCAATAATTATCCAACAGCCAAACCAAACAAAACCAATAATTATCCCGTACTCCTTCTATCATCTAAAAGATTTAATAGATAATGCATATCAATTATATAACTACTTTAGTTAAAGTAAAGAGTACCTAGTGTGTAATGAAGAACTGACATGTAATGAAGAACTGATATCCAATTGGTTAGATCTGCAACACGTAAATAATGTGTTATGAAGAACGGGTATGTAAAATTTAATAACATGTACATTTATCGACACTAGTATCAATTCAATAAATCCAACATAGTATCCAACAACCAAGCCAACAATATCTCACTATAATAATTTGCACACGCGTTTGCGATTAGTATGTAAAAAAAATTCATTTAATTATATTTTGTCAAAAAAAATCACGACAAGCATATAACCCCCAATATAATATGATGACATGCATATACCCCACAACAAGGTGGATGTAATTTTTTTACTTATTAAAAATCCTTTTAATTATATTTTGTCAAAAAAATATAATGTCTAGGGATTTGAATAATATTTTGTCAAAAAAATACACACACATACAATATAGGGTTTATTGACATAATTTATACATGCACACACATACAATCTACGATTTATTGACATAATTTATACATACACACACATACAATCTAGGGTTTTCTAAACCCTAATATTTTTTTGCCATAAATCTATACATACACACACATACAATCTATGCATACACACTCATACAATCTTGGATTTATTGACATAAAAAATAATTTATTTGTTCATAGTTACATACATAAACACACATATGCACATAAATATATGCATACACACATATATAAACATAAATTTATACATAAACACACATACAAACAAGAATAATAACCCAAATAGAAATCGATTTGAAGGGCTTGGGCTAGTTGAAATCGATTTAGAGGAATTATTTTGAGGAATGCACACACATACACACATCACCCACAAATGAACAAATTGAAATGCACACACATATACGCACATACCTTTCACGAATCTTACAGCTGAAATCTCACCTTAGACGAGATCGAATCGTAAAATTGCCCAAAGCTTCTACTGATTGATGAAATCTCAAATGCCTAGGGTCTGAGAAAAATGCGTTTTCTTTTTTTAATGGCTGGACCTGGTCACGGCCAATAGCCGTGACCCACTATCGCAAACCATTATTTCCTTTACCTGCTACTGATTGACTAATGGTCACGGCCTACAGCCGTGACCCACCGTGCTTAACCAAGAGCAGACCAAGAATTGAGGGGTGGTCAAGACTAAGAAATGGTCACGGTCCTTAGTCGTGACCCCATACCTGTTACTTATTGATGAATGGTCACGGCCTACAATCATGACCCTCTTGCGTGACCAACAACAGACCTTCATTTGAGGGTTGGTCACGGCCCGTAGCCATGACCCCATATGTGTATGTTTTCCCCTTCGTCATGATATGGGTCACGGACTTGGGCCTGTGACACCCCGACTAATTAAATACCAGGTAGCTACTCCTTTATAAAATTAATTCAAAATGCCAAGTTGGCTCAGTTAATAGCATCACTGTCGAAAACATTTTATTATTACTAACCACCTAGTATTTAAAAATCAAGTTGCCAAATTTTAATTTAAGTCTGATTAACATGCAACAATTGTAATGAAGAAATAAATAACACCATTCACCATACTGAAGTAAACTGAATAACCATCACAATAGAGTAAATAAAGTCTGGAGAAAAAACTCCTCACTACAATCCCATAACCGAATGAATAACCGAAACTGAAATAAAACATGCTAAAGTCTGAAAACTGAAATATAAAAGATGTCTCTAAAGAAATGGGCAACATGCCCTACAACTGATAGATAGTGACTCTGGAATCCAAAAGATAGAAGCGTCTACATGCAAATCCCTGTAGCTTCCACAACCAGCTACAGCTCATCACCTGAGTGAGAATCCTATGCTTGGTGTCCCTGTGGCTGGGCACCTAAAATGGTTTTACAAGAAAAAGATTTGAAAAGCAAATGGGTCAGAGCCCGAAAGTGGAGTTATATTTTAAAAAAACCTGCAAGTGCTTTAAAAACATTTAAAACATTAAATGCAAAGTACATGTTAGGACGTACACTCGCATGATATCCTCAACTCTCGTCTAACTGTGCACTCCTAACGTAAGTACCCATCTATATCGACCCATACTACTAGCTAACTGACAACATAACTAGCTAGACTGCCAAAGGTTCTACCCATATTACTCGGTTCCATTTAACATAACAATGCTCGTAATTAAATAGAGGTTTAACGTACTCAGTTACTAAATATGCCATTGATATAACTATCAGTTAACTCATTATATTTCTCAAAACAATACCGTAATATTTTTACAACATTAACATGAGGACTCCCATTAATATAATGTATATATTCATATCATAAATATACAATACAAGCACCCCGCAATCTAAGCTGTAGTGCACACATACTCTGCTATCCATCCCGGTACATCACGTACATAAGGATTACATATTTCGAATCTCTCAGGAATAGTTTACCGATAACAACAACACAAATAATGGAGGCGAACACAGTCACCATCACATGGGTCACGCACATACCTACGCTCCCATGATCAGCGGACTTATTAATATCACAATAAGTCTTTCTATGACCTATGTTCATCGAGGTACCAGTCTATATCCCCCCCGTAGTCACACAAGGAATAGAGGGTCCTAAGCGTACGCAACCTCCCGTGATAGCAAGTATGGTAAGTATGTCATACACACAATCCATATACCACTACTAAGTACCCACACATCTTAGTAATACCGTATTTTAATCGTAGTATATATATTCTCATACTAACTATAATTGACACAACTCATACTATTCCGGTTTGAGATTATACGCGCCATAATTATCTCACGTCGTATTAGACACTCACGTCTCAACCCAAACCGACCATGAAATAACACTCTCGTATGTAAATTCCTTCTCATAACTACCCAATTGTCCCAATATTATCACTACGAAGGTTAACTATATCCTCGAACAAGTTTACGGAACTCCAAAAGTTAAAACAGTTCAAAGAGGACCAAACTGCCAGCTCGTTAGAAGTCTCGTTCGAACGAGGCTTCGAACGATTTTGGACTGTCAGGTCGTTAGAAGTCTCGTTCGAACGAGGCTGTTCGAACGAGATCCCAGTTCGTTCGAACGAACTGTCTCTTCTAACGATATCTCGTTCGAACGAGATATCGAACGAAATCCCTACTCGTTAGTAACGACTGGTCAACTCGTTAGAAGCTCGTTCGAACGAGTTCGTTCGAACGACCTGGGGGCTGCTTCTAACGAGCCACCAGTTTCGGCCCAAATTTTTCCAGAAATCGTTTTTCACCATTTCCAACAATTTTATCTCTTCCAAAGTTCATCCAAATAACGTTTTAGGGTCTCTAATTCATCCTAAACATATTTACATCATCTCCTAACATGTTTTCAAGGATTAAATCATCATAACATCAACCAAATTTACAAATCTCTACACTTTTCCCAATTTCTCTAGAACATGAACCCTAGGTTTATATCATCATCAAATCCCAGAATTTATTTCGTTTTACTTCCTTAAAATCACAATTATTATAAGGGAAATCATCTACCTAACATACTACATGCATTTCTCTTCACAATTTCTCAATTCTTATGATTGCAACTACATGGGTTTTCATATTTTCTTCAAGAACAAACCATAAATCTGAATTTTCTAACATGGAGGAAACATTCTCAGAAATTAAATGAAATAAAGTCACTTGACTTGGTTGTCTCTGAGTTTGGTGTAGATTCGGTGTAGAATTTCTGCAGAATTCCTCTCTCTCTCTCCTTCTCCAAGCTTTCTTCTCCAAAAAGCTATGGTGGCTAGGGTTTGCTTTGGGGAACTTATGAAAACCTAATTTAATGAACCTCCGTAGCTTGTTGGTTTAATAAGGGTTGGTTGGGTTAATGCCTTATCAGATTACAACTCTCAATTTTCGTCACTTTCAGTTATCCTAAAATGCCAAATTACTAAAATACCCTTTTAGTTACCGGTATGGCCTAAAAATACCCCGGGACCCAAACTATACCCCCGGCTAGTGTTTTCTGACTATCTCGACCCTTCCGGACGCGTTGGCGCACTCAAAACGACCATACGGATTATAGATTTTAAATTCACTTTTATTAACAAAATATTATACCGTGACGCGGCGGTCCCACGCGTCTCAACAAAATTCTAAAATGCCGTATATAAATCTCACGACAAATTTTATAATACCAAATACATATATAATCATATATGCACATAATCAAATACCAATTCGCATCTCATTAGTATTTATAACCCGGATTAATTTCCAATTATTACGCAATTTAATTAATTAATCCCAAAAATACATATAGTCAAAAGTACGGGGTATTACAGGGCCGTGACCCGTCTGTGACCAAGCTTGGAGGGAATTTTGGCGCGTGTTTGGCTCCACGATGTCACAACCTGGTCACGACCCAAGTCCGTGACACACAGTGGTCAGGGATATGGTCAGTGATCACTTCCAGAGCATCGATAATTTAGTGGGGTAATAAATATGGTCACACCAAATATTAAGTTGGTCACGGCCCAAGTCCGTGACTAGCTGGTCGCGAACTTGGGCCGTGACCCATTGAGCTTGACCATTCGCAGGATTTGGTGTAGTGCTTGTATGTTTTTCTTAGCATGTATGTCGAGCGATTTTGCGGAGGACTTCCCTCTCAAGTGATGTGAGAACCCCTGCCCAATAAACTTCGACTTTCTCCCCCCACCCTACCCCACTCCATCCCACCCCACAATAAGTTTTGCAATGAAATGATTTGTTTATAGATATTTAATACAAGATAAAAGAAGTTGAGTAATGCTATGAGTACCAAAGTCATTCCCCAAAATCACGTGGGATAGCAGTAAAGTATTTTACCATGTGATGTGAGGGTCAGAATAGTACATGGTACCAGACTTATTGCTATGTCACATCATTTAAGGGATGTCTTTGAAACTTGTATCATTTTCCAAAGAAGTTATATAGAGTATCCATGCATTTATCTTCTACCATACGACCCTTCTCTAGCATATGTCTGTTATTTAGAATTTAATCTTTATCCTAATCAGAAAGGCTACTAATTTATGTTTGTAGGTATTGTTTTCCGAGATCCCATCTCATGTAAGAACATTCCTAGACTTGTTCTTAGAAATATTTAATTTTTCCCTTATTGAATCTCTTTGAAATATTTTAAACCTCTGTTTAGTACTTATTCTCTAATATGCAGGTTGGAAGAAACCTATTTGTATTGATAGGCATGCATTTAGTGATCAGTATTGTGCCACTGATACAGTCATCGAAGGGCCAGGAAAGCTAAAAATGGTCTTTGGTGAGCTGACTACAGTTGTACTGGTTGTTAATCAATTTGGAAAAGATTGAATCTATTAAAGTATTTATGCTTATGATAGTTTGTATGTTTCTTTTGCTCAGTCCCAAAAAATGGGAACAACCCTGTGGAACTTGATGTATATGATTTTAAAGGTCCTGACATTGCACTCGCTATGTACAATGTTCATGAGGGTTATCTTCTTAGTTATATTTGGCAATGTCAGCATATCTTACTATATCTCTCATCTCACTTTAGGCAATTTTATGACATTTGATAGTCGATTCGTGCTTTTGTCGAGTCATCAATGTCACTGTCATTTGAAAATAAATGGCCCCTTTACTTGAGCACAAAAAATACCACTCTTAAAAAATATGACGGAAGGTAACTGCATTTTCTTTTTCGGAGGTTATTATTTATATGTTTCTGTTTTGGTTGGAAAGTTTTAAGAACTATACCTATCATTCATATGAACATAACCACTACAGGTTTAAGGACATATTTCAGGAGGTATATGAAGAGAGTTGGAAGCAAAAGTTTGAAGACCACTCTATATGGTCAATTTGTGTTTATGGCGGTTCTATACTTTTTTGTGTGCAAATAATAATTTATGGAATTTTTGTGTGTTCTTTCAGGTATGAACGTTACTTGATTGATTATATGGTGGCATATGCGATGAAAAGTGATGGTGGATATGTTTGGGTATGCAAAAACTATGATGGAGATGTACAAAGTGATTTATTCGCTCAAGATGACTTAGACGTCGAAATCTCGGAGACAATGATTCGATTAAGAATTTATTAATATCCAGTTAGGATTCCTCAATATATGTTTAGAAAATTTTCAAAGGCTAGATAGAATATCCTTACTCCCGAGATTATGTACATCCTTTTTAGGTTTGGTTATTTTAGCTAGTCACTTACTCACATAACAAATTTCTTTGCAAATATTATTTCCACGCAATCTGTTGTGTGTGAGGGATGAGAGTTGTAAATGTTTTGTTTATTTATTGACTGATATTTATCCTACTTTTCCCTATAACTTAAATCAAAAAGAAAAAAGCATTACAATAAGCAGTTACATATAAGTAATGGATTCAGTTAAATATTTTGGGCCTCATGATGTCTGTTTTGGTTAGTTCTACTTATTTATGTCCCTCTTTTTATGCTGACTATTTCTATATCGTTTTTGTGATTTATAGAATAATATTTGTTACTGCATGATGTGCAGTTATCTTCTGACGGTAAGACACTAGAAACTAAGGCTGCTCATAGGACTGTAACCCGTCTTTTTCGGCTGCATCAGAGGCCTTGGGGATTGGTTAGTTTTGCTTCTTTTCTTTTGAATCAAGGAACATCTACTATATTTAAAAACTTGATTTGATGTTGTCCATTCGAACTGGAAAAATCATAGGTTAACTATTCTAAATTTGAAGTAGTGGTAATGGACCAAGCTGTAAATGAACTTCAACTGCTGATAAAGGGACGGAGGGCGAGAGAAATAGTCAAGTTATTATACTTACTTTTATTCATAAAGTAATAAGAAACCCGATAGATATCATATGATAGGGGAGGCCCTATTTTTTATTTTTTATGAAGTGAAAGAAACAACATTGCTTTTAGCAGTACGCAACATGTGAGATAAACGTGTGTGTTTTTATATATGTTGTTAGTTAGCCTTAATATTGTTATATTAGATTGATATAATTCATAAACGTGTGTGTTTTTAAACGTGTGTGTTTTTAACGCCGTTGCACACAGATCGTAAATTCGTGTGTGTTTTTAACGTGTGTGTTTTTAACGTGGCTGCTAGGCCAACAGATCGTAAATTCATCACCAAAGTACAATTGGGTAACAAAAAGGTTTATGATACGAGTTTTCTTTCCTTTCTAAATTTTCCCTTGCCTTTGTGGTTCATGATCAAAGTATAATTACACACACATTGTATTCATGAATATGAATTGTAAACTTGAATTTTGAGGGTCTTTTTCTCCCTTTGAATTGAATTGTAGGGTCATTCCATAAACGCATTCAAGCTCAATCATAGGTATCCTCTAATTTATAGTGCGGATGCTCCAAATACCACTGCAGGTTTTTATGGATCCATATCCAGGTAATTTATAGTGCGGACTCTCCAAAAACTTTATTTGGGATTCGGTCTATAAAAAAATCAATTAAAGTTTGTTTGGTATCCATAAGAACATATGGTTTTGGGTTATTTGGGCATTATTATGGTGTTACAGCCTTTATTTGTCGTGTTTGACGAACACATTCTCTTGGGAAGTGCGAGTTTGAATCCCAAGTTGTGGGCATGTTATTTTCTAATTGGTATTTTTTCCTGGTTGATCGACTTTTCTACCAAGTTTGTGTCGTGTTTCATCGAAATCGATTGGTTTTCATTTGAAAATTTAGCCTTGCCATAATTTTTCAATCTTGTCTTGAGCATTTTACTAGTTTATTGAACTCTTCTGCTTCATCCAGCTAATCAATTCCTCTGCCACTAATGTGAGTTTTCTTATTTTATTTTTATCACTTTTATTTAGAAACCTTGACTAAGGTAGATATATCAGTAAAACACTTCAACCACTGGTGGCACTCTAAACGATTAACTTACTAGAGGATATATAGATTGGAAGTTAATTTTTTCATCAGTTATATGTGATGCATAGCATTTTATTTTAAACATCATTAGGCTTACTCTCTAGCTAAATTTCAAAAAATATGGTTAACTTAATTAAGTTATTTTAGCGTCAATTAATTATGATAATTAGTTTATGAAAAAATTGAGAGTAGGGTCCCATATAACTTATAAGTCCTATTTTGAAGGCATTGGATTCGTAGTATACTGCATATTGATGCAAACAAATGTATAAATATGTCATGCTATTATATCATAATTACAAAAAGTAATATAGTTAACAAAAGAACATATACTAGCATGGAGATGTCTAATTAAGAATAACAAGCACCAATTCATATTTAATATAAGTCTCCCACTCTTGCTTATTTATTTATTGATGTTTCTCGGTTCAGATTTCATATTGTTGTGACTTCTTATAGTATTAATACTCTGTTACGGCAGTAAGTTTTGCTCCTCCTCAGCTCCAGTTTAGGGTGGCGGTAGCGGATCTATGCTTGGAAGCCTTGGTTCAACCATTGCGCAAGGTACATGAGTGTACGCTTTCATTTTACGCAAGCTATTGTTTTTCTATCACAATGAACATATAATTCTTTGTAATTGAATTAAGCACAACATGTTTGAACTTTTATGTCTCCCTCTGTCACAGGTATGGCTTTCGGCACTGGAACCGCCGTTGCACACAGAGTTATTGATGCTGTTATGGGTCCTCGCACTTTTCAAAATGAAACTGTTGCATGCGAGGCTGCTGCTGCTGGCAAACTTTTATTCTTGCTTAGACAGCCTATGTTGTTATATATTATTGTTATTGCAGACTATTTGTATTGTTGTGGAACTATTTATTTATACCTCAAACAAGTGGATAGTACTATAAATAAAGGAGATTTTGTCCATTTTTTTTAAATTCAACTTATTTGTATTAAAATTAAATCGGATCGATAATTATTTTGTTGTCATTATGTTTGCATTTTTTAATATTGTATACCCTAGTGTGTGTGTGTGTGTGTGTGTGTGTGTGTATTATACTATATACAAATATTTTATTTGTATATTTTTTTTTTAATATTAGTAACGAACTTATACCGTTACTAAATGTTACAAAAATTGTGGTAGGAATATGTTATGGAATTAGCAACACTTTAGTAACGGTAGAAAAGTGTTAGTAAAACAGAATTTAGTAACACTTTAGTAACGATAAAATAGTGTTAGTAACACATAATTTAGTAACAGTAAAAAAATGTTAGTAATTTGCTTCCCCATGCCTTTTTTCTAACATTTTTTTAGTGTTAGTAATTATTTTAGTAACACTCCAGTAGTGTTACTAATTGACTGTTTTGGTGTAGTGATGTTCAACGTTGGAGGGTAGTTTCTTTAATTCATGGGTGGGAATTTTTCATCGGAGGGAACCGTGCACGACTCCCTCAGTGGAAATTCCACGAATCTAGAAACCCAACTCACATGTCTCACGTCCTCATCTGACGCTCTCTCGTCCTCTCTCTTCTCTCCACTCACCTACCTCTCTCTCAAAATTGGTGTACGTCCCGTCGATCTCACCATTCGAAATAAGGCATGCTCCTAAGGCATCCCCACTGAAATTTTCCTCTACGTGCTCCTCTAGTATCTCCTCAATAAGATCCTTGACTCGCGATATTTAAGATATTTATTTATAAGGTCATATTCCCAAAAGTGAGTTGTATTTGCCCATTTCGAGTGTTAATCAGTGTGTTAGTCGTAGCTAAGAATGGGAGGCTAAGAATTATGGGAACATGATTATTGTAGGTGATGGAGGGTTCCGTATCCCAAATGACAAAATCTACTAGGAACTAAAAGGTGTCAACTTAGACTATCACGTTCTCAATAATGCCTCGTAGTATCTTCACTGTACGATCTGCGAGTTAAAGAGTGATTTTTTGGGGCTCCCAAATCGAGTTGCTTATATACCGAGTAGGGAAAAATGTTGACACTCGCCCCTAAATCAAGTAAGGTATTTTCTATTTGATTCTCCCCGATAAGGCATAAAATGGTAAGCTCACCCAGATCTTTAAAATTTAGTGGGAGGTCGTTAAGTATAACGGAGCTCACATTTTGTGCTCGGAAGATGTTCTTTTTCACCTTTGGCCTTATTTTCACCATCAATAAGTCCTTAAGGACTTGAGCATAGGCTGGAATTTGTTGTATAGCATCGAGAAAAGGTAAATTCATCTTGACTTGTTTAGAGACACCTAACACGTCATTACGGGGGATTTCTTTTTGGGGAGGAACCAACCGTTAAGGGAAAGGCGCTACGGTGGGTGGCTTCACTATCACTTTAGGCTCACTAGTGTCATCATTGTCACTCTCCTTCAAGGGGGCATCTTCGGCCTCTTTCGTGCTGGGTGAAACCTCCTTGTCTTTAGGTGTGTCATGTAGGGTAGGTGATAAATCAACAACTCTCCCACCGCGTAGAGTGGTAACGGCTTAACATTGATTTTGATGTTCATTGAAAGTAGATCTAACACTAGTTTGACCTTGAGGAGGTCTTTAGACTTGGGCCGAAAACTTACCCTTCTCGTGGATACTTAAAGATGATTGCAACCTAGAGATATTAGCATTCATTTCGGTAAACATGCGGTCATACTTAGCATTGGTTGCATTTTGGGCTTGGATGAATTGATTTATAGTATTTTCGAGATTTCTCCGCGGTGTCGTGACATATGGTACGGGAGTTGGTGCTTGCATATGTGGAGCTTGTTGAAAATGTAGAGGTGGAGGTGGGGCAACGTGTGAATTAGGATTCAACGCAGTATGTTGTTGCCTATAGCTAAAATCGGGATGCTTTATCCACGAAGGGTTGTAATAATTCCTATGCGGGCTTTTAAATTACCCTTAAATCCTCCTTTCGCATCCACTTGCTCATGTAGCGTTACTTTTTAGGCGGGTATCATCGAGCATTCCTTCGTTGAATGACTCACCTCACAAGTTTCACACACCTTCTCTTTCATTGCTCGGGTGGATTCGGTTGGTTCCCTTAGCCTTGATCTGACTACGTCTCCCACGTGATAAAGACCAGGTGCTGAAGGAACGGTTGGAGTTTCTATGACACCCCGACTAATTGAATACCGGGTAGCTACTCCTTTATTTAAATTAATGCAAAATGTCAAGTTGGTTCAGTTCATAGCATCACTGTCGAAAACATTTGAATAATTACTCACCATCTAATATTTAAAATAGTGAAGGATCAAGTTTTAAAGTTTTACTTAACCAACAACAAAATAATCTAAATCATCATCCAACCATCACATGAATAATCTCGTAAAGTAATCAACAGAATGAATAACAGATGTTTGGAGTAAACACTCCAATAATAATAGCAATGTAAATAACCTCAATACAAATGTGTGAATGAAATTAATAAATCCCAAGACTGAAATAAACTGAAAGTCAAAAATCGATGTCACTGAATAGAATGGGAAACAAGCCCTAACTAGAATAAATGTCTTCCAACATAAGCAAGGATAGGTGTGGAGGCATCTAGTAACGAGATCCTGTAACTTCCACAGCAGCTACAACACGTCAATGGAATGGGACTCCTAAGCTTGGCGTCCCTGTGGCTGGGCACCTAAAAGGTTTTTACAAAATAATAAGATTTGAAAGCAAGCAGGTCAGAGCCCAAGGTGAAAATATTTTAAAATCAGCAAGTGTTTAAATTACAATATTAAACAGCAAATATATTAAGCATATTAGTCACGTGCCCTCACTTGAGATCCTCACCCCTCAACTATTATGCACGCCTAACGCATCTTTTAAATATCAACTAGTTATACCACTACCTGCCTAGTCTACTCGACCCCTATCTAGACGGTTCTTATTTTAGATGCCACCCGTATTATTTAAATAAAATATATTCGTAACTCACACATTCAATAATCATATTTCTTAGCTCAAGTATTATTTAAGTCTACAATGTTCTTCACTCAGTTAATTTCCTTAATTATTCGTATCTAATAAGTAGCAATGAATCAGTCACAACTACATATATAAGTCACCCATTACATATATATACATATATGGCACCCCTAGACTAAGCTACGGTGCACGCATACTTTGCTATCGAATCTCGGTACATCACCTACATAAGGATCACGTGTTCGGAATCACTTAGGAACCATTTCAACACAAATCAGGCGAACATAGTTCACATACCCATGGGTCACGCACATACCTACGCTCCCATGGTCAGCTGACTTATCAACTCAAAAATAAGTCATTCACAGTCCTATGCCCTTAAGGTACCAGTTTAAATCCCCCCGAACGCACACAAATATAAGACGGCGATTTCTCGAAAATCAACCTCCCGTGATAGCAAGTATGGTAGGTATGTCATACACATAATCATCCATATACTAAGTATTCAGGCAACTTAGGTAATCATAATATTAGTATAGGTATACTCTAGCCCTATGTCGTAGGTCTCACACATATAATAACATCATCCCATTTATTCTACACAATAGGTTTAACGCGATAATTCTCGACGTATATTTCCGAGTACATACCTTATCCCAAAAAGGTTACTAAGTCTCCCACTATTCACTAAGGTTTATCTTGGTAATTAAAGTCCATCTGCTACTGGTCCTAACCTTACATCATCGCCCACCCAAACTCGCTCTCGATTTATGAAATTTCTAATCGTACATTACTCGGTAAGCATCCCCCAGGAATCTCATCAAATTCCATAAGATAAAACATATTCCGGGCACTAACTACGATCTACTAACCTCAATCAAGTCCCACAATCTTTTATAAGTCATACTACAATTTCTTAAAAGCTTGGGATTCGGTGAACCTTAAAGGGAACAATTCTATAAAAATCAGAAGGGGGCGATCGATCGATGGAAAGGGGGTGATCGATCGATCCATCGATCGATCGACATTCTTGAGTCGATCGATCAATCAAACAAGTATCTGCCCAGAATTTCCATTAACAGTTACAGATTCTCTATATTTTACACCCAGATTCTCCATTCTAAACTCCCAACCAAGAATTCTAATCATCAAGCCAACATATATGCATAAACTTTAACGTATTATAATCATTAAATCAACAAGGGTTAACAGTTTTTGGGAACAAATCACATATTTTTCATAAAAATCCTATTTCTCCTATTTTCTACAAGATCTTCATATAACACCATATAAATTCGTGATTCTTTACGCGTGGATCATGATTTCGTAACTAGTATATGACTAGGAGTGTATCTACATGCAACCTACTCAGATTAAAGGTTTAATTGTCCAATTTCACGATAAAAATCACTTTTTATGATAAGACATCAAATATACACTATCATCTAAAGTATATGCCTTGAATCTTTGCAATATAAATCACTTGCCTCTGTTTAGAAGTTCTGATCCTTTGATGATGATAAAGAATGGTTCTCCTTCTCTTTCCGGTCATAAATCTGACGATAGTGGTGGTGTGTGGTGGTTATGGCTTTGGAAACCCTTGGAACTTCTCCTCTCTTTTCACGTTTCCCACTATTTGGTTTTGACAGATAATGGCCCTAAGGTTGGCTGATAGATAAACTAAATTTTCATTGGCCACTATTCATCAAAATTGAAAATGACTAAAATACCCTCCCGAGTTGCCGATTTGTCCCAAAATTACCCCGAAACGCAAACTAAACCCCCGGCTAGAGTTTTCTGACTATCTCGACCCTTCCGAACACGTTAGCGCACTCAAAACGACCATACGGATGATGTAAAAATAATTTACTTTTAAATCCATTTAAATTGATTCATGACGCGACTGACACGCGCATCCTAGCTTAATTTTTGAATTGTCGTATTTATAACTCGCGATAATATTAATAAATTCAATAGTAATATATTACTATATTCACTCAATAATATTAGGGCTGTGTTTCGGCTGGATCGGATCGAAAAATGAACTTTCGGAAAAAATTTCAATTTTTTCGAAAATAAACTATTTGTTCCAATTTCCTATCCAATTTTTTCGGAAAATCAAAAAACTTTTCGAATTCGGAAAAATCGGAAAATCGGAAAAAAATCGAAAAAATTCAGAAATTCAAAAGATATACTAAAAATTCAGAAATTTTGGAAATTCCAAAATTTTAAAAAATCAATATAGGATTTTCGATTACTCGAAATTCTCATTTTAAAGAAATAAAAAAAAAGATTTAACCCAACATGTAAATATGTAAGGATTTAAACATTTTCTTCATTTGTGTAGAGGATAGAGGGATATTCTCATTTTAAAGAGAATTTTTTTGGGCCTCTCTTTCTCTCCTAGCCGATGTGGGACACATGAGAATGTTTTAAAAAATTAGAAAAATTGGAAATCGGAAAATATTTCGGAAAATATTCGAAAAAATCGGATCGACATAGTTTCGAAAAAATCAAAAATTCAGAATTATTTCCAATTTTCGATCCGATTTTTTTCGGGAAAATCAAAAATCGGAAATCGAAAACCTTATATACGTTCCAAAATCGAAAAATATCGGATCGGATATCGAAAAAATCAGAATGTTCGAAAAAAAAACACAGCCCTAAATAATATTCAACATAATTATCATAATCCAACACCAACTCTCGTCTCGCTAGTATTTAAATCCGGATTAATTTCTAAATAATTATCCTAATTAATTTAATTAATCCCATTATATAAAATCAATAAAATTACGGCGTATTATAGTTTGTCGAACTCGATTTTGGGTGTTAGGATCAGATGTGTCCCACGCTTGAGTTGTCTCGATGACAAACTTAAGGTGGGCCTTAACATCGTGTTCATCTAATTCCCTAAAATGGCATCTCATACATTGTCTCAACGAGTTGTTTAGAAGATATGCTTAGCCTATGGTGAAATAAAGATATGAGACGATACTTCTCAAAACCATGATGAGGGCATGTACTAACTAGCTCGTTGAAACGTTCGTAACGTCGATCAAATGACTCATTTTCTTGTAGTCGGAAT
The DNA here is from genome assembly GCA_949130495.1 of Sambucus nigra. Lineage (NCBI taxonomy): Eukaryota > Viridiplantae > Streptophyta > Magnoliopsida > Dipsacales > Adoxaceae > Sambucus > Sambucus nigra. The sequence continues at coordinate 231,779,226 of OX422222.1, forward strand.
GTTTGAATTTGAGATTGGATGGAATTCGTTCGGTGTTGGGGAAAGAACTTTAAGAGAAATTTGGATTGCATTTCTGTCCATGATCCAATTGAGTTAAGTGATAAAGACCAAAGCTAGGTATTAACTTAATCCTTTTAAGGAAAACGGAAAAAGTTTGAGGCGAACGACATCTTGTGTGCAAGCTTGATCGCTAAATGTATTGCATTCCTCTTCGAACTCACGAATGTGGAGATAAGGCGTTTTCGAATCCAACCCGTGAAATGTGAGAAGAATTCGTATAATCCCATTATGAAAATGGAACTGTCCCGCATTGTATGGAAGTAGAATGCATCCTGGGTTTACAGTTTTCTCTCGGGATAGATGAGTTATCTCATGGGACGATATGACATTTCACCCTCACTCGTACCAAAACCGGTGTGTTCCGACATGGATCTCTCTCCAATTGATTTGAATTCCCACTTGACATGCTCGGAGTGTGACTCAATGTGTGACTATGATAGAGTTAGGCGGTGTAGGAGGTGGAACCCATAACTGCGAAATGTTTAGAGTGTGTGGGCTATCGGGATTTTACTATCTTAGAGGATTTTCATGAATTTGTGTAGGAGTAGATTGTGGAGTTTGTTGAAGATTTTGTATAAAAGGCTTTTGATAGATGCTATGTTTTTTTGCCTTTTAATTTTCTGAATTTTTTTGAATGTTTCGGATTTTATGATTTTTTGCCTTTTTGAGATTTGGAGTAAAATTTGTGATTAAATCGACTTAACCTAAAAGTCTAGCTAGATCCCCGACAACGACGCCAAAAACTTGACAAGATTTTAAATGTGCCTTTGGTGCGTGCTAATTACGGTTCAAGTGCAAATCGGTTGCGTAAGTAATAAACTCGATAAGACGGGGTCGAATCCTCAGGGAAATAGGACGTAGAACGTGTTGACGATAGGTAAGACGACAAATCCTAAGGTTGACTCTAGAAAAAGGAAAGGAAAAGGTGATGATTTTGACTTTTATATCTACTAACTAAATGCAAATTAATTAAACTATGAGTGCAGGAGTAAACTAATTGTGATTGAATAAATATGAATGAGAAAAATAGGTTGGACTACAATCCCCCGAACCCTAATATGTTTACCGGATATAAAGCAATCGTGAATTAGATAATTGATTAAACCCAAAATTATTAATTTTAAGCATTACATATATGAGGGTACAGGCCCGCATCATACATAATCAAGAATAGAAATAAAGTGGTGTCGGAATAGCAAACACGCGCATTCCACTCTTAAACACCCCGGTTACATAGGGCAAACGAGGTTAAAAGTCCTACGACGGTAGTAACAACTAACGAATACGATTAAATCATTTATTTAATTTAGAGAATTACTTTTATATTCACATAAACCTTATCGGGTTAAGTTCGTGCATCCCAACCCTTAGAAATCCAGCCGAACATTAAGAAACTATGTTTAAACAAGAAATATATGTTGCATGAATTCATAATTGCGTGAAAAGTAAAATTGAACATGCAAGGAAGGATTTTAACTAAGAAGAATGAATTACCTACAACAAATATGAAAGCAATTGAAAGCAATAAAGAAAAGATTACTTGGAATGAATAAAAGCCTTGAATTAATCCAAATTGAGGAAGAAATTATTGAACAATATGAATTATACACTTCTTGGCTTCAAAAACCTCTCAAAACTTACAAAAGAGAAGCCCTCCTAATTTTTATTAGGATTAGAGAATAAATATATCACGTTAAGTGTTTGTCCCATGCACAACTCTATTTTTTAGGAATAAAGAATACAAAATTTGACCAGGCGAATCGGTTCTACTTTTGCTTCTTTACAGGGGTGAACCGATTCGGTATATACCAGTAGGGTGAACCGGTTCTACTTCTTTTTTATTGAATTGGTTTGGCTTTGGCAGTGGGGTTAATCGGTTCGGCCTTGCATTTATCGGTTCATTTTGGTGTTAACAGAGTGGTGAACCGGTTCGGTGATGATTTCATCGGTTCGGTTTACTGCCTTATTAATTTTCTTCCTTTTTCTCCTTGATTTCTTCTCAACTTTGAAGCCTCATAACTTCGCAACTGGGGATCGGATTTGGATGTCATTTCTTCCTACATTCGTGTGGACTTGAGGTCTTCAACTTTCCTTTGGGTTCTATGTTCGTATTTACGGTGCAAAATTATTATTTTGCCATTGACTTTCCTTCACTTGTATCTTTGTTGAGTTTGAGTTTTACTTTTTCTTTAATCGTGTAAAATACCTGTAAAATGTAATGCACTACATATAAAAGGTCAGTAGCAATAATATGAGATAAATAAACTCGATTTACACTGCCCAATATGATAAAAGCCTATAAGTTAAGGGGATAAATATGAAGACTTTATGCCCAGTCATCTCCTATGATGAGTATAACGAGATTTGGGAAGGAAGGGAAATTGGCCTTGAGGTATGTAGGACCATTTCCTATCACCGAGCAGATTGGGCCATTGGCGTATAGACTCGGGTTATCGGAGCACTTGCACCATATCGATGATGTGTTTCATATTTATGCATTGAGACGGTATCTCTAGTATGAATTGGCTCACACTCATATTGCGTTGAAGAAGATTGACTTACAACCTGATAGTTTATATAAGGAGAGATCGGTGGCTATTTTAGACCGTAATGAGAGGCGATTAAGGTCGAGAGTAGTTCCACTTGTACGTGTTCAGTGGGGGCATCATAGTGGTGATGAGTCTACTTGGAAGCGCGAGGATGAGATGCGCGATAAATATCCAGAGCTATTCTTATCAGGTATACTTTTATTTTTCCGAATTTTGGGACGAAATTCCGTTATTGGGGGAAGTATGTAATAACCCGTGTTTTTAATAATTTTAAAATATGAATTAATTAAATTAAAATGCGAAATTAATTCGATTTGAAATAAATATTGATTACCGAGTTAAGGGTTAATAATTATTTATATTGTATCGTACTTAGTGAATGAGTAATAATAATGATAATAAGATATTAGAAATGTCGTGAGTGCAAAATACGATAGTTACAATCATTTAGTCGGGATGCACGTATTAGTCATATCGGGACTAAAATTATGGAATATAAAAGTAAATAAAAAATAAGTCATCCATATTGTTGATACCAAATTTAGTCTACTGATCAATTATTTGGAGACACGTGTCAATCTACATGGCACCTACACACACTCTCAATGAACAACACGCTGCCTCCGAGGAACTTAAACTCCCTAACCAACTCAGGCATCCCGAGCAACCCATGTTCTTCGAGGAACTGCAGCATACCAAGCAGCTTAAGCGGTCCGAGCAACTCAGGCGGCCCGAGCAACTTAGCATGCAAAACAAGAAAATCAAAGAGACGACTGCGCATTAAATGCTCATTTATTATCATATAGATGTACATGCCTGCTAGACAACAACGCATTGTCCTTTCATTTGTGCAGCCTCAAGGCTATAAATACATTGTAACCTCCTCATTAGAAGGGGACTCTGGATTTCTGGGAAAGCACTTATCGAGAAATCCAAACAAACAGTCAGCAATACAAAAACAGTGGACGTTGGCCATTCTCAAAAGGCTGAACCACTTTAAAAATCTCTTGTCTCATATTTATTTATTCATATTTATCTGTGACTAAAATAATTAGATCAAATATAGGTTTTTACATCAACAGATTGGCGCCGTCTGTGAGAAACGACTGTAATTAGCATTTTTCACCAAAGCAACTCATCATCAATGGCTGATAATCCAGAATCCAGTAATTGATACACTGGGATTCCCTCGAATCCTTCTGCTCTCCCAAAATTTTCAGATTTGGCTGCTATAATGGCTAATTTGGCCCAAGGGCAAACGACCATGCAAGAAACCATGCGTCAAATCATACAAATCGTTCAAAACGGAGTGTCAACCCAATCAGGACAACGAAGTGTTCAGAGAAATACTCGTTTACCCTCTTCGCGAACTAGGCGAACGCTATTTCTAGAGGAATTTCAATCCAGACGCACCGATTCATATCGTACTGAGAGATCTAATGATCCTTCTTATCAACCCGGACGGACTTCCTCGGTACGAGCTACAGACACTCAACAAAACGTCACTTTATCTCTAGAGATGACAAGTGCCCTTGAAAGGTTGAGTAGAGTCTCTCCTTTTGATCGTTTGGGACCCAGGAGGAATAGAAGTCCCCCTAAGATTGTGTCGAGAAACTCTTAACGACCATCTGATTTAAGAGAAGGCTCTGCCCAATCACGATCAACTGCTCATCTTGAAAGATCCCAAGAGACAAATTCAACGCGATCAGTTGCTCGAACCAATAGGCCCGAGGAGGGAAATGATGCATGGAAGGTCTCTATTCAGAGGTTGGAACCCAAATTAGGGGAAATAGCTAAGGCTAAGAATCCTCTATAAAGAACTTTTGTTCAGGGGACACCATTTGTACAGGAAATTGTGGATTTCCCGACACCATCAAAATTCAAGGCTCCTATGGTGACACCTAAATATGATGGAAAAACTGATCCTGTCCTTCGTATAGAATAATATCAAGCTGCTACTGATATCTATGCAGTTCCAGATGAGATGAGATGCAGAGCATTTTCAGGAAATCTTACCGGATTTGCTCAGATGTGGTACAATAACCTTCCTCGGGGGAAAATTGCGACCTTCTTTTAATTAGCAGAACTCTTTATTGGGAATTTTTATTTTGGAGCAAAGCCAGTCAAACGAGTAGCACACTTGCTAAGTGTTAGACAAAAGACAGGTGAAAGCACCAGGGACTATATTACTCGTTTCAATAACGAGAAACCGGAAGTAATTGATTACGAGCAGAAAATAACAAATACTGCTCTGATGAGTGGACTATTGCCCAATAAATTATACTACACTTTAGCCAAAGATCCGCCCAGGACCATGGCCGAACTGATGGCAAAAGCGATCAAAATCATGAATGTCGAGGAAGTCATGGCTGCGAAGAAGAACGCAGACACTAAGGAGACCAAGGTGGAAGATGGTAAAACCGAAAAGAAGGATCAGAAGAGCAATAGTGGTAACAGGCAATCGAAAGCAAAGCAAACACTGGAATAGATGAAGAAATTTGGAAATTACACTCCTTTAAAGGTAGATATAAATCATATTCTGGAGGAAATCAAGAATAGCGAGGAGCTAGCCTGGCCAGCAAAAATGAAAGCAGATCCGGGCAGAAGACACAAGTCCAAATATTGCGAATTCCATAAAGACCATGGTCATACGACCAAACAATGCATAGCTCTTCAGAATGAAATTGAGGCACTTATCAGACGATGAAAATTGGCTAAGTATGTTGATCGCCAAAATGTTGGAAAGACTAACGACCGAGGAAGAAGAATGTATAAATCTCCTCGTCAAGCAAAAGAAGACAAGAGAAGAAGTCATGAAGAAGATCCAGAAGATGATCAAGATGATCCTGGTCTCCCCAAAAGACCAAGACAACCAGAACGTGAGGTATTTTCAATTCGTTTTGGATCATTTGATTGTAATGTTATTACAGGTGGAGATGCAGGAGGTGGAGACCTTACTGTAGAGAGGATAGCTTACCTTAATGAGGCTCAAGCTTGCTCGTATATTCAACGAATAAATCTAGCTGAAGATGATCACCCGAGGAAGGTAAATAAAGACAAGTTGGTCATTAGTTTCTCTAAGAACGGCCTAACAGGTGTGCTATATCCTCATGATGAACCATTAGTGATCAAGATGAGAATGAAGGAAGTAGTGATTTCATGAGTATTAGTGGATAATGGTATCTCGGCAGATATCATGTTCTACCCCTGTTTTGATAGTTTGAATCTAAAGCTGTCCCAATTGGAACCATATCATAGGCCCCTCCTTGGTTTTACTGGCGAAAAGGTTTTTCCACATGGGACGATCAAGTTGGATATGCTCATCGGTACATGGCCTGCTTGTCGAACAGAAAGAGTACGCTTTTTTGTAACGGATAAAAATGTCCAATCATCTTACAATATCATCATGGGAAGGGTAGGTTTGAAGAATTTGGAAGCAGTACCATCTACTGTACATCAATGTTTAAAATTTCCAACCAACTTTGGAGTATGAGTGGTAAAGGGCGACCAAAGAGTAGCTCGGGAATGCTACTATTCATTTGCCTAGCAGGAGGAACGTGAAGAATCCAGGAAGAAGACTACTACTTATCAGGTAAATGAAATAGAAGATGCGGAGATTGAAACTTTAGACCCTAGAGATAAGTCTCAGCTCGTTAAGGGCCAGGTCATGGAGGCTACCGAAAACATCATTCTGGACGACGAGCATTCAGAACAAACAACTCAAATCAGTGCATCACTAGAGGTATCAATAAAATAAGAGCTGATAGCATTTATAAGACGCAGAAAGCAAACCTTTGCATGGAATCACGAAGATATGCCAGGGATAGATCCAAATTTCCCGTGTCACGAGCTCAACGTGAGCAAGGAAATCAATCCAGTAAAGCAACGACGAAGGGTATTAAGTCCCGTGAAGAACCAAGCCATACAGGAAGAAGTAGAGAAACTGTAAAAAGCCTCTTTTATTGAAGATGTCAAATATCCTGATTGGCTAGCAAATGTGGTAATGGTGAAGAAGAAAAACAACGAGTGGAGGATGTGTGTGGACTTCACTGATCTTAATAAAGCCTGCCCAAAGGATCATTTTCCTTTGCCCCGAATCGATCAGTTGGTGGATGCTACCTCGGTACATGAATTGTTGAGTTTCATGGATGCTTATTCTGGTTACAATCAGATTAAAATGAAGCCTGAAGACAGGGAGAGTACCTATTTTATCACCCCAAGGGGAACTTATTGCTATAATGTTATGTCTTTTGGATTAAAAAATGCAGGTGCAACATATCAGCGGGTGATGAATAAGGTGTTTGCAGAGCAGATCAGTCATAACATGAAGGTTTACGTCGATCATATGCTGACGAAGAGCAAGAAAGCTACTGATCATCTGGTTGATCTAGGTCAGACCTTTGATCAACTAGAGAAGTATCAAATGAAGCTGAATCCCACCAAATGCATATTCAGAGTACGAGAAGGCATATTTCTCGGATACATTGTTAATCAACGGGGGATTGAGGTGAGCCCTGAAAAGATCAAGGCTCTATTAGAGCTACGATCTCCAACCACGAAGAAGGAAGTGCAAAGCCTCACAGGGCGAGTAGCAGCACTTAATAGATTTGTGTCACGAGCAACTGATAGATGCCTCCCATTCTTCAAAACACTCCGAAAAACTTTTGAGTGGAATGATGAATGCGAAGATGCTTTTTAAGAATTGAAAAAATATCTAGGGACACCTCCATTGTTGTCCCGACCAGTGATGGGAGAAAGACTATACTTATATCTGGCAGTTTCAGAGAACGCGGTGAGCTCGACGTTAATAAAAGTGGAGGACGGAGTACAAAAACCAATCTATTACATCAAAAAAGCTTTCCGAGGAGCAAAAATCAGATATCCAAGGCTGGAGAAATTGGCACCAGCATTAATTGAAGCAAGCAGAAGAATGAGGCCATACTTCCAAGCCCATACTATAGTGGTGTACACCGATATGATATTAATGCAAGCTCTGCATAAGCCAAAGAAATCAGGAAGATTGATGTACAAGGCAGTGTAGCTCGGTGAATATGATATAATTTATGAGCCTAGGTCGTCGCTCAAAGGACAGGCAGTAGCGGATTTTATCGCAGAGTTTACTCAGGAAGATGCCTCCGACTAACCTGTAGATATTACAGGATCATCAAAATTAAACCCCAACCAACTTACCTCGGTAGACGAGCAAGGAAAGATGACTGACGAGGAGCAAGAAGTACTGGAGGAGGATAAAAGGAAGTACCAGATATTTCATCGAGGAACTCTCTCGGATCAAAATTTTAATGATAAGTTACCCATATAGAATTTGTATGTAGATGGCTCTTCGTGCACTGCGGGCAGTGGAGCAGGGGTTATTTTGAAAAGTCCAGATGAGATTGAGGTGGAGTATGCCCTGCGCTTTTAATTTAAAGCTTCTAATAATGAGGCCGAATATGAAGCAATGATCGTGGGACTAAACCTGGCCAAAACCATGAGGGCAGAGCAAGTCGTTGTGTACAGTGACTCTCAGTTAATTGTAAATCAAATTTTGGGGGTATATGCAGCAAAATGAGAATTAATGATAAAGTATCATGCCAAAGCAATGGAGGTTGTATCAAGTCTTACTACAGTTCAGTTAATTAGAATACCAAGATTGGAGAACGCAAGAGCAGACGCACTAGCTCGATTGGCATCAGCCATACGCACTGAGCTACGAAGAACAGTCCCAATAGAAGTTTTAGTTGGTCGGAGCATAGACGAAGATCTAATGATAAATTTCATTGCCCTTGACTTAGGACCATATTGGATGGATCCCATCAGAGCTTATATTGACGATGGGACTTTACCAATTGATAAACTCGCAGCCAAGAAACTAAGTTTAAAGTTGCTCGTTATGTATTGACCAGTGGCATTTTGTACAAACGAGGAGTTATAGCAGGGCTACAAAGATGCATCCATCCCTTTGAAGTGAAAAATTTGATCGAAGAGGTTCATGAAGGGTCTTGTGGAGCCCATGTAGCTGGTCGGACGCTCTTACGAAGAATAACCACGCAGGGATACTACTGGCCGACGATGAGAGCTGATTACGCAGCTTATGATAAGAAGTGTGACAAATGCCAACGCTTCTCGTCCATCCGAATAACTCCTCAGGCACTGTTAACACCCATAACATCGCCTTGACCATTTGCCATGTAGTGGATAGACTTGGTCGGGCCACTCCCAATGACCAGGGGAAGGTTCAAGTACCTTGTGGTTGTTGTGGATTATTTTACCAAATGGGTAGAAGCTGAGACCCTTATTGATATGACATACGACAGAGTCTACCAATTCATTTGGAAAAATATTATTTACAGATATGGTCTCCCACATGCATTCATTACTGACCATGGAATCCAGTTTGACAACGAGGAGTTTAATGTCATCAATCCAATATACTGAAAACTCATTCTGCACCAAGTCACCCCCAGAGCAATGGACAAACTGAAGTGACAAATAGAACATTACTAAATGGATTAAATAAACGACTAGATATTGCAAAAGCAAATTGGATTAATGAACTACACTCTGTGTTGTGGGCTTATCGCACCACATCGCGAACAGCAACTGGAGAGTCCCCATACATGCTGGCATTTGGGAGTGAGGTTGTCATACCTGCTGAATTGGGTCTACCTACGCATAGAGTACTAAATTTCAACTCTCCAGTCAGTGACTTGATGAGAAGATTAGACCTAAATATGCTTGAAGAAGTTAGGGAAGAGGCAGCAATCAGGAATGCAACATATCAACAACGAACAACTTTGTTCTGTAACAAAAGAGTGAAGAAGTGTGATTTGAAGGAAGGGGATTATGTCCTGAAGAAAGTGATCCAGAAGCACAACAAACTGGAAGCCAACTGGCACGGACCCTACAGAGTAACATAAGTTGTTCGCCCAGGGACATATAGGATTGAAACCTTGGAAGGAGAAGAATTCAAGAATGCATGGAATGCAGAGCATCTGCGCAAGTATTATCAATGATTGTAGTTCATATGTAATGCAGTTTCTTCAATATGAATAAAGTGATGCTTCATCCAATTTCTTTCTTTGTTGAAATTACACGTCAAATTCAGAGCATTTACTATCAACTCCGGTTGGTTAGAAACTTATTTACCACTAATTCCGATTGGTCGAAAACTTATTTACCACCAACTCCGGTTGGTCAGAAACTTATTTACCACCAACTCCGGTTGGTCGGAAAACATTTACCACCAACTTCGATTGGTCAGAAAATATTTACCACCAACTCCGGTTGGTCGAAAACTTATTTACCACCAACTCCGGTTGGTCGGAAAACATTACCACCAACTCCGGTTGGTCGAAAAGTAATTAACTCAAATTAAACAACAAATGGGATAAATATTATATACACACATATTTATCCGTCATAAAGCAAGAACATTCTATGAATTATTTAGAAGACAATGAAATGGCAAAAATTTCTTCATTCAAATCAAATAGAATTACACACGATGTGAAAAATATACTTCATTACAATAAAAACCCTATTCTATTGTTTTTTTCCCTTCTGCCTTTGAAACAGGTTCTACTCCAGCAGGAGGGTCATCTAAGGCATAAGGAGAATTTATGAAATTTACATCTCTCAGCATTCTAATATTCATCACAGAGGGCCGATCAAGCAAATGCTCTGGGCGAGATATATCAACATTAGCATGAAGACTATAGTCGTCAAGATATTTGGAGATTAAGCATTGAGGAATTAACCGAGCAGGTATCCAACTAAAATCAAGCTTAAAAGGAGGCACGGGAAAGTCGAGCACTCCAGACTCATAATAATCCCATAAGTAGTGCCCCTGCTCCAATTTCAGCACGCACATAGCATTCAACCATCCCTGCTTGTACCCCTCATTATTCGATTGTTGGATCTGATTATCAAGATGGTAAAGAGCTTCATTATACCCAGCCATCTAAAATTCTCTGGGTTGTTTGTGAAATTGGTAAGTTAACCTCTCTAGTTGCTCGTGGAGATTCTTCACCAGGATTTCCTTATTTTCCAAGGCAGAACTCTGAGTAGTAAGTTGGTCGCTGAGATTCAAAATTTTCTTGGACATTTTCGCTAAATTTTCTTGAACTCTGAGTAGAAATATGCGTTAGATGTGTACATTAGTTGGACTCAAAATCCCTTTTTCTACGTATATAAACTTTTAGTATTTTGATGATGAACATATAAACAATTTAGTGAAGGTTTAAATGACTTTTAATACATTAATAAAGAAAATATAAATTTTAGCCCTTAAAGTGTGTTGATAGATGTGTAAAATACGCTAAGTGTTGTTTTCAATACTACATGCGTTAATAAAGGAAAATGGTATTTTTCTTGTAAAGTAATCTTCAAAATGTCCAATGAGTTCTTAGATAAAGAAATAAATAGATTTCTAACTTGAAAAGTGTGTTAACCCCAAAGTGTACAATAATAAGTGTTTACTAGTAAAAAAATTCAAGAGGTTGGTATGTATAACTTAATAATGTTTTCAGGAAATAACACTTGTGAAAATGGAAGAAAATGCAAGTTTGGAAACAAATGGGTAAAGTGGTAATTTTACATAAAGTGGAACATTTTCATGAAATAAAAATATTAAAAATGGTGTTACGCAAATGTTCATAAGTGAAAGTGATTTTTAAGACAAAATCAACGCAACTGTGTAGAGGACAAGAAATGGTGATTTTAAGAGTGTAACACAAGGTGGGGTGAAATCCTTTAATTTTGGATTCGGCCGGTAAAAGTGAAATAATGTGAACATTTGAAAAATATTAAAACACGTTAATATGGACTTAGATGAGATTGAAAAATAATTAAGAAGGGCCCAGAGCCATAGGGTGAAAGACTCAAAACACTGGGCAAAGTATATGATGGCGCAGCCGATAATGTGGAGCCTATTAACGTACGTGGTTATTGGAGGACTTTGAGAAAAAGATAATGGAACTTGATAAGAAAATATGTTGTGCTGTGAATATAAGAAAAGATAACCTGACATGAAATGAAATGGGTAAATGTTCCGGTTAAAAAGATAATATGGAGAAGAAATATAGAAATTTGTTTATTGTCCGTGTAAAGCAATTAAGTGGGTAATTAAGCAACTTAAGGAGGTGTAAATCGAAAACTAACGCAAATACGTGGTTGCAAAAGGTTTTCGACGAAAAATAAGTATTTTCAAACACGGAGCGTGCATGTGTTTAAAGGTTATTTTCAAGGAAGATACTAGATAAATACGGTGTGAGTAAACGATAAGACAAGTATTCTCTTTAAATAAATGACATTTTGTTTAAGTATTTAACCGGGTTAAATTGGAAAATTGGTAAGATAAGCAAAAAGGGTCTCTTATTAGGCTTAAAGTGATTTAATCGTGACGAGTAACGTTTTGGGAATAAAAATAGTTTCATGCATTACTCTGTGTGTGTGTGTGTGTGTGCATATATATATATAGCAAAAATGGTCTCTTATTAGGGTTAACGTGATTTAATCGGGATGAGTAACGTTTTGGGAATAAAAATAGTTTCATGCATTACTGTGTGTGTGTGAGGTAATTGTAAGCGCACGTAGGCATAATGTGTTAGAGTCTCTTTTCTACCGTTCGATTCTATATTGCAATGTTGTATTTTCCACTGGGCATTCGGCTCATTCCCTCTTCTTTATTACAACAGGTTATGTGCGGTTCCTTATTTTGAGAGCGTTGCACAAGTAAGTATTATTTTATTTTACTTTAGTAGTTAAGAATACTTGGATTCCGGGAATGCTTCCCACGGGTCCCACACGTAGGTTGATATAAATTGGAATCACATGCCAAACACGTAGAATGTTAATTAAATAAAACTGAACTAGCAAAATTATTTAGGTTGTCTCATTGCACTTCATAATTGTGAGGAGAGAATTCATTATCTTTGGGGTAAAAACTACTTGTAATAAAACGAGTTGTGAAGGCCTCGAGCGACTTGAAGTTCTTGATCGACCCGTATAGTAGCCTTTCAGGCCATTTTTGCGCTACATATCTTAGGCTAGATGGAAATATACAACACATGAGGGCGTTGTTGTGGTTCCACATGATCATCGTTTGCCTATATTGACGAACGTGGTCAATAAGGTCGGTCTTTCCATCGTATATCTTGAACCTTGGGGTTGCGAACTACTTTGGGGGCTCTTCCTACTCAATTGTCCTCTAGAAGAGGGATTACATCCGAGGGATGAGTGCTTATGAGTTCTGTGGTGGATCTAGCCTCGCGATTAGTTGGGTGTTGATCCATCTCCATTCGTACCAGACTTCAGATATTGTGTCTACGATGTCCTTTGTCTTGATTTTGCCTTATTGCGTAATGCTCCCGCTCTCGATACGAACTCCTTTATCAGGTGCGAGTTTTACTTGCCTGAGGGCCAGGCGTCCGATCACGATGCTTGCATTTATCTCCCCAGAGCTCTCGCTCTATTTTTTTCTAGGCGGCGTTGGAGACGCACCTTTTCCTCCATTAAGATGTGTGTCGCCTCCTCTTGTTGATGGAATCATTCCTAGTAAACGTAGACCAATCTCGAGATTCGAGTCGACCTAGACTGCTCGTTGCTCTGTTTTGAAGGTTGCTCTTATGGGCGGTATCGTAGACGGCGGACAACCTGACTTCTGTCCCGGTGGATCTCAGACATGGCTCTGTGTAGTGATAGTCCGCCTTATCGATTGCCCGCAACAGGTGTATTGTGACTTTGTGACGGCGAGACATCGCTTAACTTGTTGGCTTTAATTTGCTTAGTAAAAAAAATCGATTCCCACAGACGTCACTAATCGCGAGTGTAAATAATTACAATGAATGAATCCAAGCAATTGGAGCCAAATAAAAAACAAAACAATCTCACAACAAAAGGATTTTGTGGGGTTCAATAGCTACTTACATCCATGGGGTGCTTTTTCTCTTTTATTAATTTTTTATGATTCGTAAACAAAGAATTACATGTCTATTTATCCCGGGGTGATGGTTCCATTTATAGTGATAGAAGCGGTTGAGTTATGCTGAATTTCTCTCAGCTGTTGGTTGACTCGCTTCCTGATCTATGTTAATCTTCCTTGAGATTATAGATAACAAGATTGACCTCTCCATACTTATCTATTGTGGCATTAATCTTACCTCAAGTGATATGTTTCTTGTTTTCGAATTGGGCCCACTTGTGCCGCGGTGGTTTCGGTCGCTACGGTCCCCATGCCCATAGTCACATGCAAATTTGCCATCATTTCCCACTTTAATTGGCAAAATTTACTTTGCTCGATAGTAAAGAAAAATTTTCCCACAAATTTGCCATCCTTTTCAGAATTGTTTTTCAAAATTAATTTTTTGCTAAAATTGTTTTTATTTTGTTAAAAACTATTTTTTCATTATAAATTATTTTTTTGGTTGAACTTTTTTTATTTTGTTAAATCTGTTTTTTAAACTATTTTATTCCCGTCAAAACTATTTTTTTCATTAAAATTATTTTTTTCATTGTAAACTGTTTTTTTTGTTAAAACTATTTTTATTTACATTAGACCCTTCCATCATGTCCCACAACATATAAAACACTTTTTATTCTTTATCCTAATCCTTAAGGAAATTGTCAAAAAAATAATTTGCCACATGAAAAATTAATGCTACAAACAACTCTATCTGAAAAATTATAAGATTTACCCTAACAAATTTTGATTACGTGTTCACTTTTATATCAAATGGTGTCAATTATATCATTTTTATATTTTTTTAAAATCTCTTTTGATCCACAATAATAATATCTTAATTTTTAAAAACATATAAATTTATAGATACCACATACAAATTCATTTAATATCACGAAGTAAAGATCAAAGATAATTGTCCCACTCCCACATTTGTCCGCAACTATATATTGTGGAGCCATTGATATCTCCCCCTCGAAGTGAATTTTGGAAGCTTCGACTTTGTTCGCTCAAAGGTTCCGTTAATTTCGAAGTCAGGCAAAAACGTACATGCACATATAAAAACACATTGTTTTGATGGCCTTATTTGCTGGTATCAATAAATGATTTCATCGTTTCTGCTTCTCCACATCTGTCATGCGATCTTACATTTCAACAGCAAATCCCTCTCATCTAGGGTTTCTATTGTTTTGTTATAAACAACCTCGTTTTTTCACACCATCACGTCACAAACTCAGCCTTAAATCTTATTTCCATCATGTGGTAATGTATATACACTCAATGGATTAATTGGATTCTTTTATGATATGTATATATATGTTTATATCGTTATGTCTAATTTGGTGTATAACTGTTTATGCTCAGTCACTGGGATCAAGTTTTTGGACGGATGGATGTTGTGTAAGCCACAGATTTGTTGGCGTTACGGCTATGGATGAGGTAATGTTTTTGTGTTTCAAAATATAATATGATTCCCTATCACGGAATCCACGGGCAGAGATTCTTTCAGGAAAAAAAGGGATAAGTTCCACCAAATTTCATTAAAGATAAATAAATGGAACCTCACAAGTAAGTTCTGTTTATATAAGATATTTTTTAATTGATAATATAAAATAAAATTTCCTCTATAGGTTCTCTTCATGTAGGTCATGTTTGGTTGCGCAAATTGTTTGATTATGTAAATTGGTTCATTGCCAATTAGTGAATTGTAAATGAGTGGATTTGAAATGAGTTTAAATTCAATTTTATATAATGTTTGATAATCTTTGATAATCTGAAATTGATGTTAAGATTATAAGAGGAAAAAATATAAAAACAAATTAAGAGAGGGGGGAGGGGAAGGGGAAAAAAGAGGAAAAGAGAGAGAGCAACATGGACTTCATGCGACTCTTATTTCAAATAGATGCATTTTACGTTTTTTGTGAAATGATCAAATTTCAGATTTTACACATGAGCTAAATGAGACAATTAATGAATCATTTCATTAATGAAACCAAACACAATTAATGGATCAATTTGTAAATGGAACAATTGATTGATGGGTCAATCTACAATTTTAGAACAACCAAACGCCGTAGTAAATATTCGCTACGTGGTTTCTAATAGGACTTCTTTTTTCTTGAGACCTGTTGGAGCAAAGACAATTCATAGCAAAAACAATTTGTAGAGCCTATTTGACTACATACTTAGTAAATAAGATTAATTGGTAATAATCCCAAAAATCATAGAGAAAGGGGGTGATTGATATGTTCATAAATATCAAGTGCTTATTCTTTATTCCGTCAAGGGAGATGGGGGGGGGGGTCCGGTCTGACATACGTATACGTATATGTAGGGATAACAATTTGTGTTTTTGGGTCGTGTTTCAGGCCAACACGACAAGATTTTTTTGAACACGAACATGACACAACATGATTTTGTGTATTTTTAATCTAACGTGAACGCAAAGTTTAGTGTTCTAAAAGGCGCGCATAGGCGGCGCCTATGCGCGCCTATGCGTGATGCTTTTTAGATTCGCAACGCATAAGGGGTATGCGTGGGAAAAGGCGTGGTCAACGCTTTTTTAAGGCGGTCAACGAGGGTGATGCGTGCATAGGCGTGCAATGCGCGCATAAGGCGCGCTTTTTTTTCAAAATTTTTATATTGCTAAAATCATTTTTACTTATGTTTGAGTTAAAATGACGTCGTTTTGGGTAAAAAGCATACAAAAGTTTTTTTTTTTTATTTATTTATTTCTTATCTACTATACTAATCTAACCCTAACATAACAAACTAAACCCCTCCAAGAGAACCCCGATCAGACAAAACGAAAGGAAAAAAAAGAACCCTAACTTCAAGGTATGTTTTATTTTGTTCGTAATTTTGTAGGAATAAAATCTCAAATTTCAAGATATGTATTATTTTATTCAAAATTTTGATTGCATGTTTATGATTATGTTTTTTTTATGTAAGTTGTGCTTATATTTATGCTTTTATTATTTTAGAAACCTAAGTATAATTAAATATATTAAAAAAAAGGCAAAACGCCTTTTCACGCAAAGGCTTCGCCCAGGCGCGCCTAGGCTCCTAATGCTTGATGCTTGGCCTCCACGCATTGGTCACGCATCGCGCCTTTTAGAACCTTGACGCAAACCGTTTTGATAACGAAACGACTAATCAATTTCTTAAATTTAACACTCAATTAGACAGAATTATACACAATAACTCGAATAAAAACACGATTGACATAACAAGACACGATATGACTTCGTTTTCGAAAAACCTAGCACAAACACGACTTATCGTGTCGTTCTAAAATTGCCGCCCTTGCGTATATGTGTATATATATAAATAAAAATTAATTATTGTCTTTAGTTAAATTTAGAATAAAAAATCCTTTAAATGATCAAATATCCTCCTTGTAATATTTTAAAGATATTAATCTTATGTGCTAGTGTGCTACAACATTGTGAGATATTAATTTGAACTAGATTAGATGTTTTACAAGCACATTCAAAATCAAATAAAGGAATCCATATTAGAGATAATTGAAGGTGACAATAAAATATGATGAAGCGCTATTTTTTTTTTTTAATTTGTAAAATAGAAAACTATCCACCCTGGGTTGTTCCAGTGGTAAGGGGTGACACGTTTAGGCCAAAGGTTTCGCGTTCGAAACCCTCACGGATACCAGAATTTAAGCGGGGCTCATGTGAGAGGTCGAGAGGTGGACGTGTACAGTGCCCCTCCTGTTTAGCTCGCATTGGGGAGTCCAAATGGCTCATTATTGTGGAGGTTCAGGGTTATAAAAATAAAATAAAATGGAAAA
Organism: Sambucus nigra; assembly: GCA_949130495.1. Classification (NCBI taxonomy): domain Eukaryota; kingdom Viridiplantae; phylum Streptophyta; class Magnoliopsida; order Dipsacales; family Adoxaceae; genus Sambucus; species Sambucus nigra. The sequence goes on from OX422222.1 coordinate 231,796,600, forward strand.
CTAATATTGTCTCCATTGATTGGATTTCTATTTTTTACACTATTTCACAAAGCCTTAACACTTACAAAATAAACCATAGATGGAAATATATCAATACCTTTTCATTGGAATGAAGAATAAAGAAGGTAAACCCGTTAAGAGTGATGGGTTACTAAGAATGAAGTTGCATTGAAATGAAATCTTTGGCCTCTCTCTCTCTCTCTCTCTCTCTCTCTCTCTCCATCTCACACAGGCATGCACATACTCTCAAGCGTGGAGATTCAATTTCATATGAATATAGAGTGAAAGGGGGATAGTAGTAATGTTTTAAGTTATTTACTTTATTTTATTTATGGTAGTGATGGCCAATAAATGCCCTTATAAGGAAGTGTGATTTAGTTGGTATTGATGGTAACGCTAGAGGTAGAGTTAGACCTAAATTGACTTGGGAGGATATTGTAAAAAGAACATGATATCATGTGGTTTAATCAAGGATATTGTGCTTACAAAGCATAATGAAAAAATATGATTCATGTAGGCGACCCCAAATAATTTGGAAAAGATTTTGCTGAGTCGAGTTGCATATTTTATTTTAGTTGTAAAGCAGAGGATATTTCCCCCTCATATATATAAATAATATACTAGTGGTGACTCGTGCGATGCACGGTTGTGTGTAACACGTTTTGCGGAGAGAGTACCATACCGAAGAGAGCAAATATATATATATATGCATAGGAGAAGGCTCACCTACATCATGCTCTATACATCATCCATACATCACACCTAGTTGTACGCCCAAAACAAATATTTTTTCCATTTTTTTATTTTTCTCTTGAAATTAACCTTCCAAATAAACACATGTTAAAAAAATTAGGTCAAAATACATTTTATAGCTATTATAAAAAATCCACAAAAAAATCCATTAAAAACTGCTCAAAATACCTTATTTATAAAGGTCTGCGCTAGCATTTTTTGTGGATTTTTTAAAAATAGCTACAAAGTGTATTTTGACCTAATTTTTTTTAATATGGATTGATTAGAAAATTAATTTCAAGAGTAAAATAAAAAACTTGGAAAAAAGATTTCTTAGGACCTAGAATTAGGTGCGATGTATGGTGTGATGTATACATCATGATGTAGGTGAGCCTTCCTCTCTCTCTCTCTCTCTCTCTCTCTCTCTATATATATATATATATATATATATCACCTACATCATACTCTATACATCACACCGTACATCACACCTAATTCTACGCCCTTGAAAACTTTTTTTTCAAATTATATATTTTTCCCTTGAAATTAACCTTCCAATAAACCCATATGCAAAAAATTAGGTCAAAATATATTTTGTAGCTATTTTTAAAAAATCCATAAAAATCTGTTGGAGCAGACCCTTATAAATAAGGGATTTTTAGCAGGTTTTTGTGGATTTTTTAAAAATAGCTACAAAATGTATTTTGACCTAATTTTTTGCATATGGGTTGATTGGAAGGCTAATTTCAAGAGAAAAATATAAAATTTTAAAAAAAAGTTTTCAAGGGCCTAGAATTAGGCATGATGCATGGATGATGTATAGAGCATGATGTAAGTGAGCATTTTCATATATATATATATATATATATATATATATATATATATATATATATATTTGCTAAACTTTTTTTGTGATACAATCTTTATCTATATATTTTGTGGAGAGAGTAAATAATGGTATTTTAATTTTCACCCCTATTCTTCATAGCAAGGCGCTTTCATTGTATTAACAAAACTATATTTTATTTTCACCCAATTTTTTTCTCCATGCCCCTAAAAGGATTTTCAAGTTTAATTAAAATGGGTTATAGAAAGACAAATGAGGTTTAAATAAAAACACCTTAAACAAATATGTTTGTGTGACTAATGTAAATTAGCAGTAACGATAACAAACGATACTATAAATTTTGTAACTTCAATTATAACTAAGAAAAAATGAATATGTTGATGCAACGACTTTGAAGAAAATTGACATACAAAAATGATTGAAAAATGAAAAATAATAATAAATATTTTAAAACGAAAAGAAATGTAAATCATAATATAAAAGCAAACAATGAGATAATTGACTACCTATTTATATACAATTAAGTACATTATATGTAAAAGCATAAACTTAAAAAATAATTATCCATGTTACCAACAATGCTATGCTAGTTAAAGATAAAATCTTAAAATTGTGCACACATAAACATAAGTCATCAGTCCTTAAAGAAAAGGAAGGTTACATTTAAATGATCAAAATAAAAAGATGATTCAAAAGTAATATTTTTTGGGTCATTTAGATTTTGGAGTATGTTTATTATTGATTATTCTTAGTTGGATACCATAGTTTTCAATATTAATGAATGGGTAAAACAATCTGTTAAAATTTGAATTAGATGTTAGTCTCTCTCTCTCTCTCTCTCTCTCTCTCTCTCTCTCTCTCTCTCTCTCTCATACACACAGAGACACGCACACATAAACTTTATATATATATATATATATTAGAATAGTTTTAATTTTGAATATAAAAAAAACTTAATATCCTGAATATTAAAAAAATATTATTCTATTTTTACTGTTTTTATAAAAAATAAGTTATTTCTAATGTTATTTTTAATTTGGATATTTTATAACATTTAGAAAATTTAAAATAATCATAAAAAACATAATATTCTAAATATTAAAAAAAAGTAATATTCAGAAATTAAAAAAAAAACATAATATTCTCTTTTTTATTATTTTTTGTTTTAAATATTTAAAAAACTTAATATTTTGAAAATAAAAATCTGTTATTTTATTAAGGTACTTTTATTCAAAATCAAAACGGAACAAACTTTATAAAGGTACATAAAAAATATATAAACACAACTTTCATGAATATAAAATTAAAAAAACATGAAATGTAGCGTCCATTTCGTCTATTAATTCCTTAAATACACACAACTTCAAATTCAGCTATTTCTATAAAAAAAAATGCACATCAGAATAAGAATAGGAAAAGAAGATGAAAAAACACATAGCAGTTTCACAATGAAAATAAACTAAACTTGTAGAAAAACACTATGAAAAAAACATTAAAAATTGCAGGACCACCTTTAATCGTTATTGTATTTTTCAACATGTTGTAGATGATCAATGAGATCAAGACTTTCAATTGGAACAACATCAATAAATGGGACTTAGATAGGCTTTTAACTGGAACAACAACAGCTAAAAATTAAAAAATATATATACAAAACCAAAACCAAAATAATTTACAATTCAAATCTACAAATGTTTCATTGTATTATCAAGTAGCAAGCCATTAGAGATCCATGCTGACTACGATTTTAGCTACCTACTAATAGACTATCAACACCTAAAAAACACGTCTTAAATATAGAAACAAAAAACAAATAAAACAGTAGTTGTAAAAATACAAAAAAGTAATAAAAACAACTAAAAATGTTGGATGTAAAATCAAAATATTAGAATAGGACACATTCACCCAAAAAAAGGACTCGGACACGGTGTGGTACTATATTTAAAAAGAATATTATATAACAGTTTCGTTTGTATAGACATACCCGATGTTACTTCTCAAGGGTATCGTTATTCATTCTTCATGTTCATATCTAGTTGGTTGTTCTAACTTCTATTATTTTACATGAATAAGCTAATAATGTAAGAGAGAGAGAGAGAGAGAGAGAGAGAGAGAGAGAATAAGCTAAGAACTTAAATTTCCTTAACATTAAGTCATCTCACAGGTAGTAGAGAAAAACCGCCACTGCGAGAAAAAAAATTAAATTTTCACAACGATTCGACCAAGGGTCTGGGGTTAGAGTCATCAAACAGGAATAGGAAAAAAAAGTACCCAAACTCTCAGCACAATCTCCTCCTTGCAACAAAAAAGCATTCCCTATGGCAGCTTCGCTAGGCCTCTCCTCCAAACTCCCGGCCTCACCCGCAAACACGATGGGTGGGAACGCATCTAGAGTTTCCTTTATCTTCTCATCTTAATGGGTTCTTACACCTGCTTCTGGCATAAAAGTAATTTGGGCAAAAACCTCATCTGAGTCTTGTTCAGCCTACACAAAAACCAATTCTACCCAAATCAATCACTCTCATAATTCAATTCAACCCGGTATTTTATTCGGTGACAAACTCACAATAATAACACATAATAAGTTATAACCCATAAATAACCCCCAAATTCCCAACTTTCCCAGACTTTCTCAGCAACTAAACAGTGAAAGTAACATACCAGCAACTTCTTTCAATGAGTGTTTCGGCAACTTCTTTTACTTCATGAATTTGCTCTTGATCAGCTTTAGTTATTACGGGCTCTCTTCCTGATTTGAGAACAATCGTGTGGTACAAAAAACCTAGCACGTGATCTTCGTTTCTAACATGGGCTTGCGATAACTCTTCCATCGCTTTAAATGGAGAAACTTGCTTACAGAGTGCCATCAGCATGGAAAAAAACGTACTATCTGTTAAATTTAACGATAAAAGTTGAATCTCCAACACCGTTCTCAATATAAAGAGTGGGATTTGATTCTCTTGCATAAAGACATCTCTAAGAATGGAGTTATTTTTTGTCAAAGGTACCCCACTTTGCAAATCTCTCTCTCCAATGGTTCTAACAACCCCAAACTCTCTTATTTCCACAAAATCCCTCACCCCTTCTCTAAAACCCAAATCTAGATCCAGATCCATCCAACCCGTCTTTGCTCTCCATTCGGTAGACCCTTCCAAAAATAATCCAACAGCGGTGAAGGCGATTTCTACTGCACAAATAGTAACAAACCCAAAAACGGTTTCGACCATGGGTCCAAAGCTTTAGAGAGAGAGAGAGAGAGATGTAAAGTGGGTACCTTTGAGAAAGTGGGATTGGGTACCTGAGGAGGGAGAGTTGCGGAGGGCTTTGGTAAGGGAGGTTGTGTGTGTGCCGCTTCAAGGGGGTGTCTAGTAAGACCCGTGGTTGTTGAGGAGGATATTTTGGCTAATTACCTTATGAAATAAAGAATCATTCTTCCATGGTTTGTGTGTATGAGAGCGGAAAGAGAGATGCAAGTGTTTTCTTTCTTAGTGGAGAGGTTTTATACGATGATGCAGGCATTATGGAGGGCAAATGGCAGTTTGAAAAGAGTCGTGGATGGATTGATATTCATAAGTTACGGATTTGATGGACGCCTGTATTTGGTTACGGATTTTATGTGAAAACCTCTTATATAGACACCTGTATTTGCTTGATGTAAAAAATTCAGAAATATGAGAATTTAGGATTGAAGTTTTTGAGGCTTTTGGAAGCACGACTACATACGTATATATAATAAGATAAGCTTTCTGTGAGTTCATGACATATGTCACCATTATTGTGATGTTCTCAATGTTTGACCATTTCGCTAGTAGTTAGGATATAAGGTGAATATTCCCCATCACTCCATATATATAACCCGTTTATTGGGGGAAAAACATCAAGTATATTATAGAGATTGTTCATCTTGGTTAATGTGCTTTTTTTATTAGCGTCATTGATGACGTTTATGTCATTTGGCATGAGAGTGAGGTTAATATTACATCAATGGCATTGTAGGTGTCTATTGTTGTTATCTTAGAGCATATGAGTGCTCTCATCGCTCCTGTTTTGTTGTCGTCTGCCTCTGATACATCACCCGCACCCTTGTGACCGTCGCGCCAACGAGCTGACTCCTCGAAATGAAACCCAACAACCATGCTTCCGTTGCTAATCGACCTTAAAGCTGCCACTGAAACTTCTCCTTGAACCACCAGGTACACCCCATGCCTTTGATCCCCAACTTGGGCAAGTAAACTTTTAAATCATAGATCACCGATGGGTCCTTATCGAAGTGAAATAATAGCGACTCCGAGTCCTAGGGGATGGAATCCAACTTGCGAGGCATTTGATAGGGCGATGGCAAACATGAACCTTATGGGTACTAACTTAACCTTATGGGTACTAAACCAAGAGGTCACTCACAGTTAAGTCTGACTAGAGAACAAAGAGAGATTTTTTGGTAAAGGACAACTATCCCTTAGGGTCATTGGAGGAAGCTAACCCTTGTCGCATTGTTGTGTTGAGAGCCCGACAAAGGTAGTTAAAACCGAAGGATGGCATGTGGGATGCAATTGCAAGCAGACGATAAAAAAGGGACGATAAAAAAGGGTAAAAAGGGGTGATACCCTGCTTCACTAATTTAAAGAGGTTGGAAGGGAGAAGTTATGGTATTTTGGGTCATGATAAGGTATTTCTTGGCCTATGTAAAGCGTTGGTGGTTTATGAGGGGTGGTTTCTACCTCTGTCGTTCATTTATATTTCTTTAGCCATCTTTGTTGGAGGCGAAGGTCGTCAACCCCTAGTGAATTGACACGGGTTTCCTAAGTTTGCAATGTTAGAGATTTAAAAACTACTTTTAGACTTGGTTTTATCACCGTCATTAGTTTATATGATTTGCAATTTACATTTAAAAGAATGCAGGACTATAACCTCGGACAATCCTCTACCAATACTAACTTTAAACATCAACGGGGCAAATAAAACCAACAATATAGCAAAAAACAACTTTCCTGTTTTTTGTTAATTTACTTAACTTTCTTTAATCTCAATTTAGTTCTCTTTCATTTTTTTTCGATTTTTAGAATTAAAATTAGGAGTTGTTGGATTTGGGGAAGTAGATGAAGTGGGGAAGGAGGGTTTTGTTAGATTTATGAGATTAACAATTTACATAATAAGGAAGATGAAGAAGAGAGAAGAAGAAGAGAGAGAAGAGAGAAATCAACAAAAGAGGGAATGAAGAATGGATACCTTCATTCTCCCCATCACTTTCTATTTATATTATTAAGTTTAAGATATTACATAAGTACCGTGCATAGTTTGAATATAACACAACACATCATATAACTATTGCAAATAAGACCCGACAACACTCCCCTTCAAGATGGTGCAAAGATATATATCATGCCCAGCTTGACCAACAAATGTTGAAACAAATTTTGCTCACGTCCTTAGTCAAGACATCAGCCACTTGATCAGTCGTGTTGACATATGGAGTATAAATCAATCCAAGACGAAGCTTATCCTTGATAAAATGTCGATCAACTTCAATGTGCTTTGTCCTGTCAAGGGTAACTCAACTCATCTGTCAAGGGTAACCCAACTCATCTAACATGGTTCGTAGTCACATCAACTCGCACACTCCATGTGCCATGGATCCGAACTCGACTTATGCACCGGATTTAGCTACTACAAATTGTTTGTTGCTTCGCCATGAAACACGATTTACCTCCAACAAAGGTGCAATATCCCGAAGTGGATCGCTGATCAATGACGAATCCCTTCCAATCAATATCAATGTAAGCTTTAACACTTAAGTGTAATGTTGTCCAATTAATATTCCCTTCCCAGGGGAACTCTTGAGCTACAAAGGACATGATACACAACTTCTAGATGCGTTGTTCTTGAAGTATGCATAAACTAGCTTATCACACTAATATCATAAGCAATATCCGGGGGTGTAAGAGAAAAGTAAATAAGTCACAGAACCAAACGCTGAAATCTTCCCACATCAGCTAATGGCTTTCCATTCGTATCATTGAGCCCATGGTTATGCTCAATGGGGTTATCAACAGGCGTCTCCGAGTTTACCCGTTTCAGTCTACATATCTACCGCATACTTTTGTTGACAAATAAACACTCATTTCTTAGATTTGTACACTTTGATGTTAAGGAAGTATCTCAATAATCCGAGGTCTTTAACCTCAAACTCAGTTCCCAAGAATGTCTTCATTGCTTGTATCTCTTTCGGATCATCTCTGGTGATAACAATATCATCAATATATACAATAAAGGTAGTAGTGCAATTTTGGTGCCTCTTGATGAAGAATGTATGATCCGCCTGACTCTGTGTGTATCCTACTCTTTTCACAACAGTGTTGAACCTCTCAAACCAAGCACGTGGAGAATTCTTAAGCCCATACGAGGCCTTCTTTAGTTTGCACACTAAATTCTGTCCATCAGCAAGCTTGAAACCAGGAGGCATCATCATACACTTTTACCTCTAAATCGTCATGAAGAAAGACATTCTTTATATCCAATTGATGCAAAAGGCGAAGACAAATTAGCTGCCAAGGAGAGAAGAACTTGTATGGAATTCATCTTGGCAACCAGAGCACACTTCTCCCGATAATCAATTCCGTAGATAATCAATTCCATATGTCTAAGTGGTTATATCTCTCAACTTTTCCATCAGCCTGAAATTTAAATGTGTACACCCATTTGTAGCCTACTGGTTTCTTTCTTTTGGGAATAGAACAATATCCCAGGTTATATTCGGGCCTTCATTTTCTCAAACATGGCTTCCTTCCACTGGTTATGACTAAGGGCAACTGAAACACTAGAAAGAATTCAAAACAGACGATACAGAAGAAGTGAAAGCATGATATGTAGGAGATAAGGCATCATAGGATACAAACTGAGATATAAAATGTTTTGTACAATCACGAACAGCCTTACGAAGAGCAATAAAGACATTAAGATCGAGTGAGGGATTGCCTAGATCAAGGCATACCTCTTGGTTTTGGGGTGAGACAATGCCTTGTTTTCTATTTCTAGTATGTTCAAGTATCTCCTTTGCCTGTTGCAAATCACTAGTGTCAGTGGTAATAGCTATAGATTCCCCGTGAGTAGGTATATGCTCCTCCTAATTATGAAACTCCCACGTGTAGGAACAAGTAATGGAATGGGACATGAGTTCTCTATACTTATCATCTCCCCCTCTCCCCCTGTAGAGAATCTCGAATAGTAAGGGAAAAAATTACCGACTCAAAGAATGTGACATCCATGGAGACAAATCGACGAAGGGTAGTAGGATTATAACACCGATACCCCTTTTGAGTGGCAGAATATCCAAGAAACACAAATTGGACTGCCTTTGGATTCATTTTGTCCTTCCGATGATTTATGTAACATAGCAAACACACCCAAACACATTGGGAGGAGTAGTGCACAAATGGAGTGAGGGTGTAAAATAGGGACCGGTGATTGATAGCCGAGAACTCGAGAGGGCATTAAATTAAATAAATACGTCGCGGTTAACGTTGCATCGGCCCAATATGATTTAGGTACCCCCATATCTTTGAGAAGGGAACGACACACCTCTGTAACATGATGATGTTTTCTTTCAGCTACATCATTTTGTTGTGGGGTATCAACACATGAGTTTTGATGGACAATCTCATTATCAGGAAAAAGGAGTTAAGGCCACCACGCATAAATTCCCCTCCATTATCGAATCGGAGGATCTTAAGGGGATACTTAAACTGAGTACGCACCATCTTATGACATGTTTGAGAAATAAAATGAACTTCACTTTTAGTTTTCATAAGATAAAGCCAAGTATAGCGACTAAAGTCATCAACAAACACAACAAAGTGTCTAATACTAAGTAATGAAGTAGTTGGTTCAGGACCCCACACATCAGAATGAAGAAGCTGTAACGGAGTTTTAGTTTCATTAATACTAATAGGATTGAGAACACGACATTGTTTTGGGGGAACACATGCTTAATAATTTAGCTCAAAAGGTGCAACAGATGCAAATTTAGGGAGTACGCGTTTCAAAACAGGAATATGTAAATGTCTTAGTCTATTATGCAATTGCATTAACAAATATTTATTGTTGCTACTGTCCCCAACACTAGTTTGATTTGCAACATAAGAAGATGGCCTCGTGTCCAACAAATATAAGCCACTGTCTTCACATTCACTTCTAACTGTCTTCCTTGTGTCCAAACCCTGAAAGAGACAGTGAGACGGAAAAAAGGTTACACTACAATTTAAGCTTTTGGTAATGTGACTGACAGAGAAAAGATTCTTGGTAAGCTTTAGAGCATGAATAACAAATGATAGGGTAATATTAGAAGAGATAGTAATTGTGCCCTTCCTCGTGATGGAGGATAAGGATCCATCCACTACTATAATCTTATCCCTACCAGAACACACATCGTAGGAGGAGAAACCGAATGCCATACGAGGCGTGATCAGTAGCCCTTGAATAAATGATCCTAGGAAGCCCATTAGATGAAGCGGAAACATGATTTGCCGAATGAGAAGTACTTGTCAAAGCAAAATTAGAGGCAAAATTGTGATGAAAATCAAGTTAAGTTAACATCTATCGGAGATACGAAACATCTTTCTTGGTGAATTGTTCCTGGCCCAAGAACGACATGATCAATAGGTGTTGGAGGCTCATTAACTATTGTATGGGCAACAGATGGACAACGAAATGGGGCACTGTTGTATGTGACAGTTCCATCAATATGGTCAATCATTCTTCTACCTGTGATATGCATACGCGCTGGTTGAGCCCATTGCATATAATTTGTCTCATCTAGCCTAACAGTGGTGATACACGGGCTTGGATGATGATCATTGTTACTACCCATTGTTGGAGTAAGAATTGATGAAGACCCAGCTCCTCCGAAGCTCACCTCTGAACTAGACATGATCTTAAAATGTTTTTGGTTATACACACCTCAAAAACAGAACAAGTGCGTAGAGAACTACCTCTCTAGCACAAAACAACAACTTATATGGTAATCTGAAACTACATACAAACTTTAAAAAACAGCGAAGCAATTCATATTTGATTCATGTACTACAAAAAACACCGGAGTGACGCATATACCTGAATCGCGTCTGTGTGTAGGTGACAAAATGTCAGTTATGCTGAAGCGGTGGATAAGATCAATAGTGTAGTTGGTTTAAGAGAGGTGAATGCAGCTATGGGGGTAGGTGGCTTCAAGGCCAAGGAAGTAGGAGAGGGGGTTGGGGTCATTTAGCTCAAATTCCTTGCCTAAGTTGGTAATGAAGGAAGTGAGGAGGTGTGGAGTGTTGTCAGTAAGAATGATATCATCCACGTACCATAGAAGGTAGAGATCCGCATACTTGGATTTGTAGATGAATAAAGAGTTATCAGCACGACTCTGAGTGAACCCGTACTTGAGAAGTAGTTACTGAGCCTCGGGAACCAGGCACGGGGGGCTTTTTTAAGGCCATATATGGGAGGGCAAACTTGATCAGGATGTGCAGAATCGCAGAATCAGTGAAGCTAGGAGGTTGACTCATCTCATTTAGACAATCTCGTCAAGGATCCCATGGAGAAAGGAATTTTTTACATCAAGTTGATGAAGAGATCAGCCCTGTGAGATAAGAAGACTTAGAACTGTGTGAAATGTAGTGGGCTTGATGATCGGACTGGAAGTTTCCTCGAAATCAATACCGGCCTGTTGGTGGAAACCCTTTGTAAGCAGGCGAGTCTTGTGGCGCTCAATGGAACCATCAGCACGACGCTTTAGCTTAAACACCCATTTGCAGCTGACTACATGTTGAGCAGGATCTCGAGGAACAAGAACCCAAGTAGAGTTCTTAAGTAAGGCATAAACTTCGTAGTCATCGTCTGACGCCATTCGGGAATGCGGAAGTCTTGAGAGTAACATGTGGGTTCGGAGGTAGGGGAGGGTAAGTGAGCCAAAAGGGTTTTGGGAAGGAGATATCTGATTGTGCCATCTGTTCGGTGGAGGGGCTTATGGGTATCGTCTTGTTATCGGGTGATCATGGAATGTCAGGTGGAGGCAGAGGAGGAGGGAATGTCTGCAGGGTTGGAGGGAGGAGCAGGGGTGTTTGGAGCTGGTTGGGTGGAGCGACGGTGATAGTGTGGAGGATAGGGTTCATGAGGAGAAGGTCGAGGAATGGGTGAGGGTAAGGAGGGGGAAGGTGCGGAAGGGGCGGAGGGATAAGGGGTACTGATGCATAGGGAGAAGGGGTGGAGGTGGGGGTAGCAGTAGAGAAGGGAAAATGGTGTTCATTGAAACGAACATGTCAGCGTATGTAGACACCACCTGTCGAGCGATCCAAATGACGATATCCTTTTAGTTTGTTAGTGAAATAAGCACCCAAATACAGATTAGAGGCACAACAAAAAACTTGGAGGTCGGAGTTCGAGGGGGAACACCCATAGAGACGGAAGAAGGGGGAAGCCCAATTAAAACGGGAGAAGGGAGGCGATTGATAAAATGAACAGAGGTGGAGACACTTTCAAGCCAGTGGCAGCCGGGAACATGACTAGAGAAGAGAGTGCGGGACATATCCTAATGTGACGATGCTTTCGTTCAGCAAGACCATTCTGTGCAGGTGTGTGAGGGCAAGAAAGACGACGGTGAATGTCGATGGACGTGCAAAATTCCTAAAAAGGCCCCTCATATTCTCTCCCGCCATCACTTTGAAATTGTTTGATGGAGGTGGAGAATTGTGTTTGTGTGTATGTGACAAAATGCTTAAAGTGCATAAGAACTTTTAATTTACGTTTCATAGAATATAACCAGGAAAAATGAGTATAATCGTCAGTAAAAAGTACAGAGTATTTGTAACTAGAGACAAAGAGATTAGGAGATTACCAAACATCAGAATATATTAAAGAAAAGGAGCAACACTTTTTATTTCATTTGATTGGGGAAAGGGGAGGTGTGTAGATTTTTCCAAGGCACACCCCTGACAAAAGGAAAAACTAGTCTTAAAGGTAGGAGATAAAAATTTATGCGAGCCTAAATAATAGATGACTTTAGCAGAGGGGTTGCCAAGTCGGGGTGGCCAAGTCTGTGATGTCACAATGTAGAGGAACTGTGGGAGGCAGAGAGTGCTTGAACACGGGATGGAAGAGTAGGAAGCTTATAGAAACCATCCTTACATAGGCCCTGATAAAGAAGAGACCCCGTAGTGAGATCAAATATATAGAAATGATGGGTATTAAAAGCACACAAAACTTTATTATCTTTGTAGAATTGAGCAATAGTTAATAGATTCTTGTGCATGGAAGGAACAACATAGACGTTGTTAAGATAAAAAGAGGAAGAACTAAGAGGAAGTGCCATGTTACTTGTACAAGTGATGGGGAGATGTTACTTGTACAAGTGATGGGGAGATGATCACCATTGTCAAGTTGAATGGTGTGGTCCAGAATAAGGATGACGTTGCTGAAGGAGCGTAGGATTGTCGATCATGTGGGTGGAGGCTCCGGTGTCTGGTCCTGGGCTAATAGGAAGGCCGTGGAGGTTGGGCACTAATGGCTGGGTAAAGGTAAAGAGGCGGGAGCAAGTGCGGGCTGAGTGACCAAAGCCAAAACAGAGTTGGCATGGGGCCATGAGTTGCTGTGTAGGACCAAATCCAAGAACGCCAGACTGAACGTAACGGGTGTTGTTGGTATAGAAATGGTTTGGGGTCCGTCGTCCTTTTTAACGGAAGTTGTTGTTCTGATAGGTGGTATGAGAAGGAGGGGCATGTTGAGAGGTTAAGAGGGCAGCAATTGGGGTGATGTGAGTGGACTTGTGGTGGGCCTCATAGGTGAGCAAATGAGACCAGAGTTTGGGAAAGTCAGGGAGAGCATCAAATCTCTCAATGGCTGACAAGAATCTCGAGCTCAGGACCAGACCCTTTAGAACAGATTTGTGTTGGAGGCAGGTTCACCAATAGTGGCAAGAGCATCAACAATGGACTCGACTTTCTGAAGGTAGTCCGTAATGGAGCGGCCAGACCCTTTAGAACTGAGTTAACAAGATCTGTGTTGGAGACAGATTCACCAATAGTGGCAAGATCATCAACAATGGACTTGACTTCTTGAAGGTAGTCCACAATGGAGCGGGTGTCGCGAGTGAGACTTGTGAGCCTTTTTTGGTGGAGAGAGGCATTTGCGACTGACTTTTGAGAGAAGTGAGTCGTAATAATGGCCAAAGATTCGGCAGATGTTTAGCCATCCAATCACAGTGGCCAATAGAGATTCAAAAAGAGTAATGGAGATGATACGTACCAGAGTTTTGTCAGCACTGAGCCAGGCGGTGCATTCTGGTTCAAAGGTGAGATGAGGATAAGAGCTATCAACAAAACGAAAATAATCTTGCCCATAGAGAAAGACTTCAATTTGTGGGACTATAAAATAAAATTGTCATCGGTTAGTTTGACTGTTATAAGAAGGGTAATGTTGGGGATTGGATACGAGTAAGAGGGTTTTGGGCAGAAGAGATTTCTTTAGTATTGATTGACATGGTTGGCGCTGAAATTGCGAAAGAGTAGTTTTTTTTCTTAGTCTGAGATAATGGGCTATCTTGTAAACAATGTTACGATAAATAATAACCCAATGAACAGTAACACGGTGAACAGTACCGGGGTGAATAGTACCACGAAGATCAGTACCGTGGAGAAGAGGATAAGAGGGAGAAGGTGGTGCAGTGTGGTGGCTGCGCTGTGGTAGAGGGAGGAGCTACCTAGAAGAGCTGATACTATGAAAGAATTGGTAAATTGAATTTCCTTGTCTTTCTTCCTATACATATAGCTCTTGCAATCTCTATAAAGTGAACATACAAGCATGATTTATGCATTAGAATAAGCCTAAGATTGTCAATACAACAATGATTCCCATAAAATATGACATATTTTAAGGAACATGTTTCAAAGGAACATGCCTCCATGTTTTAAGGAACATGTTTTATGGAGTTTTGACAAAGTATGCTATCCAATCTAGTAATTTATTATTATGGAAGGAATTTTTTGGTTGCATCTGATTGAATTTACTAAATATATGAAAGAAAAAATAATAATATTTGACGTAACCCAGGGTATCCGTATCTTACATATCGGAAAAATCATGTATCTCGTGTCCTGAGTTGTGTCGTATCTCGTAACGCGTGTTTAGTCTGTGAATTCTTAGATCATGGGCGGTGTCGTCTCTAGTAGCCAATATTTCCAGTCCTAACTGAGATAGTTAAAAATCGAGTATCTCCGATACCACGGTTCTGAACTGCGATTAACTCCAAGTTAAAAAATTCAATGATCAATAATAATTACCTACCAATCAGTACGTGTGAAGTAAGATGATCTAGGGCTTCCAATGGTTTGTATTTGATTTCTGTTGTGATTTTCTTAGGGCAGTTAAGTACTGTGGGTTGCAACTTGCACATTCTACTCCAATTATTTACAAGTATTAAAAATTTAAAACAATGGTTAAATATGGGTGGTTGTTTTTTTGAATAGCTTGAGTATGACCCAAATATATTCATAATCCTTTAAACTATATTAAATTTTAACATTCATGCCTGATTATCTGTATACATATGTTTTTGCAACTCAACAAAGCCTTTTCCCAATTATTTGGGGTCGGCTGTATACACATGTATTTGCAATATATTTATTCGTCTGTGTATTGTGGGTAGTAAAGTTTATCATGTTCTTCATTTCTTTTGGATATGAACATAGTTTGTATACCCTATGCTTCGATTCATTTTTGCCAACGAATTAAGGCATTTACCATGTTCTCTCGTTGACTGGAATTGAAATGAAAAAGCAACTAGAATTTGGACTTCTGTTTCATGTTTCTTGTCAAATCAGTTCGAGTGAAGCTATGCAATGCTGATGCCCTCTCTTTCACAAATAAACTATTTTCATGCTTCATAGTAGTGCATTTAATGTGTTTCATTACCTTCTTATATAGGATTCAGCGGGTAGTTCCCCGTTTAGTGACTGGGTGGGAAATGAGGAGGCTGTTGGATACTCATTTTCATCAAGTGAAGGTGAAGAAAGTGATGGAGAAGTTATGTTAAATTCATTATCTGATGTTGATTTGCCTAGTGTTAAGGGGAATTCTCACCCAACTGATGATGCTCTGACTGTGACTGCCCATCGGCTTGCAATGATGGGGCGAGCTCGTAGGAAAAGCAGGTAAGAGCACCTCCTTAGTTATATATATACTGGCTTCATTTTTATTTGATTTCTTTTATGCTTTATAATTTCTCTTTATTAGATAGATGGTTTAGAGCCTGCTTTCCTTTTTGAGTTTTGTTAAGTGAAGATCTTCTTTTTTTCTTTCTCGAGTGTTGGAAATGAAATTGCTAGAGTCTACAAAATGCTTTAGAGAAAGAAAGATTGGGAAAAGAGAACCAAAATAAATTGGTTAATGCTCACACACTTAATGGAGTCATTGCTTCTTTCAGAAAATTTCGTAGCAACTAATCGAAAAATATTCCTTAGGCTTCTTTGGCATTTGGGAAAAGGAAATTTGAGAAATTTTGTTGGATTAATTATTATAGTTTCTTCACTTGAACTGGGCATGGCACTCTGTTGATGATAAATCTTCACTTAAATTAAGTCACTGTCTTTAAAAAGGGGTTGCAGACACCAGATTCATACCTGTGATGTAATGTACATCATTAATTAACTTCGTAATTCTAAAATTCCATTGATGAGAGAAACATAAATAAAATCTATTGGTAGATAATCTTTTTCCAATCTCTGTGGATATTAGATACCACTATCTCTCGTAAAGCACCTATTGCAGATGACCAATGGGATGCCAATCCATTATCTCAGCAAGTAAAAAGGAAGGTAATGATCATTAAAAAATCAGTTTTCCTTTGTCCAAACGCCCCAAGCAGTAGTAATGATACCACTTTTTCCAGGGAATCATACCATCATTTCCTCTATGAAATCCCAAAAACTTTTGGAGGAATGTCTTCTATATAAACGTAGGACAGACCAATTCCATTCAAATATCCCAAGCTACCCCACCTTCCAGAGGTGCCAAGCATCTGGGAAATTCTAGAAAAAATGAGCTTCTCTAACTGAATTTGAACAGTTAGTTCAATTTCAAGATTGGGCTTAGAACCTGGCAAGATTAATATGTAGGTCATATTAAATTAAAGTATCAGAATGGGTCATTACTGTTGTTTATTATTGTTTAAGTATTTTATTTTATTTATTTATTTATTTATTTAATCTTTATCCCAGTTGCAAATGGTATTTTTGTAATTTGGTTGGACTGCTGGCTCTACAATGCTGTTATTTACTTATGTTATGCTTCAGTTGTCAATGCTATTCTTAGTAAGTTTGTTTGCTGGAGTAGAAAGAACCTTTGATGTTGGTCATGTTCCAAGGAACACCTCCTACAAGGCGTCATACCTCATTTGATGTTGGGCAGCACTGCGTATAATTGATATATGGTGTGTTTTGGTTATCTAAACTTCAAAAGCTTGTGATTCTGGGATTTGATTAGGGGAGCATGGCTGTGTGATTATACATTATGGACTAAATTGGGTATGATTGACATGTCTGGTCAGGCTAGTTAAGGATTTGGTCTTGGAGAAAAGGTTGGGAAATGGTAGAAAACTTGGATTTTGAGAGGATACTTGGAGAGGAGATTCTAGTTTTAGTAATTTATTTAAGATTCTTTTGTGTTTCATCTAATCCTAACAGGGGCCTTTGATTCATTCCTCTCTTGGAATTCACCTTCCAATTTCTTGTGGGATATTACTTTTAAACATAGCCTTAAGGATAGAGAAATTCTTGAGTTTACTTCTCTTTTGGGATAGTTAGAAGCGGTTAATATCTTAAGTAAATCTTCTGGTAGGAGGGAATTATTGGGGAATTCTTCTGGGATGTTTTCATGCAAATCCTATCTTGATATTCTCATTCATTCTCCACCCCTTCCATTATTGGTCCGTATAAAATGATTTGGAAAGGAGATGGACCTTCAAAAGTCCAGTTTTTTCATGGTTGGCAGCCATGGTAAGGTGAATACACGTGATTTGTTTTGAATAATCTGTTTTGGCGTATTATTCGCAAGAACAATGAAAATATTGATCACATGCTTCTTTATTGTGAGCTGGCTAGTTCTTGTTGGGCAAAGATTTGCGAGGAGCTTAATGTGGTAGGGACTGTCCCTTCATTTGGCTTTAATGGTTGAGCATTGAAATTATGTTTGAAGGGGAGTGTAAAAATGCAAGAGCTATTTGGAGATGTATTGTGTTATCCTTGGCTTGGAACATTTGGAAGGAAAGAAATAACATAATTTTGGAAGGAAGAAATATGGGAAGTCATTAAATTTTATGTTTCATTATGGATGTTGACCTCAATTTGATTTAAGGGATTCCCCATTTCATAATTGATAAATAATTGGGCTGCATGTGTGTTATAATTGGGATGAGTTTGGCTGATTTTTGGGGCGAGGGTCAAATTTTGAGCAGATTTTGATGCTTGGGCTGGTTTCAGAATATGGGCAGCCGTGTTTCAAGAGTGGTCGCTTTGTTATTTTCTTTCTGATCTTTTTGGACAGATTTATTTGGTTGTTCTCTGTCTTTCTTTTAGTTACGAAACCTCGTAAAATCCATAAATAGATTGACAGTTCTAATATAAAAATCATGGGAATAAAAAAACAATTAGTTTCATTCTCAACATAACGAGATAAATAAAAAAAATGATTTAAGTAAATACAATACGAGATAATGAAATGCTGAATAAATTAAAACATCTTTGATACCATCCGAATTACAATAGTTACAAATTCCAACTTTGTAATATAATATATCTCAATGTCTCAAGGTTCAACTCCGAATAATAAATACATCTCGTACAAATTTCTTACTCGGAATATTTGAAATACACTGACTGATAACTGAAATATAAATGAATACGGGAATGTAAAGTAGCTACAATGCTTGAAACCTACATCCTAGGAATGGTAAATAAAACTGGTGCCGGAGAAACTCCTACAACGAGTAGCTCAATTACGACCTAAGACCTGTTAACCCTCGCAAGTCTACAATGCTTAAGAATATAACTATATTTGGGCCACAATAATAATAACACATCTTCCTCCATTATTAAGTTGATTTTAAGTTATTTAATTTACCCCAACCCAAACAACCTAAAGGTATTAATCCCAAACCTGAATGAGATTCATGTGATAGAATTACGTCTTTTAATTCAATATTGTTTACTTTAACGATCTTTATTTCATCTATTTTATTAAAAATCTCTTACTATTAGATAATCTCTTACATTAATGGAATATCACTTACTAAACATTAAACATTAGAGTCTCATACATTAACAATCTCAATTTATGAATCTAAATGTATATCTCTAGTGTATTGGACTTTAATATTCTGGAGTCACAGTTCAGTATATACGTCTCTATACATCTCTAGTATTACTCCCGAGTCATGATGTATACATCTCTAGTATAATCATCTCCATATACAACAAATGCAAGAATCACATAATCCAGAATAGAAATATCCATACTCAACTCGCTATAGATCATATGGGTTATGCTCAAGTCAGAAAATATAAGTGCCAAGGCCTATCCCTAATGCCTTTGAGGATCGCTCGTGTACTAATAATAGGTATAGCTATAGGTAGGGCTGTAATACGAACTAAGCTATTCGAGAACGACTCGTGTTCGTTTGAATAAAAGTTCGTTCAAGCTCGACTCGTAAAGTAAACAAAGTTTAAAACAAAATTTTTTGCTCGTTACCGTTACGAGATCGGATCGATTACAAATAATCGTACGAAAATAGTGTAAAAAAATTAAGCTACTTGAGCTCGGCTTGTGTTCGTTCGGATAAAAGCTCGTTTGAGCTCAGCGCGTGAAGTAAACAAGCCAAGTTTGAACACATTTTTAAGCTCGTTAAGATTTTCAAGCCAAACTTGATCATCCTACCGTTCGGCTCGACTCGACTCTTTTACACCCCTTGCTATAGGGCATTCCAGCCCTATAACCTCAAAACAATGGGAAATCACTACGCCATCAACGTACAAGCCACATATCCAAGGCTATACGAGAGGATCTTGTCCCATTGTCCCCACTCGGTGGACGGGTACCTCAACACAAAGGATCGGGGTGAATGGGTGCTGGTAAAGCCCGTCTCAATCGCTAGGGTACCAAGCGCGGTCAACCTCGAACGACCCCAATCAAATCCTTCCTAGTAGGTCACCCACAGAGCGCGCATAAGCCTATGGTATGATTGACACATAAGTCAAACAAATCATCACTAACCCTACTTGATTGAGTTACATAGACAATCTCTTTTATTACAAGTTATTACGCACATTAAACTATAACTGTTTATGTGATTTTAGCCTGAACTCCTAATGCTCTAATATCTAGGTATCGACTCAAGCCAACTGTTTATAATGATCATTCCAAATCAATAACTACCATACCCGATGGGTTATAAATATATTATTGTCTATCATACGATCTACACACTTATTAAACACTACACGACATCCCAACTTAATTCCCAAACTGCCCCTATATCTATTTAAAATGATTTAAAGTCCCCAAACTGAACCCCAATTGAAACTCGAATAAAACAACTAACTTAACTAGACCCGGGCAACCAATCAAGGGTCGGATCGATCCGAGCCTAGGCCGAATTGATTCGATGGGGCTCAAGTTTCCTTCTTCCTCTAGCTTTCTTCTTTTGGCCAAAAACCTTCAACCCTAACAGTCTCTATATCTCAAAGTTGCCCCTTTTCCCCCCGAACTAAACATCATATGAGTCTTAGCAACTAGTTTCTACAAGTTTTAGATGATTCCTGACTCGTTTTAAAGATCAAATCTAAGAATTTATAAAACTAACCGTAGGTTCATGTGTTTAGCAAGAATGATCCAATTACTCTACAAATAAAAAATAACATCGAAACATTAGGGCTTTCATTGATCTCAACTTATATACTTCATTTCTCATGATTTTAAGATATGAAGCACGAACTTGACACGTAATACGTGTTTTGACACGACACATGACACGTGATTTTTCCAAAAACTAAGATACGACACGCTAGGATATGTATAATATAAAATATATATTTAAATATATAACATATATATATATATATATATATATATATATATATATATATATATATATATATATATATATATTAATGAAATAAAACAGATTTTTTCCATAAAATACATTATTAAAGCATGCTTAACATGAAATTAAGAAAATGGACCATACAAAACAAAATTCAAATAGACTAACATTAAAAATCATAAATAAAGCAGAATCACCATCACATAAGAAAAAAAAATTAAATTAAAAAATAAATAAATTAAATTTAAAAAAAAATTAAATAAAATAAAAACGTGTCCTTTTACGTGTCCCAACGTGTCCTAACATGTCACAACGTGTTCGAGCGTGTCCCAACATGTCCCAGCGTGTCCCGTCGTGTCGACAACGTGTCAGAGCGTGTCGCGTGTCGGACTCGTGTCAGAGCGTATCGCATGTCAGACTCGTTGACTCATGGCTTCCGGGAGAGTGCCCGTGCTTCATAGATTTTAAGATCAAATTACATGATTTCAAGGGTTAAATTGGATGATTCATTCACAAAGTTACATAAGTTCTTTAATACAAAACTAGGGTTCTTCGTTTGATTAATCTTAATTACAAATTAAGGTTTGATTATGAACAAAATCAGATTTATAACAACAAAGTAAACTTACCTTGGATTGCTTAAAAAACCAATCCCCAATTTCCCCTCATTCTTCAAGGCAAAACCTCGATTTTCCAAGCTAGGGTTTCCTCCTCTTTCTTAGTAGCTAGGGCTCTCGCATAATGTGTTATGATTATTAGGTTAAGCTAATAGGTTATATTAAATCACTCATTTCGAAATTAGGCTTAGGCCCTAAAATAGACTCAACTAAAAAGGCCCCAAAGAAGCTCCAAATGGCCTAAAACTTGGCCCAATCCATATACTAATCCAATGGACTAAAATTCCACTATAATAAACTCAAACCGTACTTTCTAAACATCTCACGAACCTATTTTAAGATTAATATCTTTTACAACTCAATCATCTTATTAAGTTAATTAATTATCGTATTAAATTAATTAATTAGCTAATACGCGTAGCTTAGGTTAAATCTTATTTATAATTAATTAGGTTGTGACTCAGTATTATAAAAATCTACTTTACGATCAGTGGGACCTGATGCCGAGGGAATAATCCAAACAAGAAAACCCCCGACACCTAGTCATGACCATTTCATAGCAGCCCATCCTACTAAGTCACTCAATTATTTATCTTAATGAATTATTATGAGTTCGCTAACATCTATAGCAATACAGTCCAATCAACGCATAAATCAATTACGTAATACAATCTACGTAACATCTCAAGGTCACATCTCAATCTACTAAATAACATATCGAAAATCCAATATCTTATAATATAAAATGACATACCTCATGTCATATAACAACTCATTAATATCCGATAATCAATTTAACAATTAATTAAATACTATAAAAATAAGGGGTATTACATTAGTTTTTGTGGACCGCAGGTTCACTATAGCTTGAATCTTTTCATGTCTTTTTCGATAAAAAGTCTTAAGAATGTAAGGAAATGGTTAGGATTAATTGGGGACTGACATGTGCAATGAGAAAGAAGAGTTCTGCTGTTTTTTTTGGTGTCTACGCTGTGCCAAAAACTGTGAATTGTTATCATTAATTTTTGTTAATTGAGTTGCTTGGATTTTTTTTATTGTTTTATTCTATATATATCAGAAACAAGGTAGCATTTGTAAAGATATAAAAAGGAGCACAAATGGCAGGAATCAAAAGAAACAAGACAAAATTGCTACTTCACTATGGGAAATGAACTCCAACCAATTTTCAGCCATAAGAATCACATGCTACTTCCCTTTAACCTAGTTTTAATCTCCATTGATAGGAAATAGTGGCGTTTTGAACTGGGCTTTTCGATTTGACAAGCTGGTTTACTGGTTTACAGGGTTTTATTGAAGGTATAAACTTAATAGAAATTGTAGCGAGATGAAGAAAAAGAGAACTAGGTTTAGAATGGTAGTGTGCCTTGTTATGCTGGCTAGGACCCTCTGAGGGGGTGGGAGGCGTAACTCGTTTAGTAATTTAAATGACTAATGTATGAAGTGAAAACTGAGTAGGTCCTTGAAAATGCTGGTAGAGTGAGCCAGAGAATGTGATATTTTTTTTGGGGTGGCGGGAGGGTGGCTGGCACTTGGCAAGCTAAGAAATTTGGATGTGTATGAACCTCACGAACAAGGCGTAGCAATGATGTGTTCTGCTTGATGCTCCACAAAGCCTCGAGTATGGGGTCAAGGTGGTATTTGCTTTTCTTTAATGAAGGATTCCAATTAAATCGACGTGCAATATGCATTGAATGAGAAGGTTTGCTAATATCTGAGATGTGCAGAAAAGGGTTAATTGGAGTGGTGGCTAACCACAACTTTTATTAGTCAAGGAGTTTGGTGATTGACTATTATGTCCCATGACTCCCATCAACCAACCCACTTGTGGCAGGTGTAAATTGTAGTCTTGGCTCAAATTCGTTCTTCTTTACCTTTAGAATTTTCTTTCCCTTAATCTTTTGATGATGGACTGCACCAACTTTCTTGTCCACAACATTCTTAACTTTCTTTACCTTTAGAATTTTCTTTCCCTTAATTGGAGTGTTCATGTCTTGATTAACTGCTAACATCAATTTGATTAGGAAGCATTTTCAGAAGTATCTTATAACCGTTCTACAGGGGACTTCCGAAACCCTTAAAATCAAAGAGTTCAATCAATTAACAATAAAACTTGCCCTTTTTTAGCAATGGTTTCACACAATTGATGCAGCGAGTTAGACCTTGAGGCATCCAAATCAATAGATTTTTGTCTCCTTACTAAGGCCAGAAGGATGGACTTTTCTGGATCTTTAAGGAACCCTCGAGTACTTTACAGCAACTTTGCCAACTGAAGTCAAAGTATGGCCTACCAAATTCTTTACAGCTACTAAGAGAACCTCAAAAACCATGGTTGTTATCCCGTGCTTGTGCAAGCTTTCTTGTGTGCGAGGTTCTTTCCCGTGCTTGGAAAATTTCATGGGGTGCCAGCAAACCGACTGTCGTTTATAGAGTTTGAGAAGTTAAACCGTGAACAGTGCCAGGATCAATTTTTTCCATCAAAGCCATGTCTGAGAGGTCAAATTCGGCAAGGATAAGGGCCGCATGCTCGAATACGTTGCAAAGACGGTCCCTCACAAAAGGCGTCTCTTCAAAATGAAACCCAAAGACACCAAGGGTAGTTTGGTAAGCATTTGCAGGCTCGACACCACAACATTCTTAACTCTCTTAAACGATGGAGTCTCCCGATGTCTCTGTGAAACAGTCCGGAGACTGTGAAACAGTCGGGAGACTCGATATTTGTTAGGATCCAGCAGCTCCTGACAAATTAAAGATAGGGGAAGTTTAATCAACGCTAACACTTGCAACTTCGGGCCTCTCGTGTGCCACCTCAGCGCATGACTGATTTCCTTAGATTGCTTGGACCTCTGTTGCTTGGGAAGACAAAAGCATTATCATTGCTCGTTGGATTCTCTCAAGTAGCATCTACAATAAGCTCAGTCGCGGTCCTCGATTCACGAGAAGCAACCTTGTGAGCAACTGAGTGGGAAGCATTTAACATTGACTTGATTAACACTCTCAAACAAACTATTTATTGAGAAACTGCCTCTCTTGAGCATCCATGTCTTAGCAACTTTTGGGGCCTTTCAAAGTGGTTTCTTGGGCAGAATTATCAACTTGTTACACTCTTATGACCTTATAGCAACCTCTTGAGCACCTTTTACGAGGTGAAAATTTGTACCCAAAGATGGCATCTTTGTTGATCATCATCTTCGAGCACCACCATTTTCTCGCGTGTCTGCTCAGGAACGACTTCCGTAAGGTCATAAATTTTGCTTGAGAACTTCGTATAAAAAGGCCGATAGCCAAAACAAGCAAATTCATTCGGCTTAGGCATAAAGTTTTCAAATTCACCCAAAATTCCTTCATCGCATGTTAGGGGAGTAGATGTTAATTGACGCTCAATCTGGCCAGGCCAATCAACTTGCATGTCTTAGAGATTAATGATATATTCATCCCAAACAACCACAAAAGTGTGGGTGTCATAACTCTACCTCAATATCAAAGTGCCTAAGGTGTTAAGATTCCTCACCAAATTCAAAATGTGAAAAGCTATTGCGAAATGTTGTATTTCTCGATCAAGCCTCGTCCATCCTTTGCTCGAACGGAGGTTTCACCTTAAGACATAACTAGGAGGGAGCTGAGAACTTAATATCATGATAAGGGAAAAACTTTCCTTATTGAAGCGTAAACCTCAAAATTGAACCAAGAGTCATGAGTGGTGCATTAGACACTCAAGCTCCACCAAAAAGTAGTTTTGTTTGCAGTCTGATCCGATAGAGTTGACTCAAAGAAGATTTTGAAGTTTGTCTTTTGCCACAAAGAATGGGGCAAGCAATACTTTGCGGCAATGGAAGAAGAGGTGGAGGTGGAGGAGGAGGAGGAGGAAGAGGAGGAGGAAGAGGAGGACAATCCTTCGCAGCCAGCAGGGCCTTCTCAAATTTATAATCCATTTAATAAGAAATGAGATGAACAAAAAGGTCGAAGAGTAAACTTGGATGGAAAATGAACTCCACCAACGAAACTAACTTACGCGAATGAAGCAAACAAGATGAGAAAAGGTTCTTCAAACTTCAAACTCAAAATCGATAAAAAGAGGGATACATTTCTCTTTTGTAGCAATTGATGGAAGTAGGAGGCGGTAAATTTTGAAAGGTACTATGAAACATGTTTCTATTAACTTATAAAGAAACTAAATAATGCAAAAAGGCTTTTTTAATCAAGAAACACGTGGCGTGGGCAGTTAAAGCTACCATTATATCGAAGCACTGATCTGACAGGAACATCCCTCTAATATAGGAAATGGCCACGTGGTACTTGAACTTGGATGTCCATGTGTTACTACCGTGCAAATTTGGACATGCATTAGATGCACCTATTGGTACATATTGGTGAGGATCTTGATGTGACGGTCCTAATAATTACCTTTTTTCGAGAACCATACTTGGCACTACTAAAAGAAAATATCCATAAGGGGCAAATGACGAAGGACAATCTATAAGGAAATGCCCCATGAAGAAAGAGAGGTATCAAGAAAATCATGCACTCTTTTTATATAAGTGCATGGGAGTGAGAGGACCAATGTAGAATGGGTTTCTCACAACCCTAAAAGTCTAAAGGGTTTTACCGAGTAAAAATTCAACTTGAAGGTTTTCATCTCAGTAGTGATATCTTACTACATTTGGTGCTATCCCCAAATGGCCGGGTTGCTAATCGATACCTTCCAATATAGTGGTTTTCGTTCAAGAAATGATATTTGGTCATACTAAGTGCTATACCTAAGGAGGGGTAGGGCACAACCCGAGGCCATCTAATACAACTTGACAATTTTTCGGTGCTATTCTCAAACATAACTCAATAAACCTCACATTCAAGTGAGATCGATAAGATTGTCAAATATTTCTAAATATAAACTATTTCTATTTCTTGAATGTTTATTACTTGTAACTAGCATTTCTCTAGTTAGGCAGAACTTTAGGAATCCTTTTGAAGTGCCTTTAATGGGTTATTGGCTTAGATTACAGTAAAGGGTTTCTACGCCAACCCACTCTTAATCACACTACTATCAAGAGATGGGCACCAGGACACCGATATACTATAAACTCTTGAGAAAGTAACACCTCTATATAGATAGCTAAGCATAGTAAATCTAGCCATGAATATACTTTTATAAAGCTTCAGAAAGTACTAATCAAGCATGCATTTGTAGGTAGTTAGCTCTTTCGCTGATGTTCATGCCCTTATGAGAGTCATCCCCTCCCACTTAGTGGCCATGCCCTCATCCCAAGCCCTCGGTAACCAACCTTGGCTTATCACACTAAAACTCCCGTATAAATACCTTTTCACCCATTCATTACAAATAGGTAGAACAACAGGCTCACAAATCCCTTCAACTACCCCAAGCATATCAGAACTTTGAAGAATATTCTTCTGTTTAAGCATTTACTCTCCCGGAACATTAACACGCTAAAGTGGTCCTCAGTAGAATTATTATTTGGCTTTTTAGGGTTGTCACATTGACCATATTGTTCAAGTTTCTCTCTCTCTTAGGTATATTCATATTTGCACCCTCTTACAAAATGAGATTGTTTTTCCATGTAGTATAAAATGATTATAATTTCAATTAAATAAAGATCCAAAGGCTCTATTGGAGAACCCTGGGATCACTAAATAATTTAAAACAAAAGTCTATTTCCATGTTAATGCGATAATTGATACTTAATAGTTGTATACACTAAGGCTTTATGCTTCCTTTTGCTTTAAGATTATCTAAGGCTTCTTATATAGTGAACCATTAATATTTTTGCTAGTAATGGTTTTGGAAGATTTATCCTCATCATATAAAAGGTTGTGAGGTAATCCAGTAATCTATCATAAATGATAGGTACCTATGATGAAGATAATTGTGGGATATATTTACACTAACATTTGTAGATAATTTTGTAGAGAATATGTATCATATAAATGGATCAATTGTGTTTGCCTGAATGTTATCCCAATAGGGGGTGGGTTTGGATTGGATTTTAGAAATTAATCATCAATCTTCACGCCCATCTGTCAAATAGCTCGCGGAGGTTGTCGTAAATTTAGGAACACCACACCCTTGAATACAACGTAAGATCCTGAATCACTCAGCGTCTAAGATATTAGTTTGGTGGTTAAAAATGGATTGGGAGAGGGGAGGGGGATTAATAGGTTGTTGGCGTGGCATTCCAACTGCTGCGCTAGACCTTCCCTGGGCGGTTGGTTTGGCATACGAGGGTGACCTATGTTCCTCGAAACTAGCAAATTCATGAGCATCTTTTACTCCTGCATTTCCTTGTTTTTGGAGGAAATAGCATTTTGCTTCATGCTCCAGAGTGCCAAAATAAGGAAAAATATAATGCAAAGCCTTGGAGATGGTCTAAGAAACCCCGTAAGAAAAAAAAGTATTTCTTCATTGACACAGCTGGGAAGGAGATTGAGGAAGGTGCAAGGATATACGTGGGTTGCTTGTGGAGCATAGGTTTAACCCGCCTGGTCGGAGGTTATAGTTGTTGCCAATAGTATTAGACAAAAAGGAGTTCCCTAAAAGGTATAGGAAGGTAGTGAGAAAATAAGTAGTCTTACACCATAAAACTTTAACCATATTGTCTTAGTCGTGTAAGAGTAAGAGTGCTTATTTACTCATCCACCTTCCTCTTGAGGAACTCATCTTTGTCTGATATAATTGGTAGAAGCTATTAACTCCGACTTACGCCTCAAAGCTCTATGAGCAACCCACGTATATCCTTGCACCTTCTTTAATCCCCTGCAAGTGGGGATCTCAGGATCTCAGAGAGTGCCATGTGTTCCTTGACAGCTCGACTTCATCCACCCTGAGGGAAACCTCTTGCCTCTTGCTAGGTGGATGAAGGGCTCAATCACATAAGAGCTCGGCCTCGGCCTTGGCTGAGGCAGACTGGGCATGACTCTTTTAAGATACCTCGTTAACATTAGTAGCTACACCACATGACCAGGTGATGTTAGCAAAAGGCAATTATACGAGATACAGTGGAGATGTGAAGATATTCTCATTCACGTGCAATAACTAACTTGTAATTGATTGATTGTTAGATAATTAGTCTTTTATAACTTGCATCGGCCATGTATACTAATTTTTTTCATAAACAATAACATTATTAATTTCTAAATTTGCAGATTTGTTTTCCTTCTAGATTATAATATCCCCCTTCCCTCCACCTCCAAAATTTCTGTTCTGGTATAGAACGATTATAAGTCACTTGTCTCATTATAAATCCACAGGAGTCTATCAGACTTCAGTGTTTCAAAGAAGATTTTTTTTTTGTTTCTTCGGTTGATAAAGCTGTAACCATCTAACCTTTTACCGACTTATTATCCATGTGGAGTATTACATAAAATCTTCTTGAACTTTTCTGGTAATTGATATATTAACTGCTGGAGAAAGGTCTGAGAATCGATGTATTTTGTTGGGTATATATCTTGATCAACTTTAGCATGACTTCAACTCGAAAAGTTTGCATATTTGACTCATTTCTTTTTAAAATACTGGTTACAGGATTAAATATGGAATCTTCATCAATATGGGATTGTTGGCTTTCTTGACAGTGCTTCTCTTACTTGTTGACTGCTGCGCATGGCGAATTGTCAGACTCCCACTTTCACCATTTCACTTGATGCGTCCTTTTTCTACGTCCGCAATTTTAGTGTCTTGTGCAGGCTATATTGGTGTCCCATTACTTCGGGGGTTGAAGATGCAATCAATCATCGGGAAAGGACCTGCGAGGCACTCCTCCAAGAAGGGTACCCCCACAATGGGTGGATTGTTTTTTGTACCAATTGGCGTAATCGTTGCACAAGTCATAGTTGGTTTTTCTTCTGTTGAAGTTTCTGGAGCAGCTGCCGCAACCCTAGCATTTGCGGCAATTGGACTAGTTGACGACTTCATAGGTCTCATCAAGAATCGTCACGAAGGTTTATCTGCTCAGATGAGAATATTGTTGGAGGTAATGCTTATTTTTCATTCTTAGACCTCTACCTTTTCTCTGTCTGCTATTTGTTTGTGCGATTTTTTTCCCTTTGGGTGTGTGGACCTGAAACCACTCCTGGGGTGGTGGTGGTGGGGTGGGGTGGGGTGATCCCTGTATGATTGCTAGATCATAAATATTAACGTTTTGAGTAACTTTTAGTTGTGGTGTTTTACAGGTAGCTGTTGGAGCATGGTTCTCATTTTGGTTGTTTACTGCAAATGTATCATCACCCTACAGCATGTATACCTTCTTGTAACTAATTTGATCAACACTTTTCTGATGGTAACTCACATATCTATTCTCATGGTGACATTCTTCAAGAGGATGTCTACTATTGTTTTGAATATCTGTCGTTATCTTGGATTCAGTATATCTGACGTGCATGAGGTGCTGAGAGAATTAGTTGCATTTCTTTATTTCCATTTTTTCTGTCTTTATGCGAGTAAAATAAGGAGCATGATTCCCACTAGATATTTAGGAATATAGAATCTTTCATTGCGAGGTCGTGGCAAGAATGTTGGAGAACTCAAGCTGTTAGAAAATGTGTCTAATGTATATCACGCTCTAAAAATATTGTTATATATACTCTGATAAGAAAATTATTGTTATATGTAGTTTTCTGAGTGCCCCTTAAAAAAATAAATTCTAACATACAAAGATATGGAATGATGCTAGAGCTTATGACTGATGAGAGAGCCAATTTTTTCTACAAATGTGAGTTGTTGATTCAAGTGCACATTCGAAAAACAAAGTAGGTTCTGATTATGCTGAAGGTTTGAAGTCTTAATCTTTACCCGTTGCTGCCGATCCAAGCCGTGAGCGTATTTCCATTATTTAATAGATATTAAACCGTGCTTTATTAAACCTATTTGATAGTTGAAACTTCAAGTAGAAAATATTCAATTCTAAAAAGGAAACAAAAACTATTAACATATAATGGTTTTCTATTTTTGGATCGCAAACATGAATCTATATTAATAATAAAGATAAATACAAGAAGTTGATGTACAAGAAGTCCATAACAAAATAAAAGATAGCAAAAACAACACCTCAAAGGATAACATACACAAGCTACATAAAAACAGTCCCTCATGCCATCAAACAACCCTTGAGTAGCATCACTGTCGAAAAGCTTTTTTAATTACTAATCACCCAGTCTTAAATTAAGTTGATGCCCAATTTTATCTTATGAAATTAGGTTGATGTGGGATCTTATGAATTAAATCAAACTCAACCAACCTATTCCGAAACCAAATTAACTAATACAAGAAAGAAACTAAACATGCCATAAAATAAGTACAAGAGTTTGTCGAGCAACATCGACTACAAGCTATCCACAAAGTGCAAGCATAAAGGATACCGATACATGCCAAGAATGAATATAAAAGTACAAGCCCAATAGTACAACCGAAAAAATCCCTATCTAAAGATAGAATGAAATAAGTGTCTGCACAAAGATCCCGCAACAATCC
Organism: Sambucus nigra; assembly: GCA_949130495.1. NCBI lineage: Eukaryota > Viridiplantae > Streptophyta > Magnoliopsida > Dipsacales > Adoxaceae > Sambucus > Sambucus nigra. The sequence goes on from OX422222.1 coordinate 231,827,421, forward strand.
ACATAAGCTACAACGGTGCACCCTGTAGGAAGGATCAGGCCTGGCGCCCCTGTGGTAGGACACATAAAAGGTTTTTGAAAATATTTTATAGCAAGGGTTAGAACCCAAAACATTTGAAAATATTTAGCAAGTGTATTTAAATGCAAAAGATAAAAATGCAAATGCTCTTCATATTTAAATTAGTGTCGCGCACTCCCTTGAGTATACCTCAACCCTCAACTAATGTGCACGCCTAACGAAACTATATATGACCCATCTATCTAATCCTCCATAACTAGTCTTGTCTCATATCTCACTATTTCCACTATTCCAACCCAAGTGAGTATAGTATACAATTTATAGGCTATTAATCACAATAACTTGTTTAAATCATTTCCCATTTAATACCATACAACATTCTCACGAGTTATATCCCTTATACAATTCACATCATGTATACGAGTTGTAAGTTATATTTCACACTAACTTATTTATATCCGTATCCAACTTGATACCATATAACCATTTCACAAGTTATATTATTTATACATTTCATACCATGTATATATATATATATATATGAATTTTCGTATATAATTCTGCACTATATATACGTATCATATCTCAACATTTATACACATGTCGGATATAAATGCTATCACCGAACGCATATGAGGCGACCACAGTTCCCGCCGAAAGTGTTCGCTCCATACCATAAAGTTCCCATCCCTAAGTCACAGACGCTATGGCCTGGAGAATATACTCACCCTGCATTCACTAGTTAGAGGGCTCATCCACATCGCGCAACCTCCTATGATAGCATTAATATTGGTATGGCTTTACTATATATATTATTCTCACAAATATATATGTATATAAATCATATATATGTACTACAGATCAACATATATATAGAAATCCAGGCTACCGGAGTATTATGCCCATATTCAAGCCTAAAGTATTTAAGTCTATGGTCCGACTTCATTTTGATCAATTACACACTAATTAATTCTCATTATTATGGTGTAACCCTTTCACGTGTACCAGACTCTCTATCTCTCGGCCCGAAATTCAATATTCCCAATTTAACGTTCAATTTCATCCACTTAAGTTTCCCCCACTTAATTAACAAGGTTTCAATCACTTAATCATAAACCTTAATCTCTCTAATTTAATTAATCCTCTAATTAATCCAAGGGTAATTAGTCACACCTATCAATCTAGGCAATCTCCAACGGAATAACGACTAAAAAATATTTCTTAAAATTTGCCCCACGAATCTGCCCAGATTTTTAAAATGCCGTTTTGGGGCATTTTGGAGCCGTTTTTGGATCGCAGGGCGGACATAATCGCCATTAGAACTGTAAATACCTCAATTGTACAGATTTCTTCATCAAAACTTTTCAAGATTCATTCTAAATCCATTCTTTTGTTATCACAAATCTAGCCCTAACAATTTCATCAATTCAATCATCAATACCCCTACAGATTTATAACTCTCATTAAAAGAAAATCCGTAATTTGCTCAAAAACAAACCCTAGAATTTAATTGAATTCCACCTCTTTTAATATGAAAAGATAGATGCAATTTAATAAACACAATCTGAACCACTTGCCTAAAAAATGAAGATCCAATGCTTTGAATGAAGGTGTTGAATTGCAATTGAAACAATCTCTACAAGATTCCCAAGTTTCTTTTCTCTTTGGCTCTCCCTTTAGCCTTTTCCCTCTTTAGTCTTCTCATGTGATTTAATGTTGCCTAACATTACACATTTGATATTAAAAATCCTATTCACGTTTTTGGGCTTATGGGCTTTATAAAAAGGGTCCATACTCTCTATATGGAGCTCACATATGTCTCATTAGACCCCGACATCCAATATATGTATGTAACCACTCATTTCGGGCTATTTCGACCCTGTCGGACTCAACCGCGCGCTTAAAATCGACATCCGGAATAAATTTTTAAAATTAACTCACCTGTTAACTTATTTAAATATATTCACTTTTAAATATTCCCATTAATTAATTCTCATTAATTTACGACATAAGTAAATTTACTAATTACCGAATTAATTAAATAAAAATAATAACCCAGAAATTACGAGGTGTTACAAAAGTCTCAGTATCGGACACTCGATTTTCAACTTGGTCGCGGTATCGAGCGCTACGCAAAGATACACTATTTAGAGAGCGCAAAAAATTCCGGAAAAAATATAAAAAATTAAAAAAATTTAAGATTAACGATGTGGACCAATGAGATACATTCAAACCCATCATTCAATATGCATTGCATTGTAAAATTGGTTATACTAAATCGCGGCATAGTTATCTGATTCACTATTGCATAGTAAACCTATACTAATAATGAAAAACAATCAAATGACAAATAAAACAGGATAAAAAATTTACATGGAAGATAAATAGAAATGATTACAATGTTTCGTAATTTTCATCTCTCTATCAAGTTGCTATATCGATCATACGGATTTGGATTGGAGTAATTTCTTTCAGTAGGGTAAGGAAAGAAATATGAACCATATTGTTGCTCAGAGGGTTGGGATGACTGGTTAGATGATCCATAATTTGAAAATTGTGGTTGATGATCCCCCGGTTGACTACCGTGATGATAATATCCAAAAGCTCTATACCCAGCACTATCAGTTGAAGACCCACCATATCGCGTCCCTTGATTATATTCATAATAATCACCACCAGTTGTGCTGCTACTAGGAATTTGATGTACATGCGAGATACTGAAGATTTCTGTAACCCGATAGACTTGAATTCGATATTTGAGGAGGATGACATCTTGGATGAGTGGATCCGAGATAATGATGAAGGGGTTTTACCAGCCGATGACGTAGATTGGTTAGATGAAGGTATTCAACAAAATGAAGGGGAAGGAGGACGGGGGGGGGGGGGGTCACATCAATCGACACCAATCAGTATTCTTTTTAGTTTTGATGATGATCATGGAGATGATGATGGTTGGCAAGATATTCCTTGTACTTATGGTAATCATGAAGATGATGAAGACGACGACGATGATGATGACCAAGGTGGTGGTGGGGGAGATGTTAGTAGGGGAACTACGAGTGGTAGCCGACAAAGGAGTGGAGTTGGTAGTAGCCAACAAAGGGGTGGTTCTTACAATACGGGTACAAAACACGGTGGTGGTATGACACGAGCATAAGGAGATGAAAAGTATTATGCCACACAAGACACAAATTATGGTTATCGCCTGGGAATTAATGAACAACGGAGACATTTAGACGACTTGACGAGATTCCCTAGTATTGATGAGTATTCAAGCGGGTATGATCTGCAACGTCTTGATGATCAACTGCGGGCAATGGGTTTAATGACAGATCATACATACGGCGGTGAAAGACAGTATCTCTGGGAGTGGGAGTGACACAGATAGTTATGGTCCGGCACAACTTCCAAGATCCACTACTACTAGTACTGGTGGATACTATGATCGTTCTCTCACAGCCCGAAGATGAGCATGTTTGACTCGAGACTTTGATAACAATGCGCCGAAAATTGGGGGCATCCTCACCGTAATTAATCTACCACTCAACTGGAAGAGAAGTTTTGATTGCTTGTTTGGTAAGATCTGAGCCAAATTCCCCTTTCCTATCCGTAAAGAGTTTAACTTAAAAACCAAACAAATCAATTTAGAAACAATACATATATGAAATAAATATTACTCGATGGAAACAAATGTGATACCTCATTTATTGCCAAGGCCTGTTTTTGTACATTTGACTCTAGCCTTTGATGACCCTTTTTAGTCCGGCTCTTATATCAGGATGGTTTGAAAAATTAGATAAATACTGAAACACCGGATTTAAGAAATATCCCGCGGCATGCAAGGCTCGGTGCAATTGTCTCTCCCATCTTCCATCGATCACCTGCCAACACTTTTTTCAGTTTTTGACAGTTGCCTGGATTGTTAGTTTTGCTTTATCCACGCCTTTGTAAATGATAGAGTGTAGGCTTTTTATCTTGGTCTACGATCTTCAAAAGCAATACTAAGGGATCCATAATCTTGGCAACTTTAGCATCCCGTTGCAAGAATCGATCTTCCAGAATTAAATCCGACACTTTAGTGTCCGCACTCATTCGAGTCGTCTCACGGTTGAATTCACGCCATTCATTCGTGGTACACATTCGCTTCAACTCAGACTGATAGCGAATGAGACTCTCAAGGCCAATAAACTCGGTGACGAATCTCGTAATGCCTGACCTTAGCAACTCCATATCTTTGGCATACTCCTTCATTAAATTCACAACTTTTTGACTATTATATATGAACGTGGTAATTGATTTGGCATCATTCAATACCGACTTGATTGACTTCATATTTTCAATTTTCTCGTTATGCTGCACAAGATGACTAAAACAAGTGTCTCCTATTCGCCATCAATAACGCGCCAACCACCTTAAAATTCTGCTCGTTATCAATGACAATATGTACGACAAGAGCCTTGCTAATTTCCTCCACAACTTTATCCATAAGGTAAATAATATAATCCGCCGACTTGATTTTGTTAGTTGTGTCAACAGAAGTGTGAAATATCATATTACGATCACAGTATATTATGAAGTTAATGATAGGATTTTTCGTCCTTGAACTTCACCCGTCACACATGATTGTGTAACCATACTGGGGCCATTTCTCCTTTAGAGTTTCTATGTACGCATCCACCTCTTCTATCTCCTCATCCAAGTAAACACCTCCAATCTCCATCAGGGACCCTCCATAGCAATTGTATCAATCATATGATGATAGGCAAGTCCACTATCAACAGCATGAAACGGGATCGCGTTAAAATAAAAGAACTTGCTAATGGCCTTCCCAACCTTCTTGACTTCATCTGCAAAGAACATGGATCTGACTAGACTTCCTCGACCTAAACATGGTAAGGTCAATTCCTCGAGCAGGTAATTCAACCCCCTGTTTTAATGACCACGATCGTGACACGTGCGGTCACTTAAGCCCAAATGTGGATGGCCTTACTCCGAAAAATGAATGCTTATGTTGTTCTCCTGCCGTTCTTCGACTTTCTTTCATAACAACTTTCAACTGTGCTAATTCTAAACGAGTGATATCATTTTCATTAACACCATTGTCATCACTATCATCATCTTTATCATAGTATTTGATTTGCTCCAGCAAATTCTCTACGTGTTTCTCCTTCTTCTTCTTCTCAAGGGCCCGTTGCTTTGTAAGATTTTTTTTAATATTAGTTGCTATCTCTCTAGGAACATGACGACACAGTTCAACATTGCCTTGCACTCCCACCAAGTGTTCTTTGAGTCTGGTGACACCACCACTAACGACCTTATTACAGTAATTGCAAGCAATCTTCTTCTTATTTCCACCAACAACAGTTCCATGCTCCCACCCAATATCTAGTTTAGGAGCCATTCTACAAAATAAAAAGGATACAAATGCTATTTTTTTATTATGTTATAGTTTTCAAAGTTTTTAAAAAATAACTCTACTAAAAAGTTTTTAGTAAAAACATAACTCTACTTTTATTCTTTAGTAGAGTACTTTTTTTTAAAGGATGCAAATGTTATTTTTTACAAGAGTTAAAAAAAAATAACTCTACAGTTATTTTTTAATAGAGTTAACTCAAAAAATAACATTTGCATTCTTTCAATAAAAAAAATAGTTCTACCAAAAAAATAACAAATAAATTATTTGCTATTTTTTTAGTAAAATTATTTTTTTCAAAAGAATGCAAATGTTATTTTTTAACTATTATTAATGTTTTTATTATTATTTTATTATTTGTTATCCTTTTAGAAGAGATATTTTTTTAAATTAAAAAGAATGCAAAACTAGCACCTGTTAGCGACAAGGGTTAACTTTACTAACACCTATTAATGTTACAACAACCATTATTAATGTTAACTGAATGACCGCCCTTAATTACACACGTAGCTTTCAAACAAAAGAGGCCAATCAGCCCTCAAAAACCAAGAGGTAAAGTTGGGGTAAAAATAGGAGAGAAAGAGACGGCCAACCTTTGTTTCTTCACCGGCGAAATTAGGGCTCCTACGCTTAAAAAAAAGACGTACGAGCTACGGAGAAAAGCAAAGAAAGCTTGGTGTGGATTCTTACATCAGGAATGGCTTTTTTATAGCTGAAATTTTCCTTTTTTTAGCAACTTGTGACTTGGTTTTGTCCCCTCTTCTCAAATCAGCTACAAAAGGTTAGTATGTTAAAGAATCTTCGCATTATTTTACATCTTTATGTCCTTTCTACACTTTTTTACATAATCATTGATGTCTCGCCCTCTTTTTTCCAACTCGGCCCAGTTATTCGCTAGTCAACTCGGACCGGCCGATTTATATCGACGAGTTAAGCCGATACGTAACAATTCCGAGATTTTTTCGAATCGTGACCCAATATAGTCTCGCCCCCTGTCGATTCCGAGTTAACTCGGCCGATTCCGAGTTGACTCGACCTTGACTTTGAACCATGAACATAAAGGATAATGGAGCATCCTTGAATGGTTTCATACTAGATACCCATAAAGAAGGCAATCATATTATCTTTTCGAAGATCCATTCCTTTTCAACTTCTTTATCTTCAAATATTCTAGTATCTGAGAAACTATTCATATTAGCGCGAGGCACACATCTCTAGAGACTTTAGTTTTGGAATCTACTCTTTCAAGAACAACCCCCATTGTTATAAGATCCAGAATTATCCGTGGTACGACACATACAATGTTCAACTCACTAAATACTTTGCCTAACAGAACAAAGCGAGAAGCGACAATCTAGGAGCAAATGATCGAGGCTCTCTTCCTCGCTTTACAAAGGATGCACCATTGGGATGATTTGCATTTTTTCGGCCTTCGAACTTACAAAAAATCACAAGTATTAACCTTGCCATTCCAACAAAGAGAATATTTGAACCTTTGTTGGAATTCTTACCGCCCATATAAATTTTAATGGTGGAAATAATGAAGAATGTTGTGAATTTACAGATGTTTTAAAGCTCAAACTTGATTTGTGATGGCAATAATATGCAAATATGTGTATTAATTCTCTTCTTCATCAAAGTTTACTAGTATGCACTTTGTGATGGAGTTGGCATGATAGACTTAGGGTTTTCTTTACATTTGTATTCTTACTTGTTGATAGTCTCTTTTTTAGGTAAAGATATATATACATGTCTTTTTATTTTTTATTTTTTATTTTTTAATGATGTAAAGCCCTTAGTCAATAAAAGGGTATTTTGTTCTTTCTAATATTCCTTCATCTAATAGGATTAATGAAGGGTAGTTTAAACATTTTAGGCTTAGCTTGATTAATGAGCTAACCTTTTCTATAAGTAGGGATCTTGGCCTCATATTGTAATTAGATTTTGGGAAGATTATAAAGAATGTTTGGAGAGAGAGTTTCCTCCCCACCTGTTCTTCTTCTTGTTGTTCTTGTTGTTGTTGTTGTTGCATTCATCAAAATTGCTTCTGCTTTACATCAATTTGTTATCAGAGCATGATTCGTTCTCGAACCATCTCTTCTCTTCATCTTAGGTTTTATTATGGATGAGATTTGGAGTGATTAGAATGAGAGTTGGATTAACTTTAGGGATCCAACCTTGGATATCACCCAAACAACAGTGGATTTGAACACTGGCACACTTAGAGCATAGCTTAAGTGCTTCAACCTTCGTCACAACTACCAGGTTCACCGGCTGCGATTGACCCACTAGTGAATGGAATGCCTTCCTCAACCCCAACAACCCTCCCTTCATTAGTTCGACCTCATCCGCCCCGTATATCAGTCCTAATCGAACCCTCTGCCTTACACAACCTTACCCCAGTAGCACTAGGTTGTACAAAGCCAACGATCATCAACTGCAAACAGGCCTCGGCCTCCAAGGAATCAGGCTCCATCGTAGGGTTGCGACCCTAATTTCTTGTAGTGCTCAATGATGTAAGCCAACAGGTCTTTCCTCGGCCGTTCTTGCCTCCATTGCCCTTTCTAGGGCCTCAACAAATCCAACCACCATCCGTTGTACTTGTTCTCTATTAGCTCATTTATTGTGGGCTGCGGGTGCCGCGGTTTGAGCATTGTTTCCCGCGGCTGCTCCTACTTTTTGGCGATTGCCTCTCGCCACAGCTTCCTGGCAAGAATTACACATATCCTAGTTTGAAATTCCTAAGTGGAAGTCTACCTATATTCCCCAGAGTGCGAGCGCGAGCGCTCTGAAGCCATTTGTAACACCCGCGACCTAGCCCTAACAGGCTGAGGGGTTGCTTCTCTTAAACTTGCGCGATGATAGTTTAAACAATCTTACTAGGTCGTGGCCTCTAAGTAGGCATAGGCCTCATAATCATAATTATTATTACTTCTCATACATCACAAAGAACTAGCTATAAAGTAATAAACTAAATCTAAAAAACAAACGTCCACAGTTCTTAATACATTCACTAAGGGAATCACTTGATTTGATGTATAATAACCAAAAGCTTTACAATAAAAACAACTTAACAAAGTGCTTACGTGGCATATCCATTACAACTAAAAATTGAATCTAAACAGATCTCATCTCCGCGGCCCCTTAACTTGAGGAAGTCAAGGAATGAAGCGATGAGCTCATATAGCCCAGTAAGGGTTAAACTAACTGTCCTCGGCCCAACTTGCCAATGTTGGTAATGACAAGTATACTAGCAGAGCTATGAAATAAAATATAAACAGGATAATATATGACAAGATTTAAATGAGAGATTCTTTGCCCTAAACCTAGGTTTCAACCTCAAAAAGCAACAAAGGAATATCGATTGAGAGCTCAAATCCGCCCAAATAGCGAACTCTGGCATCCCAAGGTTCAATCTCCCTTGGTCCACAAGTCTCCGTCTTCCGCAAGGTTCAATCTCCCTTGGTTCGCCCAAATCTCTTTGCCTGCCCCGGCCTTTGGTTAGGCCTTGGATAGACTTCACAACTTTGTGGCCTTCTTTCGAGTTTCGCTTGACCCTGTCTTGCCACAGGCCGCGACCTCCTCTCTTACCCACTTCCAGGATGAGGGATCCGCGCTTTGCTGTTAGCTCCACAATTCTGCCATGGTGCGAGCCCTATAACTATCCCAGGCTCAATCTCCCTGGGGCTGGGGCTAGTCGTCTGGTCTCATGTACAAAGTAGGAGGCCACTCCAAATATAATGCCTCGGCTTGGCGCATCAATATCGCGACATCAACATCAGAATCCAACGAATACATGTATATAAGGTAAGGCATGGTATTAAAGTGCCTATGTCCGCAGCATTAAGGAAGGAGTTAAAACTCCTTGTCTTCAAACAACAAGGGGTGTTTTAGTAAAATGATATTACTATCCCAAGAACGATCCAGATTTAGATTCTCAAAGATTAAAATGGAAAACCTTAGATATTCTCTTAAGGAAGCATAAATGTCTCTAAAATCCGTTTAGCTTCTAGGCACCTAAATCCACCTTATTTAAGGAAAATTGCTTTATAACAATGACATATGATGAACAATAGAAGTCCAAGGCCATTACTCAAAAACTCAGATTTACACATGAGGGCTCATCTCAGTTGACAAAGCATGAAGACTAGGATTTATAAAATAGAAGAAGTTGAGCCTTCCTTAGTCTGACTGGACAGTGACACTCCGCCCCCTTGAACCGTGTTGCTCAGCCTCCTGAATAGTAACACTCCTCGACCTTCTTTTGATAGTACCTTCACTTGTCCTCAAATTCTCACTCTTTCTCCCTAAAGTGTTGGTAATGATTTTCTCAAATGTTCTAGTAGTTTTGGGAAGGGAGCCCAAGAGTTTTATACATAGGAGGTGAGGGGAAATCTAGGGTTTCCAATGATGTCACCACTTTTGCCCAAAAGCCCCTTCAAAAAGGCTTTTAGAAGCTCTAAAACTTGGTTCTTACGAAATAACCTGATTGATCAATGTCATTAATCCACGTGTTGGGGTTATTTGTACTTTTGAGGTGTAAAATCCGTGAACTAGGACCATGGGCCGCAACCTAAGGATTACAGTTGTGGCTAAAAGGTTATGGCCGTAACCTTACTAACACTCCATGACCTACTAATGTTTAGGTTGTTACATTGGGTCCTCATTCTACTAAATGAATGGGCGTTCTGACCCATGACCCAATTGACCAAGTCCTTATTACAAGCCGTAGTATTGGCCATGGCTTCAACATTATTGGCCATTGCCTCAATAATATAGCTCCCTCTTATGGTTTTAGTTGTTACATCAATCTTATTCAATGGGATTCACGATTTGAAGTTCCTATTCCTCCCCAATCGACCCCAGCTCACTGTCAGGCCACACGTCCCACCCCAACAACCCACAATCCCTAAACCAACTGGTATACTGATGTAAATCTTCAAATGCGGAAGCGTTATTACTACATTAAACAACCATTACACTATACAACAACAACAACAACAACAAATAAATTAGACTAGTGAAATGGGTTCTTTGTCTCTCTATTCTCTATTCTCAATATTCAAGGTTACGTACAAATGAGGGATAAGGGCCCTATTTATAGGAGAAGTTAGCTTGCTAGCCAAGCTATTACCCAAAAAGACCAAAAAGGATAATTAATACCTAAAAATGACTCATTAATCCCAAACATACTTGGAAACTAATTAAACACTAAAAATAAAGGAAAATTATAATAAACTCTAAACTAAAAATGGAAAATAATAGATAGTCGTCTCCCGTAGGCACAACCACGCGCCACGTGTTGCTAGAAATCCCATATACATCATTCTTCCCGTCTTCGAAAAAGCTTGTCCTCGAGTTTGGAGGGTGACTCATCAATGCCACACGTACACCTGTCAATTCAAGTGTTAGTTTTCAAAGCAAAGCAAAATCCCAAGTCAAATTCAACACGCAAAATGGACCGACCGAACTTCTGTTAGACCCATATGGACCTTCAACAAGTGGGGGCAATATACCCGAATCTCATCGTTGCCTCCCTGCAGAATCCAAGCAACTGACGACCACTCTGCCTTCTCAACATGACAAGCACATGGTTGCAACTTGGCTTGGTGGACCCCTGAATCTGATCGGATGGTAACTCCGGCGACCGCACATTTGCAAGTACGATGGCGAAACAAGAGGATTGAAGACGGCAATATCTCCGGTGACAAATAGTTGGAAAATGTATCCCGGTGGGTACATTTCTCATGGAAGTCATGTGTTGTGTCAAAAATTGATTGGAATAGAGGTCAATAGGGAGGCTGAGAATGGCTCAAAGTAGGGCAGGTCCGTTTGGGTTGGATTTACTTGTGATTGGGCATTAATGAGTGGGAAAAAGGGGAAAAAATGGGGTAAAGAGGGGGTGGGGCTGTTTTTGGGTGAAGAAAAGGGGGCTAGGGTTTGGTGTTTTTAGTTTGGTAGGTTACTGGGTTAGATTGGGGGAGCAGGGGTTGAATTTGTATTTTTGGGGTGGATTTGGGTTGGGACGGCAGAGAAATGGGGCTGACCGGCACTGTGGTTGGCCTCTGAGGGTTGCCGACCTTCGCTAGGGCCAAATCCTAACTGTCCGGCACCAGAATAAGTGGAGGAGATCTTGCCGGGTCAAACAGGAAGGAGGGGAAGCCCAATCGGGCAGAAACAAGGCTGGCCGAACATGCTTTGGAGGTTAGCGGTCGCAACTGCTCAGGGGTTAGACCGGGTCTCGGTTTTAGGTGAACAAGTAGTTTTTTTTTGGGGAGGGGGGGGGGGGGGGGTCGGCGGTGGTCTACAAGGGTGGGGAAACTAGATCGGAGGAAAAACAGGTGGCTGCCCCTGTTTGGCAGTCAACCATTAAGGCAGGAGGTTCTGATCAGGTGTAGGGTATGTCCGGCTAGTGGGGTTGGTCGGTGACAGAACAGGTGAAGTGGTATTTTTGATTTTTTTTTTTGTCGGCGGTAGTGGGGTGGGGTGGGGGGCACTGCTTGGGTTATTTCGTAGGTTTTGGGGTGTTTTTGCACCGGGAATATGGTCAAAAGTGGTTGGTCGGTTTCTGTATCAGCAGGTGGCTGGCGTGAGAGGGTTTCCGACCACTTTAGGGGCAGCTTCGACTGCGTGTAAGTCTTGGGTCAGAGGATGGGGTCAGAGGATGGGCTAGGCCAGGGGCTGTTTGGTAAGATAAGGGTTAGGGTTTTTTGGGTTTTTGATTAGGGTTTGAAGGTTCTTGAGTTCTTGAAGGTTAGGGTTTGAATTTTTGGTTTGGTGGGTTTCTTGGGTTAGGGTTTGGGTAAAAAAAATTAAAGACGAAATTTCATGTAGACGACGGGTGGTGGAGGCGCTAAAAGAGTTGGTATTCCCCCTTTTAGTGGTGATGGAATTTAGGGTTTCCATTCACCCGATTCTCTTTTGAACATTTATCAATATTTCGATTGAAGGGTATCGGAGTTGGAATCTCCACTAGTGACCCGCTTTACGCACCCAGACGAACACCAAGAACAAATCGAGCTCTGATACCAATTTGATGTTGAATCTTCAAATGCGGAAGCGTTATTACTACATTACACAACAATTACACTACACAACAACAACAACAAATAAATTAGACTAGTGAAATGGGTTCTCTCTCTCTCTATTCTCAATTCTCAATATTTAAGAGAGCCAAGGGACCTATTTATAGGAGAAGTTAGCTTATTAGTCAAGCTATTACCCAAAAAGATAAAAAATGACAACTAATACCTAAAAATGACTCATTGGTCCCAGACATACTTGGAAACTAATTAAACACTAAAAATAAAGGAAAATTATAATAAACCCTAAACTTAAAAATGGAAAATAAAAGATAATGTCTCTCGTAGGCACAACCACGCGCCACGTGTCGCTAGAAATCTCATATACATAAAAAAAACCACACTGTCCAATCACCGATGTGGAGTCCCCGACCATTCTCCTTTGTCGCAATTCTCAAGCGACGCAACAAATGGTGGGTTTTAACCATTTGGTTTGAAAAATTGGGTTGACACCAAAGGGTTTGTCCATCCCCTGCCTTAATTTTTAAGATAAATCCAAATTCCACCCCTCTTATAATTGCTGCTTTAACCTCCCTTTAGTTGTCAACAAATTATAAAAAAAAAAAACCCTGAAGATTCAGCCATATCCTCACCCCATAATTACTTACCCATATTCCCTTAGTTTCCAAAAAATAGTTGCTAATCCACCCCCCTCTACTCCTAAAATTATTTGGACCCACTCTACGCTTCAGAAATTTATATTTCAGCCCAATAACTTTGAATTTCCGAAATTAGCCCCTTGAATATTTGAAAATTATGAATCAACCGCCTAATCTTTTGAAATTATTGAAAAGTCCCTCCCAATTAACTTCAAGCTACTTCCCATCCATCGTTTGCTCGATTCAGAAGCCATGCATGATGGTTGGACCATATTGAACCAATTAAGGTTGAATGTGAGGAGTTTTAGGCTTACTATCGTGAAGCTTTAGCAAGCCTATCGAGAAGCTCAAGCGGAGATTAAGGGAAGATTGAACAATTAGAGGGTGAACGCTCGTATTGGCATGACGAGACCTTAGAGTACTAAGCCGACCTCATCACACCGGCCCGATATGAGGAGTGTCATTTATTGGGAATATGAAAATGAGGAGTTGGAACTTGAGTATAGGCCACGTTTGTCCGAGCTCCATTCATCTGCTGATACTACCGCTAGTTGGTACCCGTAGGTGAGCCTTGTTTTCTCTCCTCTACGGAGGCACCGCTTGCCGTTTCGGAAGTATTGATGGCTACAGAGGATGTCTTGACATACTCGGTTGCGGATTTCTCCGACATCTTCGTCGAAAATTGTTGGGTCACTCAGACCAAGTACCAAGACTTTGAATTATTTGATATTGTGGACTACTATCCCATCTTTTGGCGAAGAGACTGGGTTCTGTATTGGCGATTTCTTCAACGTCTTTTCGGATATTGGTTGGATGACTTACACTTAATTCAGGGAGGTGGGGTCGTATTGTTTAGGTGACTTCTTCCCACTTTTTGGGAATAAAGAAGATTTGCTGTGATCGATTCTTCTAGAGGTTATTTTGAGATTCCCGTCGTTGGGTGAGATGGGTGATTCTGAGTACGTTGACCCGTTTTGTGAATGGGTTTGAGCACGTTTGGGGAATGACTTGCAACACCTGGCCTTGAGGACTATCATTACGGGAGACTAAGACTACATTTGGCATTGGTGGCCCTCCCTGAGGTGTTTGTGTATTGATTTCCAGAGTGGCAAGCTTCGGGGCCGAGTGTATGTTTGTCGGTCCTTATTGGGATTTTTGATTAGTCGATCCCACCTATTTCCAAGCCGATACGCTGGGTGTTTCCTTTGACGCTTCCCTCCTTAGTTGGGGAGAATGATTGTGCTTGCATGCTTCAGATGACTGTCACCTTTGCCACTTTCACGCTCGTGGTCGAGCTCTTTCTCAGTAGAGGAGAGTGATGGGGTTGACACCCTAGACTTGGGGTTTTCTTTACATTTGCTATTCTCACTTGTTGATAGTCTTTTTTTTAGTTAGGGATACATGTTTTTTTCCTTTATGATGTAAAGTCCTTAGTCTATAAAAGGGTATTTTTGTCATTTTTAGTATTCCTTCATCTAGTAGGCTTAATATAACTTAATCAACAAGCTAACCTCTTCTATAATAAAGAATGTTTAGAGAGAGAGTTTTCTCTTCACAAGATGGTTCTTGTGTTGACACATTTTCTATTCAACTATAACCATCTTTTCTTTGAAGAATGGTTCTTATGATTGTATAAAATATTTCTGTAACAATTGTTGCGATATTTGTAATTAGATTGATAGCCATAATTCTTTGCTTTTTCTAATTGTCATTTTCGCGTATATACTCAACTCAACTCAATAAAGCCTTTTCCCAATTATTTGGGGTCGGCTACATAATTACATAAATCCTATATTTCCATTTCTCTGTTCAGCGTATTATCTTTTGTTAAACTATATGATACCATGTACTTCTTTACAATATCCCACCAAGTCAATTTGGGTCTACTTCTACTCCTTGCGCGTTACCATTAATACTAACTAAATCACTCTTCCTTACAGGGGCATCCATTGGTCTACGCTTGACGTGTTCAAACCATCTAAGTCGATTTTCTCTCAATTTATCTTCTATAGGAGTTACTCTTACCGTTTAGTATTCGCATCTCTGGCGCACTAATTTTCTACACATTTTGTTTTTTGGTTACCCAACACTCCGTCCCATATAACATGGTGGGTCTAATTGTTGTCTTATAGAATTTCCCCTTTAAACTCAAAGGAATACGATTATCACACAATATGTCGGTTGCACTTCTCCATTTAGCCTAACCCGCTATAATCATATGACTAACAACATCACTCATATCCCTATTTTTTTGGATAATCGAGCCTAAATAACGAAAATGATCATTTCTAGGTATCTCTTAATTCTCCAACTTCACTACATCTCTGTTTATCCTCTTATTATTACTAAAATTGTACTCCACATATTCAGTTTTAGTTTTACTTATTTTTTGGGTGGGTTTCTACTTATCTTAAATCATTTTGTTTCTCGAGTTTCTTTCCACAATTCCAATCTTGCATTAATCTTTGTTTTAGTTTCATCCACTAAAACAGTATCATCAACAAATAACATACACCATGACACCTCATCTTGTATTTTTTCAGTCAGCTCATCCATAACAATAAGAAAGAGATAAGGACTTAGTGTTGAACCTTGATGGAGACCTATAATAATTGAGAATTCACTACTTTCTCCACTCATGTAGCTGATGTTCTTACTATAGTAATGGCTCCATCCATCATACATATCCTTGATCGTATCAATATATCTACATGCCGCTCCTTTAAAAAAAAAAAGTAAAACTCACCCTATTAAATCTCTTGGTATCTAATCATACGTCTTCTCCAAATCTATAAAACCCATACGAAGATCCTTCTTTTTCTCCCCATACCTCTCCATTAATCTCATCAATAAATAAATAGCTTACGTTATTAACCTCCCACACATAAACTCAAACTGATTATTAGATACCATTGTTTCCAATCCCAATATATATTCAATCACTCTCTCCCAAAGTTTTATTGTATGACTTATTAACTTAATACCAAGTCAATTTGAACAACTTTGTATGTCTCTTTTATTTTTATAAATAGGCACTAAACAATCTCTCTTCATTCATCGGGCATCCTATTAGTCATTATAATTTTATTAAATAATTTTGTTAGCCAAGACACTCCTTTCTCCATTAAGCACTTCCAAACCTCTATAGGGATATCATCCGGTCCCAAAACTCTTCCCGTTTTAATCTTTTTTAGAGCAATCGTAATCTATGCTGTCAAAATTCTGCGAAAAAATATATTTTCTCGAGTTTTCCTAAGTTCTTTAATATTTAATCTATTCCCACTATCTTCATTCAATAACTTCTCGAATAATTTTTCCATCTTTCCTTAATCTCATCATCATTGACTAGGAATCTCGAATCATCAGTTTTAATACACTTAACGTTATTAAAATCTTTTGTATTTTTGTCCCTAAGTTTAGGTAGTTTATTAATACTTTTTTTTCTCCTTTTTGTGTTCCTATTTTTGTATAACAATCATCATACATCTTTAACCTAGCATCTCTTACCATTTTCTTAGCTTCTTTCTTAGCCCATTTATATTTCTAGTCGCTAACCTAAGTTTACTACCTCGAACTATCTCTAACAATCTAATTAAATCGGTACATCTAATCGAATTTAGCAATTTTTATCATAACGCCCTCTGCAATGGCCTAACTAAAATTTAGAACCGTGTCGCCAATAATCAAATTAGGCTTTCCAATAATCAAGTTCAACGATCTTTTTTTAATAATCAAATGGGTGGGGCCCACCTTCCTCCACTTTATCCCACCCACGATGACACTCTCTCTCTCTCCCCGGTATATATATAATATCTCTCCTCCATCGTCCATTGATACCTCTCGTCGCCATTACTGGAGATGTAAACTCAGTTTCTAGTATCTTTCTCAAATCCCAACAATTCGATCAACACCCATATCGCATATTTTTTGACCTGTGAACAAAAATCCCCTCATTTGAGAAATTGTGTTTGATGGGCAAAGTTGTTGTTGATGGTGAGCTTTGGTATTTTATTACCTAATTTGTCTCTTTAGTTCACAGTAGTAAGGGTTTGATAGATTTCATTAAGTTGTTTCCAACCCAATCCCCTAGATGTGGTTAGGGCTTCTTCATTGAATGGCGTTTTTAACCAATTAAAGACTTTACTAATTAAAATACGACTTCATTTTGCTAAAATGTTTACGTTTTTATTATGGAGGAAAAATGACCATTGTAGACTGACAGAGTTAATTTTGATCACTCATCAAATGAAAACTGAAAATCTGATGTGTCACTTCTATTACTAATTAAAATAGTTAGTCCATTGGCGTACCAATACATGAGTAAACAAACACAATAAAAAAAAATTCTTAGATTTGGAATAACTCTGAATTTGTTTTCTTACTCGTGATTTTCTTGAAAGATGAATCAAATGTTGAATTAAAGGCAATTTAACTGACATTTTGCTCTTGTTTTTCCATACAGTAAATTGGTGGTTCCTCTACCTGTACCTGTGGGCCTTGTTTTACTGGGAAAGACAACTTACCTATTTTTGACTTCATTCTGTTTCGTTTCCATGGCGAATGGAATTAACTTAACAGATGGTCTTGATGGGTTGGCTGGAGGGGCTGCTGCCTTGGCTTTTACAGGAATGTCGATTGCAGTACTTCCAATATGTTCTGGTCAGTTAACTTATCATTTACCTTGAAAACTAGCTTTGTTGTAGTCAATTATAAAAATAATCATATAATATAAATCCAACATTTAATTGTGATGTAACCACATGGTATTATATCCACTTCTTCGCATAAATCTTGATAAATTCTAGACCGTAACTAAAATTGGGTAAACGTTTGAGTCTTGGTATCTTGGAAATGAGATAGTCGGAGGAAGTTGATGTATAAATTTCAAATCTATCTCCAAGAACAACTGCTACTACGGTAAATGGCTATAATATCTGTCCACCCGTTCCGTCCAGCCGTATAATGTGGATACGTTATTGAAGCATGTTCGTGTAATTTGTTTTAAGGTGGCATGAAGTTGTTACGCCTTATAGTTTAAACTTTTTACGGCGAAATGTTGACATTACTTTTCAATAGTGTGATATGATTTTAAATAAAAAGAAAGAACCACTCAACATGATATTAAGTAGCGTGTGGGTCGTCCAGTGGTAGGACATCCACCCGACCTCGGGAATGACCAAGGTTTGAGTCTCATCTGCAGCGTGGCTGCATCCCCAACCCCTTCGTAATGTAATAGTATAGGTTAGAGTAGGATTTCTTGTGTTAAAATTAAACATGATATTATTATTGTAGTGTACCTTATATTGGTTTTACGGCGAAATGTTGATATATTAGCTGCTAAAGTGATTGAGATCTGGAAAGGACTATTTGAAGGGAAGTAAATTCTTAAAAGTTTGTACAGTTCCCTGCCTTACGAAATTTTTATCATTTGAAATGCACAGTTTGAAGTTTCAAGTGGGCACAGATATTGAACATGTTTTTCTTACCAATAAAATCAATTGTTTGGCATTTTAATCAAGAAAAGCGCAAGTACATATCGATGGTATATGCCCAAGTGTTCTTTAAGATTTTGAAAGTGCAACATAGTGTTACGGGATGATTTGTTTTAGCTGATAAGTAACACGGTGGGGGTAAACTGAATTGGTTCGTTATATCGGATCACGGTAGCATTAGAACTCTTGTTTGGATTGCTCAAGTATTATAAGCAACATTTTGACTACATATACTGCACTGATTGGAAAAGATTTCATAAGAATTTATATGTAATGTAAGTGTAAGTATGTTAAGAAGAATATTATATGAATTCTTGAATTTTTTCTCTTTTTTGTTTAGATTTTTTTTTCTTTTCAAAACTGGGGTTCACAAACCTAAGCGGCTGTGTTATGTGCACTGTTTCTTGTAAGGTGAAATATTTACCATCCAGTGATAACAACTAGATTAACAACGGTCTGAATAATAGTTAGTTTAACCACCAGACTAAGGTTTCGTCACAGTCAAGACTCTTGTTGATGAAATCCTTTAGCAACCAACTGTGCTTTGTAGCGCTCAAGGGCTCCATTTCCCAGCTTTTCACTTCAAAGACCCACACTCAACAGTAATCTAGTTTGCAGAGGGACCTGTGACCGCAATTTATATTTTAGAAGGTTAAGAGATTCATCAAACATAAATGAAGGCCACTGAGGGGAGTGAGTAGCCCAGGTATAACAAGTGGGCTTTTTAGTGGAAGCAGTCAGCTATGCTGCAAGAGATCAAGGAATGGGCTACCGGAAATCGATTTTATATATTTAAAGACCGCATACGGGACCGGTTGTAAAAAAACCTTAATTTTCGGACCGGTCCAATTGGTCAAATCGGGTCGGTCCATTTTATGTCCACCGCTAATTGATCCTAATATATTTGCTTCCTTCCTTCCTTCCTTCCTTCCTTCATAAGTCATAACCTTTCCAGCGGGAGGTTTTGATTTAAGTCAAAAAAAGAAAATTATTAAATAAACCACTGAAGTTAGGTGTCAATATAAACTTATACCCTGACATTGTAATTATTTTAATTCAAACCCTGAAGTTCTTTATTTGTTCAATGTCAACCTTTTTGCTAACATCATTTGAGATTACTGAATGAAGTCTGCTGTTGACGTTGATATGGAAAATGACATGGAAAAGTATCAAATAAGATATTCCATGTCGATAATTTTACAATTATTCCTTGTTGTAATTAATTAAGTTTTGTATTTATTTATTTATTTTTATCTATTTCTATATTGTACACACTGGTGCCTCCCGGCATCCACTCCCCCTGCCAGCCCTAACACAACCACCCCTCCCCCATCACAACCCTACCTCAGCCACCCTCCCCTTCCGCATTTCAATTTGAATTTGGTAAACAGAAAATTGAAATCGAATTTCTCATTTCAAACTCTATATAAAGTTATATGTAAGCGATAGTTTGTGAGTTGACAAACGAGAGTTGTGGGGTTACTGTGATTTGCAAGTTTTTTGGTAAGTGGTGGGGTTACCAAGTTCGATTATCTTTATTGCTATCTAACATTATTAGCGAATAGGTTGACATTGACTAACTAATGCTACTTCAGGGTTTGAATTAAAACAATGAAAATATTTGGCTTTGTATTGATAATGACCCCAAGCTATAGAGTTTATCTTGTAACCCCCCCCCCCCCCCCCCCCCCCCCCCCCCCAACAACAAAAAAATGATGTGTATGGTGATCCGTAGAGACACATGACGCGTGGTTGTGCTCCTGGGAGAAGATTATCTTTTATTTTCTATTTTTAGTTTAGGTTTTTTTGTCATTTTCATTTATTTTTCGTGTTTAATTGGTCTCCAAGCATATTTGGGTCTAATTAGTCTTTTTTAGTTATTAGTTGTCATTTTTTGTCTTTTTGGGTATTAGCTTGGCTAGCAAGCTAACCTCTCCTATATATAGGCCCTTGGCTCTCATTTGTAATCAAAACTTTAATATTGAAAAAAAGGAATATAGAGTGGGAGAAACTTTTTTTCTTAGTGTAGTTTTATTTGGTGTAGTTTGTAGTTAGTGTGTAATGTAGTAATAACGCTTCCGCATTCTTAGATTCACATCAAATTGGTATCAGAGCTGCGTTTGTTCTTGGTGTTCGTCGTGGTGTGTGAAGTGGGTATCGAGTTGTGATTCCAACTCGAGCAACCCTTCAATCTTTAGATTGATAAATGTCCAAATGAGAATCGGGTGGATGGAAACCCTAAATTCCATCACCGCTAAAAGGGGGGATACCAACCCTTTTAGCCTCTTCCATCTTCCACCCTCCACCACCACCTTCCTCCACCTCCATCTTCTACCGCCATGCAACCACCACCGTGTCAAATGAAATACCGTCTCCTACCTTTCCTCAAACCCTAACCCTAAAAAAAACCAAGAACCATTAAGAACTATCCAAAACCCCCTTCAACCAAAACTCTAGCCCCCCACCTATTTTTATCATATTTTCCCCCTTTCCCCCACTCATTTATGCCCAACCACAATCAAACCCAACAAAAATGGGCTTCCCTGCTCTGATCCAATCCCCTACCCCCTATTTTACCTCAAATTCGGTCAAAATTGGCCTTAGGGCCTCTTTGTGACACAACATATGACTTCCATGAAAAATGCGTCTCACTTGGGGCCCATTTTCGACTATTTGCTATTTTGGGTCCGGCTTTCCGGAATGTCGCTGCCTTCAGTCCGCTTGTTTCCCTAGTGTACTCGCAAAGGTGCGGTCGTCGGAGTTATCGTTCTGTTAGATTCAAGGGTCCACCACACACAGTAGCAATCATGTACTTGTGGTGTCGAGAAGGCGGATATGGTCGTCAGTTTTTGGTTGCTCGGATTTCGTAGAGGGACATTGCTGGGATTTGAGTTTATTAGACCCATTATTGGTGAGCTTCATATACATGGGACTAATTCCAGCTGGGTAGCCCACTTTTTGTTGATTTTGATTTCGGTCTGAAGCTTTTTTGAGGTTTATATCATGTGGCATTGATGAGCCACCCTCCAAGCTCGAGGACGAGCTTTTTCAAAGACGGGGAGAATGATGTTTATGGTGATCCGTAGAGACGTGGCGTGTGGTTGTGCTCCCGGGATAAGACTATCTTTTATTTTATATTTTTGCTTAGGGTTTATTGTCATTTTATTTTATTGTTAGTGTTTAATTGGTATCCAAGCATGTTTGGGACTAATTAGTCTTTTTTAGTTATTAGTTGACCTTTTTTTGCCTTTTTGGGTATTAGCTTGGTTAGCAAGCTAACCTCTCCTATATATAGGCCCTTGGCCCTCATTTGTAATCACAACTTGAATATTGAAAAAAAGAATATAGAGAGGGAGAAACTCTTTTTGTCTTAGTTTAGTTTTATTTGGTGTAATTAGTTGTAGTGTAGTTAGTAGTTGATGTGTAGTGTAATAATAACGCTCCCGCATTCTTAGATTCACATCAAAAAAGTGTTAGAAGTGACATTTCCCCACTTGTAAAAAAAACTCTTATGTAAATATAAGTGCGCATGTGGTTGTGTCAGGCTGTTAGATTATCCAAGTGGGAGAGGAAATTGGAGGTGAAAACATGCTTGACACTCACCTTGTTGTGACACCCCGACTAATTAAATACCGGGTAGCTACTCCTTTATTAAATTAATACAAAATGCCAAGTTGGTTCAGTTCATAGCATCACTATCGAAAAACGTTTTAACAATTACTAGCCACCTAATATTTAAAAAGTTAGTTGCCAATTTTAATTAAATACGATTAACATGCAATAATTAAATTATGAAATGCTAACATAACCACCACAACATAATGACAATGGAATAACATAAAATAGAAATGAGTCTGGAGGGATACTCCTCACAATAATCCAAATACAGGAATAAACAAATACTAAGTCTGCATCACTAAATTAATTACAACCCAAAAATCTGATATAACTGGATAAATAAAGTGTCTAAAAGAAATGGGGCGACATGCCCAACAGATGAGGAAAATCTAGTAACATAGAGTCAAGATCGAAAGTGGAGGCGTCTACTGTCAAAGTCCTGTAACTTTCACGGCAGCTACAGTCCGTAACCTGAATGAAGCTCCTATGCATGGTGTCCTTGTGGCTGGGCAGCTAAAAGGTTTTTACAAAAATATATTTGAAAGCAAACGGGTCAGAGCCCGATGGTGGAAAACAGTTTAAAATATAACAAGTGTTTTAATGACATAAAACAATGAATGCAAAATACATGTTAGGACGTGCTCTCACATGAAATACTCACCTCTCGACTATCTGTGCACTCCTAACGTATCCGTAATCGAATCTAGTTATGCCCGTATCTAACTGGTTCAATATAAAATCTAATGTTACTATACGATTCACGATTTAATTCCCGACATCTTATTTTACACAGAGTGTTTTACTCTTCTACACAGTTTCCCATTTTTGTACTACTAATCACTAGGGATCTTCCATTTTATCTTTTACAAAACGTTGATATTATAGATACTCACATTTATACATTACTGTTCATTTCAATTAACAGTATATTATTCTCATCATAAATATACAATACTAGCACCCCGAGACTAAGCTGCGGTGCACACATACTCTGCTATCCAATCCCGGTACATCACGTACATAAGGACCACGCATTCCGAATCTCTCAGGAATCGTTCTCAAATAACAATAATCACACAAAATGGAGGTGAACATAGTTCACATCACATGGGCCACGCACATACCTACGCTCCCATGATCAGTAGACTTATTAACTTCTCAATAAGTCCTTCTCTGACCTATGTCCTCGAGGTACCAATCCAAATCCCCCCGTAGTCACACAAAGATTAGATGGCCCTAATCGAATGCAGACCTCCCGTGATAGCAAGTATGGTAGGTATGCTTTACACATAAAATCACATATACTAAGCATTCGCACATCTTAGATATCTCGAATTATTAATATAAGTATACTTCTCGTTCTTATACCGTCATTTAATGTTATATGATTACAAGTCCCCGATTTGTATATTAACGTTGTCAACCCTTCTCACATCGTAATTAGGTATTCGTTTCCTATTCCACAAATGTCATCCGGATTGCTATAAGGTTCTAAGTTCTACTCCTCAACGTATCCCAATTCTCCCAATTATACCCACTAGTCAATAAGGGAAGGTTAATTCTCAATTACTTAAGTCTACGGGACATTTGAAATAAAATCAGGCCAAAAAGGCCATTCTGTCAACTCGTTAGAAGTCTCGTTCGAACGAGGTCGTTCGAACGAGTGTCGTTCGAACGAAAGGCTTCGAATGAACTACTAACTCTTTAGAAGGGCTACTGTCATCTCGTCAGAAGCCCGTTCGAACGACATGGGCAGGTCTTCTAACGAGATGGCAGACTGCGCCCAGAATTTCCCCCAATTCGTTTTTCTTCAAATTTCTCCCCTCTAAATCCCCACTTTTAACGTTTTTAAACTACTCTTAGTCCTCCTACGTCATCCTCTAACATATATTTGGGGTCAATGCTTCCTAAATTAACATGTAATCATCAAAATTCCCAAACATTATCCCAAACCCTATAAACATGAAGCCAGAATTTTAACGCCTACAATTTCTCCTTATAAATCCGTTTTTAAACCATCAAAAGATACATTTTGGATATGAAATTCATTCATTACCATTCTACATGCAATCCCTATGTAAGATTATGAGTTCTATCTCCAATTTCATGGGTTTTTCATCAAACTTTCAATATAAGACATATATTCAATTCTAAGCATGGAAGAAACATTCGCTTGAAATTATGTAAATAAACCACTTGCCTTAGATGTTCTGATTTGATGTTGAAGGGTGAAAGTTGATTCTCCTCTTTCTCTCTTCAGATCTCTCCCAAAGATGATGATGGTGGCTAGGGTTTCTTTTGGAACCTCTTAACACTCTCCCTATAACTCCCGTAGCCCACTTCTTGTTAAATGCTGAATTATGGACTTAGTGGGTTTATTTCTAATATAAAATTAACCTCTAAAATTCGTGGGTTTTAATTCCCCTATTTTTAAAATTACCAAAATACCCTTCTAGGTTGCCGGTAAGGCCTAAAAATGCCCCGGGACCCAAACTAAATCCCCGGCTAGTGTTTTCTGACTATTTCGACCTTTCCGGACACGTTGGCGCACTCAAAATGATCGTTCGGTTGATAAAAATATAATTCACTTTTTAATTCCAATAATTACATTCCTGATGCGACTGACACGCGCGTCCCAATTAAATTTCCAAATTGTCGTATATCTGTCTCGCGACAATTTTAACATTTTCAATACATGAAATTTTCAATTTTTTACATCATAATCAAATACCAACTCACATCTCGTTAGTATTTATACCCGGATTAATTTCCAATTAATTCTCATTTAATTTAATTAATCCCTTAAATAAAAATCAATAAAATTACGGGGTGTTACACTTGTTGACACTACAAAATGAAAACGAGAAGACAAAAAGAAATACATTCACTTTGTTTACCTTTCCTTTTTTGTTTTGGAAAATGTTTTTAGTGAAGTTGATCGTGAAGCATCAAATATGTGCACAGGCTATAAATCTCTGACTCCAAGTCAAATTTAAAGGACAAATATAGCAGGGTTCAATGTAGATGGAGTTCGACATAGTTTATTGGGAATTGTATGATAATGCAACATATAAATGAATTGAAGTTTATATTGTTTTCATGAAAATCTACTGGTTTAAGCCATGCAATGAATTTTTATTCATCCAATGCACTGTAAATATTCTTAGGAGCATTTTTAGTTTGATGTTTAATAATTGATTTTGTGATGATAGTCTGCATTAAGGGTTGGTGTAATGCAGAAGATGTTAATATGTGTAATTTGAACCAGATCTTGCTGTATTTGGAGCATCGATGGCAGGAGCCTGTGCGGGCTTTCTTTTGCACAATCGGTACAAGGCATCTGTGTTTATGGGTGACACGGGAGCTTTGGCTTTGGGTGGGGCATTAGCTGCAATGGCTGCCTGTACAGGAATGTACTTTCCGTTGTTCATTGCATCTGGAATCTTTGTCCTAGAAGCACTATCAGTTATACTGCAGGTATTACTTGGCATAGCTTACCTCAATTTTTTTGAAGTTTTTTTTTTTTTTTGAAAATAATGAGAGGTTTCTAGAATCTTTTAATCGTTACTTAAATGGCATTCTTTTTCTTAGGTAACATCTATCATAACATGCTAACGGCACTAAAAGAAAGAATAACAACTAAGCACAAACTCTCATTAATATCCAAATAAAGTGATTACGATGAGAGACCAATAGGCCTTATTTATAGGCTAGAGTTATCTTGCTAGCCAAGATAACCCCAAAAGTGAAATAAGACTAAAGAGGGCACCCAAAAAATATTCCAAAGGAATATTACCCCACTAACTACTAGTTAAAGTGAAATATAAGAATAAAACTGGCTATAAAATATAAGAAAGTACAGAATGAAAAGAGTACAAACAAAATAATTATAAATAAGATTTACTCTTAATTCACATCACCCTTCCACACTTTTAACCAAGGTCATCCTCGAGCTTTTAAAAGTTGGAGACTCGTGTGGAAGTTCTGGAAATATGCACCCCGGCATTTCTTTCTTTCTTTTTTATTTATATATTTGGATTTGGAGAACTTGGAGTATCATTGACCTCACTAACCCATGCTAATTCTTGCAAACAAGCTTCATTGGCTCAAGCCTAGTTTTTCTTTAAGTTTCTTAACCAGAGCAGCCCATAAGGAGTCCATTTGAGCCTTAATAGAGCAAAACTCATCCAGCCCAAACTGAGACTGCTCCTTTTGGCCAAACGAAGCCTTAGGGAAAACCCAAACATACATTTGTTCTGGGCATTCGTCTGCACGCCCATCAACAACAGCCGTCAGACCCAAGGCGGCAGGGCTTTGACCGGCGTTGCACCGGAAGATGCTCCTCCAATCCCGCCAAGCTTCTTCAATCTGATGCTCACATCCCTGTCAATTTCTTTTAGCGGCGACTACCTGAATGGGGTGAAGCTCCCAAACCGAAAACCTCTCCTCCCCCCTTATTCGTATATGACGGTGAAACTGTCCTTCTGGGTCAAATGTCGGCTCGGGGTTGCATCCTCCTGGGCCAATATCAGGCTGTGTGGCCTTTGCCAGAGCTCAACGAGGCACTTAGTGACCTGCCAGAGTGAGATCGGTGGCTTTGACTGCAGTTATGGTCCTCCGGGTGTTTGATCTCTTCTTATATTGCTTTTCATCTTTGCCCGAAACTTGAGAGTTGACGGAGGCTGCGAATCAGTGGTTTCCACCCTTTATCCTCTCTTCATTTTCCTTTTTGCAGTCCTAGGGCTACAGAGCAGTCACAACAAAGGGCCTTTTGCCTCTCGTTTCTTCTTTAGCACTGGGGATTTGTAAAGGTAGTGAACGCGGGGGTTTGGATCTGTTTTGGGCAGTGGAAGATATGAGAATGGTTGTGGGTGGTGTGAATTTGCTATGACGGTGGTGGTTGGGGCTGCGAGGGGTGTCGCAGAGGCGAAACCAGGAAGGAGGGTGGCTGTGAGCACATTGACATGCCCAATAATGACCTCAAGGGTGGCTTCGAGTTGGGTGGTGCGGTGTTCGAGGCTGAGTCGTGATCCTCTCGGAACCATTGGTGGTGTGATGATTTTAGGGTTTACAGACTCAATGATTTGGAGCAAACCTCTTTTTGATATCAGGTGACTAAAAGATAGAATAACAACAAAGCACAAACTCTTACTGATATCCAAATGTAAAGTGACTACAATGAGAGACCATATTTATAAGCTAGAGTTATCTTGCTAGCCAAGAAAACCCTAAAAGTGCAAAAAAGACTAAAGAGTGCACTTAAAGATTATTTCAACGGAATGTATTTGATGGCAACATGTTAATAACAGCAAAAATAACCAAAACTTAAACATCAAAGACTACACATCTCATCGGATTACTGATTTACGTACAAGCAAGGTTCTAAAAGGCGCGATGCGTGATCGAGGTGTAAAGGTCAAGCCTTAGGAGACTAGGCGGAAAAAGGCGTTGTCCACTTTTTATAATTTTTTTATTATTCCAAGGCTAGTAAAACAATAAAATAAGACATACCTTGAAAATTTGAAAATATATCCGTATGTTTGGTAATCATCATTTAATTATCAATATTAATAATCAATAATCATTACAAAAAAGTACAATATAAGAAATATATTTTCATCTTTCAAATGAAACAATTAGAAAACAAAAAAAGCACTGAATGTATTTATATTGTCAAAAACTTAATAGGAAATAAAATAACGCTAAAAGTATTTATATTTTTCAGTTTGGAATCATACTTGGGTTGAAAATGGGGAACCAAAATTTTTTTGAAGTGATTAGTCAAAAAAAATGAGAAGAGAGATACACCAGAAAATCTGAAGGTTGGAGTTGGAAATGACCGAGATGAAGTTGAAGTTGAAAATGCGTTGAAGGCTAGGAGGTTAAGGTCGGATGGGGCTTGGTCCGAAGTTGGTCGGCATTGTAGGGTTTTATTTTTGGACGAGAGGTAGAAAGAGACTGAGGTTTGAGTTTACATTTGTCTTTTGATCATTTTGGATGATATATTGGCCCGGTTTGTAAAAAAAAGGTCTTTGAAAAACGACGTCGTTTTGCTAAAGCATTAAAAAAAAAAAACTCGCCTTAACACACCTAGGCGTGCCTTGGCGCCGTTGACCACGCCTTACAAGCGTGTTGATCGCCTTTTACCACGCATGAGGCATGGACGGGGCGTTTCTCCCACTCCTCATGCCTAGGAGTGCCTTTTAGAACACTGCGTACAAGTATACTTCGACTCTTATCTATTCCCCCTCCTACTCGTTGCTTGGGTGCTGAGTTGAATGTTAGATTAACAAAACATTACCTGATAACTTATTATTTTGGTCTGGACATTGAGTTAGAGATCTCTATCATCCATTGGAATTTTGACTAGTATAATACAATGCTATAAATTCCAATTCATAAGAGGTTACATCTATTTTTTTAATTATATTTGGCTAGGATTTTGTCATGGTCTGTGCTCGTTTTAAGTGAAGACCCAAAAGGGTTTTATTTTTACGTTTTTTAATAACTTGGTTACCTCGCTAATAGTCAAAATTAAATTATGGTTCCTACTGTCTTAAAAACTAATTTAGGTACCTTATCCGTCATTGAACAACTAGATTTGATTTAGAAATTGAAAATTACCTCCCTTCTTGCAACCCTTCGTATAAAAGGGGTTTCTCTTGGACGGTGAAAGCGCATTTTTGTTAAATCGTGAATCGAATCGTGAATCGTGAATCAAATCGTGAATCGAATTGTAAGGATCAGTATAAACCTAAAATATGTAGGAGATAATATATAAATGCAAAGAGAATACATTAAGAATATGTATTAAAATATATAATGACCTAAAACCAATTATAAGACATGAACTTCTAAGTCCAAATTATGACCAAATTCTAACAATACCACCAACTCCAATGTCCATATTTAAACATAACAATATATTATACAATATATTAACACAAATAAAGATTAAACACAACACTAAAAAAAATACGTTATAATAACCATACCATATAATATAATTTAAAAAATCCTTACACAAGATTTGTTAGCTTCAATCGAACGCAAAGCTACCTCCCTCTCTCGATCAACTTCAAACAGGTTAGGAGAGAAGAAAAAAGTAATCGCAACACGAAATAGAGGAAATTGCAGCTTCGAGCAAGTTAGAAGAGAAGAAGTAAAGTGATCGCAATTTAGGTTTAGTTCTAATATGTATTTCAGTCACTTTCTCTTTCGCAAAGAGTAACTTAAGTTTGAGCTAACTTATTATTATTTTAATAATAAAATATTTTTTAGGATTATTTTAAAAGGAATAAAAAACGAGCGCGAGCTTTAAGTCGGTTGAAAGTACCCAACATCCTTTGAGAAACATGAATTGCACCTGAATCGTGAATCGGTGCGATTCACGATTCAGACCCCGAATCGGTCGATTCAGCCCAATTTTTGGAACCCCTCTGATTCCATTCCCGATTCGTATCGATTAGTATGTGAATCGGATCGAATCGTACGAATCGATTCTGACAACTATGCGAACGGGGTTGATGAAAGTGAGTCGGTATGCTAATTCGTCATCCGCAAATCAGCCCTTCTCGTGGATTATTTTCTCAACAAATAAGTAATTGTTGGAATGCAATCCTGATATAATTTGAAAAAACAAACAAGGCCAAGCCAATAATATATGAAAAATATATATTTTCGTATTTTTACGGTCAAACAAAAGGATTCACATATAAAAGTGTTCGTGCACAATCAGGCCATAAATGGTTAAGCTTCCATAAAGGCTAAACTAAGCAATATAGTACCTTAGATGAAAATCAGTGGATTCATGATAAGTTTCTCGTACCAAAAAATATAATAAAATGGGTAATGTGTAACACTCCCTATTTTTCACTTCAGGTCATACGCCGAAAATAGGAGACGTCAAACAATTTATACCATTCTAAGTATCAACTATAAATAATGAAACTTAAGACCATCCACAACAGTAAATAAAATATGCCAATAAGTCTAAAATACTACCCATATGTTAAACCCTATCTATCCTTTGATTCCCGTACATCTCCTATGAGCCTAATTTTAGACCTCCAAATAAGTCCAAAACACCCATATGCTTCCAAAACTTAGTCAAGGGGTTATCCAACCCTAGTATGACGGTACACACTCGCAATACAAAATAAATAACAACACGATTATTAATTTACACCGTGTTCATATTTAATTTAAATTCTCTATTTGAATTCAATTGTAACTCGAAATCAATATTCCAATAATTCACGCAACCATATGCACAAACAAATTTAATATAATTATTTCATAACTATTTATTTAGTTATTTAAAAATACGGGGTATTACATAATGATACAATCCAATGAATTATGACTCAATTATTTCATAGCTACAATTCATCCCGTTGAAGAAAGTACGAACTTCGAATTGAAGTAGTAATATTATTGAATTAAATCATCAAAAGTACTTCAATATCTCGTTTTTAGTTTCTGTCAACAGATTTATGTGAATCCATACGACTTCCATTCTTTCATCTTTTTTTTCAAACCATTCTTTCTTCAATCTTTTTCTTGATTTCATTCGGTTA
Source organism: Sambucus nigra (assembly GCA_949130495.1). NCBI lineage: Eukaryota > Viridiplantae > Streptophyta > Magnoliopsida > Dipsacales > Adoxaceae > Sambucus > Sambucus nigra. Next base: position 231,858,222 of record OX422222.1, read on the forward strand.
TTTATTCAACTCACAGTCGCCGATGATACTAAAGGACTTCTATTGGAATCCCCATCTAAATTCACAGTCACATAGCAAATTAGATGCATCTTTAGTTCATATATAACTAGTCAATAATATCACATATACATGTATGTCGTCCATAATGTAAACCAACTATTCATTTATTCATTCATTCATTCGTCTTGGATTCAAATCGGATTCGAGAATCATGCTTTGGAACATTCCTAAGAGTTGACTTATAATCATTAAATTCCATATTCCTATTTGGGCCCCTCCTCGAACAACCCTCCGTTTTTTATGAATTCCATTTTAAAAAAGTGATTCTATCCCTTTCTCTTTCATTACCATCATCCCGCATGGATATAATCGAAATGGACAAATTGATTACGCCGAATCCTTGCCTATATAAATATCATTTTTGATGGATTTAAATTCATGCAACTATTATTTATTAATAAGTTTTTTGGTCAAACGTTGAATAAAATCAGCTAAAGGGGGAATGGTTCTATAGGACATTTCCCTTTATTAAATTTAATCACACATCGTAAAATATACCGCAAGAATTCTTATTCAAATGCTGACTCTATATATTTTATATTGAGATTGGATGTACAATATAAAATGATTATTCGTAAAGGGGAAGTATGATTTTAAGTGGACCAAATGGGAGTTTTAGGAAACAGATCTATTAGATCTCTTTCCTAACTCATGTATTGTAATCCTTTTTGCGATTACTTTAATCGTCTATATTTTTGTTGCATATTCCATGTATAAATTATTTTAAGCCGCCATACGTAGACTTGGGCTAAGCTAAAAGAAAGACTATTTTGAAACCTAATCAATGATGGCTTTCCATGGATTCGCCTATATAAGCAATGGCTAAAGTTGCAAAAAAAAAGAGCTTGAATACCACCTATAAATAATCCAAGGAACATGACAAGTATATGAACCATGGAAGGTACTAAAGAAGCAAGAACGACTACTGTTATATTTTCGAAAAGTTGAAAACTTAGTGATAAAGGTTTTGTGAAATTTTCTAAGATGTTAATGGGTAAAAGGATTGGAGTTGATTGAATATGTTTTGCGAAATAACCAAATGAGTTAATTGAATATGATTTTCCAAGGTAAAAGAGAAGCAGTAAACGGGTTGGATTTGGACCGAATTGGGGTGATCCAAATTCGTTTTCGTTAACAAATTTTGGATTCGAATCGGATTCGATGATTCGACGGATCTGAGATCTGTTATACCGAATCCGAATCCATTAAAGATCCGAATAATCCGAAAATCTGATCATCTGATTCTTTTTACATATTTTTATGTATTTAAAAATAAACTTAAGACTATATATATATATATATATATCAGTCCTGCTCTTGTGTGGATTAGTCCGCATTTTAAGAATGCGGACCGGACATGTGTCACCTGGCGGTGATCCCAGAAAAGAGAGAGAGAGTCCCTATAATTTAAGCGATAATTTCTTGGCGCACCGTTAGGTGATACATGTCCTGTCCGCATTTTTAAAATGCAGACTAGTCCGTACAAGAGCATTATATATATATAATCCGATCAGATCGATTATTATCAGTCCATATCCAATCCATTTAGTAAACGGGTTATTGGATAATCGGATTTCAAAATCAAAACCGGATCCGTTTAACCGGATTGGATTCGGATGGGATCTGGATCAGATCCGTTGACAACCCTACCTGCGGAACACACCAAGAAATCCTATAAGATTCTCATGCAATTGGCTTTAATAATCATGTCATTTATTTTCGGTAGTTAGGATTATTTTAGTTAATTAGTAGATAATAGGATATTAAAAAAAAAACAAAGTTAACGAATATTTATTAATTAGCTAAGGATTCCTTTTAGCCTATATGAAATAGGTTATAATGTTTGTTCATCCGTTGAGAGTTGGAAGTACGAGTTGAGCCTTATGGGCATGTGTATTAGCTATCGAGCTTATGTATTTGATGGGATGGATGGTTCAGTGCATTTCCCCTTTGTCTGACAAGTAACGACCGTCTGTCTCAGGTATCCTTCTTCAAAACCACCAAATACTGGGGGGGAACTGGCCGCCGTTTGTTCCGGATGGCGCCTTTTCATCACCATCTCGAATTATGTGGACTCAAAGAACCAATTATTGTTGCCGGTGCCTATGTTATGTCATCCGTGTTGATTTTATGTGCCGGATATGTGGGTCTTATCTCAGCTTAACTTGTGGAAGCAGTGTTTTCTTATTCTAAACGGCTTATATATCTGATCAACACTTTTGTTATTTATTGTAGAAATATTGAAACTAGAAATTCTGAAAACAATTTAGTTTATGTGGGAGAATCTTCACTGTAAGTAATTGTTTCTGTCGGTCAATATTCTTTGACTGCCAGCAGTTTTGTTGATTTCTCCATTATCATATTTTTTGTTACTGTACTAGCAAATGTCCATGCCAGTGGCGATTTTGTAATATTATTCATTTTGAACATGTGCCTGCACCACACTCCGTACCTTTGTGTCTATGATACACTTCTAGAGGGGGATTTTTACATTTTCAGGGGTAAATTTGTAATTGTTAGGGTTATTTGATTTATTTCAGAATTTTTCAGGGTTGGGTTTGTATATTTTGGAAAGGTTTTATGTCATGCATGAATAGGACCTAGAGAGGAAAATTTGTGGTGACGTGATTAATGAGGAAATCTATGTATCTATGTATATATATAAAGCTGTAGTTTGAAATCGTTCTGAGCTGACATGTGGCAATTGATTTAATGAAGCATATATCTCATTTTCCCAATTGTTCAAAAGATGATCCGCCAATATGTTCTTTACCTACTGCGAACCCTATAACCTATTAATTAAAATGGAACCTAACAGACTTCAAGACTATAATTATTGTTCATCCTTAATCCCAGTCTCTCTATTATATAACCTCTTATTCTTTAAGAAACCCAAATGGTTCTTTATTTTACACATTAAAGTGATGGTTCTTTTCCTCTCCTTTAGAAAAACAGGTGCCGATCTCTCACATACAAAACTGAAGATTTACTCTCCCCAACCCACATGCCTTTAAGTTTTCCCCCCACTTGATTCTTTATCCTTCTCTGGATGGGTTTCCTAACGCCCGTACTAAAAGACGTTTTTGAGGAAACAACAAACAATTCGGGATCCCAATATTTTTTTACTTCCATATTTTAATTTTAATTTTAATTTTTATGTTCATTATAATAGATTGATTTGTCTTATCATATTCTGCATATTTATTGTTATGAATTCCCTGATTTGAAGGATTTTTTGGTAATTCATAGAGTAATTTGTCCGACTCCATTAGATTTGTTTTCTCCTAAAGGTAAACTTTACAATTCCTCTAGACGTTGACAATGTTTTTTCTCGGTTTATATAGTTACTTTACAATTTTAAATTAATTGGATCATATAGTTGGGATGGATAGTTAGCTTCTAGTGGCAGCTTATAAATGATTGTACTGTGAAAAGACTGAAACGAATTGATATTCATCTTGTTTTGGGATTTTTAAACATCCATTTTTTGAAAAAACGGAAGTGTTGGTTTTCTTTTTAAAGCTTGAACCAAAAGAGCGGTCAAAGTTTAAAACTTTTGAAAACACCCCGAAGGCCCCCCATTTTTAAAATCAAAAGTCTTTTTATACTTTAAAATCAATTTCCTTGTTGAGATATGCGGAAGCGTAAGATGGTTCACAAAAAACACCAAATTTTAATTTACTTCAAATTAAAATTAAATCAAGTGAAATAAGATAAAACACACACTTACGTTAATTTCACTTAAACACAATTAATTAATTCAAGTCATAGAAAATTTGCCTAAGTCATATTTCTCAATTTTAACAAATTAGGCCAAACCAAATTTTAACACATTAAATTAATGACTTGAATTAATTACACATAAACATTACCCAATATTTAATTTCGCACCAAATTAAACATATAGTGATTAAAATCAAATTTTATCTTGAATTACCTAAGCATGCGTTCTAGGTGAGTATATCAAGATAAAATAAACAATAAATCACTACGCCGCGATGTACGAGAAAAAATCCACAGCGGAAAAAAAATCTCGGACGGCCCTAGTCTCAAATCCACTAAGTACGGAATTAACAAATACAAGCAAGATGACTTACAACACTCGACTCGACCCCTCTCAAGCCTTGACGCGTCTTCTTGTATCAACCTCTTCTTAGCGAATAACTACGGTGCTCCACCGCGGTCTCGGAATCCACCGATCGGACTTTATATAGTCACCATCACCCGAACTAGGAGCCTTTCTCCAAGTGGGTAAATCAACGAAAACCTCTTATTCTTTGTGAGATTTAGAAGCAAAACCCAAAATGTCTCTTCAAACGGTAGAGATGAAAAACCGGTGCCAAAACTCCAAGAAAATACAAATATATCTATGGAAGCTTGGATAAACAATATGGGTGTAAAACAAGTGTTTAAAACATTTCTCTTGAAAATCAACAACACTTAAACAAAGAACTTTTTCTCTTTTGATTTCTCTCTCAAAACACTCACTGAGAGGTTGTAGGATATGAAAAAGTTAAGTTAAAAACTTTGGTTCCCACACTTAGATATTCTGTCAAAGTTAGTGGGGGTAAAGTAGTGGAAAAAGTGAAAAAACTGCTCAAAACTGCCAAATACCTGTTCCCGCTAAATCTCGTTCGAACGACATTTTCGTTCGAACGAAATTTCGTTCGAACAAGACTTCTAACGAAGTTCCAGTGTGAACTCGTTAGAAATCTCATTGGAAGCTCGTTCGAACGACATTCCAGTGGCTTTATGGGAAACTCGTTGGCAAACTCGTTCGAACGACACTTTGAACGGAAATCTCGTTCGAACGACACTTCGAACGAACTTCCAGAAAGTTTGAAAAGTTCTATTTTTGCCCAGAAACTTTATATTCTTTATTTTAAAGTTTAAATGAAATCTTTCTGAAATTAAACAACAGTTTTAAATAAACGTTCACCCATTATAAAATGTTCCAAGCTCATATATATATATATATATATATATATATATTAAAATGCATTCATACCTTAGGTGCAATGGAACCATGTTGATGACGTAGAAACGAGGCACAAACAAACTCGCCAATGTAATGAAGCTTTATAAACTTGGCCGTTACGTCTTCAAACAAACACGTCATAGGCTTGAAGGATGATCAATTAACTCTATCCTATGACTCAAACGTTTTTGTCCGGAATTGAGACAAAACTACAAAGGACTCAATTGGAAATTTGTGTCCTTAAAAATTTTAGCCTATTCACTTAGACCATGAAAAATCAATGCTTTTATGTGAACCACAACTAATTTTATTTTAATATGTACAAATAAGAAGCAGAAAGTTAGAAAAATTATTTAAATAAACATATTTATACTTCATCTCCTACTTAACATGTTTTTCCTCCATCTCTGGTTAAATAATTATGTACTTATAAAAAAAAAACTGATTATGTATGTGAAGTATCCATCAAATATCAATACATATATACAAAGTTGTCATTTATCATACTCATACTACGATACTTGTATATTTTATTAATGTGTTATCCATTTATTAATTTATTTTATCTAGATTAATGTAGACACATATAAGTATTTGGCCAATACATGCATTTAGTTGGTTCATGTATTTAAACGCATATATATTTGGTCAATACATACATTTACTTGGTTCATATATAGAAATCTAAATGAGGTATATTCAAGCGATTATTTCGAGTTTTTTCTGGTATATATGTAACCCTTTCACTCTCTACTTTTATTTGTTGATCTTTTCAATTTAACATTACCAATTACACAAATGGGAAATTATGCTGAAGATAATAATACTTTATCCGGTGTGTGCAAGAGAAAAAAGCATAGGTTATCCAAGGAATAGTTGTGGGTGTTCCAAAATATATTCAAGGTCAACAACAGTCTCACTCGGGTCAGTGATATTTTTGGTATATAAATATCATCTTAAATAAGGGTGTTCGTTCTACTATGATTTTTTTTACCAAAGAGGGACGGAACCCCCACACATTTTATAAATATAAGATGGAGAAAGAGCCTCTCCGAACCTTACAAACCCGAACAACCTTGATTTCTAGAGGTTGGGTCCAATACCCTAGAAAAAATTAATGATAAATATGAGATTTTATCTAAACCCCATTTATATAAAGATAACTTGAAAATAAATATGGGGATTTATCTTATCCCCATTTACATCTTTTTTATTCTATGCCTTATTTGAGGAGTGTGAAGTCTATCCAGCTTAAGCAAACCTTTAACCAATCTAGGGAGTGAGCTATAATTCCAATACAAAGAATCAATGTTGGAAATTGAATCACGTGAGGCTAAATGATCAGCAACTGAATTTGCTCGTCTCCATTCATGATTGAATGTCACATTTTTAGAGCATTGGATATCTTAAAGCATCTTTTTAGTTTTCCAAGGAGGTTTAACCTTTTTCAAATCCACATTAATCAGGAGCTTGCAATCGGATTCCACTATTACTTTTTGAATATTTAATTGAGAAATCAATTTCATTCCTTCTATCAGAGCCAGACTTTCTGCAAAAAATGAGGATTGTATTCCTATAGATTTTTCAAACCCTGCTATGAAAGACCCGTTGGAGTCTCTATTTCCTGGATTACCTTTAGATGATCCATCAATGTTTAAATTAAAAAAAACTCCACATGAGGGATTAGTTCAATAACATTTTATAATCTGCACAACCCTAGGTCTAACTTTAACTTAAAAATAGTTAATAATTTGAAGATCTTCAGAGCTAGGAGTATCATAGAGATTTATATTTTGGAGAATGGAAGAAGCTAAGAAAATTATTTGATGAATAATATAATTAACAGAAGATTTTGAGTTTTCAAAAACCAATCTATTTCTAGCCTTCCATAATTCCCAAAAAATAATTTTAGGAATTATGGAAAAAAGGATCTTTTGATAATCTTTTTTATTTTTAATCATCCACCAAGATAATAGCATAGCCATGCAAGAAATATTTTCAGGAGTAACTTTGAAAAGGGATGAGAAGTAGTTCCAAACTTCTTTAGCTATTTTACATTCTAGCAAAACACGCTTACCACTATCTTCTTCGGCTAGACATTCTCTGCAAACAGGAGCTAATGTTATACTAATTTTTTGAATTTCAGTCTCAAAAGACACATAATTGTTTAATAATTTCCAAATGAAATTAGAAATTTTAATGGGACAATCTTTAGACCAATTTATCTTCCAAGTGAGAGAAGTTGGATTATTCTTTTGACATATCTGGTATGCTTCTTTCAATGAAAATTCTTCCGTGATGGATGGGAATCATATTTGATTCTCAAAGTAAATATGCTCATCAGTTATGCTAGATATAGCTTTTATTCTTCTAAGGGTTGTAGATCCAGAATTTGAAAGCATTCTACTCTGATATTTGGCTCTCATAAAAGAAGCCTAAATACCTTTATCAAATAAAATTTTTCGATACAATTTCATACTAGAAGCATTGATAATATCTTCCAAACTTCTAAAATTTAATCCTCCTCCTTTAAACGAAAAACACATGTCTTACCATTTAGACCATTGGTATGGCTTATCTTTATTGACACCTCCCCAATAAAATTTAGAAAAAATATTATTCAATCTTTTTATTATAATTTTAGGAGGGCTAAGAACATAAATGGTGTGAAGTGGGACGGATAATAGGACACTTCTAATCAGAGTGGCCCTACCAGCTTGAGAGATTAACTTAGCAGACCAGTAGTTGAATTTCTCTCTAATTTTGTTCATAAGATCAGAAAACTGAGACAATTTATTTCTCCCTTTATTAATATAGCATCATAAGTATTTCATAGGAAGATTTTTAATAGACAATCCAGAATTGGTTCCAATATTATGTTTTCTAGAAGGGAAAAGTTTTTTATGAACAAAAATAGAGCTTTTAGAAATGTTTATAGACTGACCTGAAGTTTCTTCATAGGTTTTAAGCAACTTACTAATAGCTAATAAACTTTTCTTATTCCCATTGGAAAAAATTATAATATCATCAGCATAACCAAGTGAGATATCAAATACAGTTCCTAGGATGAGAAAATGGAATAACTTTATCATTTATGAACAAATTATTAATATTCCTACTTAAACATTCAACAACTATAATAAACAAGCTAGGAGACAGATGGTAACCTTGCCTAAGCCCTCTAAAAGATTGGAAGAAACCTTTTCTTTGCTTTTTTATGGATATAGAGAACCAATTATTAGAAATTAATCTCCAAATCATATCAATGAACGTTTCATTAAACCCAAATTTTCTCAAAACTTGACACAGGAAAGTACAATACACTTTATCATAAGCCTCTTCCACGTCTAATTTAATAATAACATTATTACCACGAACTTTTTTTCCCTATAGTTTGAGCTAATTCATGAGCCAGAAGAATGTTATCATTAATACTTCTACCTTTAACAAATCTAGATTGGTTAGGAGATATTATAATAGGAAGAACAGAAGCTAATCTCTCATTAGGAATCTTAGAGATAATTTTATTAGAGAAGTCATAAACTTATAGGTCTAAATTGAGAGCAAGTAGAAGGAATAACTACTTTGGGGTTAAGAACTATGTTAGTAGCTGACTAACTTTTGGGAATTTCAGCTCCAGCAAAGAAAGAATGGATTGCATTTATCAAGTCATGTTTAATTATGTTAAATATGTTTTTTACATGCTTTAAGCATGTTCTCTTTTACAATGTGAGTATTCAAAAAGTAAGATTTTAGGGCCTGCAACGTGTGCCTCCAAGCTAGTGTCCTATGTAAATAAGACTTTTTGGCCAAGTTACTAATTACATTTTTAGGTTGGTTGTATTTTAAATAAACTTGGAGTTGTTTTGCTGAGTAAACTAACTCATTTTAAAAATAAATGTAAGTTATTTTGTTTTTATGCAATCCTCATTTTTTTAATGCTTTTCATACTCTCTAGTTTGCTTATTCCTTTTACTTAACCACAACTTTGTAACCCCTCTTGTCTTTTATTAAAAAAATCTTATTCATCAACCAGAATTAATCCCTAACAATTTTTATGACTTTATTGCCCTTTTAATTGAAATAAATTTACTTCTCGTTTCAACTTCTTCCCCAAGTTAAAAGCTCGAATTTTCTGTAAGTCCTGAACGACACTTTTGAATCTTCGCAAATTGTGCAATTAGAATAAAATTGAAATCGTTAGATTTTGATTATCTCTCTCTCTTTATATGTTATTTTTCTTTGTACCTCGGGTTGGCTAGGTTTGTTGATGAGTTTCTGTATTGGTGGTTCCACCATGAACCATTATGGTAGTTTGGCGGTGAAATGGTGAGATCCAACATTGGAAATCATTTCGTCCAACGATGGAAAAAGGGATCCGGTGAGAGTGAACCTTGGTTTTGGCATTGTTTCACCTTCCTCAATCCTTCCCCTTTTCCTGGTTTACTTCCCTCTGATTTGTTTGAGTTGAATGTAAGGGTGCATTTGATAGAAAATTCGAAAATGCAAAAGATTCCAGGGCATTTGATTCCAAGGCAAACAATTTTAAGGCAAATTAATATTTTCCAACATGTGTCCGTTTGATAGAAGTTGGAAAATCATCAATTCTTCACATTTTCTATCAAACACAAAAGCTGAAAAATAAATATAAATGTGAAAATTTTATTTACGTATATATATATATATACATATATATATATAAATTTATGAAATATATAAAGTTATAAACAAATTGGTTTTGAGTGATTTGCCGACCAAATGTGGCAAACAAAAACCTATCCCCCCCCCCCCCTAAAAAATTGGATTCCACCCAAAGGTGGCAAATTGTGCTTAAGGGGTGTTGTACCTGGAAAAAAAATTCCAAGGAAACCTTAGGTTATCAAGCTGTCTAAAAGCTGGAAAATTTCAAAATTTTCTAACTTTCTGAATTTGCCTTGAAATTTTAAGGCTATTAAACGGACCCTAAGAGTATTTAAGTCATGAAAATTCTCGGGGGTCAAGTCTAATTACTAAATAAGATTTTTCAAGAGAATACTAACCGCGTTGAAAGTTGGGGGCAAGTAAAATGAATTTATAAATTGGGTTAAGTTTAATAAAGCATTAAAAAAGTTAGGGTCAGGTAAAAAACTATAAATTTAATTACGTAAAAATATTTGTGAAATCATTTGGCAAAAATAAATTTTGTAACTAATTGGATATGATTAAGTATATGGAGTAAATTACTCATTTGACTCCTAAACCATTTAAATGATTTGAAATTTGATTTAAACTATTTCTACTTATAAATAAAACATTCTTAGTTATTTGAAAATGGTCTCTAAACTATTTTTGGTTGTAAAAGAGCCATCAAACTAGCTACAGAGTTGTTACAACACACTTTGTTCAATTTAGGCCATTAACTTTGGATGAAAAATGGTCATATGTTTGGCACACGACTCTTTTTATGCCAAAATAAAAAAATATGAAAAGAAAAATAATTTATAATATTTTTATTTTCAAAATGGTAATCTTTATCACCTCTATCTCTGACCAAATCAAGTATCTACATTACTGATGTAATAACATAGCTACCCATGTTGATGTTTGTAGGAGATTGACACGACCACAAATGTATATCTAGTGTTCGTGTTGATATAGGCTCAAGTGCAAGCCTGTCGTGTTAGTAATAAACTCGGTAAGTCGGGATCGTCTCCACAGGGAAATATGACGAACGGAGTCGTAACGACGTTAGAAAGATTAAGAACCCTAACTCGACTCTAAAAAGAACGAAAAGGTGATTATGGGAGATGGACTAACTATACGCAAAAATAATAAGAAAATTACCTACAGAATTTAGAAATAAATTAAAAGCTTTTTGACCTACTTAAGAAAATTAAAAACTGTAGTGAAAAGTGCAAGTGAGAAAACCAAGTCAGGATACACTCTTCCAACCCTAGTTCATTTATCAATGTTAAAACTTAATTCAGAATTGAAATATTTGAGTAAACCCAGTCTTTAGTACTCCCAAGCATTACATATATGAGGGATCGTAGCCTGCATCATACATAATTAAGAGATGAGTAAAGCAGTATTGTCGTCGTAGCTACATGCGCGTTGCACTCTTAATCATCCCGGTTACTTAGGGCAAATGAGATTAAAAGTCTTACAGCGGTTGTGATCACCATACAACACGATTGACTCAGTTATTTAATTCAAAATCAAATTTTACACATTCATCAAGAACATCGGGTTGGATTCATGCATCCTAACCCTTAGAAAATTAGCCGGACGTAGTAAAACAAGAAGAAAGCATAATAAAATAAGACATCTTATCTAGTAACTTAGAATTAAGAAGAATGAAATTATAAACTAATAAATTAATTAAAGCAATTATAAAAGAAAAAATGGAATGAATTTACTTGAATTGCAGAAGCTTGAATCAAATCTAAATGAAAACTAGTTTTTTTTTTATTATTCTCTCTTCAAAACTAAGTAAAAAGCTCCTCTAAAACGGATTAGAAGCTCCCCTAATGTCTGGGAGGACATTGAAATATATAAACTACGAAAAATAAAAGAGTTGGAGTCATGCAAGACTCTAGCTTGAAGAAGATAATCTCAAATTTCGAACCCCGGATCGATCTGCCTAAAAATTTCGGATCGATCTGTCTGAAGACCGGATCGATCCCTTTTTTATTTCAACCGGATCGATCCCCTAAATATGCCTGATGTAGTGAATTCTAGAGGACGGATTGATCCTTTTTTTATTTCAACCGAATCGATCCCCTGAGACTGGATCGATCCTTTTATGGTGGAAAATGAATCAATCTGTTTTTTCTCACTCATCTTCTCTTCATTTTCTCCTCAACTTCGAATGACCATAACTTTTTCACCGTAGCTCGGATTGAGGTGCCGTTTTTCCAGTGTTCTTTTAATTGAAATATCTACAACTTTCCAGTTGGCCCCACCTCCAGACTAAGGCTTAAAAATTATGAAAATACCCTTCAACTCTTTATTTTTTGGTTTCTTTCACTGTTTTGAGTTCTCTTTCGTACTAACTTGCATGATATACCAGTAAAACAAATAAGATATATGAAAAACACGAAATACTTGCCAAAAGGGTTAGTATCATAAATATGAGATAAATCCAAGCTATTTACAATGCACGGGAACATAAAAATACCGAAATTAAGGGGATAAATATGAAGAATTTATGCTTAGTCAAACCCCCTAACTTAGAACTTTGCGCGTCCGGAGCAATGTAAAAGAATAAAATATGATGGACACAAATTCACGTATACCATTTTGAAAGGCAAAATTTTTTATGGTGAAAAGATCTCTTCATCGGAATACGGTCATAGGGAAACGGGAAACATCATCTCTTTTTCGCTCCATGTAATCTCTTTTATTATCTTTTGTGCCTTAGCTCTCCACGCGGTAGACAATTTCACAATTCGAACTCGGTTAGGACTTTCTTGGTTTTAAGGTGTAATTGGGTAAAATGGGAATGAGAATTTCGAAATTGGGAAGTGTTCTTATGATGTCCGTTAGTGCTTTTCTGGGCTTTTGCTCATTTTTTCTTCTTTTTGTTATTTTTTTCTTTTCATTTTTCTATTTATCACACATTTCTTTTCTTGCTATTTTTGTTGAGCATACTTCTATTTTTCTTACCCCTTTTTATACACTTTTCGGACTTAATTTCTGGGATTTTTAACTTTCACAATTCTCGGTCAATTTGAGTTTTTTGGGTTATCAAATGAAAAGGAAAAATTTATTAGGCTCAAATTGGGTTGCAAAAAGGTTAATTTTTTTTTGACTTTTTATGGCTAATCTTTTTGGGTAACAAACGATGGCTTAACTTCATTTATCCGAATTACTAATCATATTACCATATACGTCTCGAGATTAATTTAGTTTAGAGATATGTTAGTGCACTTTTCGAGACAACGCCTCACACGTTTCCTATAACCAATCAAAACAATAAAATAGAGATCATCAACGACTTTTTAACATGCTGAAAAGAACTTTGAGTTAACCATTAACTCATATTGATTTATAAACTCAGAAAAATGATAGGCTCGAAATCTCACCGAGTTTGTCAATCTCCGCACTTATTCGTAAAATCGTTAATTTTTGCTCAATTTCCATCTTTGGTGAATTTTGGCTTTGTGCATTTGATTTTTACAACCCGAGACAAAATATTTGTGACATTTTTGAAGATTTTAAATTCCAATTTTTATTTATTTTGAAAAAAATATTTTTGAATTTTTCAATTTTTTTGGGAAAATTATGAGCATTTTTGAAAATTTTGAAGTTTTAGAAAGACGCACTTGCGACCTCCCCTAACTTAGACTTTTGCATTGTCCTCAATCAAAATGAATACAATCTAAATAAGGCAAAATAAGAAGTGCGATAAATAAAACAAACAAATATTTAAAATGCAAAAAGACACTAAACGACACAATACATGACTCAATAATACAACAAAAATCACCCCATACGCGCCGGGGGTGCGAAGACCTCTCATCTCTCTATACAAACTCACCCGACCCCTTGCACGGGGAATGATTCTCTTCTTGTCTCGCTCGTCTTCCTCACATCGTAAACCAAAAGTCAAAACAAATTGGAAGTCGACCCAATAGAAAAAATGAACACCTTGAGGCATATGATGAATGGGGTGAGTGAAGTCAACGAGGTGCTCAATCACCTTGTATCACAAATGGGCCGATTTGGAGAGAATATCAAAGTGAATTTTGGAATGGCCTAAACTCGATAATGCATGGATCGAGCTCTAAATCGGACGATACTCTAACCATGGCCTTGATTGCATCCAAGAACTCCAGTGGCATGGGTGGATGGTCACAAAGAAGGAAATCATCCATACTATCTTTCCATGTGCTCTCTTCTAAGTGACAAAATGAGTCTAATAGAGATTGGACTTCGATAATGAAGCTGTCATCCACCGGCCCGAATTCGTTCTCAAAGTCCTCTAGGCTCATATCTCTTAACGCTCTTTCTTGCTCATTATCCGAATACTCTCTCTCACTCTCCTCTGAAGGCTTATGTGATGTGGAGGTATGGTTACTACGAAGGAATTCATCTATTATGTCTTTCCATTCGCTCTCATCCAGCATCTCCCTCGTACTACTCATCATTTTATTTTTGGATATATGATTTTTTTTTTGAATTTTTGATCTAAGCTTTAGATTGATTCGATCTAACCTAAGTCTACCTAATTCCTCGGCAATGGCGCCAAAAATTTGACGCGACCATAAATGTGTATTTAGTGTTCGTGCTGATATAGGCTCAAGTGCAAGCCTGTCGCGTTAGTAATAAATCTGGTAAGTCGGGATTGTCTCCACAGGGAAATAGTACGAATGAAGTCGTAACGACATTTGAAAGATTGAGAACCCTAATTCGACTCTAAAAAGAACGAAAAGGTGATTATGGGAGATGGACTAACTATACGCAGAAATAATAGGAAAGTTACCTACAAAATTTAGAAATAAATTAAAAGCTTTTTGACCTACTTAAGAAAATTAAAAACTGTAGTGAAATGTGCAAGCGAGAAAAACGAGTCAGGATACACTCCTCCAACCCTAGTTCATTTATCAATGTTAAAAATTAATTCGGAATTGAAATATCTGAGTAAACCCAGTCTTTAGTACTCCCAAGCATTACATATATGAGGGATCGTGTCCCACATCATGCATAATCAAGAGATGAGTAAAGCGGTGTCGTCGTAGCTACACGCGCGTTGCAATCTTAAGCATCTAGATTACCTAGGGCAAACGATATCAAAAGTCCTACAATGGTTGTGATCACCATACTACACGATTAACTCAGTTATTTAATTCAAAATCAAATTTTACACATTCATCAAGAACATCGGGTTGGATTCATGCATCCCAACCATTAGAAAATTAGCCGGACATAGTTAAACAAGAAGAAAGCATAATAAAAGAAGACATCTTATCTAGTAACGTAGAATTAAGAAGAATGAAATTATAAACTAATCAATTAACTAAATCAATTATGAAAGCAAAAATGGAATGAATTTACTTAAATTGCAGAAGCTTGAATCAAATCTAAATGAAAACTAGTTTTTTTTTATTATTCTCTCTTCAAAACAAAGTAAAAAGTTCCTCTAAAATGGATTAGAAGCTCCCCTAATGTCTGGGAGGACATTAAAATATATACACTACAAACAACAAAAGATTTGAAATCATGCAAGACTCTAGCTTGAAGAAAATAATCTCAAATTTTGAACCCCGGACCGATCTGCCTAAAAATTTCGAATCGATCTGCCTGAAGACCGGATCGATCCCTTTTTTATTTCAACTGGATCGATCCCTTAAATATGCCTGATGCAGTGAATTCTAGAGGCCGGATTGTTCCTTTTTTTATTTCAACCAGATCGATCCTTTTAGGGTGGAAAACGGATTGATCCGTTTTTTCTGACTCAACTTCTTTTCATTTTCTCCTCAAATTCGAATGACCCTAACTTCTTCCCCGTAGCTCGGATTGAGGTACCATTTTTTCCAGTGTTCTTGTAATTGAAAGATCTAAAAATTTCCTATTGTCCCCACCTTCTGACTAAAGCTTCAAAATTACAAAAATGCCCTTCTCCATTTCTTGGTTTCTTTCACTGTTTTGAGTTCTCTTTCGCACTAACTTGCATGATATACCTGTAAAACACATAAGAGATATAAAAAACACGAAATACTTGCAAAAAAGGGTTAGTATCATAAATATGAGATAAATCCAAGATATTTACAGTGTACGGGTAGATAAAAATACCGAAATTATGGGGATGAATGTGAAGAATTTATGCCTAATAAGTGATAAAATCCTACTAGTTAAGATTCAGCATAGAACAGTCGAAATCAAGAAAACACACATAAGAAAAGGATGTAGGTCTTTCGTCAATGTGCCTATGTCCACAGGAGGTTCTACTTTGTTGTTAACAGAGTTCTTGTACTCGTGATTACATTTTTCCCCATGGGGGCAAGATTTATATTTATAAGAGGTCCTTGAGTCCTTGGGACCTCAATCTCTGTGCTAATTATTCCCAACTAATAATCCATATCTCTTCACTTGATTCTCACGGGTCGGTTATCTCAGTAGTACTTATTTTCATGGTGGAGATGGTTGACCGAGTCAGTAGGCCACGTGCTCCTCTCCCATGCGTGGAAAATTATTTCCCTCACTATGTCTATGACAAGCACCTTTCCCTTTCCATCGTAACCTTTGAACAATTATTGGTGATGGTGAATATCATCCTAAAGATTCAAACTGGTTTTGTGCTTACACAATAATGTTGGAAGTAGTAAAATAAGCAATATAGTAGAAGAGATGAGAGACAGAGGAGAGATGACACAAAATATAAGTGGTTCGGTCGTTAGCCTACGTCCACTGTACAAAACACAGGGGTATTTCCACTATAATATGGCTCTAATGGCCATGGATGATACACAGTCAAGCTTTCTCTCTATACAATTGTGTAGAGTAACATTAGGATTTTCATGAGTTGATCCTTGATGAAGAAGGCACATGGTACTTATATAGGCCAGGGGGTGCGCATTATCACCCCTAAGCATGTGCTCCACGCCTGGCTGAGGATATAGCTAATGAGAGTATGACATTTGTGAAAATGCCATGATGGTGAATATTCCCTCATGTGTGGTACTGACCTTTGATAATGGTTTGAGGTGATATGCATATAATGTCCCTGTCATGCTTCCCACATGTTCATGAAATGCTTGAGATAGAATTGGCCAGCTGAGACTATTGTGGTCCTACTGGTGGGCCGAGAAATGATTGGATAGACATTTGAGATCAACGTCTTAGTCCAGTTTGGGTTGCTTAAAGGGAATTCTGGTATCGTCTCAGGCCGACTCTAATCGATCTTTCCTAACTTAGGCAGCTGTCCTAACTAGTCGTTCGGGGTGATCTCTTGGGATGAGACCACTTTGAACGAGATTGATAGTGAAGACCTTCGGTGGATGGTGGTCCTGTTCAAAGATACGTCTGTGAGGAATACTCTTCCTTAATGGGTCATTTAGAGACGAGACCACACTTAGGTATATCAATCATCCCAATACCTTAGCCTTCAATTTTAGTGGGAGGCTGAGGTTTAAATATGTTCTGTTGTCTCATCTCGTCCTGGCATTGCGATTCTTAGTCTGCATCCGAGGGTATCCCACAATTAGTGGAGGTACAATGATCATATCAGTCTTGGCAGAGATGTCACTTCTCACTTATGAGGAGTAACACACCCGTCGTCTGTTAACGGGATTGGTCAGTATGGGAACAAGATACTAGGAAACTTGAGGGCATGTGCGTAGCCAAATTTCGTGTTTGGGATTTCGGTAAGCATACCTTAATGATAGGAAACCTTTGAAAGTTGTGCCAAAAACTTTAGGCGAAAAAATGTCTCAACCCTTTATTTCTTCATAAAATAGATTCTAGAGCAAACAATAACCTCTTTCTCTCTCTATACCTTCTTTCTCCTTTGGTGATTTCTTGTGTCTTCATCTTTCTCTTTCCACTTTCTAGGTATTCCTCTCACCCCCTCTTTTTGTTTCCTTTGGCTTGATTATCATTTTTGCCACTTTTTGGTCACTCAGGTGGCTAGCTTTCAGGGTTTATGTCTCTTTCACGATGGTTTGAGTGGGAAGGAGTTAGATAGAGGGAAGTTTTAGGTTGAGTTTAAAAAAAATTGGTTCTTACGGTCACTTTTTAGGCTAAATTTTCCATTATGGTGTCTTCTCTGGCGAGAGTTACGTGAGCCTAGAACTGGTGTTCTTGAGAAAAACCATTCAAAAATCATCCAATTAACTCTGTTTGATCCTTAGAAATTTCCACCATGGTTTCCCAAGTGTTCATTCATGTGCCGTAATATCTACGAGCTTGCTCAAGATATTCATAATCTATGCAATCGCGGGAGACGAGAGGTGGAATTACGCCGACCTAGGTCTCCAATACCTTTGACCCCCACTCCTTTTAGCTATTGAGCACCCAATTTTACTTCTGACTTATCTTTTCATTGTCGAGACTACACTTAGGACTCTTATGGTAATTTCCATTAGTAGTGGTTCCATGTCTTCTTCCTCTAAAGGCTATAGACCTTATGAATGTTTGGGTCTTCGTGATGACCTAATGCACTCTGAGGCCATAAGAGTAACTTTAGCTCGTCCTGGTGAGGCCGAGACTGTAGATTACGCCAAATCAAGTAATAGGGTCCATCCTGGTGCTTCTTCTCATCTCCCCAGTACTTTTGCTCGTTGGCCTGGGAACCTCGATCCCCAGGTCTATGACATCTCGAATGACGAGTCTAAGGATGAGGCTGGAAATAATGTTCCCCCACCTCCTCTAATGCCCACACCTATTTCAGCCATGAATCCGATAGAGTTTTTATTATGTAACCCTTGTGACAAAGCCCTTGCCACTGAGTAGGATGAGGAGAATCCTTCCACTTTAGACACAACTTTTGCCTCGACCATTCCTAGTGACGTTCGTGAGACTGATCTGGTCGTTTAGAGGCACCTTGTATTGGCATAAGAGTGATTGTTGGGTGATTAGGCATAAATTCTTCCTAATTTATCCCTTGATTTAGTTACTTTTAGCACCTCGAACAACGTAATTGAGTTGGATTTATCTCATAACTGTGCTACTGACTGATCCTAATGAGTACACCGAGTTTCTGGTATTTTGTAGTGATTTTGCAGGTATTTGATGTCAAGAAACGAAAGAAGGAAATCGGTAGAATCAAGAAAGAAAGAAGGAAAAGTCTCAAGGGCAAAAGCGTAATTTCTACACGGAATTCGGATGAGGTACCTAAAGAGAAGTTGAAGACATCTCATTCATGAGCACAAAGGAAGAAACGACACCCCAATCGGAATCCCGGAACAAAAGTTATGTGCAGTCAAAGATGAGCCAGAAAGTCAAATAGCCGGACCGGTCCGCCCCTACCTCGGACCGGTCCGCCTTGCCAAACTCCAGAAGACCCCGGATCGCATGCAAACCGAAGGAGGCAAAAATAAAAAGAACCGATCCGCCCCAAAATAAAAAGAATCGATCCGCCTTGGGGGCAGACCGGTCCGCCTGAGACCCGGACCGGTCCGGTCTTCGAGATCTAAAAATCTTTTCTCTTCCTAAAAAGACTCCTAGTGCAGTTGACTTCCGATATTGTTGTAGGGTATTAAATACCCGATTTATTATTGTTATAGACACGAAGAATTAGTAGGTTTTCCTGCTTCTTTTCCAAAAACCCTAGTTTAGCTAAGAATTGCAGTTTTAATTCAAGGATTGAAGATTGATCCAGTAATTTTTGTGAGTATCGGTTTCATTCATTGTTGCACTTATCGTTTGGATAATTTTAGTGAGTAATTTTTATTTCTAATTCGTTTCTACATCTAATTATCATTTTTCTTAGATTAATCATGAATTCCTGCACATCAATTATTGTTTTCATTAAATTCAACATGTTAGGCTAGATTTAACAAGGTCGGGGTACATGAACCCAACCTGAGGTGTTAGTGTATGTGTATAAAATTAATCCGATGAATGTATTGATTGACTATGATCGTATTGCATAATGACACAATAATTGTAGATCTTTATATCACGTTTGCCTCTGGGTACTCGTGATGATTTAGAGTGCAATTTGAGTGTCACTATCGCGATACTGATTTACTCATCCTCAGATTAGGTATGACGCGGGCTTGAACCTCGTATACATAATGCTTGGGAGTACTAAATTCCGGGTCAGATCAATCAGATAAATTTATGATTAATATTAGCACTGCACTACACTAGGGTTGGGGGATTGTATTCCTGTCCTAGTTTTTCCCATCACTTTGTCAAAAGTTTCAAAATCAATTTTTATTCATATTTTAGGTAACTTATTGTAGTTGCATTTTTCATAATTTCATCTTTTCATTTAGTTGTAATCATTCCCAAAATCAAATCATTTTCCCTTTATTTTTTAGAGTCAAGGTTAGGATTCTTCCGTCTTTTCCGTCGTCACAACTTCGTTGTCCTTTTTCCCTGAGGATCGATACCCGACTTGTCGGATTATTACTTGAGCGACAGGCTTACACTTGAGCCTAGAGTGAACGCATTTCTGAGACACATTTTCAGTCGCGTCAAGTTTTTGGCGCCGTTACCGGGGAATTAGGTAGACTTAGGATCAGATTGAGTCAATCCAAAGCTTTGACCAAAAATTTCAAAAATCCAAAAACATAAAAAATTCAAAAAGCACAAAAAAAAAGATTCACCATCATCTCTCCTAAGCTTTAATGCAAAATTCTGAAACCACTCCCACACCCCATAATACTCCAATCAACATTCACGAAAATCCAATTGTTGAGTATAATCCTGATAGTCCCCACACTCCAAACGCCCCACAATTCTGGATCCCACCTCCCACACCGTCGCACTCAATCTCCGATAACACTCCCTTCCCTTGTTTAGGACACACTTCGAGCACGCCCAGTGCGAACACCGAGTCAATAAGTGAAGAAGAGATGTCACAACACGGAAGTGCACCCGCCGGTGAGGAAGATCCCCCATACCGTCCGATTAGAGAATTCTTATATCCCGAGCTTACTGTCACTCCGGGATGCATTATACTCCCGTATAATGCCGGACAATTCCATTTCAAAAATGGGATGATCCAGATGCTACCGCATTACCACGGTATGGATTCTGAAAAGCCATACCTCCATATTAGGGAATTTGAGGACGTGTGTGATACTCTAAATGATCAAACCTGCACACAAGAGGTAATCCGCCTCAAACTCTTCCCTTTCTCGCTCAAAGATAAAGCTAAGGCCTGGCTATGGTCTTTACCTCCAAGATCAATTCCATCCTGGAATGAGCTACAGTCAAAATTTCTCAAGAAATTCTTCCCACCACATCGAATAATCTCCATAAAGGCTCAAATTCAAGCATTCAGACAAGCTGAAAATGAGTCATTTCATCGATGTTATGAACGTTTCAACGAGTTAGTTGCTTCATGCCACCATCATGGATTTGATTCAGCGCAAGTCATCTCTTTTATCTATAATGGGTTGAATCTTAACTCCAAACAACTTGTTGAAACAATGGGAAGTGGTCCGTTTATCGATTTAGATGCCCAGGATGCTGAGCTTCACTTGAGGTATGTCGGCGAGACTACCCAATCCTGGGACACTTCTGATCCCAACAATCAAAATCGAAATAGACAAGTGACCACTACTCCGTCAGCATCCGACCTATTCCATGTAGATAAGAATTCTATGACGGATAGCCGATTAGAGACTCTTGAGATAGGATTTCGAGATCTGTGCGAGATATATGGAAAAGGACCAGCTGGACCCATTCCAAACCCAGTCGTAAAGGTGTGTGATATTTGCGAGGCGGGACATTCAACTGAGGAATGCCCGACGATACCCGCCTACAAAGCAATGCTGCAAGAGCAAGTTAGTGGTGTAGGAGGTTTTAAGGGCAATTTCGGTGCCCCGCACGGGAATTCATATAACCCTTCTTGGAAAAATCATCCCGATTTTAGCTATGGGCAACAACATGCCGCAATGAACCCTCCTTCGTATGTTGCCCCTCCTCCACCACAACACTTTCAATAAGCTCCACACATGCAAGGACATGTGCAAGCACCGCCACCTCAAGGAAATTATATTCCACCACAGCGGAGAACTCTCGAGGATACCATGAATTAATTCATCGCAAGCCAGTCCGCAACCAATGCCAAATATGATCGTCTGATTGGCGACATAAATGAGAATCTATCTAAAATACAATCCTCATTGAGTGTTCAAGAGAAGGGAAAATTTCCTGCCCAAGGCCAACGACCTCCCCAAGGTCAAACTAGAGTTAGCTCCACCTCCACTGAACATCAGGAGCAATGTCAAGCTGTAACCACTCTTCGTAGTGGGAGAGTTGTTGATTTATCACCTCCTCCACCCGACACAACGAAAGCCAAGGAGATTTCGCCCGGCACGAAAGAGGCCGAAGATGTACCCTTGAATGAGAGTGACCAAGAAGCTGCTAGTGGGTCAGAAGTAGTAGTGAAATCGCCTTTCGCAGTACTGTTTCCTCAAAGGTTGATTCCCTCCCACAGAGGAAACCCACGTGATGACGTGTTAGAAGTGATAAAGCAAGTCAATCTTAATTTACCTTTCCTTGAGGCCATAAAAAAAATTCCAGCATATGGCAAAGTCATCAAAGACCTGTTGACGGTTAAGCGAAAGATGAAGGTGAAGAAGAACGTCTTTCTTGCACAAAATGTGAGCTCCATCCTACTAAATGAACTCCCGCCTAAGTTCAAAGATCCCGGTGCACCCACCATATCCTGCATCATTGGGGAGAATAAAATCGAAAAAGCCTTACTTGACTTGGGAGCAAGCGTAAATATACTCCCTTACTCCATTTCCAACCCTCGAGTTAAAGAAACTTCCCTCCCATATTAAATATTTATATCTAGGAGAGGATGAGACATTTCCTGTTGTTATCTCCTCTAGCCTAAATGAAGGGCAGGAGGGTAAATTATTGAAAATTCTGAGGAAGCACCAAAGTGCTTTTGTTTGGTGCATAGCTGATTTGAAGGGGATAAGTCCTTTAATTTGCACTCATAAGATCCATCTCGAAGAGTATGTCAAACCTTCTAGAGAAATGCAAAGAAGACTGAATCCCAACATGAAAGAAGTTGTGAGAACCGAAATAATCAAATTATTGGATGTCGGGATCATCTACCCAATCTCGGATAGCAAGTGGGTAAGCCCTATTCAATTCATCTCGAAGAAGTCGGGTATGACTGTGATCGAGAATGCCAAGGGAGAATTAGTTCCCCAACGTACCACCACCGGGTGGCGCATTTGCATTGATTACCGAAAACTCAATGCGGGAACCAGGAAAGACCATTTCCCCTTGCCATTTATTGATCAAATGCTTAAAAGAGTAGAGGAACACCCTTACTATTGCTTCCTTGATGGTTATTCCGGGTATAACCAAATTGAGGTAGATGTACTTGACCAGGAGAAGACGACCTTCACTTGCCCTTTTGGCACGTTTGCCTACAAACGTATGCCATTTGGCTTGTGTAATGCACCCGCGACCTTTCAGAGATGCATGTTGAGCTTATTTAGCGACATGGTCGAGAGAGGACTCGAAGTGTTCATGGATGATTTCAGCGTTTTTGTCACCTCTTTCGATCATCGTTTAGAAAAACTAGAAAAAGTACTTACCCGGTGCGTGGAAAAGAACTTAGTGCTGAATTGGGAGAAGTGCCATTTCATGGTCACCAAGGGAGTAGTTCTTGGCCACATTATATCATCCAACGGAATAGAAGTTGATGGGGAAAAGATAGATGTCATAGCTGACCTTCCCCCACCGAAATCGCTGAAAGACGTGCGCTCCTTTTTGGGTCACGCAGGATTTTATCAAAGGTTCATTAAGGACTTTAGCGCCATCGCTAGGTCCTTAAGCAACTTACTCATGAAGGATTCCCCATTTGAGTGGACTGAAGCATGCCAAAGTTCTTTTGACAAATTGAAGAACATGCTTGTGTCCGCCCCCATCATGCAAGTTCCGGATTGGTCCTTACCATTCGAACTTATGTGTGATGCCAGTGATTACGCGATCGGGGTTGTTTTGGGACAACGTCAAGATAAGCAAGATCATGTCATCTACTACACCAATCGGACTCTTACCGGACCCCAACTCAACTACTCTACCACGGAGAAGGAGTTGCTAGCGGTAGTCTTTGCCCTTGATAAGTTCTGGTCATATCTCATTGGTTCTCCTATTACTATTTTCACCGATCACGCGACGTTGAAATATCTACTTGCGAAGAAAGATGCCAAGCCGCGCCTCATAAGGTGGATCCTACTCCTACAAGAGTTCAATCTCTCCATCAAAGATAAGAAAGGAGTAGAAAACGTCGTTGTCGACCATTTATCTCGGCTTTCATCCGACGTACCTAGTGATCCTGTACCCATAGACGAACATTTTTCGGATGAGCAGCTTTTCGCTACCTCTTCATATCCCTGGTTTGCAGACATAGTGAACTATCTTGTCACGGGAGCCGTCCCTCCCGAATGGACACCGCAAGATAAGAAGAGGTTTCTTACTTGGTCGTGCATGTTCTTTTACGATGATCCATTCCTTTTTAAATACTGTGCATACCAAATCATCCGACGATGTGTACCGGATGATGAAATCCCAAAAGTCATCCAGTTTTGTCATTCGGAAGCTTGTGGAGGTCATTTTTCGATGAGAAAGACGGCCGCTAAAATTCTGCAATGCGGCCTCTATTGGCCCACAATCTTCCGGGATGTGAACGATGCTTACAAATCATGCAATAGGTGTCAACGGATGGGAGCCATCACTCGACGAGACATGATGCCTCTTACCCCTATACTCATCATTGAGATATTCGACTGTTGGGGTATTGACTTCATGGGTCCTTTCCCTCCATCCTTTGGTTTCCTATACATCCTCTACGCGGTAGACTACATTTCTAAATGGGTGGAAGCTATAGCTACCAAGACTAATGACAACAAAGTGGTGATAAAGTTCCTGCAGGAACACATACTTTCCCGCTTCGGTGCACCGAAAGCAATAATTAGCGATAATGGTACGCATTTTTGCAATAGGCCATTTGGGAAGCTTATGAGAAAGTATGGTGTCGTTCACAAGGTTGGAACGACATATCACCCACAAACGAATGGACAGGCCGAGCTAGCAAATCGGGAAATCAAGAACATTCTTGAAAAGACCGCCAATCCTACCCGGAAAGATTGGTCCCTTAGATTGAACGATTCGCTATGGGCCTACCGTACCGCATATAAGAATCAACTCGGCATGTCTCCTTTCCGCTTTGTGTATGGCAAACTTTGCCATCTTCCTGTTGAGCTCGAACACAAGGCGTACTGGGCGATTAAGCAATTGAATTATGCCATGGACAAGGCCGGTGAAGCCCGCAAGCTTCAATTGAATGAGTTAGAAGAACTACGCAATGATGCGTATGAGAATGCCAAAATTGCAAAAGAGAGGATGAAACTCGCTCATGATAGCATCATTCGACGAAAAGAGTTTCTCCCAGGGCAAAAAGTTCTCCTCTACAACTCTCGGCTTCACCTCTTCCCAGGCAAGTTGCGGTCACGTTGGTCTGGCCCATTCGTCGTGAAGAATGTTTTCCCCCACGGAGCTGTTGAACTAGACGATTTAAAAGGGGAAAATGCATTCAAAGTGAATGGACAACGCCTAAAGCCATATCTAGAGGCGTGTGCAGAAGAAGTCGACACCATCTGGTTGTTGGACCCCGTTTATGGGGTTGAATGAGCTGTTGAAGTGAGGTCGTCGCACCCCCGATGCGTATGGGGTGAGAGTCGTGTGTGTGAGAGTCGTGTGTGTTTTGAGAGTCGTTAGGACTAGGTTTCGTTCGGGAGAAGCATTCGTGTGTTTTGGGAATTCTGAGTCAAAGGTTGTTGACCAGTGAAATCGAGAGGGTCCTAGTTCAATTGGATAGAGAGGATATCGGGAACGTGTCAATTTTTGAAGAAGAGAGCTCGAAACCGAAGTAACAGAAGTCCAACCCAAAAATCGTGGGGCATACCGGTTCCTTTTTCAAGCGGACCAGTCCGACCCCGGACCGCTTCCTTTTATTTTTAAATTAACCGGTCCGCCTGTCGAGGGTTTGAAAAGTCCAAAGGCCGGACCGGTCCGCCTTCTGCAGACATGCCTTTTCCTCTTCCCAAGATTCACCCCCCTTTCCCCCCAATCCCATTCATTCCCTCCAATCCATTTTTCCTCTTCCCAAACCCAACCTTTCCCTACCAAATTCATCCCCTATTCCCTCCAAACCCCTTCCCTCCAAAACCAACCCCTCCCCTCCCCTTTCCACTATAAATACACCTCCAATCCTCCCTTTCTCCTCACACCTTCAACCCAAATACTCTCTTCTTCCTCTCTAGTTTTTCCAGCACTACTTACCCCTATTTCCATGGCCCCCCATGCTGCCCCCACCAAATACGACTCCACCGTGATCCACCCCTCCGGTCACGACGAATACCGCTCCCGCCAAGAGGAGCGATGGTGCGCTCAATACTTCGGTATGGGCCGCAAACTCCATATGGAGCACGCGGTCCAATGGGAAGCTCCGCCCAACTCCGTCACCGCCCTTTTCATGGCCCGGGGCTGGTGCCATTTCCTCAACCAACCTCACGAAGCGGTTTGGGCAACCGAAGTCCGCTCATTCTATAGTACACTTGCCAGACGGGCCAATTCGAGGACGAAGATTTCGTAGATGGGACTCCCATATCCTTTTCTTTGTCCCGTCTCACGGCCAAGTTGGCCGAGTTTGATGTCCCGGATGTCCAAGAATTCACTTATCCCCAAAATGTTCCCCCAGTCGACAAGGACATTATCATGGCCCGCATTGCACCGAACGTGGCTTGGGCGGGGTAAACCGTCGCCGTTGGACGACTCAACGAGAAGGCGCGCCTTACATTTCAGATTGTGTGCGCCAACCTATTGCAAACGTCCAATGACTCTGCCATGCGGCCTCGACAAACTACCTTGACATATCATCTCTTCGACCCCCAAACTTCCATCCATTTGGGTCGTACCTTATACGCGGATATCATCAATGCGTCCTTGGATGAGAAGGGTGTCACCCCACTTCCTTATGCCCGATTAATCACATCCATCCTTAAGGATGCTGGCATAGAGGCGCCGAGCGACCTTACGCGCCTCCCCGGTCCTTTCGGACAAGGGACCTCTCACCAAAAGCGCCAAACAGCTAGTCGTCCTCCGGGCTCGGCGGGGTGATGATGTCGAAGAGGAGGCTGCCTCGAGCGACAACGAGGAAGACATGGGGGCAGCTGGTGACGACGTTGAGATGGGGGATCTCGGTCCGGACGAAGAGTTGGCAGACGATGAGGACGACCCAGATTTCGAGTGGGAGGGCACGGACCTACCCGCGCGTATGTCGGCGCTCGAGACCAACTTCAACACCTTTCAGACCAACTACGAGCGCGACATGAGCATCGGTCTCCGCTTCCAAGCGGACATCTATCGGCGCTTAGGGGATCCTAATGAGCCACTACCTTCCTACTACCAGAACCCCTATGACCCCAACGCGCCCGGTCCCTCCCATCCCCCACCCCGGTGAAGCTTTATATGGTGTTGGCAGTTTTTTTCTTTATTTTTTCCTGATTCACAGTTGTATATTTTCCCCTGCACATGTAACACAGTCTTGTTGTAATACAAACTTCATTTTCTCTATTTGTTTGTTTTATTTTTCCGCACTTTTTATTCGCTTTGAGTTAGATTTTAGTCCTGTTTTGCTTGAGGGCAATGCAAAAGTCTAAGTTAGGGGGGGTCACAAGTGCGTATTTCTAAAACTTCACAAATTTTCCAAAATGCCCAAAAATGTCCAAAAAAAAAAATCATAAAATTTTGAAAAAAACCAAAAAAATGTTTTTGTTCAAAATAAATAAAAATTGGAATTCAAATTTTTCAAAAATATCATAAAAGTCGAATCGAAGTCTCAAGTTGTAAAATCCAACGTACACAAAGTCAAAATTGACCAAAGATGGAAATTGAGCGAAAATTGACGACTTAACGAATAAGTGTGGAGATTAAAAAACCCTGTGAGATTCGAGCCTATCACTTTTTGCGAGTTTTTAAATCAATTCGAGTTAATTGTTAACTTAAGGTTCTTTTCAGCGCCTAAAAAGTTGTCAAGGATCTCATTCCTTTCATTTTGATCGGTTTTGAAAAATGTGTGTAATATTGCTTTAAAAAAAAACGTGCCAAACTGATCTCTAAACGTAAAATTCATCTCGAAACGCATACGGTAACGCAATTGGCATTTTGGGCAATGAAGTAGGCCCTCGTTTGTCACCCAAAAATATTGGCCAGAAAAAGTAGCGAAAAATTACCCCTTTTGTAACCCAATTTGAGCCAAACAAATTGTCCCTTTCGTTTGATAACCCAAAAAACCCAAATAGCCGGAATTGTGAAAAATGAGAAAATTCAGAATTTAAGTCCGAAAAGTGCATAAAAAGGGGCAAGAAATAAATAAATATGCTCAACAACAACAAAAAAAAAAAATTAGCAATAGCCCGAAAAAAGCACAAGTGGACATCATTAATGACTTTTCCAATTCCAACCTTCCCGACAATTGTCATTGTACCCCATATACCTTAAAACCCGAAAAAGTCCTAACCGAGTCTAAATTGCGAAATTGGTTACCGCGTGGAGAGCTAATACTCCAAAAGATAATAAAGGAGATTAAGTGCGCGAAATAAAAGCAGTGTTCCCATTTTTAAAACCGCAATCCTTTGATGAGGTCCTTTCACCACAAAATTTCCGTCTTTCTAACCGTATGCGTGATTTTTCTTCCATTACATTTACTCTTTATATCACGCATACCAAGAGAATAGCCATAATCCGAGAGATTCGTATGTGAGAGCATTCCGTGAGAAATTGAAATCAAAACGAATTTTCGGATAAGTAACGTAATGATCAATCGGTGGAAATTAGCGGTTATATTTCTGGCTACGCACACACACACCACGGTTTGAGACTTGTAAATATGACTTGATGATGACTATTTTCTGGAAAAGTTTGAATTGCACAATTTTTGCATATTTTGAATTCTCTTTGAGTCGAATTTTGTGGGTATATTCTCTGCAAACTCTCACGAGACAACACTCATCCTACTAGGGTAACCTAAGGGTTTAACGGCTTGTTGCATACGCTAAATGCAATCGCTTGCCCGCGAAAAAGGTATTTTATCCCAATAAATTGATTTTTTTTTTAAAAAAAAAAAGTTGCACGCTAGGATTCTTTTACATTGCTCGGGACGCGCAAAGTTCTAAGTTATGGGGGTTTGATTAGGCATAAATTCTTCCTAATTTATCCCTTGATTTAGTTACTTTTAACACCTCGAACAATGTAATTGAGTTGGATTTATCTCATAACTGTGCTACTGACTGATCCTAATGAGTACACCGAGTTTCTGGTATTTTGTAGTGATTTTGCAGGTATTTGATGTCAAGAAACGAAAGAAGGAAATCGGTAGAATCAAGAAAGAAAGAAGGAAAAGTCTCAAGGGCAAAGGCATAATTTCTACACGGAATTCGGATGATGTACATAAAGAGAAGTTGAAGACATCTCATTCATGAGCACAAAGGAAGAAACGGCACCCCAATCGGAATCCCGGAACAAAAGTTATGTGCAGTCAAAGATGAGCCAGAAAGTCAAATAGCCGGACCGGTCCGCCCTTACCTCGGACCGGTCCGCCTTGCCAAACTCCAGAAGACCCCGGATCGCATGCAAACCGAAGAAGGCCAAAATAAAAAGAACCGGTCCGCCCCAAAATAAAAAGAATCGATCCACCTTGGGGGCAGACCGGTCCGCCTGAGACCCGGACCGGTCCGGTCTTTGAGATCTGAAAATCTTTTCTCTTCCTAAAAAGACTCCTAGTGCAGTTGACTTCCGATATTGTTGTAGGGTATTAAAGACCCGATTTATTATTGTTATAGACACGAAGAATTAGTAGGTCTTCCTGCTTCTTTTCCAAAAACCCTAGTTTAGCTAAGAATTGCAGTTTTAATTCAAGGATTAAAGATTGATCCAGTAATTTTTGTGAGTATCGGTTTCATTCATTGTTGCACTTATTGTTTGGATAATTTTAGTGAGTAATTTTTATTTCTAATTCGTTTCTACATCTAATTATCATTTTTCTTAGATTAATCATGAATTCCTGCACATCAATTATTGTTTTCATTAAATTCAACATGTTAGGCTAGATTTAACAAGGTCGGGGTACAGGAACCTAACCTGAGGTGTTAGTGTATGTGTATAAAATTAATCCGATGAATATATTGATTGACTATGATCGTATTGCATAATGACACAATAATTGTATATCTTTATATCACGTTTGCCTCTGGGTACTCGTGATGATTTAGAGTGCAAATTGAGTGTCACTATCGCGATACTGATTTACTCATCCTCAGATTAGGTATGACGTGGGCTTGAACCTCGTATACATAATGCTTGGGAGTACTAAATTCCGGGTCAGATCAATCAGATAAATTTATGATTAATATTACCATTGCACTACACTAGGGTTGGGGGATTGCATTCCCGTCCTAGTTTTTCCCATCACTTTGTCAAAAGTTTCAAAATCAATTTTTATTCATATTTTAGGTAACTTATTGTAGTTGCATTTTTCATAAATTCATCTTTGCATTTAGTTGTAATCATTCCCAAAATCAAATCATTTTCCCTTTATTTTTTAGAGTCAAGGTTAGGATTCTTCCGTCTTTTTCGTCGTCACAACTTCGTTGTCCTTTTTCCCTGAGGATCGATACCCGACTTGTCGGATTATTACTTGAGCGACAAGCTTACACTTAAGCCTAGAGTGAACGCATTTTTGAGACACATTTTCAGTCGCGTCATTGGGGATGAGCGTTCCTTCATATCAACCAGACTTCTAACCATGTTTGGAAGTCTTAGTACTTCTTTTTTTTATGGAAATTGGGAGTTCGGTGAGGGAGAGTCGTCTGATCTCACCGAGACGAGAGTTCCTTATCAGTGGGTTTGTAACTCGATCTTAACCAAAGTTGACCCCAACCTTAGTACCGATATGAGAAAGGAAATAGACAACCTCAAGGGTGATGACTTAGTTATCTTCGAAGATTTGATGATCCCTGAACTCCTCCATTATTCAGGCATAGGGGTGGACCCCTAGAAGCACTTCATAAGTAAACCTTTTCACACTTTACAGATCTTTCAATTATTATGACCCAACTATAGGATGATATTGATGTTTTATATGATCTTTGTAGATTGTCCTCATATGATCTTAGACAAAGTTTGGGTAATGGCAGAACCACGTACCAACAATATCTTCCCTTATCTCCAGGGTAAAACTGCTTGGCTGACTCAGACTCAGCAAAAATCAACTACTACAGGACCCAATGACATCGAGGGGTCAAAGAAAAGAAAAAAGGTTGTTGGTGGAATCTTGGTTGGTCCTACCCAATAATAAAAGAAGAGGAAAGAGGTTCAGCTGAGATGACACATTGAGCTTCTCCTCCTAATAACAAACGACACAATGATGAGTGCGTGCCTAGCATAACTTGGTTTTAAATATTGACTCTCATTTTGGGGAGTCAGTTGAAGGCTAGGAAGGTCATAAGCTCGATTGTTCCCAACTGCGACAACTCATATTTTGATTCCCAGGACCTTTAAGGGTTTTTAACTTTGCTCTCCACAAGGTAACTCAGGTATAAAACACATCAAAAAATTGATTATTTTTTCTAAGTGCGGTATCATCTCATATTTATTGTACTTATTTTATCATTGTTTATGACTGCAGTCTCTCATTTCCCTCCAAAACATACAAAAGTGGATTGTGGAGGTTAATACGAAGCTAAAGTTAGCTAACGACGCTAAGTCTCAGCTTTCTAAACTGAGGTAGAAACTGGAGGACCAAAAGACTGATTATAACATCGAGACCCAGGAACTCCGAGCCAGGTACAAAGAATGCCTTGCAACTGTGAGGCAGAGATGCAGGTCCATGGTTGAAGCACTTGACGCCAGACTTAAATAATAGAAGGAAGCCTAATGTTGAGAAGGATGAGAGGATCAAGTCTAATGTTGAGAAGGTTGTTGATGACTTCAAAGTGTTATGGGAATTTTTTCATTAAGCCATCCAGAACTCGAGAACGAGCCAAGGCTGCATGTCGGCAGGTATCTAACCAATGTGGTGATCTTATCATAAAAAATCCTATATTGGCTGAGATCGTCCTTTAACTTCGTTGATCCTGGGAGCATTACCGCTCTCTAAGAGGTGCAGGTTGTTGTTGATGCTGTTGGGCTGGTGGAAGTTGAGGACAAGACGACTTAGGTGGATGAAGAAGATAGAACAGTGAGCAAGATAAAACCATTGTTACTCCTAATGAGAACTCGATACCCTCGAGCCCACTGTTGCTGAGGGGCTGGCGATAAATGCTTAAAACTTTCTATCTTTTCTGGGTGACCAATTGTAGTCTCTGAGGCCCAAATTTTGTAATCCCATATTTAATTTTCATTTGCGAACATTGATAAGTCGTGAATATTGCACTTAGTACCCTTTATTCTTGCACACTCTAGTATTCTCATGTCCATTAATTCTTATATTTAAGATCACATATTGAATAACTTTTGTTTTATATGTTTATATATTTTATAAGGTAAATTTTAGCTTTTATAGGTATTATGGATGCATAGTGTGAAGTTAGATGCGTTTCAGGATTGTTTTGTCACAAACGAAAACTTCAAGGGAATTTTAGTGTTTTTAAACTCACTATTTTGTATGGAATGAAGTTACCAACATGTATATCATCAAATTATCTTTGCATGGCCACTGACCGTGCATCATTCCGACCCTGAATGAGGAAGTTATGGCTTTTTTCGAAAGGTTTCTATGTTTACCTCTACTTCAAGGGAATTTTGTTAACTTCATACTGCATAATTTGGAAGATTTCAAAACAGAATCAAGTAGAGAATTGAATTATCTTCGCGTCGGTTCTGACCACGCATCCTTTCGATTACGTATAAGGGAGTTATAGTCGTTTTCGTGCGACGTGTCAAAGTTGGATTGAAGAGGAAAAGGGGGCTACCAACAACCCAAGGCAAATTTCTAACATGCGGTCGACTGGTCAGAAACATGCGATGGACTGGTCCCATTAGATATTGACGAAAATTGACTTATTTGGGGTGTTTTGGCTTGGTTTTGTTGGGAGTTTGTTTTGGGGTATTAATAGAAGTTGGGGGCTTTTATTTGGGAGATATATTCATTTAGATATCAGATTTTAGGAGAGGTTTCGTGGAGCTTCTCTCTCTTAGGTTTCCATCCCATTTTGTATGTAAGTTTATACTATTCATCTCCTTCTTCCTTAATAAAGCTTCCATTGTTGTTGTCTTGCTTTGTTAATTAAGTTTACTTTCTTTCTTTTACATAAATGTATTTTATTATGCTTTGTAGCTAACTTAGTTTAGGTTGAGATTGACTGAACTCACATTGGGTTGATGGGTTGCTTTGCTTTGATGATGGGTTTTAAGTATTTAATTCAATTGGGTTGTTCTTGATCTTACACCTAGGAGATTTAATGGGGTATATCATGTATGCTTCGTATTTACGACCTTGTGTGTTAATTTCTGGGGTATTTGTTGATGCCAAAATCATAGTAGGCTTTTATGAAGATTTAGGGGGTGACAACTCTAGATTTAATTACTTTTTGAAATGAAATTCAATCTTACTAAATTCTTAGTCCCATGTAAGCATTTATACGTGTTAATTCGAGGTGAGGGATATTAGTCTCAACCTACAGTTTTTATTCCTTTGTTAATCTTAGTTTAAACACATCCCAAGATTATCTTTTCTTTTTGTCAACAATTACCTTTTATACTTTTATTCCTGAAGTATTAAATCAATTAAATTTTTAACAACATTTGTCTGTGGATTCAATACCTGGACTGGCCGCTATACTCCCTTAAAAGAGTGTAGTCAATAGTTTAGGTTTTTGCACAGCAGGGGGAGCCAAAAATAACGGCCAACGTATATTTTTATACACTTTCACCGCGGTTCACCCATGTCTATCAAAATGGCAACGTTGTCGGGGACTTATTTGTTTTAGAATTTAATTGATTAGAATTTCGTAGTATTTTCTTTCTATTTCTATTTTTTGTTAACTATTTTTGTAGAACTTCTACATTTGAGCGCCAACAAACACTTGAATTTTTTGGATGCACATATCTTTATGAATTTTGCTATCTTGAGTTATTTTTAGGGTAAGCACGTCCTATTCTAATTCTTTAGGTAATTGCTGTGATAATTCTAAAAATCTCGCTAAACCTATGCCTTTTGGTGAATACTTGCAAAGTCAAAAACTTAAAAACATCTAAAATGTCTTTGGGTGAGTATTGCCAAAGTCAATTTATGGAGTACAAATTTTTTGGGAATGATCATTCCGACGGGCCACAAAATCTTTATAATAAGAATGTTGAAACTAAATGCATTAACTTTCAAAATTCTTATAATAATGATTTTGATTGTAGTTCCGAGGATAGTTTCCAATCTCTTCATTATCAAGAATCGGCGCCTCCACCTATGACCTTTTATGAGGGTTTGCGCCTTATTGTAAATGAAAAATTTGAAAACCATTATCGGGAAGAAAATCATTTTTGGGAGCAATAGTTGGATGCATTATTCGAATCAAACGACGATTCCTCTTTCGAAACTTTCGAAGTCAATGAATGTTTTGAACCAGATGAGTATTTTGTGCCTACTTTGGAACAAAACATTCTTTACTTGGCCTATGGTATAATAAAGAATGAAAATGAGGAAGACATGAACGTAGTATCCATTTGCAATGAAATAATTTCTTCTTTGGTTCTCAAAGAAGAAAGTTTCATTGAAAATGATCCTTTCTCCTTAGGAATTCAATCTTTGAGATAACTCATCTCTTGAGATTAAATTTCTTTCCTCCCCATCTTTATTTAATACTGTCACACTGATACAAGTACTCGATGAATCGGTTCCAAACTTTAAAGTGTTAAACCCTTTCACCGATGGGGAGTAATTGCTCGAGTTACTTTCCATGAAGGAAATTTTGCCTCCATGTGAGTCATCTCCCATTCCAATTGCAAAAACTTTGGGAGGAAATTCTATTTTTTTTGGATCCCACGTGTATTCGTCACCCGTCCAATCTAAACCCTCCCATCATCCCTCCAAAAATTTTAATTGATGATGGTTCATTTCTTCCGCCTTACACATACGTTCCGTTGTTTGAACGGAATTCCAATTTTTCGTAGGGTATGCATGAAAGGGAGGGTCCCCCGTTAATCCTTCAAAGTCAAATGATTTTATGGGTGGATCCTCAAAATTTTCAACTTCTAGTATACAGTTAGTTAGAAGTTAAAATTGTAGGTTGTAAATAGTTAGATTTTATTTTCCTTATTTTTCTTTATTCTTACTTATTTTGTAGAGTAATTAGTTAAGTTTTTATTATTTGTTTCTGCTATGCTTGGTGCTAACATGTTTTGTAGAATCATTGGACTTTTGCTTTCACGAGATCGCTCCATATCGGGTAATATCACTATTTTTCTCTCTTTGACTTGGTTCTTAATTTACATTGAGGACAATGTCACGTTTTAATTTAGGGGGTGTGGGATATTCTATCTATTCATTAGTAGTTTCTTCGATTTGATTATATGTTCTTCCTAAGCATGCTTTTGTTGGAAAAAAAGATTTTCTTTCTTTTTTTCTCCTTTGTTGGGCATTTTACCTCTATTTTCGATGATAAATTTTAATATATGCCCGATCTAATAGACAACTCAATGATTTATGTTCTCGATTTTAGAAGTTATTAGACTTTAGTCCTCAATTATTGATATTATGAATAACTTCATGAATTAAACTTTAATCCCATGAGCACATGCGCTTTTCATGTTTAATTGATTTGGTTTAAGATTTTTATAACCCGATAATCTTTTGTTGCATTGTATATACTTACTGTAGATACCACATTCTAGGACCCCCTAAGTCTCCCCTTAGGCCCCTAGCACCTCCCCATCTCACTGCAAATCCTAGGTCGCACTCTAAGTACCAATCTAGAGGCCATCGGATGCCTTCGGGCCACTCTATCGTCACCGCAAAATCTATTTGAATATTTGAAGGGCTCTGAATAATGTTTCCAATAGTCTGCCCCATGCGCATATCGGCATAACGGTTCAGGCGAATGAACCATTTTACAACCGAAGATCGATTCGGAGGCCACCGGGTGCTCCTGGGCCCTGATTCGACCCCAATCAACTTCACCATTAGAGTGAAAGCTCTTTTAATCTTCGAAGGGAACTAAAACCCCTTTTCAACAGTTCACCCTGTGCATGAAATAGCATAACTGTTCGGATGAACGATCAATTTTCCCTCGAAAGTCGATCTGGAGGCCACCGGGCACTCCCGAGCTCCTTTTGCCCAAAGTCAACTCTTCTGCTGAAACTAGAGCGAATGAATCTATGAAGGGAACTAAATACCCTTTCTAACTGTATGCCCCGTGCGCAATTCTAACCTACAGTACGGACGAACGATCCGTTTTACTCAGAAAGGTCCCCGGGCGCTTTCGAGTCCCGATTGACCAAGGTCAACAGTTCGAATCGAGCTAAAATCTTTGGAATGTCGAAGTATATCTCCTAAAATTTCCAACGGTCGGCCTCGTGCGTAATTTTGATCTACCATGCGGACGAACGATTCGTTTTCGTCCGACGATCTACCGTCTAAAAGATCGATGTGCGCTTCCAAGCCACATTTGACCCAAAGTCAACTCTCGAACCTGAGAGCAGTCCAAAGGTATCTTGAAGGTATTTTAAATACCTTTCTAACGGTATGCCCCGTGTGTGATTCAAATCAACGATTTGTGTTTAATGACCATTTTTCCAAGAAAATCTGCACAGGACTACCAATTGGCAGGTCCAGATCCCTGCCTATCGGCATAGTGTCTGAGGTCACATGCCGATAGGCACCCCTTGACCCTATAAATAGGGGCCCAGACCTCATTTCCAGGGACAAGAGATCCATCAGCATTAGTGATCTCAGTAACATTCCCTCGAAATCAGCGAAATCCCTCATGTGAAATTCCATCCAAGCTTACATTCCCATCCTTTTCATGCCCAATTTGGAAAATATCTTTATCTCTCATCAACATTCACCAAAATTAAAGGGAGTTCATCCAAGATCAAATATCAAGCTTCGAAGAAGGTTCAATTCTTTCCCTCTCTCTTTAAATTTCTTGTTTTATGCATAATACATATTATAGTCATAATCTAGTTCTTACTTTAGTTCATACACATTAATATCTACACTTTTTATTAGTATATTTCACATACTTTATTTTTTATAAAAATTCCAAAATCAAATAAAAGAGGTTCACATTCGTAGATTCCGAACGAAATTATCCATCACACTTTTTCTAAAACCTAAAAAGCACATTTTCTACACATACACGCATAATAAAATTCCATTCGGATCTGTGGGATAAACCACACCCCCTATGCTACATTCGAACTACGTGTACTTTGATGCCTTTATAGGCTACGTAGGCGTCTCAGATTAAAATTTGAGATTTGAGTCCAATTTTCTAATTTTCTCAATTTCCCAAATTCCCTAATTTTCTTAAATCTCCCGTTTTCATATATATATATATATATATATATATATATATATATATATATATATATATATATATATATATATATCATACTTGTTTGCATTTCATCTAACACATATTATTGTTTCCAAATAACGATCAATATCGTGATGAACACACAAATTATACTTTCTACATATGTTCTTTTGGGAAATTTCCTATGGATCCTCACTCTACCTTGTCCATGGTATGAGTTGAATGATTCCAATATCCATTATATAAACACACACACACACTTCACGGGGATATATATATGAAAATAATAACACTAGCCCATGAGATACCGAAAAGGGAGGGATGGGTGCCTAACACCTTCCCATTTTTTAACTTAGCCCCCGAACCTTCGAATTATTGGTTTCGTATGCATCTGTTTGTCCTTGATGCCGCTCTCTCAAAGTGACAACATGTTCTTTTGCCTGTTTTGTACAAAATAGACTGGCGAATCCATCTCTTCACATTTACCCCCACACCGACGATGGTCAAAGCAACCTTCCCAAGATGGGTGTGAGACCACGACGCAGCCTTCCCGAGGGCATGTATCTCTCTCTCCCCCTATCACCGCTCGAGATGGCCACATTGGTGACTCCGTTGGGGACTATTTTTAAGAGGGCTAGACTCTGTTTGCATGGGTTTTTTACTTTCTTATATATTCTCCTATTTTTATGTTCCCTTTATTCGTTGTACATATGTACCTCATGCTCATGCCACTATTCATGCACTTGTAGAAATTTTTTCCATGTACACTTCACACCACGTGCACTTAGGATTATGTATATACACATGTTGCAAATACCACCCACTCTCACTTGTTATACCTGCTCTACTGTTTATACTTATACATTATTCTAAACTGGGCATGATCAATAAAGATACTCTCTCCTTGAGATATTAATCATAGAATCATGCATGGTACACACAACATCATCAAAGATCATTTCTATTGACCAAATTTTGTCCCGTAACAGGTAGACCTGGCAATGGGTCGTGTTGGGTCATGTTCGTGTCATGTTTTAACGTTTTCGTATAAAATCATCCTAACCCGAACATGACCCGTTATCTTAACGGGTACATAAATTTAAAACCGAACAAGACCCAATAATTTTAACGGGTGGCACGACCCAAACCGTTAACACCCATTATTTAAACCATTTAATTGTCAGTACCCATTCCCCGATAACACCCATTACCGTTAACACCCGTTACCCGTTCATTATTTAATTGTCAATAGTTTGGACTTCCAAGTTCTACCATTAGCAGCACCATTCAACACTAAAGTTGTATCAATAGTAATATCCATTCATTACAAAAGTATCAGCATTCAACACTAATTACAAGACAACTTCAACACTAATTACAATAGTAATAACATTCAAAAACTAATTACAAGACAACTTCAACACTAATTACAAAAGTAACAGCATTCAACATTAATTACAAAAGTTCCATCATTAGTAATATCCATTCATTCAACACTAAATTTGGAAACTGTTAACAGCAACGCAACTTCAAAACTGTTGGCAGTAACTCCTCCTTTTTTCAACATATTCTTCCTACAAATTGCAAAATTACAATGAGTTATCTAACATACTTAATACTATATGAATTAATAAATAAATATTAATGAAAATTTTCTCACCAGTAATCAAAATATATGTAACGAAGGATGTCACGAAATGACCAAAATGCGCACATCTCCTTATAGTAACAGCAGCATTTTTCATAGCATTTTTCAGCCATTATAAACTGTTTAAAAGTGGACAACAATGGATCATTTATTTCAAATATATATAATACACTAGGTGGTAAAATGAAATGGTAAAATATATGAAAATTACTCACTAAAAAAGTGGATTACTTGGAAGAACGCTTGCAATTCAAAAACGCCATAACTGCATATATATCTTAATTGAAACCTAGAAAGTAGAAAATTAGAAAATTTATACACACCAGAAATTTAAAGAAAAAGAAAATTTAGGTCAAAATTAAATATCAATCTTGTTACTCGTCGATAGAAATAGTGTTAGAACATTGGGCTGCACTAGATTTTTGGTTTATGTGCAAATTAAAGATATACTCCGTCAACTCATCCACATCAGCATCTTCTTCTTTACCTATAGCCAAGGAAATAAAAATTTAATATATTATAAAAGGTAAGGCAAAAAAATGAAAATTACTAGTTGAATATGGCAACTTTATCAATTTTATCAAAAAGCCAATCCCTAGTGCAAAGCAATGCTTGGACAGTTTCGGGCAGAAGAGAACTACGATATTGGTCAAGAACTCTGCCTCCAATACTAAATGCAGACTCAGAAGCAAAAGTTGAGATTGGAATGGATAATATATCCCGAGCCATACAAGAAAGTATGGGGTAGCGAAATTGTTCCCCCTTCCACCAAGTAAGAATATTTAGATCTTGCTTTCTTCCCAACTTTTCCTCATCAAAATATTCATGCAACTCATTTTTTTTTTTATCAGAAGCACCCTCTTTATATCAATTATCAAAGTCCTATATTATTTATTTTATGAGTTAGATAAAAAAAATATGAAGTATGAAAATGCATTAAATGGAAATCAGAGTATCAAAATATGAAGTATGAAAATGCATTAAATGGAAATATGTACCTTAAATATAGAATCCCCAGAGGCGTTATGGTAAGGATGATGAGTATCAAAATCAGAGTTACTTGAACTTACAAGATTTGAGTAATTCAGACTATAGACATCAAAAAGATCAAATAAAGTGTCGCGTACACGGATAAACTCGTGAGAATCGGTACCATGTAACCTCGCATATGCATACTCCACAAATTGAATTTTGAACCGCGGGTCCAACGTGACAGCAATAGCAAGAATAACACTATATTCAGCCCAATATTTCTCAAATTTTAAGTTCATTTGCACTCCCATTCTACGTAAAAAAAAAATATCCGTCCCTTCCATTGCTTCTTTAAGCTTAAGTTGAATGATAAAAACTTGAGGGAAGAATAAGTTGGCAGTTGGATATTTAGTTTCAGAAAATGAGAGTGTTACTTCATAAAAAGCCTCAAAAAGTTGGAAAGTTTTTTCGATTCTATCCCATTCTTCTGGAGAAGGACAATGTTTATAGTTGGAATCACTCAACTGTAAATAAATGAAAGCACGACGATAAAAAATTGCACTATAAAGCATTAGATAGGTTGAGTTCAATTTAGTCGGAACATCTTGTCGCAATCCCCTACTACACTGTAACGACACTTGAGAAACGCAACCATAGAATTTATATTTTCTTTGGGGTGAACCTTTAATGTATTTCACACTCTCCCTAACTTTAATCACAGCCTCATCAGTTTCTTTCAATCTGTCTTGGACTATAAGGTTCAAAATGTGTGCACAACAACGAATGTGAAAGAACTCGCCATTCATTACAAGGTCACCCTTTAGATTCAACTGACTTCTTAAAATATCGATAAAAGCAGTGTTACTTGAAGCATTATCTAATGTGATGGAGAACAGTTTCTTTTCAATCTCCCACTCACTTAACAGTGTATAAATTTTTTCAGACAAAACAACACCCGTGTGTGGAGGAGGCATGAGACAAAAATTCCGTATTCGTTTGTTTAACTTCCAATTGCTATCAACAAAGTGAGCTGTAAGGGTTAGGTACCCGTCAGTGGCTACGGATGTCCATAGATCAGAAGTCAAGCAAATTCGTCCAGACACTGAATGTAGTTGAGCTTGAAATTTAATTTTCTCTCTTTTAAACATTTTCAACACTCCTGTCTTAGCTGTATTTCTAGAGGGCAGCTTGATATCCTCAGAAATGTATTTAAAAACAGCCCTAAGACCCTCATACTCGACAAAATTAAAAGGCAGGTTATGCTTGATAATTGCCTCAACTAGTAAGTTATGAAACACCTCGATGTCAAATGTGGAAGATTTCAATGACATAGAACCTTTAGTGTGGGACAAAATAAGTTGGCCAATGTCAGTAGCTTCATTTTTAATACAATTATTCATATGAGCCAACATATTACCAGTGCCATACTGACTGTCACACAAATAAATTATGCCACATTTACGACATTTAGCTTTCATTTTGTTATCCTCACCTACCGGTAATTCTTGAAATAAAGTCCAGCAACGA
Source organism: Sambucus nigra (assembly GCA_949130495.1). Lineage (NCBI taxonomy): Eukaryota > Viridiplantae > Streptophyta > Magnoliopsida > Dipsacales > Adoxaceae > Sambucus > Sambucus nigra. The sequence goes on from OX422222.1 coordinate 231,899,626, forward strand.
GATCTTTTTTTACGATTTGAGGGAATACCGGATTTTTTCTTCACCTTTTTAGCAACTTGTTGAGTAGACTCTTGTTGTTGTTGAGTAGCCTCTTGTTCATTTATCTCCAGTTCAACAGCTTCACCAACATCATCTTCAGAGAGAGACATATCCAAAGAAGTTCCAATATCCATTTCCATAGAACCTGAAAAAAATATAAAAGTCAGTCACATAAAAATAAAAATCAGTCATATAAAAAATCAATCATATAAAAATCAGTCCTATAAAAAATATAAAAATCAGTCCTATAAAAAAATTAGATATTTTGGCAAAAGTCTTGTTTCTATAAGATTATATGCGTTCCATCCCATCATTTTTTCTTATTGTTTGCAGTCCCATTTGTCCAATTATTTGGTTTGTAACTGCTTCTTTAAAAGTGGTTCTCACATTTTTGGAGTGTCATTTAGATCCAAATGACACTTCCCTCTCCCCCACGATCTTATTAACATGGGACTAACAACAAAAGTGAAAACACTTGAGATCGACCACTAAAAAAACTGATATTTGAGGACTAAACCTTTGAGTCCCCTAAAAAATTACCACCGTTCAAATGACTTAGACACAGATCATATAAAAATCAGTCATATAAAAAAATACCACCATTCATATAAAAAATATAAAAATCAGTCATATATAAAAAAATGACTTAGACACAGGTCAAATGAAAAATACCACCGTTCATATATAAAAAAATGACTTAGACAAACATATATAAAAAATCGTTTGGAAGTTGAAACCCTAATTGTTTGAAAAAATCATTTGGATCTTGAAAAAATCATACAAGTCTTGGTCTTGAAAAAAATCGTTTGGATCTTGAGAAAAAGTGTTTGATCTTGAAAAAAAATCGTTTGGATCTTGAAAAAAATTGCATGATAAAGAGATTAGAAGAAGAAAATGTAAAGAGATTAGAAGAAAAAACGGGAGAAAACATACCTCGGAGCCGCTGTCGTCGTGCCGACATGTGGTTAGGTTAGGGCTGTTTTCTCTTAGGCTCTCTTCTCTCTCTCTCTCTCTAGATGTGATGCTAGTGGGGGAGTTCAAATGAAAGTCTTGAAAGATGTATTGGTCTTGTACACTTGTGTTGTGTGCGAGGATAAGATAAAAGAAAGAGTAAGTGGGGTAGGGTTATTATAATTAGGAATTATATATATATATATATTTTTTATTTGTTTATCAACTAACGGGTTATAATGGGTGTAATATTGTTTTGGGTCACACGACCCAATAAAACCCGAAAACGCTAACGGGTAATAATGGGTATAATCGGGTAAGATTGCAAACCCAAACCCAACCCGTTATGATAATGGATCTACCGTGTTGACCCGTTAATGACCCAAACCCGATAAGACTAAACCCATTAACTTATAATTTCGTGCCGTGCCGTGTCGTGTTATCGTGTTGTGCCTCATTTTTCCAGGTCTAGTAACAGGGGAGTCACTTCGTGATGGACACTAGTTCGGAAGGTCGTAGTTATCCTAAGGGATATGACACTCACCTTCCATTGGCCAAGTACCTTCGACGTATATCGAACGGTTCCCCCGCATCATACCGCTTAACCGAAGTCATGACGAGAGGTATATCACAGGGAACTCGCTCATGTACGTCGAGTATATCGAGTTCTCTCTCACACGTACCGTCCCCATGAGGTATATAATGAGGCAATTCATGTACACTCAGGTATATCAAATGGCTTGTCAATACGTACCAATTACCCTCAAAAGAAAGATATATATCGTGGAAGTCACGCCAAAGGGGGGAACACCTTCCAATTAACCCAACAACTGCATACCAGCATATAGGTGTTAAGCCTAGGATACACATATTAGATTCCCAATTATCGGACCTGAAACTCTGCCCAAATTTAGCGTAACTTTTAAAACGGGACCCTGCCGTGAGCCTGGTAACAAGTCCAACCCTAGTTTCTACATATGGTAAACCCAATTTTTCCAGACTTGGGTCTCGTTCGGCATTCCTTTTTTGCATCTAGGAAAACTTAATACAAGTGAGAGCCCAATAAACATAATAATCATGCTGAGAGCTGTCTCTCGCCGTTTCCTCTCTCTTTCCAAAACTGTCTAAAAATATTTTTCCTCTTTTATAAAAAATACCAAAAAATATTTTTATCCTCATGTTTTCCAAGAATGTCAAAAACATTTTCCTCCTTTTCTAAAAATAACAAATTCCAAATCTTTTCCTTTCTGAAAATAAATCCCATTTTTTCTCCTTATTAGGTTGATCGCATACCCTTGGCCTGGCTCCCTATTGGCTTCGGTCTTCAGTCGAATCGCCCTGAATTTTTGTCAGTCCCCTTACTTATTTCGAGTAAGAGATTCATGCATCTTCCATGGAGAATACGGATCAAGTGATGAATGTACAGCTGGATTTGTTGACGGTTCTAGCTCAGCTCACTACCAAATTTACAACCTTCAAACCGAGGTTCATGAGATGAAAATAAATCGGGTCCCTGTCCCCGAAGAGCCCGAGGTTCTTCTCCCCCACGCTATGAGTCCGCCTGCTCCCGAGCCTATTTGGGTTCCCGAGGAATACCAGCATGCTCCTCCTGCTAATGGGCCGTCGCTAGCCTATCTGCTTATGCCAAACCTTGCTCAGCCAGGGGCTAACTTACCAATGACTGTTGACCTGAAAGAGGAAGAATTGCAAGGTTAAGGAAGACCTTAAGATGTTGATCGAGAAGTTCGATCAAGTCAGACTCTCTGGAAACTACATGGAATGCACCCACATGTTTACCTATCCTAAAGCCAGGTTATCGAAAAAATTCAAAGATACCCAATATCGTGAAGTTCGGAGGTAGTGGATCCCCAATCATTTATCTCCATAGCTATCACCGATCCCTGGCTCTCTTAGGGGCTTCTGAAGAAATAATGGCCCAGATATTCTAGTAGACTTTGAAATATAATTCTCTTCGTTGGTTCTTATCCCTTGAGGAATCTAGGATCCGTAGTTGGGAAGATGTTGCCCACGAGTTTATGTCATAATACAAGTACAATGAAGAATAGAAGTTACCCGCCATGACATGGAGCTACTTAAGCAGAACTATGTCAAATTAGTTAGCAACTTCATAGCAAGGTGGAGAGAAAAAGCAGCAACCATACCAATGGTTTCTACCATCAACAACATCTCTCAGCCTGCAGCTTCACGGGCACCAGAAAGTCACCCAAACCCAGTCTGAAAGGAATACATCGGGGTTCATGCTCCTCTCTCCAAAGTCTACCAGGCACTTTTGAGACGAAATATGATTAAACCATTGGACCCCAGTCCATTACCAAACCCACTTCTAAAAAACTTCAAGCTTGATGCCCATTGTGACTTTCATCGAACTGCTGGACATACCATCGACCAATGTTTCCATCTCCGAAATGTAATCCAATGCCTGATTTACTGGGTGTCATCACCCCACCAGCTAATCCCAAACCAAAAGCTACCCATAATCCGCTCTCGAATCATGCAAATTCCATCTTCTTAGAAGAAGACTCGGAGTTTAACCCATCCACCCAAATCATATCGAGTAAATCACCACTCATACCCATATACTCTCCTAAACCTCTCCAAACAGGCCCATATTCCTTTTACACCCTACCATCTTCGCCGATCAAGCCTTATCCCTCCTCACCAGAGCATGCATCGCTGTCCACACCCGTTCTTGAGGTAAAGATATGAAACTATCAGAAGTGTTGAGCTGACTCTTAGATTTGGGGCTGAAATTCCCTCCCAAATGATCATCGACTGTCAGAGATTCAGTAGGTTATTCTTAAAAGCTCGAAAATGGGCTCGAGAGTCAGATAACTGGGTGGTGCCAACCAACAAAGTCAGTCTAGATGACATGGTTCAGATTATGACATATTTGTTTCGACAAACTGGTGATATTTGTAGTGTATCCGAGCTACTCGATGCTCTGAAATTACAATGGCGTCTGGTCCCTTCAGTTCTACATTTCCATGCCTAATGGGAGGAAGTATATGAAGAGGTTGTGGAATTTATGGAGTGCATTGACTTTGCATGGAAAGATAATATCGTTGCCACCGAAAGGGGGATGATTTCGAAGATTTAGATGAAGAGAAAGATTTAGAAATGACTAGTTTGATAGCCAACATATTCGGGTTGATATCATTCGAGGAGCTGCTAGGAGAAATAAACAATGTGGTTGAACAACCTGATATCGATGAAGAAATAGGATTTCTATTTTTCCCTCCTTTTGTGAACCACATGACCAGGCCAGGAAGACACTACCAAATCCCAAGTCTACAACCATGAGCAAACGATAAAGGGAAGGGTGTTGAGAATCTTCCTGTGCTAGAAATGATCCTCGAAGAAAGTAAGGTCCTCGATCAACGGAAGAAAACCCAAGCCAATATCACTTTATGGGGGCTTTTTATGTCTTCCCGGCTGCACCGAAATGCCCTAATCAAGTTACTCACAGGACCCACAGTTTATCCCTTAACCACTCCAGAAGAAGCGATGAACTTAGTCGGATCCTTGATCTCTACTCGAATGCTTTCTTTTTTTGTAGAAGAAATCCCCAAGACTGGTCTTAACCACAATCATGCTCTCAATATCTCTGTTGAAGTCATGAGGAAAACTGTCTCACTGTCACACCCCGCCTAATTCTGGTGCCGGCCGCCACCAAAACTAAGTCGGGCGTGAGTAAATAAAATACCATCCTTAGCATGTGACATATATGAGACATCAATAAACCAGTTTATAAGATACATAATTGAATTAATCTCAAATGATCATAAACAACTAAGCGATACAAGATCCATCACATTCTAACTCCAAAAGAAATCCATAGTCCAATAATGATTAAATAAAATCTAAATAATCCCAACAGAAATCCTCTAAACAACTTTGGAACCGAATGGCCCAATAAAACTCAAATGAAGTCTCATAATAATTCGACTGAAAAGGAAAGTCTAACTAAACTATGCCATAAAATGAATAACTCCAGCTGCTCCTCCAAATAATAACTCCAATAAACTTATGCAGCTTCTCCAATTCTCAACCTGAAAAATATTAGTCAACGCATGTGTTAGAGCCAAAGCCCCGAGCATGTAAACCGGCTACTCTCCTCAAATAGGGTCCTTGAACCCAGACAATAGTGCTATATATATCGACTATAACAATAGAATCTTTTAATTTCGAGATTTATTAATCACCATAAATAAATTCACAATTACCCGCAAGGTTTTCATAAAAGCCACACCAATATAATTTTAATTAGCCCACCTTCCCAACAATGTTAAATTTTATTTAATTTAACCGTGAAGGATATTACCAATACCCGCCCCCTTGTCAAGTCCGCCGTTTGATCCGTTTTTATCCTGCGATCCTCGCGATATGAAAAGGTTCCACACACGCACCCATCCCCTTATCAAGTCCGCCGTCTGGTCCGTTTTTATCTTGCGACCCTCGCGATATGACAAGGTTCCACACACGACACGACATAACTTGTCCTCTGACCCTTTCAAACTGTCGGCCCTAGACACATTATGTCGCCAATAAATTTTTAATATCCTTTTTAGTCCTACGATATTAAATTCCACATTCCTTGTTTTCATTAATCACATTAATTTCTCCCACCCTTAAAAGCGATGTGAAAATCCTCAAAATAATCTTTAGTCCCAACTAAGGGTTCCCAAAACACAATATCGTCCTATCCTAAGCAAAGAATGATTACAAAATTTCACTCCGCCTAGATATCAATCCTAGGCTATCATAACAAAGGTATAATATAGAAAATCAGCCCCCACCCCAAATTATATACCCCGCATAGACTTACACTAACTAGTCCCATACCTAATTAGCATAAATCGTAATTAAGACCCACTTACTAGTCCCATACCTAACAAGTGTACTATAACAAGGGTTAAAACCAATTATCTACCATACCCAACCTTTTCGAAATATTAACATATTTCCATAAAGTAACACAATTCCAAATTATAACAACATTCATAATAATACTAAATTCCCCTTTAAATAATTCAATTTAAAAAGTGGAAATCAAAGACACTTAAATATTATGATTTTCAGAATAATCGCTACATGCAAGTCCTATCATGATCCTTATTTTCCAACACAAGAAATTAAATTAAACTACGGTTTTCACATGAAATATCAAAATTTACTTTTAAAAGAGCTCCTCTACATGCACATGCCCATAGCAAAATCGACTACACCGACACAACCCAAAGAATACACTGTTATAAGTATTCAGTATCATTAATTTTTTTCATGTAAAACAGCCCCGAAATTTATCTGTTCAATCTTTATATTCATATCTTATTTTAGGAAACATGAGTTTAATGGAGGCTACAATCAAGACACATAACACTAAAGGACAAGAATAGGGTCAACATGCCTGGGATTAGTTCGACAGAAAAATCTGATTACGTGAATGTGTTCCTCTCGAAAAATGGGTCAAAACCCCTACTTGAACCGACTCAGGACAGATTCGCCTTGGCCTTCAAAGCTGAGCTTGAAAAGTTAATTTAATGGTGGCTAGGGTTTTAAGGTGGAAGAAGATGGAGAAAATAGAGTTCTCTGCTCTTAGGATTTTCATAAATGAGTGTTTAAAAATCTAGCCCCGTCCCTTTAATTATATATAAGAGAAAGAGTTTTAAAGTAAGTCAAATTCATCCAAAAATGGATTGCAGCGCACGTTTTCTGTTGGCATCGATCGATCGATGCCTAGGCGTCGATCGATCGATCATCCCGGAAAACTGACAATTTTGCTTAAAAATGCCATAAGGCAAATTATTAAAAAAATCATATGAAATCCGTTTTAACTCCGATTTCAATTCCGCTTGAAGTTTTATTCTTCTAAAATCATAACCAACATATTTAGCCAATAAAAATTATTAAATTCAAAATTTTATTTTTCTCGAAAATTCCAATTAATTAATTAATTAATTAAAATAATAAATAAAAACACGAGGTGTTACACTCACTCTCTCTTGTCTATAATGGATCAGTTCTTAATGCTTGCCTGTTGAGGACCTTCAATTGTTTGGATTAAAAGTGAGCAACCTTGCTCCAACCTCTACCCCCATACGTGCCTACGACAACACCCGCTGAGAAGTATCGGGATCTATCAAGCTGGCAATAGGGGTTGGCCCTATAAATCCTATTATTGAATTCTAAGTCATCGATATCCCAGCCTATTTCAATCTGCTGCTCAGATGACCGTGGTTCCATAGCATCAAAGGGGTGTCTTATTCCCTTCATCAGAAATTAAAGTTCTTCACTAACGAACAAGTTATCACTATCTTGGGAGACAGTGACATCACCGAGAATGTAAGCACCAGTTATCCGATACTTTAGATACAACACATGGTGAGTGATGTGCTGCTATCAGGATTCCAAGTTGAACCACTTATACTCCCAACATGGGATGACTTCAAAGACAGGGTTTGTTCGGAATATAACCCACATGGAAACGTCAATGTAATATAGATGTTCAAGAACATACACTTCATGCCCGAACTCGGGCTAGGGAAAAGACATCAAAGGATAATTGAACCTATTTTGTTGAAGGAGGCCTTTCCTCCCTGCGGCTTGGGCTATCAATCGTCAAAAGAAGAACTCAGAATGATCAGTCAGCGTCGACTAAAGAGGAGGTTAGAATGTGCCAAAATTATCTCGAGAGATTCCCTAAATGGAAAATTTATCAGAAGGGGGGAAGATTTCCCCTTCTGTGGGTTCCCTGAACCTTGGTATGACCATATAGATAAGAGGATGAAACCAAGAACGGAGACCTTCTTTCATGACAGCTACCCATGGGCCGAGAGTTCCCAGCACCATGTATAACCACTCACTGAAGAGACCATAGCTGATACCGGGAATTCTAAAGGCAGTGACTCTGAAAATTCATTCAATTTACAGATACTGGGGTTGACACTCTGCCTGATCCACTCAGGGGCTGCATCATCGAATCCATCTCGACTCATTAAATATGCTGATACACCTTTTCTCAACTGGTATGCTGCACCTTTGCCACCTTCTAAGGTTCAACCTAAACCTAATGTTTACCCCCTTTCCCTTTTCGTTATTTCCCCTCACTCTGATGTAGTCGAGACCTCCTTTGATGAGGTTCTCAATGCTATTTTTCCTATCAATGAAATAAACGAAGATTTTGAGTATCTTGTCATGCCTTACATTAATTGTCTTGATTCTAATCAAACTCTTGATGATGATGATTTTGCAAATGAACAATTCTTAACTGATCTAAATAAGGTTAATAATAAATAACACAACCGTATTCAAGTTATTAAAGATGGAACTATTGTTATTAATCTCGGTTCTAGTAGCCAAATGCGTGAGATTAGGATAGGGGCCACCCTTAATGAGCATGAGTGCGCATAACTCGAAGAACTACTAAAGGAATTCGTGGATGTCTTCACCTGGTCCTACTATGATATGCCCGGCCTTGACCCTAAGATAGCCCAACATGAGATTCCAACTCTCCCGAATTTCAATCCCATCAAATAGAAACTACGAAAGCTCTATACCAAATGGTCACTCAATGTTACAGAAGAAATAGTCAAGAAAATGAACGTGGATTTCATTCGTGTGATTGAATATCCCACATGGCTAGCCAATATCGTACCCATGCTAAAATCAGGAGGGAAGGTTTGCATGTGTGTCGATTATTGAGACTTGAACAAGGCCTCTTCGAAGGATGATTACCCACTACCCAACATCGACGTGATTATGGATAATACGACCAGTCACGCTCTCAAGTCATTCGTTCATAGGTTTTTCGAATATAATTTGATCAAGATGCACCCAGATCAACAAGAGAAAACCATATTCATCACCCCTTGGGGAACCTTTTGCTACACTGTCATGCCATTTGGTCTAAAAAATGCAGGGGCTACCTACCAGAGGACTGCCACAACCATTCTGCATGATCTGATACAAAAGGAAGTCAAGGTTTATGTAGATGACATGATTATTAAGTCCAATACTAGGGAGGGCCATGTTCTCGCTCTTCAAAAGTTCTTCGAACGACTGCAACAATACCAGATGCGGCTCAACCCATAGAAATGTGTCTTTGGCATTACTAAAGAAAAACTTTTGGGATTCATGGTTAGTGAGAAAGGGATAGAAGTAGATATTGCTAATCTAAAAGCCATACTTGATATGCCACCACCTCGAACGGAGAAGGAAGTCCGAGGATTCCTTGAGAAATTATAGTACATCAGTCGGTTCATCAGCCAATTGACTTTCATATGTGAACCCATCTTCAAACTCCTTTGAAAGGATTCAACCAAAGTCTGGAACGAAGCTTGCCAAGAAGCCTTCAATAGAATCAAGCAATACCTAACCCAACCTCCGGTGCTCATGCTGTCGCAGCCTGATCTTTCCTTACTCTTATACCGAATCATAACTGATACTGTCGCTGGGGATTTGCTAGACTAATACCTCGAAGAAACCCCCAAAAAGAGAGCCGTCTACTACGCCAGTCGAAAGTTGGTCGATTACTAAGTTAACTACACTGTCTTGGAAAAAGCATGTGTTGCTCTTATCTGGGTTACCCAAAAGTTACGGCATTACATGCTCGCCTTTCCCATCAAGCTTGTATCTTGAATGGATCCCATTAAGTACTTTCTTAAGAAGCTTGCCATGTCTAGCCGAATGGCCTGTTGGTTGATGCTCCTAGCTAAATTTGATATCACCTATGTCATGTAAAAGGTTATGAAAGGAAGAGCCATCTCTGACTGACTACCCTATGGAAGAGGCTGGTGTTTGGATATCCAAGTTCCCAAATGAGAATTTTCTCTGTACCTCCTAAGAAGACCTTCGATGGAAAATGTTCTTCGATGGCGCTACCAATAAGGGGTATGGCATTGGGGTACTCGTAATTTCCCTTGATGACTCTCAAACTCCCATTGTCATCAAACTGGATTTTTCTTGCACCACCAACATGACTAAATACGAGGCATCCACAGTAGGCCTCAAAGTTTCCCTCAAAAAAGTAATTCGATACCTCGATGTCTATGAGGATTCAACCCTCATCATCTGTCAAGTACTTAGAAAATGGAAAGTCAAGAACGCAAAACTCTTACCCTTTCATACCCACCTAGAAGAGTTAGCCTCCCATTTCCAAGAAATCACCTTCCACTACCTGCCTCGAGCAAAGAATAACCTAGCCGATGCCCTTGCTACCTTAGCCTCTATGATTGACAAGCCCGAGGGAATAACCATGGCCCCTTTCCTTGTCTAAAAATAAGACAAACCAACCCACTGCTACCACATTAAGCTTGGCATGGAGGAAGATCCCGAGATAGATGGCTGCTGGTACTATGATATTTGGAGTATCCTTAAATATGGTAGGTATCCCCAAGGATCTGACAAGAAAAATCGAGCAACTCTCCACAGACTGGCTGCCCAGTACACTGTCTATGATAAAGTATTGTGCACTGCATCGCAGGGGCAGATATTGAAGAAATGATAAAAAAATTCCACAGTGGGGAATGTGGACTCCAGATAAACGGCATATGCTCGCCAAAAAGATCATCTGACAGGGTTAATACTGGACTACCATGGTTCAAGATTGCACAGCCGACGTTTGAAGATGCCTCAAATGCCAACAATTTTCCAACTTATAACACTTGACCCCTCGGGAATCATACAACATGACTTCTCCTTGGCCATTCTCCACATGGGGAATTGACATCTTAGGAAAAGTTACATCGAAATCATCCAACGAGCATGAATTCATCCTAGTCGCCATTGACTACTTAACCAAATGGGTCAAATTTGAGTCATACACAATTTTAAATGCCAAGAAAATGGACAAGTTCATCAAGAAAAATATCATCTGCCGATATGGGGTCCCGCACAAACTGGTATCAGATAATGGGTTACATTTCAAGGCAGAAGTTATAGAGATGGTCGATGAGTATGGAATTCAGAGATACAAATCTTCTCCATATCGACCTCAGGCCAACAGAGCAGTCGAAGCAACCAATAAGAACCTCAAAGCCATTATCAGTAAGATGACCTAGCATTATCGAGATTGGGATGACAGGATACCTTACGCCCTCTGGGGCTACTGCACTTCAGTTTGAACCTCTGCTGGGGCTACCCCTTACTCTCTAGTCTACAGTGTGGAAACATTCCTACCAGTGGAGCTAGAAATCCTTTCCCTACGTGTCATGCTTAAAAGCAAAGTCAGTGAGGAAGACTCGCACCAAAGTCGTCTTGACGAGCTGTCCCTCTTGGAAAAAAAAAGCCTTAGAGATCTATATCACATACATGGGTACCATCGCCTCATAGCGTGATCATTCAATAAGAGAGTCAAGGACCGTGGTGTCCAATAAGGGGACTTAGACCTCAAGGAAATAGTAGAGCCCATCTGGGACCCCAGAGGGAAATTGAGGCCTAATTAGAGCGGCACATACATCGTGAAAAAGATCATGTCGGGCGGCGCCACAATGCTCACTGACCTGGATGGAGAAGAAATGACGCGTCCCATCAACCTGGACCATCTCAAGAAATTTTACCCCTAGTTCGAAATCTCGGTGCGCTACGAATCTTCTCATCTCCCTTCTATTCTAAAAAAATAATCTTCATTTCCCCCTAATCAGAACTACGTGGGGTCTGATCCTCTAAAACCCTTTTTTCTTTTAAAAAAATGAATTTTAACAAAAATTCAAAACCCTCAGAGGTACGTGGGTAGCTCATCCGTTTACATAAGCACGCCCCCTTCTTTTTTCAAAAAATGCTATTCTTTTCTTTTCCTCGAGAATAATAGTTCATTTTAACATATACATGAACAAAAGGATTATATACATCTTAGCGATTGGTATATATAATTCAAAATGCAAAACTCATCAAGAGGTACAACTAGATGATTAAAAACTTCTTTATTTCATTATTCAAAAATTCAGTACAAATTACATCTGCATAGGGAGTCAAATGACTTCCCTTGTCATCCTACTCTAATTATTCCCACAAAAACATAAAGCCACACCCATTACAGAAGCTTCACAGATCCTACCTGCAGCTGCCAGAGGAACCGACCTCATCATCACCTGCATTCTGGGGTCCCCAAGACTCCCCTGCCTGAAAGGAGTATCGTAGATGCTCCATAGAGAGATAAGCACGGACTAACTTGGGGAAAACAACAACACCTCCATCCATGATGTCAAATATGGAAAACCACCTTTGCCCAGTCTCTACAGCTAGCATCTTGGCCACTACCTTCTTCCACAACCACTTCATGTAGTCCTCGAAGACATGCTAGATTCGCCCAGTAGACTGAGAAGGACGGGTTGACGGACGTCGATTCTCCCATAAATATCCAAGTTGCATGCGCATATGCTTCGTCAGGTCCTCCACATGAAAGAAGTTCAGTTTCCACAGTGGCATGATTTTCTCCCAACCAAATTGGCGCAGTAACCGCCAGGGAAAGTAGAAAGAGGTATATCCGAGGATAACCAACCGAACATATTGGTAATCCCTGAGTTCCAGAATGGGTAACAGATCCCCCTACCAGGGCATAGACCAACGCAAGCCTTGAGTCCCATGCTCTACAAATTTATTCCCCCAACTCTCGATGTCCAGGCCTACACTAATGAAATAATGTGAGAAGATGTTTTGCACCGCTGTCAAAGGATACTCAGGTGGTACCATCATATGGAACCTCTATGATAGGCACATGAACATTATTACAGGGCTACCCCTCAGAAAGTTAGAACAACCCTCCTGCCAGGCATCCAAGCCATTCAAAGTCTCCGCCAGTATCACCGTCGCAGGATTACGATGATACGATATCCAGGAAACGATAAACACAAGTTGGGAGTGCACTAGATTTTCTCCAATCACCAACAATATTTTTGAAACTAGGATTAGAATAACGGCCCCAGCATAGTCGACATCACCCATATCCTGCGAATGTAAGGATCACAGCACCATCGGAAGGGAAATCATTACTCCCATGACTAACGGCCTGGCAGTCGAAGGCGAGATATGGAGAATTCCAACCAGCAACGCCCTACGAGAATGAAAAAACTCAGGCAAAGATTCAACAACACTAGAATTATCCCTAGCATAGAAGAAAATTCCTCGTAGGTAGGGTAAATTTCATCCAACCCAAAGCGAAAGACATGGTCCTCGGGGTACCAAAATTCCACGGCCGCCATCAACATATTCCACTTAATGGGTCGGTTACACCACAAAGAGACTCACCGCATGTGAAAAGTGTCATAATCAACATTATAAGAACACATTGCTTCCAAGGATTCGAGATATTTGGCGAACTCAATGCTACCAGGGAGAGACTTATTGCAAAACAAAGAGATCATAAGCAAGTAAGAATGTGAGAAAAGAACGAAAATGAAAGTGCAAGGAGAGAAGCCCCATTCACACCCCTATTTATACTTGAAAACTCTCAAGTAAAGACAAGAAACCCTGCAGAAATCAAAGTAAAATTGTCCCACCAAGCACCAAGTAATTGAAGAAAGTGAATCAAGGCCTTGGGTTGATTAAACTCGACTGATATGCCGATAGGCAGGACAAGGGTCATGCCGATTGGCAACCCCCTATTTTGGGGAAATTCCCTTTTTTCTCTTTTATCAAAATAAAAAAAAATCAATTAAAAATAATTCTTATCTTAATGGAATTTCGAATTTCCTTTTCTTTATGCTTTTATTTATCCCATTTTAAAATGAAAACCTTCTCAAATAAATTTTCAAATTCTTCTTACGGTCTCAACAGCAAAGTAAAAAGAGCATGTGCATTAATCACTGAAGCAAAAATTAATAAAAAAAACTTTATTTTTATTTGCATATATTTTTTTGTATTACATTGATATCTTGTAAGAAAAATAAAAAAAATAAAGGGACTTAGCTCGAACTCATTTTCTCTCTTTCTCATCCATATTTCTCTCTATCTCTCCCTCTTCACTTACAAATCCTCTTCCACTCTATTCTTTCTCTCTCTTGTCTCTCTCTCTAATATCCTCCATCCCTACGGCGCGCCCTCTTCCTCCTGTAGCGAGACGATGTGCCACCACTTCCAGAACTCGACCCTTCCCCGGACGAGGCAGACGACACCAAGCAAGAAGGAATCGGAACCACCACACAGATATGGACAGTTGTCGAAGATATCTAATCCCTAATGTCCCTCAGCCAAGTGGTAGAGACCCGGATATGCTGCAAAAGAAAACAAAAAAATCAAATCAGTCAAGTCTGAAAGGAAAAGAAGGGAATAATAAAATCAAAAGACGAAGAACCACAAAGTGTACCTCAGGTTGATGGACCTCCTCTGTTAGGCCCAAATCCTTCGGGTCCATCGCATTGGGACGATGTTGTAAATGCACCGACCCTCCATTAGATCATCGGATGTTGTAACCAGGCGAGAACAACCATACAAAGGTAGCCTCCGAAGTCGTTACCGCCGCTAACGTCGTCGTACCGCCCGCACTGCGGGAGGACCCCACCCGTCGACTCAAACCCGTGCGAGGAAGAGGCATAACATCGTATATACTGGGAGGCATCATCCAAATCAATGCGAAATTCATATAGTCATACATCTTAGCTGTGTCGGTATACAACGAGTATGGATCTCCCATCATTACTGCCACTCGAGCATCCTCTAATATCTGCCACACTCGCCTCATGAACATAGGGGGCTTCACCGGAGGCACCACAACCTCGTCCTCCAAGATCTCGAACTATCCTTTCCTCGAGGTACTAAGAGTAGCCAAACTCATGTGCCAACAGATGCCTCGTCTGCGCATGTCCCCCAGTCACCCCAGTGTGCTGAATGCCAATCCCCCAAGGATAAAAGGTCACCTGTAAATCCCCAGCAAGAGAAAAATACCAATATTAATAAAAAATTATCAAAGGAAAGGACAGTCTCGAGATAAAAGAGGGCTTACCTGCTTGCTCGTCAGGCCATTCAAGACTTAACGCACCACCTCCAGAAAGAGTCTTTTTCGACTGTCGGTTGGACCTCCGCCACCGGTACATTCGGAAGAAGTCCCCAATAAAGTTATCCTTAAAATATATCAACTGGGTGTATAAAAGCACATCTGCAAAGGGCAAAGTCTAGCATTTAACAAATCAAGAAAAAGCGCATGAAGGAAAATGCGAATTCATAAAGGAAAAATGCCAAAAAATAAAGAATACCTCCAGAAGATACGTGGATCCAGTAAAAGACTATCGGCAGCACCGACGGAATGCATCAAGATAATAATAAAGGGTCACCAAAGTTAGGCTCCCCCAATCATAAAGGCAGATGTTCGAGAACACCCTCAAAAATGGCAAAAACCACAAGTGCACGATATCCCCACTCGTCGCCACCAGAAAACCTCCCATCACCAACAGAATGAACAAACAAGCTATTTGACACACCTGTTGCCCATCGCTCTCATTGATCATCCTCCTCAATAACATCTCCCTCAACAGAGACAAACGGAGAGAGTTCCCAGAGACCACCCTCTCCATATCACCTAATGTCGTCATCACCGCCTCCATCGTCACCCTCAACGTCCTATCCACCTCAATGTGAGAACCATCGCAGTCCAGCCCCATCAGCTGCTGCACATTAATGGGAGTCACCATCATCGCCCCAAAGCCAAAATGGAAGGTGTGGGTAGTGTCCCGCCACCTCTCCCCAGAGCACACATAACAATAGTGGAACGGGGCATCTCATCCAGCACAGATGTTAGTCTCCCAAAACTGACTGATGACCCCATCCAACCCACCACAGATGGAAAATGCTCCCAATCATCTTTAAGCCTTTTCGTCCCTCGAGCACGTATAGTTGATATGGAGACGTCGGACTGTCGAAGAAATAAAGAAAACCATTGTCAAATTCAAGAAATAAAGCAATTTCGTCAAGAAAAAAGGAAAATAATACCAAAGGTCATTCAGTACTTACATAGCCATCGGGGTTCACCACCCTAGAAGAACGATGATGCGAGGTCTCACATAGAAGAATCCGATCATCCACTATAGACTCAAATGAGTCAAATGAGTTCTCGCTTCCCAGTGCAAGGGGCACCCTAGCCCTCCACTCCAACCCGGTCCAATCGTCGGTATTAAGCCATGCCATATGAGTAGCGTCGCTTGAAAACTCAGCCATCTCTTGACTTTGGAATGTCGAAATGATTTGAAAAAATGTAATTGTAGAAGAAGGCAAGTCAAAAAATGGTGAAAAATGAGGAGAACCCGCCTCCTTTTTATAGGGGCTAAGGGGAATGTCGATCGGCATCTCCCTGCCACCACCGATCGACACTGTTCCTCCACCTACTCTAGGCACCCCAAAAGACTGTGCCACTGCTGTTTGTTACGCCTCAATCTTTCGTACAAAAAGTCCAAAAAAATTTAGAAAATCTAAAAAAATTCCTAAAATCACCAGATTAATTTTAGAACCTTTTCAACAAAAAAAAAACATTTTTTTTACATCCCTAGCGGAATTCCTGAAAATAATTCTCCCCAGTAACGCCTCCAGAGGATGATACAAAATTACAAAAATTACCCAGCTCAAAATCCTTGGATCATTCCCTCTTCCCCAGCGGAACTTAAAACCAAATGCTTCCCCAAATCACCAGATAAAGATTACACATCCCCAGTGGAGTCCCCAAACTTCCCAAAGGAAACATAAGCCCGCATAATCGACTTTGACCCTCAGAATTGGTTATCTCTAATTAAGCTCGCAGAATTGGCTTTGACCCTCATAATTGGTCACCCTAACTTAAGCCCGCAGAATTGGCTTCGACCCTAAGAATTGGTCGCTTCTACTTAAGCCCGCAGAATTAGTTTTGACCAGAAGAATTAGTCACCCCTATCTTAAGCCCGTAGAATTGGCTTCAACCCTCAAAATTGGTCTCTTCTACTTAAGCCCGCAGAATTGGCTTTGACCCGTAAAATTGGTCAACCCAAATAAGCCCTCAGAATTAGCTTTGACCCTCAGAATTGGTCACTTCTACTTAAGCCCGTAGAATTGGCTTTGACCCGTAGAATTGGCTTCGACCCTCAGAATTGGTTGCTTATACTTAAGCCCGCATAATTGGATTTGACCTGCGAAATTGGTGACCCCAAATAAGCCCATGGAATTGGCTTCAACCCTTAGAATTGGTCACTTTTACGTAAGCCCTCAGAATTGGCTTTGATCCGCATAATTGGTCACCCTAAATAAGCCCTCAGAATTGGTCAATTCTACATAAGACTGCAGAATTGACTTTGACCCTCGAAATTGGTCGCTTCTACTTAATCCCATAGAAACGACTTCGACTCTCATAATTGTTCGTCTCTACTTAAACCCTCAAAATTGGCTTCCACCCTCAGAATTAGTCGCTTCTACTTAAGCCCTTAGAATTGGATTCGACCCGTAGAATTGGTCGCTATATTTTAGATCCTCATAACTAAACTCGAACCACAGAATTGGTCGCTTGCTTACTCCTTACCTCTTCCAGGTCCTCAGAATCGTCTACCCCAACATCACCATTAGGTCCTAAACACCGACCTCGACCCTCTGGATCGGTCATCCTCATCCCTTAGGTCTACAGAATCGTCCTCTATCATGTGGTGTCTATTCGACAACTATCATTTGTTCCAAGATCTCCCATCGAGGTCTCCCCTTAGGTTCCTAGCACCCCCCCTCTCACTACAAACCCTAGGTCTCACTCCGAGTACCAATCTAGAGGCCATCGGTCATCCTTGATCCCTATTTGACTCCTCATCTCTATCATCAGAGATGAATATCTTTAAACCTTTGAAGGGCTCTGAATACCCTTTCTAATAGTCCACCCCTACATGAATTGGAATAACGATTCTGATGAACGGACCATTTTACTATCGAAGATTGATTTGGAGGCCACCGGGCACTCCTGGGCCCCAATTTGACCCCAATAAACTTCACCTCCAGAGTGAAAGATCTTTGAATCTTCAAAGGGCACTGAAACCCCTTTCTAATAGTCCACCTCGTGCATAAAATAGCATAATTGTTCAGATGAATGATCAATTTTCCCCAAAAAATTAATTCAGAGGCCATCGGGAGCTCCCGAGCTCTTTTTTACGAAAGTCAACTCTTCATCTCAAACAATACTGAATGAATCTCCAAAAGGCACTGAATATCCTTTCTAACGGTCCACCCCGTGCATGATTCTGACCTACAATATAGACGAATGATCCGTTTTACTCAGAAAGGTTCTCGAGCGCTTTCGAGCCCTGATTAACGAAGGTCAACTTTCTAAACTGAGCAAAACTCTTTGGTATGACTAATTACATCTCCTAACCTTTCCAATGGTCCACCCCGTGTGCAATTTTGACTTACCATGCGGATGAACAATCCGTTTCCGTCCGACGATCTCCCGTCCAAAAGGTCGACGTGCGCTTTCGAGCCAAATTTGACCCAAAGTCAACTATCGAACCCGATAAAAGTCCAAATGACTATTGAAGGTCTCTAAAATAACTTTCTAATTGTATGCCCCATGCTCGATTTGGATTAACGGTTTGTGTTCTGCGACTATTTTTCTAAGAAAATCTGCATGGGACTACTAATTGGCAGATCCAGATCCCTGCCTATTGGCACAGTGTCTGAGGTCACATGCTAATCGGCACCCCCTGGGCCAATCGGTACCCCACCGACCCAATAAATAGGGTCCATGATCTCATTCCCAGGGACAAGAGATCCATCACCATCAGTGATCTCAACAACATTCCCTCAAAATCAGCAAAGTCCCTCATGTGAAATTCCATCCAAGCTTACATTCCCATCCTTTTCATACCCAATTTGGCAAATATCCTTATCTATCATCAACATTCATCAACACTCAAGGGAGTTCATCTAAGATCAAAGATGAAGCTTCGAAGAAGGTCTAATTTTTTCCCTCTCTCTTTAAATTTTTTGTTTTTTCATTATACACATTAAAGTCATAATCTAGTTCTTACTTTAGTTCATACACATTAATATCTACACTTTTAATTATTATATTGCACATACTTTATTTTCTATAAATCCCAAAAACAAATAAACGAGCTTTACACCCATAGATTCCGAACGAAATTATCCATCACACTTTTTCTAAAGCCTAACAAGCACATTTTCTACACATACCCATATAATAAAATTTTGTTCGGATATATGGGATAAACCCCATCCCCTATGATACAATCTAACTACGTGGACTTTAATGCCTTATAGGCTACGTAGGCATCTCAAATTAAAATTCGATACTCGAGTCCAATTTTCCAATTTTCTCAATTTTCTTAAATCTCCCGTTTTCATATATATATATATATATATATATATATATATATATATATATCATGCTTGTTTGTTTCATCCAACACATATTATGGTTTCCTAATAACGATCAATATCGTGACGAACGCACAAATTATACTTTTTACATATTTTATTTTGGAAACATTCATATGGATGACCTCACTCTACCTTATCCATGGCCTGAGTTGAATGATTCCATTATCCATTATATAAAGATGCACACACACTTCACGAGGATATATAGGAAGATAATAACTCTAGCCCGTGAGAGACCAAAAAGGGCAGGATGGATGCCTAACACCTTCCCATTCTATAACTTAGCTCCGAACCCTCGAATTATTGGTTTTGTATGCATCAGTTTGTCCTTGATGCCACTCTCTCGAAGTGGAAACATGTTCTTTTGCCTATTTTTTACAAAATAGGCTGGCGACTCCACCTCTTCACATTTACCTCCGCACCGATGACGATCGAAGCAACCTTCCCAAGAGGGCTGCGAGACCGCAACGCAGCCTTCCCGAGGGGATATATCTCTCTCTCCTCTCGGCGCCGCCCGGGATGGTCGCACTTACACCTGGTGAGCTTTGGGATTTTATTCATTTGTGAGTGTTATACACTTCTCTTTCCTCTTTGAAAATGTTACAGTCGTTGGTAATCTCACTATTCTTTCATTGATAGTTCATTAATTGAGTTTATATATGAAATGTGTCACTTGAGCATGATTTTCGAAGTTTGTTTTGACTCGAGAATTGCGTAAACTTTAAGAAATGATCATAGGCCATCTTTGTTATATCACCCATATTGACCTTGACCTAACCTTAAATGTTTTCTCTCGTCAACCCCTTTGAGCTTTATTATAACCTTTCATTTCATAACCCAAAATCCTATAACCAACTCAGCATTGGAGTTATACACCATACTTATTACCTTCCACACCTTTGTTTGGAATGATACTTGGGATTGAATGATGTTCTTGTTACGTGGCTGAAATTAAACATGCGAAAGTGATGAAAGTAAAAGAAAAGTAAAAGTGAGGAAAAAGAAAAAAAGAGAAGAAAGAAAAGAAAAGAAAAGAAAAAGATGAGAAAAAAAAAAGAAAAGGAAAGAAAAGAAAAAGAAAAAGAAATTTGTATATGTTGTGTACAGTGATCAGTAAGCTCTGTTTACTCTCTCCATTGTTAATATCGAATGCTTATTATGGAAATTATATTCCTATTTTATATTTGCCCACATTTTTTGTTATCCCGAGTTATTATCTCCAAACACCTTTGACCCCGTACATAATTCCCTTCCTTTCATAACCTTAACCCCAACCCTACATTACAACCCTTTAAAAGTCCTATGTGATCCTTGGGTGAATTTTATTCAAATAGTTTTGATAATTTGTGAAAATACATTTCGCCTCCCTTAATGAGCGGTATATTTATTTGAGATTACACATGTTCATTTTATATATAGAGTTCTTCATTTGTGACATGTGTGCGACCTAGTTTACATTTACTCTTTATGCCCGCATGTCCCGTATATTACCTCTCGTTCTGAGTAATTTTATTTGTTGAGCGTAATACCTAGTGAGGATTAATATATGCATGCTTTAATGTTTACTATCCGATTTATATAAGTATTTGCCAAATCATACTTTGCATGTGCTCACGCCCCTCCCACTTTTAAGGCTTCAATTCTATGAAGTTCGTTCTATAATGTTAATAACTATGGACTTTTGAGTGAATTCATTCACTTTGCTAATAAAGTGTTTGAAATATTTTTCGTGTTGTTGGGTTTTGTCGCATGTTGGTTGAGCATATTTTTTAGAAAACTTTGACGTTTGTGGGTTTCATCCCTGAAAACCCTCACGAGACAACACTCGTCCACTTGTGTAACCTAGGGATTTAATGGTTGCTCTTTAAAGAGTGTTTGATTCAAGTGCAAATATTTCACAACAAGTAGTAACCGGGCAAGACCGGGATCGTACTCCTTAGGGATTGAACGCTCCAAGGAGAACAAGATTAGGATAAAGGATAATCTCTAAACGTCAAAAAGTTAAAGTTTAAAAGAAGATTTTATGGTTTGAAGAGGTGATTGTGATTAACCGCTAAACTAATATGCGTAAAATTGATAAAGAACAAGTCAAAAATAATGATATACCGAAACGAACTAAGTTAAAATTAAGTTCAAGATATTAAAAAGATTGAGGATCATTCACCCACCTTGGATTCTCTAATAAAGATTATTAGACTTGGTTCAAATTAATTATAATCTAATATAACTAATTAGATCCGAACATCAACCATGTAGAGACTAAACTCATCAATGGAGGATTAGGGGTCAATTAGTTATTGCTAAAATGGGTTGGGGTTGTAGTAAAGATTCAAATACTACCCCTTGCATGATAAGGGAAGTTAAGAGACTATGATACTCCAATACCAACACATGAAGTTCCATTAGAACAATTTTAAACTAAACCCTAAATATAGAGTTCAAGCATCCAAGGTGGGATTATGATTCCCAATCTTAAGGTTAGCTACTCATACTAGAAACTAAGATACACATGCAAAGGAACCACATATTTAAGCAAGGCATCAAGTGTAAACAAAAATCAATACAAGTTATGCTAATAAATGCAATTTAAATCTAAGGAACACAAGTAGATATGGACTAAATGATCAAAACTTTCAATAACAACTAACTTGTGAGAATTCAATGCTTTACAAGTAGGAAGAACAATAAAAAAACACTTGACCTAGGAGAGAGAAGAGAGTGTTTTTATATATATATCTAATTTTTAACAAAAATAATCTCTCATTAAATGCGGGAAAAATAAGGGATAAATCCCCCAAAATCTATCCAAAATGGCAAACTAGTAATAAGGAGAAGTTGAGACTGCAGAACCGAATCAATTCGGCTGAGAGAAAATCGATTCGAATTGGTTAGCTGGTTCACCATCATCAACCGAATCGATTCGGCAAGGGAAGAATCGATTCGGACCTGCTCTCAAAATGAGGATGGGCTGGAATGGCTTCATTTTTCCCAAGTTTCACAAAATCGTCCGTAACTTCTTCGTTCGAGCTCGAATTCATGTACCGTTGGAGGCCACGCGAAGATGAATCGAAGGGATTCAACTTCCATGGAGAGATTAGGACTAAAACTCGAATGTTGAATTTATTTAAATGCTCCTGAAGCTGTAAATGTTGACAAAACTTTTTCGGGATTCAACCAAACTTCACAACTTTTATTCTCGAGACCTATAAAAGCTCAATTAAGTCACACACAATATATGTATGATGAAAATAGTGGTTAATCGATAAATGAGCATAAGAACCAGGAATAGCATGTACGAAAATGCTAGAATGCACAAATTAATAGGATATTAAATACAATAAACGTGACTTATGACCCCTCCCCCCCCCCCCCCAACTTAGACATTGCTAGTCCCGAGCAATAAAATATGAAGAAACAAGGGCCATCAATAAAACCATAACAGGAAAAATATGTACTTAGTAGAAAAATGCCACTTTCGCGGGCGAACGGTTGCATTTAGCATATGCAATAAGCCGTTAAACCCATAAGTGGTCCTAGGGGGCGAGTGTTGTCTCTTGAGGGTTTACAGGGATGACACCCACAAACATCAAGCCAACTCATACTATGATATGGAAAAAAATGATGCATAGCTCAACAATTATCAAAGAAGCATAACCCATTAACAAAATGAACAAAGCTCACACAAAAGACGATAATTATCGACATTAAACGAGTAACTTCAATAAAAATTGAAACCATAGAAATGCGAAATAAGCGGACACATGTGGTAATTTAGATTTGGAAAAACTTTCATAATCCATGTAAACGCTAAAGCATGCATGACTCAAGTTCTCTCCAGTTGTTACACTCAACAAATGAAAGCACTCAGAAATGGGATGTAACGCACACAAGACATGCGGATATAATGGGTAATGGTAAATAGAAACTAGGCCGCGCACATGTCATAAATGAATAACGATATATAAAAGTGAAAAATACAGTCTCATGAAAGGATATTTCTATCCACTGAGGTGAAATGCACTCTAACAGAGTATCGCAAATGTTCGAACTTTGAATGAACTTCGCCCTAGGATCAAATAAGACTTTTCGGGTATGTAATTTGGGCTAGGCTAAGGTTTGGAATCGAAAGACTATTTACGAGAGCAAAGGGGATTTGGGAATAACACGCGGGATAATGGAGTTAGTGGGTAATATAAGAATTGAATTTCAAGCTCCACAAGCAAGATATTCATGAGAGCAAGACTTTTATTTTCACGTACTTTGGAGCCATTTATTCTATTTTTCTTTTCTTTTTCTTTTTCCTCTTTCTTTTTCTCTTTCGTTTTCTCTTTTTCTTTCGTTTTCTTTTTCTCTTTCTCTTTCTCTTTCTCTTTCTCTTTCACTTTCTTTTTCTCTTTCTTTTTCTCTTTCTTTTTCTCTTTCTACCTTGATTACATTCCACTTTAAAACAAACGTCATTCAATCTCGGTAATAATCCCAAACCGAGGTACGAAAAGTGAATATAAGGGTTTATAACTCTAATGTGGAGTTGGTTAGGGGATTTGGGACAAAAAGAAAGGTCATAATAGGGCTCAACGGGGTTGACTAGGGACATGTATAAGGGTAAGGTTAAGGTCGTATGGGTTAAACAACAAAGAGGGCCTATGATCTTTTCTTAAAGTTTCATGTGATTCTCGAGACTCAACACCATTGAAAATCATACTCAAGTGAAAATTTCATGATGAAGTCAATTAATATGCAATCAATGAAAAGAAAGTGAGATTGTCAACAAGATACATTTTTTATGAAAGAAAAAGAGTAATTGTATACGCTCACAATTGAAGATTTGTCTTGAATCTCACTTATGCAATTGTATAACATGCGCTTATGATCAAAGAATTAGAAAAGCTTTAAACGAAATCATAAACAATTATTAGTGTATTGTGCTCATGGGATTCACAGTTTAATTTCATGAAGTTATTCATAATACAAACAATATACGGGCTAAAGGCTAATAAATCATAAACTCTAAGCATGCATCATCGATATTCAAAAGGATAAGGCGATCATATACGTACTCATTAGAGACAATGGAGAAAAAGAAGAATTTGAATTTTTAATTTTTTTTAAATAAAAAAAATTAACACTAACATGATAAACGGTATCAGAAATGTAATGCACACCCCCTAACTTGAAATAAACATTTTCCCTAATGTTATTAAGGACAAAAATGGAAAAGAAGGTGAGAAAATATTCACCCCATAAGGAGCAAATCGGAAAATCGCGCAATGGTATACTGTCAAAATGTCAGTACTACAACAACAATATATACAATTAAGAGATATATACATATTCAAATAAAAAGAAGAAGATAACAAATTCCATTAATATAATAAGAGTTGTGTACATGTGTTTCGAAACCAAAATTAGAAAATATAAAATAATTCTATCTTCTTAAACACAACCTACACAACTAAATTGTTCAAAAACCAAACCAAAACAACCCACCAACAATTGTTCCAAAAACAACAATATATATAAAGAGATACACCAAAAACAGTAATAGGAGAGATATAGGACGATTCCCCTAAGGAAAGTCCGGGCGGTAACTTGATGAACCGGGCATGTTGGGGTCATGCGGGGCATATGGATTGTAAAGGTAAGGAGGCAGAGCAGCCTCACCCCCGCGTAGGTGAGAAAATAAGTCCATCTGGGCCCGTGCTATCATCGATAAATCCCTCTCATAAGCACCCCGAAAAGAAGCAAAGTCCCTCTGGTAAGCACCCTGAAAGGCAGAATAGTCTGCCTGCAAATCATCCATCATCACCCCCAACTCTATAATGGGGTCCACTATAGGTGGAGTAGGGGGTGGTGCCTCGGTACTGTCAGGCATAGGAGCATCAAAATCAAAAATGCCCCTAGCAGCCGCATAGTCAAGCATCCTCTGCCTCTTCCTCTCCTAGTATACCTTACCCAAGATCTTATCAATCACAACATCATCAAGCATAGAGGGAAACCTAGGAATTTTATTGGTCCCGATCGCCTCGCATCTCGCATCCCTATAAATCCTCGAAACTAGCCATGCGTAAGGGAGAGTAGTCAATCCCTTATCACAGAATGAGGCGTTCAACATTTGTTGCAACATCAATGCAAAAAGGCTTATCACGGTCTTGGCATCTAAAATATTATAAAGGAAATGGGCTTATTTGGACCTTAGGACATATTTTGTTCGGGTGGTAATGATGGAGTTGACAACAACCAAATGGATCAAGCGGTGAGAATCGGGCATATGCTTAGTTGGGAACGTATTACCAACCCACACATGCCCCGGCACTAGACGCGCAATAAGAACATCATTGGGAATCAAAGCACGAGGATCACTGGATGGATATCCATAAACTTCTTGATTATTCTCCCCTCCCAGCAGTCTAGATAGAATAGGTTTCGAAATCTGAATTTTCCTACCACGCACAAATGCCTCATAATTCCCGTCTCCAATTAAGACGAGAGATGCGTAAAATCTCCTCACGTGCTCTTCATTCACATCACCCTCCATGAAGAGGTGGGCCTCTCAGTTAAATTTATAAAAATATCACCTAACCGAGTTAGGAAAGTCAACAGGTTTTAGGGGTCACTTAATAGCTATAGCCCGCCTCGAAGAAAACTTCGCTCGATACCAATCCTTTTCCTCTTTAGAGAGAAAGGTCTAGAAACTAGTATGACCGGTCACAGCATTTGTAGTTGGTTTCTAAGACATTTCGAACCTACAAAAATATCAATTCGATACATATACTATTAGTGTATAGTACAAAATCAAATTAAGCGTGAAAAGGTCGAAAAGGAACTAAGGGGATGCACGTCGAAAGAAAAATGATCGGATACGTGTAACCGACGTGCACCACACTCAAATAAGGGATAATTAATGTTAGTGTTTGATAAACTGTGCGAAAATGGATCAATTAGGCACATAATACCGTTGGGGCATTTTATCAAACAGTTTGTGTGCACTGTGTTCAAACCATGGATAAAATGCATTTGATTCATTGAAAACCCCCAACAAAATCAAAATTGACTAGCAAACCAATCGATACAAGTTGTATTTGTTGGATAACTTCGAAATTCAGTACGGAAAAATGGGTTTTCAGTGAATCGAACACATAATATGAACATAGATATTTTTATCCCCTAGTTTGAATACAATGCATACAAAATTCAAATTGAAATTAACATAAGAAGGTTTGGAATTGTTACCTTAAATGAGTATCAAAAGAGAAATGGAGAGAATAGTAGTAGGGTGAGGTTTGCAAAAGAGGAGATAAATCGTGGGTTTTTTTATAGGTGAGGGGAGAGTGTGATGAAAAATAGGTTAAATGAATTAAGAGGAATTTTGAAGGGCTGGCAAACTGAATGATTCGAAATGGTTCTACTTTTTAACTTTTTAAGATCGAATCGATTCGGAGGGGGATGAATTGATTCGTAAAACGAGAGATAGCCTATTGGAATGGATCGAATCAATTCGGGTGATTGTGAATCGATTCGTAAAAGGAGACATGTTGCACTGCCTTAGCCAAATTGATTCGGTAAGGACCGAATCGATTCGAAACTGGAAACTCAACTTTCTGCGTAACTGTTTTGGCAATTCTCATGGAAATTAAGGATTTGGCTAATTTTTCTTGGTTTTCTTGGACCCTATGGATATAACTAAGATATATAACTGGTCTAAGACAAAAAAAATTCCACCCCACACGTGCTGGGGGTTGCTCGGTACAAAAACACGATTCCGAAAGTCCTATTTAGCCTCATAAATGGGGTTGGACAACGGAATTGATTATGTTGATGAGTCGAATGATTCTAGAAATGGTTTAAGGAGTTGACCGTTCACCTTAAAGAAGTTCCCATCTCTTAGGTTTTCAATCCCTATCGCATCGTGAGGATAAATGGTCTTAACTATAAACAGACCAATCCACCTCGACCTTAACTCTCCCAAAAACAAATGTTACCTAGAATTGTACAAGAGAACTTTTTGAAGAGGGTGAAATGTTTTTCGGGATATATTCTTGTCATGCCTTTCTTTCACCCGTTCTTTATAAATTCTAGCACTCTCATAAGAATCGTTTCGAATCTCCTCCAACTTATTGAGTTGGAGCATTCATTTCTTTCCGACTTTGTCTAATTCAAAATTCATTTTTTTATTTCCCAACGGGCCTTGTGTTCGAGTTCAATAGGGAGATGGAATAGTTTGTTGTACACAAGCCTAAAGGGAAACATGCCTAAGGGAGATTTGTAGGTCGTGCGATAAACCCATAAAGAGAGACCAATCCTTGCGATCGGGATTGATCGTCTTCTAAAGGATGTGCTTTATCTCTCGATTGGACAACTCATCGTGGCCACTAGTTTGTGGGTGGTAGGTCATTTCGAATTTATGAATGACCCCATACTTTCGCATGAGATTGGCAAACGGAGCGTTACTCAAATGGGTTCCGTTGTCACTAATGATCGCTTTTGAAGTTTCGAATCGTGAAAGTATATATTCCTTAAGGAACTTTAACACCACTCCATGATCGTTGGTCCTAGATGTTATGGCCTCTACCCACTTGGAAAAGTAATCAACCGCAATTAGGATGTAAAGGCTACCAAACGAAGGGGGAAATGGGCCCGTAAAATTGATGCCCCAACAGTCAAATACTTTTATCTCAATAATGGGGGACATCAACATCATGTTCCTACGAGTTATAGCGACCAATTTCTGGCAATGATCGCATGAAATGCAGAATTCGTTCGCATCCATAAAGGGCGCAGGCCAATAAAATCCGCATTACAAGATTTTTTCATCGATTTTCTTGGAAGAAAAGTGGCCTCCACACGCTTGTGAGTGGGAGAATCAAATTACTCTCAATATTTCATCATTCGGACCACATTTTTGAATAATCTGGTATGCGCAATACTTAAACAAGTAAGAATCATCAAAAAAGAACCTATGCACCCAAATAAAGAACTTCCTCTTTTCTTGAGGGGTCCAATGAGATGGAATGGATCTCGTCATGAGGTAGTTCACTATATCAGTGAACGACGAAAGAGAGGAAACGGAGAGCAATTATTTATCCAGGAAGAATTCGACGATTGGGAGAAGGTCTTTGGGTGCCTCGGATGGCGACCACTACAAGTGGTCGGAGACATCATTCTATACTCCTTTTTTTATCTTTGATAGTCAAATTAAAAAAATAGAGTGGAAGCACCCACCTAATCAAACGCGGCTTGGCGTCCTTCTTAGAAAGAAGGTATTTTAACGCCGCGTGATTCGTAAAACACATTATGGGAGACCCCACTAAATATGCTCAAAATTTACCCAAGGCATAAACAATCACTAACAACTCTTTTTTGGTGCTCAAATAGTTCAATTGCACTCTATTAAGAGTTTGACTTTTATAATATATCACATGGGGTTTCTTGTCACTCCTCTGTCCTAACATGGCCCCAACCGCAAAATCGCTAGCGTCACACATTAACTCAAAAGGCAAGGTCCAGTCAGGGGCTTGAATAATGGGAGCGGAGGTAAGCATGCTTTTCAACTTCTCAAAAGCTACTTGACACGCATCACTCCATTTAAAAGGGGTCTCCTTAGAGAGGAGATTACATAAGGGCTTAGCAATGGAGCTAAAGTCCTTTATGAACCGTCGATAGAACCTCACATGCCCAAGGAAAGACCTAACATCTTTGAGGGATTTTGGTTCGAGAACATCTGCAATAACCTCTACCTTAGCCTTATCTACCTCAATACCATCCAAAGATACAACGTGGTCGAGAACAATCCCTTTAGTAACCATAAAATGGCACTTTCCCCAGTTTAGAACGAGATTTTTCTAAACATACCTAGACAAGACCTTCTCAAGGATACAAAGACAATGGTCGTAGGAGTTACCAATGACGCTAAAATCGTCCATGAATACCTCCAAACCTTTATCTACATTATCACTAAACATACTCAACATGCACCTTTGGAACTTCGTCGGTGCATTACACAACCCAAAGGACATTCGTTTGTAGGCAAATGTCCCCAAAGGGCAGGTGAATGTAGTTTTGTCTTGATCCTTGATATTGAGATCGATTTGGTTATATCCACTATAAAGATCGAGAAAATAATAATAAGGGTGGCCAAAAACACGTTCTAACATTTGATCGATAAAAGGAAGGGGAAGTGATATTTTGACGTCATGGCATTAAGTTTTCTGTAATCGATGCATCCACGCCACCCAGTGGTGGTGCGTTTGGTTATCAACTCCCCCTTCGTATTTTTTATGATTGTGACTCTCGATTTCTTGGGAACCACGTTAATTGGACTCACCCATTTGTTGTCCGATATCGGGTATATTATGTCAGCATCTAAAAGCTTTATCACCTCGTCTCTCATCACTTCCTTTACTATCTGATTTAGCCTACATTGCATCTCACGAGAGGGTTTTTCATCCTCCTAAAGATGGATTTTGTGAGTGCATATCTAAGGGCTTACTTCCTTTAAATCCGCAATGGTCCACCCAAAAGTACACTTATGCCTTTCTAATAAGTTCACTAATTTTATTT
This sequence comes from Sambucus nigra, assembly GCA_949130495.1. Taxonomy (NCBI): domain Eukaryota; kingdom Viridiplantae; phylum Streptophyta; class Magnoliopsida; order Dipsacales; family Adoxaceae; genus Sambucus; species Sambucus nigra. The sequence continues at coordinate 231,929,521 of OX422222.1, forward strand.
CTTGACCCCCATCAAGGATAGATGAGACAACTACGAGATATGTCTCATTTTCACCCAAATATGTATATTTTAATTCGAAAGGCAATTGCTTGAGATCAAGCTTGGGGAATCGCACATCCGAGGGTACCTCGTATGAGTCGCGAGGGGGTAAGTCCTCAAAATTGGAACACCAATTAACTTTGCCAATTCTCTCATCCTCATCTAACATCAAACTCATAAACTTGACTTCATTATCGTAAGGAGAATAATTATTCTTCAAGTCATTTGATTTTACCAAATGACTCTCTAAAGGATCTGCAAAATATGTTGCATCGAAATGCTCTTGTACTACCTCCTCAATGCGGTCAACTTCTTGGACCTTATCATCATCACCCATTTTCTTTGTAACATTGAAAATGTTAAGCTCTAAGGTCGTGTTTCTGAATGTAAGATTCATTTGTCCATTCCTAGCGCTAATTAAAGCATTAGAAGTTGCTAGGAAAGTACGATCGAGGATAATGAGAGTAGTGTTGCTACTCGGAGAAATCGGATGAGTATACAAGCCCACAAAGTCCACCGGGAAATAGAATTTGTCAATTTGAATTATGACATCTTCTACAACCCCTTTTGGAACCTTAACGGAGCGGTTCACTAATTGGAGAGTAATTTTAGTGGGTTTGAGGTCTCCTATGTCTATTTGTTCATACACATGGTATGGTAACAAATTAACACTCGTGCCTAGGTCGAGCAAAGCTTGCTCGATCTTAAAGTTTCGTATCACGCAAGAGATGGTAGGAAAATCGGGATCTTTATACTTAGGAAATAGCTCGTATTGAATTCTCGAGCTCAAGTTTGGGCCAAAAATGATTTTTTCCTCACAAAAAGCTTTAGCTTCACAGTGACCAAGGCCTTTAGGAACTTAGCATAAGTGGAAACTTATTTAATCCCATCTAAAAGGGGAATGTTAATTTTCACTTGTTTTAACAACTCTAAGATGTCGGCATTGTTAACATTTCCCTTTGGAGGAATGAGCCTTTGGGGATAAGGCACAGGAACGGGACACTTTGAAACCACTTCGGCTCCACTTGAGGTTCCTCCTCGCTTTCTTTTAAGGAAGCATCGTCGACCTCTATTGGGTCGGGAGATACTTCCTTACTAACGTGTGGGCGTGGAGGAGGGATAAACTTATCAATGACTTTCCCACTCCATAGAACAATAATAGCCTTTTCTTTATCAGGAGGGGGTTTCAAAGTGTCGTTCACATAATATTTCCCAACGGGCCTTTGGGGTTATGAAGGGAACTTTCCCTTTTCTTGAATGCTTATGGATGAGGTCAACTTATATATTCGAGATTCAATCCAAGCATTGGTATCTTGTTGAGAAGTCATGAAAGCTTGAAGATCATCTTCAAGACTTATTTTGTTCAAGTGAACATAAGGGGGTATAGCTGGAGGAATAGGTCCCGGAGGGGGACCTTGCATTTGTACTTGAGGAGGAGGCAGTTAATTGTATAGTTATTGGTAATTTTGAGGTGGGGTAGGATTTTGATAATTTGGGTGAAGGGGATTTGGGTCTTGTTGGGATTGCCAGTAAGAGAAACCGGGGTGATTTATCCATGAAGGATTATACCCATATCCTAGAGTATCATAAATTGTTTCTTATACGTGGCCATTGCATTTGCTTAGTCGTGAAGCATCACTTTGTATGTCGATATTGTAGGACAATCCTGGGTTGAGTGATATTCCACGTCGCATATCTCACACGACTCTTCTATGTTCGAAGGAGAAAGATTGGGGGGTTCCCGATTCTTTTGATCCATGGCCTCAATACCCTTGGTAAGTTGAGCTACTCTCATGGACATATCATCCCCATCGGCGAGGTGATATATTACATGTCTTGAGGAGTGCGTAATGGATGAACGCAATTTAGCGTTGCTAGGGTCCGAGGTGTCTCGTGCATGGGTAGTCTCGGCACAATATTTAAAGTGTTACCACGTGTCATCCGGTTCTAGCTCAAATAACTCCCCGGAGCACATTGTATCCACCATTTGTTTTGCATTTAGGGAAATCCCATTATGGAAAAAAGAAATTAATCTCCATTTCTTAAAGCCATGATGTGGGAATTTATGAAGTAGCTCATTAAATCTTTCCCATCACTCGAAAGTCTCACCCTCATCTTGAGCAAAGCTTTTTATTTGACCTTTGAAAGCATTGGTGCGATGGGTTAAGAAAATGTAAGGACATTTTTCACATGTCCGAAATGTTTCATTTATTTATGTCGTACGCCGCTACATTTGACACGTCTCCTCACGATCTCACATGACGGCCTCTATCCGAATTTCGGGAATCAAGCATGCATTATCTCCACTAATATGTCCCACATCTGCCTCAATGACTTCACGTTCCAAGATTTTAGGGACTTAATGCAAGTGGTACGCAAGGGAAGTCAAAACAGTGAAAAAAAGGCACAATAGGAGAGTTCAAGGGCATTTTCGTAATTTCACATCCATAGTTCGGAGGTCTGGTCAACTAGAAAGTTGAATATCTCGCCGCAACGAAGATACTGGAAAAAACGGCACCTCAATCCGAGCTACGGTGAAGGAGTTATGACCTTTTGAAGATAGAGAAAATTTCTTAAAGAATGCTGGTTTTTTTGTACGCTGGATAGAATTTTAGAGTTTTAAGAACGTGGGACTCTTCATATTTTTTCCTATAAATACCAACTTCGGGGGAGTTGTTTTCCAAGACTTTAGGAGACGAATTTTAGAGTCCAAATACATCTATTCTTCATATTTTTGAGTCCCAAGACTCATGTTTTGATTCACACATCATTGCCAAACCTTTGTGAATCCTTTTGCAACCCAAGAACACAACTTTGGTTTGTTCAACCCTTGTGGAGGAGACCGTTCTTCTTCTTCATTGTAGCCCTACTGGAAAGGGATAATTCCAGCCGCGACTACAGAATCCGATACCCGAGGGTAATTCTTAGTCAACTTGTATTTTCATTGTAATCCGATTGTAAGCCGTTTTCTTACAAATTATAGTGAAAATAAATGGTTTTGCCCCTGAGGGGGATTTTTCCTTAATTGCATGTGTTTGAATGTTCTTGCGTAGATTATATATTTATTCAATCACATACTGCTGCATGTTTAGGGTTTGTTTGTGTTAAAAGGGTTTTATATATGGTTTGATCATTTGAACGCGAGCACACACGTTTCTCAAATTGGTATCAGAGCAGGTTACGTTAATCTATCGCGTATTCCTTTTTTTTTTCCGCAAAATTTTTCTAAGATATCAATTTTCTGAAAAAATTGATTTTTGAAAAAGTGTGTGTTCAAATGGAGAAGTCATATTATAAAATGCCTATTTTTGACGGGACAAATTATGCTTATTGGAAAGCCCGTATGAGGTCGGCTTTAAAAGCCATTGATGAACGTGTCTGGATTTTGGTTGAACGAGGGTGGACTCCTCCCACCGTGACTGTTGATAATGTGACCAACTTGAAACCTGACATTTCTTGGTCTGATGAAGAAATTAAATGGTCATCTTTTAATTCTAAGGGTCTAAGTGCTATTTCTGGGTCTGTCACACCTGATGAGTTCAAACGCATAATGACGTGTACCACGTCAAAAGAGGCATGGGATGTTTTACAACTCACCCATGAAGGAACTAATGCTTTGAAAGAGTCTAAGTTGCAAAACTTGACAACTCAATTTGAAACAATCACCATGCATGATTCTGAATGCTTTGATGAATTTTATGCTAGACTTTCTGACATTGTGAATACTAGTTTTAATCTTGGTGAACAAATTCCGAATGCTAGAGTTGTTAAAAAGATTCTTCGTTCTTTGCCTAAGCGTTTTATCCCTAAAGTCACTGTGCTAAATTCTATGGGTAATTTAAATACGCTAAAATTGGAAGAACTTGTAGGAGATTTGTAAACTTATGAAATTGATATGTTCCCTAAAAATGCTAAATCTAAAGATAAGGGAATTGCTCTTAAATCCCAAGAGAGAAGGAGTGAGGGGTCAGCTAGAAAGAGGGTAGAGTCATCTAGAAAGAGAGAGACTGACACGTCAGATTCTGAGTGCGATTTTGACTTAGATGATTTGGCTCTTTTCGCAAAAAATTTCAAGAGGATTCTCAAATTTAAGAAAAATGGCAATTTTAAAGATAAAAAGAAATTTGAGAAAAATAAGTTTGAAAAGAAAAATGAAAAAGTTTCCAAAAATCCTCCTCTGAAAGAAAGTGATAGATGTTTTGAGTGTGATGGTAGGGGTCATAGAGCTTTTGAGTGTGCCAATCGTCTGAATAGAGAGAAAGGGAAAGCTGTTCTTAATGCTACCCTTAGTGACGACAGTGAGGTCGAGACGGTGGATTCTGGAGATGAGTCACCGCATGAGTGTAACTTCACCGCATTCATGGCCAGCCAAGTGAGCACTCCTAGTTCTCCTCACGACGTTGAGGATGATGCTTCACAGGGACACCTCGACAGTGAGAGCGATGTGAGTGAGAGGCAGGATGACACAAGTGAGAGCGAGAGTGATATACAACGCACCTACGCTGAGTTATATTCTGAGTCTTTTAAAACTAAAAAGCGTAACAAAGCGTTAGTTCTTAAGATCACTTGCCTAGAGGTAGATTTAAAGAAAGCGAGAGAAAGAGAGTTCTCCACCTGCACCGCCCTGAGAGAGAGAGAGAGTCTACATGTGTCGAGAATGAGAATTTGTTTAGAGAGAGAGAGTACTCTAGAGAAAGAGAGAGGGGACTTGATCAAGCAAGTGGCTAGTCTTACGAGTCAGCTCCATTCCTCCGTGGAGACTCGGAAGAAACTTGAAGCCCTTGTTGCCCAGCTGACTCATGATCTTGAGAAAGCACGGGAAGTCAAGGTACAAATCGAGTACAGATCTGGGAAGATGGGAAAGATGCTCCTCGGCCCCGCTTTAGGTTTTGGTGATCGTCAAGGAATTGGATATGATGGTGCCTCCACGTCCCAAATTTCACCTGGACCAGTTCCTGAGTTTACTACAACTCCTTATGGTCACCGTAAAAAACCTCGAAGGAGAGTTCGACCTAGAAAAGCAAACCGAGATCCGCCTTTGACAGTGCTCTTTTGTACTTATTGCAAAAGAAAAGGCCACCTTAGGGAAACTTGCTATAGCATGGGTCGGACACGACGTACTATTGCTCCACCACGTCATACTGATGAGTTTTCTAGTCTGAGAGAGCGAGTTGAGTTCTTAGCTGCCACGACTCAGAGTTTGATGAAAGAATTCCGACGGATGTCTTCGCCGTTAGTGAATGCTTCTTACATTCCAGCTAAAACCAACAAAGTCAAACAAAAGGTCATCTCTGCTTGGGTGCCTAAGAAAGATAAAAAGGCCTTTGTTGTTCATGTTGCTCTCAAAGCACATAATACCTCACAGTGGTATTTTGATAGTGGGTGCTCCAGACACATGACAGGTGATGCCTCATTTTTTACTACTCTTGAGGATTATTAAGATGGCAGAGTCACCTTTGGAGATGGGAGTAAGTCTAGCATTATAGGACGAGGTACTATCGAGTTACCTGGTTTTCCTAAGCTAGAAAATGTTTTGTACGTCAAAGGTTTGAAAGCAAACCTTCTCAGCATTAGCCAGCTGTGCGACACTAACTTTGCAGTAAAATTTGATCGGGACGCGTGTAAAGTCTACAATCAAGCCGGTAAACTTTTGATGCAAGGGGTGAGGACCGAGGATAATTGCTATGGGACTGAGCCCACATCCTCACTTGTCTGCAACAGCGCCACGATCACTCCTATGGATCTGTGGCACCAACGTCTAGGTCACGTGAACGTTAGAGATCTCAATCGTTTATCTAAAAAGGACCTAGTACGTGGCTTACCATCTCTTGGAAAGTCAACTTCGACCGTTTGTGGACCCTGTCAGTTGGGAAAACAAATTCGTAGTCCTCATAGGAAGTTACATTCCATTACCACCTCTCGTGTTCTGGAGTTGATTCACATGGATCTTTTGGGTCCCACTCGTACTGAGAGTCTAGGTGGTAAGAGGTACATCCTCGTGATGGTAGATGATTTCTCCAGATACTCCATTGTAGGTTTTCTGAGAGAGAAATCCGATGCTGTAGATTTCTTAATGACCAAGTGCCGTGTCCTGAAAAATCAACACGGTGTCACTATTAACAGAATACGTAGTGACAACGGCACTGAATTCAAGGAAGCAAAGGTTGATTTGTACTGTGATAGCCTTGGGATCAAACATGAGTTTTCTGCTGTGAGAACTCCTCAGCAAAATGGGATTGTTGAGAGAAAGAATAGAACGATCCAAGAGATGGCTAGATCTATGCTTCTAGGTCGTAAAGTTTCTAGGAGATTTTGGGCAGAGGCAGTGTCTACTGCATGCCACACGGTGAATAGGGTGTATCTGCGTCCACACACACTTCACACTCCTTATGAGTTGTGGACTGGCAAGAAGCCCAACCTAGCATATTTCCGTGTCTTTGGGAGTAAATGCTACATCCTACGGGATAAAGAGCAATTAGGAAAGTTTGACTCCCGAAGCGACGAGGGAATATTTCTAGGATATTCATCGAATAGAGAGCGTACCGGGTTTTTAACCTGAAGAGCTCTAAGATTATGGAATCAATAAACGTCACCGTGTAAGATGACGAACCTCCGACGGTTATTGATCCTAACCTTCAGTGTGAGGATGAGGATTGTTCTGACAGTGATTTACCTGTTCCTTTCTCACACTCTGTGGACCCTACTCCTGTGTTAGGGGACACACCTGCTTGGGTTCGCAAGAGTCATGACCCTTCTGCCATTGTTGGTGATCCCACTCTAGGGGTCAAGACTCGTGCTCAGCTAGAGAACGTTGTTAGCCATCTTTGCTACACGTCCAAAGTCGAGCCTAAGAACCATAAAGAAGCACTCAAGGATGAACACTGGATATCTGCTATGCAGGATGAGTTGCTTCAGTTTAAAAAGAATGATGTCTGGGAACTTGTCCCCCGACCTAGTGAGATTAATGTGATAGGTACCCGGTGGATTTTTAAGAACAAAATGGATGAAAATGGTACCATAATCCGAAATAAGGCTAGGTTGGTCGCTCAAGGCTACACACAGATAGAGGGTGTAGACTTTGGGGAGACATTTGCTCCTGTTGCGACTCTTGAGTCCGTCCGTCTTCTGCTCGCCATCGCATGTCATCTGCGCTTCAAGGTGTATCAGATGGATGTCAAGAGTGCCTTTTTGAATGGCATTCTACAGGAGGAGGTTTATGTGGAACAACCAAAAGGGTTTGAAGACCCTCAGCACCCTGAGCACGTCTACTCTCTGAGGAAAGCCTTGTATGGTTTGAAGCAAGCACCCCGTGCTTGGTAAGAGAGGCTTACTTCTTATCTCTTAGCTCGTGGCTTCAAGAGAGGGGGAGTAGATATGACGTTGTTTGTCAGGAGAGATGACGGTGCTATTTTGGTTGCCCAGGTCTATGTGGATGACATAGTCTTTGGATCCACATGCTCCCAGCATGATCAACACTTTGAGGAGGAGATGAAAAGTGAGTTTGAGATGAGCATGGTTAGTGAGCTTACATTCTTCCTTGGTCTCCAGGTTCGTCAGCTAGAGGATGGGATGTTCATCTCCCAATCCAAGTATGCTAGAGACCTAGTGAAGAAATTTGGTTTAGACTCCGCTAAGCATGCACGTACACCTATGAGTACCACTACCAAGCTTAGTAAGGACACTTCAGGCAAGGACGTAGAGCAAACCTTATATCGGAGAATGATAGGTAGTCTCCTCTACTTGACTGCCAGTCGTCCCGACATCGCCTTTAGTGTTGGAGTTTGTGCGCGTTATCAGGCATCCCCAAAAGAGTCACATTTACTTGCTCTAAAACGTATTATTAAATACGTAAGTGGGACTCTCTCATACGGGATTTGGTATTCCTTTGATACCGATGACCGTTTGTCCACCTACTCGGATGCCGATTGGGCTGGGGATGTAGATGGATGTAGGAGCACTTCTGGTGGGTGTTTCTATTTTGGTTCTGCTCTTGTCTCCTGGATGAGCAAGAAGCAAAATTCCATCTCTTTGTCCACTGCAGAGGCTGAGTACATAGCCGCCGGGAGTTGCTGCACACAACTCTTATGGATGAAGCAAATACTGGAGGATTATGGGATATCACAGGACACCATGACCATTTCCTGTGATAACACGAGCGCGATACACATATCCCGCAATCCAGTTCAGCATTCGCGCACAAAACACATCAGGATACGTGAGCACTTTATTCGTCAGTTAGTTGAAGAGAAAGTTGTATCCCTGAGTTTTGTTCCTACCGACCGTCAGTTAGCCGATATTTTCACGAAACCTTTAGATGCCCTTAGATTTGAGAGTCTTAGGAAATCTTTAGGGATTTGCACAGTTGACTGAGGGGTTGGTCTATGTCTAGAATAGGATGCTTCTTCATGTTCATATCATATGCTTCCTATTGCTAGTCTGTTTTATATGTACCATTACTTTGTTGTACAGCTTTGTTTTATTCTTTTTGCTTTTTATATTTCTTTTGAAAAAAAAATACAAAAAGATTTTCCTTTAAGAAAAATTTTGAGAAAAGCACAAAAAGATTTTATTTTTCCAAATTTTTGAAAAAATCCAAAAAGATTTTTGTATTTTGCTTCTTTTATGGATGAGCATGTAAGATAGCCAAGTCACAACTTCATTCCATTTATCCATGTGACTGTTTGATAGAGATTTGAGAGGCTACATCATTTCATCCATGTGTTTTACATTGATTGGAGTCTTTGAGATGTAATTAGTGATATCTTCCTACATGTTTGACTCCTATATCCTTTATTGCACACATGCACGGCTATATTTGATTATTGCACTTGTCTATCTCATGTTGGCTTGCGTGTTTTCATCTCAATCATGTCTATACAATGTACAATATGCGATAAAACTTGACAAGATTGGAATGCATGTAAAAACCGTTTTGGTGAGACTGTGTGTTTTTGTATAACGGGGAGGGGCTGCGAAAGGTAATCATCTATCCTTTGCGCAAAAGCCACCGTTAAAAAGGACCTAAAAAATGGAGGAATTTTAATATCCGAGGTCCAAAGAGGTTAAAAGAGCCCGAAAAAATTTAAAGGCAATAAAAAGCAATTCATGCCAAATATGGGCCACTTAGGTTTCACCATCAATTCTCCAAAGTTTGAGAATTTAGAATGCCTCTATTCAATACAATATCTGAGGGAGTTTGGTTGGAGAATCTAAACGGGTTTGCACTTCCTTGAAAGTCCTGAAAAAGCATAAAATCATTTTGGACGTTATTGGTGTGAAAATCATTTTGAGCTTTGATTTGTTGATTTGATTGAGTCAATATCTTATACTGTCACTCTTTTACACCAAAGGAAGCATTTGAGTTCATTCGCTAGGAATATCCAATATTCATCGTGCACATATGTCATGTTTGTATGCATTGATTTTCCTATCGAATTTGATCACACCACTTCATTTACGCTATCATTGACTTGGTTGCTTTCTGTTTATTCATGGTGTGTTTTTATCCTAGTGACACCCCGCACTTGCTTATTTGATTTATTTCTCTAATTTGTCCATTTGGGGACATCATAAAAAGGGGGAGAAAGAATTATCATATTATGGGGGAGTTTGAATTCTGGGGGAGTTTTTGAGATGTTGCTTATATTTTTATCATATATTGATATCCATGTTATCTCATTTCAAACTCGATATGTCACGTGGTATTTGCTTTGTCTCATGTGTGTAGGTATGAAGATTGCAGATCTATATGTTGCACACCCTGATGAGAAAAGTTTTGAAATTCCTGAAGAATTAAAGAACAAACGATGAAGACTATTCATTTGTACCTTTTCCAGTTTTGGGTTCATGGGAGGGTAGATTTGTATAGGCAATTTCATATTTGATAATTCAGATTTTTTATGTATGTACCGGCATAGACATAGGGGGAGATTTGTAAGGACATTTTTCACATGTCTGAAATGTTTCATTTATTTATGTCGTACGCCGCTACATTTGGCACGTCTCCTCACGATCTCACATGACGGCCTCTATCCGAATTCCGGGAATCAAGCATGCATTATCTCCACTAATATGTCCCACATCTGCCTCAATGACTTCACGTTCCAAGATTTTAGGGACTTAATGCAAGTGGTACGCAAGGGAAGTCAAAACAGTGAAAAAAAGGCACAATAGGAGAGTTCAAGGGAATTTTCGTAATTTCACATCCATAGTTCGGAGGTCTGGTCAACTAGAAAGTTGAAGATCTCGCCGCAACGAAGATACTGGAAAAAACGGCACTTCAATCCGAGCTACGGTGAAGGAGTTATGACCTTTTGAAGATAGAGAAAATTCCTTAAAGAATGCTGTTTTTTTTGTACGCTGGATAGAATTTTAGAGTTTTAAGAGCGTGGGACTCTTCATATTTTTTCCTATAAATACCAACTTCGGGGGAGTTGTTTTGAAAGACTTTAGGAGACGAATTTTAGAGTCCAAATACATCTAGTCTTCATATTTTTGAGTCCCAAGACTCATGTTTTGATTCACACATCATTGCCAAACCTTTGTGAATCCTTTTGCAACCCAAGAACACAACTTTGGTTTGTTCAACCCTTGTGGAGGAGACCGTTCTTCTTCTTCATTGCAGCCCTACTGGAAAGGGATAATTCCAGCCGCGACTATAGAATCCGATACCCGAGGGTAATTCTTAGTCAACTTGTATTTTCATTGTAATCCGATTGTAAGCCGTTTTCTTACAAATTATAGTGAAAATAAATGGTTTTGCCCCTGAGGGGGATTTTTCCTTAATTGCATGTGTTTGAATGTTCATGCGTAGATTATATATTTATTCAATCACATACTGCTGCATGTTTAGGGTTTGTTTGTGTTAAAAGGGTTTTATATATGGTTTGATCATTTGAACGCGAGCACACACGTTTCTCAGAAAAACTTCTTTAAAAGTTGGGCCAGCATATCGCCCTGGCTACCGACGGAATTAGGAGGTAAAGACCAAAGACAAGTATTGTCTTTGTCCTTTAAGGAGAAAGGGAAGATTTTGAGTCGGGTTACATCAAGAGGACAATTTTGGTCGCTAAACGTAGCGTAAACCTCCTCAAACTATCGGACATGGAGATAGGGCTACTCACTTTCCATGCTTTGGAAAGTAGGTAGTAATGGAATCATTCCATTTTTAAAATTGAACTGCAAGGCGTTGTACTAAAAGATGATACACGAAGGAGAGGTGGTCCTCTCCGATTGTAAATACTCCCTCATTGGTCGATAGGGAGGCTTGGCTTCCCTTTTACTACCATGCTCACTTTGACTTTCGGCTATGGTTGTGGGCTCAGAGTGGGCTCTGGTATAAGCCAATATTAAAACGGAAGGAGTTGGATATCGTCTCCAATAGTCTGAATGTTCATTGTACGATGAGGATTCAACTATAAGATTTGATATGCTACCGCTCGCATCTTAGATCTATGGGATTTGGATTGATTTGGGAAATTATGTTGTCACGATGACCACAGGGAACGTAATAGTGTAAAGAGAACATATTCTAACCTAAAATTGTTGCCAATCCCCGGCAACGATGTCATATTGATTCAAGTGCAAATCTTTCATAACAAGTAGTAATTGGGCAAGACCAGGAACTTATTCCTCTGGGATTGAACGCTCCTAAGAGAACGAGATTAGAATACATGATGTTCTATAAACGTAAAAAAGTTTAAATTTAAAAGATGATTTGATTGTTTGAAGAGGTGATTGTGATTAACCGCTAAGCTAACATGCGTAAAATTAACAAAGAATAAGTCAATAATAAATATATACCAAAACGAACAAAGTTAAGCATAAGTTCAATATATTAAAGGGATTTAGGATCATTCCCCCCCCCCCCCCCCCCATTGGATTCGCTAATAAAGATGATAGGACTTGGTTCAATTTAATTCTAACTATTTAAATCCGAACATCAACCATGTAGAGACTAAACTCATTGATGGAGGATTAGAGGTTAATTAATTATTGGTAAAATGGGTTAGGGTTATAGTAAAGCTTCAAATACTTGCATGACAAGGGAAGTTAAGAGACTGGGATACTCCAATACCAACACATGAAGTTCCATTACAACAATTTTAAACCAAACTCTAAATATGAAGTTCAAGCATCCAAGGTGGGATTATGATCCCCAATCTTAAGTTTAGCTACTCATATTAGAAACTAGGCTACACATGCAAAGGAACCACATATTTAAGCAAGTCATCAAGTGTGAACATAAAACAATACAAGCTATGCTAATAAATGCAATTTAAATCTAAGGAACACAAGTAGATATGGATTAAATGATCAAAGCTTTCAATAACAATAACTAACTTGTGAGAATTCAATGCTTTACAAGTAGGAAGAGAAATAAAATACACTTGACTTAGGAGAGAGAAAAGAGTGTTTATATGTATATCTAATTTCTAACAAAAGTAATCTCTCATCAAATGAGGGAAAAATAAGGGATAAATCCCAAAAAAATCTATCCAAAATGGCAAACAAGTAATAAGGAGAAAGCTGAGACTGTAGAACTGAATCGATTCGAATGAGAGCAAATCGATTCAAATTAGTTAGCTGGTGCATTATCATCAATCGAATCGATTCGTCAAGGGTAGAATCGATTCGGACCTGCTCTCAATATGAGGATGGGATGGAGTGGCTTCATTTTTCCCAAGTTTCACAGAATCGTTTGTAACTTCTTCGTTCGAGCTCGGATTCATGTGATGTCAGAGGCCATGCAAAGATTAATCGAAGGGCTTCAACTTCCGTGAAGATATTAAGACTAAAACCCGAATGATGAATTAATTAAAATTCCCCTGAAGTTGCAAATATCGACGGAACTTTTTCGGGATTCAACCAAACTTCACAACTTGCATTCCCGGGACCTATAAAGCTCAATTAAGGCACACACAATATATCTATGATGAAAATAGGGTTTAATTGATAAATGATCAAAAGAACTAGTAATAACATGTACAAGAATGCTAGAATGCAAAAATTAACGGGGTATTAAATACAATAAATGTGACTTGTCATTTAACGGCTTATTGCATATGCTAAATGCAATCGTGTTCCCTACGAAAGTGAGTGGCTTTTTATGATATATATATATATATATATATATATTCTGGTTGGTCTACCTCTTTTTCTTATTTTAATTCATCTTTATTGATAGGGACTAGCAATGTGTAAGTTAGGGGGTCTGATAAGTCGTGAATATTGCATTTGGTACCCTTTATTCTCGCACATTCTAGCATTATCGTGTCCATTAATTCCTATATTTAAGCTCATATATTGAATATCCTTTGTTCTATATGCTTATATGTTTTCTGAGGAATATTTGAGCTTTTGTAGGTATTATAAATGCATAGTGTGAAGTTGGATGCATTTCGGGATTTTTTCATTGCAAAAGGAAACTTTAAGGGCATTTTGGTCTTTTTAAACTCATTATTTTGTATGGAATAAATTTACAAACATGTATATCATCAAATTATATTTGCATGGTCACAGACCGTGCGTCATTCCGACCCGAAATGAGGAAGTTGAGGCCGTATCTGAAAAGTTTCGGTGTTTGCTTCTACTTCAAGGGAATTTTGGTAATTTCATAATACATAATTTGTAGGATTTTGTGACACCCCGACTAATTAAGTACCGGGTAGCTACTCCTTTATTAAATCAATACAAAATGCCAAGTTGGTTCAGTTAATAGCATCACTGTCGAAAACATTTTAATGATTACTAACCACCTAGTATTTAAAAAGTAAGTTGTCAAATTTTAAATTAAATGTGATTAACATATAGTAAAAGAATAATGAAAGAATAATAATCATTCACCATACGAAGCAATAGAATAACCCCCAAAATAATAGTCCGGAGGAAAACTCCTCACAACAATCCCACAACTGAAATAAGTAAAACAATGTAACCTGAATTAATTACATGCCAAAAGTCTGAAATCTGAAATATAAAATGTTTCTAAAAGAAATGGGCGACATGCCCTACAACTGATGAAACTGAATATAGAGTCAAGATAGATGAAGCGTCTACTAGAAAAGTCCTGTAACTTCCACAGACAGTTACAGCTCGTCACCTGAATAAAGATCCTAAGCATGGTGTCCTTGTGGCTGGGCACCTAAAATGGTTTTTACAAAAAAATAGATTTGAAAGCAAACGGGTCAGAGCCTTAAATGCAAGATAACATTTTAAAAACAGCAAGTGCTTTAAAAACATTTAAAACAATAAATGCAAGATACATGTTAGGATGTGCTCTCACATGAAATACTCACCTCTCGTCTAACTGTGCACTCCTAACGTTCCTGTACCCATTCATGTGTTTCTCATAACTATCTAGTTCAAAGAGTTTCTAACACTTCTACTCGGTTCACATTTTAATTCCAACCTTAACAATTAAATAGAGAGTTCTACTTTAATTCTCGGATTCCCAATTATTAACAAAACCATTTATTGATATTTGTCCCCTTTTTATCTTTTCATAACGTTACAATAACTATACTCACAATTTAACTTAGCAAATTCCTTTTCATTTAACCGTATATTATTCACATCATAAATATACAATACAAGCACCCCGAGGCTAAGCTGCGGTGCACACATACTCTGCTATCCATCCCGGTACATCACGTACATAAGGATTACAAATTCTGAATCTCTCAGGAATTGTTGTAATAATCACCACACACAAAAATGGAGGCGAACATAATTCAGCATATCCATGGTCACGTACATACCTACGCTCCATAGTCAGCTGACTTATTAACTCACAAATAAGTCGTTCTCTTGAACTATGTCCTCGAGGTACCAATCTAAATCCGGGCAACACAAAGATTAGATGGCCCTAAGCGAACGTAAACCTCCCGTGATAGCAAGTATCGTAGGTATGTCATACACATAAAATCATATGCTAAGAATTCACACATCTTAGATATCTCAATATTAATAAAGGTATACTCTACATCCTTATACCATTATTCCAATTTTATATATTTTAAGTCTCCCGATAATATAGAATTTAAACTGTCGACACGTCCTAGTTTCTTATACTTAAAACCTATCTTAAATAGATTATTAAGTTCCTATTATTTCCACATATAACATCATTATTCCTAAGGTCCTTACTTCTGCCCCGAACCTCATTGCATCAATTATTCAAATTTACACTTTTAACCCAAATATTCTCTCACTTATCGAATTTCGTTAGATTTAGAATAATTCCCCAAATTGAATTCTAATAAAGGTCCAAATTTTATAACCATACCTACTCGTCTTCCTTAAGTTTAAGGGTATTCATAAAGTCTCCAATGATAATTTTCTAAGGGATAACATCATAAAATTTAACTAGGAAAATTTTACTCATTCTGGGAAGGTCGATCGATCGACCTTTACCTTCGATCGATCGATGGTGGTCGATCGATCGACTGATGAATGTCGATCGATCGAACGCACCAGGTATGGCTACGGACTGCTTCGTTTTGCAGTTTACAAATCATCTCAAAACACCATTTTTATGCATGAAACTCTAATATAATGTTATAGTATCATCATACAACCATCCTACAACATTATTAACGTTCTCAAACCAATAATTCATCAACTAAGGGCTTTATTTGGGATCAAAACTTTATCAAGAACCCTAGTTTTCTACTTCTTTCAAGAACAATAAAAATCTCTTCTTTAATCCGTTTTTAGATCATCAAGGGTTATCATTTGTATTCATAATTCGTCCAGAATATGTCTACATGCAATTCCTAACATGGTTCATAGTTTTAAATCCTCAAATTCATGGGTCTAATCAATCTTCCAAGATAAATTTGATAATTTCTCTAAACATGGAAAAGAATAGCATTGAATCAATTGTAATTAAACCACTTGCCTCTAATCTTTCTCTGAATTTGAGGTTGAATCTTGAAGGTTGAATTGTCCTCTCTCTCTCTCTGTAGAATTCTTCTCTTTCTCTCTCTCTCTACAAGTTCTTCTCAAGATGATAATGGAGGTGGGGTTGGTTTTTGCCAAGTTTAAGTTTTCTAAACTTCTCCCGTAGCCCACTACCTAGATTGGGGTTGGAAATGGCTTAGTGGGTTAAGACTAAGTCAGATTTTTAACTCTAATTTTCGTGGGTTTTAATTACCCAATTTCCGAAATTACTAAACTACCCTTTTACGTTGCCGGTATGGCCTAAAAATGCCCCGGGACCCAAACTAAACCCCCGGCTAGTGTTTCTGACTATTTCGACCCTTCCGGATGCATTGGCGCACTCAAAATGACCATACGGTTAATATAAATAAAATTCACTTTTAATAATTAAAATAATTATATTCCTGACGCGACTGTCGCACGCGTCCCAACAAAATTTCCAAATTGTCGTATTTCAATCTCACGACAAATTTCATTATTCAATATTCATATAAAGCCATGTATACTCATTAAAATCAAATACCAACTCACATCTCGCTAGTATTTTTATCCGGATTAATTTCCAATTAATACACATTTAATTCAATTAATCCCAAAAATAATTATCACGAAAATACGGGGTATTACATACTTCCCCCCTAATAACTGAATTTCGTCCCGAAATTCAGAACTAGAAAGTACCTGGTAAGAAAAACTCCGAATAAAGTTCGCGCATCTCATCCTTGCGCTCCCATGTGGACTCCTCGACATTATGATGTCGCCACTGAACACGCACTAACGGGACTATCTTTGACCGCAGTTTCCTCTCACTTCGGTCCAAAATAGCAATCGGCCCCTCCTCGTAAGAGCTATCAGGCTGAAGTTCGATGTCCTCCAAAGCAATATGAGAATGAGCCAAATCGTCTCTAAGATATTTCCTTAGCGAGGAAATATGAAATACATCATGAATCCGATGCAAATGCTCCGGTAACCCAAGTCTATACGCAACCGGTCCAATCCGCTCAATAATAGG
This sequence comes from Sambucus nigra, assembly GCA_949130495.1. Classification (NCBI taxonomy): domain Eukaryota; kingdom Viridiplantae; phylum Streptophyta; class Magnoliopsida; order Dipsacales; family Adoxaceae; genus Sambucus; species Sambucus nigra. The sequence continues at coordinate 231,946,514 of OX422222.1, forward strand.
AAATGGTCCCACATATCTCGGTGTCAACTTCCCTTTCTTCCCGAAACGCATAATCCCCTTCATAGGAGATACTCTGAGCAAAACCTGGTCCCCCACTTGGAACTCCCTGAAGAACCTCTTCGCATAAGCATAGCTCTTCTGCCGATCCTGAGCTACCCGAATGCGACTCCGAATCAATTATATCCTCGTCGAAGTATCCTGAATCACTTCCTGCCCAAGTAGTTTGTTGTCCCCCACCTCCAACCAACATGCTGGGGAACGAAAAGGTCTACCGTACAACGCCTCAAATGGAGCCATGCCAATGGTGAACTGGTAGGAGTTGTTGTAAGCAAACTCCACCAATGGTAGATACTGCTCCCATCCACCCCCAAAATCAATGATGTTCATTCGCAACATGTCCTCCAACATTTTGTTTGTACGCTCGGTTTGCCCATCGGCCTGCGGGTGATCTGCCGTACTCAATCGCAATTCCGTGCCCATGGCCTCCTGAAAACTCTCCCAAAATCGTGAAACAAATATCTTGTCTCTGTCAGACACAATATTTAGGGGCACACCGTGAAGTCTCACTATTTCTGCAATAAATATCTGGGCATACTGTCCCGTAGTATAGTCTGTCCTTATGGGTAGAAAATGAGCGACTTTGGTCAACCTGTCCACAATTACCCAAATGGAGTCGTGACCTCTCTGTGACGTAGGCAACCCCGTGATAAAGTCCATGGATATTATCTCCCACATCCACATCGGGACCTCCAATGGCTGTAGAAGTCCTGTCGGACTCTGATGATCCACTTTTACCAGCTGACAAGTGGCGCATTTAGAGATAAACATGGCAATATCTCTCTTCATCCCACTCCACCAATACTGTCGCCTCATGTCTTGGTACATTTTATCCCCACTGGGATGTACCGCGAACCGTGAGCCATGTGACTCTGCCATCACCTCATGCCGTAATTCTTCCCCCTCCGGAACTACCAGTCTTCCATTGAAGCGTAATGCCCCGTCTGAGCTAACGGTATAGGACTCGGCTCCCTCTGCTAATAATCGAACTATCTGCTCCTGACAGAACGAGTCATCTGCTTGTGCCTTTACCACTCTCGTGATAATCTGCGGTGTGACAGTCATCACCGACATGAATGATCGGGCCACTGCATCCTGGTGTCCTAACTCCTTCCACTTTGCCTTCCATACCCCTGCCACCTCATCTACTGGCCTACGGCTCAACGCGTCTGCTACCACGTTAGCCTTCCCCGGGTGATATTGGATATCGAACTGATAATCCTTCACAAACTCAAGCCACCTCCGTTGCCGCATATTCAACTCCTTTTGCGTGAATAGGTACTGTAGGGACTTGTGGTCTGTGAATAATCGAAACTTCTCTCCCAAAAGATAATGTCTCCAAATCCTAAGGGCAAATACAACTGCCGCCAACTCCAAGTCATGAGTGGGGTAATTCTTCTCGTGAGGTTTAAGCTTACGGGAAGCATAAGCTATGGCCTGACTCTCCTGCTGCAATACACCTCCAAGCCCTTGTAAGGACGCATCGGTGTAAACTAGATACTCAACTCTCGGTCTCGGTAATGCTAACAGAGGTGCTGAGGTCAACTTGTCCTTCAACTCATCGAATGCCAACTGACAGGCATCACTCCAGATGAACGGCACACCTTTACGAGTCAGATGTGTCAAAGGACCTGCTATCTTTGAAAATCCCCCAATGAACCTCCTGTAGTATCCTGCTAGGCCCAAGAAACTACGGATCTCTGTCGGTGTCGTGGGCTGTCCCCACTCCCTCACCGCGGATACCTTCCCCTAATCAACAGATATTCCCCGGTCGGAAATAATATGTCCCAAAAACTGAACCTCCTTCAGCCAAAACCCGCACTTCTCATACTTTGCATACAGCTCGTTCTGACGTAGCGTCTGCAAAACTTGCCTCAAATGCTCGGCGTGCTCCTCCTCTGTCTGGGAGTAAACCAAAATGTCATCAATGAAGACAATGACGAACTGATCCAGGAATTCTCTGAACACCCTATTCATCAAGTCCATAAATACGGCTGGAGCATTGGTCAAACCAAAAGGCATAACCCGAAACTCGTAGGAACCATATCTCGTTAAGAACACAGTCTTCGAGGAGTCCTCCTCCCTGATACGCAACTGATGGTATCCCAACCGCAAATCAATCTTTGAGAAGAAAGAAGCTCCACTCAATTGGTCGAATAAGTCATCGATTCGGGGCAACGGATACTTATTCCGTATCGTGACTTTATTCAACTCCCGGAAATCCACACACAACCTCAACGATCTGTCCCTCTTCTTTACGAACAATACAGGGGCACCCCACGGTGAAGTACTCCTCCGGATAAACCCCTGACCCAATAACTGCTCAATCTGATCCCGTAACTCTCTTATCTCAACTGGAGCCATACGGTAAGGTGCGCGGGCAATAGGCCGAGTGCCCGGCGTCAAGTCGATCACAAAGTCTATCTCTCTACTCGGAGGTAGTCCAGGTATATCCTGAAATACATCGGCAAACTCTCGAACAACCGGAATCGAATCAAGTGGTATCACTACTTCCTTAGAGGTCTCCTCCTCTATGTAATTCAAGTGAGTGGACGATCCTCCCTCAGGACGAGGCATCGCCACTAAAAACATCTCTTGCCCAGGAATGGCAAAGATAATACTCCTACTGAAACAGTCAATCATGGCTCGGTACGCAACTAGCCAATCCATACCAATAATGGTATCATACTCGGTCATATCTAATACTAGCATATCCGCGGGTAAAGTAAACCTCCCGATCTCTATACTCACGCCTCTACATACAAGGGAAATCACGGAACCCCTACTCAACGGTGAGTCTACACAAGTAGCGGTGCTCTCTACGGTGTCTAACAACCCAATGGTGCGTGCAAATCTTATAGCAATAAAACAGTGTGTGGCCCCTGTGTCAAACAAAATACACCCCATAGTCCCCTGAATAGAGAACATACCCTCAATAGCTGGCGGATTCTGTGGTGTTGCGGCCTGCTGAAGCTGATATACCCTCCCATACTGAAGCTGCCCCTGCTGAACTGGGACTGCTGGAATGGGTGATAATGCTGCCATCTGCGGTGGTGCTGGGAGGGCGGCGGGAAACATAGGCCTCTATGGCTCGTGTCGAGCACCCTGCTGCTGCTGCTGTGGGGCCCTACCCTTATCAGGACACTCCTGACGTTTGTGGCCAATCTTACCACAAATGAAACACTTCCCCGGGAAGTTTCCCCCTCGCTGCCCCTGCTGACCACGGCCCTGATGACCGTTACCATTTCTTCCCTGGCCTTGCTGTCCCTGGTGAAACTGCTGTTGTTGACCATTTTGCCCCTGCTGGCCCGAATGGCCGTTCGAACCCTGATGGCCCTGCCTAAAACCTCCCTGTCCGTGCCTGAAATTCCCCGATCTGAACCCATTATGATCCTCCTGCTGGGAACCCTGGTCACCCTGTCTCTGCCCCTGAACAGATTGTGCCCCACTGGCACCATTTCCTCCAGTCCTGCCCTGATGGTTGGACTCTCCTGATCTCTTTCTCTCAGCCATGTGAAGCGGTGATCCTGGAAGTGTAACAGTGCAACGTTAACCACGTCAGAATAAGTGGCCAACGAGAGGTTCCCTAACAAATGCTGACGAATCCTCCATGTCAATCCATCGGTGAACTTCTGGATCTTTTTCTCTTCTGTCAGTGTCTCATCTGGGACAATATTCAGTAGATTAGTGAATTCGGCCTCATACTCGGCCACAGTCTTACCTTCTTGCCTAAGATTCATCAACTTCCTCCTCATCTTCGTGTGAACAGCTGACGGAAAGTACTTGCGGTCGAACCGCACCCAAAACTCCTGAATCGTGAGAGTATCTCTCTCCTCCACGGTGGTAATAGACTCCCACCACTGCAGTGCAGACCCCACTAGCTTAAAGGTAGCTAGTATTTGCTTCTGGACATCGGTGCACTCATACATCCTCAAGTGCCGCTGAATGTCTTTTCTCCACTGACTCGAAACCACAACATCAGAGCTACCTGCGAACTCCGGTGGGTGTGCTTTCTGAAAAGCATCACGTACACGTTCCCAAGAAGACAGGAATGGATGTGCCTGAACAGGCACGGCTACTGGCGCCTGAGGTGGTGCCTGCTGAACTACGGCTAGTGCGGCATTTACCGCCTGGGCCACAATGGCTGCAACCTCGACGGCATTCATCGTGCCCTGAATTGGTACGGGCTGTGGTTCTGGCGTTGCATCCCTGGGAACCCGTGGTGCACGTCGTGGAGGCATCTGAAATAAGAATAAATTTTATAAGTTCGCAGTCATAAACTTAAAATAGCTGAAGAACGTAGCATATACAAAAGAATACAACAGTCCTAAAATATAGGGCTCTACATCAAAGAAAGCTCAGCGGAAACATAATAAGCCTTACAGATCCTAAAGGACACTAGAACATGATGCTCTGATACCACCTGTGACACCCCGACTAATTAAATACCGGGTAGCTACTCCTTTATTAAATCAATACAAAATGCCAAGTTGGTTCAGTTAATAGCATCACTGTCGAAAACATTTTAATGATTACTAACCACCTAGTATTTAAAAAGTAAGTTGTCAAATTTTAAATTAAATCTGATTAACATACAGTAAAAGAATAATGAAAGAATAATAACCATTCACCATACGAAGCAATAGAATAACCAACAAAATAATAGTCCGGAGGAAAACTCCTCACAACAATCCCACAACTGAAATAAGTAAAACAATGTAACCTTAATTAATTACATGCCAAAAGTCTGAAATCTGAAATATAAAATGTTTCTAAAAGAAATGGGCGACATGCCCTACAACTGATGAAACTGAATATAGAGTCAAGATAGATGAAGAGTCTACTAGAAAAGTCCTGTAACTTCCACAGACAGCTTCAGCTCGTCACCTGAATAAAGATCCTAAGCATGGTGTCCTTGTGGCTGGACACCTAAAATGGTTTTTACAAAAAAATAGATTTGAAAGCAAACGGGTCAGAGCCCGAAAGTGGAGAGTATTTTAAAAACAGCAAGTGCTTTAATAACATTTAAAACAATAAATGCAAGATACATGTTAGGACGTGCTCTCACATGAAATACTCACCTCTCGTCTAACTGTGCACTCCTAACGTTCCTGTACCCATTCATGTGTTTCTCATAACTATCTAGTTCAAAGAGTTTCTAACACTTCTACTCGGTTCACGTTTTAATTCCAACCTTAACAATTAAATAGAGAGTTCTACTTTAATTCTCGGATTCCCAATTATTAACAAAACCATTTATTGATATTTGTCCCCTTTTTATCTTTTCATAACGTTACAATAACTATACTCACAATTTAACTTAGCAAATTCCTTTTCATTTAACCGTATATTATTCACATCATAAATATACAATACAAGCACCCCGAGGCTAAGATGCGGTGCACACATACTCTGCTATCCATCCCGGTACATCACGTACATAAGGATTACAAATTCTGAATCTCTCAGGAATTGTTGTAATAAGCACCACACACAAAAATGGAGGCGAACATAATTCAACATATCCATGGTCACGTACATACCAACGCTCCATAGTCAGCTGACTTATTAACTCACAAATAAGTCGTTCTCTTGAACTATGTCCTCGAGGTACCAATCTAAATCCGGGGAACATAAAGATTAGATGGCCCTAAGCGAACGTAAACCTCCCGTGATAGCAAGTATGGTAGGTATGTCATACACATAAAATCATATGCTAAGCATTCACACATCTTAGATATCTCAATATTAATAAAGGTATACTCTACATCCTTATACCATTATTCCAATTTTATATATTTTAAGTCTCCCGATAATATAGAATTTAAACTGTCGACACGTCACACGTCCTAATTTCTTATACTTAAAACCTATCTTAAATAGATTATTAAGTTCCTATTATTTCCACATATAACATCATTATTCCTAAGGTCCTTACTTCTGCCCCGAACCTCATTGCATCAATTATTCAAATTTACACTTTTAACCCAAATATTATCTCGCTTATCGAATTTCGTTAGATTTAGAATAATTCCCCAAATTGAATTCTAATAAAGGTCCAAATTTTATAACCATACCTACTGGTCTTCCTTAAGTTTAAGGGTATTCATAAAGTCTCCAATGATAATTTTCTAAGGAATAACATCATAAAATTTAACTAGGAAAATTTTACTTATTTTGGGAAGGTCGATCGATCGACCTTTACCTTCGATCGATCTATGGTGGTCGATCGATCGACTAATGAATGTCGATCGATCGAACGCACCAGGTATGGCTACGGACTGCTTCGTTTTGCAGTTTACAAATCATCTCAAAACACCATTTTTATGCATGAAACTCTAATATAATGTTATAGTATCATCATACAACCATCCTACAACATTATTAACGTTCTCAAACCAATAATTCATCAACTAAGGGCTTTATTTGGGATCAAAACTTCATCAAGAACCCTAGTTTTCTACTTCTTTCAAGAACAATAAAAATCTCTTCTTTAATCCGTTTTTAGATCATCAAGGGTTATCATTTGTATTCATAATTCGTCCAGAATATGTCTACATGCAATTCCTAACATGGTTCATAGTTTTAAATCCTCAAATTCATGGGTTTAATCAATCTTCCAAGATAAATTTGATAATTTCTCTAAACATGGAAAAGCATAGCATTGAATCAATTGTAATTAAACCACTTGCCTCTAATCTTTCTCTAAATTTGAGGTTGAATCTTGAACGTTGAATTGTCCTCTCTCTCTCTCTGCAGAATTCTTCTCTTTCTCTCTCTCTCTACAAGTTCTTCTCAAGATGATAATGGAGGTGGGGTTGGTTTTTGCCAAGTTTAAGGTTTCTAAACTTCTCCCATAGCCCACTACCTAGATTGGGGTTGGAAATGGCTTAGTGGGTTAAGACTAAGTCAGATTTTAACTCTAATTTTCGTGGATTTTAATTACCCAATTTCCGAAATTACTAAACTACCCTTTTACGTTGCCGGTATGGCCTAAAAATGCCCCGGGACCCAAACTAAACCCCCGACTAGTGTTTTCTGACTATTTCGACCCTTCCGGATGCGTTGGCGCACTCAAAATGACCATACGGTTAATAGAAATAAAATTCACTTTTAATAATTAAAATAATTATATTCCTGACGCGACTGTCGCACGCGTCCCAACAAAATTTCCAAATTGCCGTATTTCAATCTCATGACAAATTTCATAATTCAATATTAATATAAAGCCTTGTATACTCATTAAAATCAAATACCAACTCACACCTCGCTAGTATTTTTATCCGGATTAATTTCCAATTAATACACATTTAATTCAATTAATCCCAAAAATAATTATCACGAAAATACGGGGTATTACAGATTTCAAAACGTAATCATGCAGATAATTTAATTATCTTCGCATTAGTTCCGAGCACGCATCATTTCGGTTTCGTATGAGGGAGTTATAGTTGTTTCCATGCGACATGTCAAAGTTTGATCGAAGAGGAAAAGGGGGGTGCCAACAACCCAAGGCAAATTTCCAACATGCGGTTGACTGGTCCCATCAGATATTGACAAAAATTGACTTATTTTGGGTGTTTTATCTTATTTTTGTTGGGAGTTTGCTTTGGGGTATTAATAGAGGGGGCTTTTATTTGGGAGTAATTCATTTAGATAACAAATTTTAGGAGAGGTTTTGGGGAGCTTCTCTCTCCTTGGTTTCCATCCCATTTTGTATGTAAGTTGCTACTATTCATCTTCTTCTTCCTTGTTAAAGCTTCCATTGTTGTTTTCTTACTTTGTTAATTAAGTTTACTTGCTTTCCTTTACATACATGTCTTTCATTATGCTTTGTGGCTAACTTAATTTAGGTTGAGATTGATTGAACTCACCTTGGAATGATGGGTTGCTTTGCTTTGGTGATGGGTTTTATGCATTTAATTCGATTGGGTTGTTCTTGATCTTACACATAGGAGATTTAACGGGGTATATCATGTATGCTCCATATTTACGACCTTGCGTGTGTAATTTATGGGGTATTTGTGGACGCCAAAATCATAGTAGGCTTTTATGACGATTTAGGGGGTGACAACTCAAGATTTAATTACTTCTTGAAATGAGATTCAATCTTGTTAATTAGTAGTCCCATGTAACTATTTATACGTGTTAATCCTAGGTGAGGGATATTAGTCCCAACCTATAGTTTTTATTCCTTTGTTAATTTTAATTTAAACACATGACTAGATTATCTTTTCTTTTTGTTAACAATTACCTTTTTCACTTTTATTCTTGAAGTATTAAATCAATTAAAGTCTAGCAACATTTATCTATGGATTCGATACCAGGACTGGCCACTATACTCTCTTAAAAGAGTATAGTCAGTAGTTTAGGTTTTTGCATAGCGGTGGGTGCCGAAAATAACGACCGGCATATATCTTTATACACTTGCGTTGTGGTTCACCCATGTCTATCACATCTATTTCGTTTTGAACTCTGTGACTTTTGGCATGCTATTTGTAATACAGATTGAATGTTGGGCTTCACAGTTGTCTTTTTCATTACTTTTGCCAAGTGTAGTATCTGTTTTGTTGCTTTCACTAGGGACAAAAACCAAAACAAAATCTTAAAGGGTCGTCAAGCTCAACTAGACTCAAAAACATCCCACCCAAAATAAAAATACAATACTTGACTCAACCCAAGGATGACTATCTTTTCCGATATAAGTATGCCGCTAAAAATCCTGCACACTTAAGCAAAACATTAAACGCATAGGGAATATCAAAATATTAAAAGCAATTAAAATAATTACATTAATTTTCCCCATTATCAAATAAATGACCTACTTAGAAAGACGTCTCTCCCAAGATAAATCTCCAAACTAAAATACAATTATAATAGGATTAGATACCATTTCTCCCCCTATCATTCTCCCCCTTTTTGTTCAGGAATAGACAAAGGTGATAGAATTAATGAAAAACTCATTTCTCCCCCAAACTAACCAAGTACCATTTCTCCCCCTAAAAACTACATAAGGGATATGAAAATGGGAAAACAAGTAAACATATTAGTGCATAACGTGTTAAGGACATTTACGCATATGGGCAAAATTAAATAATAACTAATCCATACAAATATTAATGGATACCAACTATGATGCGAACAAAATGATACTAATTTGAGAAATAAGATACTAAGCATGTGATATCGAACAAAATTCGCAAAAAGATAGATACCAATTATGAATTAAAATCATGAAAGGACTAGCTAGCATGGCAAAGACCAAAACAAACAAAATATCATATATGTATACACAATAGATATAAAATATACACAAGCACACATATATAGATATAAACACACAAATGACACAAAATAAGATAGTATAAGTTTTCCACACTCTTATGGCATAAATGTGTCATATGGAAACGGAAGTGAAGGGGTGTGAACTAGATACTAATGAATTTAAAACTCAATCACTTAAACATGTTCGCGGAGTTCTCATTTGATTGCAAAACTTTATCAACTAGATTTAGCCTCATGTGATAAGATCAAGTGAACTCTTGAACAAACAAACACAATGCATACAAGCCTAGCATGATCATGATTTTACAAACCAATAGACTCATGATAATGAAAACGCAACTGGGATAAACGGACATTGTGCAAACCGTTAATATACCATCCAAACTCCCTCTAAATATGCATATTATTTTTTTTAATGACTATATCAATCTAAACAAATATAGGCCCTGGCTAAATATTTTCTTTAAATGCCATATTCTTTTAGGATTTTGGACCACGTATTTCTTTTAGTTCCATAGCAAATGCTGTCTTACTCGCAAAGGATAATATTTCCTTTTGGAGCCCTTCCCCGTGCACATTCATATATATCATTTTTTATCTCACACGAATCTCACGTGCAACGGATTTTAACATCCACTAGTCCTCCTAGGTCACATAATATGTAGATGACTAGATTGGTAGGAGAACATCTCACAAAGCTCAAGTATACATGTGAAGTTAAAATTCAAAAGAGCTCGTGCATATGTGTGAAAAAGGCATATAAATTGAATCCATTAGGCAAGTCAAACTTAAACTACTCCATATAAGCATGATAAAGAACATTTTAAGTATTAAAATTTTAACCAAAAGTTCTAGCCACATGGTAGAGGTATGAAAGATTTAAACACAAACATATACCATAAAATGTGTGTAAAACTAAAATACACACAAAAGAAAAAAATATTTTTGAGTTTTTCAAAATTTTAACTAAACACAGACATTTCCTCAAAAGACAAACAAAAAATCATTTGTATTTTTCGTTAAGCCTACATAACTCATAAGATAAAACACAAATGATAAACTAAATTCTTCTTGTATTTTTCATTTAATGCAAACTAAAATGAAAGACCTATAATACAAAAGATACACAAAAATTATAATTCTAGCATGAGATGTGAGATAAAGCAATGACTAGAAAATGATAAACATGCATACAACTAGCAAGGATATATGATGTAAAGCACAAAAAGCTAGAGTATACAAACAACTAACACATTCAACCTTTAGGTTTAGCAAGGGAGATATCGTGTGAAAGTGAATGAGAATCAAACACCCTATTTTGTAAAGCTACCAAGTCGGATATCCTAACACAAACTAACGCAGAGTGATAATCTCGGGGTTTAGGAATCTTGGCTACCTCGGTTACCTTACTTTTGAATTTCCAATAAATTATTTTAAGATCAAAACAAAAATTCCTAAAATGACCTTTTTACCAAAATGTGAGCAAGTAAAAACACGTCGAAAAGTGGTACCTAAGGATTGACCTTTAGGAGCTTTCCTAGGTAATTCTCCCAAAATAATGGTTTTGTCTTTATGAGAAGAATCATTACAAGTATCGCAGCCTAAACCGTAAGTGTCATTTTTTACTTAGACAGTTCCTAAAATTTCATCTAAGTTAGCGGACCTACACACCAAAACAAATTTGCTTCACTAGAGTCTTTTAATTTTTTTTCTAACTTTAAAATTTTAGACTTTAATAAAATATTTCTCTCTTCAAACATGAGAAGCTCCTCTTTCATTGACTCCATTAAACCTCTATGGCTATCTCTCTCGCCTTCTATATATTCAAGATTCTCTCGAATAGCTATCTCACGTGTCTTAAGGTCATCAACTAACGCACTCTCATCAAAGACCTTGGCACGTTCCCTTAAACTAGCTTCCTACTTCAAATTTGCTCTTTTTAATTTAATTAATTCATCATATAATTCTCTAAAAGCAATTTGAAGTTCACTTTCTTCAACCTCTTCATCACTTTCACTCTCTCTCTCTCTCTCTTATCCACTCTCACTGCCATCATCTTTTTTAGCTTCACAAACAAAGGCCTTGGAAGTGTCATGTTTTAAGTTGTCATCATCGGACAATATCTCATACTCACTAACATGACTAACTATGAACGCGGTAAAGTTACGCTCAATGGGGGAATTGTGTCCCTCTTCCTTATCACTGTCACTAAGGGTGGCATTGTAGGAAATTGGTTGCTTACCCTCTCTCCTTAATTTAGTGGGGCATTCAAAAGCCCTATGGACATACCCTTCACAACCATAACATCTATTCGACTCATCCCTGTTAAGATCTTCATTATGCTTTTTAGGGAATTTTTCGGCTTTGTCATACTTTGATTTATCAAATTTCTTAAAATCCTTTAAGATGCGGAATAGGATGGTTCAACACAATACAAATTAAAAATTCTAATTTCAAATTTTAATTTCTTTCAAATTATAATAAACCAAACTAAAAGTGACATTAAATTAATCAACAAAATAATTTTCACTTAAACAACTTAATTCAATCCAAGTCATTAATTTTCCTAACAAGATTAATTCATTTTTCTACATACGCCAAACCAAATTTTATCAAATTAAAATTAATGACTTCAACTAAATTAATTAAATATTACTCAAATTAATTTTAGCCCCAAATTAAGCATGAGTCGTGATTTAAACCATATTTTATCATTTAGTCCTAAGCATGCATCTAAGTGATATATCTAGATAAAATAAATCACAAACCACTATGCCTCGATGTACGAGGAAACTCAAATGGGAAAAACCTCGGACGACCCCTAGCCTTCAGTCCACTAAGTACAAAAATTTTACAAGTACAACACAGATGACTTACACAACTCGACTCGACTCCTTCAAGCCCCTAACGCGTCTTCTTGTACCAACCTCTGCTTAGTCGATAATCCCGGACTCCACCGGAACCTTGGAATCCTCCAATGAAGCTTTTGGAACCCGTCAACCACCCAATGTGACTTTCACCATATGAGAACGTTGCAGCAAACTTATCTCCTTCTTGGGGTAGAGAATGAACCCAAACAACTCTTCGATGGGTAGAGTAGAACTTGGTGCCAAACAACTCCAAGAAAAATATATGTATGTATGGATACTTGGACTAAACAAATGAAACTATGGGTGTAACAACATGTGTTTTATAGGAATTTACTTTGAATTTTAACACATGAAAACATGGACTTTTGGTTGGAAAAAGCGCTCAAAGTGTGTTCAAAAGTCTTAGAAAAATTATGTCCCGTAATTGGTTAAAATCTGTCAAGAGTAATGGGGACAAAGTAGTGGGAACATGGAGAAAAATGCCAAAACTGTTTCCCGCCAGAAATCTCATTTGAACTACATTTCAGGGTCGTTCGAACGACAATGTTCGAATGAGAATTCTAAGCCAAAATAGTTAAAATTCTCGTTGGAAGAGTTCGTTCGAACGAACTCGTTAGAACGAGACTTTTAACGACAAACCAGTGTTGAATAGGGGAAACTCGTCCGAACAACATTCTCGTTCGAACGACAATTTCGAACGAAATGTCATAATAGAATTTTTCATTTTAAGCCCAAAGAATTTTTGAAATTTATTTTAAATAAAAATTACACCCATTAAAAATTATTCCAAGTCTAATATATATATATATATATATATATATATATATATATATATATATATATATATATATATATATATATATATATATATAATGTGCATTCATACCTTTTGGAGACTTGAAATATGAAACGTTGAGGACGCAAAACTAGGCACTATGTAAACCCAACACTTTGATATCTTTACTTTGAAATACTGGTCGCTATGTCTTTAATTTAAACTTCAAACGCAATAGGCTTGGAGGATACTCATGAATACTATCATATGACTCAAATGTTTTTGTCCGAAATTGAGCCAACACTACATTAATACTCAATAACTAAACTAAAAATAAAAATAAAACTCACTAAAAAAATAAAAATAACACGACACACAATACAAACTCTAAAAACCAAACACGACTCAAATAAAAACTAATAAAATAAAATAAAATAACAAATAATAATAAACTAACTAAAAACTAAAAATAAATAAAAATAAAGGAAAAACAAATACTCGACGCACTAAAATAAAACATTAAAAAATATTCTAAAAATAAAACTCATATAATAAAAATAAAAACTACAAAAGAAGTAAAAATAAAACCTAAGTCCTAAAAATATAAAATCTAGCAAAACTAAAAATAAAGACTAAAATTAAAAACTAATAAAAATAAAAAAGAAATAGAAATAGAAAATAAATTCTAGAAAATTCTAAATAAATCTAAAATAAATCCTAAAAATAAAAACGACTCAAACTAAAAATCTAAAAAGCACAAACTAAATACACACGGACTCGAGTGAAGGTTTGGGCTAAACTTATGCTCGATTAAGGTTACGTGACTGGGAAATTTGCTCCATAAATCGCACATTTGCCTTGAAACTCCGCAAACGGCGATCAAGCTTGCACATTAAACATTTACGCATATAAGACCCAAATTGTCGAGAATTAGCAACTAAAATATGTCTATTCGGGGTATAAAATGTACATTTTTCGGTGCTTATCACACCACCCCCAAATAGAACATTGCTAGTCCTCGAGCAAAATATAGAGAGAAAGAAAGAGATAAGAAATCAAAAGTGTACCACTTTCGCAGGCACTTGCGATTGCACTTAACATGTGCAACAAGCCTTTAAACTTATATATTGCCCTACATGACGAGTTGTGTCTCGTGAGGGTTTGCAGGGAATATACTCACAAAATTCTTTATTTTCAAAAGGCAATCAATCTCTTATTAGACATAGAATAATCACACAATCCATCACAAGATAAATATTTTAAGAAACACAAGTTAGAAGTGCATAAAAAGTTAGTTAAGTAAATACACAAGGTACATCCTTTCTAGAACTCAACGTGTGTGGTGTGAATCAGTCAAAATGGGTCGAGTATCATAAGAGTAATTCCTAGATTGCCTTTTCGGAATCAACGCTTCAACTTCAAAATCTCATAGGTATATCTCTCCCAAACCAACTCTCGAGATTTGGGTTAGTGTATCGCTCTTGTCTGTAAGGGGGTGAGTAAATGTAAGCAAGGTCAAACATCTCACACACACATAAGAAAGAATGAACATTAAGAAAGAAAATGATCTCATGAAAGAATGATAATCACAATAGTGAGAACGGCGAGTTATTCACCACGTTGACTTTCATTTGCCCGAATACCTAGGGGAAAATAGATGTTTATGGATGATTGGGAAATGAAATGGGATGAGAAGGATATAATAGGTAGGATGGTAATATGATGGATGTTTGATGGATGATGGATGCGATAAGAGTGTTCAATACATGAAGAACAAATGTCTTTATTTCTTAACTGCAACTTTTTATTTTTCTTCTTTTCCAAATACTCATCAATGTATGAGATAAATCTGTTAAAAATACAAATAACCCCAACATAGATTTGTATTTAATTTTTCTCCATCTGAATCGACTTTGGGAGAGATATTAACTAAAAATGCAAACACTCTCTATGACGGATCTTCTCCTCTTACTTTCAACACTCTTCTTTTTTTTTCTTTTCCAAATACGCATCAATCTATGAGATAAATCTGCTAAAAATACAAATAACCCCAACATAGATTTGTATCTTATTTTTCTCCATCTGAATCGGCTTTGGGAGAGATATTCACTAAAAATGCAAACAATATCTATGACGGATCTTCTCATTTTACTTTCAACACTCTTCCCTTTTTCAACATGGTGGGTAAAAAATGGAATCGATATGGAAATGGGCGGTATGATATATGGTGGTGATATGGAAAATGAAAGGTGTATGGATGATGATGAATGGAATTTAATTAGTGTATGGGTGAAAATATGGGGATAGAGACAAACTTCAAGACACGTGTTTCTTACAACTCGAAAGTGATGTCGTTCTCAGTGATTATTAATACCAAATTTAGTCTGCTGACGTGGACCAATCACCTGAAGACACGTGGCGTCCTACATGTCAAATACAAATACTTTAAAATGAACAACACAAGCGTACCGAGCAAATCAGGCACCCCGAGCAACTTAAGCGTACCGAGCAACTCAGGCTCCCCGAGCAACTTAAGCGTACTGAGCAACTTAAGCGCACCGAGCAACTTAAGCGTACCGAGCAACTCAGTCGGTCCGAGCTACTTAGCGTGCAGAGCATCAGACTCAAAAGACAGCTATGCATTAAATGCGCATTTATTATAATACAGATGTATATGTCTACTGGATAACAGCGCATTATCCTTTCATATGTACAGCCCCAAGGCTATAAATACATTGTAACTTCCTCATAAGAGGGGGACTCAAAATTTCTTGGTAAACCATATTATCAAGATTCCAGGCAAATAGTCAGCAATACAAAACAGTGGACGTAGGCCATTTTCACAAGGTTGAACCACTTTAAAAATCCTTTGTCTTATTTATTTCATTTTTATCTGTGATTGATTAATTAGATATAGTCTAGTTTTTTACATCAACAGATTGGCGCCGTCTGTGGGAAACGATTATACTTAGCCTTTTTCACCATAACAACTCATCATCTATGGCTGAGAATCCGGAATCCAGTAATCGAAACACTAGGATTCCTCCAAACCCTTCTGTTCCCCTAAATCTTCAAGATCTTGCTGGCATAATGGCTAATTTAGCCCAAGGCCAAACGGACATACAAGAAACTATGCGTCAACTTATACAAATTGTTCAAGGTGGAGTACCGGCCCAATCAGGACAACAAAGTGTTCAGAGAAATACCCATTTGCCATCTTCAAGAACTAGAAGAACTGTAAGGACACAAATTTCCAAATTGAGTCCATATATAGTTTTGGCTCAATTCCGGACAAAAACATTTATTCATAGGATAGTATTTATTGTAATATTCTCAAGCCTATGAAGTGTATGTTGAAGACGTAGCGGCAAAGAATTTAAAGCTTCATCAAAATGCCGGTTTGCGTGCCTCGTTTCTACGTCATCAACTAAGGTTCCATGCTCCCAAGGTATGAATGTAATTATATTTATATAGGAGCTTGGAACAATATGTATTGGGTGTTTAGGTGTAATAAAAACTGCATTTTATTTTCAGAAAGAATCAATTAGAACTTTAATATAAGTATATAAAAGTTTCTGGGCCAAAATCGAATTTTACAAACTTTCTGATCGTTCGTTAGAAATGTCGTTCGAACGAGTTTTTTCGTTCGAACCAGTTTCGTTCGAACGAGTTTTGTCGTTCGAACCAGTTTCGTTCAAACGAGTTTTGCCAACGACCCTAACTGGTCAGTCGTTCGATATGTCGTTCGAACGAATGTTCGTTCTAACGAGGTATCTAACGAACTTCTAACGAGCCCAGGCTGGTCACTCGTTAGAAGTCTTGTTCGAACGAGATTCCAGCGGGAACAGTTATTTGGCAGTTTTTTGCAGTTTTTCCCCACTCCTCCACTTGGTTTTCAACCAACTTTTTTCATACATTATTATGTGCGGGAAACACATTTTCCAAGAGAACTTTTCCAACTTAGTTTATCTCCTAGAGAGAGTTTGAGAGCAAAAATAGTTTTAGGAAAATGTTCATGTTTTGAGTGTAATTCTTTCAAGAAAAATTTCATACACACTCTAGTTTACACCCAATTGTTTATCCAAGCTTCTATATAAATATTAATTGCTTGGAGATTGTTTTGGCACCGGTTTTTTCTCTACACCGAATTGAAGAGAAGTTCGTTTCATTTCTACCCATTTGGAGAAAGGTTCCATGTTAGGGTGACGGTGTGCCTAATTGCCCGATCGGTGGGAGTCCGAGACCGTGGTGGAGCTCCGTTGGTTATCCGCTAATTGGAGGTCGATACAAGAAGAAGCATCACGGCTTGAGAGGGTTCGAGTTTAGGAAGTAAGTCTTTTGTCTTGTATTTTGTAATTCCGTTTTTAGTGGATTTGAGGCTAGGGTCGTCCCGAGGTTTTTTCCCGTTAGTGGGTTTTTCCTCGTACATCGCGGTGTAGTGTGACTGTTGATTTTATCTTGCTCTATATCTCTTAGAACGCATGCTAGATTAATTTCAAGATAAAATTTGGTTTTACAATCACACTAATTTAAATTGGGACTTTAATTTAATATTGGGTAAAATTGGTTTATTCAAGTCTTTTGCTAAAATTGGTTTCGCCTAACTTTGGATAATTGTTAATTATAACTTAGGAAAATTCTAGGACTAGAATTTGGTTTTAATTTGTTTTGAGAAATTAAAACTTGTTGTTATTTTTGAAAGTTGAACCATCACCTGTATTACAACGCTTCCGCATCATCTCTATTGTGTTTTAAGTAAAAAGGAAATTAAATATTGTTAATCGTGATTTTAAAATCCGGGGCTCTTCAGATTGGTATTAGAGCCAAAAACGATAAATTATTTCGTTAAGATCCTTTAATTTTTGGCTAAATATGGATTTTTCCCCATTTTCAAAATTTCCTATTTTTTATGGTTCTAATTATGCGTATTGGAAAGCGCGAATGAAATCGGCACTTAAATCTATCGATGAACGTGTTTGGATGTCTGTTGTTACCGGGTACTCCCCACCAACTCATCTAATTGAAAATGAACGTGTTCCCAAACCCATCGATAGATGGACTGAAAATGAGTTTAAACTTGCTAATTTTAATTCCCGTGGTTTAAATGCCTTGTTTAGCGTTGTCGCACCGGATGAATTCCGACGTATTATGACGTGTGAAACCGCTAAAGAAGCTTGGGATATTTTACAATTAACTCATGAAGGAACTAGTGTCGTTAAAGCTTCTAAACTCCAAAACCTCACCACTCAATTTGAAACTATCAAAATGGATGAAAAAGAAACTTTTGATAAATTTTATGCTAGACTTTCAAATATTGTTAATTCATCTTTTAACTTGGGAGAGAAAATACCTGACGACCGTGTTGTAAAGAAAATTTTAAGGTCCCTACCCGATAGATTTATTCCTAAAGTGACCGTTTTAAATTCTTTACCCACTTTAGCCTCTACGAAATTAGAAGAGCTTGTAGGTGATTTACAAACCTATGAACTAGATATGTTTCCCTCTAAAACTGAAAAGAAAATTGAAAAGGGCGTTGCTTTAAAAGCCCGTAAAGAGGTCAAACAAGTAGTAGAGAGCGATAGTGATAGTGACTCGGAAGACATGGCTTTGTTTGCTCGTAAATTTAGAAAATTTCTTAAATTTAACAAAGATAAAGTTAAAAATGATTTTAAGAAATTTGATACTTCTAAACATGATAAAAGCGAGAAGATTTCTAAAGCCGAGAAAATCCCTAAACCTTGTAGTGAACATTTAGATAGGGACGAGTCTAATAAGTGTTTTGGTTGTGAAGGTTATGGCCATAGGGCTTATGAGTGCCCCACTAAACTAAGG
This sequence comes from Sambucus nigra, assembly GCA_949130495.1. Taxonomy (NCBI): domain Eukaryota; kingdom Viridiplantae; phylum Streptophyta; class Magnoliopsida; order Dipsacales; family Adoxaceae; genus Sambucus; species Sambucus nigra. The sequence continues at coordinate 231,965,333 of OX422222.1, forward strand.
AAAGATGGTAAGCGACCTATTTCATATAATGCTACCCTTAGTGATAGTGATAAGGAAGAAAAGCCCGATTCCCCCACTAAGAAAAATTTTGTGGCTTTTATGGCTAGTCATGTGAGTGATAATGAGAACTCATCGATTGATGACACGATTGCACATGCCACTTCCAAGGTCATTGTTCATGATTCCCTTGTTTTTAATGATAGTGAGAGTGAAGAAGAAAGTGAGAGTGAAAATGAAGAAGAGGTTGATGTGAGTGAACTTCAAAATGCTTTTCATGAATTATATAAAGAATCTATTAATTTGAAAAGAACTAATTTGAAGTTAGAAGCTTGTTTAAGAAAGAGTGTCAAGGTCGTTGATGATAGTGCCTTAATAGAAGACCTTAGGACACATGTGAGGACTCTTCAAGAGAAGCTTGATTATGTAGAAGGCGAAAGAAATAGCCTTAGGAGTTTAATGGAATCCTTGAAAAAGGAGCTTCTTGTTTTTGAAGAGCGAAATGTTTTACTAGAATCTAACATTGTTGAATTGGAAAATAAATTAAAAGATTCTAGTATTGTCAAATTTGATTTGGAGTGTCGTTCGGAAAAACTAGATAAAATGTTAGGAACGGTCCAAATTAAAAATGACACTTGTGGTTTAGGCTTCAATTCTTGTAATGATTTTAACCCTAAAGTCAAAACCAATGTTTTAGGAGAATCTTCTAGGAATGCATTTAATGATCACTCCTTAGATAAATCTTTTCGACAGATTCTTACTTGTACACATTGTGATCGAAAAGGTCATCTTAGGAAATTTTGTTTAGATCTCAAACGAATTCCTAGAAAATCCCATAGTAAAGTAACCACGATAGCTAATGTTCCTACACCCCAAGATAGTAATTCTTCATTAATTTGGGTTAGGAAATCCGACTTGGTTGCCTTACAAAATAGGGATTTTGATTCTCATTTACTTTCACATGCTTCCTCTCTTGCTAAATCTAAAGGATGAATGTGTTAGTGTTTGCATACTTTAGCGTTTGTACTTCATGCTATATTCATATGCTAAATGTATGCTTGTTTAGTCATTTTCTAGTCATAACCTTATTTCACATCACATGCTAGAAATCATGACTTGTTTATCTTTTTGTATTATATTTTTTGTTTGAATTAATTAAAAATATAAAAAGATTTTTTGTTTATCATTTGTGTTTTATTTATTTCATTTATGCTTAATGAAAAATACAAATGATTTTTGTTTAGTCTTATGAGTATATATCCTTCTTTGTGACTAAAATGTTAAAAACTCAAAAAGATTTTGTTTGGTGTGTATTTTTGTTTGACACACTTTATGTGGCATATATTTGTGTTTGAATCCCATCATTTACGCTCCCACGTGGCTAGAACTTTTGGTTTAGATTTTCAATCCTTAAAATGTTCTTTACCATATTTTATATGGAGTAGTTGGATTTTGTATTGATTAAATGGATTCTATTTTCATATGCCTCTATTCACACATGCACGAGCTCTTTTGAAATCTTAATGTCACATGTTATATTTGAGCTTTTTGAGGTGTTCTCCTATCAATCTAGTCATCTACATATCTATGACCTAGGAGGACTAGTGCATGTCAAAATCCGTTGCATGTGAGATTTGTGTGAAAAATGAAAACATGATAAATTAATATATGCACGGGGAAGGGCTCCGAAAGGATGAATTAAATCCTTTGCGATAGTAAGCCACCGTTAATTGGATCTAAAAGAAATACGTGATCCAAAGGCCTAAAAATAGAATATTTGGCATTTAAAAGAAAGCAATTGCCAAGGCCTATGTTTGTTTGATATATTCACTCAAAAACAAAAGAATATATATGCTCATTGAGGGAGAATTGGATGGTATATCAACGGTTTGCACAATGTCCGTTTATCCTAGTTGTCTTTAATGTCATGACTCTATTTGGTTTGTAGAATTATCATCATGCTAGGCTTGTATGCATTGTGTATGTTTGTTCATTGAGTTCAATCTTTATATTGTCACATGAGGTTATATTTAAATGTGATAAAGTTTGCAATCAAATGAGAACTCCGTGAACGTTTCTTAAGTGTTTGGGTCTAAATTTAATTGTTGCTAGTTCACCCCCCTACACTTCCGTTTCCATATGACACATTTTTGCCATACGAGTGTGCAAACTTATTGTATTTTGTGTCATGTGTGTGTTTATATCTATCTATATATGCACGTACTTATTGGTATATTTATAGTATATATATATATGATATTTGTTTGTCTTTGCCTTGCTTTTATTGCCCATATGTTGTCATGTCTTTTATTTAAGCTTCCACATGCTGTTTATTAGTTCTTTATCCTTTGTCTATTCCCGCACAAAAAGGGGGAGAATGATGATAGGGGGAGAAATGGTATCTAATCCTATTATTTAATAATTTGGGGGAGATTTATCTTAGGGGGAGACGTCTTTCTAAGTAGGTCATGTGTTTAAAGGGAGAATTAATTTAGGGGGAGTAATTAATTAATTGCACATTTAATATTTTGATATTCCCTATGCATTTGATGAGTTTGCTTAAGTGTGCAGGAATTATTCTAAAGCGGCATCTTTCTATAGCAAAGCGTTTGATCCTTGGGTTAAGTCTAGTTTGGGCGGGTTATGTTTTTGAGTCTAGTGAGCTTGATGGCCCTTTAGGATTTTTGTTTGGTTTTTGTCCCGGAATAGCCAAAGGGGGAGATTTGTAAGGACACAAATTTCCAAATTGAGTCCATATATAGTTTTGGCTCAATTCCGGACAAAAACATTTATTCATAGGATAGTATTTATTGTAATATTCTCAAGCCTATGAAGTGTATGTTGAAGACGTAGCGGCAAAGAATTTAAAGCTTCATCAAAATGCCGGTTTGCGTGCCTCGTTTCTACGTCATCAACTAAGGTTCCATGCTCCCAAGGTATGAATGTAATTATATTTATATAGGAGCTTGGAACAATATGTATTGGATGTTTAGGTGTAATAAAAACTGCATTTTATTTTCAGAAAGAATCAATTAGAACTTTAATATAAGTATATAAAAGTTTCTGGGCCAAAATTGAATTTTACAAACTTTCTGATCGTTCGTTAGAAATGTCATTCGAACGAGTTTTTTCGTTCGAACCAGATTTCGTTCGAACGAGTTTTGTCGTTCGAACCAGTTTCGTTCGAACGAGTTTTGTCGTTCGAACCAGTTTCGTTCGAACCAGTTTCGTTCGAACGAGTTTTGCCAACGACCCTAACTGGTCAGTCGTTCGATATGTCGTTCGAACGAATGTTCATTCTAACGAGGTATCTAACGAACTTCTAACGAGCCCAGGCTGGTCACTCGTTAGATGTCTCGTTCGAACGAGAATCAAGTTCGTTCGAACGAGATTCCAGCGGGAACAGTTATTTGGCAGTTTTTTGCAGTTTTTCCCCACTCCTCCACTTGGTTTTCAACCAACTTTTTTCATACATTATTATGTGCGGGAAACACATTTTCCAAGAGAACTTTTCCAACTTAGTTTATCTCCTAGAGAGAGTTTGAGAGAAAAAATAGTTTTAGGAAAATGTTCATGTTTTGAGTGTAATTCTTTCAAGAAAAATTTCATACACACTCTAGTTTACACCCAATTGTTTATCCAAGCTTCTATATAAATATTAATTGCTTGGAGATTGTTTTGGCACCGGTTTTTTCTCTACACCGAATTGAAGAGAAGTTCGTTTCATTTCTACCCATTTGGAGAAAGGTTCCATGTTAGGGTGACGATGTGCCTAATTGCCCGATCGGTGGGAGTCCGAGACCGCGGTGGAGCTCCGTTGGTTATCCGCTAATTGGAGGTCGATATAAGAAGAAGCATCACGGCTTGAGAGGGTTCGAGTTTAGGAAGTAAGTCTTTTGTCTTGTATTTTGTAATTCCGTTTTTAGTGGATTTGAGGCTAGGGCCGTCCCGAGGTTTTTTCCCGTTAGTGGGTTTTTCCTCGTACATCGCGGTGTAGTGTGACTGTTGATTTTATCTTGCTCTATATCTCTTAGAACGCATGCTAGATTAATTTCAAGATAAAATTTGGTTTTACAATCACACTAATTTAAATTGGGACTTCAATTTAATATTGGGTAAAATTGGTTTATTCAAGTCTTTTGCTAAAATTGGTTTTGCCTAACTTTGGATAATTGTTAATTATAACTTAGGAAAATTCTAGGACTTGAATTTGGTTTTAATTTGTTTTGAGAAATTAAAACTTGTTGTTATTTTTGAAAGTTGAACCATCACCTGTATTACAACGCTTCCGCATCATCTCTATTGTGTTTTAGATTGAAAAAGGAAATTAAAATATTTTAATTGTGATTTTAAAATCCGGGGCTCTTCAAGAACGCTATTCCCGGAAGTGTCTCAATCTAAACGTACTGATTCATATCGTATTGAAAGATCTAGTGAGCCTTCGTATCAACCTGGCCGGACCTCATCGGTACGAGCTACCGATTCCTAACGAAATGTCACTCTTACTCCAGAAAGGACTAGTGCTCTGGAAAGGTTGAGTAGAACCTCTCCTTTTGATCGTTTGGGCCCCAGGAGGAATACAAATCCCCCTAGGGTTGCGTCGAGGAACTCTCAACGACCATGTGATCTAAGGGAAGGCTCTGCCCAATCACACCCAACTGCCCGTAATGAAAGATCCCAAGAAGAAAGCTCAGTACGATCAGCTGCCTGAACAAATAGGCCCGAGGTGGGAAATGATGCATGGAAAGGCTCTATTCAAAGGTTGGAGGACAGATTAGGGGAAATGGCTAAGGCCAAGAATCCTCTACAGAGAACTTTTGTCCAAGGGACACCATTCGTACAGGTAATTGTGGATTTTTCCACACCATCAAAATTCAAAGCCCCTATGGTGATGCCTAAATATGATGGAAAAACTGACCATGTCCTTCATATAGAACAATACCAAGCTGCTGCTGACATCTATGCGGTTCCAGATGAGATGAGATGTAGGGCATTTTTAGGAACTCTCATCGGGTCAGCCCAGATATCGTACAACAACCTTCCTCGGGGGAAGATTGCAACTTTCCTTCAACTGACAGAGATGTTCATAGGAAATTTATGTTTTGGAGCGAAACCAGTTAAACGAGTAGCACACCTACTGAGTGTTAGACAGAAGCCAGAAGAAAGTACCAGGGACTACATTACTCGTTTCAATAACGAGAAACTTGAGGTAATAGATTACAAGGACAAGACAACAATTATTGCTCTGATGAGTGGACTGTTACCAAATAAGTTTTACTACACTTTGGCCAAAGATCCACCTAGAACTATGTCAGAACTGATGGCAAAAGCATCCAAGATCATGAATGCTGAGGAAGCTATGGCTACAAAGAAGAATACAGACACCAAGGAGACTAAGGTCGAAGATGGTAAAACTGAATAGAAGGATCAGAAGAATAATGGTGGCAACAAGCAGTTGAAAGGTAAACAAGCATTGGAGCAGATGAGGAAATAGGGAAATTATACCCCATTGAAAGTAGACATAAATCATATTCTGAAGGAGATCAATAATAGCGAGGAGTTATCTTGGCCAGGGAAAATGAAGGAAGATCCTAACAAAAGGGGAAAGTCCAAATATTGCGAATTCCACAAAGACCATGGTCACACGACCAAAAGTTGTATAGCTCTCCAGAATGAAATTGAAGCACTCGTCAGGCGAGGAAAATTGGCTAAGTATGTTGATTGCCAAAATGGTGGAAAGACCAGCGACAAAGGAAGGCAAAGATCTAAATCTCCTCATCGAGCAAAAGAAGACAAGAAGAGAGATCACGAAGATGATCCAGAAGATGATCCCGACCTTCCTAAAAGACCAAGATAGCCAGAGCGTGAGGTATTTTCAATCCATTTTGGATCATTTGAATGTAATGTTATTACAGGTGGAGATGCAGGAGGTGGAGATCTTACTGCGGAGAGGAAAGCTTACCTCAATGAGGTCCAAGCTTGCTCTTACATACAATGAACTTAGCTGATGATGATCTCCCAAGAAAGGTGAATAGAGATAAACTGGTCATCGGTTTCTCTAAAAATGACCTGGAAGGTGTACTATATCCTCATGATGACCCATTGGTGATCAAGATGAGAATAAAAGAAGTGGTGATTTCACGGGTACTGGTGGACAATAGTAGCTCTGCAGATATCATGTTTAACCCATGTTTTGACAGTTTGAATTTGAAGTTAGCCCAGTTGGAGCCCTATCATAGGCCCCTCCTCGGTTTTATCGGCGAAAAGGTTTTTCCACTTGGGACGATCAAGTTGGATATGCTTATCGGTACATGGCCTGCTTTTCGAACAGAAAGAGTATACTTTTTTGTAATGGACAAAAATGTCCAATCAGCTTATAATATCATCATGGGAAGGGTAGGTCTGAAGAAGTTCAAAGCAGTACCATTTACTGTACATCAATGTTTAAAATTCCCAACCAATTTTGGAGTGGGAGTTGTGAAATGCGACCAGAAAGTAGATCGGGAATGCTACTATTCATCTGCCGAACAAGAAGAACGTGAAGAAACCAGGAAGAAGACTATCACCTATCAGGTGGATGAAATAAAAGATGCAGAGATTGAAACATTAGACCCTAGAGATGAATCTCAGCTCGTGAAGGGACAAGTCATGGAAGCCACCGTAAGTATCATTCTGGACGACGAGCATTCGAAACGAATAACCTAAATTGGTGCGTCATTAGATGAATCGATAAAGCAGGAACTTGTAGCATTTCTAAGACGTAGGAAACTGACTTTTGCGTGGAATCATGAAGACATGACAGGGATAGACCCAAGTTTCCTATGTCACGAGCTCAACGTGAACGAGGAGGTCAAGCCAGTAAAGAAGAGAAGAAGGGTGTTTAGTCCGAAAAAGAATCAAGATATACATGAAGAAGTGGAGAAACTGCAAAAAGCCTTCTTTATTGAGGACATAAAGTATCCTGACTGGCTAGCAAATGTGGTGATGGTAAAGAAGAAAAATAACAAGTGGGATGTGTGTAGACTTCACTGATCTTAATAAAGCCTGCCCAAAGGATCATTTTCCTTTACCTCTAATCGATCAGCTGGTGGATGCTACCTCGGGGCATGAATTATTGAGTTTCATGGATGCTTACTCTAGTTACAACCATATCAAAATGAAGCCTGAGGACAGGAAAAGTACCTCTTTTATCACCCTAAGGGGAACTTATTACTATAATGTTATGCCTTTTGGACTCAAAAATGCAGGTGCAACATATCAGTGGCTGATGAACAAGGTGTTTACGAAATAAATCAGTCATAACATGGAGGTTTATGTCGAAGATATACTGACAAAGAGCAAGAAAGCTGCCAATCATCTAGTTGACCTAGGTCAGACCTTTGATCAACTATAAAAGTATCAAATGAAGTTGAATCCCACCAAGTGCATATTTGGGGTGCGAGAAGGCTTGTTTCTCGAATATATCGTTAACCAATGAGGTATCGAGGCGAACCCTGAAAAGATTAAGGCCCTACTGGAATTGCGATCTCCAGCTACGAAGAAGGAAGTGCAAAGTCTCACAGGGCGAGTTGCAGCACTTAATAGATTTGTGTCACGAGCAACAGATAGATGTCTCCCTTTTTTCAAAACACTTCTAAAAACTTTTGAGTGGAATGATTAATGTGAGAAGGCCTTTCAAGAATTAAAGAAATATCAAGGGACACCTCCGTTGTTATCTAGGCCAGTGATGGGAGAAAGACTATACTTGTATCTAGAAGTTTCAGAGAATGCAGTTAGCTCGGCGTTGATAAGAGTGGAGAACGGAGTACAAAAATCGGTCTAATACACCAGCAAGGCCTTCCGAGGAGCAGAGATCAGATATCCAAGGCTGAAAAAATTAGCACTGGCACTAATCGAAGCAAGAAGAAGGATGAGACCATATTTCCAAGCCCATACTATAGTGGTGTATACTGACATGCCATTAAGACAAGCTCTGCATAAATCGAAGAAATCGGGAAGAATGATGTATTGGGCAGTAGAACTTGGTGAATATGACATAGTTTATGAGCCTAGATCATCGCTCAAGGGGTAGGCAGTAGCTGATTTCATCGCTGAATTTAGTCATTCTGATACCTCTGAAGAGTAGGAGTTAAATACAGACCAACTCGTGGATCCTACGGAATCATCAAATTTAACCCCCGACCAACTTCTGTCCGTGGACGATCAAGGAAAGATAACCAAAGAGCAGCGAGAAGTATCTGGGGAAGATAAAAGGAAGTATCAAATATTCCACCAAGAAACTCTATCTAATCAAAAATTTGATAACGAAGTACCAATATGGAATCTGTATATTGATGGCTCTTCGTGTGCCGCAGGCAGTGGAGCAGGAATTGTATTAAACAGTCCTGATGAGATTGATATAGAATATGCACTGTGTTTTTAGTTTAAAGCCTCCAATAATGAGCCTTAATATGAAGAAATGATCGTGGGTCTAAGTTCGGCTAAAACTATGAAGGTAGAGCAGGTCATTGTATTCAGTGATTCCCAGTTAATTGTAAATCAAATTCTGGGGGTGTATGCAGCAAAAGAAGAATTAATGGTCAGGTATCATGCAAAAGCAATGGAGGTTATATCGAATTTTACTGTAGTTCAGTTGCTTAGAATATGAGATTGGAAAATGCAAGAGCAACCTCCCTAGCTCGGTTAGCATCAGCCACACGTACCGAGCTACAAAAAATAATTCTGATAGAAGTCCTGGCTGGTCAGAGCATAGACAAAGATTTAATGATGAATGTCATTGCCTTTGACTTGGGACCAACCTGGATGGATCCCATCAGGGCCTATATCGAAGAAGGGATTCTGCCACCTGATAAACTCGCAGCTAAGAAACTAAAGTTTAAAGCTGCTCGTTATGTATTGACCGGTGGTATTTTGTACAGAAGAGGAGTTATAGCAGGATTACAAAGATGTGTCCATCCATCCGAAGTTAAAGACTTGATCGAAGAGGTTCATGAAGGGTCTTGTGGAGCCCGTGTAGCAGGTCGGACGCTTTTATAAAGAATAACAACGCAGGGGTATTACTGGCCAACAATGCGAGCTGATTATGCAGCTTATGCTAAGAAGTGCGATAAATGCTAACGCTTCTCTTCAATTTGAAGAACTCCCCAAGCATTGCTAATACCCAAAACGTCCCCTTGGCCATTCGCCATGTGGGAGATAGACTTGGTCGAACCACTTCCAATGACCAAAGGAAGATTTAAATACCTCATGGTTGCTGTGGATTATTTTACTAAATGGGTGGAAGCTGAGCCTCTCATTGATATGACATATAATAAAATCTATCAATTTATTTGGAAGAATATTATTTGCAGATATGGTCTTCCCCATGCATTCATCACTGACCATGGAACCCAGTTCGACAACGAGGAATTCGCTGCATATTGTCATCAATCCAATGTATTAAAAATCCATTTCGCGTCAGGCCATCCCCAGAGCAATGGGCAAACTAAAGTGACGAACAGAACTCTACTGAATGGTTTGAAAAAATGGTTGGATGATGCAAAGGGAAACTGGATCAACGAGCTACACTCTGTGTTGTGGGCTTATCGCACTACACCATGAACAGCAACTGGGGAGTCTCCATACATGTTGACATTTTCAAGTGAGGCTGTCATACTTGCTAAATTGGGTCTACCCACATATAGGGTGCTGAATTTCAGTTCTCCTGTCAGTGACTTGATGAGACAAATAGATCTGGATATGCTCGAAGAAGTTAGAGAAGAAGCTGCTATCAGGAATGCAGCATATCAACAACGAATAGCTTTGTTCTACAATAAAAGAGTGAAGAAGTGTGATTTGAAAGAAGGATATTATGTACTGAAGAAAGTGATCAAAAAGCATAACAAACTGGAAGCCAATTGGCATAGACCTTACAGAGTAACTGAAGTTGTTCGTCCAGGGACATATAGAATTGAAACTTTAGAGGGAGAAGAATTTAAGAATGCATGGAATGCAGAACACCTGCGTAAATATTATCAGTAATTGAAATTCCTATGTAATACCGTTTCTTCAATATGAATAAAGTAATGTTTCGCCCGTATTTCCTTCTTTGTTGAAATTTTTTTGGAATATTTGTGCTACACACTACACAAACCCAAATTCAGAACAACATACCACCAACTCCGGTTGGTCGGCAAATCATTTAACACCAACTTCGGTTCGTCGGCAACTCATTACCACCAACTCCGGTTGGTCGGCAAATCAATATCGCCAACTCCGGTTGGTCGGTAACTCATTACCACCAACTCCGGTTGGTCGGTAAATCAATAACCACCAACTTCGATTGATCGGCAACTCATTACCACCAACTCCGGTTGGTCGGAAACTCATTACCACCAACTCCGGTTGGTCGGTAAATCAATAACCAGCAACTCCGGTTGGTTGGTACCAAACTAGGCAAGAAGCTAGACGACCTCCCAGGGCATCCACTGTCTAGGCAACAAGGTAATCTTAACGGGATTACTACAACTAAGCAAGAACATGGGATGAAAATTATTCCATTGCTTAGGCCCAAAGAGTGACAAGTCACTATAACCACCAACTCCGGTTGGTCGATAATTTAATTACCATAAACTCCGATTGGTCGGAAATTAAATAACCACCACCTCCGGTTGGTCGGTAATCCAATAACCAAGAAGGACATTACGTACTTCTATAGATATGTATATACATATTCACTAGCAAATAACAAAGACATTCTACAAATTATTTCGAAGAAGAATGAAATTGTCAAAGACTAAAAATTTCTTCATTAAAATCAAATAGATTACATATGATATAAAGTTTGATTCATTACATAAAACATATCCTATTCTACGGGTTTCTTTCCCTCTGCTTTTGAAACAGGATCTACCCCAGCTAGAGGATCATCTAATGCATAAGGGGAACTTATAAAGTTTAGATCTCGCAGTATTCTAACATTTATTAGGGATGGTCGATCAAGTAAGTGTTCTGTACAAGCTACCTCAAAGTTTGCATGAAGACTGTAATCACCGAGATACTTGTAAATCAGACATCGAGGAATGGCACGAGCAGGAATCCAACTAATATCAAGCTTAAAAGGAGGCATGGGCAAATCGAGCACTCCAGACTTATAATAATCCCATAAGTAGTGTCCTTGCTCTAATTTTAGCACACATATAGCGTTCAACCATCCCTGCTTGTACCCCTCATTATTCGATTGCTGCAACCGAGCATCAAGATGGTACAAAGCTTCATTATACCCAGCCATCCAGAATTCCCTAGGCTGTTTGTGAAATTGATAAGTTAGCCTCTCAAGTTGCTCATGGAGTTTCTTCACCAGAATTTCTTTACTTTTCAGAGCGGTACTTTTATTAGAGATTTGCTCGATGAAATTTAGAATCTTCTTAGACATTTCTACCAAGGCTTGGTTCTTCGCCATCAACTGAACGGTTTAATTCTCTAAAGCCGATTGAGTTCTCGCTTCTTCAATGGTAACCCGACCAGCTCTTTCTCATCCACGAGAAGAAGATCTTGCTCTACCACGAGTAGATGTGGATGTTCCAGCTCACTTCAAAGTTTCTAACTCATATCATAAGTTAGCATTTTCTACTTCCAAAAATAAAAAACCATCATCATTAACAGGGACCAGGGCTCTTGAAGATGAAGCGGCAGATTTAAGTTAATTTATTTCCTCTTGTAAAGCGATGTTTTCTTGCTCCGGCAGCTTGGCAATATGTCTGTATTCTTCAATTTCAAGCTTCAACACATTCTCCTTTTTCTCATGAGCAGAAATGAACTTGTCATAGCCTTTATCAACACTCAATTATTGGTACTTTTTCTCATTGCCTTGATACAGAAGTATAGTAGATTCTTTATACTGCTGCTGAAGTTCCTCGATCGTTCCTTAAAGATCTTCAATTATTTCATAATAGGCCACATTATTGGCAATAGCAAGATCGAGCAGGCACTTTAAGTACTGATAAGCGTCAATTGCTCATTCAGAAGCGTCTGATCCAAGGATGTTAATTATTTGGGCCTCAGTCAAGTTTGCATGACCATCTTTGAAATAGTCATTGCATTTCTTCATCAACTCAGAATCATGAGCTGATAAAAGTTCCATCCAGGCCACAAACTAGCAAAGGCAAAATAAAATACAAAATCAACAATCATGCGAACAGAGCAAGTAAGAGAGAAACTCAAGGTGAACAACTGAAGTTCAAATTTTATTTATTATAATAAGGGAAAATAAAGTTTAAGGTTACATCCACAAAAAACAACAAAACAAAAGACCCGAATAACTTTACACCTTCTCCTTGTTTCCTACGACTTCTTCAGATGGTTTGGATGAATGGGTTGGTTGCTCGGAGGGCAATGGCAGCTGTTCAGCAGATGTGCTGGCTGGTTGGAGTTTCTTTGAGGGTTGGGCAATAACAACAACAGGGACCTGCTCTCCTGTCATCAAAGAAGACTCATCAGAAGTTGCATCATCTTCTTCTTCTTCTCCAGGAGAGGGAGGAGGGCCATGAGTATGCTGCTGGAACAACTCAGAATTCTTAGCAAAATTTAACTCCTTCAAAGCTGCTACCCATCCATCCCTAATATATTTGACACTGGCATACTCCATTTGATAAGACATGACAACCAGGCCCTTGTCCCAACTAGCACTGAAGGATTTTTTAACTGCAGCTTTCCTTTTTACCATCTCTGAGAAGGTCCTTTCCCTAAGGAGCTCTTCGGCAGACTTTAACTTTTCTTCCACCTCTATTTTTTGCTGCTCAATATCTTGAAGTTTAGCAACATTTTCCTCAGCAGATTTAAGCTTGACCTCAAGCTCCTTGTTGCTCTGTTCAGCCTCCTTTAATTTCTTCTCCAACTCTTTGGAGGCAGTCACAGCTTGATCTCTGTTTAGTTCAACATACTCGAGTTGCTTCTCCTAAGCACTCTTGTTTTCCTCGTACTTTCGATGATATTCCTTCAAGGATCAAGTTAATCCAGCAAAATCTTCTTCTACCCCATCAGAGGAGCTGGAAGCCTTGATGGCTTCATCTTTCTTCAAAATGCTATTAAAGTATGTCATTAGCTGAAAAAGGAAGAATTTTGAGTCAATATATGAATATAGTATTAGAAAATAAAGGAGTCAGACTAACAATACTTACTGAACTAAGGTGTTGAGCAGCTAGTGTAGTAAGTTTCTCGAGAGAAAAGGTGTCTTCAACACCTTGGGATTCTGGAACAGTCCAGGATCTTACCAAGCTCACAGCAGAGCTCGGAGCAACAAGAGTTGGAATACTACCTTCAACATTTGAAGGTTGAGAGATAAGTTCAGCAGGTCTCTCAGAAGAATTTCTTTTTAATCTCCTCAGAGGAGCAAGAGCATTTTTAATTAAAGACATTGTCTCTATTGGGGAGATGACAGCAGTCTTACTCGGAGGCACAGGGGGCTTCTCGCCAGCTTCCTTGGTAGCAGTGGGAGGGGGTACATCTATAGTCTTTGTCCCTTCTTCTGGGACATCTTGTTTACTTTTCTTTTCCTCCACAGTGGCAGAGGCAGACTTGTCAAAAAAGGAAGGAGCTATTATCTTCTTCATCAGATCAGTGATGGGAATGCTTAAGTCAGAAGAAGAACCTTCCACACTAGTTTCAGAGGTTGGTACTTGGTCAAGATCAACCACCACAGGATGAGTATGATCAATAAAAGACCAAGTGTAACTTCTGTATTGCAGCAAATAAGAAGCAGATCTAACGTGCTCCTCAGCAACAGATTGATGCAAGCCCCAGATAAGTTTTAAATGCTTTATATTAACCTCTATTTCTTTTGGAGGTTTCCTTTTACTATCAACTGTAACAAACAAAATCAAATGTCAGTGATGCATTTTATCAAACGCAAAGAAAACAAGATTTCAAAAATAAAAACAACCTATCCCATTGCCATAAAGTGGACACCTGGGGCCTTGGTATACATCATCTCCATTTAATGGAGGGTGTTGGCATCAGGAAGATTGACAACTAACGCTCTATTCAAAAACCTAGTTTTTAAATAGAAGGTACTGTCACTGGTAACCCATCTGTAGCAATACATAATCTCTGGAATCCCTAAACGAGTTTTATGAAGTTGATTCAACCTATGTACGCCATTAACTATCCTCCATATATTTGGAGCTACTTTTGTAGGTATAATATCGAAATATTGGCAAAACTCCAAACACAGGGGATTTGGCAGGAAATAAAAGCCACGTTCGGCTATAAAAAGACTTGGGAACCAATGTCCCCCGGCCAAAGAAAAATAATCAGAAGGACCAAAAATTTCTTCCAAGATAACCACGAAGGGATTGAAAACTCAAACCGAAATTTGTCTAACGATTCAATAAGATAAACCATGGTGAATAAAGAAAATAAAAAAGAATGAAGAAAATCTTACAGATGAAATAGAGATCAGTTGTCAATGAACGATGGAAAGAAAGAAGGCACAAGATAGAGAGAAGATGAAGAGTTCAGAGATATAGATTTGAAAAGTGAAAAACGATAGGATTTATGTCACACTTAAATACTTTACCTCGGGAATAGAGAAAAATAATGATTACAAGGAAAGACGTTTGCCTTTCCGATGGCTAAAAGAAGAAAAGGGCACCAATATCGAAGTGATCGTGAAAATTCAAAATATTTATGAAGTCTGATATTATGCGCTCAAAAAGGAATTATAAAATTTTCCTAAAATCCATGAAGATCAGTAATCCAAGCAGTTTTCAAGTAAAATGTTCCACACTCTCCTTCAACCTCAACTGTGAAACATTGGGGGCTTCTGTTGATACCAAATTTAGTCTGCTGACGTGGACCAATCACCTGAAGACATGTGGCATCCTACATGTCAAATATAAATACTTTAAAATGAACAACTCAAGAGTACCGAGCAACTCAGGCGCCCCGAGCAACTTAAGCGTACCGAGAAACTCAGTCGGTCCGAGCTACTTAGCGTGCAGAGCATCAGAATGAAAAGACAGCTATACATTAAATCTGTATTTATTATCATACAGATGTATATGTCTACTGCGCATTATCCTTTCATATGTACAGCCTCAAGGCTATAAATACATTGTAATTTCCTCATAAGAGGTGGACTCGAAATTTCTTGGTAAACCATATTATCAAGATTCCAGGAAAACAGTCAGCAATACAAAGCAGTGGACATAGGCCATTTTCACAAGTCTGAACCACTTTAAAAATCCTTTATCTTATTTATTTCATTTTTATCTGTGATTGATTAATTAGATATAGTCTAGTTTTTTACATCAACAGTGATCAAGCCAAAAATTTAGTGAAGAATAATAAGATCATACAACGATTTAAGTGCGAACCCAAAGGAAGTTAAATCAACTTGGGATTTGAAGATTGTGTAAAACACTTTGAAAGGGTGAAAGGCACAAATCTCACAAGCTAAAGTCTCTATTAGTGATCCTTAAGGTTTTCTTGAGAATTATAGTACTCTTCAACTCTAAACCGTAGTGACGTGATAAGTGCATAAATTTTGTCGAGTCTATAAATTCATGGTGTAATATGCCTTGTTACGTATTACATAAGCTATTTAGAAAATAAATTCTCTAGCTTGATTCCTAGACTAAAAAGATCGATGATAGAAAATTCACGTCAATGAGTGAGATGAAAGAAACTGCACAAAAATTTTAAAAATCAAATTTTTCAAAAGAGGTACGATTTTGATAAAATTCCCCACCCCCAAACAAAAAGGAACATTGTCCTTGATGCTAAGTAAAATAATTTTTAAAATTGAGAGCAGAAGGTAGGAAAGATATTACCAGAATCAACTGCTAATGAAGTGGACAGATGAAGCCAAAATAAAACCTGAATGAGTGATAAGAAAAAAAATGTGTACAAGTCTATAAACATATAAAGCATAGGGTGATGTGAAACACCACCCCCAAACAGGATGAGACTCATACAAAAACAATGGGCTGCCTCCCGATAGCACTAAGTCCAATGTCTTCAGCCAGACTGAAGGGATCTCACCCTAAGGATAAGAACTAACAAAACACGGGGCGATAAAAAATGAGGTGATGAGAGTCACCCCCAAACAATACTGAAGCGCCAGTCTTATTGGATAAATTGACGAAATAAAGGGTAAAGAAATACCGATCACGGCCTTATTTTTATTTTCACGATTTTCTTTGTGATTTTTGAATATTTTGAAAAAGAAAGATAATATTTTTGTGATTTTTAAAAAATATGTTGAAAAAGAAAAATATTTTTGGATTTTTGTTGAAAATTATAAGAGAATGAAAAATATTTTTGGAGTTTTGGACTTTTTAAGATAAAATGAAAAATATTTTTGCATTTTTGCATTTTTTTTATAGAAAAATGAGAAATATTTTTGCATTTTTTTGGAAGAAAAGACGAAAAAAATAATATATATTTTTGGAGGAAAAATAAAGGAAGAAAATATTTTTTGATTTTTTTGGGAACAAAATATGGGGAAAAGAATATATATTTTTGGATTTGTTGGAGGAAAATAAAGGAAGAAAATATTTTTTGATTTTTTTTTTTTAGAAAATGAAATAAAGAAAATGTTTTTGAATTTTTTTTTTCGAAAGAAAATAGTGGGAAAAAAAGGTGGACTCTTTGAATTTTGAACGAACTCAGTAAAACCCGACTACCTAAGGATGGAATTGGACACACACAAGTCAAGGAGAAATCCTAACTAGCACATAGCCAATTTTTTCTTGAAACTTAGGCGAGAAGGTAACCAAATTTTAATAAAGTCCGCGGGCGAAAAAAATTACGAAAATTATCTGAGTGATTTCCTTTGCAAAAATATTTTTTTATTTGTCTATCTAGTTGATTGATTTTAAATTTGATGATAGCTAGAGTAACACACATTTGATAAGCGAATGTGTCGGTGATGAAATCCCTTCTCGTGAATGATCAGGTGTAGGTCTTAGTTAATTGATTCATTACACACATTCAAAAATAAATACGAGAATAAAAATTAAGTAAGAGCATATAAGCACACATAATAATTGACTCGCTAACACGAGAGGCGCGAGAGTTTTAGAAATGTAACTCCCACGATTTTTACGTCGTGGGGTGATGAATAATTTGAGTCGATCGGGGGGAGATTACGCCTATCTCAGTCGACCCCGGGAGTCCTACCGACCCAAGGTAGAGAGTCTTGTAAATCCTCACCTTTTGATGCCCTCTCTCTACCTTGTCCGGTTTCCCTATCACGCTTTTCTTCGCAATTAATTATTACAAATTTAAATAAAAATAATAATATGTGTATCCAAGCACAGTAATACAAGCCAAATAATAAAGTCCTAATACAAGACTTCTAAAAAAATGAAAAAAAAAAGGTACAAAAATGAAAAATACAAATGAATCACAAAATGGATCCTCTCAAGTGCTTCAAGCTCCAAAGATTGGCAACGGCACCATTAGATAAAGATAATTTTCGATGTATATCGTTGTTTGAAAGATCCTCTAATCAAAACCTTTCGTACCTACAAAAATATATCAATACAAGAGTGTGGCGGTAAGTAAGAGAATCAGTCTAAATCTAAGGGTGAAACATGAAAGAGAGGAAAGATGTACTTCATTTATTTATTTTCTTTTCGGACTTTTTTATTTTTAAATTTTTTTTTAGCTTTTCTTAATATTAAAACAATTTTGAGATTAAGGTAAAATAAGACTACTAAATCAAAGATGTAAATAACTAACTAAAAAGTAAGTGAAGATACTAAGTAAATCTAACTAAATAAAATCTAAAATATGAGATGAGTGAGAAAATAAAAGTGGGAGCTAACAAGAGTTGTGATTACACCAATTATTCTAGTTGATCTATTTAGTTAATTCATTCAAATTAAACGTCCCAAGTTAGCATCAAAATTATAAATCAACTCTCGTTGCAAATGTAATTTTAATAATAACATTTTAGAAAATTAATTTCAACACTCCTACAACTCTTAAAAAGTAGATCCAAACATCATTTAACAAATCGCCCGCTATGATCGATCAATTAAACTAGTGTAAATCATAGAAAATAAATTTAGAGTTAAAATTCAAGTAATAATACTACACTTGAGAAACTCCTATCTCTAGTTCGATTCTAAAATGAGTATTATAGCTCGAATTTCGATTTTCTTTCGAAAATCATATATCCTCTCTTGAGGGGTAAATAGAAAGTAAGAGTGCAAAGTTAATTATCAAAGGGAATTTCAATGTAAATAAACTAATTAAAATGGATTAACATCAAATAATGGGATCATCTCACCCCTTGCAAGAGGATTTAGCCTAACATTATATTAAACATGATGAACAAATAATCAAAGGCATATAAAATAAAAGAGTAGAGAAAGAGAACAAATCTTCAACAAGTTTCCTTGAAATTGGCAATTTGAACTCTATCTTCTTCAATAAAAATCAATCAATCACATCTAAATCTCAACAAATCTCCAAAAAAATTAAAAAATAAAAATAAATCTATTTACAAAATGTTTTTCTCCCTATTTTATTTTCTACTCTAAGCTATCTCTCTTCTTCTCCAAGTCTCTCCTCCCTTTTGGGTCTTCTTTCTTCAATTCATAGTGCATGTGGAGCTAAGGGGTAATTTGGTAATGCACATGAGTGCATGGGGTGTATGAGGTATTAGGTCAGGGGTAATTTAGGTAATAAGGGTATGAGAGCATGTGGATGGTGAGGTGATGAGAGAGTGGGAATAAGTTGGGGCTAATTTTGGAATTGGGTAAAAAGGGTTAAAAGACATGTGGGTTAGTTTTTATTTTGGTAATTTAATTTTTTGTCATGGATTGGAATTTAACTATTGGTTTTGGCAGGTAATAAGAATCGGATTTGAAATTGTTTTTTTTGTTGTTGTTGAAAAGGTGAAATGGGTCTTGGCTTGGGAGGTTCCAGGTATGAAATGGGTTCGGGTGTTTGTTGGCGTCCGGGTTGGAGGTAGTTGGAGTACCACGTATTTCATGGGTTGAAATGGTGGGTCGTTCGAATTCATACCGGGTATTGGTCGGAGGTCGCAGGTTTGGACGAAGCTCTAGGTTTGGATTTAAGGTCGCCGGGTTTGGAGGTTTCATGGGTCAAAGGGGCCGGAGGTGCTGTCCGAATTTGTCGCCCAGGTTAGGGTCAAGTCTAACAGGGAGGGTAGGTCGGGTAATGGTTGCGGATTTGTGGAATTTGGGTTAAAACTGGGTTTTGTTAGGTATTGTGGTGTCTTGGTTTAATGGAGGTTAATGGATGTGGTGTTGGTTTGGTTATGGAGTTTGGAGAGAGAGTGTGGGTGTTGGGAGGTTGAAGATAGGTTAGGGGGATGTAGGGTGTGGTTGAGGTGTATAGTAAGGGTGGTATGTGTGAGTTATTGTTTGGGTGTATGAGTGGTATATGGATTTAGGGTGTGGGTGAGTGAGTGTTAGTTTTGTGTGTGTGTTTAACTTTGAACCCTAAATAAAATAATAAAAATAACCTAATAAAATACAAACAAGTAACATATAAATATAAACTAAACTAAACTAAACTAAAAATAAAAATCAACTATAAAAAAAACTCACTAAAAAAATAAAAATAACATGACACACAATACAAACTCTAAAAACTAAACACGACTCAAATAAAAACAGCTAAAACAAAATAAAACAAAACAAAACAAAAGATAACAATAAACTCACTAAAAACTAAAAATAAAACTCAGATAATAAAAATAAAAACTACAAAAGAAGTAAAAATAAAACCTAAGTCCTAAAAATATAAAATCTAGCAAAACTAAAAATAAAGAATAAAATTAAAAACTAATAAAAATAAAAATAAATAGAAAATAAATTCTAGAAAATTCTAAATAAATCTAAAATAAATCCTAAAAATAAAAATGACACAAATTAAAAATATAAAAAAAATCTAAAAAGCATAAACTAAACACACACGGGCTCGGGTGAAGGTTCTGACTAAGTTTAGGATCGGTTAAGGTTACGTGACTGGGTAATTAGCTCCATCAATTGCACATTTGCCTTGAAATAAGCGTTTGAACTCCGCAAACGACGAATAAGCCTGCATATTACATATTTACGCATATAAGACCCAAATTGCCAAGAATTAGCAACTAAAATATGTCTATTCGGGGTATAAAATGTACACTTTGGGGTGTTTATTGGCGTACGGGTGATATCATTAGAAAGGTCATTCAGAAACCTTTAAGAATCATTTGAATCGCTCTCGGGTTCGGGAGATGACTTTGGGCCCAATGTGGCTCGGAAGAGCAAGTCGGTCGGTCGTTCGTCCTTATGGTAAGTTAGAAATGCGTATGGGGCGGACCGTTGGAAAGTTTAGGAGATGTACTTATACATTCCAAAGAGTTTTGCTTAGTTTGAAAAGTTTACCTTTGTCAACCGGGGCCCGAAAGCGCCCGGTGACCTCTCGAAGTAAAACGGACCAGTCGTCTATACCGTAAGTCAGAATCGTGCATGAGACAGACCCTTGGAAAGGGTATTCAGTTCCCTTAGGAAATTCATTCAGTATCATTCGAGATGACGAGTTGACTTAGGTCAAAACGGAGCCCGGGAGCGCCGGTGGCCTCTAGTTAAATTTTCGGGGAAAAATTTATCGTTCGTTCGAACGGTTATGCCGTTTCATGCATGGGGTGGACCATTGAAAGGGGGTTTAAGTTCCCTTTGAAGATTCAAAGAGCTTTAGATCTGACGGTAGAGTTGGTTGGATTTAAACAGGGCCCGGGAGCGCCCGATAGCCTCTAGATCGGTACTCGGAGTGCGATCTAGGGTTTGTAGTGAAATGGGGAGGTGATAGAGACCTAAGGGGAAACTTAGTGGGTCCTATAATGTGGTTTTTACAGATCCCCTCAATGGGTGAGCTTGGAACAAGTGAAAGTTGTCGAATAGACACCACATGATATTTTGGGGAGAGGTCGATTATGCGGTCCTAAGGGACGAGGATGACCAGCTCATAGTGTCGAGGATGATTCTGCGAACCTGAAGGGAATGCTGGAGGTGGAAGATTATGAGGACCTAAAGGAGGTGACGTGTCAAAGGTGGTGATACGACGCAAATATTGCGTATTTCATCCATCGAACCGACGCATTTTAGTCCCATCGAGTATCTTCTTCCCTATATTTATGCTCGTTAACCAGACAACCTCGGATTTCTACGTTAAAATGTTTTGCAGGGGTTAATTGAGCTTTTATAGGTATTTGGATGCTAAGTGTGAAGTTCGGACGCTTTTCGCTCGATTTCCGTACGTGATCGCACATTCAAGGGCATTTTAGTCTTATCACAGCTTGGACACCTGGCCCAACATCTTCATGGAAGTTGTAGATCTCCTCTCAAGCTTCGCGTGTCCATAAACGGTGCCCGATTCGGATTCAGAACGAAGAAGTTACGGAGATTTTAGCGAAAGGGAAAAACAATGAAACCAAAAGAGGGGAAAAGAGAAGGAAAAGGAATGCAGTGGGCTGGAACCTGCTTGATCGATCGATCGATCAATCGATCCTTCCATTTTTGCGATTAGTGGGGAGACAGTGGGCTGGGATATTTACCATCGATCGATCGATCACAGGGGATCGATCGATCGATCCCCTGTTTCCAGATGATATTTTGGCTTTTCTTTTCTTTTCTCTTTTCTTTTCTATGTTAATTCCACTTACTATATAAATGTTTTTTGTTGTAATAATTATATATTAAGGGATATAATAGATTTTAGGTTAGTTTAGCTTAGGGTTTGGGTTTTTGAAGAGTTCTTCTTCATTTCTTATTGGATTGACACCCTTTTTGGTTTGTAATTTGAACTATTCATCTTCCCTTCCATTTAATTCAAGTTGTTTTTCCTTATTTCCTTGCATTCTAGATTAATTTCCATGCTTTATTTACATGCTTTGATTTAATTTCTTTATAGTGTAAATTTATCGCGTTTATTTATTGCGTTTATTTATCGCGTTTTTAATATGCTTTCTAGCTAATTTAGTCTAGGTTATGTTTGAATGGAACTCACTCGGGTTAACGTGTTGCTTGGCTTTGGTGATGATTTTTACGGGTCTATTTCGGGTGTGTTGTCCTAGTTATTATGCCTAGGAGATTTGATGGGACATATCATGTATGTCCCGTGCTTACGACCTTGCGTTCGTAATTTTCGGGGTATTTGTTGATGCCAAAATCTTATTAGGCTTTTATGTGGATTTAGGGGCGTGACAACCCTTGATTCAATCAACGGTCGAAACGAGACGCATTTGTAATAACTCGTCGACCCATGTATCCATTTTATACTAATTAACTCGAGTGAGGGATATTCAACGCAACCAATAGTTTTACTCTCTTTCTTAATCTAGTTTTATTTACACTCGCCTAGATTAATATTTCCCTTTTATGCATCTTTTTCCTTTTTAGTTTGTAATTCACCGTTTACACTTTTATTTCGGAACATTAAATCATATAAATTCTAGCAACTCGTCTCTGTGGATTTTTTATACCCGACTTACTGATGTGTTTGCCTCGCAAGTGTAGTCGTAATTTAGGTTTGTTTGTATTATCACGGTGAAATGAAAACAACGATTGTGCCCTTACACGAGCACGCATTTCACGCGGGTAATCCAGTAGCGATCAATTTTGCGGGCCGAGGTCAATTATGAGGACCTAAGTTGTAGTGACCAATTTTGTGGATCGAAGCCAATTCTACGAGATTAAGAGATTATCAATTTAGAGGGTTGAAGCCAATTCTTCAGGCTTAATAGAAGGGTGACCAATTCTGAGGGTCAAAGCCAATTCTGAGGGCTTAAGTAAAAAGAACCAATTATGTGGGTCAAAGCCAATTCTAAGGGCTTAAGTAGAGGCGATCAATTCTGAGGGTCACAGGGCTTAAGTAGAAGCGACCATTTATGCGGGTCGAAGCCAATTCTGAGGGCTTAAGTAGAAACGACCAATTCTGCTGGTCGAATCCAATTCTGAGGGCTTAAGCAGAAGCGGTCAATTCTGAAGGTCGAAGCCAATTCTTAGGGCTTAAGTAGAAGCTATCAATTATGAGTTTATAAGCCAATTCTGAGGGCTTAAGTAGAGGCGACCAATTCTGCGGGTCGAAGCTAATTCTGAGGGCTTAAGTGAAAGCGACCAATTTTGCGGCTCGAAGCCAATTCTGATGGCTTAAGTAGAGGTGACCAATTCTACGGGTCAAAGCCAATTCTGAGGGATTAAGTAGAGGTGACCAATTCTGCTAGCCAAAGCCAATTATGAGGGCTTAAGTATAAACGACCAATTCTGCGTGTCGAAGCCAATTCTGAGGGCTTAAGTAGAGGTGACCAATTCTATAGGTCAAATCCAATTCTGAGGTCTTAAGTATAAGTGACCAATTCTGAGGGTCGAAGTCAATTCTGAGGCCTTAAGTAGAAGCGACCAATTTTGCGGGTCGAAGCCAATTCTGAGGCCTTAAGTTTTCTTAGGGAAACTTGGAGACCCCACTAATGATATGTGTCTTGTAGTTCTGCTAGGCATATGGGGAAGCATTTAATCTTAGGTTTTACTGGGGAAGAGGGAATAATCTGAGGGTTGGATGTTTCTCAACTGGGGAATTTTGGAATTTTGTGGTGTCCTTCGGAGACATTGCTTGGGTGACATGAAATTGATTTTGGAAATTCCGCTGGGGAGATAAGATTTCTTCCAGGGGAATGACTATGGTAAAAATGTTTTTCTTGGTAAAAAGGGTTTTAAAATCCAATTGGCAAATTAAGGAATTTTTTGGGATTTTTCGAGATTTTTGGCATTTTGGGGGAATTTTTGTACGAAATTTTAAAGTGGGTGTCGACCGACATGGTTAGAAGGGTGCCAAACGAAAGTGGCACGATCTTTTGAGGTACCT
Source organism: Sambucus nigra (assembly GCA_949130495.1). Lineage (NCBI taxonomy): Eukaryota > Viridiplantae > Streptophyta > Magnoliopsida > Dipsacales > Adoxaceae > Sambucus > Sambucus nigra. The sequence continues at coordinate 231,989,192 of OX422222.1, forward strand.
CGAGCAGGTAGAGGGACAGTACAGATCGGTGGGTGTCATGGAGAGGTCGAACGGCATGCCCCTTAACCTCCTATAAAAAAGGGGTGGGTTCTCTTCATTTTTCACAGCTTTAACCTGCCTTCTTCTGCAATTATCTTATGCAAATCGTTCTAACATTCCAAAGTCAAATGTGGCTAAGTTCTTAAGTAGCGCAGCACACATGGAGTGGCTTGATGCTGACGATTGGGCAGGCTTAGAATGGGGGGCTAGGGTGCCCCTTGCTTTGGGCAGCGAAAACCCTTTTGACTCATTCGAGCCAGTAGCGAAAGATTGAACTATCTTGTGCTAGCCTTCACGTCATCACTCTTCTAGGGTGGTGAACCCTGGCAGCTATCAAAGCATTGATGACTTTTGGTACTCTCTTCATTTTTTCTTGGAAGGATTTCCTTATTTCTTGAACTTGACAAGGATTTTTGCTTTTTAATTTGGACAGTCTGATGTTTCTATGTCGACTATGCGTGCTCGAGGGATGATGGTGCTTAAGGTTATTTGGGAGCCCCTTCCGTCTGTGGTGCATTGGATGGTGTCATCAGTCGGTTATTGGAGACTGGTGTCTTCTCTGGATGAAACGCCTCATTCTACGGTTGTTCTATGTGCTCTGGGGGAGAGGTGGTGGGACACCACCCACACCTTTCATTTTGTCTTTGGGGAGATGACGGTGACTCCCATAGATGTGCAGCAACTGCTGGGGCTAAATTACGAGGGGGTGCATATGGAGGTGGATAGGACCCTAAGGGTGAGGCCGGAGGTGGTAACGGCGGCATTGGGTGATGTGGAGAAGTTAGTCTTTGGGTATTATCTTTGCTTATCTCTTTTAAGGGAGTTATTACTGCAAAAGAGGATTGACGAGAGTGACGAGCGAGAGGTATGGCAAATGGCTCTTTTATTTATTTTGCTGGTGTTGGGCAGTTTTCTGATGGCGACGAGTGGCGACGTCATTCACTTGTGGGTTTTATCGTTCTTGAGTGTGTTTTCGGACATCTGTCTTTATGACTAGGGGATACTAACCTTGGTGACCCTTTATTATTCTCTTAATGCGTTCAGTCGGTGCTGCTGGAAAACTTTTACTGGAGCCGTGTATCTTCTTGAGGTATTCTTCATTTTTCACATTTTCCTTTATGCTTTTTATTCTTGATTTCTTAGTTGTTGACCTTTTGCATACGTGGTTCTATGAGGTGATTGGGTTTAACACCCAATTGATATCTTTGAAGGATGAGTCTGTTGGGGACTTCTGTCAGATGTAACGGTGGCGAAAGTCCAATCGACAATTAAAGAAGTCCTTTCCTTTGGAGACGGTGCATCTGGTCTTGAATGGCCTGACGAGTTAGCCGATAAGTCCCCCTTTTTTCTTGAGATTGTATTTCCCTTGGTGCTCTTTTCTTGATATTGATCTTTCTACTTTTACTGGGGAATTTGCAGGTGACCTTCTATCCCTGGGGGACCGCTATCCAGCATACGGGGTTAACTGGGGGACATGCGCAAATGCGGTGTTTGTTTGCGCATGAGTGTGGCTACTTTTGTTACCTAGGGGAGAGAGTAGTTCGACAGATTATAGAAGATGAGGTTCTAGTGCCACCGAGGAAACCCCCGGTATATATGAGGCGAGTGCGAGAGATGTCGGACGATGCACGGGTAGCGGTGATAATGGGTGATCCTTACTTGTGATATATCGATATGGCGGTGATGTATGATTATATGGACTTTGTGTCAAGCTGGTTAATTCCACCTAGCATATATACTGTGATGACTCTTCCCCATGCGGGTTCGAGTTGGCAGGTAGGGTCCTCCCACAGTGCAGGCGGTGTGATGACATCAGCGATGACAACGACTTCAGAAGCTTCCTTTGTACGGCTGTTCGCACCTAGCTATAACATCTGGTTGGCTGACGGAGGGTCAGTGCGTATGCTGAACCGTCCTAATGCGATGGATCCTGAGGAGATGAGCTTGATGGAGGAGGTCATTTAACCTGAGGTATATTTTTCATCTCTTTGTCTTTTTGATTTCCTGATTTCTTTTTTTGCCTCAGACTGACTGATTTGCTATTTTTCTATTTTCTCACAGCACATTCGGGTGTCGACCACTTGGTTGAATGACATTAGGGATTGGATATCTTCGGCGACTGCCCATATTCGGGATGCAATTTTGGCTCCTTCTTATTTTGTGTCGTCTGCCTCATCTAAGGAAGGGTCAGGCTCGAGAAGTGGTGGCACATTATCTGGTCGCAGAGGGAAGGGAGCGCGTCTCAGGGAAGAAGGTCCTAGAGAGAGAAAGAGAAGGATAAGAGAGAGAGAGAGAGAGAGAGAGAGAGAGAGAGAGAGAGAGAGAGAGAGAAGATGTGAGTAGGGGTGTGAGTGTGTAGGTGTGTGTGTGTGTGTGTGTGTGTGTGTGTGTGTGTGAGAGAGAGAGAGAGAGAGAGAGAGAGAAGATATGAGTAGGTGAGAGAGAGAGAGAAATTGGGTTTGGGATGAGTCCTGTTATATTTCCTTGTTTCCTGCAAAACTAATAGAACACAGCAAATATCTATGCAAATGAAATGAAGTTTTTTGTTAATTTTATTCTTTAGTAACTGTTGATACCAAATTTGATATGATGACGTGGACCAATCATAAAAATACATGTGTCCATTTGTATGATGAATATAAAGACTTTGGACGAATAAGGTCCGAGCAACTCAAGTGGTCCGAACAACTCAAGAAAGAGCCGACCAACTAAGGCGGTCCGAGCAACTAAGTCGGTCCGAGCAACTCAAATACTTGTGGCATACTCATCTGGAAAACCGAAAGATAACTGCGCATTAAATGCACACTCATCATCGTACAGATATACGTGCCTACTGGACAGCTATGCATTATTCTTTCACATGTACAGCCTCAAGGCTATAAATACCTTGTAATCTCCTCAGTAGAGAGACACGCTGAATCTCTTGGTAAAATCACTTATCGAGAATTCCAGGCAAACAGATCAGTAATATAAAAACAGTGGATGTAGGCCATTCTCCTAAGGCTGAACCACTTTAAAAATCTATTGTCTTATTTATTTACTCATTTTTATCTGTGATTAAAATAATTAGGTCAAATCTAATTTTTTACATCAACAGATTAGCGTCGTCTGTGGGAAACGACTGTAATTAGCGTTTTTCGCCAAAACAACTCATCGTCAATGGCTGATAATCCGGAATCCAGTAATCGAAACAATGGGCTCCCCCGAATCCTTTCGCTCCCCCAAATTTTTCAGATCTGGCTGGTATAATGGCTAATTTGGCCCAAGGGCAAATGGCCATGCAAGAAACCATGCTTCAACTCATACAAACCGTTCAAGGTGGAGTGTCAGCCCAATCAGGACAATGAAGTGTTCAGAGAAATATTCGTTTACTCTCTTCGCAAACTAGCGATTCATAACATACTGAGAGATCTAATGATCCTTATTATCAACCCGGACGGACTTCCTCGGTAAGAGATACGGACACTCAACAAAACATCACTCTATCTCCAGAGAGGACAAGTGCTCTTGAAAGGTTGAGTAGAGTCTCTCATTTTGAACGTCTGGGTCCTAGGAGGAATAGAAGTCCCCCTAGGATTGTGTCGAGGAACTCTCAACGACTATTTGATTTAAAGGAAGGCTCTGCCCAATCACGACCAGCTGCTCGTCATGAAAGATCCCAAGAGGCTAATTCAACACGATTAGTTGCTTGAACCAATAGGATCGAGGAAGGAAATAATGCATGGAAGGGCTCAATTCAAAGGTTGGAGGATAAATTAGGGGAGATGGCTAAAACCAAAAATCCTCTACAAAGGACTTTTATCCGAGGAACACCATTCGTACAAGATATTGTGGACTTCCCCACACCGTCAAAGTTCAAAACCCTAGTGGTAACACCAAAATACGATGGAAAAACTGATCCTGCTCTCCATATAGAATAATACTAAGCAGCTGCTGATATCTATGTTGTTCCAGACGAGATGCGATGCAGGGCATTTTCAAGAACTCTTACTGGATCTGCTTAGATGTGGTACAATAACCTTCCTCGGGGGAAAATTGCAACCTTCTTTCAGCTAGCAGAACTCTTTATTAGAAATTTTTATTTTGGAGCAAATCCAGTCAAACGAGTAGCACATTTGCTAAGTGTTAGGCAAAAGATAGGTGAAAGCACCAGGGATTATATTACTCGTTTCAAAAACGAGAAACTGGAAGTAATTGATTACAAGGAGAAAACTGCAATTACTCCTTTGATGAGTGGATTATTACCCAATAAATTGTACTACACTTTAGCCAAAGACCCACCCAGGACTATGGCAGAACTGATGGAAAAAGCAGAGAAAATCATGAATGCCGAAGAAGCCATGGCTGCGAAGATGAACGCCGATACTAAGGAGATCAAGGTAGAAGATGGTAAAACTGAAAAGAAAGAGCAAAAGAACAACAGTGGTAACAGCAAATCAAAGGGTAAGCAAGCATTAGAACAGATGAAGAAATACGGAAATTATACTCCCTTGAAGGTGGGTATAAATCACATTCTGGAAGAAATCAAGAACAGCGAGGAGCTGGCCTGGCCAGCAAAAATGAAGGCAGATCCTGATAAGAGAGACAAGTCCAAATATTGCGAATTCCATAAATATCATGGTCACACGACCAATCATTGGATAGCTCTTCAGAATGAAATTGAAGCACTCATTAGACATGGAAAATTGACCAAGTATGTTGATCATCAAAATGGTGGTCGAACCAGAGAACGAGGAAGACAGAGGTCTAAATCTCCTCTTCAAGTAAAAGAAGATAAGAAAAGAGATCATGAAGTTGATCCAGAAGACGACCCCGATCTCCCCAAAAGACCAAGACAGCCAGAACGTGAGGTATTTTCAATTTATTTTGAATCATTTGATTGCAATGTTATTATAGGTGGAGATGCAGGAGGTGGAGACCTTACTGCATAGAGGAAATCTTACCTTAATGAGGCTCAAGCTTGTTCATATATTCAACGAATAAATCTAGCTGAAGATGATCGTTCGAGGAAGGTGAACAAGGATAAACTGGTTATTGGGTTCTCCAAAAATGACCTCGCATGTGTGTTATATCCTCATGATGACCCATTGGTGATCAAAATAAGAATGAAGGAAGTAGTGATTTCACGAGTATTATTAGATAATGGCAGCTCGGCAGATATCATGTTCTACCCATGTTTTGATAGTTTGAATCTAAAGCTATCCCAGTTGGAGCCATATCATAGTCCCCTCCTTGGTTTTACTGGCGAGAAAGTTTTTCCACTTGGGACGATCAAGTTGGATATGTTCATAGACACATGGCCTTCTTGTCGAACAGAAAGAGTACACTTTTTTGTGATAGATAAAAACATCCAATCAGCTTACAATATCATCATGGGAAGGGTAGGTTTAAAAAAGTTCGAAGCAGTACTGTCTACGATACATTAATGTTTAAAATTCCCAACCAACTTTGGAGTAGGAGTGGTAAAGGGTGACCAAAAAGTAGCTCGGGAATGCTACTATTCATCTACCGAGCAAGAAGAGCGTGAAGAATCCAGGAAGAAGATAACTACTTATCAGGTAGATGAGATAGAAGATGCAGAGATTGAGACTTTAGACCCAAGAGATGAGTCTCAGCTCGTTAAGGGTCAGGTCATGGAGGCTACTGAAAATATCATCCTGGAGGACGAGCATCCCAAACGAACAACTCAAATCGATGCATCACTAGATGTGTCAATAAAGCAAGAGTTGATAGCATTTCTAAGACGCAGAAAGCAGACTTTTGCATGGAGTCACGAAGATATGCCAGGGATAGACCTAAATTTCTTGTGTCACGAGCTCAATGTAAATAAGGAAATCAAACCAGTGAAGCAACGACGAAGAGTGTTCAGTCTTGAAAAGAACCAAGCTATACAAAAAGAGGTCGAAAAGCTTCAGAAAGCCTGTTTTATTGAAGACGTCAAATATCCAGACTGGTTAGCAAATGTGGTGATGGTGAAGAAGAATAAGAATAATAAGTGGAGGATGTGTGTTGATTTCACTGACCTTAACAAGGCATGTCCAAAGGATCATTTTCCTTTACCCCGAATTGATCAGTTGGTGGATGCTACCTCAGGGCACGAGTTGTTGAGTTTCATGGATGCTTATTCTGGTTACAACCAGATCAAAATGAAGCCCAAAGACAAGGAGAGTACCTCTTTTATCACCCCCAAGGGAACTTATTGTTATAATGTTATGACTTTTGGATTAAAAAATGCAGGTGCAACATATCAGCGGCTGATGAATAAGGTGTTCGCAGAGCAGATTAGTCATAACATGGAGGTGTACGTTGATGATATGCTGACGAAGAGCAAGAAAGTTGTTGACCATCTAGTTGACCTAGGTCAAACCTTTGATCAACTAGAAAAATATCAAATGAAGCTGAATCCCACCAAATGCATATTCGGAGTACGAGAAGGAATATTCCTCGGATATATTATCAACCAACACGAAATTGAAGCAAATACCGAGAAGATCAAAGCCTTATTAGAGTTAAAATCTCAAACCACAAAAAATGAGGTGCAAAGTCTCACAGGGCGAGTAGCAACACTCAACAGATTTGCGTCACGAGCAACAGATAGATGTCTCCCATTCTTCAAAACACTCCAAAAACCATTTGAGTGGAATGATGAATGTGAGGAGGCCTTTCAAGAACTGAAGAAGTACCTGGGAACACCTCCCTTGCTATCTAGACCAGTAATGGGAGAAAGATTGTACTTGTATCTGGCAGTTTGGAAGAATGCAGTTAGCTCGGCATTGATAAGAGTAGAGGATGGAGTGCAGAAACTAGTTTACTACACCAGCAAAGCTTTCCAAGGAGCAGAAATCAGATATCCAAGGTTGGAGAAGTTGGCATTAACGCTGATTGAAGCCAGCATAAGAATGAGACCATACTTCCAAGCCCATACTATAGTTATGTATACTGATATGCCATTGAGGCAAGCTCTACATAAACCAGAGAAATCGAGAAAATTGATGTACTGGGTGGTAGAGCTTGGAGAATATGATATAATTTATGAGCCTCGATCGTCGCTCAAAGGGTAAGTAGTAGCAAACTTTATTGTTAAATTTACTCAAGAAAATTCCGCCGAAGAACAGGATCTGAAAATTGATCAACCTGTGGATGTTACAGGATCATCAAAATTGAACCCCGACCAACTTACTTCGTTAGACGAGGAAGGAAAGATGACTGACGAGCAGCGAGAAGTATTGGAGGAGGATAAAAGGAAGTACCAGATATTTCACCAAGGAACTCTCTCGGATCAAAATTTTAATGATCAGTTACCCATATGGAATTTATATGTAGATGGCTCTTCGTGTACTACAGGCGGTGGAGCAGGGATTATTTTGAAAAGCCCAGATGAGGTGGATATGGAGTATGCTCTGTGTTTTTAATTTAAAGCCTCTAATAATGAGGCCGAATATGAAGCAATGATTATAGGTTTAAGTCTAGCCAAAACGATGAAGGCAGAGCAGGTTGTTGTATTCAGCGATTCGCAGTTAATTGTAAATTAGATACTTGGAGTGTATACAGCAAAGGGAGAGTTAATGATCAGGTACCACGCAAAAGCAATAGAGGTGGTATCGAGTTTTATTATTGTTCAGCTGGTTAGAGTATCAAGATTGGAGAATGCAAGAGCATACGCCCTAGCACGACTAGCATCAGCCACTTGCACCTAGCTACGAAGAACGATCCCAATAGAGATTCTAGCTGGTCGGAGCATAGACGAAGATCTGATCATAAACTTCATTGCGCTTGATTTGGGACCATCTTGGATGGATCCCTTCAGGACCTATATTGAAGAGGGAACTCTGCCAATTGATAAACTCGCAACCAAGAAATTAAAGTTCAAAGTTGCTCATTATGTATTAACCAATCGTATTTTATATAGACAAGGAGTTATAGCAGCACTACAAAGATGTGTTCATCCCTCTGAAGTAAAAGACTTGATCGAAGAGGTTCATGAGGGATCTTGTGGAGCCCATGTAGCTGGTCGGACGCTTTTGCAGAGGATAACCACGCAGGGATATTACTGGCCGACGATGAGAGTTGATTGCGCAGCTTATGCTAAGAAATATGGTAAATGCCAACGCTTCTCGTCCATCCAAAGAACTCCTCAGGCATTGTTAACACACATAACATCTCCTTGGCCATTCGCTATATGGGGAATAGATTTGGTCGGACCACTACCAACGACTAAGGGAAGATTCAAATACTTAGTGGTCGCACTGGATTATTTTACTAAATGGGTGGAAGCTGTGCCTCTTATTGATATGATATACAGCAAAGTCTATCAATTTATTTGGAAAAATATAATTTGTAGATACGGCCTCCCACATGCGTTCATTACTGATCATGGAACCCAATTTGACAACGAGGAGTTTGCTGCATATTGTCAACAATCTAGTGTACTGAAGGTCCATTCTGCACCAGGCCATCCTCAGAGCAATGGGCAAACTGAAGTGACAAACAGAACGCTGCTAAATGGTTTGAAAAAATGACTGGATGATACAAAGGCAAATTGGATTAACGAGCTGCATTCTGTGTTGTGGACTTATCGTACTACACCGCGAATAGCAACAGGAGAGTCTCCATACATGCTGGCATTTGGAAGTGAAGTTGTTATACTTGACGAGTTGGGTCTACCCACACACAGGGTGCTGAATTTCAATTCTCCTATCAGTGACTTGATGAGGCGACTAGATCTAGATATGCTCGAAGAAGTTAGAGAAGAAGAAGCAATCAGGAATGCTGCATACCAACAACGTACAACTCTGTTTTACAACAAAAGGGTAAAAAAGTGTGATTTGAAGGAAGGAGGCTATGTGCTAAAGAAAGTAATTCAAAAGCACAACAAACTGGAAGCTAATTGGCATGGACCCTACAGAGTAAAAGAAGTTGTTCGTCCAGGGACATACAGGATTGAAACCTTGGAAGGAGAAGAATTTAAGAATGCATGGAATGCAGAACATCTACGCAAGTATTATCAGTAGTTGGAATTTCTATTTAATGGAGTCTTCTTCAGTATGAATAAAGTTTTGAATGTTTTACCCAATTCCCTCTTTTTTGGAAATTTTTTGGAGTATTAGTGCTACACACTATGCATCAAGTTCAGAATCAATCTCTTCCAACTCCGGTTGATCGGTAATATAATTACCACCAACTCTAAGTTGGTCGGGAAATAATTACCACCAACTCTAAGTTGGTCGGGAACCAAATTACCACCAACTCTGATTGGTCGGGAAACAAATACGACCAACTCCGATTGATCAGCAATATAATTATCACCAACTCTAAGTTGGTCGGGAAGCAATTACCACCAATTCTAAGTTGGTCGGGAATCAAATTACCACCAACCCCGGTTGGTCGAGAAGTAAATACGACCAACTTCGGTTGATCGGCAATATAGTTACCACCAACTCTAAGTTGGTCAGGAAGCAATTACCACCAACTCTAAGTTGGTCGGGAATATAATTACCACAACCTCCGGTTGGTCGGGAAGCAAATTACCACCAACTCCAGTTGGTCGGGAAGCAAATACGACCAACTCCGGTTGATCGGCAATATAATTACCACCAACTCTAAGTTGGTCGGGAAACAAATTACCAGCAACTCCGGTTAGTCGATTAATAAATACCACCAACTCTGGTTGGTCGATTAATAATTAACACCAACTCCGGTTGGTCGATTAATAAATACCACCAACTCCGGTTGATCGACAAATAATTTTCATCAACTCCGATTGGTCGACAATTTAAAATAACACAGGACGTTTTTTGTCTTTATATAGATATACATACATGTTCAATAGTAAATAAAAGAGATATTTCATAAAATATTTCCAGACCAATAACAATTAAAATTGCAAAGAAAACTAAAGATTTCTTCATTAAAACCAGAACAAATTGCAGATTACATGTAATATAAATGAAGTTCATTACATAAACAAATCCTATTCTATAGATTTATTTCCCTCTGCCGTTGACACAGGGTCTACCCCAGCTGGAGGATCATCAAGGCTATAAGGCGAATTTATGAAGTTCAGATCTTGCAGTATTCTGACGTTCATTATTGACGGACGATCAAGCAGGTGTTCTGGGCAAGATATTTCAAAATTCGAATGGAGACTATAATCATCAAGATACTTGGAGATTATAACGTGAGGAATGGTCCGGGATGGAATCCAACTAAGGTCAAGCTTGAAAGGAGGCATGAGTAAATCAAGAACTCCAGGATTATAGTAATCCCATAGGAAATGACCTCTCTCCAATTTTAAAACACAAAGAGCATTCAACCAGCCCTGTTTATACCCTTCGTTGTTTGACTGTTCTAAACGAGCATCAAGATGACAAACTGCTTCATTGTAACCAGCCATCAAAAACTCTCTGGGCTGCTTATGTAATTGATAAGTTAACCTCTCCAGCTGCTCGTGAAGATTCTTCACCAGAATTTCTTTATTTTCCAAGGCAGAACTTTGTGTAGAAAGTTGCTCGCTGAGGTTCAGAACCTTCTTGGACATCTATGTTAAGGCTTGGTTATTCGCCATCAACTGGAATGCCTGATTCTCCAAGGCTACTTGACTTCTTGCTTCTTCAATATAAATCTGACCAGCTATTGCTCGTCCCCGAGAAGAAGATCTTGCTCGTCCACGAGTAGAAGTAGAGGGCCCAACTTTTTTCAAAGTTTCCAACTCATCTCGCAAGTTGTCATTTTCTACCTCCAAAAAAGAAAAACCTTCATCATTAACCCGAAGAAGATGCGGCAGACTTGAGTTGTGTAATCTCTTCTTGCAAAATAATGTTTTCCTGCTCCAGTAGCTTAGCGATATTCCTATGCTCTTCAACCTCGAGATTTAGAATGCTCTCTTTCTTCTCGTAAGTAGTAATGAATTTATCATAACCTTTTTCAGCATTTAACTGTTAATATTTCTTCTCGTACCCTTGGTGCAAAAGCATGGAGGACTCTTTGTACTGCTGCTGGAGTTCTTCTATAGTTCCTTGAAGATCCTCAATCATCTCATAATAAGCTACATTATTGGCAACAGCTCGGTCGAGCAAGCACTTCAGATATTCGTAAGCTTCGACTGCTCGTTCAAAAGTATATGGACCAAGGATGTCAGTGATTTGAGCCTCATTTAGGTCTGCATGACCAGTTGTGAAGTAATCATTACATTTCTTCATCAGTTCTATGACATGAACTGATAAGAGCTTCATCCTGGCCATAAACTAGTAAAGAGGAGAGATAGAAAGAATCAATGATGATACAAACAGAGTAAAGACAAGGGAAAGTCAAGACGAACAACCAAAGTTCAAATTTTATTTCATCACAAAAAGAAGTACATAGCCCAAAAATTACATTAAATAAAAAAAGCAAAAAGAAAGATCCAAACAACTCTACCCCTTCTCCTTGCTTCCTAAGACTTCCTCGGGAGGCTTGGACGAAGAAGTCGGTTGCTCGGAGGGCAAGGAAAGATGCTCGACAGAAATGTTTGCTGGTTGGGGCTGCTAGGAGCAAGGTTCAACAGCAGGGACCCGATCCCTAACTATCATTGAAGATTCTTCTGAGGCAGCTTCATCCTCTTCTTCTTCTTCTCCAGGAGAGGGAGGAGGACCATGAACATGTCGCTGGAACAGTTCAGAATTCTCAGCAATCTTTAGCTCCTACAGAGCTGTAACCTATCCATCCCTGAAGTATTTAAGGCTAGCAAACTCCATCTGAGAGGACATGGCAGCTAGGCCTTTGTTCCAGCCTTTGTCCCAACCAGCGCTAAAGGACTTTTTAACCGCAATTTTTCTTTTTACCTTCTTCGAGGAATTCCTTTCAATAAGAAGTTCCTCGGCAGCTTTCAACTTCCCTTCCACCTCCTTTTTCTGGCGATGAACCTCTTGAAGTCTACCAACTTCCTCTTCAACAGTTTTGAGCTTATTCTCAAGCTCTTCAGCATTCTTGAGCCTCTCCTCAAGCACTTTTTTGTTCTTCTCAAACTCTTTCAGTTTCTTTTCCAACTCCTTGGAGGCCTCCACAGCTCGATCTTGCTCAACTGACTTAACCTGATTCTCCCAAGCGACTTTATCTTCCTCACACTTCTGATGAGAGTCTTTCAAAGACTGGGTTAATCCATTAAAATCTTTTTCTACTCCATCCGAGGAACTGGAGGCCCTGATGGCTTCATCCCTTTTTATAATGCTATTGAAACACGTTACCAACTGAAAAAAGAAATAATTCTAAGTCAGTGTATGAACATAGTATTAAAAAGTAAAAGGTTCAAATCAATAATACTTACCGAGGTAATGTGTTGAGCAGCCAAAGCGGTAACTTTCTCACGAGTGAGAGTGTTTTAAATGTCATGGACTTCTGAAATAGTCCAAGATTTTACTAAGCCCACAGCGGAGCTCGGAGGAATGAAGGTTGGAACACTACTTTCAACATTGGAAGATTGAAAGATAGTTTCAGCAGGTTTCTCAGACAAACTCTTTTTTAATCTCCTTAGAGGAGCAGGAACGTCCTCAATCAATGATGTTGTCTTTGTGGAGGAAATGGCAATGACATCACTTGAAGGGATGACAGCAACAGCCTTGCTCGGGCCCACAGGGGGCTTTTGAATGACCTTGCTCGGGGCAACGGGGGGATTTTCACTAACTTTCTTGGAAGCATCAGAAGGAGGTACCTCTACAGTTTTTACCCCCTCTTCTGGGATATCTTTCTTGTTTTTCTTTGCCTCCACAGCAGGAAAGGCAGACTTGTCAAAATAAGCAGGAGCTTTTCTCCTCTTCATTATATCACCAATTGGAATATTTGACTCCTAGTATCAGCAGCTGGTACTTGGCCAAGGTCAACTACCATGGGACGAGCAATGAAAGACGAGCTCGAAGTTCTATATTGTAGCAAATAAGATGCCGACCTAATATGCTCTCCAGCAACAGATTGATGCAAACTCCAGATAAGTTTTAAACTTTTTATATTGACGTCAATCTCTTTTGGGGGTTTCCTTTTACTATCAGCTGTAAACAAATAAAATCAAGTATCAGAGAAGCATTTTATCAAACACAAAGAAAACATAATTTCAAAAAAAAATAAAAAAAAATAACCTATCCCATTGCCATACGGTGGACACTTGGGACCTTGGTACACATTATTTCCATCAAGTGGATGGTGTTGCTAATTTTTCACCACTACCCCATGATCAAAATAATCTTTGTTGGTATCAGGAAGATTGACCACTAAAGCTCTATTTAAAAATCTAGTTTTTAAATAAAAAGTACTATCGCTAGTGACCCATCTATAGCAATACATAATTTTTGGGATTCCTAAACGAGTCCCATGGATTTGATTTAATCTATGTACACCTTTAACTACCCTCCATGTATTTGGAGCAACTTTTACAGGTGCAATATCGAAATATTGGCAAAACTCCCAACACAGTGGATTTGGCGGGAAAGAAAAGCCACATTCGGCTATAAAGATACTTGGGAACCAGTGTCCCTCAGCTAAGGAAAATAAATCAGAAGGACCAGATAGTTCTTCCAAAATAACCCATGAAGGGATTGAAAACTCATAACGAAACTTGTCCAATGACTCAACAGGATAAACCATGGCGAATAAAGAAATTAAAGAAGAAGGAAGAAGATCTTACAGAGAAAATGGAGATCAGATGTCGATAAATGATGGAAAGAACGAAGGCACAAAATAGAAAGAAGGTGAAGAGTTCAAAGAAATAAATTTGAAAAAGTAAAAGATGAAAGGATTTTCTGTAGCGCTTAAATACCTTACCTTGGGAATGGAGAAAAGTAATGATTACAAAGAAAGAAGTTTGCATTACCGGCGGCTAAAAGGAGAAAAGGGGGCACAAAAACCGAAGTAGCTGGAAAAATTCAAAAAATCTGATTCTATGAATTAGGAATTAAATACAATATGAAGTCTGATTCTATTAATTAGGAATTAAATACAAGGAAAACACTCCTACAATTCAGGATAACTATTTAATCTCATCATATTTCGAGAAGAATGTTCCACACTCCTCCTCAACCTCGAACTGTGAAACATTGGGGGCTTCTGTTGATACCAAATTTGATCTGCTGACGTGGACCAATCATAAAAATACATGTGTCCATTTATATGATGAATATAAAGACTTTGGACGAATAAGGTCCGAGCAACTCAAGTGGTCCGAACAACTTAAGAGAGAGCCGAGCAACTAAGTCGGTCCGATCAACTCAAATACTTATGGCATACTCATCTGGAAAACCGAAAGATAATTGTGCATTAAATGCACAGTCATCATCGTACAGATATACGTTCCTACTGGATAGCTATGCATTATTCTTTCACATGTACAGCCTCAAGGCTATAAATACCTTGTAATCTCCTCATTAGAAGGACACGCTGAATCTCTTGGTAAAATCACTTATCGAGAATTCCAGGCAAACAGATCAGTAATATAAAAACAGTGGATGTAGGCCATTCTCCTAAGGCTGAACCACTTTAAAAATCTATTGTCTTATTTATTTACTCATTTTTATCTGTGATTAAAATAATTAGGTCAAATCTAATTTTTTACATCAATAGTAATTAATCACCATGCTCTTTTTACTTTGCTGCAGAGATCGTAAAAAGAATTAAAAATGATTTAGGAAGGGTTTTATTTTAAAATGGGATAAGTAAAAACACAGGGATAAGGAAATTCGGAATTCCCTTAAAATAAAAGTTTTTTGATATTAAGAAAAATGGAAAAGGGGAATTTTCCCAAAAATAGGGTGTTGTCGACCGACATGACCCTTGTCCTGCCTATCAGCATATCAGTCCAGTCCAATCAATCCAAGGCTTTGATTGCACTTTCTTTAATTGCTCGGTACTTGGTGGGGTAAGTTTTCCTCCAATTTTTGTAGGGTTCCTTTTCTTGGTTTGAGAGTTTTCAAGTATAAATAGGGGTGTGGATGGAGCTTTTTCTTCACACTTCCACATTCTCTCTCCTTTACATTCTTCTTTTCTCACTATCTTCAAATGTTGTAATATGGCTCTCCTTGGTAGTGTTGAGTTTGCGAACTACCTCAAAACCTTAAAAGCAATGTGTTCCTACAACGTTGACTACGACGCTTTCAACATGCGACGAGTCTCTTTGTGGCGCAACCGACCCATTGAGTGGAATATGTTGATGCAACAGTTGAGTTCTAGTACCCTGAAGGCCATGTGTTTTGCTTCGGGTTAGAATAAATCTACCCGACCTTTGAAGAGTTTTCCGCCATGTGGGGATAAATCCCAGCGTTGCAGCAGTTATGCCTGAGTTTTCTCGATCCCCTAGGGAGATGTTGACGGGACTTCTCTATATTTCTCCTTCGCCATCTAGGTCGTTAGTCATAGGAGGAATGATTTCTCTTCATGTGGTGCTGCATTCTGTGCATTTACTGGATGTCAACGATGTTGGGGGGAGAATTCTGGGCCTAGTTTCAAAACTGTTGTTAGTAACTGGGGAAGTACTGGTGGACTCCCAAGTTGCATCTATTGTTTCCTGGATGTCGTACCCTAGCAATCCCGCGGCGGTGATACTAGCGGAGATTTTGAATGGTCTGGATGTCTAGCGGGAAGGTCATTTCGAATTTCTGAGGGGTAGCCCTGTAATGCTGTTCATGTGGCTGTCAGAGAGGTTCCGTATAGTGGTCCCACCTAAGTATCTTTTATCGACAGTACCAAACTTCTTCTCACGCTATGTCATCAGTGTAGGCCTGGACATTGAGAGCAAGGAAAACTGGTTTGTGGAGCATGGGGCTCGAGGCTTGCGTTGGTTAGTGCCTTGGTGGGGGGAGATATTGTCCATTCTGGAATTCGGGGAATACTAGTATGTTTGGTTAGTAGGCCTTCGGCAAAGCTCTTTCTACTTTCCCTGGAGACTGTTGTGCCAATTTGGCTGGGAAAGAATTATGCCACCGCGGACATTGGACTTCTTTCCTGAAGAGGATCTGACAGAGCGTATACGCATGCGGCTTGGCTCTTTGTAGGAGAATCATCGACCAGCGACCCGTCCATCATAGTGTGTTGGAAGAGTCTGACATATCTCAGGGGGCTACATGAAGTGGTTGTGGAGAAAGGTATTTACCAAGATATTGGCTGTGGTGACTAGGCCAAGATGGTTTGGTGTATCTGACACCACGGAGGGAGGTGTTGCGATTTTCCCCAAGCTATTCCGGGCTTATCGCTCTATGGAATGTTTACGGCACTCCATTCAGGCTGGGGAATTTGGGGACCCCAGGATGTGGGTGATGATGGGGCTGATTCCTCTGGCAGCTGTGGGTAGGATATGTGAAGCTTCTGTAATGGGTGTGGTTATGTGTTTGGGAATAATTTGAGGGTTATTTTAGGAGTAGTGGGACTTGCTTTATTTTGGTTTTAAGAAGGTATGAGTAGGCTGATAAGGGAAGTCATTTGACTCCCTATGCCGATGTAATTGTACTAAAATTTCGAATAATAAAATAAAGGAGTTTTTTATCATCTATTTATGCCTCTTGATGAGTTTTTATTTAAATTATCTATACAAATTGCTAAGGCATACATAATCCTTTTGTTCATGTATATATTAAAATGAACTGTCGTTCTCGGGGATAAGAAAAGAATAACATTTTTTAAAAAGAAGGGGGTCGTGCTCATATAAAATGGATGAGCTGCCTACGTACCTCTGAGGGTTTTGAAAATTTTCAAAAATTCATTTTTACAAGCAAAAAGATTTTTTAAAGGTACAGACCCCACGTAGTTCTTAGTAGAGATAAATGAAGATTTTTATTTTCTGAATAAAATGGAGATGAGATGAGTCGTAGTGCGCCGAGATTTTGGACTAGGGATAGAATTTCTTGAGACGGTCCAGGTTGACTGGATGCACCACTTCTTCTCCATCAAGGTCGATGAGCATAACAACGCCACCAGACAGGATCTTCTTCATAATGTAAGAGCCACTCCAATTGGGCTTGAATTTCCCTCTGGGGTCTCATATGGGTTCTACTATCTCTTTGAGGGTCAAGTCCCCTTCTCGGATACCGTGGTCCTTGACTCCATTATTGAATGATCGCGTTATATGGCGATGGTATCCTTGTATGTGATATAGAACCTTTAGTCTCCTTTCGTCCAATAGTGACAACTCGTTGAGACGGTTTTAGTGCTAGTCCTCCTCGCTGACCTTGTTTTCTAGCATTACGCGCAGTGAAGGGATTTCCATCTCTAGAGGCAGGGGTTCTTTTATGCTGTAGACTGAAGAGTAAGGGGTAGCCTCAGTAGAGGTTCGAACTGAAGTGTGATAGCCCCAGAGGGTGTTAGGGATCATGTCAGCCCAATATCGACAACTCTCGCTCATCTTGTGGATGATGGCTTTGAGGTTCTTATTGGCTGCTTTAATTACTCCATTGGTTTGAGGTTGGTATGGAGAGGATTTACGTATCTGAATCCCATACTCATCGACCACCTCTATAACTTCTGCCACGAAATGAAACCCATTGTCTAATACCAGCTTGTGCGGGACCCCGTATCAGTACATGATGATCCTTCGAATGAACTTGACCACTTTCTTGGCATTCAGCACTGTGTATGATTCATCTTCGACCCATTTGGTGAAGTTATCAATGGCAATCAGAATAAATTAATTTCCATTGAAGGCTTTGGGCGTAACCTTCCCTATGACGTCGATCATGTGGAGAAAGGTCGGGGAGAAGTCATATTGTATAATTCTCGTGAAGGTAAGTGTTGTAGGTTAGAAAACTGCTACCATTTTAGGCATCTTCGAACGTAGGCTATGCAATCCTGAACCATAGTAGTCCAATAGTAACCTTATTGGATGATTTTCTTAGCGAGCATATGGTCGTTTATATGGGGTCCACTTTCCCTGCTGTGGATTTTCTGCATCATCTCTACAATGTCAGCCCCTGCGATGCAGTGCAAATGGGTTCCATTCCATCAAAGTTTCTCTTGAACGGTGCTTTATCACAGATAATATACTGGGCAGCCAATCTGTGGAGGGTTGCTCGGTTTTTCTTGTCAGAATCTTAGGGGTACCTACCATACTTGAGGAGGCACCAAATATTATAGTACCAGCAGTCGACCATTTTAGGATTTTCCTCTGTAACGAGCCCAATATGGTAATAATGGGTTGGTTTATCTTGCTTTTAGACTAGGATGGAGGCCATTGTTATTCCTTCGAGAATCTCGATCATAGATGCTGAGGTAGCAAGGGCATCGCCTAGGTTATTCTTTGCTCGGGGCAAGTAGTGGATCATGATTTCTTGGAATTAGAAAGCTAGTTCTTCTAAGTGCGCATGGAAGGGTAAGTGTTTCTTGTCCTTGACTTTCCATCTTCTAAGTACTTAACCGATGATGAGGGTTTAATTCCCATAGACATCGAGGTATCTAACTCCTTTCTTGAGGGCAACTTTGAGGCCTACCGTGCATGCCTTATATTTAGTCATGTTATTGGTGTAAGGAAAATCCATCTTGATGGCAATGAGGGTGTAAGAGTCATCGGGTGTAATTAGGAGGATCCTAATTCCATACACTTTCTTGTTGGTAGAGCCATCGAAGGTCTTCTTGGGATATATAAAGGATATTCTCATCTGGAAATTTGAAAATCCATACATCAGCTTCTTCTATAGGGTAATCAGTAACGTAATCAGAGATGGCTCTTCCTTTTATGGCTTTCTGTGTGATATATACAATATCAAACTCGGCGAAAAGTATCAACCAATGAGCCATTCGATTGGACAAAGCAAGCTTTTTGAGAAAGTACTTGATAGGATCCATTCAGGATACAAGTTTGATGGGAAAGGCAATCATGTAGTACCATAGCTTTTGGGTGACCCAGACAAAGGAGACACGTTCTTTATCCTAGGCTGTGTAGTTAACTTCGTACCCGGGTAACTTACGACTGGCGTAGTTGATGTCTTTCTCTTTAAGAGTTTCTTTAAGGTATTGGGCTAGCAAAACCCCAGTTATGGTATTTGTTACTTTTAGGTAAAGGAGTAAGGAAGACCATGTTGTGGTGGCATGAGTATCGAAGATCGAGTTAGGTATTACTTTATTCATTTAAAGGTTTCTTGGCAAGCTTCATTCTAGACTTTGGTCGAATCCTTTCGGAGGAGTTTGAAGATGGGATCATAGATGGAAGTCAGCTGGCTAATGAATCAACTGATATACTATAATTTTCCAAGGAATTCTTGAATTTCTTTCTTTGTAAGGGGTGGAAATATTTCGGGTATGGATTTTAGCTTGGTAGGATCTTCTTCTATCCCTTTCTCACTAATCATGAATCCCAATAGTTTTCCTTCGGTAATGCTGAAGACAAATTTTTATGGGTAGAGTCGCATCTGATTTTGTCGCAACCGTTTGAAGAACTTTCGAAGAGAAGGAACATGACCTTCCCTAGTCTTAGAATTGATGATCATATCATCCACATAAACCTCAACTTCCTTATGTATCATATCGTGCAAAATGGTCGTGGCAGCCCTCTGGTAGGTAGACCTTGCATTTTAGAGACTAAATGGCATGATGGTATAGTAAAAGGTTCCCCAAGGGGTCATTAATGCAATTTTCTCTTAATAATACGAGTGCATCTTTATCTAATTATATCCAGTAAACCCATCAAAAAATGACGAGAGAGCGTGATTAGTCGTGTTATCCATGATCATATCGATATTAGATAGTGGGTAATCATCCTTTGAAGAGGCATTATTCAAGTTACGATAGTCAACACACATGCAAATCTTCCCTCCTGATTTCATCATAGGTACAATATTGTCTAGCCATGTGGGATATTCGATCACACGAATGAAACCCATGTTCAACTGTTTGACCACTTCTTCTTTAACTTTAAGCGACCATTCGATACGGAGCTTTCATAGTTTCTATTTGACTGGTTTGCATTATGGGAGAGTGGGAATCTCATGCTGAGCTATCTCAGGGTCGATATCGGGCATGTCATCGTAGGACCATGTGAAAACATCCACAAATTCCTTTAGTAATTGCTCGAGTTGTGCTCACTCATGCTTGTCAAGGGTAGCCCATATCATAATCTCGTACAGGTGTCTACTAGAATCGAGATTAATAACAACAGTTTCATCTTCATTAACTTGGTCACGATTATGTTATTGGCTATTAAGCTTATTTAGATCAGTCAAGAATTGTTCATTTACAAAATCATCATCATCAAGATTTTGATTAGAATCAAGACAATTAATGTAAGGCACAACAAGATACTCAAAATCTTCGTTATTTCATTAATAGGACAAATAACATTGAGAACCTCATTAAAGGAGAGGAACAACAAAAGAATGGGAAAAGGGATAAACATCAGGGTTAAGTTGAACATCAGCAGGTGGCACAGGTGCAGCATGCCAATTGAGGAGAGGTGCATCAGTAGCTTTGATCAGGCGGGATGGAACCAACGATGTGGATATAGTCCATGTAATTCTCAGAGATTCTAACTTAGTCGAATTTCTTGGTTAACATCTTGAGGTCCTCCTTGACCTTTTTCAATTCTTCCTCCTTCGAATCAATGGTCACGGGTAAGTTAGCCCCTGGTTGGGCAAGATTAGGCATAGGAAGCCGAGCTAGTGGTAGCCCATTAGCAGGATGAGCACGTGGAGTGTGCTGATATTCCTCAGAAATCTAAATAGGCTCGAATGCAAGTGGACCCATAGAGAGAGGGAAGAAGCCTCGGTTTCTTTGATAATAAGGACTCGATTTCATTGCATCTCATGAACCTCGATTTAAAGGTTGTCAATCTTGACAGTAAGTTGAGCTAGGACCATCAACAAATCCGATTACACATTCGGCACTTAGTAGCATTCTCTGTGGAAAGTGGATGAATTCCAGACTCAAAGGAAGTGAGGGGACTGGCGGAGCTTCGGTGTTGTTCAACTGAAGACCGAAGTCAATAGGGAGTCAGGCCAAGGGTATGCGATCGACCTGAGAAGGAGAAAAAATGGGATTTATTTTTGGAAAAGAGAAAGGGAAAACTGTTATTTTTATAAAAGGAAGGAATATGTTTTTGACATTTGGGAAAAGATGAAGGCAAACTGTTTTGGACACAGGGAAGGAAAAATATTTTTGGTACGAGAAAGGGGAAAATATTTTTGGTATTTTTTATAAAAGAGGGAAAAAAATTTGGGCACCTTTTGGAAAAAGAAAGAAGGAAAATACAAGAGACGGGTCTCATCATGATTAGTATCATGTTTATTAGTTTCTCACTTATTAAGTTTACATCAATGCAAAAATAAATGCCGAACGGGACCCGAGCCTGGAAAATTGGGTTTGAAAAATATGTAAAAACTATAGTTGGACTTGTTACTAGGGTCATGGGCAGTGTCTCATTTTAAAAATTGCTCGAAAGTTTGGGCGGCATGCTGACCCGACATTTCGACAGAGTTTCGGGGTAAAACTGGAAAACTAAATATGAGTGACCTAGGTTTGACACCTATATTCGTGTATGCAGTTTGTTGGGTTAATTGGAAGGTGTTCCCCTCTTTTATCATGACTTTCATGATATACGTCTTGTTTTTTAGGTCAATCAGCACGTGTGGATAATCCATTTGATATAGCTGAGTGTACGTGAATTGCTTCACTATATAACTCGTGGGGATAGTATGTGTGAGGGCGAATTCGATATACTCAACGCACGTGAACGAGTTCCCTGTGATATACCTCCTGTAATGACTTCGGTCAAGTGGTACGATGCGGGGGGAACCGTTCGATTACATCGAAGGTACTTGGCCAATGGAAGGTTAGAGTCATATCGCTTAGGCTAACCGCGACCTGCCGGACCAGCGCCCATCACGAAGTGACTCCCCAGTTGCGGGACAAAATTTAGTCAATAGCAATGCTCTTTGCTGATGTAGTGTGTAACATATATGATTCTAGATTAGTATCTTATGGAGAGAGTATCTTTATTTATGAGCATCGTGCCAAGCAGGGGGATAACGTAAAAGCAAGTAAATCCTTACTAAGCATGGATATGTGAGAGTGAGTGGTGTGTAATTATCTACATGTGAGTGTGTGGTATTAAACCTAAGCATGGAATAACTACAAGTGGTGTGTGATAAGTGTGAATGAGCATGGATATATACAAGTGTGATATGTGGAGGTGTGTGTTAGTAAAACCTAAGCATGGATTTCTACGTGGTGTGTCTAATATGGGGATATAAGTGATCATAGGTGCACGTGGTGTGAAGTGTACATAGAGAATTTCTATAAGTGCGTGAGTGAGTAGTGATACAAGTATGAGGTATATGTGTAAAAAATAATGGAGAAGAGAAAGGGTACATACAGGTAGGTGCATACGCACACAAAAAAACAAAACATGCAGATAAGGTCTAGCCATCTCATGAAAAATTCCCCAGCAGAGTCGCCACTGCGGCCATCCAGATCGAGATCGGGCACCCAGGGCGGGGATTCCGAAAGGTCTGGCGCCCACATTTTAGGAGCGCTTGGGTCATCATCGGTGTGGGGTTAATATAAAGAGATGGAATCGCCAGCCTATTTTGCACAAAACAGGCAAAAGAACATGTTGTCGCCTCTAGAGAGCGGCATCAAAGACAAACTAATGCATACGAAACCAATAGTTTGAAGGTTCGGGGGCTAACTTATGGATGGGAAGGTGTTAGGCACCCATCCCTCGCTTGCGGTCCCTCATGGGATAATGTTGTTGTTTTCATTTATTTCTCTGTGAAGTGTGTGTGCGTGTATATATAATGGAGATTGGGATCGTTCAACTCATACCATGAAAAAGGTAGAGTGAGGTAATCCATATGAATGTTTCAAAAATAATATATATATATATATATATATATATATATATATATATATATATATATATATATAATACGATTTGTGCGTTTATCGCGATATTGATCGTTATTATGAAACGACGATATGTGTTAGATGAAACACTAATAAGGATAATATGTATATTAATGCAAAAATGTAATGAAAATGAGGAATTTAGGGAAATTCGAGGATTTAGAGAAGTTTATAAATTCAAAAATTGTGAATATTGGAAAATTAGAAATTGAAAAAATGGAGTCGAGTCTCGAGTTTTAATCTGAAACGCCTATGTAGCCTATAAAGGCATCAATGTCGACGTAGTTCAAATGCAGCATGTGGGTGGGGTTTATCCCATAGATCCGAATGGGATTTTATTATATGTGTGTGTGTGTAGAAACATAAGTTTTAGTTTTGAAAAAGTGTAATGGATAATCCCGTTCGGAATTTATGGGCGTAACCTTCTTTTTGTTTGTTTTGATTTTTTTTATAGGAAATAAAGTATGCGAAATATACAAATAAAAATGTAGATATTAATGTATATGAACTAAAGTAGGAACTATATTATGAATCTAATTAAATTTATGCAAAAACGAGGAATTTAAAGAGAGGGAAATAATTTGACCTTCTTTGAAACTTGATGTTTGATCTTGGATGAACTCCCTTGAATGTGAGATGAATGTTTGATGAGAGAGAATGTAATTTACTAAATTGGGTATGAAAAGGATGGGATGTAAACTTGAATGGAACTTCACATGGAGGAACTTTGCTGATTTTGAGAGAATGTTACTGAAATCACTGATGCTGATGGATCTGAGGTGTTAGTGTCTTTGGTAGTGAGGTCACGCCCTCTTTTTATAGGGTCAGGGGGTTGCCGATCGGCACAGCCCTTATCCTACCTATCGGAAGGTGACCCTAGACACACTGCTGATAGACAATGATCTAGACCTGCCAATTGGTAGTCTCGTGCATATTTTCCTAAAATAATGGTTATAGAATGTAATCTGTTGATCCAAATCATGCATGGGGCATATCATTATAAAGATAATTCAGAGACCTTTAAGAGTCCTTTGGACCACTTTCGGGTCTGGGAGTTCACTTTGGGCTAAATATGGCTCGAAAGCACACATCGATCCTTTGGATAGGAGGTCGTCGGACAAAAATGGATCGTTCGTCCGTATGGTAAGTTAGAATCGTGCATGGGGTGGACCGTTGGAAAGATTAGGAGATGTACTTAGACATTCCAAATAGTGTTGCTTAGTTCGAAAAGTTGACATTTGTCAACCGGGCCCAGAAGCGCCCGGTGACCTCTTGGAGTAAAATGGATCGTTCGTCCGTACCGTAAGTCAGAATCGTACACGGGGTAGACCATTGGAAAGGGCATTCAGTGACCTTTGTAAATTGATTCAGTCTCATTAGAGTTGAAGAGTTGACTTAGGTCAAAACGGAGCACGGGAGCACTCGGTGGCCTCTGGATTAATTTTCGAGGGAAAATTAATCATTCGGCCAAACGATTGTGCCATTTCGTGCACGGGGTGAACCGTTGGAAAGGGGTTTTAGTGACCTTCAAAGATTCAAAGAACATTTGCTCTGACGGTAGAGTTGGTCGGAGTCAAACGGGGTCCAGGAGTGCCCGATGGCCTCTAGAGCGGTACTGGGAGTGCGAGCTAGGGTTTGTAGTGAAATGGGGAGGTGCTAGAGACCTAAGGACAAACTTAGGGGGCCTATAATGTGGTGTCGATAATTTCATGCTTAAAATGATACTCAATTGTTAGACTCCTACATTATTTATTTTTTGACCTAAACAATCTAGCTAAAGATTTTATAGGGTGTCACAGGTCGAGGCTGAGTATATCATCGCGGGGAGTTATTGCACTCAATTTATTTGGATTAAGCAAATTGTGAATGATTATGGGTTAGAATAAGGAAATATGGATTTGTATTGCGATAACATGTGTGCAATTGATATATCAAAAAACTCGATGAAGCACTCAAAGACAAAACATATTAAATTAAGACGTCACTCCATTAGGGTTTGGGTAGAACAAAAGGTCATTAATATGAGTTACGTCCCTACCTAAAAGCAATTGGTCGACATTTCGTAAAGCCTTTAGACTTCTCTAGGTATAATTACCTCAGGGGTTGTTTAGGTTTGGTTGAGATTGAGTGATTATTTTTTGTTGGCATGAAAGTCAATTATATTGAAAAGGTAAAATAATTTTTTTTTATTTTGTGGATTTTTTAATCAAATCTCATGTCAAACTTATTGCATACTCAATGTAATTGCATGAAAATTTATTTAGATTATTTTTTAGATTGTTGAATGTGTTTGTCATAATGAGCTTTTAGAAACCAATCATTATAAATGATAACACGCTTTTTCTGTTTGATAATTTGAAAGCTTGTTCACAACACGATACGAACTCCAATTTTTTTTATAAATATTGTAATTTATACAATGATTTGTGATTTTAAGATAAAAATCATTCTTGCACGAGTTTATTAAAATTTTCATGGTCTATTTGTGAGAAAGATAATTATATTTTTAATGGAGTTGAAAAAGGACCACTTTTAAGCAATGATAAGGGGGCTACCAGTGGTGTGTTCGCTTAATTTGAATTTGAGTATCACAAAGTATGTGACAACCAAAGTGTTTATGAAAATCAAGTACGTTGAAAAGGGCCGCAAACCAAGTGCTTAACTGGCATTCAAAATAAGATAGGGTAATACCTTCAAATTCAAATGAATAACTATTTTAGTTTGGAACACAAAATTTTTAATAATATTTTTTAAGGTGTTTGAAGTAGATGGATATGTTCTTAAAGTTAAACTCATGATCGTATTGCATTTTTGGTCATTAAGCATTCAAATTTGCCAATAAATGATTTATTCCTTACTATTGTTGTGTTAATGTGAATTGAATATTCTTACATTGCCTTACATATGTAGATTAAATTGATTTTACAATCTTAAATGACTTTACATATTTCGATCATGTGAAAATGTTAATTTACATAATTATTTAGTTTTTGAGATTTGATCTTGTCTTCTCCTTATAAAATATTATTTTTGGTTATGTTATCGATCCTTCTTTGATCATTAGTTTTGATCATGTTGTATTGCCTGAATGAAAGTTGAATTATATGGTTTTGAGCTTCTTAGTTAGTAGAGTTTAATGGAACCACTTTTGATATTGATATGTTGAACATTCTTAAGTTATTTAGGAAGTTTTGTGTCATTTTTCGCGCGCATGTGGTCGATTCCATGTTGTTCGCACGACTATACGATTTTAGTGTGTTATGTCACTAGCCAAATACATTCACACGGTTATGAATCCAAGTTATTTGCATGTCTACTATGTAATGGTGATTTTTGGTCTACTTTTAGGCATTATTTACTTCGATTTTATATGTTTATATTGTTTGTAACCGCTGAAATTCACCGTGTACCACATATTCTTTCTTGATATATCTTTATGTTCTTCCATGTATGCTATTATCTTACTTTATTTCTCTTGTTCGTGTCAAAAGGAGGAAGATATTTTTTAGATAGTGATTTTTTTTTATGCTTTCATGTATTGTTCGAGAGGGTTTGTGATATGCTATGCAATACCCCGTGTAATTAAACATTTAGGTTGATCAAGTCTAAATATATAATTATACAAAAAATTTTAAAACAATCAAATACCATTCTTAGCATGGACAGATCAAAGTAAACGATAACAGAAATAACAGAAGAGACATGAAGATCCTCAATATAAACCCATAATAGAATAGACATAATCATTAAAGAGATACAATAACGTCTCAATAATGATGTCTCAATACAATCCCAAATAATCTCTGAATAATCCAAGCCATCAAGTCTCAACATACAAACTAGAGTGTCTCCAGAGTCATCTAAGACTGAAAAGTAAAAATAATAGCTAATTAAATAGAAACCCACGATATCCCCGAAAATGATATCATAGGTAAGAGAGATGAATAACGATGTTTGCTGGAACAAGGAAGTTATATGAAAGGTCTAGCCCTAGCACCTGAGTTCCACATAAAGAAATGGGTCAAAACCCTCGTAAGTAACTTAGCTACGGAACTCAAAGCAGTCATATGAATAGATGATAAGGTTACAATTTTATAACTTAATGAGCGACCCAACCCATTAGTGTAGGCCCATAATATATTTGAATTATCCAATTCCTATAGTTAATTACTCATTCTCAATATTTAAACAACATGTAACCGGCATTCGCCCCTTCCTCTCGGCCATCTCATAAACATATGGTACGCAAATTTAAATAATCACGTAAACCTCAGTCACTCGTTACGGAACACAATCATATTAACGTCACCTGGTATTCGCATGGCTGGGAATTCATATAACACAATATCGAGGTGTTCCTTCTAGACGCCTACCAATCCATTTCCATTCTAGAAGTTCATTTACCAATGACATCGTAAACACATCTTAATTCACTATGAACAATAACTTAAAACCCAATTACCCCTCCCTCGGGTCTTAGTCCATTTCATAAGGAGCTAAGGAAATATTATCATTACGTCTAAAATTTCGTAAAGTAAAGCATTTAAGTAAGGGTGAATAAGTTTAATTTATGTTTTGAGTTGTCACAACTGCCCAACTCTAAACCCCCGTGCCTGGGATGTCTCACCAAAGTGAAATCCAAAATAAAGAACCCTCCCGATAAACTTATATTTAGACATGGTAATTATTATGACACATTTGATTATGGTTTATTATGAGAGGGTATAACGAGATCTAAAAGTCTATATATATTTTCAACCCAATCAATCCAACATTACTATCCAATAACCAAGTCATCAAAATAAAAATTATCTCGCACTCCTTCTATCATGTACATAATAAAACACATATCAATGATGACAGTATCTCGAGAAAAGATTATATATGCTCTTGCATAAGGGAAACATATAATTAAGTTATAAGTGTATTACATCATAAGAGCTCATAGTGTCGCAAGTCACTAAAATATGCATCCACATTGAATCTTATGACATAAATGTGCTTCTCACAGCAAATCCCATTAATATAGGTCATAAATATCATAAGTGATACTCTTAAGGCACAAGGTACAACCCTACTAAGCATGCATAAGTTTAGAATTTAATCACATTAAATTTTAGTCCATTCCATACACTAATTAAATCTCGATTCGTCGAACTCTACAATTTGGGTCCAAACGTAGATATCAATTTTCATGATTCAGGACCTACAATTAATTTCCACAAAAACACAATACGCTATAAATAACTTCGAGTACCTACAACTACTTAAATTCACATACTTTTATTTTTATTAGGAATATATAAATTCCTATAAGCTTCCATTAATTTTTTTAACATTCAAGAATTAGTTTAGGTGAATTTAACAACTACGCATATAAAATAAGGAGAGTAAAAAGTCATTTGCCTAAGAAACGCATTCCCAAATTTACCTCCATGTTGGTGAAGAAACCCCTCTAAAAATCCATTATGAATAACCTTGAAAGCCTTTTTTTTCTTAAATATGTAAAAATTGGGGTTTGGTATTGAATTTTATTCAAAGTGTGGGGAGAAGTCATAAATATTATGTAATGATTAAAAAAAATATATAGGAAAGTATATTTTTCAAAAGAATGTCACTCTCCTTACCCTCACTTAAAAACTGAGTTGTCCTTTATAACCACACAAAATTGCCCCTTATTTTTTTTTGTCCCAGTTTTAAGATTGTGTTGTTTGTCCCATTTTGAAGTCCTTATTTCTGTTTTCAACATTTTGGAGTTAAATTTATTTCTACAAATATCTAGTTATATAATTTAATTATCAATTTTTTTTTGTATAAACTTTAACTAAGATATTTTTTGTCTTACATTATATTCTATTTTTATATATATAGTCTTTATTGTTTAAATTATTAGTTTACATTTTTTTTTCAGGGATATATAAATCAAGGGAGTTAAACACTACTTTTGTCTAATTTCAAACCAATATATCCCTATAATAAAAAGGTTGAGTTTATAGTTGTTTTGTGCCATTTTAGCTAGCGATTTGGCTGGATGGTTTTGGCACCCAACGTCTGATGGCTTTGGTCTTCTCGAGACCTGCTTTGGCCTGTTAAGGACGCCTGGCTGTCTCCTTGCCTTTTTACCTATTTGCCCCTTATCCCCTATGAATATGGAAGATGTTATCCATGCTTTTTTTCGCTTCCATTTTTATTCCCAGCTGCCTTTGTGGAAGTTTGATGTTACCCTTCTTGTGTGGTTTATTATTTACAAACCATGCCAGTTTGAGGGTCCTTTATATAGTTTGCGATTGGGGCAGTTGATTTCTTTAAGGTTTGTGCTTGTTTAACTCAACCAACATATTTTCTCTCCTCACTTTCTCTCTCTACATTGTTATTCATTATATCCGAGAGTTGTATTAGAAAAGACCTTGAGATATTATAGTTTTGGTTAAAGTTTTTTTTAATCATTCGTGTTAAGTTAAGGTTGTGTGATAGACCTGCTTTTGATTTATGTTCTTTTGAGTTCACTTTTTCACTCCCTCTCACTGCTACGGTTTCATCTCTACGTTGTTGAAACAAATCAAAAGAATGTTTGGGGTTTCATAGTTTGGATGAAAATCATTATGGGTTATTGATTTGGTTTGGAGCTGGTGGTTTGAGATTGTGGCCGTCGTTTTTCTTTCGGATCCTTGTTTGACTAGAGTTCATTTTTTTCCTGTTTGGATCGCATCTGCCATAGCTCATTGTTGAGCTATTTTTGTGAGTCTCTCTCTCTCTCTCTCTATATATATATATATATATATATATATATATATATATATATATATATATATATATATATTGTTATTCTTGGATTGGTACTGTTTTGTTTTTCTTAGATCTGGTGGGTATGCGATGTGTTTAATCTTGTGAGTGTGCATGGGAGTGTGTTAACTCGTACCAACTCAGAAGTTGGACTTAACTGATCTTAAGGATTTATCTATTTTAAACTCGTGTGTGTGTGTGTATAACTCGCTGATTCAAACTCGAATTAACTCAGAGGTTAACTCACTTTGACGCAGTTGTGTAACTTGGTATGACTCAGTGTGGTTAACTAAAATCAGTGTGTGTTTATCACGTGTGGGTATTTTGGCCTGTAAGATAACTCGGGTGGGTATCCTGATTTTTTATGAACTGATTAAAGCATATTTATTTTATTTTAAAATCATATTAATTTAAGTGTGTGTTTTGGCTTGTGCAAAAACCTATTTAGGAGTGTGTGTTTGAATATGTACATGCCTTTCATTTAGTCACTGATTGGTATTTTTTCTTCTTAATTAAATTAGACTTAACCTGATGTGTGTTTAGTTCATTTTATTAAACATGAACTTTTTTTATTCTAATTAAAACAAATCTTTCAGTTAATTTTGTGTGTTGCACAATTTCACGGGGTCTCGGGTTTGAGTGTGTGGTTGTGCGTGTGTAGTCACTATTACCTAGGTGTTATTGGGTTGACTGATTTTCAGTCAAGTTGGGTTGTATTTACACTAGGCTGGTTGTACGGGTTGTATTTACTTAGTTTAAATCATTGTAAACTTGTGGACTGTAATTTGTAACTAGTAATTGGTAATATTGGACTTGAGTGTGTGAGTTGTCCTATGAATAGAAATACGGATTTTTCCACCACGGTAGTTTACTCGAGAATAAATACTGTGTCACTATCTACTTTTCCTCATCCCATTATGATTATATTTATTTGGGCAACATCATCACAAATCCATTTTTATTTGTATGCGTGCGTACAATGGTTTCAATCTAGTTTTTGAATTGAATTTAATAGAGTTAGAGTTTTATTTATTAACTAAAACATGTTGGGGTGTTTAGGTTATTTCAAGTGGTATTAGAGCTTCAAGACTCTCTTTTCAAAATTTTATTCCGCAAAGACCCTGAACTCTTTTATTTTTTAAAATATCCAACTTTTTATCATGGGTGACCATAATGGGTCTTCCGTACACGATGGTGACAACTTTGCTTACTGGAAAGTAAGAATGGTTGCGCACCTCCAACACTTGGGAGATGAGGTATGGGATACGGTTAAAACTAGTTTTTCTGCTCCTACTAAACCTAGTGAAGATGATGCTGAAATTTTTGTTGGAAAAACCCTTTCAGAATGGTCCAAAGAGGAAAAGCTTTGCTCATTGTCTAATAATAAAGGCAAAAATGTTATTTTCCAAGCGATGGGTGCAACTGAATTTAAAAGAATTTCAGCCTGCACTACATCTAAAGAGGCTTGGGATATTTTAATGACTACCCATGAAGAAGACTCTAAAGTTAAAAGGATCAAGTCCCAAATGCTAGTTAAACTTTATGATTCTCTCTACATGAAAGATAGTGAGAAATTTGATGATTTTTATTAAAAATTGGAAGATGTTGTAAATCAAGCACATGTTAATGGTGTCATTTATGCCGACTCTAAAATATGTGATAAAATCCTTAAGTCTTTTCCTAAGAGTATTGATTTAATTACTCACACTATATCTGATAATTTGGATAGTTATACTCCCCATCTCTTGTGTAGTAAACTTAAAACTTTTGAATATCAAAATACTTTGAGAGACGCGCAAAAAGGTAAAGCACCTACACACACAGAAACTCAAAATGTACTTAATTTTAGAACTAGTGAAAATAGTTTGGCTTTTGTATCCTCCCTGTCCAATTAGCTAAATCTGAAATCTGTTTAGATTCTTTGGATAATGAAATTTCTCTCTTGACTAAACATTATAAGAAATTTGTGAAGTTTAGGAATAAATTTGCATCAAAACAAGGCCAACTTAAAAAAAATATTTTAAAAAGAAAATCGTTTGAAAAATCTGGACCTAAAAAGGATTTGAGCCACATTCAGTGTCGTAAAGTGCAATGAATATGGTCACTATGCTGATAAGTTCTTTTTTGAATCTAAATAGGAACCTTCAAATAAAGCAAATTTGTCTAAAACATGGGATGATAGTTCCGAAAGTGATAATGATGAAATTTTTGATAACCTTATGGCGTTTACTTTCGCATGTACTATCTAATTTAGGACATCTTAGATAACTTATCTAGTCTATCTGATATTTTTAGTTTGTGTGAAGATAATTATGATTTAGACTTTGTAAATTTATGTTACATATTTCCTGCTCAAAATCACCCTACTGTCATAGCTTCCCTTTTTTACATTGGGAATATTTATGCTGATTTAGATGAATATGATCTTTTAGAGGTTTCTACAAATGTTGAATACTGTGTGTGTGATATTTCTGCAAATGACAAACTTGATAATAGCACACACTTAGATGAGATAAATGTTAGGTTATCAACTAAAATTGACGCTTTAATTAGTCAAATCAGACTTATGTCTGAAGAATCTTCTTTTCACATAGAAGAATTGGAAAATGATGTTGTTTTACTTGAAAAGAGAATTGCTATGCCAACTGATTTGAATCACTCTCTTATGATTAAAAACAAGGAAATTTTGTTTAAATATGATGAATCTCAAAATGAATTTAAGGCAGTTTTGAATAAATATGATGAAAGTAAAAAAAACTACAAGTTACCTCCAAAAAGTTAAAAAAAATGATTTGGAATACTGGTAATGCAGTCAAGACTATTACTAAGAATATTTGTTATGATCGAACCAACTCTTATTCTGATTTTGTTTCTACAAAAGGGCTTGGTTTTGAAGGAGAATAATTTGACGTAACTAATTTTGTTAGTTCAAAGGAACAATGTCCTCACTCAACTGAAATTAGGATGTCATATAATCATGTTAAAAAAGAGGGTTGTTCTACCTCCTCTAAACCTGTGTTTAATTGTAGTTTTTTCATAAAACTAGTCATTTAAAAAAAAATTGCTTTAAGAAATTAGGACAAAATCAACCTATTTTATGCAAATTTAGGCAAACTGCAATAAATAGAAAAATTAAAACTTCTAAGCCTATTTTTTCAATGTGGTTTCTGCTCTAAAAATGGTCATTTAGAACCATTTTGTTTCAAAAAGTCAAACTTAGCTAACTATAGACTAGCTCACAATCATGATGTCTCAAACAAACCTATTTATTAAAAAAATCCGTTGTGATTTTTGTCATAAAAATGGTCACTTTATTGAATTATGTTATAAAAGACTGCAAACTCAAAATAGACCAGCTCGGGTTTACGGTAAAGCTGAATTAGTTAAGAAGACTCATCTGTCCCACAAATAGCCTTTTCATATAAGAATTGATTTTTCTAAAACTAAGGTTGCTTGGGTGGAGAAATCTCATTCAAGTAACACATTGAGATGTAATGTTGTTTTATCTGCACTAAATGCTTGAAATAAAAACTCTCAATGGTACTTAGATTCAGGCTGCTTTACGTGTATGACGGGGGACGAATCCAAATTTACAACATTAAAAGCTTTTGTTGATGGTGTCGTCAATTTTGGTGATGAAAAGATGTCCCACATCATAGGCAAAGGGTCTATTATGGCTGATGGGCTCCCTAACTTAGAGGACGTTTTACTTGTTGAAGGATTAAAAGTAAATCTATTGAGTATTAGTCAATTTTGCGACACTGATCATGCTGTTAATTTTTCCAAATCTGGTTGTAAAATTTTAGACCCAAATGGGAATCTTATTTTGTGTGGTACTAGGACTTTAGACAATTGTTATGCCGTTGAACACGATCATGAATCTGAAAATTATTTATCTTCTAGGATGAGTGATTTATACCAATGGAATGAAATATTGGGACATTTAAACTATGATAGTTTGTCTAAATAGACTAGTTATAATCTTGTTCGTGGCGTACCCAAAATAACGAGAGTTAAAAATTCTATTTGTGGTCCGTGTCAAATTGGTAAAATTCATAAGGCACCTCATATGAAAGTGATTGATATTTTTACTACTCACCCTTTGGAATTATTGCATATGGACTTAATAGGTCCCCCTAGGACAATTAGTTTATGTGGTAATTCTTATATTCTTGATGATTTCACTGGATTTACTTGGATTGCTTTTATGAAAGAAAATCAGACACCTTTAATCATTTTTTGAAAATTTTGCTAAAAATTGAAAATGAGAAAGATACTCAAGTCACTCGTATTCGTAGTAATAGGGGTGGGAAATTTAAGGATACAGGTGTCATAGACTTTTGCATTGGGAATGGGTATCAACATGAATTTAGTGCTCCTAAGACACCTTAAAAATGGTATTGCAGAAAGAAAAAATCGAACCATTCAAGAAATGGCTCGTGTTTTGATTCATGCTAAGAATTTACCAAAATATTTTTGGGTTGAAGCTACTCAAACAACTTGTCATATAATTAATAGGGTTCATTTAAGGAAAAATTCTAAACAAACACCCTATGAATTATAGTATGGTAGACAACCAAATCTGAAATATTTGAGAGCATTTGGTAGTGAATTCTATATATGTAAGGATCATGAACACTTGTTAAAATTTTATACTAGTGGAGACAAGGTTGTTATTTTAGGATACTCCCAAAATAGTCGGACTTATAGAGTTTATCATTTGAAAACTAAATCTATTATGGAGTCCATTAATGTTGTGATAAATGATTGTGTTGCTCCTTTGGTAGAATATAGCCCAGAATCATTATCCGTTGAAAATATTTCGAAAAATAATTTATCAAAATAATCTACAGATAGTGACTTGGACTCACTTCCACCAGATGACCTTGATGTTCCAAATTGGGTTAGGACAAATCATCCTAAAAAGAACATTTTGGGTGATGTTAAAGAACCAATTAAAATTAAAGCACAAAATCAAAATGTCTTTATGTCTTCTTTTGTCTCTCTAATAGAACCTAAAAATATAAAAGATGCTCTTGTTGATGAATCTTGACTCCTTGCCATGCAAGAAGAATTAGGTCAATTTAAGATCCATGATGTGTGGTATTTAGTTCCTCATCCTTCCCATACTAATGTTATTGGAACTAAGTGGATATTTAAAAATAAATGTGATGAAATCAGTAATGTTTTGCGTAATAAAATTATACTAGTAGCCCAAGGGTACTCCCAAATTGATGGGATTGATGTTGATGAGGAATTTACCCCGGTTGCTGGAATAGAGTCTATTAGACTTTTGCTTGTCGTTTCGTGTCATTTAAAATTTAAATTATACCAAATGGGCACAAAATTTGTATTTTAAATGGGTTTTTAAATGAAGTGTATATTGAATAACCTAAAGGTTTCATTGATCACTTTCTTCCTGATTATGTGTTTAGTTTGAAGAAAGCTCTTCATGGGCTCAAATAAGCCCCCCGTGCTTGGTATGAGCGTCTTACTTCTTTTCTTTTAACCCACGGCTTTAATTGAGGGGGAGTAGACCTAACAATGTTTATTAAAAGAAACACAACCTATTTTATTTTTGCTCAAATATATGTTGATGACATTATTTTAGGCCTGCATCTCCTCAAGAGGCTGAAATTTTTGCTAACATATGAAATCTGAATTTCAAATGTCTATGATGGGTGAGTTGTAATTTTTCTTGGGTTTACAAGTTTCTCAAAAATAGGACTGCATTTTTATTTCCCAAACTAAATATGCTACTGAATTGGTTAAGCGTTTTAGGTTAACTAATGCAAAAACTGCTAGGAATCCTATGAGTTCCACTATTAGGCTATCTAAAGACTTATCGGGTAAAAAGGTTGAAGTCACACTTTATCGTATTATGATCGGTAGTGTGACAACCCTACTTTTTATATCTAATTCGGTTAGCTACGCCCAATTAAATTAAAGTGGAGCGTCAATATGTTGGCATTAGAAACAGAATTTAAAATAAATACAGTAAAGTAAACATGTACACTCCCATATGTGTAACCAAATCACATCATAGCAAGTATAGGATCCACAAGTAACATCAGTACTGAATATAAAATGCACAAACATACGGGCTCAAAGATAAACTAGGTAAAGAGTGTAATGTAAACCTCTCAACACTATCAAATCCCTAATAATGGGAAATCTCTGATACCAACTCTAAGGAAGAGTGATAAAACAGGATAAGGACCAACGTCCACTACTACAAGATCCTAAGAATAGATACGAGGTCATCCAGCTCCACGGTCTACTGTCCAACAGGGCGAGGACCTGTATAATACATATATATGGGAGAGTAGCAAGAAGCAAGATAGAAGAATGTCAAAGCAAGAAAACAAGCTATAAGATTATAAGATGTACTTATAATAAAAGCACACTAGTCATTACTCGTCTCCAGTAATTAAGTTGTTCAATTACCCAACCAATGCTCCTATGTCGTGACTACCTAACCCAAACTAAAGTAACGTGTAGTCTCATATCATATCATGATTAATCATTATTAATCGCATTTCAGTATTTAACGTATCAAAATATTTCCTTCAAGTATAATATCAAATGCATCGATTCGGGATATTATTTTAAGACACAAGCATAATATCTCGCACAACAAGTCATATCGGGTCACTGTCGATACCCGGGGGAACAAGTCGTAACACTACGCCTACACACGAATACTCCCCAATATTATGTGGCAAGGGCAATCGTACTAAGTCCGAAATCACATGGCGTTTCAAGGTCTTTCTATCCGACCCGCATTACAACCATGTGTCCGGTTCCGGTGGTTTATCTCCGACACGGCACTCGAGCGAAACCTAACCGGATCAATCACAAAAAAAATCGCATTCAACATGTGCCTACGTCGACCGGAGGACTAGTCTAGTGTATACTCGACAATATACATGTAAAACAATTTCACGCTTATGTATATATGCAATCGTGTCAAGTCTCTTACTCGAGTTATACAATAGTCATTATTTATAATATAACATAATTTACATCATTAATTTACTAATTCAACATCAAAACATTTCAAGGTTATATATCCTTAATAACCTTAAGTATGTGATCAAGTTAGGATATTAGGCACAACACCACAATTATCTTACTAATAACATGAAAAATATTATCACTCTTATTTTAACAACATGCTGCCCAGAATTTAAAATGCAAATTTCTAGTCTCTTCCGATTCGTTTTTGGAAAAACTTAAAACTACAAAGTTGTTCGAAACATGATTTTCTATAAGGTCACGAGAGAAGGTTTCCATATCCTGCATAAAACAGACCCGAAACTAATATATAATATTCTCCCCTGTTTTCGACAACTTTCTGCCCAGAATTTTAAAACGCCGATTTGAGGCTTTTCCGATCCGTTTTTGGAAAAACTTAAAACTACAAAGTTGTTTGGAACGTGATTTTCTACAAGGACACGTGCGCACGCTACCGTAGCCTGCTTAAAATAGACCCGAAACTAACATATACAGTTCGGACCTGTTCACGACAACTTTCTGCGCAGAATTTTAAAAGGCCAATTTGAGACTTTTCCGATCCGTTTTCGAAAAAACTTAAAACTACAAAGTTGTTCAGAATATGATTTTCTACCGGGAAATGCGGACGGAACATCCATTTTCGGAACCAAAACAACTCAAAAAAAATTTTAATATGACGATTTACTTAATTTCATAGATTTCTAAAATTCAAGAGGTTGTTCTACATCTCAATCCCTATAATGATGTTATTGCATTTGAATCTACATGGATGATGATCCTAATACATTGCATATCATTTTTAATATCAATTTCATATTAATTTAGGGATCCAAATACATGTTCATGTGAAATTTCATTATAGATACATAATATACACATATAGGTTATTAACTTGCCTTAGATTGTATGGAGAAGTTGAATCTTCTTGAAATCCTCTTAGCTTTCTTCTCTTCTTACTCTCTCTCTCTACCAAACCCTAGACCCCATTGTGAAATGATAAAATGAAGACTTCTTCTCTTCTTTTCTATTTATACCTAGGGTTAGTTTATTTACAAAAAAGCCATCGCCCCAAATTTAACTCTCTCGATTCTTTTATGTGTTAATTCGCTTCTAATATTTAAGTCGCACATTCGTATCTCAATGAATTCATTTTAACTTTTTATTTCCAATCATTTTGAATATATATACTGACATAGTTTCATTTCCAAACATTTCGAATATATACACTGGAATAGTGTCTTTTTTTTCAATTTTAATTCAATCAAAAATGCGGGGTATTACAGGTAGCCTTATTTATTTAAAGGTTAGCAGAGCCAATATAATTCATAGTGTGTGTGTATGTATGAGTGTATTCTAGATATCAATGTGAACCTAAAGAATCTCACATGTTTGCGGCTAAGCTCATACTAAAATATGTTAGTGGTACTTTAAGTTTTGGTATTGTGTACACGATTGACACAAATTCTAAAATAATTGGGTATACGGATGCAGATTGCGCTGGTTGTGCCGATGATAGTAAAACCACCTCCAGAGGTTGTTTTTACTTTGGACACAACATGGTCTCTTGGTCTTCTAAAAAGCAGAATTGTGTCTCTTTCCTCCGACGAAGACGAGTATATCGTTGTCGGTAGTTATTGTACTCAGATATTGTTGATCAAACAAATTCTTAATGACTATGGAATAATTGAACCCATTGCACTTATTTTATGTTATAATCAAAGTGCCATTAGTATCTCAAAGAATCATGTTTTTCATTCACGTACCAAATATATCAAAATGCGTGAACACTTTATTAGATAACTTATTGAGAAAAAGGAAATTTGTATTGAATATCTTAACACTAAAGACCAACTAGCTGATTTATATACTAAACCTTTGGATAACCATAGATTTGAAACTCTACGAATGTCTATTGGTATGTGTACGTTTCCTGCATAATTTGATTTTAGTTTCCTTCCTTTGCCCCTTTGAGACAAACAGGGGGAGAATTTGAGACTTGGTCATCTAGGTTTTTGTTGTTAGTTGAGTTATGTATTGTTTAGGACTCAAAATGTTACTGGCTGAGTTATATATGTCTAGGACTCAAAATGTTGTTAGTTAAGTTATATATTTGGTTTCAAAGTCTT
Organism: Sambucus nigra; assembly: GCA_949130495.1. Classification (NCBI taxonomy): domain Eukaryota; kingdom Viridiplantae; phylum Streptophyta; class Magnoliopsida; order Dipsacales; family Adoxaceae; genus Sambucus; species Sambucus nigra. Next base: position 232,027,999 of record OX422222.1, read on the forward strand.
ATTTGTCTCAAAATTAGCCAAAGGGGATGATTGAAATTGTCCCTTATTTTATTTTGTCCCAATTTTGAGATTGTGTTGTTTGTCCCATTTTGAAGTCCTTATTTATGTTTTCAACATTTTGGAGTTAAATTTATTTCTACAAATATCTAGTTATATAATTTAATTATCAAAGTTTTTTGGTATAAACTTTGACTAAGATAGGTTTTATCTTATGTTATTTTCTATTTTTTTATATATAGTCTTTATTGTTTAAATTATTGGTTTACATTTTTTTTTTCAATAATATATAAATCAAGGGAGTTAAACACTACTTTTGTTTAATTTCAAACCTTTATATCCCTATAACAAAAAGGTTGAGTTTATAGTTATTTTGTGTTATTTTATCTGGCGGTTTGGATGGATTGTTTTGGCGCCTAAGGTCTGATGGCTTTAGTCTTCTCGAGACATGCTTTGGTGTGCTAAGGACGCCTGGCTGTCTCCTTTGATTTTGACCTATTTTCCCCTTATCCCATTTGCATATTGACGTTGTTTTCCATGATTTTCTGGTCTTCCGTTTTTATCACCAGCAACCTTTATGGAAGTTCGATGTTACCCCTTCTTGTGCGGTTTATTATTTACAAACCATGCCAGTTTGAGGGTCCTCTACATAGTTTACGATTGAGGCAGTTGGTTTCTTTAGGGTTTGTGTTTATTTAACTCAACCAACATATTTTCTCTCCTCACTTTCTCTATCTACATTAGTATTCATTATATCTGAGAGTTGTGTTAAAAAAAACCTATCAGACCTTGAGAGAATATAGTTTTGGTTAAAAGAAAATTAATCATCCGTGTTAAGTTAAGGTCGTGTGATAGACCCGCTTTTGATTTATGTTCTTTTGAGCTTGCTTTTTCACTCCCTCTTACTGGTACGGTTTCATATCTACGTTGTTGAAACAAATCGAAAGAATGTTTGGGGTTTTATAGTCTCGACGAAAATCATTTTGGGTTACTGGTTCGGTTTAAAGATAGTGGTTGGAAATCGTGGCCTTGGGTTTTCTTTTGGATCCCTGTTTGACTAGAGTTCATTTTTTTTTGGTTGGATCGCATCTGCCATAGCTCATTATTGAGCTATTTTGTGAGTCTTCTTTCTCTTTTTTTTTCTCTGCATATGTATCCATATATACATCTATACATCTCTCTCTCTCTCTCTCTCTCTCTCTCTCTCTATCTCTCTATATATATATATATATATATATATATATGTGTGTGTGTGTGTGTGTGTGTGTGTGTGTGTGTGTGTGTGTGTGCGTGTGTATGTGTGTGTGTGTGTGTGTGTGTTGTTATTCTTGAATTTGTACTGTGTTTAATCGTATGGGTGTGCTTGGGAGTGTGTAAACTCGGACTAACTCAATTTAATCTTGGACTTAATTGATCTTAAGGATTTATCTGTTTTAAACTCGTGTGTGTGTATGTGTGTTTCACTCGCTGTTTCAAACTCAGATCAACTGAGAGGTTAGCTCACTTTAACTCAGTTGTATAACTCGTTGTAACTCAGTGTAGTAAACTGAAATCAGTGTGTGTTTATCACGTGTGGATATTTTGGTCAATAAGATAACTCATGTGGGTATCCTGATTTTTTATGAAGTGATTAAAAAATATTAATTTTATTTTAAAATCAGATTAATTTAAGTGTGTGTTTTGGCTTGTGCAAAAACCTGTTTAGGAGTGTGTGTTTGAATTTGTACATGCCTTTCATTTAGTCATTGATTGGTATTTTTTTCTTGTTAATTAAATTAGACTTAACCTGGTGTGTTTAGTCCATTTTATTATACTATAATTTTTTTTATTATAATTAAAATCAATCTTTCAATTAATTATGTGTGTTACACAACTTCACGGGGTCTCGGGTTTAAGTGTGTGGTTATTCATGTGTAATCACTATTACCTAGGTGTTATTGGATTGAGTTATTTTCAGTCAAATTAGGTTGTATTTGTACTAGGCTGGTTATACAGGTTGTATGTGCTTAGTTTAAATCATTGTAAACTTGTGGGCTGTAATTTGTAACTAGTAATTGGTAATAGTGGACTTGGGTGTGTGAGTTGTCCTGGGACTAGGAACATGGGGTTTTCCACCACGGTAACAAATACTGTGTCACTATCTACATTTCTTCATCCCATTCTGATTATATTTATTTGGGCAGCATCATCACAAATTCGTTTTTATTTGTGTGCGTGCGTACAAAGGTTTCAATCTAGTTTTTGAATTGAATTTGAAAGAGTTAGAGTTTTATTTATTAACTAAAACACGTTAGGGTGTTTAGGTTATTTAAAAAGAAAGCCTTCTGAAAATCCCTTCTAAATAAACTTGAAAACCTCTTTTTTTTTTAAATATATGTAACATTTGGGGTTTGGTTTTGAATTTTATTCAAAGTGTGGGGAGAAGTCATAAATATTATGTAATGATTAAAAAATATATATAGGAAAGTAGATTTTTCAAAAGAATGTCACACTCCTTACCCTCACTTATAAACCGAGTTGTCCTTTATAACCACACAAAAACTAAATTCAATTGTTCTCAAAAGTGGCATTGTTTGTTGACTAAAAACAATAAAAGATAAGCAACTTCCCCTTAGTTAAAAACAATGAAAATTATTTGGAAGATTAACAGTAGAGGTTTCAAAATAGTTAAAATCAATGTAGAGATTTGGAAGATAACAATAGGGGTTTCACAATACCACTCAGTCGCCACAACCATCCTTTCTTATCCCCTTAACTAATTTCTTTCTTTTTTATCTTATTAATTGAATTCCCAACTAACCCTGGATTTATGCGTCTACTAAGGACCAAAAGAATGGTGTTTTACTATTTCCAAAAAATAAAGACCTATGCTCATTTCCCTACCTAATGGTTCCCTGACTTTTTGTGCCAAACAGAAGGTAACCAGACACCTTGTTTATTTCATTCCTCAAGTGTCAGCTCAGCATACCTCATTATATCTTTGGATAAAAGAAAACCTACTTCCTATTGTTTCTTTTTACTATATATGGTAGTACCGCCGAAATCCATGACCCAAACCCACCACTGTTGTCCTATTAACCTACTATCCCCAATGATTTATTTTACCCTACTAGTAAGAAAGCCTCAGCCCATAATATTTAATGGGCGGACGATAATTAGTATTTTGATAGTTAACACCGACTCAAATAAGGACCCAAACCATTAAACTAATTAAGTCCACTAAAATAATTAATAATTAGGATGAGCACTAAGAATCTCCACTACTACCATTAGTTAATTAAACAAAATATATATATTATAAATTAATCTTAAATTAAATTTGTAAATTCATCGGCTTAATTACAAATTTTATAAAATTCATTATATTAATTTTATGTAACATAAGAATACATGGCCCACTTTCAATTTCTCGAAATTAGATCTGGTTATTTGCACCATTACTTTTAATTATTAATTAATTTACCTTAAAAAAATAACGGGGTAATATATGATATGATTTAGGGGAGTTCTACATTACTATATTATACTCTTATGCTATTTCATTCATATTGATTCTTTCGGAGAATTCTCGAGAAAGGGGAATTACTATTTGTGGATGCCATACTTACGTGAGTGTTTATTCTTTGTTCATGATTTGCAAGTATTAACATGGCATTGTAACTTAGTCTAAGACCCGACTTAGACTTTGGTTTTGTTGTCTGTCTATTGGATTTAATGTGCATTACGACATTCTTCTCTCATCATATGGCTAATGTGTAGTGAGTCTTGTTTGTCATAGTAAAGTATTTTGGGTTTTGGGAGGGTTTCCACATAATAACCAAATAGAGAGATTAAAAATGTATTTATCCTTTTATACAGTTTGGTTGGATTATTTTCACGTAAAAACATTTGAGCCGTGTATAGACAAGCTAAAATGACTAATTTCGTATAGATGCGATAGGTAAAGACAGTCATGTTCATTAGATATCGATGAATATTGAACCTTGAAGATATCGTGGTTTATCTACATAAAAGTCTTTTGTTGCGGATCAAGCGAAGTATTTCCTTTTATGGTTAACTTGTATGTTTATATTTGGCTATGCACACACATACACACACACGTGCGCGCGCATATTTTTGCTTTGAAAATCATCTTACAAAAATGGAAGAAGCAAATCTTGTATTCATGAGAAGCATGGTGCCTTTAACTAAATGTAAAGGCTTATGCTTGAAATGCTATATTTATGTCGTAATCCGTTCGCACGGATGTGTTTCACACCTGTGCACACGACTGCAAGGCTTTAGGATTGGAAATCATAATGTCTAAAAACGTATGCATGATTGAAATTTGTCCTCGTTCGCACGAATGTTACATTTTTAACCCGACTTCCTTTCTGCCTAAATCTGTGTGCACGGAGGTATTTTTTTCGTGTGCATGATGCAAGTTGTTTTTAGAAAAATCTTATAATATGAAAAATTTATCTCCAATCCATATTTACACTGAAATAACTCAGATATACTTTTGTGAGGAACATTTTAGTGATAATTGATTTCAAAATCGATTTAGCCAAAGATTCACACATGATTCAAATTAGAACTGCTTGGATTTAAAGGAAATCTAGTTGAATTATTTGAGCTATTTGATATGTAATACTCACACTTTTTTAAAGTTAGTTTTAAGGGTATTTTGGTAATATCACAAAGTTTACAATAATCGAATTTATGTACGTGTGTGTAACGATTTCAATTAAGTAAAATAAAGATTTACATGTGCAACCCGTGAGAATTTAAGGGACAAAATGTGAAATCCATAGAAAGTTGGAACTTATCAAAAGAATTGGAAAATTGGAATTTTGTATCTATCCAAAATGAATTCCGGATCGATCCGACATGCCTGAGTCAACAGGTTAAGTCATATCGTTGTGCTACCCATTTTAGGTAGTTTAGAGGGATGCATTGTGGAGCCAAAAAGGAGTTCAACTGATTTGGGTAGTCCTGTTACCAGGTTAAGTGGGAAGATCATTTCCATATATGTAAGTGGGTTTAGTTAATTGGTTTAAATGGGTTATAAGAGAAGGATGAAGTAAGAACTCATCTTCCATCACCATTCTTCGACAAAGATCTCAACCATATTTTCTCTCACTAAACCTTCATTATTAATCTTATTCCTACATATATATATCTCCCACGTTCTAACTTTACTTTATACCATACTCTCATATTCAATCATTAAAGGTTTAGTTGAAGTTATAGTGGGTATTAGTGGAGTTAGAAGAGGGTTCTTGAAGTGGGTTTTTCCACAATACTTGGAGCAATTTTATGGAGGTTAAAAGTGTATTTTTATGGAGTATTGGTGTTGGGTTTTCAAGGGAGACTTTCAAGGAAGCTAAGGGAAGCTTAGTAATCTCTTTGAAGCTAAATTTTGAGGTGGGGGTTGCTATCTCCATAGCCATTTCTACCATTGTTAGAGCTTCTTTGAGGTGGAGAAAATCTATCTTACTACATTTGCTATTATATTCAAGTTTAAAGCAAGATTATTACATATGTATATATGCAGGATTTAAGCATGCTACCATTATAATTGAATAAAATAGGATTTCATATGTTAATATGGGTTTAAAGAAAAGTTACAAACTTTTTTAATTTTCAAAATATAGATTGGACATTTTCATGAAATAAAAATGTTTGAAAGATTGTTATATGAGGTTAAACAAAGGGCTTTCAAGTAAGAAATGTGTTAGGTTTTATTTGAGGAAACTTAAGTACAAAAATACATGTTTTCGTATGAATATGTGGATAAAATTTGTATAAATGGATGGATGAAATGTGAAAGTTACTTGAATATGTGCTAAATGATTTATACATGAATTTATGGCACTAGCTATTTCATAAATTATTCTACACAAAAATGATGCTACGTTGGGTTAAGAATGGTTAAGAAATAGGGTTTAATGTCTTTAAAATGAAAGTTGATAAAAATGAGTACAAGTTGACATGATGAATATTGGAATTTGGGCACAAAAATGAGTAGAAACCAAAGTAACCGGTGAAATTAATAATTTTACAAAGTGGATTTTAATGCTGATAAATATAATATTTTCATTCGAAAAGTAGTGTGTATGTTGGCATTTTAACAAATTCGAATAATATGTTAAAAATAAAAAAATTCAAGTGCGTGTCTCCTAGTTAAAGTAAATTTTGGAGTTCAAAATAAGTTATTTTGCAAAGAAATAACACTTAGATGTTATTCTAAAATTTTGGTGTTATTTCGTGTCAATAAATCTTGGGTCAGATTTAAGAATTCTTAGACACAAAAACTATGATTTTATGTGTAAAAATATCATAAAGTCACTAGTTGTAATTTTAGGTCAACTAGTAACAAATAAAGATGATGTTTAAAGAGAAATTATTGTTTAAATAATTTCAAGATAATGTTAGACCAAATAATGTGACTTTAAATTGAAAGAAAATATAAAAATCTTGTTAAACATTTTAAGGGAACTTTGTTATACAAGGCTTAAAATGGACAATAAATTTATGAAAATTATCCTTAAACTTGGAGAATGAATAAAGTTTGTAAATATGTTGGTAATACATAAAAAATAAGTAATAATGACTAAACAACAAAACGTGTTCAAGTGTATAGCAAGGAATATAATGTACCTTGGGTAAATGGTTAAAGTAATGTTAAGGGGCTAAAAAGTACAGTTTTGATTAAACGATGGTTAGACCACGAGTAAATGAAATTGATGAAAAGTGGAAATAGTTTTCACAAAAAGGAGTACATGAAAATAATTAAGAAGGGTCCGGAGCCATGGGGTGAAGGAAAATATAGATGAAATCACAATTAACTCCAGGATAATAAAAGAATAATTTCAATTGGTACAAATTTCAAAAATATTAATTGAAAGTAAATGAATACGGATGTAATTCTAAGTAAAGGTTTAAGATGGACAATAAAAGGAATTTAATGTAAATTTAATGAAGTCCATATAAAATTTAATTACAAGTATGAGTAAATGATAAAGTGTGGATAAATAAATGGCCTATAGTGACACAACCCCAAACTAGACCGCAACGTGTCCTCAAAGGTGTACTCTAAGGATAATAAGGTTAAGATGTATGAATATTTACCTTAAGACACCGATTATGTTCGTGGAAATGATAGTTGGATAATTTAGCGATTTTCATGAATCAAAAATCATATTTTAAAAAGGTGATAAATAGTGTATTTTCTTAAATTAACTTTGTTAGGTTAATGACAATTAAAAAATATCATGCAAATGTTAATAAGACAGTTGTAAAGAGGTTAATGTAATTTAACCGGAACAAGTAAACATTTTGATATAAAATAAAGTTTTTCCACATATGGTTCTATATATTTCATGAACATATTTGTTATTGATATGTTATAACTGTAATACCCCGTATTTTTATGCTTTCTAAATTTGGAGATTTATTAAATTTAATGTGAGTTATTAATTTAATATAAATTTGGAAATTAATTATTTTTAATTACTAATGTGACGAGAGTTAGTAATCATTGGAAACTTGTTGAATATTACAAATGAGTAAAGTAATATAATATTGGTACTATTAAATGTCAAGAGTGAATAAAATGACAATTTTAGAAATTTGAGTCGGGACGTGCCCGTGTCGCGTCGGGACTAAATATTGATTAATGAAAGTGAATAAACTATAAGTCACCCGTATGGCCATTTTGAGCGCGCCAAAGTGTCCGAAAGGGTCGAGATAGTCAAAAATATGTACCCGGGTGTTTAGTTTAGGTTTCGGGGCGTTTTTAGGCCTATTTAGCACCCCGGGAGGGAGTTTTGGACATTTCGTAATTTTGGGTAATTAAACCCACGAAAATTATAAGGTTATATCAGATCCTTAGGGTTGCCTTCTAGGGTTAACACAACCAAAAGCAAGTGACGGCCATTGGAGAAGGAAGGAGAGAGCTTGCCAAGGAATTCTAGGCTGAAAACCCCTCCGTTTGCGCCGCCGTCGCCGCCAAACGAGAGATCACGTCGCAAGGATCGTAACCACACTGATTTCAGCACAAATCAGAGACCAAAAATTCCCAGGCAAGTATTTATCTTGCTTAATTTCGTTAATGCATCATTCATGTTAGTCTAGGGTTGATTAGGATGAGTTTCATAGAAGAAAACCCATGTTGGAGATAGAAAAATTGCATGTAGTAATGATATAAATGTTAATCTGGAAATCCCCTTCATATGTAGTGGTTGAACCACGAATTTATGATGGATTAGAAGTAGAAATTCTGGAAAAAGGTTGAATAGAACAAAGTTAAGGAAATTTCTAGGTTTCATGAGAATTATATAAGTTTTGGCCCTTTAATCCATGGATATTGATGAAAATTCACATGCTTTACGTAGAAGATTGCTAGTTTGGATTTACAATGTTTGTAATACAAATTTCTGGGAGTTTGGGTGTTAAAAATATGGATTTGGATGATGTTGGATGATAGAACCCGTAACTGGTTTTTCTGCAGATTCGCCATACCTGTTTGATCGATCGATCGAACTAGGAGTGTCGATCGATCGATCGAGCTCCTGACATCGATCGATCGACCCCTCCTGGCAGACTCATATTTCCCCTTTTAAATAGCTGAGTTTAATTTAAATGTGTAATAATCTTTGGACATCCTTATTAAAATATTTTAGGAGATAAAGAAGACGAGTAGGACTTATTAAAAATGTGAAACCTTTAACGTAAGACGAGACTTACACTTTACGGGGATGTTTACACATAAGGGACGATGGAATTATGTAATAAAGGGGGAGACCCATAATGTAGTTACGTTGGATAATAATTAAGTACCTACTGAAATTTCACTTTGGAAAGATATGAATACACGAGTGTTACGTAGTAAGTTGGAATAATCCCTCAAATTAAAGTAAGAAAAGAAACGTTATACGTGATAACTAAATGATGAGAAATAAGGATAAAAATCATAACTATGGGTTATGAGATGTACCTAAATTTGATGTGGTAATAGTAGTATATTTATATGACTGTGTTTATGCATATACTATATACGTGTGAAAACCATGCCCGCGCTACCTGCTATCCCTGAGGTTACCGCGCTAGGACAGTCTTATCTCGATGGGACCTTTATGGGAGATATTGACTCGTACCCTAGAAGATAGAGATCCTTTGGTACAGGCTAATCGGATCGATAGTCAGACGGCCTAAGAGACGTGGGGGCATGTGCTGACCTCTTAGAGACCGGGACTCTATGCTTCGCCTCAATGTTGTTTGTGTTTGTGTTAATACAGTTCGAGAGTGATTCTGAACTTGTATTTCCCTTAGTACGAGTGATACGGGGACTGGATAGCTGAGTATGCCCGCACCATAATTATTTTGTGGGGTGCTGTTGGAATATATATATTATATGGGTATTTAATATATATATTAAATTCTGAAATTTGTGAACTACCTCCGTGTTTATTGTAAGTAAGAGATGAATAATAATTTCAATTTGGAAATACGTGTTTTGAAAAGTATAATATGTTACTGGGAAACTTTATTAGGAAATAAAGTTAAAATGAGAGCTTTGTGATTAAATAAAATTTACTTCTTAAACAGTTGAATTGGTCAGTTTAAATCTTACGAGCAACCTAAGATAAAATAAGTTAAACCGTTGGGAAGGCTAGTGCGATAGGTGTGCACATTAGAAGAGAGGTGAGAATTTCTCAAGGGAGTGTCGTACTAATATGTTGTTGCATTGGCCAGTAAACATTTTAAATACTTGCTAAACAAATTTTAAATCTTTTTTACAATCGGGCTCTGACTCGTTTCCATTATCTTTTCTCTCTTGTATATATATATGTATATATTACAGGTTCCCAGCCACAGGGGCGTCTTGTATAGTATCCTTTGGAAGGAACGCGCTGCAGCTTAGGTGGGAGTTGCAGGCCTCTTGTTTAGACGACCTCATTTATTGATTCCACTCCTAACATCAATTTTATCCAGTTGGGCATGTGTCGCCCTATCCCATTATTCAGTTGCTTTATTGGACATTGTGATTCATTTATTTCCAGTATTTACACTTTGGATTTTATTACTGTCAGGATGTTTTCCTTTAAGTTTTAATGTTGGGATTTATTTGTTGAATGTTTAATTCTTTGGATTATATGTTACAGGATAATTGTCGTGTGATTCTTTAAATTGTGAATTATGTAAAATTTTAAATGTTGGTTTATAAAATAAAATTTGGAAAGTAATGTCTAAAATGGTTTTGACACTTAGCTTAATTATTTAGGGTGTTTAAATTGGAAAAGATTTTTACGACAGTGATGTTAAGAATGAACCAACTGTTCACCTTGATTTTAATTTAATAAAGGAGTGATCACCCGGTATTTAATTAGGCGGGGTGTCACAGGTGGTATCAGAGCATCAGGTTCTAGTGTCCTTAGGATCTATACGGCTTATTTCTCTTTCAGCTTAGCATTTTTGTTATAGAGCCCTATTTTAGGATTATTGTATTCTTGTTTTTACGATTACGTCTTCAGCTATTTGAGATTTGATAATAACTGTAGACTAATAAATGTCTTCATGTTTCAGATGCCTCCGAGACGTGCACCAAAGGATAGGCGTGCCCAAGCCGAGCAGTCAGCAGCTCCGGCTCAGGGAACGATGAATGCTAATGAGGTAGCCGCTATTTTTGCTCAGGCGGTGAATGCCGCGTTAGCGGTAGTACAGCAGGCTCCACCCCAGATTCAGGCAGTGGCGCCAGTACATGCACAGCTTCCATCAGCATAGGAGCAAGTTAGGGATGCCTTTCAGAAGGCGCATCCCCCTAAGTTCTCGGGTAGTTCAGATATCATCATCGTCAGCCAATGGAAGAAAGATATCCAGAGGCATCTGCGTATGTATGAGTGCACAGACGTGCAGAAACAGTTGTTGGCTTCATTTAAGCTAGTGGGGGCCGCTTTGCAGTGGTGGGAGTCCACCACCACCTTGTAGGAGAGGGATACTATCCCGATTCAGTCATTCTGGGAGCGATTTGACCGCAAGTATTTTCCACCCGCCGTGCAAACTGAGATGAGGCCAAAGTTACTGAACTTGAAGCAGGAGAATTCTACCGTTGCTGAGTATGAGGAGGAGTTCACAAGACTTCTCACTATAGTGCCATATGAGGCACCCACTGAGGGCAAAAAGATACTATTGTTTGTGGACGGGTTAGCTTGGAGGATCCGTCAGCACCTTATAGGGAATCTGTCTCTAAGTACCTTCACAGATGTACTCAATGTTGCTTTACTACACTGTCAGGATCACCGCTTACATCTGCAAGGAAGCAAGCGAGCAGGAGAGTCCGGACAGCAGGGCAGGACAGGGGGTAGTGGTGCTAGTGGAGCACCGACATCTTTGGGATAGACTCGTCAGCACGAGCAGAGTTCCCATCAGGGGGACCCTGCTAAGCGGTTCCAATCGGGTGATTCCAGGCAGGGATTTGGAGGATTTAGGCACGGTAAGCAAGGCCAGCCTAATCAACAGGGCCAACAAGTCCAACACCGCCAGCAGCAGGGTCAGCAGCAGGGCCAACAGCGTTTTCATTAGGGCCAACAGAGCCAATGGCGGGGCGATAACGGTGAACATGGCCGTGGTCAGCAGGGTCAGAGGGGAGGTAATTTCAGAGGCCGATGTTTTGTGTGCGGCAAGAATGGCCATAAGCGCCAGGATTGTTCAGAGGGTGATAGGGCCCCACAGCAGCAGGGTGCCCGTAATGAGCCACAGAGGCCACTTTTTCAAGCCGCCCTCTCAGCACCAGCTCAGGTACCAGCCCTACCAGCCGCTTCGGTGCAGCAGGGGAAGTTATAGTACGGACGTGTCTATAACGTCCACCAGGCAGAAGCTCCGCAGGCACCACCCGCGATTGAGGGTATGTTTCCTATCCATGGTACTATAGGTCGGGTTTTATTTGATACTGGGGCGACGCACTGTTTTATAGCTACCCATTTTGCGAAGGCCTTAGCGTTATTAGCCACAGCAAAGAGCACTGTGACGTGTGTAGACTTACCACTGGGAAATGGATCGCTAATTTTCTTTATATGCCGGGGAGTGGGGGTAGAGATTGGTAGCTTGGTATTACCAACAGACATGTTAGTCGTAGATATGCATGAGCACGATGTTATTATCGGTATGGATTGGCTCGCAGCTTATAGAGCCATGATAGATTGTTTCGGTGGGAGTATTGTCTTTGCCATTCCTGGGCAAGAGATGTTTGTAGTGGCGATGCCTCGCCCAAAGGGAGGCTCGACCGCTCATTTGTATTACATAGAGGAGGATACCTCTAAGGAGGTTGTGATTGCCTTAGACTCGATCCCAGTTGTTCATGAGTATTCCGATGTATTTCAGGAGATACCAGGCCTACCCCCCAGTCGTGAGATAGACTTTGTCATAGATTTATTACCGGATACTCGACCTATAGCGCGCACTCCATACCGTATGGCTCCGACGGAGATACGAGAGTTACGAGATCAAATAGAGCAGCTGTTAGATCAGGGCTTCATTCGCAGGAGTACCTCACCTTGGGGCGCTCCAGTTTTATTTGTGAAAAAGAGAGATGGTTCACTGAGGCTATGTGTGGACTACCAGGAGCTGAACAAGGTCACAATACGGAAAAAGTATCCGTTGCCTCGAATCAATGATCTGTTCGATCAGCTGAGGGGAGCAACTTTCTTTTCAAAGATAGACCTGAGGTCAGGGTACCATCAGTTACGTATTAGGGAGCAGGATGTTTCAAAGACTGCTTTCTTGACGAGATATGGGTCCTATGAGTTCAAAGTGATGCCATTTGGACTCACAAATGCTCCAGCCATATTCATGGACTTAATGAACCGAGTGTTCAGAGAGTTTTTGGATCAGTTTGTCATCGTCTTCATAGATGACATTCTGATATATTCTGATAGAGGAGGAGCATGCCGAGCACTTGAGGCAGGTTCTTCAGACTCTACGAGAGCATCAGTTGTATGCTAAGTATGAGAAATGCGGGTTTTGGTTACGTGGAGTGCAGTTTTTGGGACATATTGTTTCGAAACAAGGGATAGAATTTGACCCGAGTAAAGTGTCAGCGGTGAAGGAGTGGGTACAGCCCACGACACCGACGGAAGTACGTAGTTTCTTGGGATTAGCAGGATATTACAGGAGATTCATTCGGGGGTTCTCCAAAATAGCGGGTCCATTGACAAACCTGACTCGCAAGGGGGTACCATATGTTTGGGACGATGCTTGTCAATTGGCCTTCGACGAGCTGAAAGACAAGCTTACTTCAGCACCGGTCCTTGCCTTACCAAAGCCGGGAGTGGAGTACCTGGTTTACACCAATGCCTCCTTACGGGGACTTGGGGGAGTACTTCAGCAGGAGGATAAGGCTATAGCTTTTGCCTCCCGCAAGCTTAAGCCGCATAAGAAGAATCACCCCACCCACGACCTAGAGTTAGCAGCGATCGTTTTCGCATTGAGGATATGGAGGCACTACTTATTGGGGGAGAAATTTCACTTATTCACAGACCACAAGTCACTGCAGTACCTGTTCACTCAGCGAGAGCTGAATATGCGTCAGTGCAGGTGGTTAGAATTTGTGAAGGACTATCAGTTCGACATACAGTACCATCCGGGGAAGGCCAACGTAGTTACTGATGCGTTGAGCAGTAGACCGGTAGACGATGTAGCAGACGTCTGGAAAGCAAAGTGTAAAGAGTTGGGTCACCAGGACGCAGTAGCCCGTTCTTTCATATCCATCATGACAGTGACACCCGAGATTGTTACGAGGGTTATACAGGCACAGACCGCATACCCTTTTTTCCAGGAGCAGATTGTACGACTTTTAGCTAAGGGTGCTGAGTCCTATTCTGTTATTTCTGATGGGGGTTTGAGGTTTAATGGGAGATTGGTGGTCCCAAAAGGAGCAGAATTACGTCATGCAGTGATGACCCAGTCTCAAGGGTCCCGATTTGCAGTACATCCTGGGGGAGATATATTGTACCAGGATATGAGGCGGCAATACTGGTGGAGTGGGATGAAAAAGGACATTGTTGAGTTCGTGTCCAAGTGTTCTACCTGCCAGCTGCTAAAGGTGGACCATCAGAGACCGTCAGGGTTGCTTCAGCCATTGGAAATACTCGCGTGGAAGTGGGAGAGTATTTCCATGGATTTTATTACAGGGTTGCCTACATCACAGCGGGGCCACGACTCCATCTGGGTGATTGTGGACCATTTGACCAAAGTGGCTCATTTTCTGTCGGTGCGAACAGACTATACCACGGGTCAGTATGCTCAGCTGTTCATTGTTGAGATTGTCAGATTGCATGGGGTGCCCCTGAATATTGTGCCAGATAGAGATAAGATTTTCGTGTCGCGTCTCTGGGAGAGCTTTCAGGAAGCTATGGGTACAGAGTTGAGGCTGAGTTCAGTTTATCACCCATAGATAGATGGACAAACAGAGCGTACAAATCAGATGTTGGAGGATATGCTACACATGTGTGTCCTTGATTTTGGAGGAGGTTGGGAGCCACATCTTCCACTGGTGGAGTTCGCTTATAATAATTCTTATCAGTTCACGATTGGCATGGCTTCATTTGAGTCTTTGTATGGCGGGCCTTGTCGTTCCCCAACTTGTTGGCTAGAGGTGGGGGATAACAAGTTGCTCGGACCAGAGGTGATTCAGGAAACCTCCGCTAGGATGGAGATGATCAGGAGTCGCATTCGAGTAGCCCAGGACAGGCAGAAAAGCTACGTCGATGTGAAATGGTTCTTTCGAGAGTTTAATGTGGGGGACCAAGTATTACTACGTGTATCTCCTATGAAAGGAGTGATGAGGTTCAGAAAGAAAGGGAAATTGGCCCCGAGTTACGTGGGACCATTTCCCATTATCGAGAGGATTGGGCCGGTAGCATACAGATTGGGACTGCCAGAGCATTTACATCGCATTCACGATGTATTCCACATTTTGTCAATGAGACGATACCTTCGGGATGACATGGCTCACACCCACATCGCGATAGAAGAGATAGACTTACATCCATACAACTCTTACGAGGAGAGACCAGTGGCAATCCTAGACCATAGCAAGAGAAGATTGAGGTCAAAGGTAGTTCCACTCGTACGTGTCCAGTGGGAGCATCATAATATGGAGGAATCCACCTGGGAGCACGAGGCAGATATGCGCGAGAGATACCCAGATTTATTCTTACCAGGTATGCCTTATTTCTCGAATTTCGGGACGAAATTCTGTTATTGGGGGGAAGTATGTAATACCCCGTATTTTTATGCTTTCTAAATTTGGGGATTTATTAAATTTAATGTGAGTTATTAATTTAATATAAATCCTGAAATTAATTATTTTTAATTACTAATGTGATGAGAGTTAGCAATCATTGGAAACTTATTGAATATTACTAATGAGTAAAGTAATATAATATTGGTACTATTAAATGTCACGAGTGAATAAAATGATAATTTTGGAAATTTGAGTCGGGACGCGCCCGTGTCGCGTCGGGATAAAATATAGATTAATAAAAGTGAATAAATTATAAGTCACCCGTATAGTCACTTCGAGTGCGCCAAAGTGTCCGGAAGGGTCGAGATAGTCAAAAATATGTACTCGGGGGTTTAGTTTGGGTCTCGGGGCGTTTTTAGGCCTATTTAGCACCCCGGGAGGGAGTTTTGGACATTTCGTAATTTTGGGTAATTAAACCCACGAAAATTACAAGGTTATATCAGATGCTTAGGGTTGCCTTCTAGGGTTGACACAACCAAAATCAAGTGATGGCCATTGGAGAAGGAAGGAGAGAGCTTGCCAAGGAATTCTAGGCCGAAAACCCCTCCGTTTGCGCCGCCGTCGCCGCCAAACGAGAGATCACGTCGCAAGGATCGTAACCACACTAATTTCAGCACAAATCAGAGACCAAAAATTCCCAGGCAAGTATTTATCTTGCTTAATTTTGTTAATGCATCATTCATGTTAGTCTAGGGTTGATTATGATGAGTTTCATAGAAGAAAACCCGTGTTGGAGATAGGAAAATTGCATGTAGTAATGATATAAATGTTAATCTGGAAATCCCCGTCATATATAGAGGTTGAACCACGGATTTATGATGGATTAGAAGTAAAAATTCTGGAAAAAGGTTGAATAGAACAAAGTTAAGGAAATTTCTAGGTTTCATGAGAATTATATAAGTTTTGGCCCTTTAATCCATGGATATTGATGAAAATTCACATGCTTTACGTAGTAGATTGCCAGTTTGGATTTACAATGTTTGTAGCACAAATTTCTGGGAGTTTGGGTGTTAAAAATATGGATTTGGATGATGTTGGATGATAGAACCCGTAACTGGTTTTTCTGCAGATTCGCCATACCTGTTTGATCGATCGATCGAACTAGGAGTGTCGATCGATCGATCGAGCTCCTGACATCGATCGATCGACCCCTTCTGGCAGACTCATATTTCCCCTTTTAAATAGCTGAGTTTAATTTAAATGAGTAATAATCTTTGGACATCCTTATTAAAATATTTTGGGAGATAAAGAAGACGAGTAGGACTTATTAAAAATGTGAAACCTTTAATGTAAAACGAGACTTACACTTTACGGGGATGTTTACACATAAGGGACGATGGAATTATGTAATAAAGGGGGAGACACATAATGTAGTTACGTTGGATAATAATTAGGTACCTACTGAAATTTCACTTTGGAAAGATATGAATACACGAGTGTTACGTAGTAAGTTGGAATAATCCCTCAAATTAAAGTAAGAAAAGAAACGTTATACGTGATAACTAAATGATGAGAAATAAGGATAAATATCATAACTATGGGTTATGAGATGTACCTAAATTTGATGTGGTAATAGTAGTATATTTATATGACTGTGTTTATGCATATACTATATACTTGTGAAAACCATGCCCGCACTACTTGCTATCCCTGAGGTTACCGCGCTGGGACAGTTGTATCTCGATGGGACCTTTATGGGAGATATTGACTCGTACCCTAGAAGATAGAGATCCTTTGGTACAGGCTAATCGGATCGATAGTCAGACAGCCTAAGAGACGTGGGGGCATGTGATGACCTCTTAGAGACCGGGACTCTATGCTTCGCCTTAATGTTGTTTGTGTTAATACAGTTCGAGAGTGATTCCGAACTTGTATTTCCCTTAGTACGAGTGATACGGGGACTGGATAGCTGAGTATGCCCGCACCATAATTATTATGTGGGGTGCTGTTGGAATATATATATTATATGGGTATTTAATATATATATTAAATTCTGAAATTTGTGAACTACCTCCGTGTTTATTGTAAGTAAGAGATGAATAATGATTTCAATTTGGAAATACGTGTTTTGAAAAGTATAATATGTTACTGGGAAACTTTATTAGCAAATAAAGTTAAAGTGAGAGCTTTGTGATTAAATAAAATTTACTTCTTAAACAGTTGAATTGGTCAGTTTAAATCTTACGAGCAACCTAAGATAAAATAAGTTAAACCGTTGGGAAGGCTAGTGCGATAGGTGTGCACATTAGAAGAGATGTGAGAATTTTTCAAGGGAGTGCCGCACTAATATGTTGTTGCATTGGCCAGTAAATATTTTAAATACTTGCTAAACAAATTTTAAATCGTTTTTACAATCGGGCTCTGACCCGTTTCAATTTTCTTTTCTCTCTTGTATATATATGTATATATTACAGGTGCACAGCCACAGGGGCGTCTTGCATAGGATCCTTTGGAAGGAACGCGCTGCAGCTTAGGTGGGAGTTGCAGGCCTCTTGTTTAGACGACCTCATTTCTTGATTCCACTCCTAACATCTATTTTATCCAGTTAGGCATGTGTCGCCCTATCCCATTATTCAGTTGTTTGATTGGACATTGTGATTCATTTATTTCCAGTATTTACACTTTGGATTTTATTACTGTCAGGATATTTTCCTTTAAGTTTTAATGTTGGGATTTATTTGTTGAATGTTTAATTCTTTGGATTATATGTTACAGGATAATTGTCGTGTGATTCTTTAAATTGTGAACTATGTAAAGTTTTAAATGATGGTTTATAAAATAAAATTTGGAAAGTAATGTCTAAAATGGTTTTGACACTTAGCTTAATTATTTAGGGTGTTTAAATTGGAAAAGAATTTTACGACAGTGATGCTAAGAATGAACCAACTGTTCACCTTGATTTTAATTTAATAAAGGAGTGATCGCCCGGTATTTAATTAGGCGGGGTGTCACAATAACATTTGTTCTTTTTGTCATTCGTTTCTATATTACATTTTGTTGAGAACCCCAATGAGTATTGGCTCACACCCTTAATTTGTTATGGTGAGATAAATGTGATTCCATATTTGAGAGAATTTTACAAGTAAGTGTTACTTACCCTATTACGTTCGTAGCTCTTATTACCTTATACCTGAAGGCACTTTAATGCGTTTTGCAATTGCTATATTGTGATATATTGCTAGAAACAGAATTGCATGCTAAAATTTGAAATTTTTATAAATAAAAAGGACTAGAAACATTATCTAAGATTGTTTCACATCACTTTACACTAACGCTACATGATTGGTTCATGTTGACACAACATCAATTAAAGACCCCCACTATCCCAACCCCGACAGCACCACCACCGATAGAAGAGCCTCTATCGACCTAAACAACTTGCCACCCATTTCACTACCACAAGACACTCACCTCTACCTCCACCACCATCACAACACCAAATCATACCCCAATACACCTATAACTAGTAACATCACTGAGTCTCCAATGTCTCACATCTTATTCACATCACATATACACACCCGTACCACTAATAAATCTACTCAACTCAACTCAACAAAGTCTTTTCCCAATTATTTGGGGTCGACTACATGAATCCCATTTTTTTATTTGATTTGGTCCAGCACAATATCTTTGGTTAAACTATGTGATATCATGTCCTTTTTTATAATATCCCACGAAGTCAATTTAGGCTTACCTCTACCCCTTATGTTATCATCAATACTAATTAATTCACTCTTCCTTACGGGAACATCCACTGGTCTCGCTTGACGTGTCCAAACCATCTAATTCGATTTTCTCTCAATTTATCTTCTATAGGAGCTACTTTTACCGTTTCACGAATTTGTTCATTTCTAATTTTATCCTTTCGAGTTTTACCACAAATCCATCTCAGCATTCGCATCTCCGCCACACTTATTTTCTGCACACTTCGTTTCTCGGTTGCCCAACACTCTGTCCCCTATAACATAGATGGTCTACGGCCGTCCTATAAAATTTCTCCTTTAGTTTTAAAGGTATACGCCTATCATACAATACGCCGGTAACACTTCTCCACATGACCTAACCTGCTACAATCCTATGAGTAACATCATCACTAATATCTCAATCTTTTTGGATAATCGATCCTAAATAACGAAAATGATTATTTTTAATTTTATCACATCTCCACCAAAGAGTGATTAACTTAGTCAAATAGATTGATTGACTTATTAAGAAGGAGAATGGAGGCCACTCGAGTTAATTACCTCTAAGACCCTTCACAAAGGTGGCTCGAAGGGCCCACCTCGAAAATTATCCACAAAGGTTGATCGAAGAACCTACCTCGAAGATTCCCCAACGAACCTACTTCGAATGATCCAACTTGTAGACCAAAGTCACCTGGATGACAATGAAAACACCTAAGGGTGCTAGAAAAGACCAAAAGGTACTCGCTAATGCGAATTAGGTTATTTTAAAAACTTTTTTAGCTCTTTGATATAAAATCTACTAAGTTTATAAATTAAAATACACTCATGTACACTAGTAAGTAAAAGTGATGATACTAGATATAAAAATAATTTCCTTTAAGAATGAGATGAGAAAAAGTGGAAGGTGACACAATATTTATTCTCGAGGAACCCAATACGATGATAAATTCCTTGTCCCTAATCCCAGGACAACTCACGCACCCAAGTCCACTATTACCAATTACAAGTTACAGGTTATAATCCCCAAGTACACAATGAATTAAACTAAGCAAATACACACTCGTATAACCAGCTTAGTCTAAAACAATTCAACTTGACTGAAAATCATCCAACCCAATAATACCCAGGTAATAGTGACTATCACTCACTCACAACTACACACTCAACACTAATACCAATGTTTAAATAAAGATTTACTGGTGTAAATGAAATAGTTTGGCCAATACAAAACCAATATATCCAGGCAAAAACCAAAACACCCCACAATACTGAATCTTACTAAACAACCAAGGTAGTGTAAGCATGAGACACACACAACTACACACTCAAACCCGAGCCCCCCGTGTAAATGTGCAAAACAAATTAAACAATAAAGTTTATTTTAATCAAAATAACAAAATAATCTTGTTTAGAAAAAGAGACTAAGCACACACCCGGTTAAGTCTATTTTAATTAACAAGAAAAATTACCAATCAGTGACTAAGTGAAAAATAAGACAATATTGAATTAATCGATACTAAAAGAATGAATAAATACTAAGGCTCACGACACATGAAAGGTCTTCCTTAATAATTAATATTCAAGTAAAGATTAATCCTAAAACAATTAAGTTGGCGCAAAGGACCACAAATAAAATAGGAAATAAATTTCCAACAATTGTGTCGCGCAACTAAAATAAAAAATTAACTTAACACCAAATAGAATATGAATTAATTTAAACCGGCGTTATGTTAAATTATTAAGTCTGAGTAAAATGAGTAAAAGATAAATGTGTAGCACTTAACTCATACAAATTAGGACTTAATTAAAGTCAACGCAAGATAGTTACAAATATTTTAGTTAAGTCCAAATAGCAAAAATTTATATCAAAAAAAATTAATCACAAAGAATAAATTCTAATTTTAGTTCAAACCAATACTATAACAAGGTTTGGATCAAAAACTCATACACACACGAACACCACCTAAGTATAAAAGAATACTGATAACAAGAGAAACTTACTCTTAGTGTGCACTCGTATAGTGTCGTTGTTGCAAATTCTTCCTAATCAACAATTTCGTTCAATTACCTACAAAAATATAACAAAATTAGTGTAAAGGCAAATAAGGGTATCTATCCAACTTAATGGAATGAAACACAAGAAAAATTATGTAATCCAATTAACTAGCTATTTTTTTTTGCTTTGTTTTCTACTTTTTTTTAATTTTTTTTTAGTGGTGAATGAAACTAAGTAACTAGGTAAAAAAAATCTAAGGTAATCTAAGTAGTAAGATGTTGAGAAATAAAACAAGTGATGTAATTAATATGAAAAAGAAACAAGGAATGAAATCCACCCCCACTTCACACAACTAACACTAACTTGACATATTCCAATTTTAGTTAAGTTCCAACATATTTATTTAATTTAAAAGTTGATTCTCATCAAACTGATGAATTACTATAAACATGATTTTAGAAAAGTAATTTTGACTCCTAGATACTCTTAACCAAAAAGAATTAAAATCAATTAGATGAACTACCCGCTACGGAAAATTACACCAAACTAATTTTAATTCAACAATATGAAACAAGAGTATAAGAATGCTATATTATAATTTCAATAATAAGATTAGTCTATCTCTAGTTTGAATCTTAAAATTAAAATTATAAAAATATCATTTCATCCTTTCTCAAGGATTTATTTATCATTTCTCAATGCATAAATAATTGTACGAATCAAAGTCACTAATCAAAGGAAGTTAAATAGAAATAAATTAGCAGACTGGATAAGTTGGATCCATGGGGGCTTCATTTCATCCCTTGAAATGAGAGCTTAGCCATCCATAATGGGATTCCAAGACATAGAATAAATAAATGAGTGCATAAGAATGTGAGAGAAAAAGGATTCAACCAATCAATATATAACACAAAAATCTCTTTTTGATGCTACAATATATATATATATATATATATGTTCACACTTTTCTCTCACTAAACCACCAAATTTTCTTTCTACAAATTTCTAGCACTCTATTTTCAGCTTGCTTTTTCCTCCCTAGTCTTCAACAGTCACCCCTAATAAATGAGAGTGTCTTTCTTTTGTAATTGGCACAAATGAAACAAGGGGTCAAATCGGAATATACACTTGAGGGTAGATTTGGAAAAAAGAAAAAGTCTAAGATGTGACTTTTTATTTTGAGAATGGTCTTGAAGCTTGTGGTTTGCATGTGTTTTAGAGCTGGAATTGAGAAACGGAGGTTAAAAGTGGAGAAATGAGAGGACATGGTGATGGATTTGAAAATGGTTTTTTGGGTGTGTACAGCTGATGGGACAAGGTGGAGGTTTCGAAGTTGCAGGTTGGAGGGCCTGTGAGATGGTCTTGGACTGTTGGGTTTTTGTTTTTGCACTTTGGTTTTTGTTTTGGTCTTTGGTTGGCTTACCAGAAGATGAGATCGTGGGTCAGGAAAAAATGAAATGGTTTGAAGTGGACGAGATGGGTTCCGGGTTGAGTCCAGTTTGGATGCAGGTGGGTGCGTTCGGAGGTGGTTTTGGGTTGCCACGGAGCAGGGCGTTGTCGCCGGAGGTTTGTTGTCAGGTAAGTCGCCGGTGAGAGGTCCGAATAAGGGGAGTTACGGGCTAAGGGATAAAAGACCTACTGTTGGTTCGGGATTCGATGCAGGCGAAGGGTTGTCGGGTGTGGCTGGAAGTGGATCGAGGAGAGAAAGAGAGAGGTCGGATTGGGTTATTGGGTCGCTGGAGAGGGAGTCGCGCCGGGGCTGATGGCAGGCGGGTCTCGAGTTAAGTCGTGGTTAGTGGTGATGTAAGCTAAGGTGGGTGAAGTGTTTAAGGTTTTTGGTTATGGTGGTTTTGGTGAGAGGAGAGAGAAAGAGGTGGGTGATGGGGAAGAAAAAGTTAGGGGTGATAAGGTGTGGTAGGGTGTATGTGAATGTGTGTGAGTTTAGGGTGTGTGTGTGTGTTTAATTTGTACACCTAATTAAAAATTAAAACTAACTAACTAAAATAAAACTAAAAATTAAAAATCTTTAAAAAAAATCATAATCTATATATAAAAAAAATAAAATAATAAAATAAAAGAAATAAAAATAAAATTAAACTAAAATTAATTCCTAAAAAAAACTAATCCAACTAAAATAAAATAAAGATTAAGATTAAACCTAATAAAAATAAAAAATCAAAATAAAATACACTAATAAAAAGAAAATAAAAAATAAAACCTAATTTTTTTATATAAATCTAAAATAAACTCTAAAAACAAAAACGATTCAAACTAAAAATCTAAAAAAAATAAAAAGGCACAAACTAAACGCACACGGGATTCGGGGTAGGTTTAGGCTCGGGTAAGGTTACGGGAAAATTAGCTCCATTTTAATTACAAATTGCCTTGAAATAATCCTTTTGACACCGCAACCGCAATCAAGCCTGCATATTAAATATTTACGTATATAAGACCCAAATTGTCGAGAATTAGCAATTAAAATACATCTATTCGGGGTATAAAATGTACACTTTTGGGTGCTTATCAAATACAATAAAAGTATTCAACTTAGACAATAAAAAATGTATGAGTCAATTGATTCAATCCAAATCAAATGAGTACGAGATAAAGAGTGTAGCACTCGACTCAATAAATTAGGATGGGTTTAACTAAAAATAAAAAAAGATATAAAGATGTGATTTAAAGTCCACACACTAATTACACACAACTAAATAAAGTGAACGCATAAAAGTTCAACTTAAAGGATATAACTAGTCAGAAGCAAAGACCAAATTATCGTTAATCCCAAATAAATTAAAATAAAAGATATTTTAAAAAAATGTGTGACACAAAACAACTTTACCCAAATTGTTAGGTCTAGATAACAAGTGGGCACACACACACAATGAGCTGGGATTAAATAGATTTTAACACCAATAACCAAACTGGACTAAAAGTCCACAGAAGATATATCAAATCAACCTCAATAAAATAAACCACCACCAAATAAACAACCAATAATAGTTTTGTTTTAAACAAAAAAAAAACTAAATCGTAAACACGTGACTAAAAAAATTTCACAATTAACAAAATAATTCTAAAACAGATCTATAAATTATATATATATATATATATATATATATATATATATATATATATATATATATATATATATGTATATAAAGTGGTTAAAGAGAGTTACCAAAAAAATGAGAAAGGCTCCGCACCGGAAAGAACTGGACCACCGAAAATCCCCACCGGAAAAAATCTCCAACACAACGAGCAAATTCTTCCGTGTTCAAAACGAGAAGACCTCAAATCCCAAAGTAGTCATAGACAACGAACACCACCGGAAAACCAAACCCAGATCCGCCACCGCTCAAAACGGAATACTCCAAAGAAATAAAAATGAAAAATTGTTCGCACGACCCCAAAAAAACTCGACACCGAAAAGTAGTAGGCCCGAACCACCACAAACTTGAAATCGGACTCAAACCAGAGCAAGATCTAACTAAACATGAAATACTGAGTCTTCCAACACGAAAATGCCCAGCTCCAAAGAAATTTCAAACCAACACTCGCAAACAGATATATTCAGTTGTTTAAAGAGTATGGAAACAAAATGAACAACAATAAATCTCTCAAGAGGGTTGGAGAAAAAGAGAAAAAAATGAAAATTTATGTTGGCAGGTGAACAGAACTCAACCCCCGCTTGATATATATAGAGAGAGGTATAAAAACGAATGTAAAAACCCTAAGTCTGAACAATAACAAACCAAATATTATAACAGACCCAAAAAAAAATCAAGCCCTAAACGGGTACAAAAACTAACCCAAAAAAATAACTAAGGGCAAAACACGAAACTCTAAGTGCCACACTAGGAACGCAAAAGAGCTGTCAATTAATGTTATGACAAAATTATTAATTAAACAACTAATTTTGTTTAATCACAATATAATTTTGACACTTTTAAAATAAAAAAATATAACATATTTAAGAGAACTGGAAATGAATTAAAACTCATAAAAATTATTTAAGTCAAAAAATATATGTTAAAAGTATTTGAACAAAAATAGTTTATAAAAAATCAAAATAAGAAATTATGATTAAAGATATACAAAAAAATAGATTTTAAACAATAAAAAATGCAAGAGCATAAAACAAACGTTTACCTCAAAATTAAGCCAACACAAAGAGACTTAGATTTTCAGACAATAGTTTGTAATAAGAAATAGAATAATCTGTATCATTTACTTTATCTTATAAATATATGTTGAGGGAAGTTGATCGGTACCCACGGGGGACCATGCCTGATAGGGCATGGGAGAGCTAACATGTTCTATCGAGCAACCTCCTATTGGGAGCCTCGCATGGACGTGGTTTGGAGGATTAAGAGCAAGGCAATGTTAGGAATACAGTTACCAACCCTCATGTCACACTTGGGAAAAACTTCATTCGGCACATATGGTCACTTGAGCCACTATATCCGAGCCATCTCAGCTCTTACCTCCTCGAGGTACCTCAATCTTGCACCCATTTTCTAAGATAGCTCTTAACCAACAAACAGAAACCAGGTTACTCGATCTGCTTGTTAGCCGAGCAACCTTAGAACATATATCAACCCGCCTGACTGATGTGATCGTGCACCTAACAGAGTCACTATTTAATCACTCTTTGAAGTCATAACGTCTCACATTTAGGGACTCAAAAATATAGCACTCAAGTGGGTTTATCCTTAGGACGACATGTCTAGTTCATAAAACCTAACCCTTTAGTCATCCTCAGGTAAGCCCCAAATTGACGTATCATGCTCCTCATTAATGCCCACAATAGTTCCAGCCAATAGAACGGCTTCCTTCCAAAGCTAGGAGATCCCATGCATTTAATGCAATATCCCATGCATTTAATGCAATATCTCTTGCATTTAATGCACCCAATTAGACCAACCGCAGACAAGCTTACTCGAGCAGCCTTGCCCTATATAAATACACCACTTGAAAAAATTAGAGGGATAGAGCACCCTGAGCCTAGAATTGCTGCCCAAATTCCTCCATACACGAGAGTTATAGTGAGAGAATTAACTCCATTATCATTAAGCATTAACTGAGCTCGAAGTTACTGACTTGCCTTTATTGTGCCCAGAGTGCTTGCCCTTCTCCCTCTGACCACGCTACCTGCTGGTCCCATCCATTTGTTATGACTGTTATGTATCTCTTATGACAATATATCATTTAATACAAGTCTAAATATTGAATCCGTTTGTCTCTTATTTACCTGTGGTCACTACCAACACTTAATACGGAACGGTGTCAATCCCGGTCTTGATTAGGGGTTACGCCTCACTTGATACCAGCTGTATTCCAAGAACCCACATCTTACATTTGGCGAATTCATTGAGGAGGTATTATCTTTTGAAAAGATGCCAGAGGATAACACTGCTATAATTATTAACTTTGACGCCATACAGCGTGAAGAGGAGGCAAATAACTCTGCGCTGCCTGATGGGACAAGGGTGGTAAGGATGGAGCCTAGCTCGTCCAACATTGGTATGATAGAAATGATGGTTGTACATGCAGGAATAGGCCCGACACAAACGAAGGGACTGATGGGTTTGTTCGCAGAGTTCATTAAAACTCCGGCAGCCCAGGCGATGTTGGGAGTTCCCACATGAGTGAGCTCTTTCACTACGCCACCTGCGGCTATATCGGTTCCTACTTTTACTGGGGGTTTTGTTATTCCCACCTTTGATAACTCTCCACCCACCGCCTTGCCAACCTTGGGTAATATGTCCCCTACCACGGTCCCACCCATGACGACAGGGCCAACGTTGCAAAGTGGAGGAGCAGCTGCAGCGATTCTAGCCGTGACGTTCGACCAAGGAGAAAATACACCACCCGCCCTGGCTATCCCGGTGGTAATAACAATGTAGCCGACTAGCCCTTCGCCAGCCAGCTTGGAGGAAATTAAGAAAGAACTTCTAAAGTTCATAGTGGCGTCCAAAGGAGATAGTTCTTCGTTGTACGATGACTTCCGTACTCCTACCTAGAGGCATACAACAATGAACCCTACCCAGTAGGGTATATTCCATCTATTTTTTAGAATTACACGGGAAAAGGTGTTAACTCGAAGGAGCATGCAAAGAGGTTTATTGAAAGCCTTGGGGCCCACTGCAATCACAAAAAGCTAAGGCTGAGGGAGTTTTCAAAATCCCTGACGGAGAAGGCCTACATGTGGTATTCCCACTTGGCCACAGGTAGTGTAGGATCTTGGGAAGAATTGCACGTTTGGTTCGTACAAAAGATCTTTTGGGATGAGGATGAGTTTACACTCACGCAGCTAGCGCGTGAGAAATAAAAGTCGGGGGAAGATATTGTGGCTTATATCAGGAGGTTTTAAAACAACGTTCTCTAAACGTAAGGGAGGACATGCGAGAAGACAAACTTTTGCAAGTCTATACAGAGGGCTTGTTGCCCAAATATATATGCCATCTGATTAACGAATGCTAGAGAGGACATTTGCAGCATTTTTTAAAGCAACGAGGAACATTGCTTCGGTGATAAAACCCATAGTACCCCCGCCTGCTTTGTCAGGCTTGCTACTGAGGCCAACGGTTGCCTTGGAGAGGGGAATAACCTCGAGGGTCAACTATACAGACGATGGGGCCAAAGAGGAAAGTAGTGGCGACTGAGGAGGCGGAAGGGGGATAAGCAATAAGAGAAGGTTTAAAGATGAAAAGGATACCCCCGAGCTACCTTGTATGATGGAATAGGCTTTGAACTTATATGATCTTATGGTCCAAGACAAAGTTTGCAGGCCGATCAACATCAATACGGCACAACTCTCCCAAGAGGATAAGGAGAAACCTCATTATTGCGCACTTCATAATAGGGTAATCCACCCTACCAAAGTGTGTTTCTCACTGAGGAGGTTGATTGATCGTCTCTTGTAGAATGGAGACATCGAGTTGCCTCAAACTAACGTGAGTGATAACCCTTTACCACCTCATGGGGATCACATGGTCAGTGCTTTCGATGAGGAGGCCGAACGATTAATGATGGGGTAGTGGTTCGAAAGGAATGACTTCGAAGAATATTTGGAGGACAACTATGAGGAATATTTAGAAGAATGCACCTTCGAGTTAGCCCAGCTCCATTTAGGTGATGAGAGTGAAGAGACGAACGAACCAAAAGAGGAAGCATATGGCCCCATTGAGGGACTTAGTAGGCAGCTGGGAGCCTACTCCTTAGAGGAGGCAAACGCAGTAATAGTATACGATGACGCTACATATATAGATGTGGAGGAAGTCTATGAGTTAGAAGACGACCAGACAGACTCGTGGACTGAATATTCGGCAGTTGCTCACTCGCCAAAGTTCAACTGGTTCTTTAATCAGGTTAGCCTCCCTGAGGACTCCTGCTAGAAGTCATGCTGTCCATCTTGGAGATTGCAAAGAGAAACATGGCGCCACACCTAAAATAGAAGGGGCCTATGGCTAAACTCGTGAGGAGGTACCTATCAGAAGTTACATTTTCAGAGGCTGATAGATTGATCATATATCCCCACAACAGACCCTTGTATGTTATCGCGTCAGTGAATGATTGTGTTATCTCATGAGTTCTGTTAGATGGAGGAGCATCCATTAATATAATTCCCATTGGATCTTTTTATTCTACTGGACTGTCGGAAATAAGGATAGTATCCCATCCATTGGCAATATCGGGGTATGATAATCAGTCCTCCAAATCGATGGGCTGTGTTAACGTGGGCATCAAGATGGTGAATATCACGAACTGTGAACCATCGTATCAACTACTGGTGGGCAGTGTGTGGATGCACAACCACGAGTTGGTAGCCTCTACTTATCATAAGTGTGCTAAGGCTAGACCAGGCAACGGGTCGTGTTGGGTCGTGTTTGTGTCGTGTTTTAACGTTTTCGTATAAAATCATCCTAACCCTAACACAACCCGTTAGCTTAACGGGTATATAAATTTAAAACCGAACATGACCCAATAATTTTAACGGGTGACACGACCCAAATTGTTAACACCCGTTAGTTAATGGGTGAATTTGGGTCGTGTTTTACTTAACCCGTTAACACCCATTATTTAAACCATTTAATTGTCAATACCCATTCCCCGATAACACCCGTTACCCGTTAATACCCATTATTTAATTGTCAATAGTTTGGACTTCCAGGTTCCACCAGTTGTATCATTAGTAATATCCATTCATTACAAAAGTATCAGCATTCAACACTAATTACAAGACAACTTCAACACTAATTACAAAAGTAGTAACATTCAAAAACTAATTACAAGACTAATTATAAGACAACTTCAACACTAATTACAAAAGTAACAGCATTCAACATTAATTACAAAAGTTCCATCATTAGTAATATCCATTCATTCAACACTAAAGTTGGAAACTGTTAACAGCAACGCAACTTCAAAACTGTTGGCAGTAACTCCTCCTTTTTTCAACATATTCTTCCTACAAATTGCAAAATTACAATGAGTTATCTAACATACTTAATACTATATGAATTAATAAATGAATATTAATGAAAATTTTCTCACTAGTAATCAAAATATATGTAACGACGGATGTCACGAAATGACCAAAATGCGCACATCTCCTTATAGTAACAACAGCATGTTTCACAACATTTTTCAGCCATGTAAAACTGTTTAAAAGTGGACAACAATGGATCATTTATTTCAAATATATATAATATACTAGGTGGTAAAATGAAATGGTAAAATATATGAAAATTACTCACCAAAAAAGTGGATTACTTGGAAGAACGCTTGCAATTAAAAAACGCCATAACTGCATATATATCTTGGATGAAACCTAGAAAGTATAAAATTAGAAAATTTATATACACCAAAAATTTAAAGAAAAAGAAAATGTAGGTCAAAATTAAATATCAACCTTGTTACTCGTCGATAGAAATAGTGTTAGAACATTAGGCTGCACTAGATTTTTGGCTTATGTGCAAATTAAAGATATCCTCCGTCAACTCATCCACATCAGCAGCTTCTTCTTTATCTATAGCTGAGGAAATACAAATTTAATATATTATAAAAGGTAAGGCGGAAAAATAAAAATTACTAGTTGAATATGGCAACTTTACCAATTTTATCAAAAAGCCAATCCCTAGTGCAAAGCAATGCTTGGACAGTTTTGGGCAGAAGAGAACTACGATATTGGTCAAGAACTCTACCTCCAATACTAAATGCAGACTTGGAAGCAACAATTGAGATTGGAATGGATAATATATCCCAAGCCATACAAGAAAGTATGGGGTAGTGAAATTGTTCCCCCTTCCACCACGTAAGAATATCTAAATCTTGCTTTCTTCCCAACTTTTCCTCATCAAAATATTTATGCAACTCATTTTTTTTATCAGAAGCACCCTCTTTATAGCAATTATCAAAGTCCTATATTATTTATTTTATGAGTTAGATAAAAAAAATATGAAGTATGAAAAAGCATTAAATGGAAATCAGAGTATCAAAATATGAAGTATGAAAATGCATTAAATGGAAATATGTACCTGAAATATAGAATCCCCGGAGGCGTTATGGGAAGGATGATGAGTATCAAAATCAGAGTTACTTGAACTTACAAGATGCGAGTAATTCAGACTATAGACATCAAAAAGATCATATAAAGTGTCGCGTACACGGCTAAACTCGTGAGAATCGGTACCATGTAACCTCGCATATGCGAACTCCACAAATTGAATTTTGAATCGCGGGTCCAACGTGACAGCAATAGCAAGAATAACACTATATTCAGCCCAATATTTCTCAAATTTTAAGTTCATCTGCAATCCCATTCTACGTAAAAAACTATCCGTCCCTTCCATTGCTTCTTTAAGCTTAAGTTGAATGATAAAAACTTGAGGGAAGAATAAGTTGGTAGTTGGATATTTAGTTCCAAAAAATAAGAGTGTTACTTCATAAAACAAACTCAAAAAGTTGGAAAGTTTTTCGATTCTATCCCATTCTTCTAGAGAAGGACAATGTTTATAGTTGGAATCACTCAACTGTAAATGAATGAAAGCACGACGATAAAAAATCGCACTATCAAGCATTAGATAGGTTGAGTTCCATCTAACATCTTGTCGCAATCCCCTACTACACTACAACGACACTTGAGAAACACAATCATAGAATTTATATTTTCTTTGGGGTGAACCTTTAATGTATTTCACACTCTCCCTAACTTTAATCGCAGCCTCGTCAATTCCTTTCAATCCGTCTTGGACTATAAGGTTCAAAATGTGTGCACAACAACGAATGTCAAAGAACTCACCATTCATTACAAGGGCACCCTTTAGATTCAACTGACTTCTTAAAATATCGATAAAAGCAGTGTTACTTAAAGCAATATCTAATGTGACGGAGAACAGTTTCTTTTCAATCTCCCACTCACTTAACAGTGTATAAATTTTTTTAGACAAAGCAACACCCGTGTGTGGAGGAGGCACGAGACAAAAATTCAGTATTCGTTTGTTTAACTTCCAGTTGCTATCAACAAAGTGAGATGTAAGGGTTAGGTACCCGTCAGTGGCTACGGATGTCCATAGATCAGAAGTCAAGCAAATTCGCCCAGACACTGAATGTAGTTGAGCTTGAAGTTTAATTTTCTCTCTTTTAAACATTTTCAACACTCCTGCCTTAGCTGTATTTCTAGAGGGCAGCTTGATATCCTCAGAAATGTATTTAAAAACAGCCCTAAGACCCTAATACTCAAAAAAATTAAAAGGCAGGTTATGCTTGATAATTGCCTCAACTAGTAAGTTATGAAACACCTCCATGTCAAATGTGGAAGATTTCAATGACATAGAACCTTTAGTTTGGGACAAAATAAGTTGGCCAAAGTCAGTATCTTCATTTTTAATACAATTATTCATATGAGCCAACATATTACCAGTGCCATACTCACTGTCACACAAATAAATTATGCCACATTTACGACATTTAGCTTTCCTTTTGTTATCCTCACCTACCGATAATTCTTGAAATAAAGTCCAGCAGCGAGATCTTTTTTTACGAGTTGAGGGAATACCTTCTTCACCTTTTTAGCAACTTGTTGAGTAGCCTCTTATTGTTATTGAGTAGCCTCTTGTTCATTTATCTCCAATTCAACATCTTCACCAACATCATCTTCAAAGAGAGCCATATCCAAAGAAGTTCCAATATCCATTTCCATAGAACCTGAAAAAAATATAAAAGTCAGTCACATAAAAATAAAAATCAGTCATATAAAAAATCAATCATATAAAAATCAGTCATATAAAAAATATAAAAATCAGTCCTATAAAAAAATTAGATATTTTGGCAAAAGTCTTGTTTCTATAAGATTATATGCGTGCCATCCCATCATTTTTTTCTTATTGTTTGCAGTCCCATTTGTCCAATTATTTGGTTTGTAACTGCTTCTTTCAAAGTGGTTCTCACATTTTTGGAGTGTCATTTAGATCCAAATGACACTTCCCTCTCCCCCACGATCTTATTAACATGGGACTAACAACAAAAGTGAAAACACTTGAGATCGGCCACTAAAAAAACTGATATTTGAGGACTAAACCTTTGAGTTCCCTAAAAAATTACCACCGTTCAAATGACTTAGACACAAATCACATAAAAATCAGTCATATAAAAAAATACCACCATTCATATAAAAAATATAAAAATCAGTCATATATAAAAAAATGAGTTAGACACAGGTCAAATGAAAAATACCACCGATTATATATAAAAAAATGACTTAGACAAACATATATAAAAAATCATTTGGAAGTTGAAACCATAATCGTTTGAAAAAAATCATTTGGATCTTGAAAAAATCATACAGGTCTTGGTCTTGAAAAAAATCGTTTGGATATTGAGAAAAGGTGTTGGATCTTGAAAAAAATTGCATGATAAAGAGATTAGAAGAAGAAAATGTAAAGATATTAGAAGAAAAAAAGGGAGAAAACATACCTCGGAGCCGCTGTCGTCGTGCCGACCTGCGGTTAGGTTAGGGTTGTTTTCTCTTAGGCTATCTTCTCTCTCTCTCTCTAGATGTGCGGCTGGTGAGGGAGTTTAAATGAAAGTCTTGAAAGATGTATTGGTCTTGTACTCTTGTGTTGTGTGCGAGGATAAGGAAAGAGTAAGTGGGGTAGGGTTATTATAATTAGGTATATATATATATATATATATATATATAATTTTTATTTGTTTATCCACTAACGGGTTATAATGGGTGTAATAATGTTTCGGGTCACACGACCCAATAAAACCCGAAAACGCTAACGGGTAATAATGGTTATAATCGGGTAAGAGTGCAAACCCAAACCCAACCCGTTATGATAACGGATCTACCGTATTGACCCGTTAATGGCCCAAACCCGATAAGACTAAACCCATCAACTTATAATTTCGTGTCATGCTGTGTTATCGCGCCGTGCCTCATTTTGCCAGGGCTAGCTAAGGCGAACATAAAGGGTAAGGAGGTGGTGATTCGAGCCACTAAGAAACCCTTTGCGAAGGAGGAAGCTCACATGGTAGATGTCGCTTTCTATACAGACCTGACAGAAGAAGCTACAATGGTAACAAGGTATACTGGGGAATAACGTTCCCATCCACTCGAGAGAGGGTGCGAGCACCTACTCGAACGGTGGTGACTTACGAAGAAGAGCGCAACCTGGGAGCGACGAGGCCCTCTAGTCTGTCAAACAGCTCCGTGATCGAATGACCCCACACATTGACCCTATCGAACATTAAGTCCAAACCCAAAGTGTTTTTAGCAGATGAACGGTGAGAGAGGTAGACGAGAATCACATAAAGAGGCCTTTTAAAGGGAAGTTATCCGGCAATGCAAACAGGTGGTTTTGCCTAACGATAGAATTATCTATAAACTATGAAAGTGTGAGCGGGCAGTCGAGAGTCTGGATGATGAAGCTGACCCGGTCTATGAATGCCTCTTAGCAGATAACCAGGGGCAATGCTTGGTGATCGATAACTCTGGGGTACAAGAGTTTGTGGAAGAGGTTAAAGATAAACCATAATGCATGAAAGATAGCCCATGTCACAGATCTAAGAGTTGGAGAAGGTCGACTTGGCTAGAAAGGGTGAAGATCCAAACCCTATTTTTATATCGAATGACTTAGAAGGAGCTCCTCGAGAGGAGATGATCAAACTACTGTTGGAATTCAAAGACGTCATCACATGAAAGTACATCGAGATGTCAGGGGTGGACAAGAAAGTGAGTTGCCATAGGTTGATTGTTTTGCCCTCTGCCATCCCGGTGAAGCAGGCCACTTGAATGTACAAAGCGGAGTTAGACCTAAATATTAAAGAAAAAGTTCTGAGGTTGCTTACGACCAATTTTATAGTCCTGATCCAATATCCGATTTGGCTCTCTAGCATTGTACCTGTGGGGAAGAAAGATAAGAGCCAAATCAGAATATGCGTAGACTTTGGAGATCTAAATTCGACACGCTTGAAGGATGAATTATCGTTGACTTCCATTAATAGCTTGATTGATGCAACAGCGGGCCATAAATAGTTATGTGGGATGTAACCAGATAAAAATGGATCCATTCGACGCTGAGAATACCGCCTTTCGAACGTCTTTGGGCAACTTCATGTACACCATAATGCCATTCAAATTGAAGAACGCAGGTGATACTTACCAAAGGACTATGATGGTCACCTTTCATGACCTTTTTCACAAGACTGTGGTGTTTTATGTTAATGATTTGGTGATTAAATCCAAGAAGGAGGGGTCCCACTTGGACGATTTGAAAAGAGTGTTCACTCATTGCAGGAAGTACAAACTGAAGATGAACCCCCTCAAATGTGCATTCAGGGTAATAAGTGGGAAGTTTTTGGGGTTTGTGGTAAATCTCTAGGGGGTACAAATGGACTTGGACAAGCGGCGAGCCATACTTGATATGCCAAGACCAAAATCTGTGAAGGATTTGAAAATCTTCCTTGGTATAGTCTCCTACTTGAGGAGGTTCATCCCGAGGCTGGCCGAGGTGGCTCACCCATTGATGGAGTTACTGAGAAAGGGCGTGAAGTTTGTATGGGAAATAATGCATCAAGACGCTATGGGCAAGCTGAAAGCACTTATCACTTTTCCTCAGACGATGATCCTACCGAAGGCAGGTATCCCTTTACGTTTAAACCTTACATCAACTGAACAGTCTATTGGGGCTTTACTGGCCCAAAAGATGGAAGGTATAGAAAAATCTATTTATTACTTTACTAGAATCATACATAGGCCTGAAGCCAGATATACTAGTATTGAGAGGCATTATATAGCCCTTGTATTCGTATCACAAAAGCTTAGGCATTACCTGTTATCGTTTACGATTCATATTGTAACTAGGTGTGATCCTATAAAGTTTTTGCTTGCTAGAACTATGTTAATAGTGAGGGCAACTAGATGGTTTTTAATCCTCTCAGAGTATGATCTCAAGTGTGTAGTCCCTCAAGCTATCAAGAGCCAGACATATGTAGATTTATTGGCCATCTTCCCATCAGGGACGTTTGAGCCGCTTGTTGAAGAGCTTTCGGGTAATGATCTCCAAGCCAATTTCATAACATCCAGCCTAGATGAGTGGATTATGGAGTTTGACAGCTCTTCAATCGAGAAAAAAGGTAGAGCTGGAGTCATCCTGCGAAGAGGTGGTTAAGAAATCCGTTTATCTTTTAAGTTGGAGTTTGAATGCTCGAATAATGAGGCTGAATATGAGGCACAGGTCATGGGGTTACTCGAAACGCTGAGAAGAGGCATCTAAGTCCTGACAATAAAGAGGGATTCCAACTTGGTGGTTAAACAGGTGACTAGGGAATTCTCTTTGAAGCACATGAGCTTAGTACCCTACCGAACGATCATTCCACGACTGCTTGGATAATTCGAGGTGGTGAAGATTAAGAGATACCCTTGAACGATGAACTGACATGCGAATGCCTATGCCACCATTGCCTAAAAGATTGCCTTCGATGGAGAATCAACAGTTATTCGATTCATAAAGAGAACAACCCCCTCCAAGGTGTTGGAAGTGCTACCCTCAGATGATTGGAGGGGTGAGATTAGAAAGTAGCTGGAGAAAGGTGAAGGGTCACTAGGCTTAGTTGACTTAGCACAGTACTTTGTTACTAGGGGTAACTTGTACGACAAGAATAAAGGAGGTTGGTTATCCAGATGTTTAGATTTTGAAGAAGCCAAAAGAAGGTTGATTGAGATATATGAAGAAAATTGCCAAACCACTGAGATCCATTTGTACGGAAGGAAATAACAAGCATAGTACTTCTGGCCTTCGATGAGATAAGATGCTACTGCAGTACAAAGATAGTGTTCGAAATGCTGTCTTTTCTATTAAGCAACAGAATGTAATTTCATTGACCAACCCCAAGATTAGAGGCTAACTTATATGGATTTCTTGATAGACGGAGTGATGCCTGCAGATAAAGAGGACGCGACAAAGATAAAGAGGCGAGCACTAGGGTACTTCATGCAAGATGGGCAGTTGTACCGACGAGGCTACCATGACAGGTTCCTAAGGTGCATAAGGGGAGAGGAGGTTGGAAAAGTTTGAAGCAAGCTCACGAACCAGGGCACATTGGAGGAGCCAAGCTTTACGATCAACTAATGACTTTGGGTTATTATTGGCCTTCGATAGAGAAAGATTCAGTGAAATTTATTCGAAAGTGTAAAGCTTGTCAACTACATGGGAACATGATCCACACTCCTTTAGTGGACCTGCATTCTCTCTCTACACCATTTCTGTTCCATACTTGTGCGTTTGATTTGGTAGGGGACATAAACCATTCATCACGAGGAAAGATCTAAATTTTGATGGCCACCGAGTGTTTTACGAAGTGGGCAGAGGCCATACCGCTCAAGAAAGCCACAGCGGGCACTACACCAAATCTGGCCATTTGTCAAGGTCATTGACCTTGACAAATTCACCTTGTCAAGGTCAATGACCGTGACATTTCGAGGCGAGACAATTTTTTTTGTCACGGTCGTGTCACGGTCATTGACCTTGACAAAAAACTCGCGTTTTGTGTCACGGTCATTGACCTTGACAAAAAACTCGCGTTTTGTGTCATGGTCGTGTCAAGGTCAATGACCGTGACACGTTTGTCACGGTTATAAATCGTGACATAACCGTGACCCCTCTTGCCCCCAATTGTCACGGTCATTGACCGTGACACGTCCGTGACAACTTTTGTCGCGGACTTGTCACGGTCAATGACCGTGACAATTCTGGGCAGAATTTAAAAAAAATCTGCTAGGCAGTATGGCCACCGCCACTGCCCAGCAGTATATTTGTACCTGCTATAGCAACGTTGTACCTGTTCCAAACATCATATATCCAACACAAACTAAAGATAATGCAAATATATATTCATGACGATATAATCCAAATATTCAAAGTAAAAATAATATACATGACGATATAATTCAAATTTAATTAAAATGGACAAACTTAAAAATAATGTTACTACATGTCTTGGATAAAACTGAGGAGGTGAGTAGGCCACACGACATACGAATTGACGCACCCACTAATATATGTCGTGCCGCATTGTTCGCGCAACCACAATAGGGAGTTCTCCTTCCCGGGTATGACATGCGTAACGAGCACCCTGGACTCCATCTGTTGAAGCGCACGTCCATGAACTATTCCACCCTCGACGATATTCGGGTCCCTTAACCCCCGCCCTATCCGCTGGCCATCAAATACGTCCAATATGAACACGCTCGGCCAACCAATTGTCGACAATGGTCTCTTGGAGGGCGTCAAATAGGGAAGTGGATCGTCGAAGTACGAACGTGTCAGTGATGAAGCAGCGAGGTCCACATCCTCGTCATCCTGCGCCTCGTCCTCCCGCACCTCCTCCTCCACCGCCTTCTCCTTCCCTTTCCCTTTCCCTTTACGGTCTCCACCCAACGTACGCTTCACGAATGCATACATATCTTGGACTGTCGCCTCCAAACGGGACAGCTTCGCGTCGTGTGAATCCACCGTTCGAGCCAACCCGGTGTCGCTCGTCTCCAATCCGATGATCCTCGATTTGGCCACCCGCGAGCTCACTCCCCTTGTCCTCCCTTTGCGATCAGAGCCAAGCACTTGGCTGAGTGCGTCTGTGGACAAAGATGCCTTGTCGGCATCAGACTGCGACTCATGCACTTCCTTAAGCTTTGCCTGAAACGACAAAAAGCACATGATTAGTAAAATAAGTAAA
The DNA here is from genome assembly GCA_949130495.1 of Sambucus nigra. Lineage (NCBI taxonomy): Eukaryota > Viridiplantae > Streptophyta > Magnoliopsida > Dipsacales > Adoxaceae > Sambucus > Sambucus nigra. The sequence goes on from OX422222.1 coordinate 232,066,211, forward strand.
CTAAAAAATTATAACGTAATTAACAATAATTAAACTGTCGGATTACTTACAATCGTGGTCGCGACGCTCGGGGACACCTCCTTGTCCTTCCCCTTCTTCGTCCGAAGAGCCACATAAGTATCGAGCCTATGTGGCTTACCCCCTGGCCCACTCCCTACCCCCTGAAATAAAATAGAGTAAAGTAAAATTAGTAAAATTAATATCCAATAATATATTTCTGTAGTTATAGATAAATTAAATCTTACCTGCATCCTATGCTCCACCTCAGCGTAAGAGGTCCAGCCGGAGTAGTGCACGTCCGTCTTTTTAGCCCGATTTTCCCTCCCCGATTGGCGAGATGCCAATTGTCGATCCTCGATCTCATTGTCAATGAACTTTTGCCATTGTGCCAATGAGATCGGCTCATTGGGCGGGACGGATCCGCGCCATTGTAAAATGGACTCTCGTGTTTTTCCAAAGTACCGTGACCGCATATTTTTCTTCCACGTCTTGTGTTTCTCCCTCAACTGCTCCAAGACGGAATCGCGTAGCTTTGGATCCAAGTTGAATTGTTCCTGTCCAACAAATACAATGTTAGTTGCGAATAAATATAAATATAAATATAAATTGAAATATTCATATAAATATTACCTGTAGTGCCGCCCAAACAGCTAACTTGAGCTCATACGACACCTCCTTCCAACTCATAAACCCCGGGCCGATGACCGTCTTTAGCAGCTCGAGGGATCTCGCTAAAAGCTCCGACTTGTTTTCGACGGTAATCCCAAATTTTCCATATTTGGGGAGCCTAGCGGCGGAGGAGCCCTCGTCGCCTCCGCTACCACCGAACCCAGACGACATCATCATAAACAGCATCATCATCTTCGCCTTAACATCTGAAGGAGACATTTTTGCTGTAAAAAAAATGTTATTAGTACAGATAAAAAAAAATGTTAATAGTACACATTTCGTTTTACCTAATTGAATTAATTGAATTAATAGTACAGATAAAAAAATGTTCCATCTATATTATAACGTATGTGTAAGTTCCGTCAATACCATTTCGTTTCAATTTTGTAATATTATGTTTTTTCCAAATATTTAAAGAGTTATTAAATGGGTGCCCCACCCCCACCCACAGCCACACACACACGCACACCTACGCACCTACGCACATACACACAGACACACACACCTCACCCCCACCCCTACCCACCCCTACCCACCCCATCCCTACATATATGTTAGTTGATGCCATTATATTTTTACCCTAATTAGGTTCTAAGGTTATCTCAATTTATATTTTAAGTTCATATCCATTTGTGATGTTCAAGTAGTTTGAAATGTTGGAATTATATACTATTACTTTGACCGTTAGTTTGTGCACCAACTAAATTGAGCATCACACACACCCCACCCCCTACAAGTCTAAGGATGTTCTTGATTAAACATGGGAAATCTCATACCGTTTGCAAAAAGTTCATAGATTCTTAATCCCTAGGGTTATGGATATTAAATTTCTTTCACAATCATTGTGTGAATAGGTATGAGATCATAATTTGGAGGAATTCACGTGCAGGAAATAATTTGGAAAAAAGATACCCCTTGATAGACTTATATGTTTTGTTTACCCGACCGATGAACTATTTTATAATCCTATAGAATTAAGTTTTAGAATCAAGGAATTGATCAGATATTCATTAAAATCGGTTAGTAGAAAATTTATTTAACCAAGAGGGTATCGAAAACATAACGTGGGGAATCATAATATACCGTAATCAACTTTAATAATAAGAACACATTCTTTCGAGTGATTTATAAATAATTAAATAAATAAAGGATATAAATTAGACGGTTATAAAATGGGATTTCCTAGTATTTACTTTGAATCCACTGCAAGGGCGGACCTAGGTGGTCCCGAGAGTGGGCGGCCACCCACCCCTTGTTTTCAGAAATTTTTGTACAGGTATGCGCAAAAAAAATAATATTGGGGCCTATGTGTAAACTCTAGGATCGGAAGGTGTATCTGTTTGTTAGTGTTTTAAAGCTAAGGGGCAGAGTATGTAATTTATTATACTTAAATAGAAAAACACGGAAGAAACATTTTACCAAAACCCTAAACATTTTACACGCTCTCTCTCATCTCCCCGCCTCTCACTTGTTGTCATCACTGATTGTTCAAACGTTACCACAAGGGCGGACCATCGTGGATTGTTCTGGAACATCCATTAATTGTGCAACCCAGAAGAGGAGAAGGTTTGATATAACAGTTTTATAGAAATCAAGATGAGTCTTCAATTTGGTATGTGTGAATGATGAAATTTTGATCTTTGATGTTTTTAGAGAACTAATCTAAATGGTAGAAGTACCAGGAAGAGAATGTTTTTCAGGTAAGTTATTTGTTAAGTATATAAAACTTTTTTATTCAAATGTTTAATTTTTTAAAATTAAATGTTAAAAAGTATTTTTGTACTCCTTCGAAGGTTTAAATCATTCAATGTTAGGAGTATTTTTGTGTTCATTTGTAAATATTTAGGAAACTAACGCTATTCAATGTTATGAGTATTTTTTTCTCAAATCTTTAAATGTTAGAAATATTAAGTGGTATGTTAGAAATTAGGGGTATTGTATTTTTGTGTTCAATATTTAGGGGTATCGTATTTAGGGGCAATGTTAGAAATATTTAGGAGAATTTTCAAATTTCAGTGTTATTTTTTCAGTTAATTTTCAATATTGAAGTATAATTTTCTTATAATTTCAATGTTAATCCTAAAAAAATTGCCTTTGGGACTACCGCCCCTGAACCCCCACCCCCTGCCCCCCTCCACCACCCCCTCCCCCACCACACACCACCACACACACACACACACCCCACCCCACCCCCTGCCCCCCTCCACCACCCCCTCCCCCACCACACACACACACACACCCCACCCCACCCCCTCCCCCACCACACACCACCACACACACACACACACCCCACCCTACCCCACCCCCTCCCCCCTCCCCCAAAACACACCACCACACACACACACACACCGCACCCCACCCCACCCCCTGCCCCCTCCCCCACCCCCTCCCCCACCCTGCCCCACCCCGCCCCACCACCTGCCCCACCCCGCCCCACCCCCTGCTCCCCTCCACCACCCCCTCCCCCCTCCCCCAAAACACACCACACACACACACACACACCGCACCCCACCCCACCCCACCCCCTGCCCCCTCCACCACCCCCTCCATCACCCCGCCCCACCCCCTGCCCCCCTTCACCACCCCCTCCACCACCCTGCCCCACCCCCCACACACGCACACACATACACACATATATATATACACATACACACATAAATATACACACAAATATATATATAAATGGAAGAGAGAGAGAGAGAGAGAGAGAGAGAGAGAGAGAGAGAGAGAGAGAGAGAGAAATTGGACCTGAGAGAGAGAGAGAGAGAGAGCAGCGTCGAGAGAGATAGAGAGAGAGAGAGGGAGGGAACGGTGGGAGGGAAAAAAGAAGGGGGAAAGGGTTTTTGCTGGAAAAGTTGTCACGGTCGTGTCAAGGTCATTGACCGTGACAACCCCGTGACAATTAAATTTGTCACGGCCTTGTCACGGTCAATGACCGTGACAATTAGTTGTCACGGTCGTGTCAAGGTCAATGACCGTGACATAAAATGCGTGTTTTTTTCACGGTCAATGACCTTGACAAGGCTGGCCGGCTGAAAGGTGACAATTTGCCCATTTTGGTGTAGTGGGGGGTAGTAGCGCTCTTCATAAAGGAGTACATTATTTGCCATTTTAGCATACCGCAGGTCTTTCTATCAGATAACGACACTCCTTTCATAAATAGTGAGGTACACTTGCTAATGGATAATTACTCCATCATCCATCACATGTCGATGGTAGCATACCCGAAGTGCTACGGGTAAGGGGGTACTAACAAAACCTTAGTAAACATTTTGGCAAAAATATTAGAAGACTTTTTGAGCACATGGGATGACAAGATCCCCGAAGTACTTTGGGCTTATCGAACAACGAAGAGGAGACTAATGGGATACACCCCATTTTCCTTGATATTTGGGGGAGAAGCTGTGTTACTAGCTGAACTCGAGGTACCTTCCGCCCGCTATAACTTGCGAAGTGCCGTGCTCCCCTTACAACCACCACGTACAACTCAAAGCACTAAAGGAGTACCAAGATAATGCTGCGAGACACTTCAAGATATACAAAAAGCAGTTATCCAGATTCTACAACCAGTTGGTGAGGCCAAGGAAGTTTAAAGAGGGGGACTTGGTTTTGAAAGCATGCACGAGGCATATTAGAGGTTTATGATTACCCAAGTTTGAGGCTACCTGGGAAGGGCCTTACATTGTTCGAGCTGCTTACGATTCGGGTTATTGCGAGATATCTAAGGTGGAAGACAATGTTACTTTCAAATTGAACAATAAGTGGTTGAAGATATACCACGTTCAAATGTACATCTTACCAACACTTTTGTGTATTACACTGTAACTTGTCAATATCCATCCAAAAAAAAGGGAAGTCCGCTTTAAAATAATTGGGCTTGTCTGTTTAATATAGCTCGAAGTAATGTTCATGTGGAAAATGCTAGGCCGCTATTTTTTTTACGATTGTTGTTTTCCTTATCATGCATGGTGTGATTTGTATTGATGTAATAAACTTAGTTAGTATCAAAAGAAAAATAAGGGGAATGCAAGAAGACACCAAAGTCACCAATGTTTCTTTATTTAATAAAAGAGAGATAGATGTGATTACACGCGACCAAAATAGAGAAGTTTAAAATTTTAAAATAAGAAACATCATTAAAGGAAACATTGGGCAAAGGGGCTTAGGAGCTATCCATGATGAAACGAAGGTTTGCTGATTCAAGCAGCCTATGATGATGTTGGGGAAGAATCTGCACAAGGATGCTTTGGTTTGAAATGAGGTCAACTAAATCTTTCTGGCGAAGCTCCATCGTCTGTTGAATGGTCTTCAATTCATGCTCTTTCTTAATAAGCTCGGCCTCCGCACGAGCATGACCTCACGCGCCTCCTGCACCTCTTGCTCAGATATTACCAACTTGGTTTCTAGGCTTGCAAGATCTTCTGAAACGACTACGTGTGAGCGATGTGAACTTTGGAGCCGGTGATAGAGGGCAGGCAAGTCAGCTTTCTTAAAATCACTAAGTAACTTCACCAACCAGGATAGGGAGAACCCATCATTTACGAGCACATTTTTTTTTTTTGGTTTATACCAGGGTATCCACTAGCGACTTAGTGACTAATCCCTTCGCTGATTGTAGGCACCTTTATGGGTGGGACAGCTGGCCCAGAGATTTAAGGCTGCTCCATACCCAAGGAAGAGAAACGAACCCCCGACACTTGGTTAAGGGAGGAAGAGCCCCTACCGCTCTACCACACCCCCTGGGTTTTACGAGCACATTAACTTTCCCCAATAAAGACTTGATTGTGTTTGAGCTGAGAGATTCGAGGGGGTATTAAGGATTTCATCCAAGACTATGGTAAGCCTGAGCAAACGGCAGGCCATCATCCCAGGAATAGGTTAGAAACTACGGGATGTAAAAGTCGAGGGAAAACGGACCAGCAGATGCTCGATCGGTGAATGAGGACCCTCTGTTAAACTACAGGAAAAATTAGCCAAAGTATGCCTCACAACCAGCGCTAAAGACGCTATCACTTACAGAAGGTCGACGAGTTTGTGAAGCTCTATCACTTGCTTGAACCTGATGGGCAAATACCTCGGGCACCTTACCAATGACATGCGTCGTTTCTTGAACTTGTATAGTAAGGGCATCGCCCAGAGAAGCAAATTCATATAAAGTCCTCGCTTGTACAACTTCTTGAGCAATAACTCCAATTACTGACCCACGTCCTGCAGGTTGCTCGACCTCCACCTGAAATAAAAGAAATGGCCAAATAAGAAAATAGAATCAAGAAAACACATACAAACTATCCTGCAAGTATGAACTTTATGCCAATAAGACTTGGCCTGCCTAACACTCGATTATGGGAGATTATGCCAATAAGACTTGGCCTGTCTGACCCTCGGTTATGGGAGATTATGCCAATAATACTTGGCCCACCTGACCCTCAGTTATAGGAGATTATGCCAATAAGATTTGACCCGCCTGACCTTCGGTTATGGGAGATTATGCTAATAAGACTTATCCCGCCTGACCCTCGGTTATAGGATATTTCTAAAACCGATATGACTTGGAAAAAAATTAAAAAGTTTACATACAGGAAAGAGATAGAAAAACAAAAAAAGTACCTCCGGATGCTGCTCGCCAGCAAATTCATACGTGGCAATCTGTATTATGTCCTCCACCTTAACTAGACCAAGAGTGATAAAACGATGTGGACTTTAGGGGGAAATCACATCCCCCACCTCAACAACCTCTTCTTGTCCCCCTTCTCCTCGGCCCGTAGCAGAAACGTTGATCGAGGGCCCAAAAATGGTAACAAGAACCTGGTCATAAGAGGAAGTGGGGGCGAATGGAACAATGGGCTCAAGTAAAGATACCTACGAAGCACAATGGAGAGCAAGTTAGAAAGTAAAGTCAAAAGGAACAAAATGAATACATAACATCAAGAGAACAAGCCTACCATAGGCAACAAACTAACAACAATGGGGGATTTAGGAACAACTTCAACGATCCTTCTAGCTGGCACACTTGCTTCAAGACCAGCCTACTCAAGTAAAAAAGTAGGATCTGGTGAATAGCCGCTACTTGATTTCGTGGAAGTATCAGAAATAACTGCCCCTAGGGGGAAATTGGGTTAGCTGTGAAGTAGTAGGGGTAACTATCTCCCGTGGAACAACTTTCTCTGAGGCGGGTAAGGTGGCGTCATGCTTCTCCAATATACTGCTATCCTCAATATCATCGCACGAACCACCTCGCGCACCAGCCTGGAAAAGTGGGAGAGTTAGAACATAATAGAGTCATCATCACAAGGTAAAGGAAGAAAAGTTAGGGATATTAGAAGAATTATGGAAATTATACCTCTTCTTCTTCCAAAACATCCTCTAAAGCTTCATAATCTTGATGAGGCGAGGCAGGCTTAGAAGGGAAACCATTTTCCTCAACCTGCGTCGTCGGACCAATGCAGTGTCCTCATATTCCTCTTTTTCTTCTTCTTCCTCCTCTTTTTTGCTTCCTTTCCTCCATTCTCATCATCATCACCATCATCATCACCATCATCATCAGAACCAGCTGCTACATATTTCTCAGGCAGCTCCTCTTCGCTTGATTCGCCCAATTCCTCTAGTACAAGCTTAAGAGGGCTAATTGCTTTCCTCTTTTTACTAACTTCGGTGGGATGAGGAACGCATGAAAAACCAAAAGAAGCCATTTCAACGGACATAAATGCCCTGCCCTCTTCACTAAAGTTCTCCCAGGTCTGTCTAAGTTGATCGAATATTAAGCTAACTGCTTGAGTGACTTTGTCATCAGGAGTATGGGCTACTTGAGTTTGTTGAACATTCTTAGGCTTCTTTATTGGAACTTTCTGAGCAGACCTAACCGTTGTCCCAAAGGAGGAAATACGTGGAGAATCATTTTTTTAACTGGTTTTGAGGGACCAGTGGCAACGATGGCTACCTCAACCGAAAGTGAGGTCCAAGGGGCTTTCTTTTTCTTCACAACTGCCTGATCCACATGTGCTAATGGAGGCAACTCAGAGGGGACAGTGGCATTGGCAGAATTAAGAGGGAATACGAATGAGAAGGTGGTGTAATTTCTCAAACCCAACTCTGTGGGTGTGAATCTTTCAACCTCGGGGTACCGAGGTTCCTTCAAAATGTTACTCTGAAAACGGACCAATTAGTTTTGCCAAAATGTTACTCTCCTCGAGCCTCTTTGCTCGAAATCACAGAGTTGGCTGGATAACTAGCACACAGACTCACAACACACAACAACTGAAGTCAAATAGTTTGCACAAGTAAAAGAAAAATTTGTTGTTTTTTCACGAGTGAAACGGCTCAACAGAGGGGCTCCTTGATCATAGCCAAATTAAAGGGTTACACGGTGGGAACTGTTAACGGAATAGAAAGAGGATGACTCCATCTACGATGGCAGGTAGGAAGGGCTTAACAAAAGGGGGACACTATTTGAGGGAAAGTTCCTCACAAGATCTTCATAAATGGGAACAATGGGGCGTTCCTCCTCAGCAAAAAAGTCGTTAGTAAAAAACTGATCCATCCCAACGTAGGGGTGGGGTAAGAACCTTTCGGCTCGATCAATCAAAGAAACAAGTGGTTTCTTAACACTATTGTTCTTCCAGCAATAAATACGGGGGATTTTTACGGGCTGAGAACTAGGGTAGGTGCCAGCAGGAGCATAATCGGGGAAATGGGCGTAAAGGAAAGCTGTTAAAAGGATATTATTTGCGTACTTAGAGACATCAAACCTGCCGATGCTCCGTGCAGAATTGGCCGACACACGGTCCAACCAAGTAAATAAAGAGCCAAGAACGATAGTGATAAGAGGAATCTTCACGTCGCTCGCCATCCGGACAACCATTTTTATTAAGTCCTTTCGGGTGCAGTCATGAGGCTTTCCCGAAAGATAAACTTTTGACAACATCACACAAATATATCCATCCAACTCGATCTGGTAATCAAAGCCCTTCCTTGCCATGGGATGTTCAAACACCTGCCTCCCCCGAGGATTCTCCCTGTTCGCCTCGCGAGCCTAATAACATCTTTGTCTTCAATGAAGTAAAAGTACCTAATCACTTAGGAGTAGGTGCACTTGTTGTAAGTAACCATGCAATCCTTTACCAGTGCCTCCAGTTCAGCCCTCAAGGTTTTTTTCTTACTGGAGTCTGCCTCCTCGAAAAAAGTATTGAACCCTGTAGCTTCCAATCCCAGAAGCTCACAAACATCTTCCAGAGTGATAGTAAACTAGCCCCAGGATCCCACAAAAGTGTGTGACCTATGGCTCTAGCGAAAAATCAACAATTGGAGAGCGGTGTTGTTTTTGGCAAGGGTAAGATCACCCTGCTAGAGGGAGCAAGACAAACCAATAAGAGCCAGTTGGACATAATACTTAAAGTGGATATATTTAGTCCAAGGATCTAACCCCTCGCAGGCGCTAGGGGAAGCTTCAAATTCTACTTTTGAAGAAGGGAAATCGCTACGTTCAATGCGAAATTGGGTGACAGTAGTAGTAGGGATGTAGGCAAAGTCTTCAACATCTTCACCCTCCGCCATCAATAGGTTAGGGTTCTCAATCGACATCAACTCACCTAAGAATCACTCTGTCGTTTGCCAAAAGCGATCAGATTTGCCGAAATATGGAGCACGGCGATAGCGCGCCCACTAGTGTTGGCACACTTGAGTTTCAGGGGAAGCACTCCTGAAGGAGTGGGTTCGTTTAACGATAGGTGCCATGTAAGTATAAAAAAATGAAGTGAAGGGTTAAATTGAAGGAGTGAAAGAGATGAAGATGGTAAAACTCTCATAAAAGTTCAGTACAAGAGAAAGGAAAACCAAAGGTGATGTTCGAGATAAAGATACCCCTTTTTATAGGGGTCACACAGACCCCGAAAGGTGATGCTTAGAAAAGTGTGATAATGAATAGTTTAACTTGCATGTTCGTCAGGCACGCGCGACTGTAGAAGATCAAAGGTTGCAATGATGACGTTTCGGGGGCTGACGCATGGATTAGCAGCGTGGGTTACACACGCGTACCCTGGCACCGCTATGTGTCACATACCGAAGTACAGAAGACAACTTCATTAAATGTGACATGCCTGGGGTCTTTTCATCTTGGGGGGCAAAGAGTTTGCCACAGGTAATTATGAAGCCTAACAGAGGGAAGAGATATTGTCCAAGTATGGTGATATACTTATTAAACCAACGAGGTGGTTCGAAAGATAGAGAAGGGAAAATACTAGAGATTAACAAAGGGTTTCGTACAGATATTTCTTCATGCAATAAATAAATATCTCTACGAAGGGGCAAATGTAAGGGGGACTCCCCACCAAAGAGTGATTAACTTAGTCAAATATATTAATTGACCTACGAAGAAGGATAATGAAGGCCACTCGAGCTATATACCTCGAAGACCCTTCACAAAGGTGGCTCGAAGGACCCACCTCGAAGATTCTCCACAAAGGTTGATAGAAGAACCTACCTCGAAGATTCCACAACGAACCTGGTTCGAAGGATCCAACTTGTAGACCAAAGTCACTTGGGTGATAATAGTTTGTAATAAGAAATAGAATAATCTATATCATTTACTTTGTCTTATAAATATATGTTGCGTGAGGTTGATCGGTACCCACGAGGAACCATGCCTGGCAAGGCATGGGAGAGCTAGCATGCTCTATCGAGCAACCTCCTCTTGGGAACCTCGTAGGGATGAGATTTGGAGGATTTAGAGCAAGGAAATGTTTGGAATACAATTAACAACCCTCTTAGCACACTTGGGCAAAACTTCATTCAACATATACGGTCGCTCGAGCCACTACATTTGAACCACCTCAACTCTTACCTCCTCGAGGTACCTCAATATTGCACCTCGATTCTAAAATAACTCTTAACCAACAAATATAAACCAGGTTACTCGAGTTGCCTATTAACCGAGCAACCTTATAACATATATCAGCCCGCCTGACTGATGTGACCGTGCACCTAACAGAGTCACTATTTAACCACTCTCTGACGTTATAATGTCTGACATTCAGGGCCTCGAAAATATAACACTTAAGTGGGTTTATCCTTAGGACGACATGTCTAGTTCACCAAACCTGACCCTTTAGCCATCCTCAGATAAGCCCCAAGCTGACGTATCACGCTCCTCATTAATGCCCACAATACTTCCAGCCAATAGAATGGCTTCCTGCCAAAGCTAGGAGATCCTATGCATTTAATGAAATATCCCATGCATTTAATGCACCTAATCAGACTAATCGCAGGCAAGCTTACTCGAGCAACCTTGCCCCATATAAATACACCAGATGAAGAAATTAGAGGGAGAGAATACCCTGAGCCTAGAATTGCTGCCCAAATTCCTTCATATACGAGAGCTATTAAGAGAGCATTAACTCCTTTATCATTAAGCATTAACTGAGCTTAAAGTTCATACCTTACCATTATTGTGCCCAGAGTGCTTGTCCTTTCTCCCTCCGACCAAGCTACTTGCTGGTCCCATCCATCTGTTATGACTATTATGTATCTCTTATGATAATATATCATTTAATACAAGTGTGAATATTGAATCCCTTTGTCTCTTATTCACCTGTGGTCACTGCCAACACATAATACGGAACAATGTCAATCCCGATCTTGATAAGGGGTTACACCTCACTTGATACTAACTGTATTCCAAGAACCCACGTCTTAAAAAAAGTATACGCCTATCATACAATACGCCGGTAGCACTTCTCCACTTAACCCAGCTTGTTCTAATCCTATGAGTAACATCATCACTAATATCTCAATCTTTTTGGATAATTGATCATAAATAACGAAAATGATAATTTCTAGGTATCTCTTAGGGGTGCAATCGGTACAGGTTTTTACCGTACCGTACCGTTTTGGTCCGGAAAAAAATGGTTTTGGTTTCATATTATGAAATACCGAAAATCGATTTTATCAAAATCGAAAATACCGTCAAAAATTTGGTTGGTTTTGGTTTTTAGATACAAAAAACCGATTTACCGTACCGATATCGTACCAAAATTACCGTACCGAAATACTATACCACACTTTTTGTGCAGTGTCAAATTATTTTAAGTATCATACTACTTTTATTTATTTTATTTCTCATGAGTGAGTTTTTATATTCTCTTTGAATTTAAATTTATTTATTTGAGTATTTGCTTTAAGTGTTAAATAATCATGTTAATTAAACATATATTTTGTTTAATTAATCAAACATTTAACACAAAATGAATTAGGCAGCATTTTGTTAAAATAAAAAGAGCCATTTATTTTGTTGGCTATATTTTCGTTTTGCCCTTATTTCATTTGCGCTTTATATTGTGGTTTGTGTAGAGATCTTTTTTTAGGGTTTCCATTTCATTTTTTTTACCTCTTTCTCTCTCAAAAAGCGTGGCCGTCATTTTTTTCTTCTTCAACCTTGAGATTTGGCTTTCGATTTAGTGTGGTTACTTCGTTTTGAGATCGGGTGTGACAATTTTTCGGTGCCAGCTGAATTCGGATTTGAGTTCCCTCCGTGTTTTTCGGTGATTTTTTTTCCCGACGAGTTGGCTTTTCCGGCGAAGGTTTGTTTTTCCGGTGTGGATGATTTTAACTTTTCGGCGAACATTTTTTGAGGTAACAGCTCCCTCGTTTTTTGAGGCTCATCATCTTGGCTCACTCTCCTCAGGCACCAACTCCCTCATCTCGTCTCACTCTCCTCCGGCTCCGACAAAAGCAAATTGGTTAGTTTGGTCTCGTATGTGTTTAAATCTATTGTTCCAAATGCTACAAATGATAGAAATTGTACCTGTTTGTGTATGTTTCTAATTGTTCCAAACAACTAGAAATGCTAGAAATTGTAATAGCTAGAAATGCTAGAAACTGTAATAGCTAGAAATGGGTATATCAAAATATATATCAGATTTACCGAATGCATAAACCGATTTGAAATTCTGGTATTTACCGAAAAAAAAACAAACTGAAACCTAAATTATCGAAACCAAAAAAAACCCGAAAATACCGAAAAATCGGTCGGTTTGATTTTGTTTTTTGTTTTGATGTACCGGTTGGTAAATTGGTACGGTACGGTTTTACCATATAGAATGTGATTTTGGTATTGGTAAGGGGTCGTTACCGACCATACCGTACCGGTTGCGCCCCTATTATCTCTTGACCCTCCAATTTCACCACATTTCCATTTGTCCTCCTATTACTACTCAAATTGCACTCTACATATTATGTTTTAGTCCTGCTTATTCTAAAACTTTTTGTTTCTAGAGTTTCCCTCCACAATTCCAACTTAGTGTTAATCTCCGTTTTAATCTCATCCACCAAAACAATATCATCTGCAAATAGCATACACCATGACACCTCATTTTGTATTTGTCCAGTCAGCGCATCCACAACAAGAGCAGAGAGATAATGACTTAATGCTATACCGTGGTGAAGACCTACAGTAATTGAAAATTCAATACTTTCTCCGGCTGATGCTCTTACTGTAGTTATAGCCCCATCATACATATCCTATTAGTCATTACAATTCTATTAAATAATTTTGTAAGCCAATATACTCTTTCCTCCCCTAAGCATTTACAAACCTCAATAGGGATACCATTTGTTCCTAAAGTCCTCCATGTTTTCATCTTTTTTAGAGCAATCATAATCTCTGTTGTCCTAATTCTGTGAAAACATATATTTTCTCGAGTCTCTTTAAGTTCCCCTATATCTAATCTACTCTCATTATCTTCATTTAATAACCTCTCAAAGTAGTTTTTTCATCTTTTCATAATTTCACCATCTTTGACTAGGATTCTCAAATCATCACTTTTAGTACACTTAATGTTATTAAAATTTTCTGTTTTCCTGTCCCTAAGTTTAGCAAGCTTATAAATACTTTTTTACCCTTCTTGAGTTCCTAATTTTGTATAAAGATCATCATATGCTTTTAACTTAACATCTCTTACCACTTTCTTAACTTCCTTTTTAGCCCAATTATATTTCTCAGAATTTTCTTCATTTCTATTTCTTTGCCATATTTTAAAGCACTCCCTTTTGATTTTTACTATGTTTTGTACTTCTCCATTCCACCCATAAATCGATTTTAAATTAAATTGATTTGATTTAAACTATTGATATCATTTCAAATAGTAAATGACCTGGTTCTAACATGTTTGCCATGGTTTTTTATATGCTATAAGGTTTTGCTCTCTTATGTATGCTTTGGATTTTTGGTTGTTTCCACATGTGTGTGAGAGATTGGATAATTTATTTGTAATTTAATTTTTTTTTTTTATTTCTATTTTTTGAAGTTTTGAATTATTTTAAAATAAAATGTCACTTGTAAGTTAATGTTAAGAGTTTTTCTAACGATTTTGGACAAAGTCTTAATTTTAAAATTAAAATATATTTAAGTTTAAAATCGAAAATTAATAATGTAAAACTCTAGTTGGCAATTTGTAATAGAGAGAAACCTTGGAGAAATACAATTATTAATGCCACGTAGTGTTGGTAAAACCCTAGTTGTCTCTGCGTATAAATTGCAGCTCATACAGTCTCCTCTTTCTTCTTCTAGGGTTTCTCAGATAAGCGCCACCTCGCTCTTCTCACTCTAAAACTCTCGTCACTTCGAAGCCATGGTAAGAAATTCCCATACCCTAAAGCACTGTATTAAAATTATACTGACTATATAACTATGCATTTAATTGATTTATACTTACAAACAAGAGCGTGTTTTTAGATGACTTCTACACAAAAATTTAATTTTGGGAAAGAGTGTTGATCTGGGTTATATTTAGACACAATTTATTGTCAATAGAATTTGAATGTAAGTTGTTTTAATCTTGTAATGAAAATGATTTCTGTAACGCCTATTCTTTATTTTTTTGGATGATTTATTTTTGATTAAGATGCATCAATTATGTTCTCATTGGTATTAACTCTGTATATGTTTTTTTTAATTTTTTAATTTTTTTATTGTGTATGTTTTGGTTTGTGTGTGAATGCCCATGTTATTAATTATTAAATCAATTACCAAAAGTTCTTCAAACATTTTTTAATACATATTTAGTCCAAGCCTCTTTATTTTGTTTCAAAATGTCGCTCAAACACCCATTTAATCAATATTCTCTTATTTTTAAAGGGCATTGCTACCTCCCCCCTCCACTGTTGGGAGCTCCTTTTTTAATACTATCTTATTTTTAAAGGACCTTGCTACCTTCCCCCCTCCACTGTCGGGAGCTCCTTTTTTTGAGTGTTTTTATGTAGTGAGAGAATTTTTGGAACAAAATAAAAAGGCTTGGACTAAACATGTATTAAAAAATGTTCGAGGGACTATTTGGTATATGCCCCTTAATTATAATGTGTACATGGGCACTTATCAAATAAAGGTGCTCGAGAGTGACTCGTGCAGCTTGCAAGAAAAGTGAAAGTTGTGACATGGGGAGATCTTTCACAAACCTATAGAAATAAAACGCTTATCGAATTTTCGTTTGTAAATGTGTACTGTATTTTATCATGCATTATTTTCAGTATAGATGTAGGAGTTTAATATTTAGTTAGCCTTGATTTTAATTTACAATAATCCCAACATCGCGTACCGAGGATATACTCCAATTGCATTAAAGTGTTGTACAGAGTTAATGGGATTTCATAACTAATTACAATAATCCCAACATAGCTTACAATTTATTTACGTATACATTCTAAGGCAAAGGTGAGGCACCTTTAGTATGTTGAATTTCAAGATGTACTTAGGATTACCTTTTAATTCTTTTGGAGAAAATGATCCAGATAGGAATCGAGGACCAATTATATTGGCATTAATGTAGAGCGCACCCCAAAGTTAAAACTAGTGAAGCTCTCTTCCTCATTCAAAAAAATTAAAGGCCTCGCTCGCTACAGATAACAAAAGAGGCATTAAGATTGAACAACCTATGACGAGGCATTGATTATTTTACAAAAAAAATTTCATTAATGAATAACTGTTTAATTTTGGCAGTGTTTACTAGAGTCGTCTTCTCATGTGCTTCCTCATAATCGTGTAATTTTAATTTGTACTGTATGTGCCAAGCTTAGTTCTTGACCTCTTTATATTATTACAAATATAAATGAAATGCACCCTTGCATTATTTGTACATTTTGCCTTACTTTGATTAGACGCGCACATCGCTATTTCTTTGTTTGGCTTTTTTTCAATAGTCGAGGAAGAAGGTTAGAGAGCCAAAGGAAGAAAATGTGACACTCGGACCAGCTGTCAGGGAAGGAGAGAATGTCTTTGGCGTGGCCCATATCTTTGCGTCATTTAATGACACATTTATCGTAAGTTGAAAATGTCTGTTATTCATCGTGCCGTTATCATTCCCGGAATTCAGTATTTGATTATTCTCTGTTGGAATTACAGCATGTGACTGATTTGTCAGGGAGAGAAACCATGGTTCGCATTACTGGTAAGCTTCATGGTGTGTGATATATATATATATATATATATATATATATAAGTTGCAAGAAACCCCTTGAAATGTCTCTCTAGTTGCCAATATCTCCCCGGAAACCCCTTGAAATGTCTCTCTAGTTGCCAATATCTCCCCGAACTAGTTAATATGAAATAAACTCCATAAACATATATATATATATATATATATATATATATATATATATATATATATATAGTTAAGCTCATGTGCACACTAAGTTTGCACATCATTTTTTTAAAATAGTAAAAAAAATATTTTTGAGTTGATTTTTTTTGTGTGATATTCAAACATTTCAACGGACCCATGTAAAAAAAAATCAGCTAAAAAAACCTTTTTTGCTATTTTTAAAAAATCGGTCAAACTTTTGCTGCTTTTAAGCACTTTAAAAGTGCGAAAGTTTGACCGATTTTTTAAAAATATCAAAAAAAGTTTTTTTGAGCTGATTTTTTTTACATCGCTCCGTTGAAATGTTTAAATATCACATTAAAAAAAATCAACTCCAAAATATTTTTTTTAACTCTTAAAAAAAATTGGTGTGCGCTAGCACTGTGCAAACTTAGTGTGCACAGGAACCTGCTTCTCTCTCTCTCTCTCTCTCTCTCTCTCTCTATATATATATATATATATATATATATATATATATATATATATATATGTATAAGTTGCAAGAAACCCCTTAAAATGTCTCTCTAGTTGCCAATATCTCCCTGAACTAGTTAATATGAAATAAACTCCATAAACATTCCCTTCTCTTGTGGTTCTTAAAGAGGTTTTATTGCCACTTTTTAGCTACGCAAAACATTCTTGATTTGGTTATATGTAACATTAAGGGAGTATTTGCTATCGTAGTGATAGTTTAGGGGATATCTTGCATATTTCTCTATACATTTATGCAGCTCATTATCCATGCCAAAATTCATTTTCTTCGCCGTTGAAATTTTATAATACTCTCTGACCCATACTAAGAGCCTCTTTGAAACTTCAATTTTTTGAAGGGAAGTGCATCATCCAATATGTTTGCACTTCGGTAGGAAAGTTGTGTATATTTTCAGAACTAACACTATTAACAGCTTAACTTACAAAAATTACCTCAAAATTTATATGACTTTCTTTATCCCATATTGAGATTCAGGACCATCTTTAAAATTTTCAGCTTTTAGGGAAATGCAATTATACATATGGTAGGCAAGTGTTGATTTTGAAAACTAACATTCTAAACCCCAAAGAGTAGGTCCAACTGCAGGATGGTCACGAGTTTGAACAGCTTATGTGTAGGACTGATTTTCAGCTGGATCTGATCGTCTGATTCGATCAAATCAGAAAGTGCACTTTTGGAGAATTTCCAATTTTGTACTTTCAAAATCATTTTGTTTGGCAGAAAATTAGAATTTTTGGCAAAATCAGAAGAATTTGGAAAAAATATAATAATTTTGCAAAATTCAGAAAATCCAAAAAATAAGAATATTTCATATACATTTGGAATAGTTTTGTTGAAAACTCGGAAAATTCTTACTCGGCCATACTAAACAAACTTGGAAAGGAGTAATTTTAGAAAAAGATAGGATTATTTTTTGGAAAATCGGATCGGCAGAATTTTGGAAAGTTGGATCAGAAAATTGGAATTTTAAAATGATTTCCGATTCTGATCTGTTGCTTTTGGATAACTTGGAAACTTCAGAAATTGAGAACTTCATGGTTACATGATGTTTGGGGTTATGTTGATTTGAAGATCTGGATGCCCTGAGCTGTCCAAAAAATGATAAGGAGGAACGCACATTATAGAAATTTTACTTAAATGAGCGCGTTGAAATTTGTCGAGCTATCCTTTCAAAAGGATTATCTAGTGATAAATAGTGAGAGATTGATCTAATTTTAGAGTTTATTGGACTGATAAATAGTGAAAGATAGCTCTAATTTTAAAGTGTATTGGACTGATACCATGAGTATAACATTGGGTGATTAAATAATTATATCCACATTTTTAAATATAATATTTGATGGAGTTTGTTCCTGAAAACAACCTTCACAGGTGGTATGAAAGTGAAAGCTGACAGGGACGAGTCTTCCCCATATGCAGCCATGCTTGCAGCTCAAGATGTTGCCCAAAGATGCAAGGTTTTTATTATTATAATTTCTAGTTTGACGCTCACAAATCAGTTTTATTTCCGTATTTTTGGTGCTGCAAATTACCACATTCCTTCTTTTTTATTCTCTCTCTCTCTCACTCTCTCTCTCTCTCACTCTCTCTCTCTCTCTCTATATATATATATATATATATATTATTTTTTTATGTCTTTCTTGATTTTCAAAACTTGTCTATTATCCATCCTAACAGGAACTTGGTATCAATGCCCTTCATATTAAGCTCCGAGCCACAGGTGGGAACAAGACAAAAACACCTGGCCCTGGTGCTCAGTCTGCACTTCGCGCTCTTGCTCGTTCTGGAATGAAAATTGGTCGTATAGGTAATGCGCTTGTTTTTACCGAAACATTTTTCTTTATTTTATTACCCACCTCTCTTTCTTTCTCTATCTCCCTCTCTCCATCACACAGGCGCACAAGGTGAAATCATTCGTCATTAGACTCGAGAAAACCTGGTTGTTAAGACACTGCTCTTGATATCTAGTACAAATAGAGGAAACTAGAGGAAAAGATAGCGTGTAATGAGGCTTAAAACACTAGTAGTTAGTTAGCCTTAATAGGTACTCTAGTCTCGTGTGTTTTTACCTCGCAACATGGAACTTATGGGTTCTTCCTCCTCAGTATCCCTTGGTGTGTGGAGATTGGAGGGTTTAAACTTACCCTGTAGGGAACGGAGGGCTTAGTTCCCTAAGAGGCCTGGATTCCCTGAGTTATAAAAAATAAAATGGAATAACAGGTTACTTTGACTTCGACATCAATGGGGTTTTCACTTTTTGCATCGTGTTTTGGAGTGTTTCATAAAGTCAGAAAAAGTGTCATGAAAAGTCATTTTTGAGGCCAAAGTCCTCTAGTTAAGAACTTTGTGGATGTAGAAGACTAGGTAAAGAGTCCAATGGTCAATAGTTGAAAACTTTGGGGGATTATAGCATCCATCCCCAATACTAACTTGGAATGGAAGAATGTGAAGTTGCTGCATGGTTTCTCTAATAAACATGAAGTTGATGTGCAAAAGTTATTATTTATGATATGGAGGCACTCTAGATGTAGAGGGTCATTCTCCCAATTTTTTCAACCCGGGATAGAAGTTAAATAAATGTAAAACATTTGTATTGGAGGCCTTTTCGACAAGGAAAATGCTTACAAACAAAATGTACAAATATATTGTACAAACTGATGTGGCATCTATTGGTGCCACTTCAGTTTGTATAAAAAGTTGTACAATTTGTTTGCAAGTTTACCATTTCTCTTTAGAGAGCTTATTACAATTTGTTTTTGCCACATAATAGTCACATCGTCTTATTACAGTGTGGGCAAAGAAATGACATTTGCACCAGACTCTTGTAGACTAAGTAATCACAAATAAATTCTTTCAAAAGTAAAAATAATCCAAAAATAAGATGCTTAACAATTCCAATACTAATCTCCCTTCTATTCTTGATTGTTTTGCTTATGCTGGTGATGATAGTAAAACTGATTCGAATCTCAAACCATTGAACTTGTTTAAATTTGTTCTCTCTGTATGGTAGTAATTACATAAATATGCTCATTCTCTCACATTCCTGCTAAGAATGCTCATTTGCATTCTTTGTATGTAGTTTGTGTGCGTCACTCGAGGTTCCACATATAGGTTAAATTGCTAATTTGATTAGGCTTGTATAATTGTTGTGAAATCCTTTATTCCGTTTCTATTTTTATTTGTGCATCTTTGTAATTGAATAGGCAATTGATGTGAATCATTTACCTCAACACCTGTAATGCTTATATAATATTGTTTTTTGTTCATGTGAGGTGGCTTTTAAAAGAGGGATGTGAAGTATTTGTTGTTGACTTGCACAATTAATGTTTAATTGTTTTTATTCACAAATGTTTTTTCTGAAGAACTCAGTGTCCTAGAAGTGAGGTGTAGTTTTGAATGCATATATTGTAATAAAAATATGCTTCATATAGCTTTATATAGCTTTATATCTAACCTTATTGCTATATATATTACGTGGATGTGGGGTAATTTGTCTGTATCCATTGTCATGTTTCAGAGGATGTGACTCCAATTCCTACTGATAGCACTCGCAGAAAGGGTGGTAGGAGAGGAAGAAGGCTGTAAGCTTGCTTTACTTTATCCAATCAAAACTTGTGCTCTCTCACTGCCTCTACTTGTCATTCTCGGTGGGAATGGTATTTATACTAGTTTGAGCTCAAGTTTATTTTTGGTTCTTGCAAATGATATTTATTAGTTTCTTGAGATTGGAATGGCCAAGATTTTTCTTGGGTATTTGTAGTAATTTGGAACCGAAGTTGCTCAGACTTTATAACCTCCCAGATGAATGAATTTGAAATCTCTTAAATACTTTTAAGGTTGCTGAGCATGAATGGATGCTTCATATTTGTTTATATTTTCTGAATTGGATTCTAAACCTGTAGTTGCGTATTTTAACAAAGTTTGTTTGGATATGGGAAGTTTTGAAATTTCATTGCTCACTTCTTACTACTACCACTGCTGCTACCAACAATTTCGATAAATGTAATACCTCTTTTAACTACAAAATAAATAATTTTTGCTGCATATAATTAAATTTAAAACTATCCTTGATTTTTCGTGACCAAAGTGGCCCTTTTTAAATAATTTGCAAATTGATTTTGAGATTTTAGCAAATTACACATTGGTTGAAAAGTATTTGTTCTTTACAAGCATTCACGCAGCGTACTGCTGTTAATATATTTTTCTGACTCAAAACCAAACCCATCACCTTCACGGACTATCATAGGTTCACTTCTGTTCGCCGCCTCTCCATAGCAACTGTTTTTTATAGTGCTCTCTAATTATTTCATTTCATCTCCCTATACCCATCCCCCGTTGTGAAGAATTTTCAGATGTTATTACACTCGCGTGCAAGATATTATACATTCCGCATTGAAAATACAATCCATTCTGACATCATTTCAAATCTAATTTAATATTATAATTTAAAAATGGAGGTTGTACTTAGTATTATGCCACATGTCATATCATAAATACAATTCAAAAAGTGACTCCAAAAGAGAGTGGCTATAAAACCTGGGTTATGAAGGAGAGATCTTTACCTTGCTAAATATAAATCAACCTCATTAGTAGGGGTATAAAACGGACGGATACGGAGCTGATATCATAGTATCCACATGCGTATCCGCCAAGTCTCCACACTATCCGTATCCGTATTTGCCCGGATAATAGTTTCAGCTATCCATATTCGTATCCTCTCGGATTTTTCGGATTCGGATAATATCTTTATTCGTTTTTATTGTTTAAGATACATTAAGATACACATAGCGTATTAAACACTATTTTAATCAATTAATTAAATATATAATTTTTCATTCCATGTAATATATAGAGAATGTGTAAAACATCAAATTAAATTATAAAAGAAGGCTCGAGCACAAGTACTAACCTTTAATATGGATTTTTTTATTCAATTGCGAGCCATTGAAATTTATATCCTCTTCAGTTTCTCCAATGATTGAACAAAAATGAAGTGAAACATCATCTTATTTGAAAAGTATAACTCAATTAAAATATTAACAGAGAAAACAAAGGATATATTACAATAAAGAAGGGACGTTATTTTTTACCCCTTAAGTTCCCAAAGTGTGTCATTCTCATCTCCTTTCCTTTGTATCCTTGTCTAATTAAGCATTAAGGTAATCACAACTCGCAAGTTAGTAGTAATGCATAAAGATAAATTAAGACATTAATTGTTTGAACATACTAATTCACTCAAATAAAACTTCACCAATATATTGTACTAAAAAAAGAAATCCATGAGTTTAATAATACATGTAACATAAGTTTTTCTTATACATAAAAGTTTCACCATAATTTTCTATGACATCACCATACATTCATTCATTTACAAAATCCTCATAGCAGGTCACCATACATTCATTCATTTACAAAAATAGCAGGTCACCATACAAAATCTCATAACAGACTAGTTGAGATGGACTTTGGCTTTGTTCATTCATTTATTTGGCATCACTATATTTCACCATAAAAAAATAGCAGGTGATTCAGAGACTATGAAATCGTACAAAAATGTAGCCACCGGACAAAAATGAAACTATACAGGTCCGGACAAATATTGTACATAAAAAAATAGCAGAGATTACGAATACAAAAGCAGATATTATGAACGTGAAACTATACAAAAGAAATTATAAAAGCAGGCCACCAAGAAATTATAAAAGCAGGTCACCATACAAAAGAAATTACATGAATGTGAAACTATAAAAAAGCAGGTCACCATACAAAAGATTTAGAAACTATTGTTGGCTAAAATAGCAGGTCCCCGTTATTCACCGGACCAACTGATTCAGATTCAGAAATCGTTCACATACTTGTTTTTGGCTGGA
Organism: Sambucus nigra; assembly: GCA_949130495.1. NCBI lineage: Eukaryota > Viridiplantae > Streptophyta > Magnoliopsida > Dipsacales > Adoxaceae > Sambucus > Sambucus nigra. Next base: position 232,088,866 of record OX422222.1, read on the forward strand.
AGAGGCGTCAGGCAGGCAACACCGGAACAACTGATCGGAGGGGTTAGACGGACAACGACGCAGATGGGCAACACCGGACCAACTGATCGGAGGGGAAGCATAGAGGCGCAGAGCGGGGAAGAGCCTAAGGGCTTTTGGGAAATGGGGGAAAACTGATTTACCGTGTGTTTTGTTTATTAGGTTAGGATTATAGTTTAGATTTTTAAAGTTTTCATAATTATACTTATGCCCAACTTTTATTTTAAGTTTTAGTTTACATCTAAAGTATTATATAACTAATATTTTAAACGTATGTTAAACGGATACGGATATCCTGTAAAACGGATATCCAGTAAAATGGATACTCCGCGTCGGATACGGATTATCCGTGTTGGATACTACTACTATCCGTATCCGTTTTCTCGGATATTTTTATAAATTATCCATATTCGCATCCATTTCCGTTTTTTTGGATAAATATCCGCAAATTCGGATTCGAATATTGGACGGATGCGAATTTTCGAATATCCGTTTACAGCCCTACTCATTAGGTTCTCTTGTTCAACCTCTCGAAACTCCACATGGCAACACACGTTCAGTTTATATGGACAAAGAGAGAAAAAGGGCTCTGTTAATGTCAAGGACGTTAGTATGGTTATTCTACATTTTTTCTTTAAGGGTTTTTCAATATCTAATACTATAGTTAAACCCATGAGAACTATTGTCCTTTATTTTTTTTAGATCCTTTGATGTCTCCAATCATGTTTCCACTTTATTTGTAAGTGTTGCATCTCTCTTTCTTTGAAGAGCTTTAATATTGTAATCCAACGGGTGATCTCATGTCATTAAATAATATATTTTCACACAACTCACTTTTGCAATGTGATGTTATACATACTTTCAATTAGTAGTGTTTGGGGAAAAGGTCTAATTAGAATATGAGCATCCCATTCTCTCTCTCACCTGAAGTGGGTTTCCCCATTTCTTTCCAAACGCAACCCCTAACAAACCCCCCCACCTTCTAAACCCCTGATACCTCTTCAAGCGTTCAACCCCCTTTGTAGTATGATTTCTCACCCAATAAGGGGGGTTCTACCTTTTCTAAAACTCCATCTGCTCCTCAACCAGATTCTTATAAAGCTCGATTGGAAAATCACACCAACCATATTTTCTTCCCCTCATGGTTGGATCTAGCGACAACTGATGAACCAGACGAAGTAGAAGTAGAGGATCGTTCGTCCAGCGAGATGCTTGCTATTTCTCTCACTTATGAAGAACTGGTAAGAATGAGGGCTCCTTGGAGAGAATCACTTATTATCAAACTTGTGGGTCAACATTTACCACTGATTAATTTGAATAAATGTTTGAAAAATCTTTGGAAAACCACAAAGGATATTTATATCACTGACTTGGGTTTTGAGTTTTTCCTCTGTAGGATTATCTTCTAACTTTGATTGGAGGTTCGTGGTTTTTGAATAACCACCACCTAACTGTTTTTCAGTGGAAAAATAACTTCCATCCAGTTACGGCAACTGTTTAAAATATGAGTTTCTGAATTTAATTACCTTAGCTGCTTATTGAATATGATGATCAAAATGTATTCAAGATAACTCTTGCCCTAGGTTCTCCTATTAAGATGGATTTACATACTGGGTCTATCGACAGAGCTTGGTATGCTCGCATCTGTATTCTCAAAGCCCTTTCCTTCGAAGATTAAAATTGGGCCTCTGTTACAAACAATTTCTTACGAGTTGAAAACCTCAATTTGTAACTACTGTGGAATGATTGGCCATGTTCAAGAAGCGTGTGCAGACGGAATTAGGGCTTCAGTTGAGAAAATTCATTTGGACCGTAATCCAACCCCTACGGTGAAGGCAGAATGGACTGTGATAAGGAAGCGTCCTTCCCCTGCTCGTCTGGGGCACTACTCTGCCAAAGGCGCGACTGCTCTGATGAATTGTTCGGCAGGTTACACCAATAAGGCTAGAGATGGGTCACTACAGTTGGCAAAGCCCATTCCTTTAAAGCGTAACTCCTCCTTTCACGGTACTACAATTGGACCTAATGGAAGCTAGCAACCCAAACACATACCCACATCATAAAAGCAACCCATTAAGTCTCTCTAATTCTTTTAATCTTTTAACTCTAGAACAAAATAACCCAGACCATCAATATCTCGGCTCAGCTAGGAGTACAAAACTTATTTCTCAGCCCATTTTTTCAAGTAATTTACCGGACCAAACAAACAGTAATTTTCTCCAAATTTCTGACCCACATTCACACCTCTCTCACACTACTAGTCCATGGACAACCGTCCTACTAATCCACATGTGTCACGTATAGTTAAGCCTACTCCTGATAGGTGCCTTACACCCTTTCAACCAGCCTGCCCAATTAAACATGACTCTCAATATAAAACCTTTAATACTTCTCCTTCTACCCTTATAACTGTTACAAACCAGATTAACTCTACGGAACTTTCTTCACCTACAACTTAACCTACTTTATCTGTTATTACTTCTACTGATACTTCTTCAGAGAGTAATGACTACCAAGCCTCCAACCACTACAATAACAACACCTGCTACCCTATTCCTCTACACGACCCATGAGGAAGGAAACCCACACCACTATAAACCAATCTGAACTAACCTTTCCAATTTCATCAGGGTACAACTCAGACCCCAAATATCCCCACGGGTTTGAATTTACCACCCCTCGTAGCCAACACCCTCAACACCAACCCCAACCCCAGCCCCAACCCATGCCCCTAAATCAACCTCCAGCTGTAAGCCTAGAAAATACACTCCTTGCAACTAGAGACCAACTGTTAATTCAAGGACAAGAGACCTTTGTCTTTCACCCATTTCATGTTCAACCCAATGCCTTCACCTACCAAGTGGGTCTTCACCGTTTACTTATAAAACTCGAAAGATTCGACGATCAGGTCATACTCGATCAGGAACAAGTTTACATGTTTCAAGGAAGACATGCATTAAATGTGGTCCTTCAACAGTTTATCAATGTCCTAAGAAATTTTGCGATGCCATGGCTACCAGAGACTGCATTACAGGGCTTTGCAAATCTATTCTCCATCCAATCCATGAAAATTCTGTTATAGAATGTTAGGGGTGCTTCTCGACCTCTTTTTATGGTTGAATTTATGAATTTCTACAACCAATATCGCCCTGACCTTATGTTTGTAATGGACACTCGACTTGATGTTCCTAATTCTCAGAGACAAATTCAGAGATTTCCTTTGGCGAGTAATCACATTGTGCCGGCTGTTGGTCTATCGGGGGGCATGTGGTTCTTGTGGAATCCTAATAATATGCATATCACCGTGGTACTTCAAGCGGACATAGCAACTCACTTGCTTGTGGAGATGTCCCCACCTTTGCCTCCTCTTATGTTAACCATTGTTTATAATTATGCTCAACCCAATCGTAGAGGTCAGGTATGGGATATTCTTCGTTCATTATCTGTTAATATTTGTATGCTTTGATTAGTTTTAGGAGATTTCAACTCTATTTTATTGCCTTTGGAAAAAAAGGGTGGGATGCCTTTTAACTTATATAATACTAAACCTTTTAGCTCTTGCATGGAAGATTGTGGGTTGGGGGATTTAGGTTTTAATGGTCCCACACATGCATGGTCTAATAAACATGGAATTCATAGCCATATTAGAGAAGGACTGGATAGATGTCTCTCTAATGATAAATAGAATATTGCCTTCCCTTTAACTAAGGTTTCTCATTTATCTAATTCCACTTCTGATCATTGCACTCTTCTATTGGATTCTAATCCAATTACTAATTTCCAAAATTATCGACATATTTATGACCACGCTTGGTCTATTAAATTTTCTTATAAATCTCTCATCAGGAACTGTTGGACTCCCTATGTCCAAGGGTCAGCTGCATACCAATTTGTTCAAAAATCTAACTATCTTATGTTTAAATCCAAAATTTGGAAAAAATATACTTTTGGAAATTCGAAAACTTTGATTGATCAAACTCAAAAACACTTAGCTAATGTTAGAAGCGCCTTAGACACTACTTTCTTTGATGAATTAATTCATACTGAATTATGTCTTCAAAAGAAACTTGGGGATTTACTTTGGCGGGAAAACCTTTATTGGATGCAAAGAGCTAAACACAATTGGCTAAAAGATGGGGATTCTAATACTAAATATTTCCATCCAGTTGTTAATCATTGGAAGGTTTGGAATCGTATTTCAGCTATTTGTATAGAGAATAATAATTGGCTTACTTTCCAATCTAAAATTAAAATTGAATTTCTTTATTTTTATAAAAAAATGTTTAAATCTACTAATTATAGGATAGAAAATATTACTTTGACCATTGTCACCCCCAGTTAACTAGTGAGGATTTAACTTTTTTAAATAAATCAATTACACCCTTCAAAATTGAAGATATTGTATGGCATATGCCTCCCCGGGACATGATGGCCTCACTGTCGAATTTTACAAGGACAACTGGGACGTAGTGGGCTCTTCTATCATTCAAGTTGTCCAATCCTTTTTTCATTCGGATTTTCTGCTTAAAGAACTTAATAAAACTTTTCTTGCTTCTATACCCAAATGTGACAACCCTATCAAAACCTCCCAATTTAGACCCATTAGTCTTTGTAATGTGAGTTACAAAATTATTTCTATTATTCTACTAAATAGAATCCGACATTTTTTTTATCCAAAATTGCGACTCCGTTTCAAAATGCTTTTGTTCCTGGGAGACATATTTAGGAAAATAAATTAATCATGCATGAAATGATTCACTCTGTGAGAGTTTCAAAATCTAAAAGTGGTAATCTTGCTCTTAAACTAGACCTCTCTAAAGCTTATGATAAATTAGAATGGCCTTTTATTAAATGGGTATTGCAACAACATGGTTTTCTCGAATTTTAGGTTACTCAAATTATGTCCCGTGTTACCACTCCTTTTTCCACTATTATCAATGGTCAATTAGTTTTTTTAACTACACCTACAAGGGGTCTACGGTAAGAAGATCCTCTATCTCCTTATCTTTTCATTCTGGCCTTGAATGTTTTTATTCGTTCCTTAATAAAAGCTAATCAGGATAAACTTATATCAGCTTCCAAAGCTTCGAGGTTTGGTCCTCCTATTCCTATTTTGGCCTTTGCTGACGACTGCATTATTTTCTTAAAAGGTTCTATGCGAAATGTGGTTAACTTTAAACTGATTCTAAACAAATTTTGTTCCCTTTCTCGACTGGGCAAAATTTAAATTATGATAATTGATCATTTTATTCTCTACTCATATGCCCCCCTTAAATAAATGTAGGATTAAAGAGGCTCTTAATGTTCCTTTTCTTTTGTCTCCAATGAGAAATATTTGGGGGTGCCTCTTATTGATGGGAGGTTGACCAAAACTATTTTTCAGGACGTCATAATTAAATTAAATAAGCGAATTAACCTGTGGTATAATCAATACTTATCCTATTTTAGTAGACTCCTTCTTATCAATTCAGTCAATGATTCTCTTCCGATTTATATTACGTCTTCTTTTCAATTGCCTAAAACTCTTCTCGACGAATTTTTGGTTGAGATTAAAAGATTTTTTTTGGAGGGCAACTCCGAATTCTAAGAAAAAAGTTACTATCCAATGGAGTTTGCTAACGCGGCCTAAAATGTTGTGTGGGTTAGGAATTAAAAATATGCCTACGCCCAATCAGACTTTTATGTTTAAATTAGGATGTCTCTACTGTCTAATCCTAACTCTCTGTGGGCCACTGTTATGAAGCACAAATATTACCATCATAATACGTTTTTTACATTGAAACTCAAACATCGAAATTCTTGGCCTGACTGTGATACCCCGCCTAATTAAATACCGGCGATCAATCCTTTATTAAATTAAAATCAAGGTGAACAGTTGGTTCATTCTTAGCATCAATGTTGCAAAAAAAATAAAATTTTCAATTTAAATACCCTGATTAATTAAGCTAAGTGTCAAAACAATTTAAAACTTTATTTCCATTTTTATTAAATTCAAATTTGAAAACCTTTTAAATATCCAACAATTTAAGAATCACATAAGTGCTACGGATAACAAGTAACACAAAAGAATTAATCCATCTAGATTAACCAAACCAAATTTAAGCTACAAATGAAATCATCCTGACAAGAGTTAATACCCAAAGAGTACCGAATACTGAAAATAAATAAACATACATCTCTGACAAATCCACACTGAATGGGAAATGGGCGACACATGCCCTATCTATGAAGAACTATAACAAGAACCGAATCAATGAAGAGGTCGTCTAAAACAAAGGCCTGCAACTCCCACATAAGTTACAACGCGTTCGATCCAAAGAATCTATGCATGACGCCCCTGTGACTGGACACCTGTAATATATACATATATATATACAAGAGAGAAGAGATAACAGAAAATGGGTCCGAGTCCGATTGCAAAACAGTTTAAAAATAGTTTAGCAAGTATTTAAAATGCTTACCTGCTAATGCAACAACCATGTTAGTATGCGACACTCTCTTGAGAATTCTCACCTCTCGCCTAGTGTGCACGCCTACCGTACTAATGAATCTCATAAGTCTATATAACTTATTCTCCATAAGATTTTATCACTTGAAAATAAGGTTATGATATTCACTTTAGAAAATCAATCTCTTCAGGATTTATTACGTTATTTAGAATAACCCCATACTGTCATAAAGTTTTCGAATACTTATAGTGAAGTTGAAAATTTATACATTACTTAACTACTATTACGCACAGTAGAAAGTTCTCTTATAGATATCCGTATATATATTAGTTACACGCATAATATATATACTAACGACACCCCACATAAAATCTATGGTGCAAGGTTTCCATATATAAGTATATATATACCAATCACTCATATAATATATATACTATCTGCACCCCACATAAAATCTATGGTGTTGGCATACTCTGCTATCAAGTCCCTGTATCACACATATTTAGGGAAATGCTAGTTCAGAATCACTCTCGAACTGTATTAACATAAAACACATACAAATGGAGGCGAAGCATAGTTCCAAGTCACTAAGAGGTCAGCACATACCCTCACGTCTCTTAGGACCGTCTGACTATCAATCAGATAGCCTGTACCAAGAAATCCTATGTTCTAGGGTACGAGTCAATATCTCCCATAAAGGTCCCAGCGAGATAAGACCCTCCCGACGCGGAAACCCCCGTGATAGCAAGTAGCCCGAGTATGATTTTTATACAGATATAATATATGCACAGTCACACAGTCATATATATATATATACACACACACACACACACACACACACACATCCAAATTTCTAAATTAGGTGCGCTCATGACCCATAATTATAATTATCCGTTATTACACATTTTACTCGATTATTTCGTATAACGGACTCGTTATTTGTATTCTCATTTATTATTCACTTCATACTCACTTCTCCTCTCTCGAAGTATTTCTAAGTATAATTTCAGTGGGCATTCACTCACTTACGTTCCGGTCTAACTCCCTTACGAGTCCCGATCTTTTTATTAAATATACGCATGATTTCTTATACACATGAATCATTCCTCGTTAACCCAAAATCTCATCCTACACTACTCAACGGGGTTTACCTAGGCCCTACTGGTCATCTCTATATCCCATTATATTTGAACAACAACAATCAAGGGCTCCTATACATCTTAATCGGATTAAACTAACGAATGAGAAATATGCAGTTTTTCAGGAAGGGTCGATCGATCGAAGAAAAGGGGTCGATCAATCGATCGATGATCTGGGCTCGATCGATCGATCAAGCAGTTCTTGCCCAGAAACTGCAAATTAAACCTACGAGTTTCATCTTCCAATTTCTCCAAAAATGTCATTAACAACTCTAGAATTCTTAAATAACGGTACTACAAGTTCAATATACATATATATAAGATTTCCTACGCGAAACATGTATAAATTCATCAACGATATCGGATTAATGGGGTAAAATTGACATAATCTTCAAGAACCCTAATTTTGAAAGAAATATACATTCGTCTAATTATTTCCCAGATTTCTTGTTTCTAAACTCATAATAATTCGCTCGTAATCCTCTACATGTGATGGGTATGTCCAGCATATATGAAATCTCTCTAAACATGCGATTTAAAGTCTCTAAATTAACAATTTCTTTCATGGGACAAGTCCTAAAAAATTCTAGACTAATATGATTGAGACATTAACTAAAAATAAAGCAAGATAGATACTTGCCTGGGAATTTAGTTTCTGATTTGTGAAGGAAAAAGGTATGGTTGTGCTCCTCGTTCCGCGATCTACGTTTTGGTGGTGGTGGCGGTGAAAACGCTTGTCTTTGGCCTTGAATTTCTTGAAAAGCTTGCCAACTTCTTCTCTAATGGCCGTCCTTTGATTTTATGTTTGTTAACCCTAGAAGACAACTCCTTAAGGCTGATATATCCTTAGGGAATTCGAGGGTTTAATTCCCAAAAAATATAAGATGTCTAAAATACTCTCCCGGGATGTCAATTAGGCCTAAAAATGCTCCGAGACCCAAACAAAACCTCCGGGTACACTTTTCTGACTATCTCAACCCTTTCGGACACTTTGGTGCACTCAAAACGACCATACGAGCAACTTATAATTTATTCACTTTATATAATAATAATTTAGTCCTGACACGACACAGACACGTCCCGACTTAAATTTTCATAATTGTCATTTTATTCACTCGTGACAATTTTAATAAAATAAATCTCATATATTACTTTACTCGTCTAGTAATATTCAACAATTTCCCAATAATTACTAACTTACATCACGTTAGTAAATATAAAAATAAATTTCTGGATTAATATTAAATTAATATCATAATTTAAATTTAATAAATCCCTAATTTTAAAAGTCATAAAAATACGGGGTATTACATACTTCCCCCTAATAATGACATTTCGTCCCGAAATTCAAAAAATAAGGTCTACCCGGTACAACACATTCTGGATACCTTAACAGTACGCAACCTATCCACATAGTAAGACGTTCAATCACTATAGCCCCCGCCTCACAGCAAGCTTGTTTAACACTCTTCATTAAAGATACTTCACATTGTGCTCCTATCTGACAACATTCGCATAAGACACGCATATACACTATTAATTTCCATTATTTCAATATCATTGGGAGCCTGCACCTCACTACATGACAACCACTCGGATTTATCGAAACACAAAACTCCCATTCTGAGAGGAACCATTCGAACATCTAACCACTCTTGTTCGCCTAAACAGTCGTGGAATTCCACCATAGTCGTCGGATTATTCTTGACCGATCCAAAATTCTGGTTATCCGCTCACCTCTAAATATATAGAAGGAGAATAGTTAAGGTTCTTCCACACAAAAACCTCAATAAGCACCTCGTTTACGACAAACAGGTACAAGTGCTTTCTCGAAACTCTACCATACTATACTTCACTTGCTAGTTCTTTCCGTTGTGGAAAAGAAATGATCACCAAGATTCCAAAATCACCTTCACGCGGCTCCACTACTTGTTAATCACTGTGCGCCTGCTCCTCGGCTATGGGTGATACCTCCTACTCAAAACGAAACGTTATCTCCGCTGTTTCCTGAAATCCCATATTGAAGGTGGGATTCACAAATTTCATCCTGATTCATAGAATAATACCGTGTAGGACCACGTACCAGCGCGATCCCTTCCTTTCAAAGGAAGACTGGGGCACACTAGTTAATGTTGTAAATCACCCCAAAGGAATGTCAATCACTTCCTTCTTGGGCGACTTACTCCACATGTTCGGATGAACCCTTGATCTTACCTTGAAGATGGCAGCCCATCCAAGGACTTTACCGACTTTACCGCCCTCTTTCGTTACAGGAATTGTCGATAACCACAAAATTCTCCGGTTTATCCCCTTATTCCAACCGATCTCTATCTATGAGTGGTGCATGCAGAGATTACTCACTATGTCCCGCTCAACATCGACTTTCCTTGAAATGTCACACATTAAGTGACACTTAATACTCCCCTTCCTTCCTTGGTGTATATCGAAAGTTCCGACCCGTGCACTTTTCTCCACGATGCGTACTTCTGGATCTTTTATACCATACTAACATTATCACTCTTTGTATGCACAACTCTCTCTCAACATTTGACTAATTACAACTCCGTCCCGAGTGTTCTCCATATAGTTAAATTCTACCCTTCTCAAGGAATACCCCTTCGTAAACGGCTTCCTACAGCCTTCCAACCAGATTCGGTGTGCTACTCTGATTGCACACGTATATATGGATTTTTCATCTTTCACACGGTGCTTAATCCACTCTACCACTTTTACTTCGTTATGTTAGTCCCACAAACATATATTTCACACGTCTATTCCCACGTCCCTTCAACTCGGACGATTTTTAATATCAACTAACCAGGATGTCTACACACCCTATAAACCGTGCATACTAGCGTAAGGATCACATACGCTTCACACCTAATAACCAATTCTTTATTTTCCTAGTGCTCACAATGTGATTGCAACACTTGGGAACTCTCACTCACCCTAGAAATCAAAATTCTAAATCCTCCTTATCATCGTTCCACCCCTCAACTCGTGGTGGTAAAACAAAACTTTCAATGCTTTTTTACCACGCAACCGACTCTACTGGCCTTAAATCATAATTCAACTACCGACTTACAGATATAATTATCTGCTCCTATTACGACCGAGGTACTGAACTCATGGACTAATGACCAAACATCTCCCTATTTCCAACCTTACGCTAAGTTTCATGCGTGGGATGTCTCGCAAAGCTAAATCCAAACGAGGAACCCCCCCGATACACTACTACCTAGCATTGTCGATTATCGAAATTCGTTAGGCCCTCCGTCCATAGCATGTACCCCTATATTTCGTCTCTTGACAGAAAAGTTACATCTCTTTCCCGTAATTATACTTAACAAAGAATATTTCGCCAATTTCACTAAGTTACAGTATTGGTGGTGGTTGCATTCCATAAACCTCGAATACATACAATCGGGATTCTCGAAATCTCTTTCCCCAATCAGAGGGGTATAAATCTTAACTCCCACATCTCTAAAGGATAGATATAACAATGCGCTCTTCCTATCACCAAGTCTTGAGCACTAAACATCATAATGAGTTAAATCTTTTCGCTCCACAGTAAACCCAGTACATACTAAATCATAACAACAAAGTCCCTACACACCGGTATCGAATATCTCGAGCCCACTATCCCCTTCGAAGTCTCTAGGATAGATAATATGTATAAGTGCGAGTCCAACCCTCTTGCAGGTGAGGCCTCACCAGAACAAAACATGCCGCACTAATGCAACCACTCCGATAGCCTTGCAATAACTGCCTACTATCGTACTGACCATTTCTATAAAGTTGTAATCAATACCATATTATACTCGTATATTACAACACTAAAACAAGTAACCTCTATAAAGTATATAACACTATTAATGTATTCATTCATCCTCCACGGATAGCACTAAGGAAAATCCCGCTACACTAGGTAGAAATATTCACATGATAATATCGTTTGTAGTTATACGCATTAAACTCGTCTCACATGCTAATCTAGCAATGAACAAAATATAATGACTCGCTCATGTCACATAAAACACGCCTCATCCTCTGAGGATAAAACTTATACTTCTACCTTACCAATTGTCTTGATTGCACAAATGGTCTCCGGACGTAACACGCCTGCCCAACCAGCACAAGACTACTTTAATCATTGTCTTTTACTAGGCACCATACTCTTATCCCTTTACTCACTTCGGGAAAACATCAACGCGTGCGATTTCACTCTCCACAAAATACCTCTACACATAGTCCACTTATCACCTGTCATACCAACCATATTAGGATTGTCCTTCTCTCGGACTTTGGTAGGCTCAATACATATTGGTTATCTCCTCTGGTTCCCTTAGCCTCGTTGGCCCTAAAGAACATGCAACTGGCTACAATAGCCCTTACTGAATTCACCATCGCTTTGGTAAGAATCCAGCTATTCGAATCATTTAAATGGGTCCCTTAACGTGTATCCCCACCCCCTTGTGGTGCTACACTACCATTGTTGCATCCAGTCTTATTCTTGACTAACTTCTTCGATTCTTTTAGCTTCCCACACAAAGAAGCATTAACATCTCTAGAATTCTCAAATAGCGGTACTACAAGTTCTATAAATATATATACAAGATTTCCTACGCGAAACATGTATAAATTCATCAAGATATCGGATTAATGGGGTAAAATTGACATAATCTTCAAGAACCCTAATTTTGAAAGAAATATACACTCCTCTAATTATTTCCCAGATTTCTTGTTTCTAAACTCATAATAATTCGCTGGTAATCCTCTAGAGTTGATGGGTATGTCCAGCATATATGAAATCTCTCTAAACATGCGATTTAAAGTCTCTAAATTAACAATTTCTTTCATGGGACAAGTCCTAAACAACCCTAGACTAACATGATTGAGACATTAACTAAAAATAAAGCAAGATAGATACTTACCTGGGAATTTAGTTTCTGATTTGTGAAGGAAAAAGGTATGGTTGTACTCCTCGTTCCGCGATCTACGTTTTGGTGGTGGTGGCGGTGAAAACGGTTGTCTTTGGCCTTGAATTTCTTGAAAAGCTTGCCAACTTCTTCTCTAATGGCCGTCCTTTGATTTTGTGTTTGTTAACCCTAGAAGACAACTCCTAAAGAATGATATATCCTTAGGAAATTCGTGGGTTTAATTCCCCAAAAATATAAAATGTCTAAAATACACTCCCAGGATGTCAATTAGGCATAAAAATGCCCCGAGACCCAAACTAAACCCCCGGGTACACTTTACTGACTATCTCGACCCTTCCGGACACTTTGGTGCACTCAAAATGACCATACGAGCAACTTATAATTTATTCACTTTATATAATAATAATTTAGTCCTGACACAACACAGGCGCGCCCCGACTTAAATTTCCATAATTGCCATTTTATTCCCTCGTGATAATTTTAATAAAATAAATCTCATATATTACTTTACTCGTCTAGTAATATTCAATAATTTTTCAATAATTACTAACTCACATCACGTTAGTAAATATAAAAATAAATTTTCGGATTAATATTAAATTAATATCTCAATTTAAATTTAATAAATCCTCAATTTTAAAAGTCATAAAAATACGGGGTATTACACTGGAAAAATATTTCAAAAGGAATCTTACTACTCAAACAGGGAGTTCAATGGTCCTTACATGAAGGACATATTATATTCTGGACGGATAATTGAATGTCTACTCAATCGTAACAATTTATTTTTTAGAAATTTTGTTACGGTGACTCTATGTTGGTGTCTCAATTTCGGCACACTGACAATTAAAATATTACTGAATTACTGAAGTATATTCCATTACAACTTTTCCCCAAAATTTTTAGTATTCCTTGGCATGATAAGAATTCACCTGATATTGCCTTTTGGAGCCCTAATAAAAAGGGTTGTTTAATATTAAAATCAATTGGTTTAGATTACGGAAGTTACCCTGTACTAATAAAGTTAAAATTTTCTTCTAATTATGTCTCATAATGGCATACCCACCGCAGACGTGTTATGTGCCAAACATATTTTTCATTCGGATAATTGTTCGTTATGTCAACAAACTGTTTGCAATTGTCACTTCCTCACTAATTGTACAACTTTTCACAATATTATTAATGCCACTGGTTTATAATTTTCTACGGATGCCCATTTTGTGCTTGCTATTGCTTCAAGCGATCGTCCTGAGAATACTTTGAACAGTTTGGCCACAACGAAAACTCTTTTCACTTGTTGACTTATCTAGAATATACATTATTGTAGAGGGGGCTTGAAGGTAATTTTGAGATTAGAAGTAATTCCTCATTAGCAACAGTGTTTTGGGGATTAAGGCACCGTGGCAGCTCAGCGTGACAACTTGCATTTTAGATTGTTGTATTAGTCATATTGTATCTTTGTCTATATTCACTATAAGCTATAATAGTTATAATTACGTAACGAGAATAATAAAGGGTTGTAGTGTGAGGTCAAACGGTACTCGCGAGAGACCAAACTTGGCAGGGCCTGGGAGAGCTTTCATGCTCTATCAAATGACCTCACCGCGGGAACTTTAGAAGGACTTGGTTTGGAGGATTGAGAAGTGAGGCACCGTTAGGGCTCGTCCCAACCATCTTAGATACACCTGGTAAAACATCGAAGAACCCTGACCGTGGAACCTCAAGCGGAGCAGCTTGGAGTTCCATCGGGCGTTGAGCTGTGAACCAAACAACCCTCTACTTAATGTCACATCTACTGTGGGTGATGTCACTAGCCAGATAAATAATGTCAGACCTGCGCTTGAGTAAACCACCGTGGTATTTGGGGTTGTCAGGCAGTTGGTGAGCTACCATTGCGACAACAACCCCCTGACACACAATGGTTAGGCAAAAAGCAGGTCTTGGCATTTAATGTTTATGACGTGGAGACAACTAGTGCATCAGGCATTTAATGTTGTGACATAAAGCATGAGGGATGCCCTTCATAGTATTTAATGAACGAGTTGCCTCGGGGATGGTGTGGGGGGCTATTTAAGGAACCCAACCACCCCTGAGGAGAGGATGATCTTTTTGAGAGTTCAGAAGTTATTGCTAGAGAGAATATACATTAAAGAGAGTTATTACAAATCAGAGAGTTTGCTCACCCACCATTATCATTTATTAAGATGCTTTTAATACTTGATAGATCTTCTTTAGGGTGGTTGGTGTGTTTGGCTGCCTGCCAAGGTGTATCTAGGGTGCTTACTTCTCTCTCCCTCTAGCCAAGTTACGTCTAAGTTCATTACTATTTTTTGAGTTATACACGAGAGACTTGTGAGTTTAAACTAAGTTTTATCTTCATTGAATTTATGTTTGCGTGTTCTATCACTAATCCAAGGTTTTAGCTATTTAACTTATCATTACTATACTTCAAAGGGGTTACACCTCCATTTTATCTACAGTACCCTCGAAGGCTCAACTTTGATGACGTCCAATACAATAAAGAACAAGCTGCGAGAGAATTGGAGGCTCTAAGGGATGGGGTTCCTCGAATAGAGGTACCTCCAGTTCAGGCGATGGCAGGTGCTCTGGGGGTGACACAAGCTTCCACGAGTGCAGGGTTGGGACCCATTCAGGTGGCGCTCCTCATGAATAAGTTTTATGAGTTTTTGCAAACTCTGGTAGCTTCCATAATGCTGGGAGGATTGGAAGCCAATGCCTTCGTAACACTAGGGGCAGTCCCAACGGCCCCACCAGGTGCAGGTGTAGCGGAAACGGTCTCAACAAGCATACCCTCTGTTGTGAATCCAATACTGGGATTCTCAGGAGTATCAATGACCCCAACTGTGACGATTGTCCCAGCTGCAACGGGCAATTAGCCCATGGTCCCGTTGGTTATTGCCCCAATAGCATTACCCATGGAGGAAATGAGGAAGGAGATGCAAAAAGAGATGCTTAAGTTCATGCAGGCTTCCTCGCAATCTGCTGGCGAGGTAGCTTCGGTTTATGATGACTTTCGAACACCTTATCCTCAGGAATACAACGACGAACCCTATCCAAAGGAATATATTCCTCCTATTTTTGAAAAATAGACAGGGAAAGGTGGAAACCCGAATGAGCATATTAAGCGCTTTGTTGAACACTTGGGAGCGCATTGCAATAATAAGAAACTTAGGTTGAGGGAATTTTCTAAATCCTTAACCGATAAAGCATATACCTAGTATTCCCATTTGTCCCCTAACAGCGTTTCTACATGGGACGAGATGCACGTATTGTTTGTCCAGAAGTTCTTTCTGGCAGAGGATGAGTTTACTTTGACCCAAATGGGTAGGGAGAAGCAACGACCTAGGGAAGAAGTGGTGGCCTATTTTTAAAGGTTTAGGGAAAGATCCCTCGACATGAAGGCGGAGGTCAAAGAATCTAAGTTATCTCAGATCTGCGCTGATGGGCTGCTTCCTGAGTACATCTGCCATCTTATCAATGAGACGCGCGAGGGGACTTTTACGGTGTTCTTAAAAGCGACGAGAAATATCTCCTTGGTGGTGCGACCCAATCCAGTGGTGGTGCCCATGATGTTTAGGTAGCCGATGCAACTCGCGGGGGGGAGGTTTCAGCCCCCACGGGTAGGGTACACCGAAGGGGTAGATAGCGGCAAGGCACCGAAGAAGGACAATAAGAGGAAGTTTGGAAGAGACAGGGAGAACCCACCACCATTGCCTTGTACAGTGGAGGAAGTTGTCAGCTATTACAATGCGATGGTCCAAGGGGTAACGGTCTATGAACCAAAGGACATTCTCGTTGGGGAACCCGATGCAGCAACGAAGGCAGATCCAAAGTATTGCCAGGTTCATCGGAGGATCCAGCATCCAACTGAGAGATGTTTCACACTGAGAAGAATTATCGACAAGAACGTGAAGGTAAGAACGTTGCAAATCTCTCCACATAACGTCAACAACAATCCGCTGCCAGCACATGGGGCCAATTTCGCGGTGGCCTATGATGAAGAAGCAGAGAGAGGAGAAAGAGAGTCAACGATGAAGCAAGAAGAGTACGAAGAAGGTCTGGAAGATTGTACGAGATGAATGGCTAATGTAGTACTGGCTTACGATGAAGAAAGCGCCAAAGACGTGGAGGATGTATATAGCGTCGAAGGTGAGGAAGCATATCCAGTCCTAGAATACTGTGCAGTTGCGAAATCCTCGAAGTTCACCTGGTTCTTCGACCAAGTGGGGATACCAAAGGAGAGTAGGTTGGAGATAACCCATGCAATACTTGATATTGCGAGGAAGAACGCAGTCCTTTCGCTGAGATGGAAGGGACCCATGGCCAGGTTAGTAAGAAGGTTTTTGTCAGAAGTAACCTTCAGTGATGCAGATAGGGCTGCAAGGTTCCCTCACAACAAGCCATTGTATGTGACTTCCAGTGTCAACGGAGTTAGCTTTGCAAGGACTCTTATGGATGGGGGAGCTTCCATCAATATCATGCCAATCAACTCTTTCCATGCAACCAGTATTCCAGAAGAAAGGTTGGTCCCCACGCCTTTGGTAATTTTGGGGTATGATAATCAATCTTCCAAATCCATTGGGTACGTTAATGTTGGGAATGTGATGGGAAATCTGAGTTCCCATATCAAGTTTCACGTAATAGAGAGTGCAACTTCCTATCATCTGCTAATAGAAAGCGTGTGGATGCACAACCAAGGGCTAATTCCTTCTATGTACCACCAATGCACTAAGGCGAATATCAAGGGGACATAAGTGACCATTAGGGCTACGAAAAGGCCCTTCGCTGTCGAGGAAGCTCACTTGGTCGACGCGACATTTTACACTGAATTCGAGGAGGATGTTCGCGTCCTAACCAGAAGAATGGAGGGAGCATGGGTTCCCTCGATCAGAGAAAGGATGGGGCCCTTGAACGAGCAGAAGAAGGAGGTTGCAAGCAGCATAAGGGAAATGGCCGAAGAAGCTCACCAAGTGGTCCCTCGATCCCAAAGCATCTCGAAGCATCTCAAAGACAGAACGAGGCCCAGAGTGGATCCGATGGAGCATGAGGTCAAACAACAAAGCGTGCTAAGCCGGTTCTCAGGAAAAAGAGTGGCCGAGGCTTCTAGAGAGAAGAAGAGGAAGGCAGTCACCGCTACCAGCAGACAATGCAAGAAAGTCATTATGGAAGAAGGAAAAATGGTGTATCGATTGTAACGGTGTGAGCGGGCGGCCGAGGAAGCTGATGATGAGATTGACCCGATATATAAATTCTTTCTAGTGGATCAACGGGGATAATACATGGTGATAGACAACTTCAACATACAGGAGTTCGTAGAGGATGTCACCGAAGAACCAGACTACATGACAGATCAGCCAAAGCCACAGGCATAAGAGTTGGAGCAGTTAAACCTGGCAAAATAAGGGGAAGATCTAAGGCCTATATTCATCTCAAAGGATCTCGGTAAAGAGAGACAAGAGGCCTTGGTCAGATTGATTCGGGAATTCATAGACATTTTTTCCTGGAAATACACAGAGATGGAAGGGCTGGACGAGGAAGTGAGTTGCCACAAGTTAAACGTAATGCCATCAGCCATTCCAGTGAAATAAGTGACGAGAACATACAAGCCTGAGCTAAATTTGAAGATCAAGGAAGAGGTTCAACGCTTATTAATGACAGGGTTCATCACACCGATACAGTACCCACTCTGGCTATCTAACATTGTCCCAGTGGGAAAGAAAGACAAAGACCAAATAAGGATCTGTGTGGATTTCAGAGATTTGAATAGAGCTTGTCCCAAAGATAAGTTCCCTCTTCCCTCCATCGATAGCCTGATAGATACAACGGCTGGTCATGAGATGTATAGCTTCATGGATGGGTATGTAGGGTACAACCAGATCAAGATGGACCCCATGGATACAGAGAAAATAGCGTTCAGAACTCCGTTGGGCAACTTCATGTACAAGGTGATGCCGTTTAGACTCAAGCACGCTGGGGCGATCTACCAGAGAACAATGATGGCCATTTTCCATGACTTCTTCCACAAATTTATGAAATTCTACGTGGATGATTTGGTCATCAAATCGAGGAAGGAGGAGTCCCATCTGAGCGATTTGAGGAAGGTGTTATCCCATTGTAGGAATTATAAATTGAGGATGAATCCACTGAAGTGTGTTTTTGGAGTGACAAGTGGGAAGTTCCTAGGCTTTGTGGTTGATAGACAAGGGGTGCAGATGGATCGGGACAAACAACGGGCGATCTTGGAAATGCTATGCCTAAGAACGGAAAAGGAGCTGAAGAGTTTCCTCGACAAAGTCTCCTACTTTAGGAGATTTGTGCCTGGATTGGCCGAAATAACACATCCGTTGATGCAGCTGTTGCGAAGGGACCGAAATTCAAGTGGGAGGAGATTCACCAGGATTCTCTCAACGGGCTGAAGCAACTGCTCATTTCACTACAGACTATGGTTCCCCCAAAGGCAGGAATACCGTTGCAGCTGTACCTCACATCCATCATGAGGTCCGTGGGAGATTTACTGGCACAAGAGATTGACGGGAAGAACGGTCAGTCTACTTCCTCAGCAGGATCATCCATGGACCAGAAGTCAGATATAGTAGCCTGTAAAGGCATTGTTTAGCCTTAGTCTTTGTAGCACAAAAACTTAGCCATTACATGCTGTCTTTTACAATTCATATTGTATCTAGATGTGATCCTATTAAGTATTTGTTAGCAAGCACTATACTGATTGGTAGAGCAGCTAAGTGGTTCCTCATCCTATCCAAGTATGACTTAAAATGCGTGGTTCCTCGCGCAATCAAAAACCAGACGTACGCTGATCTGTTGGCTATTTTTCCCTCAGGAACGTTTGAGCCACCCAAATAAAGTGTTCCAGGAGATAATTTGCATGCCAATCACCTGGACGCAACGGTGGAGGAATGGACAATGCAGTTCGATGGGTTTTCAGCGGAAAAGAAAGGAGGAGCAGGGGTTATTCTTTCAAAAGGAATGGAGGAGATTTTCCTTTCTTACAAGTTAGATTTCCCTTGTTCTAACAACGTGGCAGAATATAAAGCATTGGTGTTGGGATTGCTAGAGGCTCTTCGAAGGGGGATTCGTTCACTTTGCATCAAAGGGGATTCAAACTTGGTGGTTCAGTAAGTGAATGGAGAGTACACGTTGAAACACATGAGCGTGGTACCATATATGACAATCATTCAGAGGCTCCTCTGCCAGTTCCATCGGACCAAGATCAAGAGACAACCTAGAGCGATGTATCGTCACCCAGATGCATATGCCACCATTGTCCAAAAGATGGTCATGAGGAACGATACAACTACCGTCGTGATCCAACAAAGAACATCACCTTCGATGGTACAGTCAATTCTACCAATGGAAGAGGATGCAGACTAGAGGGGATAGATCAAAAGGTAATTGAAATCTGGGGAAGGAGCGACGGGGTTGAGAGAATTAGCCCAATACTTCACAAATCAAGGGAACCTTTACTTCATGAATGCCGTAAGATGGTTATCGAGGTGCATCGATCCAGAAGAAGCAGAGCAAAGATTAAAGAAAACACATAAAGACCACTGCGAAACAACTGAGATACCCCTCTACCGAAGAATGCATAGGGAGGGGTATTTTGACCAAGAATAAAACAGGACGCGACGGAGCTACAACGAAAGTGCGACAAATGCCAATTGTTCTTCGAGGCAGCGGAATGTCATTTCGTGGAGGCTCAGGCTGACTGGAGACAACCCTATATTGACTTCATTAAAGATGGAGTTGTCCCGACAGAGAAAATTGATGCGATGGGACTCCGACGAAGGGCCCCGAGATTCTACGTTCAGGAGGGACATCTTTATCAAAGGGGATACTTCAATAGGCCTTTGGGTTGCATCACGAAGGAAGAAGCAGCTGAGGTCCTCAAACAGGCGCATGATCCAGATCATATAGGAGGGGCCAAGTTATATGACCAGTTGATGACTTTGGGATATTATTGGTCAACGATGGAGAAAGATTCTGCTGAGTTCGTTCGAAGGTGCAAGGCTTGTCAACTTCATGGAAACATGATCCATGCCCCATCAGTGGACCTACACTCCCTGGCAACGCCTTATCCTTTCCACACTTGGGCGTTCGACCTGATGGGGGCAATGCATCCTTCTTCGAGGGGAAATATATGGATACTAATAGCAACGGCGTGTTTCATAAAGTGGGCCAAAGCGATACCACTAAGAAGGGAAATAGTGGGGGTGGTGAGCAACTTCATCAGAGAATATATCATTTGCCGTTTCGGGATCCCAAAGGTTATCCTTTCAGACAATGGAACCCCTTTCGTTAATTCAGAGGTAACGATACTCACAGATAAGTACTCCATTATCCATCATACTTCGACGGTGGCATATCCAAAGGGAAACGGTCAAGCCAAAACAACTAACAAAACTTTGGTTAATATCTTGGCTAAAATAATGGAGGATTTCCCAGGATCGTGGGATGACAAGATACCAACCGTATTGTGGGCCTATCGAACGACGAAGACGAATCCCACAGGGTATACACCGTTCTCTCTTGTCTATGGGGCCGAGGCGATTCTCCCAGTGGAGTTAGAAGTCCCCTCTGCTCGATATGCTTTACGAAGTAGCATGCTCCCCCAGAATAGACATGTGTAGTTGGAAGCGTTGGACGAACACAAAGATAATGCGATGCAACACTTTCAAATGTATACGAAGCAACTCTCCAGGCGTATGATAACTTAGTGAGACCAAAGAAGTTCGTGGAGGGAGACCTCGTATTAAAAGTAGTAGTGAAACATATCAGGGGGCTTCCTCTACCCAAGTTTGTAGCAAATTGGGAAGGACCTTTCATTGTGAAGGAAGCTCATGACTCAGGTTATTGCTTAATCTCTAAGATGGAAGAAGGCAAACCATTCAAAATCAACAATAAATGGTTGAAAGTCTATCATGTGTAGGCAGTTATGTTTGACCACTGATGTATTTGGCTATTGTTATGAATACACAAGTTCTTTCTATGATGAGTATGCAAGTTCTTTTTTATTATTATAACTCAAAAAGAGATGAAAGAATTATAAAACTTCATATTTCACAACCTATGTAAACAGTTGTAACACGAAGAAATGGCATAAGAAAATAAATATCTTTTTGCATTCATAAACTTTGGGGCATTACAAAATTGGGAGCTATTGCCCAAGAATTACATGAGAAGGAAGAAAAGAAAAAAAATATATACAAGTTCATTGGCCTAAGAGAAACCACATATCTGGAGAAGAGAAAAAATCTCTAGGGAGGCCCGAAGAAGATGCTTGGCAAGACCGTTGAGCATTGACAGAGACCTCCAACCTTGTTTGCGCCTGTGTACGCTCGATCAAGAGTTTCTCTCATTTCAGTTTTGCCAGACGTAGAGCTTCTTCGATGTTCTCCACCTCCTTATCAATGGCTCTATTGAGAGGTGCTAGCTCGACCAACTTAGCTTCCTCGGCCCATTGGTCCTCTTGATGCTTCCGCAAGAGTTCCCTCTGGTTGTCCACTCGTTGGCTCTTTAGGGTCTTCAAATGTGTGATAAGCCAGTCAAAACGAAATCCGTCACTACCCAATTCCCCCAGATAACCCAGAAACTGGTTAAGGAGGGGTCTAGTAACGTTCGAGGTTCGGGTGTTGACAATCTCAGCAACGACGGTAGCCATGCCTTGAAACCTATAACGGATATGTTTGAATGTAGGTAATCCACCGTGAACGTCTCAGGATGATGATTTACAAGCTGTTCAATGACCAGACGATGGTTGGTAGGCATCTGAGGAGAACGCTCAAGCACCATCAGGCAGAAGGCATGAGGAGCTAGGTCGGGCAGAGGAAGCTCACAGCCAGATTCGCTCTTCGCAATAACACCGGTCGTGGAACCTTGATCATTATGGCTAGATTCTTCTGAAGCAACAGGTTCCTGATGGGGCGAGGCAATGGGCGAAGGAACTGGTGGAGAATCCTCTCGAGCAACCTGAAACAGTTAGAGGAAATAAAGAGTTGATGAAAAAAAACCTTAACAAGTGTTTTCATTATTAAGTCATCGGTATAGGTGGAGTTTATGAAAAAAACCTTAACAAGTGTTTTCATTGTTAAGTCACCGATATAGGTGGAGTTTATGGAAAAAAATCTTAACAAGTGTTTTCATTGTTAAGTCACCGATATAGGTGGAGTTTATGAAAAAATCTTAACAAGCGGTGAAGTTTATGAAAAAATCTTAACAAGTGTTGTTTTTATTGTTAAGTCACCGATATAGGTGGACTTTATGGAAAATCTTAACAAGTGTTTTCGTTGTTAAGTCACCGATATAGGTGGAGTTTATGAAAAAATCTTAACAAGTGATTTCGTTGTTTAGTCACCGATATAGGTGGAGTTTATGGAAAAATCTTAACAAGTGATTCCGTTGTTAAGTCACCAATACAGGTGGAGTTTTTGGGAAAACCTTAACAAGTATTTTCATTGTTCAGTCACAAACACAGGTGAAGTTCGAGAAACTGAGAAATGCAGAGAGAAATTTATGAAGTACCTCAGCAGTAGTAGAAGCGAGAATGGGAGTCACCACCGGGGCCACAATGGTAGAAATCGTTGGGGGCGGGCTCACCGCCTCAGTAGCCTTAACCGGGCCCTTGGATGAAGAAGCCTCAACGCTAGGCAAACCTCCCTTGCCAATATAAGGGACTAAGGTCAACACGGGCGTATCATCAGAAGAAGACGTTGGACCTTCAAGAGATGCCCCAACGTCGATGGGTTCAGAAGAGCTAACAGGAGGAGCAACAACATCAACCTTGGCCTTGGAAAGGAAAAGGCCACTAAGTGCAAAGGGTGGAGAGAGACTTGGAGAAAGCTGCAGCAACAAAGCTAAGTGTTAAAAATGACAAATTAGTACCAAAAAAGAGAGAAATACTTATAAACGTTACTTACCCCAGTCATAGCACCAAAGAGGGGAATTACGGTTAGAGGTCTCGTCAGTACAGTGGGAAGGAGAAGGTTAGCTATGAGAGATGCCACTTCCACATAAAATAGCCCAACATATCCGAATGATAAACAAAAGTAATGGGACAAATAAAAGACATGACTCTTGACAATAAATTTACCTTAGGGGCACTCTCTTCGACTACAACGAGGGGCAGAGGGATCTCTTGCTCGGAGGGTAATTCAGAGGAGGCTGGAGTAGTTTCCTCTGGTTGGCTAGACATTTCAGTAGACCCAACAGTGGTAGCCTCCGTAGCAACTTCTTTGGCCCGTTGGGAGGCCAAACGACAAGAGTAGGTCAAACCTATCATATGGGAACGGGGAGGAGTGGTATCGGCTTGAGA
Source organism: Sambucus nigra (assembly GCA_949130495.1). Lineage (NCBI taxonomy): Eukaryota > Viridiplantae > Streptophyta > Magnoliopsida > Dipsacales > Adoxaceae > Sambucus > Sambucus nigra. Next base: position 232,112,759 of record OX422222.1, read on the forward strand.
GATATCGCAACGCCCCTCATGAAACGGCTTACAGGGGGACTGGGAGGACTAGAGGGGCTGGGCCTTTCTTCTTCAACTCCATGTACCAAAGTTATCAAATAAATAAGTGAATGCAGCTTGCCTTAGGAAAAGGGGAACAAGAACAAAACATACACACATACCGGAGATCCAGAGGGATAACGAGAGGGTATAACAACTGGTGAAGGTGGCGAGGAGGCAGCAGCAGAAGGGGCAGGGGATGGAGGTACCTAGATATCCCGTCTCTTCTGGGACTTAGTACCCAGTGTTTTCTTCCTTGAGGTCGTTGCATCACCACCTTCAGGTACCCTCGACCTCCTCCTACTTTTTGCTGGTGGATCGGTGGGATCAATCACGATTGTGGGAAAAGCAGCCGAAGGAGGAACGACGACAGCACACCGTTGAAACTCGGTATTTATTCTGGCGACTTCAGCTTTAACATGCCTCCTCAGCTCTTCAGCTATCTCTGGAGACATGGGAGGGGGAACAGAGGCAATAGGAAACGCCTCTAAGGGAGTTTGTGCTTGAACCTGGGCTTGGACTTCGAGGACTTCGACTTCTTGGCCTTCTTAGCAGATGGCTTAGAAGGCCCTTCCCGCGTTGCAGCTTCGGCCGAAAGGGTAGTTGGTTTGGGAGCTGCAGCGGCCTTGGGTTTCGTGGAGGCAGTTGGGATCATTGGGCAATGAGGGGGTAGCTCCTGGGGAGATTCTTTAATGGTTTTACTCAAGAGAAACTCAACCCCAAGCACGGAGTTCCCCTTAAGACCCAGTTCAGAAGAAGAGAAAGAAAGGACTGGGGGATATTGAGGGGGGGGGGGGGGGGGACTGAATGTACTCACGAATCATTTTCAACTCCCCTAAATGGAACTTGGTGGCAAAATAGGTGGATACGTCTCCTTTTCTAGTGGCACTAGGAAGGGTGACACGACCGTCGATGGTGGACGTCACACCAAGCACCGCAGCTGTAGTATAGAGGGTGCAGGCTTCAGCAAAAGTGGCCCTTGGGTGGTTGTATTGAAACACAGGTTGAGGAGCCCCTTGATCGAACCTGAACTGTCTGCTATATCTGTCTGGGTTGTAGGGTTCTGAGGTGTATCCCCATTCAGTGTAGGAAGGAAGAAACCCGAGGGTAAATAGAAGCACCACAGCTTCCGAGGGATCTTCTACAATTGGGATGAACTTGACCGTTGTGGCTGCAGAAGGAAAGAAATCCCAACTATGGGCAAATGTAGACTCACTGTATGGCCTCATCATAAAGGAGTCTAGAAGATAAAAAACTTAAATTATCTCCTTTCGACTTTATTTTTTGTGAAAACATAGGAGGCGTGGGGGCTTGATACCTTGGCTCACAGGCAGAGAAATAGACCTGGCGGTAATGGCAGGAAAACAGGTGTAGAGGAAGTCCGTCAAAATGATGGTATTAGCAAAATTCGCCAAGTTGTAACGACCCAGTGACCGCGCCATATCGATGTGAGTTCGATCCAACTAGGTATAGAGGGACCCCAAGGTAATGGCAGCCAGAGGAAGATTGAAGCCTCTGGCCAAACAAATGGAAATGTTTATATGGTCCCTCCTGGGCTAATCGTTAGGTTTTTCAGTCAGGAAGAAGCATGAAAGAAACACAAGTATGTAGGCCGGTAGTTCCAGGGATGTACCTCTACCTCGGCCCGTTGCAGCATTGACATCCTTCGAGGTCGGGGCTTCAAAAAAATAGCTGATGAGGGGAGTAAATATGGCTTTGTTCGAGGAAACCAGTGCAACTGCTGCAGATTCGGTCCAGCTCAGGTCGATCGACAGCCTCTTAGGAATCCATGGCCTCATCGTGATATGTGAACTCACCCATTGGCTCAAACCCAAGGAGCTCACAGATTTTCTCCAACGTAACAGTGAACTCTCCCCAAGCAGCAAAGAACGTGTGAGTTGTGATGTTCCATCTGAAAACTAGCACTTGGAGCGCCGTATTGTGCTTGGAAAGGGTGAACTCTCCAAACCAGTAGGCTCGATGAAGCCCAAAATTTGCAAGAGAAGCAGCGTGAGAGCTCTACATATGTGTGTGCCAAGCAGTGAAATGGGCTGGTGACCCCCCAAGTGCTTCGAATTCAATCTGGCAATAGGGGAAGTCACCACGGTCCAGACGAAAACGCAGAGTCCCCTCAGGTGGAAGATAGCCTCACTTTGATGAATCCATTTCCTCATCACCCAACAGTAAGGGGTCGAACTTGGATGAGAAATGACAAACCTTGCATGCATTAAAAAATTTATCACCTTCGCCAAAGATAGGAGCCCGACGATAAAAGTGTAATTGCTCTTGACGAGCATCATCCAGGGCAGCGACGCTTGGCACAGCGGTGGCGCCAAAGATGGCAGGTGGCGCACTGGTGGCAAGTGTGGTAGTGCTGTTGGAGGAGGCCATTGCAGACAAAAGCCTGGTAAAAGAAGGGTTGGGAATGAAGGTGGAAAAACACAACCACCGGCGGTGGCGTAGAAGATGAGAGGAGGAAAAAGCTAAAAAGAGCTTGGTAAACAATGGAGTTCGCACATAATTTCTCTCTCTAGGGAATACGAGAGCTTGAAGAAGAAGAAGGAAAGAGAAGGGTTTTGAAATAAAAGAGACGTTTGAAGCCTTTTAAACCTAACTTTTGAGTTTCCCACCATTGCACGTGCACAACCGCCTATAATCATTTCAAATGAACACGTGGCACTTCGGGAAGTGTTCTGACAGTTGAAAAGACAGCGCCACCTCAATTACGAAGCGACGCCTGGGGAACAGAAGGGGTTGCCTTCTTCAACAAGTTTGAGTTATGGTGCCAGAATTTTTGTCAGACATATCCAATAACTCCCAACGAAAATGACGTCCCAACGGTTCAAAAAAGCTACGATGTCCCCTCACCATAAGTCCAAACGCTGTTTAAATGGTGACTCGACTGTATCGGGGAGAATTTATGCTTTTTCGAACACATCGAAGCATTACAAGGGAGAATTTCACTTACCAAGAATCAAAACGAGTATTTGAGAAGGATAGCAGGACTTTAGGGAGAATTTCACTTACTAAGAATCAAAACGAGTATTTGATAAGGATAGCAGGCCTTTAGGGAGAATTTCACTTACCAAGAATCAAAACGAGTATTTGAGAAGGATAGCAGGCCTTTCGGGAGAATTTCAAATAATAAAAAGCTAGAACGGTTGAAGCGCAGTTTTAGCTATATTTTTTTTGTTTTATTGTATGTTTTGTAGCCGTGTTATATTTTCTTTATTCTACGTTCCCAAACCTGTTTAGGTGTAGTTGTTCTTTTTTTTCCCCCCTGTAATCGTTAGTTCATTAATTATTTCCCTCTTGGTAAGTCTTAATAAAAAAAACCCACAAAGAAAAATAAATCAATTAATTTGAGACAAAATGTGTGTTTTTAAGACCTTTTGATAATATTATCCCTTGTTCGAGTTTTTGCACTAATTTTTGGGAATTAAGTGAAACTCTTAAAACGATACCTTACGCAATTTAAGAGATGTGATTAAAGTTCATTTATTAAGGTGAATCTGTTTCTTATTTTATTACGAGTTTTGGGGGAACCATTTTTAAAGCAGTTGAGCCGAGGATGAAAAATTTAGAAACAACCCAAAACTGACCCAAAATTGACATGATATGTCGTGTTCATGTCGAGTTTTTTTTACACGAAGTCGTGCCATGTCGTGTTCAAGTCAAAATTTTGATTCATGCTATCATGTCTTGCCAATCGTGTTTTTCTTTGGGTTATCGTTTCTACATATATTTAATTGAGTATAAAATTTAAGAAATCGTGTTATTCATGTTGTGTCATGTTTGTGCCAGCTAAAAAAAATGAAATCGTGTCGTGTTCAAAAAATCCTTATCATGTTGGCCCGAAACATTACTCAAAACATGAATTTTCACCCCTAGTTGAGCCTTTTCCTATGAGTAATGACTGCTCAAGAAGTAGACTGATCCAAGCAGTGTTGAAGTTGCCTCCCATTATTGAGCAAAGTCGAAAAAGAAAGAGACATAATATTGTATGGCTATAAAGTTTCGTGGGAACTATTTTTACCACTTTTGGCGCCTTGTTAACGACTGGTCAAGAAGTACACTACTATGTGTTGGAGTTGGCTCCTGTTATTGAACCAAAGTCAAAACATAAGGGACAACATTAATGTTATAGTGTTTTTATTACATTAATTACAAAGTGGTCGGAATTGATTATCTCCTTATAAAGAGAAATAGTATCATGTATGGAGGGTTCCACATGTTCGTGCTCACAAAAATAAGAATACGACACGTACTATTTCTCCCTTATAAGCTTTTGGCTAGTAAGAAAAATGTTTGCATAACATTGATTTCACCAAAAAGTGCATAACATTAATAGTGTAGTTTTTCTACAACGTTGGTTACAAAGTGAGTGGAATTGATTCTCTTCTTACAAGCATTTTGCTAGTAAGAAAAATATTTGCATAATATTCATAGTGATGTATTGTCACGTTAATGTTATATATCATATATGTCTCAAACCATAATGGATTTAAGGAAGAACTAAAGAGGATATTTTCATAGCGAGGAGAGATATTTTTGAGGGGTTTGTGTGTGTTTGAATATCGAATTATTTTTCGAAAATCATACTACTCCCTTCTGGTGTGTGTGTGTTCCAGTGACGATCATTCTCGGTATGCCAAAATGGGTCACGATACTCCTTTAGATCAATCTGATCATATCTCTGCCCCTTATGTTCACCAAAGGTTCAACCTCCATCCATTTGTGAAGTAATTAGTACCGATCGGGACATATTTCTGACTTCATAGTGCAGTAGGTAGGGGACTGACAAAGTCCAACCCCTATTGAGTGAAAGGCCACAGACTGGTTAATGACTTGAGACCGCTCTTTGGTTAGTGGAGCATGGGTAAGAACTCTTGACATTTCTTTCACCTTTTGACATATGATAATGTATTTTTTTTATATAAGGCCACCAATACCCCTCTTTGATGGCCCTGAATAATAAAGACCCTCCTCCAGAATGACTTCCAAATATTCTATCGTGCAACTCATACAATATTCGACTGGCGTTGCTTGGATGCACGCATTGGAGGTATGGACCTATAAAAGACCACTTGTAGAGCTTCTCCTCAGGTGACAGGTAGAACCGATAAACTTTCACTTTGGCCTGATGGGCTTGCTTCTTATCGGCGGGCAGAATATCCTCTTATAGGTATTCTATGATTGACTCCATGTAGTTGGGATCTTTTTGGATGGCGAGGGCTTGTTCGACGATCTTTGTTTTCGTGATGCTTAGTTGGGGAAGGTGCTCCACCTCAATTGTTCTTTTGATGTCGGATTTGAAATACCCTAAATAATTGACTCCTAGTTTTTGTTTGAGTTTATACTATTTAATGTTTCAACTAGTTTGGATACTTTACAAAACATATTATTAGATTTGAAACCGCTATAATTTGTACATCGAGAAGCTTCCCAAGACAGTTCAACCATATTAAGACAATGGTAAAAAGGTAAAATGACAAACAAACTGGTTCACACACTACACTGTGATATCACACATTTCTGCATATTTTTTTTGTATTTTTTTTACATGTGTTTAATTGCACATTTGGCATCGGTATTAATTAGATTTAATTAAACTAATTTTATAATGCCATAAATTTTGAAAAAAAGTCATAATATATTTGAAGTTGACAAAAATGATATTTTCATGTTTAAATCTGAATTAAAATAATTTTTTTCTAGATTTTATAAATGGTTTTTAAACATTAATTTTTTGTGTGTATATTTGTTTTGAACAAACAAACACACGTGTGTTTCTTCTCTTCACACAACATATAGATGCATTTTGAACCCTTGATTATCTATAAAATCTGATGGTGTGTAAAGTATTTAAGACTTAGGGTTTGTTTGTTTCTGCCTCTTAAGTCTGAATCTGAAGCATTTAGACTTAAGAGGTACCATAAAGTGTGTTTTTTAAGTGATTAAGAAGCTAACGACTATATTTGGCTCTTAATGATTAAGAGGTAGAGTTACGTCTGAAGTTTGAATCTGAAGTCTGAATCAATCTAAATACATTCATTCAGAGGTACATTCAGACATAAAAACAAACATATTTTTCAGATTCAGATTTCAGACTTCAGATTTCAGATTCAGGCTTCAGATTCAGATAAAAAAACAAATGCAACCTTAATCTGAAGGATTTATTGACCGCCCAATAGGGGTGCTTGGTTTCGGGTAAGTCCCATACAACTCTAGGCTCTTGTTTGGACCATCAAATATTAGGCTCCCTGTAGGGAATATTGTCATTCGTTCATTTCATGTTTGAGAAAACCATTCAATTATAGTGCTTAACCTTATAAGCTTTTTATTAGAATAGTCCGTTAGATCATAAGGCTTTATATTAGTTTCATACAACCCTTGATTTCAATTGGTTTCCATTACAGCTTTTGTTAACCATCAAATGGCTTAATCTTTTTTTAGCTGCTAGGTTTGAAGGCCGTTAGGTTTCACCATTAAACCGCCACATTTTTTTAAGATCAATATAGCCGTTGGATCTTTTAGAATGATTCAAGCCTTTTCTATTGAAACGTCTAAAATTCGTTACTACAAGTTTTGACCCTCAAGGTATGACCTTTTTGACCGTTTATTTTAAGCTTTTGGTTTTAGTTTTTTTTAGAATAATGATAAGAGCACCAAAATTACCCCCAAAATCTTTTTCAAAAGTAGCGTGGGTTTCATTTATTTTCTTACCTACCTATTAAGTATTGTCCTATGTTATGGATCCCGTCAGGACACAAAAAATTATTACTTGGAGGAGATTTTGGAGAATTTATTTGGGACTCATAGCAAAACTCTTTTTTTAACAACTGTTACATCTTTTAGGATTTAGTTTTATGTCCATTAAGAGTGTAAAAGTCTTGGTAGCATACTTGCTCCTGTGTTAAAACTACTTACCGACCGCTGTGTTTAATGGCACTAGATTTTAATCCCCCGCGATGCGCGGGACTAACAACTTCTAGTAGTATAATAGTTAGAAGGAAGTGTATGTGTGAAAGAATATTATATATATGGCAATCTACAACATATTGAGATTATAAAATATATTATTATTTGACATGTGAATCTTTATTTAAAATAATGAATTAATTTAAACTTTTTGAAGTATAAAACAATAAAATTCATACAAATTATGAAATAATATGACACTTCAATAGTCCAGCATCTAATTAAAATAACAAAGATCTCTTTATATTGCATGTTATTATTATGTACTGAACTAATTATTTTTTACTTTCGGACTTTATATGATGCAACATTGCCTAAGAAGAAGCCTACAGCAGTGTACTTATATTTTTTTTTCGATAAAACCAATCATAACAATTTAAAGAACTTGCATCATGTCTTGGAAAGTTTTAAAACTCATGTACCTTTATATTTTTATATAAAGCCTAGGGGTGTGCACGAACCCGAATGGACAGAACAGACCGAAAAAACCGAAACGAACCGAATCGAACCTACTTTTACAGGTTTTTTAAAATTCGGTCTTAAAATGTAGAGGACCGCATTATTCGGGTCGGTTTCGGTCTTAGGTTTTAAAAAGCGGGTTTGGACCGGACCGGACCGCTTTTACTTTATATATATATATATATATATATATATATATATATATATATAACCCACACAAACACACGCACACTCACATCACACACGCTCACAACCCTAACTTAACATTTAACATTTCTTCTTCTCTCTCTACGCAACACCCATAATATACCAGCACCATAATTTAACATTTCTTCCTCTTTCTCTACACAGCACCGATCTTTTTCAATCTCTTACGATCCCCAACCAGACGACCTTAAGGAGAAGTAAGTAAGTTTTATGTCTCTACATTTTGGATTTTGACTAATATTTGGGTTACGATCTAAGTTACGATCTGCTAGATCTATCTATTTGGGTTATGATCTTAGTTTTGATGCCTTTACGATCTGCTAGATCCCCAAACAGATTTGATATTTGGTTAGATGATTATTGCATTTTTATCCTTGTTTAGATGGATTATCAAGAACAATTCTTCAAAGATGAGATAAAAATAAGGGACATATACCAAATAGTCCCTCGGATATTTTTTAATACCCATTTAGTCCAAACTTTTTTATTTTGCTTCAAAAAGCCCTTTGCCACATATTTTGGAGAGGGAGTGCCGCTGGCGCGGACCTCTAAAAATAAGAGGATATTGAGTGCTTGAGGGACTAAATGGGTTAAACTAAAAATATGTGTCCTTTTTAAAAAATATATATTTATAGTAGGGACTATTTAATAATTGACCCTAAAAATAATTGAAGATTACAGGAATGCTGAAGACAGCTTTGAGCAGATACAACATGAGGAGCATGAGAAAGTGAAACATCGAAGCAGGTAAATATACTATATGCCTATGCGCTTTCATTGATTTCTGGTATCCACTATGCGATCCTACATTTCTAGCTGTGGGGTAACACTAGCGGTGTTTATTTTTTCCAAATTTCCAATCTATCTGAGGTCCAATAAAATATTAGGCGATCTTGGAATACTATTTTCAATTTCAGATTTCCAATTTTTCCTAAAAACATCAGATCGGAATTGAAATTAATACTGTTCTTCCTATTTTTTTCTGAAAAATGTTTGTTTTTGAAATTATACTCCGAGTATAATTTCGTAATTTTTTAAATTAGATATTGGGTTATTCTGCTACTGCTTTTTTTTTTTGTGATTCTTCTTGTGGGTAAAAGACTCATTAACAAATGGGTTTTGTAAATTAGATATTGGGTTATTTTGTCATTTTTGAGATAGAGTTTACACCTTGATCATTTGATTGTAATCCTTTTTTTTAAATTTTTGTGTGTCATTTTATATTAGCTATTTTTTATATTAGTTATTTTTGGACCGAATAGGACCGAGACCGAACCCGAACCGCTTGAAAACTCCGATCCCAAAAATACCTCAAAACCAGACCGGATCGGACCGCGAACACCCCTAATAAAGCCTGTGTTCACTCACACACTGTTTTGGACGTGTCCCTTTTGTTCTATCCAAATGCAATGTTGTGCTTCATTATTTTAAAACTCATGTACCTTTATATTTTTTCGAAATGCTTTCGGCAAATGAAGACAACTTGAATCATTTGTTAGTAAAAGTGATTACACTGACTAATACATCTTGGACTGTATAATGACTCTTTATTACTTTATTTGAGATCTATACTTGTGAGTTCTTACCAATACCATCCTCAACAGGAATCTGTGTACAATCAACAAAATTCCACCAATCACCTCCCACCAAAAGACTCCACTAAAATCTGCACAGAAAACAAAAGGGAATTTTACGGTTAGATCCCTTGATAACAATTTTTAAATATTTAAGATAATTTATAATTAGGTCCACTTGTTATGTCACTAGCGTGGACTTGTACAAGAAGAGAATTAGTGGACCTAAGTGTTTCAATTTTTTCAAAATTCCTTTAGTGTTTAAAATTTGTTTGTGAGGGTCCTAAGAGTACTTTCCCCAAAATAAAGTGTTTAAAATAGAAAACAACTATGCCTGCACACCAAAAATAGACGTAGGGTTTCCAAATAGAGTAATTCTATTGTAATATAATTTTTGATTGAAATTACACGTGGCAGCGTGTTATTAGTCTGTTCTTTGGTCTCACTGGCGTGAACCCCACAAATCAACTAATAGAAACCCTCCACCTCATTCGGTAATTCCACTTTCGGTAAAAAATTCAGTCCCAATATCATTTTCGTTCCAAATATCTGATGGAGGATAATAGTTTCAAGAGATGATTCCCAAAGTTGGACTCTCCATCCTGTGATTGAACCTGTAAAGACAGACAATCTATTATTAGCCCAAAATCAAATGATTAGTTTTTGTCTGACGGTATGTGCATAACATTTGATATCAATGAGGAAGTTAAGGGGTGAGAAGGAAGTGAGAGAGCCATATATTTAAGCAGATGAAATTTATTTGGCATGTCTGTGGGTGAAAACAGATAATAGATGAAACTCTTAAACAGGGAATACTTTAACCCCGACGATAAGTCCCCGATCAGTTTAAGCTGCTTTTATGACATTAATTTTTTGTCTAGTGAGTGACTTTTCATCTCCCTGTCAATATATACAAACAGCCAACCCAACCGCCTATTTTGTTTTTGCCAAATTTGCTCACTCTATTCCGTCACTTCCCTTTTAATTCAATCGTCTATCTACAGAAATGTATGCATTCTTTATTAAGGATATTAGGGTCCATTTGATAGCAACATTTTCCATGGCAAATAAGGAATCTTCCTCACTTTCTAGCTTTTAGTTGCGTTTGATAGCACTTATTTGCCTCGAAAAATAATTACCAATTACACTAAGGTACTAACACCTAAAGCACAAAGAATTGATTTGCCATGAAATTCAATTCTTTGGGGGTCCCCAAAGAATTGAATTCCAGGAAACTAATGACTTGAAAATTAATTTCACCCATTTCTATCAAACAAGGCCTTAGATGAAGACTCGTGGCAAGTTATGGCATTGAGACACCGTTTTATATAATAGTTATTAGATTATTTTAAGAGGTTTAGCTTTTATAAAATTCCAACAGTGGTTTCTTTATTTGAGTTTTACCAGATTACCTTTGTTATCAGTTGGCTTAAAATATTAGCACATACTGCAACCTTAGGAACATACATGTTCCGATAAAATCAATCCTAACCCTCTATTCTAATAAGGTTTCTAGTATTTTTTTTTACCATCTATATAAACCTAATTATACTCATTTTTTAGAGTTCAGCCATAAAGCCAACACCTATATTCTTAGAGAAAAAAAATCAAAGAAAATTATGTAGTACTCCTAAAGAATACTCTCCACATTTTAACCTAACAACTAGTTTCAAAATATCTAGTTTCTTCTATAAACTAAGAGATTTATAACTCGATTTTATATTTTCTCACAAACACGTTAGTGCTGGGATTTTTCTTGAATAAAAGGTTTTAAAACTTGAAAATCTATTTAAAATCATTCTAAAACCTTATATTCTTTTGGATCTTTTTGTTTTTGTTTTATCTTGTTCCGATCCAGTCTCTATAGTTGATTCAAACCATGTTTGATAATTTTTAGTTTATGGATCTAGTGTATATAATGCTGAAATGATTTTAAATTTTTTGAAATATTTTCAAAGATAATAAAAATTTTCAGATTCTCTTTTGTGGTTTTTAGATCTAAAAGTTGTTGATAAATTATTTACAAGAGTGTGATTCAACATCTTATAACATATTCTGCATTTAGAATTGTAATTTATTTAGGACCTGTTCATACCTAAGCGTGTGTGAGTATTTTGCATGTGCATATTGTTGTAAACATTACACATACATGACACATTTCACAAAAAATACAAACCTTTTATTTGGTTAAGGGGAGAATATTATTTGCAGCCAACTTGAAGCTGAAAGTTTATTATTACATCATCATATCATAAAAGAATGTCTAGAGTTGCATCTCAATTTAGGTATGTATTTCTTTTCATTTTGATTGTATTGTGTAACCTAAAACTTGTTTATTTAGTGATTATTCTTTGTAGTGTTGTAGAGGTCACCTTGGAGGTTTCCCAAAGTTTGGGGTTTAACCACATAAACATTTGGTGTTGTGGATTCTGTTTATATCTTAAACACATCATCCCAAATCACGAGCTAAAACTTTGCTAAACTTAACTTAAAGTTTTTGATTAAAAAACTTGATAAGGATTTCTTGAATCTAAAACTGAATTTAGGTTATTAGATATTTCTTGAACACATCTAGTGTTTATAAAATCTATTGTATTTTAATGCAAAAGAGTTTACTCAAAGCAGGTTGCGGATTACTTAAATAAAATTTAACTTTGTTAAAACTACTCTTTAGGTATTTTCAATTGGTATTTGAGCGGGTGCCTCAGAATACGATTTGACCGTCTTGAGTGTGATCCTTATATTTTTTTGATCTTGAACCTACTTAAAACTATTTCGTTAAAAATGGAAGAGAATTTCGAAAACCGAAACATGCCACCAGTGTTCGATGGAAGCAATTTTCCATACTGGAAGGTACAGATGATTGCCTTCTTCCAAGGTACACCGGGGGACGATATTTGGAATATGATTGAAACTAGTTACACCCCACCAATGAAACCTACTCATGAAGGTAGTATTGAGATGATTAAGAAAGATATAAACAAATATACTAAAAAGGAAAACAAATGTCTTGATTTAATAACTAAGGACGAAATGTTATCTTTATGTTTGTTATTAAAAATAAATTTAAACGCATTTCTTTTTGCATGACCACGAAACAAGCATGGGATACGCGTGTCACAACCCATGAAGGTGAGATGCATGTTGAGTCAGGAAAGACACAAATACTGAGACACTAATATAATACCATGATGTCGGACAATTAGACCTTTGGCGAATTTTATATTAAATTAATTGATATCATCATAAAATTGCATGCTAATGGTGTAGACTATGATAGTAAGGATATTATTTTGAAGATATTAAGATCCCTTACTGAGAAATTTGATTAAAAAAGATATGCTATTGAGGAAATGGGCGATCCGAACTTGACCCCGGAACTTTTATTTAGAAAACTCGGACAAAATAAATGGAACTAGAATATAAGAAAATCCTGCTATCCGATTATATAAAAACCCATGGGTCAAATTTGGCATTTTCGTCTAAAATGAATAACCTAAATTTGTCCCTACTTGGAATTAATCGATGATGATGTGGACATTAAAAGTTTAGACAATGAGATTGCCATGTTAAGCAAACATTTCAAAAGGATTGTAAAGTTTAGAAACTCCCTATGTGAAAAACTCTCATTATTCAAGACCTCAGGAAATAAACTCGGATAATGGCAAAGAAATGGACAATCACAGACCAGAACGAGACTTGTCTAAAGTTAAGTGTCATAAATGTGGTAAGTTGCGACATTATGCATATAGTTGCACACTAAATTGAAAACCACATCTAAGACACCCTTGACTAAAATGTGGGACAACTCTTCCGAGTCTGAAAATGATGAATGTTGATCTTTAAACTCTAATGAATCTTGCATCAATATTTATGCTAGAATTATTGAAAATGATTGTGATGCATGTTTATCTGATTATGAGTCCTATTTTTTGTGATGTAGTGAGTGAAAATAATTCCATCGGGTGTGTGAGTCAAAGTGAACGAAATTTTGACGAAATGAATGGGTGTGTGAGTTCCACGACTTTTAAAAATGAATTTGTAGGGAAAATATTACACACTTCACTTAATGGGAGTGATGACGATGATGATAATACACCTAATTTTCAATAATTTTATGGTGAAAATTTAAAAAGGTGTTCAAAATTTGAGAAAATGATAAGAAATTATCTTTTAAGGTTGAAGTGTTGAATAAAATGGTGAGGCAAAATGCGGAGGAATATACTAGTTAGTGCCAATTTCACGAGACTGAAAAGCTTAAATTGCAAAACAAAAGAAATGAACTCAAATCAAAATTTAGAACACAAATATCAAGCTACCTTGGTCTTTTACAAATCTAAGGAACAAGTTTTAGATGTTTTTAAAAGATGTCATGATTTTGAGTCTAATTAAAAAATATTTGATCGAATTCTAAGTGTACGCAAAATTGAGCAAGAAGAAAAAAGAGGCCTTGGATTTGATGAATCTTTTAAAAATTATTATAAGGAAACAATTTTTATTAAGGCTTCAGGAAATATTTTGAAACAATCAACACAAAAGAATTTTAACACTTTTCCTAAACTAACCATTTAACAAACAGTCTCTAAGGTGACATAGCCTACTAATATTACAAAGCCTAAGCCCGTGTTAAATATTAAGTATACATGTCTCCTATTAAAGAACTTGAGAACAAACGAATATATCTGAATGTTAAACCTTATTTGAAAATAAGATTAAAATTATTTTTCAAGGATTAGATAATAAAATAAAGCCAAGTTCTTCTAAATACTGCTCATACAATGATTTTTTGGGCAAAATTTTGAATACTGTTTCCAAAAGAGAATTAATACTCATGTCTATTCTAATTTAAGTTATTCTCGAGTTAAGAGATATAAGTATGTCTCAAGCCAAACTTTTAAACATAAAAAATTAAGAAAAACAAGAATAAGTCCCGAACTAAAAGAAAAGAACAACATAGAATGCCTAAACATTCTACTAACTCCATATCCAAAAAAGGGTTTAAAAGTGAGTTCTATTTGGGTTAGAAAGGATGATATTCTACCCCAAGTGAGGTGTCAATTTTTTATTACTACACTCGAGGCTAAAAACATCTCGGATGGTTAGTACTGAGATTTTGGTTGCTCCATACACATGACTGAAGACGAATCCTGCCTTTACTTAGGTGAATCTATCATGTTTGGAGACGATGAATCCGCTCACATCATTAGTAATGGAAAAATCAAAGAAGAGGGTATACCCATCCTAAGTAATGTTCTTTTAGTCAACACTTGAAAGCTAATCTACTCGGCATTAGTACACTCCGTGATGCAAGCCATACCATAAACTTTTAAAAAATTACTGATTTTTTTTCATAAAAATGGTCAATGCATCCCAAGAGGAACCAAAACTGAGGATAATTAATACATAGTTACTCATAGGATTGGGTCCTACAATTTGACTAGGCTCGATAATTCAAATCTTGAAAACGCTATCATATTATGCATTCATAATCTTGTTCGTGTTCTATCGAACATAAAATGAACGCGAAATAAAGTTTGTGCTTTTTGCCAAGAGGGAAGGATGTAAGGGCTTGTAAAAAGGGAAATTAAAGAAATTACGAGTTCAACACCTATATACCAAATCCACATGGAACAAATGTGTCCATCTAGAAATGTCAGTCTTTGCGAATTCATTTATATTTTGGTTATGGTTATTGTTTTTACTTGGTTTACATGGGTACCTTCTATGAAAAACACATTTGACAATTTCAAAGAGTTTTTATAAATATTTTTGAAAATTCAAAACAAAAAGGATACCAAGTTAAGCTAAAAAAAGAGTGATAAAGGAGGTGAATTTTAATAAATGGGGGATATTGAATACTATTTTAGAAATGGAACCCAATATGTTTTTAATGCCTTGGAAACATCACAGGAGAATAGTATTGTTGAATATAAAAATTGCATGAAACTTTGTAATATATATTTGGACAATAATTGTTTTAATTACCTAAAATACTATAGGAATATGATTCATTTATCTTCCATATAGACATCTAATCATAATTATGGTTATTATACATCCCCTGAATTTTTAAGGAATACATGTTTAATAAATGGCAAAAGACACCTCCTAAAACTAGTCAATGTAGGAGTGACACTTGATTAACATGTGGCCATCCGGGTCGGATTACTTAAGCATGGGCTCAGACTTCGAAGTCGGGACGAGGGGAGGAAGAAAGAAGAAAAAAAAGGTTCCCTCTCTCTCTCTCTCTCTCTCTCTCTCTCTCTCTTCCCTTTTTTAGCCTTGTGCGTGTGGGGATTCGAGGATACGGAGATCCTATTTTCGCCACTCGTGTTGGCGTCTTTGCAGTCAAGTCTCGAACATAAAATTGGTCATCGTCAAATGGGGTAACGTGAAAAGACAGAGTTGCCAACCTATTTTGCTCAAAACAGGCAAAGGAATGTCGTCGCCTCAAGAGAACGACATCAAGGTCAAAGTGATGCATGTGAAACCAAGTGATTCGAAGGTTCGGGGACTAAGTTATGGAATGGGAAGGTCTAAGGCACCCAATCTGCCCTTTTGGTTTCTTATGGGCTATGTTAATCTCCCCCTTTGTCCTACGTGATGTGTGTGTACATGTGTATAATATAAATAACGGGAGAATGGAATTATTCGACTCGCGTTATGAAATGGACGGAGTGGACTCATCCATAGGAGTGTACCCAAAAATAATAATAAAAATATGATATAAGTGTTTGTGAATTACAAATCGCCTTGGAAGAACTATTATGCACGTAAGAAGAGACACAAGTTTGTAGGATTCCAAGACTCACTAAATTAGATATAATATAAAAGATATGGAATGAAAGGGGAGGACTCGAATCTCGGAATTAGCCCAAGATGCCTACGTAGCCCATGAGGAATCAAAGTTCTTACAGTTCGAAAATAGCATAGGGGTGGGGTTCAACCCATAAATCCAAATATAGGACTCTTCTTGTGTGTTTTTGGAGAAAAATATATGTAAGTGTGAAAATGGAAGTCTTAGTTTTGGAATTTATGAATAAACTCTCTTTTGTCTTTTTGGTTTTTTATGAAATTAGTTGTGTGCAATACTACTAATAAAAAGTGAAGATTATTTGGTATGAGATGATAAAACAAAACTTGGAATATCACAAAATGAGAATAAGGTGGATAATAACACTTGAATGGATAAAACTAGAAAATATTGAGGGATGGATCTCCTTGATGAATCTTTATTACTGAATTTAGAATGTAAGTATGCTGCTTTGTAGTCGTATGAGGGTAGTTTAATAGGATGAGGTGGGTGGATAAGTGAGGTAAGGAAGTGAGTTGAGGAAATGTTTAATAATGGACTTTTTTTGGAAAAGGGAAGGCTCTGAATTTGAGGAGAATGTCTACTGACTACTCAGAGGGACCTTTCCAAAGGCGAGGTCATGGCCTTATTATAGTAGATTTTAGGGTTAACGAGGGTGTCGATTAGTATGGATCCTCGCCTACCTATTGGCATAGGGCTTGCCTTGTATCTCAAGGAAAATTACACCCTACCGATAGGCAGGGTGCCTGGGGTGCCTATAGGCAGTCCGAAATGATTTTTTTTAAAAATACGGTTATAAAATGCAAACTGTAAGTTCGAATCACGCACGATTGAGACTGTTGGAAAAGGAATCTAGATATCTTCAAGAATCCATTGTTCCACTCCCGAGTTTGAGAGTTGACCAAGGTTAAACAAGGCTTAGAAGCAACCAATGGTCTCTAGATGGGAGGTTTTAAGAGGAAAATGGATCGTTCGTGCGAATCGTGAGGTCGATTCTCGCACGACATGAACCGTTTGAAAAGAAATTTAATTACTTTTGATATTTCATTGAGATTCACTCAGTTTGGAGAGTTAACTGAGGTTTAATATGTCCCTGAAGCGCCCTATGCTCCCTTGGAGTAAAATGGGTCGTTCGTTTGAACGCCGAGGTCAGTTTGGGCACGAGACGGATTATTGGAAAGGGGATTCAAAGATTATCGAGGATTCATTAAACTTTGCTCAATTCTAAGAGTTGATTAGAGTTAAACGAGGTCTGATATCATTTGGCGACCTCAAGATCAGTACTTAGAGTAAAATGAATAGTTCATATGGACCATGAGGCCAATTTATGCACGGAACATACCGTTGGCAAAAGGGATTCAGAGCTCGTCAAGGTTTAATTGATATTTGCTCAGGTAGGAGAGTTTATCGAAGCTAAATAGGTCTCGAGATTTCTCGATGGCCTCCAGATCTGTACTCGAAGTATGACTTAGGGTTTATGATGAGTGGATGGGACCGAAGGAGGTGCATAGGGGGTCCTAGGATGGGGTGTTTATAGATACCCTCGAAGGGTGAGCTTGGAACAAGTGAAGCCATTGAAAGATAGACACCACATCAATGTTGGATAAGAGGAATGTGGTAAATTTTATTGATATATGGGGAAGGAGGTGATCGATTTAGAGGGTCGAGGTCAATTATGAGGACCTAGGGGACAGAGTGATCAATTCTGTGGGTCGAGGTCAATTCTACAGACCCAAGGGATGTAGGTGATCTATTCTGCAGCCTCAGGTTAGTTCTGTAGACCTTAAAATGCTGACCGAGGTCAATTTTGAGTACCTTAAGTTATTATAATCTATTTAGTGGGTCGATGTCAATTCTTCAGACCTTAAGTTATGATGATCGATTATGTGGATCATGGTTAATTTTGAGGACCTTAAGTTGCGACGACCGATTCAACGGGTTGAAGTCAATTCTGAGGACCTTAAGTTGTGTCGAGCAATTAGACGGTCCTAAAGTTGTAGTGACCGATTCTGTAGGTCGTGGTTAATTCTTCATACCTTAAGTTATGGTGAACAATTTTACGGATCGAGGTTTATTCCGTGAACCTTAAGTTGTAGCGACTAATTCTGCAGATCGAGGTCAATGCTATGAACCTAAATATGTTATTTACGGGTAGTAGCTCCATTAGGTAAATTATAGAGGGATTTAGTTCAGTCACACTGTGGATTTTTTGTTCCACTGGGGAATGGGTAAAGGGTTTTAGTGCAGGTGCACTTTGGATTCTTGGTTACACTGGGGAAGGTGTAGGTTTTTTTTTTGTGTAGGTGCACCATTGGTTCCACTAGGGAAATGCTAATGATAAAAGTTAGCACTGTTGATCCTTCTGGGGATTTTTGAGAGTTTGTAAGGGATTTGGTACTCCCAAAGGGGTTTTCCTCAGAGAAATAGTGTTATGGACTTTGCGGAGATTTTTTTGGATTTTTATGAATTTTTCGGGCAATTTTTAAATTTTCCCAACATTTTTGAGACAAAATTTTGAGGGGAATGCTGATAAAAAGGTTTGGGGAGGTGCTTATCGGCATAGGGCATAGACTCCTAGGCTTCTCAAGGAAGCGAAAAGGTCACTGCCGATAGGCAGGACTAGGGGACTACCGATCGATATGCTCCTTTGACTTTTATAAAAAAGGGGGCGATACCTCCTCTTTTTTTAGACTTCCAAGCAATTGATTCTCTTTCTTTCTCTCTCTAAAAGTCATTTTTGAGTTCCCTCTTCCTCAATATTTTAAATGGCGTATACTTCTAGTAACTCTAAGAACGAATGTTTGTCTGTTGATGACTAGGCAGGTTTGGAGTTGCGAGTTGTGGTGTCGGTTGCATTAGGCAATGAGAATGCCTATGAATCCTTTGAGTTGACGACTGATGAGAGATTTTGTTCCCCGAGCTTACGCACCACCATTCGGCGAGAGTGAAGAACCCTAATGACTGTGTGAGTATTTGTCCTTTAGTTTTTCATTTCTTTTCTCTTTTTCTTCTTGGGATAATAAAGGCTTTTCTTTGGTTTCTTATAGACTGAAATTTCTTCTTCGAGCATTTGGTCCCGATGAATAAATGGGATAAAGGATATATGGGACCACCTTCCCAAGGCGGTGTAGTGGATGGTGGCATCCACTAGTTTTGGTACTTTAGCGGGTATACTAGATGAGATTCCACGCTCTTCTGCGGTGTTGTGTGCACTTGGTGAGAGATGGTGGCATGCAACCCACATATTCCATCTGGGGGTTGGGGAGACGACTGTTACTCCCTTGGATGTTTAGAAGCTGACAGGACTAGATTGCACTGGGCATCAGATTGTAGTAGATCGTACTTTACGAGTCATATAGGAGGTGGTGCGGGTTGCCTTGGGGGATGTTGATAGAATTGTATTGGGAGATTCTATCTGTGCATATATGCTGAAGGAGACTCCACTGAAGAGGCAGACCGATGAGTTGGATGGGCGGTAGCGGAGATAGATATACCACTTGTTTATTCAACTTTTACTGGGAGGGGTTGTGGTGGCGATGAGTGGCGATGTCATCCATCTCTAGTTTTTTTTCCATATTTGAGGATTATTTCTGACGTTCATTTGTATGATTAAGGAAAATATACTCTGGCTTCCGTTTATGCTTCATTGGATGCATTCATTCGGTGCTGCCAGCTTACATTCACAGGACCTATGTACCTTTTGGAGGTAATCTTTATGTTAAGTTTCCTTTTTATTTCATCAGAGTCCTTTTTTATTTCCTTTTATTGATTTTTATCTTCTTATAGACGTGTTTTTATGAGGTGATAGGGCTCAACGTGGGGTTGATGTCCTGAAAGAAGAGTGGGTTGGATGACTTCTACAGGATGTATCGGTGGAGGAAACTAATCCCTGATTTTGAAGGACGTTTAGAAGGTACTGAATGACTTGATGAACAACCATGTTAGGTTTCTTGGTTTTTGTTTCTTAATGAGGTTTTGGAGTCCTTATACTTATGAGTAGTTACTGGCTCTCAGCTGGGGATATATATAACCTTCTATCCTTAGAGTCTTCCTTTGAGGATCGCGAGGGCTACGAGCATACAAGCGCATATGAGGTGGTTATTGGCACACGAGTTTGGGTATGTCTGGTAAATTAGGGAGAGGGTGATGCATCAGATTATGGAGGGAGAGGTGTAGGTCCCACCATCGGTGCCCTCGTAGTACATAAGATGAGTGAGCGAGATGATGAACGAGGCTTGGGTGGTAGTCATGAAGGGCAAATCTTATACGTTCTCCACAGATACTATAACTAATTATGACTATATAGATTTTTTGACTAGTTGTTGATGTCTTCAGGCATAATTGACATGGAGAACATGCCTCCTGCCACTATTTCAGGGAGGTGTACTAATGTACCGGTGGCGTCGGCCCACAGAACTAGAGGTGATGCGGCTGGGGTAGCGGAGGAGGCTCTTCTTATTTAGGTCACTCCTCCTTCTTATCACTTCTGGTTAAGTAGCGGGGAGCTGTTGAGGGTGCCCCGCCATCCCCATGTGTTGGTGGTCGGGTTGACGGGTCTTACTATTGATGCGCTTTGGCCTGAGGTATACTTCATTCTTTCTCTTTTATTTTTGATTCTCGCTTTATTTTTCTCTTTAATGACTTTCTCGACTTTTTATTTTTTCCGTTCTTTCTTTTTTGCAGGCTGACTAGATGGCATCAATGTCTGCCTAAGTGAAAGATAACCACCTCCTGTATGGTTCCGTCAGCCACATCTAATGAGAGTTTCGGCATACCCTTTGTCATTCCTATCGGCATAAGGGATTTTGAAAATTGACTTTGTGTAAAAGGGATTGAGAAAAAAGGGATTTTTCTACAAAAGGAGGGGTTACCGATCGGTATACCCTTTGTCATGCCTATCGGCATAAGGGTTATGTCCAAATCACTCCTTCAACTTTGATTTCACTTTATGGATACTTTGAGTACTATGAGGGTAGAGAAATTTGTGAGGCTTTGAATGGTTCGCCTTTTTGGGAGGATTTTTGGTATAAAAAGGGGCTTTGGGGGTATTTTCTTCACCATCATCTACATTCTCTATTTTGTAGTTTCTTCTTCTTTGCAAATGTATTTCCCAATGTGTGAGTTTTTTTTTCCTACCTTAAAGTTTTGGAGGCAATATGCCTCTATAATGTTGACTACAAAACCTTTAGTTTGCGCCGGGTCTCCTTATGACATAATCATTCCATAGATCGGAATCTGCTAGAAGTGGCGGTACAACTCTAATACCCTGAAGACCATGTTTTTTGATTGGGCTTAGGCGAGGTGTGCCCGATCTATGAGGAGCGACAACTATTCCTGACTTATCTCATTCTTCCCGAGTGTCTTTGGTGGAGTTACTTCATATCTTTCCTTTATCTGCTCGGCTATTGGTCCACGAAGGAAATAACGTCCTCCCAGCGGTTATGAACTCGATGTGCTGGAGGGATTTTTCGGATGTTGGTTTATTGGAGTTGTAGCCTTGGTCCTGACTGCTAAGTTATTATTGGTGACGGGTGACCTGACGGATAATCCTCAGGTTGCCATAATAATGGCATGGAGGTCTTATCGCTATAATCCCGTGACAGGGGTGTTTGTGGAGATTTTAAATTACCTGGATGACTATAAAGAAGGTCGTTCCTTTTTTGCGGGGGTGCCTTATTATGCTATTCATGTGTATTTCTGAGAGATTTCGCCTGGTGGCCCTTCCTGAGTATCCTCTGTTGGGTTTCATCAATTTCTTTACTAGATCCTTCTTTAGTTTTGTCTCTTAAATGGAAAATTGGGTTAACTCGTTCGTGGAGTACGGGGCCCAATGCTTTCGTTGGTCTGTGCCATGGTAGGGAGACTTGCATCCCATTTTGCAGTTAAAGGATTACTGGTATGTGAAGTTAGTTGGCCTTCCCCAGACTTTCTTCTATTTTCCTTGGCAGCTTTTGTGGCAAGTGGGGTGGGAGAAAATTGTGCCTCCTCATATAACCAATTTCTTTCTGGTGGAGGACTTGACCGAGTCCTTAAGGATGATAATGGGGTCTTTATGGTAGCATCGCCGATCATCTACCCTCCCATCATAACTCATTATAGGGGCTTAGTATGTGTCTAGGGATTACCTAAAATGCTTATGGAAATGGGTAGTTGGGAAGATTTTGGAGGAGGGGACTGAGCAAAAGATGGCTTGTTGATTTTGATACCATGAAGGAAGGTATTGTGGTTTCTTCGAAGCTTATCAAAGTATACCATTACATAGAGCGTATTCAAAATACTAATCAGGAGTGGGAGATTTGAGAACCTCCAGGAGTGGTCAATGCTAATGAGGTAGGGCTCTTTGGTAGCTAAGGGCAGGTCTTGTGAAGCTGGTTATGTTTAGGTTTTCCTGGGGAATTTGTAGGTGTTTGGTATGTTTTTGTAATTTCTTGTGAGACTGGTTATTGGTAAGGATCAGTAGGTTGTAAGGTTGGTTGTTAAGGGAGTGGTTTGTTTGACTCCCATTACTGATATTTCGTAAAATAACTGTATTCCTTGATTTGAAATAAAAGTAATTTTGGCATATTTTATTGCGTATTTTGATGAATTTTATATTTGAATTGTCTATACCAATAACTAAGGAATATATAATCCTTTTGTTCATGTAAACGATGAGATAGACCGCCGTTATCAGGGGAAGAAAATAATAGCATTTTGTGAAAAAGAAAGGACCGCATCCATGCATGTCGTATGGGATGCCTATGTACCTCTGTGGGTTTTAAAAATGTGTGAGATTCATTTTGAAAAAGGGGTTTTGAGAGGATCAGGTCCCACGTAGTTCTGAGTAGGGGAAATGAAGAGAATTATTTTTAGAATAGATTGGGGGTGAGAAGAGTCGTAGTGCGCTGAGAGTTCGGATGAAGGATATAATTTCTTGAGACTGTCCAGATTGATTGGACATGCCATTTCTTCTCTGTCGAGATATGTGAGCATAGTGATGCTGCCTGATATGATTTTCTTCATAATATAGGGGTCGCTCCAATTAGGTTTATATTTCCCTCTGGGGTCCTAGACAGGTTGTACGATTTCTTTGAGTGTAAGGTCTTCTTCTTGGACACCGCAGTCCTTAATTTCACGTTGAATGATCGAGCATTCCGACGATGTTACCCTTATATGTGGTATATAATTTTGAGACAATTTTTGTCTAGGAGTGAGAGTTCGTCGTAGCGGCTCTAATGCCAATCTTCCTCACTGACTTTGCTTTCGAGCATGGCATGTAAGGAAGGCAAATCTAGTTAGATGGGGAGAACCGCCTCCATGCTATATACAAAAGAATAAGGGGTAGCCTGATAAAGGTTCAGTCTCCCTGGTGGGCATATGAGATCCACTTGACCCAGTCTTTCTAGCTTTCCGTCATCTTACTGATGATAGTTTTGAGGCTCTTATTGGCGAGTTCGATAGCACCGTTAGTTTGGGGTTAGTAAAGAGATAACTTATGTCTTTGTATTTCATACTCATCGACCAATTCTGTGACCTCAGCCTCTAAAGTGGAGTCCATTGTCTGATACCAACTATGGGGAACCCTATAGTGACATATGATATTATTTCTGATAAACTTGGCCACTTTCTTTTCATTCAACACTGCGTATGACTCGACTTCGACCATTATATGAAGTAGTCAATGGTGACCAAGATGAAGTCATATCCGTTCGAAGCTTTGGGAGTGACCTGCCCTATGATGTCTATGCCCGAAGTAGATAAGGTCTAGGGAGAGGTTACGTTGTACAATTCTCGAGGAGGTAAGTGTTTCAGGTTGGTGAACTATTAAAATTTGAGGCATCTTCAAATAGAGCCAGTGCAGTCTTTAACTATGGTAGTCCAATAGTACCCTTGATGGATGATCTTCTTGATAAGCATGTGACCGTTCATGTAAGTCCCGTATTCCCCGTTATGGATCTTCTGAATCATTCCTTCAACATCAACCCCTGCTATGCAATGTAATTGGCTTCCATCAAAGGTTCTCTTAAAAAGTTCTTTATCGCAGATGATGTACTGGGTAACCAGTTTGCGAAGAGTTATATGATCTTTCTTATTTATGTCTCGGGGATACCTACCATGTTTAAAAAAGTTCTAAATGTCGTAGTACCATAATTTATCCATATCAGGATCTTTTTTGGTGATGAGCTCAATGTGGTAATAGTGTGTGGGAGCAACTTATTTTTGAACCAGGAAAGAGGCCATTGTTATTCCCTCGGGCATATCAATAATGAAGGCTAGGGTTCCTAGGGCGTCAGCTACGCTGTCCTTCGAGCGAGAAAGGTAATGGATGGTGGCATCTTTGAATTGGGAGGCAATCTCTTCTAGGTAGGCGTGGAAGGCTAGGAGCTTCTCGTCCTTGACTTTTCATTATTTTAGAATTTATCTGACAATGAGGGTAGAGTCCCCATAGACATCTAGGTGCTTGATACCTTTCTCAAGGGCGATCTTGAGCCCTACGGTTCGTGCCTCATATTCTATCATGTTGTTAGTGCAATAAAAGTCTAGCTTGATGGAAATGGGGGTGTGAGAGTCATCGGGAGTGATTAGGAGTATCCTAATGCCATTCATTTTCTTATTTGCAGCTCTGTTGAAGAAAATCTACCCTCCGAAGTCCTCCTGAGGAGGATGTTTTCATTTGGAAATTTGGAGATCCAAACCTTGGTTCCTTCCATAGGATGATCAACAAGTTAGTCGGAGATGGCCCTCCCTTTTATGGCTTTTAGTGTGACGTACACAATGTTGAACTCGGCTAACAACATCAACCAATGGGCCATTCGTCTTGACATAAAGATTTTCCCTAATAGGTACTTTATGGGATCCATTTGGGATATAAATTTGCCGGGAAAAAAAATCATGCGATACTGTAGTTTCTGTATAACCTAGGCCAGGGCGAAACTTTCCTTTTCTAAGGTAGTGTAGTTAACTTTGTACCCAACTAGTTTTTAACTAGCGTAGTAAATGGATATCTTCTTGAGGGATTCTTCAATGAATTGGGCTAGTAAAGACCTTTCTGCGGTATCAGTAACAATCAAATATAGGAGGAGCAGGACCTGGTTGTGGAGGCATGTGTACCAGAGGTCGAGTGAGGTATCGCTTGATATGGTTAAAGGCTTCTTGGTACAACTCATTCCAAACTTTGGTTGAGTCCTTCCGGAGAAGTTTAAAAATGGGTTCATAGATAGAGATTAGTTGGCTGATGAACCGACTGATATATTACAGTTTACCCAGGAACCCTCGTACTTCTTTTTCTATCTGAGGCAGTGGCATCTCGAGTATGGCTTTCAGTTTGCAAGGTTCTGCTTAAATTCCTTTCTCGCTGACCATGAATCTAAGGAGTTTCCTTTTAGTGATGCCGAAAATGGACCCCTTCTGGGTATTATTACAGTTGTTCAAAGAATTTCCTTAGGGCGGGGATGTGACCTTCTTGAGTCTTGGTCTTGATGATCATGTTGTCAACATAGACCTCAAGTTTTTTTGTGAATAAGGTCATACAGGATGGTTATGGTAGCCCTTTGGTAGGTATCCCTGGCATTTTTGAGCTCAAATAACATGATTGTGTAGTAGAAGGTTCCCCAGGGGGTGATAAAGGCAGTTTTTTTCTTGATGGTCAGGGTGCATCTTAATCTGGCTATAACCGATAAATCCATCGACAAATGATTTGAGGGCATGGGTGGCCATGTTATCTATAATAATGTTAATATTGGGCAATAGGTAATCATCTTTCGAGGATGCTTCGTTCAGATACCGATAGTCGACATGCATGTGGACTTCTCCTCTCAATTTAGGTATAAGGACGATATTTGCAAGTCATATAGGGTATTTAACCACACGAATGAAACCCATGTTCATTTGTTTGACTACTTCTTCTTTGACCATGAGGGACCATTTTGTTCAGAGCTTCCTTAATTTTTGCTCAACCGATTTGCATTTCGGGAATGTCAGGATCTCATGATGAGTTATCTTCGGGTCAATGTTTAGCATGTCATTATAGGATCACGTGAAGACGTCCATGAACGATTCGAATTGCGTTCGCTCCTACTCATTGAGGGTGAACCCAATCCTAATCTCATGCACATGGTACTATAACCAAGATTCTCATCATCATTAGTTTAAATGCGATTATGTTATTTATTTTTTTACTTATTGAGATGAATTAAGAATTATTCATTTATAAAATCATCATCATTAAGAGTTTGGTTTAGTGCAATTAATGTAAGGCATAATAAGATACTCAAAATCTTCGTTTTATTCATTCTCAGGTAATACAACATTGAGAACCTCGTCAAAAGAGGCCTTCTGTACATTGATAACGTAAGTAGGTGAAACGATAACAGGGTCTAGTTGGGCTTGAGCGGGATGAACCGGGATGGCATGACAGTTTATAAGAGGTGCTTCAGAAGTTGTGGTTTTGGAGAATGGGTCCGATGACACAACATCTTGGTGGATCATGCAGAGACTCAACCCCAATATCTGCAGGTCAAAAGATTCCTTGGAGTTGCTACCCTAAAAGTTTGCAGTAATTTCCATGGTCTTATCAGTAAGAGGTTTCATCTCGTGCTGCTTTACTCAGTTATTGTCATCTTGGAAGAATATCTCCTGCCCCGATTTTATCTTTTCTTAGGAGGGTCATACCATGGCTCAGAGAATCCATCAAAGGAGAAATCTTCACCTTTTTTAATAAACCTTCCATTAAGAGAGTTTCCCAAAATGGTATTTTTATCTTCTAGGCTTCTTTCTGTGGTGGTCATCAGAGTGCTTTGAGTTCGGATGGTGAAGGTTGGTATCCCGGGACGAATGGGGGAAAGTCTTCCTTTAGTACTATAGGATCAAAAATCCCTTGCTGACATCCAGAGTTGGCAATTTTTGACCCGATAACCCGTTACAGTAATAACCCGAAATGACCCGAACATGACCCGATTAGCTTGTATAGATTTAAGAGTACCCAAAATTTATACTAAATAAAAATCAACGCAACTAAAAAATGATACGACTAACCCGAATTGCCACCTCCTAGCCCCATTCCAGGCACAAAGTGCATATTCTTGAACATCTAAATTACATTGACATTTCCATGATGGATGTTTTTTGGATAAACCCGATCTTTATAATTTTTCTCGTTGGGACAGAGAATGGATCGATTCTGAAGCCTAAGAGGAGCATGTCATTGGTCCCATATTGAATCTCTAATGCAGGTGCTGGAATGGTCCGAACTGTCGTCATCCCCAAGGATGGTAATGGCCTGACCTTTAGCGAAGAACTTTAATTTATGATGGAGAGAGGAAGATACTCCTCGGACGTTATGAAGCCATGGGCGGGCAAGGAGTAGATTAAAACAAGAAGGTATATCGATGACTTGGAACTCAATCAAAGGGTTGATAGGGCCAACCCCTTGTGTAAGCTTTATATAACTCATCACTTTTCGATAGGTGTTGTCATAGGCGCACATGACGACAGATGTGGGAGTGACATGACTGACTTTCAATCCCATGCAGTTGAAGGTTTTGAGTTGACAGACAAGTTATAGCAAAACTATTTTCCCTAAAACTTTTATGAAGATGTTAAGAGCATAATTATGATCATGGACAAATTTTAGGATTTCTTCTTTGGAGGAAGTGACGAGTCTGGTAGAGGTTAAGGATCTAACCATATTCATAGCTTCTTTGGTAGTGGTAACGGGAAAAAATGTGGGTCATGTGAGGAGATTTATAAGAGCATTTTAGTGTAACGGGGAGGACATGAAGAGTCCTCATAAGGTGATATTGGTTTAGGTTTTCTTGAGCTGGTCAAGAACTTTGCTTTCTTTAAAGGTCATCTCTGGCATTCAGAGCTCTTCAGCAACCGCCTTCCCTTTATCTGTTTAGGTTAAATGGGTAATTAGATCTTTATAATATCACCCAGATTGAGTCTTATGGTTAACATAGGCGGGAAATAATAAGAACCCCATGGCTTCATCTACTTCAGGCTGAATTTATTGATTTCTCCCAATAATTCCTTGAAAGAGATCATTCCACACAAGTGTGTAACTAAATTGGCTTCTCTATGATTTGGTTCATCGTCTGAACTAAAGTCACCCCCTATCCAGTGGCGACTATGTCCTCTTGCCAATAATATTAGACAACCTCTAAAACCTCATTAAACAGTGTAAGGACATTTTTCTCATATCCAACATGTTTCATTTGTGTATGTCGTATGCCGCTACATTTGGCACGTCACCTCAAGATCTCTCACGATGGCCTTAATTCGAATTTCGGGAATCAAGCTTTTATTATCTCCATAATGTGTCCCTCATCTACCTCAACGACTTCACGTTCCATGATTTTAGGGACGCAATGTAAGTGGTACGCAAGAGAAGTCAAAACAGTGAAAAAAGGCACGATAGGAAAGTTTAAGGGCAATTTGGTAATTTTACAGCCACCGTCCGGAGTACCGATCAACTGGAAAGTTGAAGAGCTTGCCGCAACAAAGATACTGGAACAAACGACACCTCAATCCGAACTACGGTGAAAAAGTTATGGCCCTTTGAAAATGAAGATAATTCCAAGAAAAAGCCTTGGAATTTTTGCTAAGTGTTTACCCCTTTTTCCAGCGAATTTCCCCGAACCCAGACCGAACCGGTTCGGGGGTCGAACCGGTTCGCAGGGACCCCGAACCGGTTCGGGTACCCTATACGCTGGATAGAATTTTAGTGTTTTAAATTGGTGGAATTCTTCATTTGTTTTCCTATTTAAACCAACTTCGGGGGAGCTGTTTTGCAAGACTTTGGAAGACGTTTTTGAGAGTCCAAATACCTCTAG
Source organism: Sambucus nigra (assembly GCA_949130495.1). Lineage (NCBI taxonomy): Eukaryota > Viridiplantae > Streptophyta > Magnoliopsida > Dipsacales > Adoxaceae > Sambucus > Sambucus nigra. The sequence continues at coordinate 232,141,645 of OX422222.1, forward strand.
TCTTCATATTTTTTGAGTCCCAAGACTCATGTTTTGATTCACACCATTGCCAAACCTTTGTGAATCTTTTAGTAACCCAAGAACACAACCTTGTGTTTGTTCAACCCTTGTGAAGAAGCCGTGTCTCTTCTTCATTACTGACAACCTGGAGTTCCTGCGGAAGATTCCAGCCGACATTATTTCTAGCCGTTACTTTGAAGGTTTGACGAAGACACCGTGCGTTATACTTGTGGGCGATTATCAGGTTGTATGTAAGTCAATGGTCGTGTAAATTCTTCAAAGTTCTAGAAATAAAAGGTTTTACCCTGCGGGGATTTTTCCTTATATTTGTGTCGCATGCTTTATAATTGATGGGTTGATTTAGATGCATGTTTAAGGGCTGATTTTATTTGGTTTAAAAGTGGACTCTAATTAAATAAGGGTTACTAAGAAACTTGCGAATTTAATTTAAATCGATATTACACGTTTGTTTTTCAAATTGGTATCAGAGCGGGTTACGCTAATTTATCGCGTGATCCTAATTTTTCAAGGATTTACTTTCTGATATAATTTGTCTACTCACGTTTTCAAATTGGTATCAGAGCAGGTTGCGCTAATTTACTGCGTATTCCTATTTTTCGCAAAATCGTGTGATATTCATTTTTTTTTGAAAAATCAGTTTTGTGAAAATTCGCATTTTCTTTCAATGGAACGCCCGTTTAATGAGGAGCCTATTTTTGAAAAAGTTCATGACCATGCTGAAAATTTAAATAGTTTGAATTTGAAACTTTGCAAAAGAATTAAAGTTTTGGAAAAAGAAAATTCTCGTTTTAAATCTGCGATGGATCTTTTGCAAATGGTTCAAAATCAAAGAGATTTTTATCGTGAAAAAGTTGTTTCCTTGGACCATGACTTTGTTTCTTTAAAATTGTCCAAAAAGGAGAGTGATGAAAGGGTCTTATTTTTAGAAAAAGAATTGGAGGACCTTAAAAATTCGATGGTTTGTATTTGTGCCAAAGATGAAAGAAATATTTTAATCAATGAATTTGTGGCACGTGAAGAGACTCTTAGGGAAAAGTTTGCTTTAATTGAGGGGGAGAGGGATACCCTTTTAGAAATTGTTGAAATTTGAAAAAGCAATCCCTGTCTTGGGAAGAGTCTAATTTGTTGCTTGAATCAAATATTTTGAAGTTGAAAAATGATTTAAACGATTCAAGTAGGTTTGATAGTGATGGTGATGGCTCATCTTGTTCTCATGTTTCTAGTGCTAAAGCCAAAACCATTATTTGCTTTAGAGGGTCAATTAATCCCAAGGACATTAGAAAAGATCACACTTTCGGTAACATTCCTCCCGTTTTCACATGTTCATATTGTGGTAGGAAAGGTCACCTTAGGAGATTTTGTTTTGATCTTAGAAGAAGTCCTAGGATGTCGAAGTCTTGTGTTACCTTGGTTCCTAAAAGCCCCACACGTTGTTTCACATCTATTTGGGTTAGGAAATCACTTTTGGATACACTAGATTTTAGACAAATTGATTCTCGTTTGCTTGCACATGATTCTTCTCTTGCTATATCATATAGATGATTGTGTTTGCATATTTTTCATACGCTAATTTTTTTTGTTTCATGATATTTGTGTGTGCTAGCGTTGTGACATGTACTTTTTGTATAAATTTTTGTTTTTGATAAATTTTTTGAAAAATACAAAAAGATTTTATTTTGATAAATTTTTTGAAAAATCCAAAAAGATTTTTTGTATTTTGTTTGCACCGTTTATGGATGAACACTTAGGATGACCGAGTCACAACATCATTCCTTTATTTTCATGTGACTATTTGATAGTGTTTTGAGACAATAGGTCAATTCATCCTTGTGCTTTATAATGTTTGGAGTCATTAAGATGTAATTTAGTGTTACTTCCTACATGTTTGACTCATAATTTCCTTTATTGCACACATACACGAATTTATTTGATTATTGTGCTTGTCTTATCACATGTTGGTTGGGTGTTTTCACTTTAATCCTGTCCTTAAAATGAACCAAGCGCGATAAATTTTGATAAGAAAATTGTGCATATAAAAACCGTTTTGTAAGTTTGTGTGCATTGTTTTAAAAACGGGGAGGGGCTGCGAAAGGTAATTATCTATCCTTTGCGCAAAAGCCACCGTTAAATTGGACCTAAAAAATGGAGGAATTTTATTATCCGGGGTCCAAAGAGGTTTAAAGAGCCCGAAAAAATTGAAAGGCAATAAAAGGAAATTCATGCCAAATTATGGGCCATTTAGGTTTTTGCACCAATTCTCGAAAGTTTGAGAATTTAGATTACCTCTAAAAGAAAATATATATGAGGGAGTTTGGTTGGAGAATTTAAAATGGGTTTGCACGTCCTTGATATGCTTGAAGATGCACTATATAGTTTTCGACGTTATTGGTGTGGAAATCACTTTGAATTTGATTTGTTGATTTGCATAAGACGATGTCATCTAAATTCAACAATCTTTTACACCTAAGGATACTTTTGATGTTCATTCGTTAGGAGTACACATATGCATCGTGCACATATGATTGATTGAGTTGATTTACCTATCGAATGTGTTCACACCCATTCATTCCGTTTCCATGACTTGGTTGTTTGAGTCTAAATCCATGGTGTGATCTTTGTATCATTTTTTTTTTCAAATGGTATATTTTTTTTGTATGAAAAATTGAAAAATCAAAAATAGTTTGTGAAGATTTTTGTTTGTGTATCTCCTTGCAAGACCGTGTTTGCCATTTTGATTGATCCGTTGTTTTGAATACCGTGGCACCCCGATTTTGCTTGTTTGACTCATTCTTCTTATTTGTCTATTTGGGGACATCATAAAAAGGGGGAGAAAGAATTATCTTATTCTTATTTTGGGGGATTTTGAATTTTGGAGGAGTTTTGAGATTTGACTTATGCTTATCATATATTGGTATCTATGTTTATCTCATTTCAAACTCGATACGTCAGTTGGTATTTTGCTTTATCTCATGTGTGTAGGTACTATATTGATGATCACTGAATTGCACACCCTGATGAGAAAAGATTTGAGATTCCTGATGATTTGAAGAACAAACGATGGAGACTATTCATTTGTACCTTTTCCAGTTTTGGGTTCATGGGAGGGTATATTTGTATAGACAATTTCATATTTGATAATTCGGGTTTTTTAAGTATGTACCGACATAGACATAGGGGGAGATTTGTAAGGACATTTTTCTCATGTCCAACATGTTTCATTTGTGTATGTCGTACGCCGCTACATTTGGCACGTCACCTCAAGATCTCTCACGACGGCCTCAATCCAAATTTCGAGAATCAAGCTTTTATTATCTCCATCATGTGTCCCTCATTTGCCTCAACGACTTCACATTCCATGATTTTAGGGACTCAATGCAAGCGGTACGTAAGAGAAGTCAAAACAGTAAAAAAAGGCACGATAGGAAAGTTCAAGGGCAATTTGGTAATTTTACAGCCACCTTTCGGAGGACCCGACAACTGGAAAGTTGAAGATCTTGCCGCAACAAAGATACTGGAATAAACGGCACCTCGATCCGAGCTACGGTGATGAAGTTATGTCCCTTTGAAAATGGAGATAATTTCAAGAAAAAGCCTTGGAATTTCTGCCAAGTGTTTACCCCTTTTTCTAGCGAATTTCCCCGAACCCAGAACGAACCTGTTCGGGGGGTCGAACCGGTTCGCAGGGACCCCGAACCGGTTCGGGTACCCTGTACGCTGGATAGAATTTCAGTGTTTTAAATTGGTGGAACTCTTCATTTGTTTTCCTATTTAAACCAACTTCGGGGGAGCTATTTTGCAAGAATTTGGAAGACGTTTTTGAGAGTCCAAATACCTCTAGTCTTCATATTTTTTGAGTCCCAAGACTCATGTTTTGATTCACACCATTGCCAAACCTTTGTGAATCTTTTGGTAACTCAAGAACACAACCTTGTGTTTGTTCAACCCTTGTGAAGAAGCCGTTTCTCTTCTTCATTGCTGACCACCTGGAGTTCCCGCGGGAGATTCCAGCCGACACTGTTTGTAGCCGTTGCTTTGAAGGTTTGACGAAGACATCGTGCGTTACACTTGTGGGAGATTATCAGGTTATATGTAAGTCAATGGTCTTGTAAATTCTTCAAAGTTCTAGAAATAAAAGGTTTTGCCCTGCGGGGATTTTTTCTTATATTTGTGTCGCATGCTTTATAATTGATGGGTTGATTTAAATGCATGTTTAAGGGCTTATTTTATTTGGTTTAAAAGTGGACTCTAATTAAATAAGGGTTACTTAGAAACTTGCGAATTTAATTTAAATCAATATTACACGTTCGTTTTTCAAATAGGTCTTCCCACTCAGTGGGGAAGTGCAAAAGTGAAGGGATCAGACGTCCGTGAAGTTTAAAGGTTGTGAGCAGCTCGGGGATGCTGCATATCTCTCCTTCTTGATGAAACGTATCAAACATGATCTGTACAACATAATCCAAATTGATTTTCTCTATGGGTACCACGCACTCATTTCCCGTGCTTACTTTCGGGCTTCTATGAACAGGACACTAAATTTCTCGTAGTCAATGGTCATTACTGCGAGCAGTTTCAGCCTAAACATTTGGAGTTGATCTACTATTATAGGCAATTCCATGCCTCCCCTTCTGATCGAGTGCGAACAACAATATAGGCTCGTGTGAGGAGCGATAGAGTTTTATCGGCAAAGCTTGTGGGGTTCAAGAGAAAGGATGGGGAAATTTTAAGGGGTTTGGGTGAGATTGTGGAGGTGTCAGGTATTTTGTTATGCACAATTTGGATAGAAGGGTTAAATTTTGCGTTATCTTCCGGGAAGATGGCATTTGCTCCGGTTCCATATAGGAGAGGTTTGTGAGTGGTGTTGGGCTGGAATTAGCTGGTGGGGTGATGATGCCTTGATTTATAAGGCCCTAGATTACGTCTCTGAGGTGAAAGCATTGGTCGGTGGTGTGTCATGCGGCTTGGTGAAAGTTGCAGTAGGCATTATGTTTGAAGTTTTTAGCTGACCATTCCAACGGTTTGATGAGGTTTTGGGTTAGCAAGGCTTAGTATACTTTTGACTGGAGAGAATGGAGCCCAGTGTACTCTTTTCTGACAGGATTTGGGAGACTTTCTAGTACCCCAAAGTAGCAGGTCGTGTTATGTTTTTGATGGCTGAGACTGAGGCATTGCCGACCTTCTCATACTTTTGTGGTGTGAACTATTCGATCAACTTCATCGGTTCAGACTCCACTTTGGTAACACATTCTTTAATTTCCACACCATCCTCTTTGAGGGCTCAAAAGTGTGGTAAGTACTCGAATATGAGGTAAGAAGTTTTATTTCACAATGCTAACTTGTTCCTCCTCTGAGGGCCTACTAGTTATAATGGTAACTTTCTCTCTCCACCTCTCAATGAAGCTACTGACTGATTGCCCAAAATTTTTCTTGAGTAGCTATATGTCTCTGCATGTGACGTCTAGTTCTTTATTATATTTGTACCAGGACATGAACTCCCTGGCTATATGCTCCTAACTACGAATTTTGGATTCTTCAAGAGACTCGAACCATCAGAGAGCAATCTCTTTCAAGGTTTGTTAAAATATTTGGGCCATTATTTATTTTAAAGCTCCAAGAAAGGCAATGGCTCAGTGGTAGCCGAGTAAATGCACAATGAGGGGTCTGCTGCCCCTGAACTTCTCGATGTATGTCATCTTGAACTTTTTTAACAACCTGGCCTTAGGGTAGAGAGACATGTGGGTGTAGTACATATAGTCTTAGGAGATTTTGACATGGTGAAACTTCTATGATAGTAGTTTGAGGTTTTCCTTGACCGTATTCAACTCTTCTTCTTTAAATTTATAGTCGCTGGCGGGTTAGCCCCTAGCTATGCAAGGTTCATAATTGGGAGAAGAGCGAATGATGTCCCATTTATAGGCGAGGCACGAGGGACATGTTGGTATTCCTCTAGTACCCAAACTGGTTCGGGGGCATGTGGATCCATAATATGAGGAAAGAGGATCTCAGGTTCATAGGCTTCAAGAGTATGGGCTTGATGTCACTGCATGTCTTGGGCATGGGTTTAAAGGTTGTCAGTTTTGACACTGAGTTCGGTGCCTAGTCTGCGTTCTCCATGAACAATTGGCATAGGTAGATCTTGAATTCGATCGAAGTAGCAGGGGAAGTAGTGAAGCTTCGGGTGGTTTGATAGAAGATCGAATCCAAGAGGGAGCCAGGCTAAAGTCGAGTATACGATCGACCTAGGAGGGAAAAAAATGGTTTTGGTTTATTTTTGACGGAAACAGGGAGTATTTTTGGTATTTTGAAAATGGGGAGAATATGTTTTTAGTATTTTTACTTTCGAAAAGAAGGAAAAAATGGAGAAACCTCAGTACGATTATTATTATTATTAGGTTTTCACTTGTAATATATTTTCCTAAATGCAAGAAAAATGCCAGACAGGACTCGAGCCTAGGGAAAGATAGGGTTTAAAATATAAGACAAAGTTTAACTTGTTTCCAAGCTCACGGATATGGTCCTATTTTAAAATGGGCAAAATAACGCAAAAATTCGAGCTGTATGGCGACCTAAAATTTTGATAGAGTTTCGTATGGTAACCAGGAAACTAATTATGAGTTCGCTAAGGCTGACACCTATATGAGGTCTATGCATTTGGTGGGTTAGTGGAAGGGTTACCCCCTTTGGAATGACTTCCACGATATACCTCTTGACTATAAGGGCAATCATTCATCGGTACCTGATGACAAGCTATTTGATATACCTGAGTGTATGTGAATTGCCTCATGATATACCTTGTGGGGATGGTACGTGTGAGCACGAATTCAATATACTCGACGTTGTGAACAAGTTCCTTGCTATATACCTCCTATTGTGAGTTCGATCAAGCGGTATGATCCCGGGGGGGACCATTCGATTTATGTCAAAGGTACGAAACCAATGGAAGGTGAGAATCATATCGCTTAGGTTAACCACATCCCAGTGAGACCGACACCTATCACGAAGTGACCCCCCAGTACGGGACAAAATTTTAGTCCATCTTACCAGGTCTGGTGATGTAGTTTGAAAAAATGCATAAGTCTTGATTAGTATCTTATGGAGAGATTTTTTTTTTTTGCATGATAAGCAAAGGAAGTACCATCACTATGGGGGAGAATATACAAATATTATGAAAAGTAAAGCTAGCATGGAGAATGAAGACTATATTAAGCATGTTGATAGGGAAGCATGTGAATATACAAGTGTGTAAGGTGGGAGAGTGACATGGGAACAAATGAGTGACCATGTGAATATATACAAGTGAAGGTGTATGCTAGTGAGCCTAAGCATGGATGAACTACAAGTGGTGTGTGAGATGTATAAGTAAGACTGAAGATAGATACAAGTGAGATAAGCGAGGGTTTATTCAAGTGGTGTATGCATGTAAGTAGAGGTGAAAATATATATGAGTGTGAGTGTGTGAAGTGAGCATGGAGAATATATATAAGTGTGTGAAGATATATACATGAGAAGAGAGAATGGTGGAGATAAGCATGAGATAAATATATAAGAAGTAACCGTAAGAGTAAAGGGAACATATAAGTTGGAGCATGTGGTCACATTAGAAAATCATGAGAGTAATGAAGTAAAACCTTAAAGAAATAGAGTTTAGCCCTTTAGAAATTCCCCAGCAGAGTCACCACTGTGGCCATCCGGGACAGATTCCTCTGGTGCGAGCTAGGGCCTCAAACTTGGGAGGAAGAAGGAAGAAGGAAGAACAAAAAGTTATCTCCTTCTCTCTTCCCCTTTTTAGCCTTGTGTGTGTTGAGATTCAAGGATATGGAGATCCTCTTTTCACCCTTCATGTTGGCGTCTTTGCAGTCCAACCTTGGATATAAAATGGGTCTTCGTCGAATGGGGGTAACACAACGAGATAGACTCGCAAGCCAATTTTGCTCAAAATAAGAAAAAGAGAATGCCATCAAGGTTAAACTGATGCATGCGCAACCAAGTGATTCGAAGGTCTGGAGGACTAAGTTATGGAACGGGAGGTATTAGGCATCCATTTCTCCCTTTCAGTCTCTCATGGGCTATGTTAATCTTCTCCTTTGTTCTCCGGGATGTGGGTGTACATGTGTATAATATCAATAACAAGAGAATATAATTATTCGACTCGTGCCATGGAATGGATGGAGCTAACTCATCTATAGGAATGCATCAAAAAATAATACTAAAAATATGATATAAGTGTTTGCCGAATCACAAGTCACCATGGAAGAGCGAATGCGTATGTCGGACGAGACCCGAATATGTAGGAGTCCAAGACTCACAAAAATAGATATAATATAAAAGATATGGAATAAAAGGAGAGGAATCGAATCTTAAGATTGGCCCAAGATGCCTACGTAGCTTGAGGGGCATCAAAGTCCGCATAGTTAAAAAATGGCATAGGGTCAGGTTTAACCCATAAATCCAATGTAGGACTCCTCTTGTGTGTTTTTGGAGAAAAAATATGTAAGTGTGAAAATTGAAGTCTTACTTTTGGAATTTATGAATAAACCCCCCCCTTTTTTTTTTATGAAAATAAGTTGTATGCAATACTACTAATACAAAGTGAGTATTATTTGTTGTGAGATGATAAAACAAAATTGTTAACGAAAATGTTATTTATCCCTAATTAATTAAATTAGTTTAATTAATGTACAATTTTAGTTTAACTTAATATATTGATTTTAATGATTCCAAACACATTTTTATTAAGTTATTCTATAGTTATTTCTTATTGTATAATATTTATAATATAATCTTGTTCATATACCATTATATACATATATTTATTATATTATATAATATTTGTATTATGCCATATTGCCTTGATTACATATCTACTCTCACTGAGTTATACTTGTTCATATTAAGTTTTATTTTCACGACTCAACATGCCTCGACTCTACTCAACGACATATCCGAGTAAAGGTATTCACGTGTGTTGCACATTTGCACTTGACACATTAGGCACTCATGCATATATGGACATATATTATTTGATTGCCTAAATTTTTTCTAAAAGAAAAATTATATTATTTTTTTTCTGAAAATAATTTTTAGTAAAATTGGTGTAACTTTGTTTAAAATGAGTTTTTCTATTTTAAAAGTAATTTTCAAAAGTTATTAATGAAATTCGAAAGATAAATTACCTGTTAAACAATTATTTTGTTTAATTAAAATTCTAAGTTTTGGCCACTGTCCTATTGGAGTTGATTTTGTCCCTTTTTCTTTTGGTTTTCTTTTCGTAGTATAGACCAACTATAGTCTTAGGTTTTAGCACTCTTAATTGTTTTGACCGCATAGGACCATAGGATTATTCTTGAAATATTATTTTAAGTCCTACAAGTACATAATCTATTGTTTTTAAGCCTTAGATCTTATAGTAACTGGTATTTTCTTTTGGCTTTAGAAAGGTTATTGTAAGCCTAGAAAGGATAGCTGTAGGTCGTACCTTTTAGCCCTGAGCTCCACTACGTGAACCCTTAATTGTATTCCATTTTCATACCCTTGCAATAAGACAAAAAATATGAGATCACTTTTTTTTTTCAAATCAACTCTACCAATAAAAAATCACTCCTAAATTCAAAACAAAATCAACCCTCCCATTTTAAAAGCCAGTTTTTTTAATAAAAATATTACAGTGTTTGTAATATTTTTTTAATAATTTTTTTTTTACATAAAAAAATTATTTTATTTTATTAAATATTTTTATAAAAAAATCAGGTGGTCTAAAAACTGTTTTTTTATAAAACAAAAATAGCAAAAAAATTGATGTTTCTAATCTCAATTGGATTGTGCCACTGGCACGACCCATATCATTTAAGAGATGTGGATTCGCGCCAACATCACTAACCCATCAATTTTTTTCCAAAAAAAATATGTACAAGTTTTTAAAAACAATTTTATAAAAAAAACATTATATAAAAACGTTTTTTTTTATAAAATTAAAATGGCAAAAAAATCAATGTTTCTAATCGCAATTGGTTAGTGTCGCTGGCGCGGACACACTTCATTTAATAGATATGGATTCGCGCCATCAACACTAATCCATCAATTTTTTTCCAAAAAAAAGTGTACATGTTTTTAAAAACAATTTTATAAAAAAACATTATATAGAAACTGTTTTTTTTTATAAAATTAAAATGGCAAAAAAATTGATGTTTCTAATCGCAATTGGTTAGTGTCGCTGGCGCGGACCCACTTTATTTAATAGATATGGATCCGCGCCATCAACACTAATGCATCAATTTTTTTCCAAAAAAAAGTGTACAAGTTTTTTAAAAACAATTTTATAAAAAAAACATTATATAGAAACTGTTTTTTTTATAAAATTAAAATGGCAAAAAAAATTGATATTTTTAATCGTAATTGGTTAGTGTCACTGGCGCCGATCCACGTCATTTAATAGATATGGATCCGCGCCATCAACACGACCCATCAATTTTTTTCCAAAAAAAAGTGTACAAGTTTTTAAAAACAATTTTATACAATTTTTTTTATATAGATTTGTCTTTTTTATAAAATAAAAATGACGAAAAAATTGATATTGCTAATCGCAATTGGTTAGTGTCGCTGGTGCGAATCCATACCATTTAATAGATGTCAATCCGCGTCAACAGCACGACCCGTCAATTTTTTTCCAACAAAAACTGTAGTTTTAAAAACCATTTTATAAAAAAACATTGTTTTCTATATATATATAAATAAGAAAAATAGTTGTTTTTAAAAAAAAGTTTTTAAAACAGGTCTTTTACAAAAATAAATATTAAAAACACTTTTTTTTAATAGTTAGAAATCAAATTATGAATGTTATTTGTTTAGTTATTGTTTAAACAAAAAATAGTTAACTGCTTTGGAGGGTTTGTTTTGGACTCATTTCTAAAAAGTAGGTCCCACAAATTTTGTCCTATTACAAGGGTGTGAATGGAGGGTACAAATGAGGGTCTATATAACTTTACTCGTACCAGATTTACGCCTTTGTTGTTGGCGTGTGTTTTTGTCAATTGTATATATATATATATATATATATCTGCTGGTCCGATTTGACCTCTTGAAGGTTTATACACATGGACTTGATTTGACCTTAGTTTACTGCTAAAGCTGAGATAGTTACATTGCTGTCGCTTAGTTGTGTATGGGGAATAGGGGTGTTCGCGATCCGGTTCAATTCGGTTTTGGAGTATTTTTTGGATCGGACCAGATTAATCGGTCCTAAAAAATTATGGATCGATACCGAACCGGAATAATCGGTCTCGGTCCTATTCGGTTTTCAAGCGGTCCGTGTTCGGTCTCGGTCTTATTTGGTCCATAACCATATAAAACTACACATTTTTTTTATTATTAAAAGCAACACATTTTTTTAAATTAAAAGCGCACATTAAAAAAAACAACATCTCTTTAAAAAAAAGCACCACTTGTAAAAAAAACAGCACACTAAAGGATATCCATATCTGTGATTTTGAGTACGATTTCTCCATTAAAAGGATATCGGGATATTTGTGAGGTAAGATTCAACCTACAATCAAAGTAAACAAAGAATTACAAATAAATAAAAGTATGTGACATTTCAATATTTCCAAGCACTGGGTGTTGATTTCATTATATACAACTCAAATCTATCCCTTTAATTGACTTAATTTACAAGTCCATACAATATATGTTTTAACACTTTGAAACCCCTGAATTTAGTATCCAAATCAACACTCTAAAACAACAAATAAAACAGGGGTGAGTATAAATAAAACTGACAAAGCTATACACTTCTAAGGAGTAAACTGTAGATCAAAGGAGTAAGTTGTAAAACATAAAGAAAATTCGTTTGGACTGCTAAGGTTATCATTTTTCATAAACATATAAAGAAAATTAAAATTTAAAAAATGAAAACGAAAAACTGTAAAACATATTTTCCATTTCTAGGCCCCTCTCACCCTAATACAAGTACCCAAATACAAGTGTTGTGTGTTGAAGAGGTTGGTATCTGTTGTCACAACCAATGGAAAATCTAAAGACATGGAAAATGTTACTTTTACTATCTATATATATATGTTTACTATAAATATATATACGAATAGCAATACCAACCAATAGCAAGCAGTAAAGATGGAATAGCAAGCAGTAAACATATATACGGAGTAGTAAAGATGGAGTAGATGAAAACAGTAAAGATGAATAGCATCCAAATCCAAATGAACATATGGAATATATGGAAATAGATGAAAAAGGAAACAATATATGTTATAAACAAATAGCATCCAAATGAATAGATGGTATAAATTCGGGTATATACCGAGCGAACAATATATGTCGGAGCCGGAGCAGAGTAAGGGAAAGGAGGGGCGGCGTAAAGGATGCCCAGAGGGTGTGGTGTGTTCGTAGAGAGAGAAGAAAATAGAAATTTAGGGTTATGTTTTGAGTTTGAAAAACAGTGTCTTGTGTGGTTGAGGTCGTGATATATGTGTGTGTGTGTGTTAGGAAATAAATAAATAAATAAATAAATAAATATATATATATATATATATATATATATATATATATATATATATAATGAAAGCGGTCCGGTCCGGTCCAAAACCGTTTTTTACAATTCAAGACCGAGACTGACCCGAATTATGCGGTTCTATATATTTTTAGACCGAATTAAGACCGAATTACAAAAAACCCGCAAAAGCGTGTTCGGTTCGGTTCGGTTTTTTCGATTTATTTGGTCTATTCGGGTTCGTGCACACCCCTAATGGGGAATCAAAGCTGAGAGAGGAAGAGATTAAAATGCAAGAAAATATTTTTTTGTCATGTTTGGGCAATTATTTCACCTTGGATGACTGTTATTTTTTTAACGATTAAATTTGTGACAGAACATTTTCAGATTTCGAGCCACTCAAGGAGAAACAGTGTTATGTCAGTTCATATATTGTTACTGATGTTCGATTATGATAAGAAGGAACTAGGAGTAATTTTATCCTTAAACAAAATCTTCTATAGAAGATCTCATCAACTGACTTTTATCATGGGCCACTCATTTTTGTGTTCCAATTTTATATCAACTTGTTATGACTGATTGCCTATCCGTACCATGCATAATTATACTATACAAATTGCTGATTTCTGCAACTCACTTATTTTCATTGGTTATATCTCTTTTATACATTGGATATTTCTTTTGTTTTGTTAACTAACATTCTGCAAATTCAAATATATATAAATGAGGATACTGAGATATATACCTTTTAGGCTTCATATTTTCAGATGTCTATTGTTATGCTATAACAGCTATAATTTTATTGAGAAGTCAAATAAAAATTCAGAAGATCACTTTTCAAGGCAACTTCATCTCAGCAAAAATCTAGGAGAATTTAATGCTCATAATGGTTGTGTCTAACAACTGGTTTTTTGAAGAACTTCTTAAATATTCAAGAGCTTCATTGAAGACACACATGAATGAGAAGATGATCAAGAGCTAGAGAATTTATTGAGAGCATTTATTTTATAACTCAGCTACTACATTCAAGAGAGCAATAAATTTTATTATCTGCTCAATCATTGAAGAAGAAGACTTGTGCCTACACCATCACATATTGAAGTCTCATTAAAGAAGAAGAAACTCAGATTACAAATTGTATTTTAAGGAGTTTCATTATTCTACATTGTACCAAAAATATTCAGATTTGTTTGAAGCATTGTTGAAGCTTCAGATTGTTATACCGGTGATTGGTTCCTACCCGCAAGTGGACCACGAGGTTTGAAGCTCGAAGTTAGTTTGCAAACAGTTGTATGCGGTGGTTTGATCCTACTCACAAGTGGATCAGGTTTAGTGAAGCGCAAAGGAGACGGGGGCTCTAGGAGCGTGGACGTAGGCCGAGATTTGGCCGAACCACGTTAAATTTCGGTGTCATTTATTTTCCGCACTTTTATTTATTTATTTGCACATGCTTGCTTGAGTTAATATTTTCAGCACACTATCTTGCAAATGGATTAATTCCGAAATATAACTAAATTAATTTTCAAATTTAAAATAATTATTTTTGAATTAAATAATTAATTTAAGAATATCACTTAATATTAAATACGAAAATTAATTTAATATTCATTGAGTGTTAAAATATGCATTTCTAGTTGTTTAAATTAGTTGGTTGCATTTATTTGATATTGTTGGATTTATTCTTTAAAGTTTTATTAATCTGAAAAATTGTCAAAGTGTTATAAATGAAATATTTTTCTAAAATTTTCATTTGACTAAAAGTTTGTAAAAACCCAATTCACCCCCCTCTTGGGTATAATCTGGGCAAAAAAAACTATAGAATATCATAAAATGAGAATAAAGTTAATAATAACACTTAAATGGACAATACAAGAAAAGAGTGAGGGATGAACCTCCTTGATAGATCTTTATTGCTGAATTCAGAATGTAAGTATGCCTATTTATTGTTGTATGAGGGTAATATGGTAGGATGGGGTAGGTGGCTAAGTGATGTAAGGAAGTGAAGTGAGGGAGTGTTGGAAAATGAACTGTTTTGGAAAAAAAGGAAAACTGAATTTGAAGAGAATGTTTGCTGACTATTGAGAGGAACCTTTCCAAAGGTGAGGTCATGGCCCTTTTATAGTGGGTTTTAGGGTTAAAGGGGGTTCCGATTGACATAGCCTCTGTCTTGCCTATCGACATAGGGCCTGCCTTGATGGGAAAGGAAAAATACACCCTGTTGATAGGCCGGGTGTCGAGGGTGCCTATAGGCAGTCCGAAACGGATTTTCGGATACACTAGCATAAAGTGAAAACTGTAAGTTTGAATTGTGTATGGACAGGACCGTTGCAAAAGGAATTCAAAGCCCCTCAAGAATCCATTGAGCCACTCTCAGGCCTAGAATTGATCGAAGTTAAATATTTCTCGAAAGGGCCTGATGGTCTCTAGACGAGAGGTTCAAAGGAAAACGGATCGTTCATGAGAATCGTGATGTCGATTCGTGCACGACACATACCATTGAAAAGGGAATACAATGTCCTTCGAGATTTTAATTAGCTTCGCTCAATTTGGAGATTTAACTGAGGTCATATGGGGCCCGAAAGTGCCCGGTGATCCCTTGGAGTAAAACGCATCATTCGTTTGAACCGTGAGGATGATTCATGTACGGGATAGACCGTTGGCAATGGGATTCAGAGATATTAGAGGATTCATTGAGCTTCTCTCATGTTATAGATATGAACGGAGTCAAACGATGTTCGGGAGCATCTAGTGCCCTCCAATCAGTACTTAGAGTAAAATGTATCATTTGTGTGGACTATGAGGTCGATTTGTGCACGAGACGTACCATTAGAAAGAGGATTCATAGCCCTTATAGGTTTCATTGAGCTTTGATCTAGTAAGAGATTTAATCGAAGTCAAATAGGGCTCAAGGGTGCCCAACGACCTTTAGATCAGTACTTGGAGTATGACCTAGGGTTTATGATGAGTGGATGAGTGTTAGGGACCGAAGGAGGTGCTTAGAGGGGTCCTAAGATGGGGTGTCTACAAAACCCATTTATTTTTTTCTTATGACAGTTATTATTTATTATTCTCTTTATCTTGTGATTTTTTTTCTTGTTGTTTATTTAAGACAAAAATGGGGAGAGCGTAGATACTAATGAAATCTGAAATTATTTAAAATTTTCATATTTTATCTTGAACATTTATTCCTCGCTTGATATTTGCGAGATTGGTAGTCATTACACATTTTTTAGTAAAGCTTGATAGGGTAATAGTTTGTATTTAGTTGAGTAATGTAATTTTCTCTTTTCTAGGCTTCGGATGAGTAGTTAGAACATTTTTGTATAGGACCTAGGAATATTATTTTTTCATAAGAGTACCCATGATGTACTCAAAGGGTTTTGTCACAATTATCCAAAGGGAGAGACTGAAATACCCTAAATAGTTGACTCTTAGGTTTTGTTTAAGTCTACACTATTTAGTGTTTCAACTAATTTGGATATTGTGCAATATATATATATTTTGTAATTTGAGACCACTCTAATTCATACATCAAGAAGCTGCCCCCCGTTGTTTTCGGATGGTAGGCTCCTTATAAGTCATCTTTTGTGGATTTGAAGGGTCCATCCAAGTTAGGAACAAGCTTGCTATTTGATGGATTCCTCATGCTATTGTTGACCTTGAGGATGTAATATCCGACTTAAAAGTTCTTCATATTGATGCCTTTGTTGTACTGTTTAACTAACTGCTGTTGGTAGGAGGCTAGTTTGATTAATTATTGCTCTTTTCTTTCCTTTGCCAAGTCGATATCAGTCCTTATAATTTTTTCGTTCGGATTTATTCGACAACAGTTGTCTCCTTGGTTGGCAAGCCAACTTCTAGTGGAATTATGGCTTTCGTTCCTTAAGATAAGGTAAACGAAATTTCTCGAGTCAATCTTTATGGCGTTGTTCAATATACCTAAAGGACACGTGGAAGATCATTCATCCAAGCGCATTTTGTCTTCTTAAACCTTTTCTTCATCCCATCAAGCACTATTTTATTGGAGGCCTAAACCTACACATTGCTGTGGGAGTAGGCCACCTAACTATAGTAGTGCTTGAAGATGTGGTTGTTACAGAAGTCTTGGACTGGTCTGCTCTCGAATTGCATCCCATTATTAGTGATGGTCGTTCTCGCTAAGAAAAAGTGGTTTACAATTTGTTTAGATAAATATAATCATATTCGTGTTCCTTATGTTGGCCAAAGGTTCATTCTCTATCCATTTGGTAAAGTAATTAATGTTGACTACAAGATACTTCCAACTTCCTGGTGCAGTAGGTAGGGGACCCATAATTTAAAACCCTAATTGAGCGAAAGGCTACTGACCCGTTATTTAATTGAGATTGCTGGATGGTTGGTGGATTATAGGGGATAACTCATGGCATTTCTTGCACTTTCTGACACATGAGTCCGCGTCTTTCTATATGTAAGGCCACCAGTACCATTCTTTGATGGCCCTAAATGCTAAAGACCTTCCCCCGACATGAATTTCGTAATATTATGAACTCATTAAAGGAATTGTGAAAGATCGCTTATATAACTTCACCTTAGGTGATAGGTATAATCGATAAGTTTTCACCTTGGTGTGATGGGCTTACTTCTTATAAGTGGATATAATATCCTCTTATTGGTATGCTATGATTGAGTCCATAAACTTAGGAGATTTTTGGATGGCAAAAACTTATTCTGATATATTTGGCTTCATGATGCTTAGTTGGGCAAGATGATCCACCTCAATTGTTTTTTTGAGGTCGGAGTTAAAACACCCTAAATATTTGACTCCTAGGTTTTGCTTGAGTCTACATTATTTGGTGTTTTGACTAGTTTAAACAATTTTGCAAAACGTATTTCGTACATCAAGAAGCTGCCCAAAATAGCCCTACCATATAAAGATAATGATAAAAAGGTAAAATGACCAACAAACTGGTTCACACACTAGACTATTAGACCTTATATTTCTACATATTTTTTCTTCATTTTTTCATATGTTTAATTGTATATTTGGCGTTAATATTAATTAGATTTAAATAAACAAATTTGTGATGCCATAAATTTTGGAAAAAGTCAGAATATAATTGAAATTGACAAAAATGATTTTTTTTCATATTTTAATCCGAATTAAAATAATTTTCTCAGGTTTTATAAATGGGTTTTAAACATTATTTTTGTGTGTACATTTGTTTTGAACAAACACGTGTTTCTTCTCACAGGCATTATCTAGATGCATTTAGGACCCTTGATTATCTATAAGATCTAATGGTGTGTAAAGTATTTAAGCCCTAATTTGAGGGACTCGTTAACCGCCCAACAGGGGTGCTTGGTTTCGGGTAAATCCCATACAACTGTAGGCTCTGATTTGGAATGTGAGATCTTAGGCTTCGCGTAGGGACTAATGTAATCCGTCCATTTCATGATTAAGAAAACCATTCAATTACAGTGCTTAACAGCTGTATAAGTTTATGATTTTTTGTTAGAATATTCTGTTAGATCTTAAGACTTAAGATTTGTTTCAATTTGGCATGTATTTTGGCGGATCGAATCGAAAAATGTCTCTTTGAAAAAATTCTGATTTTTTGGAAATAAAATAATTATTTCGATTTTCGATCCTATTATTTTGGAAAATTAAAAAAAATTCTGAAGTCGAAAAAATCAGATGGTCGGCAAAAATCGAAAATTCACAAAATATATTAAAAATCCAGAAATTTCAGAAATTTCAAAATTTTAAAAAAATAAAATTTTAATTTTCGATTACTCGAAATTCTCATTTTATAGAAACAAAGAAAATAGTTTAACCCAATATGTAAATACATGAGGATTTGACCCATTTTTCCATTTGTGTAGAAGTTAAGAGGATACTCTCCTTTTATCGAGCACACTTCGAAGCCCTCTCACTCTTCTAACCGATGTGGGATATGAAATCTTTTTTAAAAATTGGAAAAAAATGGAAATCGAAAAATAATTCCGAAAAAATCAGAAAGAATTTGGAAAAATCGGATCGAAAAAAATTAGAAAATAAAAAATTCAGAATTATTTTCGATTTTCGATCCTATTTTTTCTAAAAAATTGGAAATCGAAAATCGAAAAACTAAAATTTCATTCCAAATTAAAAAAAATCAGATAAAAAATCGGCAAAATAAGAAGTTCGGAAAGAAAAACACAACCATAGTTTTAGTACAACCCTTGGATTCAATTAGTTTCCGTTACAGCTATTGTTAATCGTCAAATGCATTAATACTTTTTAGCTGCAATGTTTGACTGCTAAGGGTCTTAATTTTGACCATTAGGTCCATTAAATTATCATATTTGGTAAGATCAATTATAGCCATTGGATTTTTAAGAATGATTTGAGCCTTTTCTATTAAAACATCTAAAGTTCTTTACTGCAAGTATTGCCGTCAAGGTCTTACCTTTTTGACCATTTAATTTAAGCTTTTAGTTATAGTTTTTCAGTAACTGCTACATCTTTTAGGCTTTAGTTTTTTGTCTATTAGAGGGTTACGTTCTTAGTAGCGTGTTTGGTAAGCTTGTGTTAAAACCATTTACCAGCTACTGTTTTTGATGGCATTCTTTTAAGGCCATCTCCGTTGGGAGATGTAAATGTGCACATTTGCATCTTTTGGGCTTCACAGTGGGGAATATAATGTGTACATTTTGGAGAGAGAAAGTGTAAGGTCAATGTAAATATACATTGCTGCTACACATTGTGTAAATAGTGGGGTCCACAGCTGGGCGGCTATGCCTTGCCCGCCTAGGCTGTGGGCGTATAAGCCTTGTCTGCCCAAGCCTTTTCTATATATATAAAAAATTCCCAAATACTTCAACACCAACACTATTTTTCATCCTTTCACTTCCCAAGTACTTTAACACCAACACAAATTTTCATCCTTTCAAATTAATTATATGGACTCTCCTTCTCAAAGTACTCGGCCCAAATCCATCCGGTCACCAAATTTTAATTCACATGACGAGGTGTCGCTTTGTGTGGCATAGATAAAATATTCTATAGGTGGTGCTATGGAGACTAACCAATCTTGTTCAACCTTGTGGAAAAAATTACTAACGAATATAACACTAGCGAGGGTGTTATTTACAAACGCATCGAGAATGCGTTGCAGGAAAAATTTCAATTAGTAAACAAAGAGTATTTGTTGTATGTGGCGAAATTGTCCCAAGCATACGGAAGCGTGAAATATAGAGGCATGACAGAGGTTACATGGGTAATTACAATTAATTTGCGTTTACTTTATTATTTATACTTGAATTCATAATTTTACAGCACCAATGCGATAATTTTTTTTTATACAACTCCAACGAGCTAGTGATAACTTTCGAAGAGTTGTGGGACATAAATTCGGATACCACCATTACTACAAGGTGCTCAAAGAGTTATCAAAGTATTCCATGTCAACCATCGGTTCATAATATATTTGACAAAGAAAATAATGAGATCTCGATTGATTTGAATGATATTGAAACAAGGAATTTCAATAATGCTCTGAAGAGATCAACGGGACGTAAAGCTGTGAATCATAAAAGGAAGAAATGAGCGGCCGATAACAGTTTGGCTGCACACACAGTCCTTTTAGATAATGCTGACGAATTCAACACACTTTATAATAAAGTTTTTGCAGAATCCCAAGCAATTAGAAAAAAATCTAAATGATAAGATTGATGGTATAATTACAATTTGCAACAAAGAGTATGAAGCTGAACTCCAACATGATGAAGCTCAACTCCAACGTGATGAAGATCGAATTATGTACATGGATACTAGTAACTTCATGCCCCAATAACATGCCTTTCACGAGATGCGAATGCATGAGATAATGCATCGTCGGACTCAAGCATATCGAAACATCTCATAATAGATAAGTAGATTTATATGGTTATTTATGAAATGCAATTTTATTAGTTATTAAATTCTTTACCAATGTTTTTCAAATACTATTTTTAATTAACCAAATTCTAATTGCATAGATAAAATTTTGTACATAAACAAGATTGTGTACATGAATAAAAGTTAAATTACAATCAAGATGATGATTCTGCATGATGATTCCAAATGTTTTCCTCAAGCTCATCACGTAACTGGTTATGGGCATCCTTGTTCCCCATCTTCACCTCCTGCTCCTAGTACTAATAGTGGCCAACGAGACTTTACCTGCTTAAGCAGGGCGGTGGCTCATGTAAGGGTAGGTCAGCTCGCCAACTCCCATACTCCAACTCCTCCTCGACAATCCTATTGTGTAATACGACACAAGCCTTCATAATTACACATAAGTCTTTGTATTTCCAGAAATTTTTAAGGTTTCTCATAAAATGGAACTGTTGTTGCAAGATGCCAAACGCCCTTTTCATATCCTTTCGGGCACTTTCCTACGCTCAGGTGAACACGCTTTGTTTCTGAGTGATTGGTCTCTTGAAACTCTTGACAATAGTTACGAGTGGCGGATAAATACCATCTACAAGGTAGTATCCCATGTCATACGTGTTTCTGGTTACTTTAAAGTGCATAGGGGTACTATTTCCTTCCCAAAGTTCTTCAAACACGTGAGATTTGTCTAAAACATTCAGATCTTTACATGCACCAGGCATTCCAAAGAACGCATGACGAATCCAAGTATCATAAGATGCCACGACCTCTAAAATTATAGTGGCAGCATGGCAATGACCTTGATATTGTCCTTTCTATGCATGTGGACAATTATTCTATTCTCAGTGCATGCAGTCAATGCTACCAATCATCTTGGGGAAACCACGTTTCTCATTCTCGGGATGCATGCAGGTAATATCTTTGTCTGTAGGCATGCAGAAATACTCCGGGATTAACATCTTCACTACAACCCTGCATAAATGTTTTAAAGTATCTATCACCGCTGTCTTGATAATTTTCAAATATTCGTCCTGTAAATTTCTGTATCCACCAAACGCCAACATTCGAAGTGCACATACAATCTTCTGGTGTGAGCTTAATCTCATCGTCAAACACAATCGGATTTCTGGATAAAATATGATTCTATTTCACAAACGACTTCCAAAATACGATTGCAGCTCACCTTGTTCATCCTGAACCGATGTATGAACATTTCTTCAAGATAACTCGGGTTCTCCTGAAAATAGTCTTTCCATAAATTTCCGTGAGCCATCACTCTATCACAGTGCACCATTCTTTGCTCATGTATTTCCTTACTACTATGAAGTAAGGATGATTGATAGATTGCACTTTATAATTTGTTGTGGATCGCGATGGCTTGAGTCGAGATCATAAGCTTGGGCGATTTGCGCTACTAACATTTCCTCTAAATTGTTGCTAGACATTATTTTTATGGACTTGTGAAATATTATTATATTTGGAGTAGCAGTTGTTATGCTCAACATCTATGTAAGTGGTATATTTATAGTACTGAAACTTCACAGTCACTTCCAACTTTTATTAGTCCGAATGATAAAGACGATGTGACCACTCACACTTCGATGGTGAGAAAAGGCACGCCCAACAGGTTTGTAAACTGAAGTTACAAGGTCACATCCAAATTATATCAGTCCGAACAATAAAGCTGATGTGACGACTCGGACTAGGATGGTAATAAATGACCCACCCAACAAGTTTGCAGACTCTATCTTCACAATCACCTCCAACTTTATTAGTTCGAATATGATGTGACCACAGATACTTGGACGGTAAAATAAGACCCTCCCATTAGGTTTTTAGACTGAAGATGCATGGTGACGTCTAAAAATTATTAGTCCGAATAATAAAGATGATGTGACCACTCATTTTTATTGGACGATAAAATAAGACCCGCCAAGCAGGTTTGTAGACTTAATTATGGCCACCCATATTTGGACGATATATAAATATGACTTCAGTGGAAAATCATAATTTCTACTTCTTTTGCGTAATGGATTCATAGCCACGGCTAATAAATTAAGACTTTGAACTACTTAACTTGATAACCAACTTCGATTTACCTTTCATTCACCATTATCGAGTACCGTCAAACATTTTTACAAATGTTGAGCGACGTTGGGTGACAGCACTTAACGCTAGTAGAGGGCGGACAACAAATGAGATCCGTATATGTTGGTTCACGCATAAAATGGAGTTTGACTTATATGAGAAAGCTATCAGCATTGCTGGTTTTAGGTGGGAAGAAGAAACTTACATGTTGGTCATTTTTAGGAAGATGCCTGGGAAAGGTTTTGTAACTGTTATCCACATGGTCGGGCATTACGCAATGAACCTTGTTACTTATTCCATGCCTTTCGATGTATAATTTATGAGTAAATTATTCATTCTTCTTGTTATTCCTTACAAGTTTCAGAACAAATTATGAACTATCTATGCTGTTCCTTATCAGTATCATAATAAAGCATGGTATGTTTTTGTTGCTCCTTATTAGTGTGATAAAATATTAACCAATATTTGTTAAGACGGAAACATAAACAAAAACATAAATAGATGCTCAATTGAAAATGTATGTTTTAAAACAGAAAAATAAATGGACGAGTTATAACACTCAATTACAATTTATTAGTCTATATTATTTAGATGATACGACCACTCGACATTCGAAGGTAAAAAATTACTCACCCAGCAGGTTAGCAGAATGAATTATGGCCATTCGTACTTGGACAGTAGACAAAGACCCGTCTGACATGTTTATGAAGACAAGTTCGGAAGGTTGCAACTCACCTATAAATATTTTGAAATGTATAATTTGTTATTTACCCTTCTGTTTGAAAGGAAGTCCAATCTATTAAATTACAAATATGTCTTTAGCTCCCTACAATTTATCCATTTACATTGAATCATACACGTGTGACACCCCACCTAATTAAATACCAGGTGATCAGGACTTTATTAAATTAAAACATGATTTTTATTTAGTTCATTCTTAGCATCACTGTCGAAAACCTTTAATAATTACTAACCACCTATTAGTTAATTAGACCGGTGCCAAACTTTTATCTTTTAATAACCAAGACATTAAGTACAACGGAAAACTAAATAGAATAATCACATAAATAATAGAGTCTAAACATCCCATCAAATAACTGAATCAAAGTCTTGCCGAATTAACTGTCGGCTAAAATCCAGACCAAACAAATCTGACAGATAGTAAATAAATCCCATACAATCTGAAATGAAATAATCTGAAATAAATGCTATGAGCAACATGCTCGAAATAAAACCGAGGTAAAATTACTAAACTAGGAAAAATTGAAAGTGGCGACTACTCCAACTCCTGCAACATCCACATATGCTACAGCTGTATAACCCTAGAATAGAATCAAGTCTGGCATTCCTGTGGCTGGACACCTAAAAGGTTTTTAAAATATTTGACAACAAGGGTTAGAACCCAAAATATTTGAAAATATTTAGCAAGTGATTAAATTGCAATAATTTAAAATGCATGAATGCTCTTCATATTTAAGTTAGTGTCGCACTCCCTTGAGGACCCGCTCACCCCTCAACTATTGTGCACAACTAATGCTTTCTTTCTAACCCAACTAGTCATTTTTCCCGTAACTAGTTCTTGTTATAACTCCTTCTTATCACACTACTCTAGCATGAGTATGTTTAATATATGATTTGTAAGTTATTTAACACATTAACTTAACTAATCAATTTTCATTTAAGACTATATAACATTCTCACGAGTTATATATAACTAAATACATTTCACTGCATGTATTTTACCTCCATATAATTATTTGCTCCAATATATACGTAGAACTATATTACAACATTTACACATATGTCGTATATATATAAATCCATCCTCTCGAGTAATACCTCGCCGGATGCTTCTCTAAAGTGCTATCATCCCAGGTCTAATCAGTCCTACCCGGATTCTCGAGATAACTAAATACCACCGAATCGGAACGTAAAATATAATCGTAGTGGAGGCGGTCATATTTCCTCGAGTGTGAAGACAATCATCTCATATGTCTCACCTATACTGGACGCTATGACCTGGGGATTATACTCTCCCTACTCCTCAAGCTAGGGGGATTCACCCACATGGCGCAACCTCCTGTGATAGCACTAGAGGATAAATAATTATAAAATACCTAGTCACCGATATTTTAATAGCACACAATATATATATATATATATATATATATACTATCACACTACCGTATATATATATAATTTAAATTTAATCCCGGCTATACAATGCCAACATCTGTAGCACTAGCCTAAAATATACCTGAGTCTATATCCCGACTCTTAATTTAATTAATATTTCATTTTCATTAACTTGGTGTCACTCAACCAATATACCCAGACTCACTCGTTCATCCCGAAATTTCATCTTGTAGAACTTATTATTCAAATTCCACTTATTAAGGTTTACACCCTTATTAAACTAAATATCCCATGATTTATTATATAACCCTATAATAATTTAACCGCGCAAATACGTGCCCCTACACTCGTAGCACTAGCCGAAAATATACCCGAGTCTATGTCCCGACTCTAAATTTAATTAATCTCTCATTAATTAAGTCATTACCTTGGTGTCACTTAACCAATATACCCCGATTCGCTTACTTGGCCCGAAATTTGATATACAAAATTTATTATGCAAAATTTCTCTTAATAAGTTTGACACACTTATTAATTTAATTTACTTTAATGTCCCTCTTTCAACATCATTAAGTCATATACAATCCTATACTGTTTGTCCCCTTAAAGCCTCAAACAACCCAGGCAACAATTACAAGAACCTACAGTAATGAATTGAACCCCTCAATTAAGTCTCAGGAAAAACAGTAGAGGGAAACGAAAATGTATGAATTGTACCATGCCGCTCGAACGAGGTAGCGTGTCATTCGAACGACTCATCATGTCATTTGAACGACAAGAAAGTCGTGCGAACGAGAACCCAGGTCATTCGAACGACCCCCGAGCTTTCTCTCTCTTCTTCTTTATTTAGTTCATCTGCCATTGATAAACATTTCAATCCTTATGTCCATATTTTTTCAACTGTAACCCTGTCAAAACCCACACCAACTTAAAGATCTTAACTCCCAAATTTAATCCAATCATCAACCCGATACAAAATTAGATATGGGTTTTTACAAATCCTTTACAATTTATAAATCGTTCATAATTTATCAATTAGTTCCTCTACAGTACATACGAAATAATAATCATTCTCAGTCCAAACCTTATTCATATTATTCCACAAATTAAAAACCCAATTTGTGTGTAAACCCTACCCAAAATCATTTGTTTATCACACCCACTATGATATGAATTGAAGACTTCAATAAATTTAAAAGCAAGTTTAACCACTTGCCTAATAGGGTTTGTAGGGTCTGAATTCCTTTGGTGTAGATAATGGTTTGATGAAGAACACTCACAGTTGTTCTTACTTTTGGCTCCTAAGAGTTCTCCTAATTCTCCCTATTTTCTCCTCTACTCAATTAGAATTTCTTAAATGAGTTATGACTGCCACACTCTCTCACTTTTAGGTTTTATTAAGACAATCTAGTTTTTAGGTTTGTGGGCTTTATTAACATGGCCCAAACCCTCTCGTGTGGATCTGATTATGCCTAAAAATGCCCCGAGTATAATTTACTACCCCTGGGTACTTTTTTTCGACTATCTCGACCTATCCGGAATCAACCCTGCACTCAGAATTGTCATCTGAATTATTTTACTGAAATTCCTTATCTTGGCCCCAATATAGTCTATATTCGACTCCCGATTGAGATAAATTAATGTTACATCCCTATCACTCGCTACGACGTAAATAAAGCATTACTATTCACTTAGTAATTTAAATTCCATAAATATTAACCATTTACTCTCCAGATTAATATTTAAATAAATACTAATAATAATTATCTCATTTAAATTACAACATACAAGTAATTTAAAATTAGCCGAATTAATTAAATATCGAATGCACAAAAATACGAGGTGTTACAACACGAATATTGCCAATAACGATTGGTATGGGAAGAAAGTAATTTTTCAAACTTATTCGATTGATACTTCTCGATGTTTTTTTAATGACTTTGATCATAACTTCATAATCTCCCCCAGTTCGGAACCTAAAGACGGAGCTGAGTATCCTTGGGAATACCTGAACTGGCCAAAAAATATGATGAAAGGTTCGACCTGGAGGTGTTTTGTCATTACCATCACATACCCGTGCCGAAAAATTGGGTTGCCGCACTTTGGCTAATATCGCATACCAAAGAAGCGGAGTTGTTTTGTCTTAATTTATTGGAGGAAGAGATATGGCAAATGGAGAGGCGCTTACAACATAAAGCACAACGCACGATGCTATCAGGGCGTCACATTCAAAAACAAATAATTAACATCTATAACGACTCTGCGTTGGCATTGGATAATGATGTTTCTTACTACACCAATTTTGGTTATTATTACTTCTCGGAATGCATATCTAAAAATGATGGGGAAGAGAACGAACCAAATATATCAAACTATAACAAATATTATATTGAGTCCTATATGCAACGATCTTACTTACTTAAATGTCTAATGCGCAATGGGAAACATTTTGTTGTACTTCTACTAGGTTGGACCTAAGCGTTTGAACATATAATTCTAGTAATCTTGTCTTTGAGTATAAGTGTTTGTACCAAAATTTATTATCAATAATAAAGGAAAAATTTATTACATTTTAAACTCTCAATAATAATTTATTACATTACAAACTAGGATGGTAAAAAAAAACCACGCAGATCAGGACGATAATAAAAGACCCGCCCAACAGGTTTGTAGACTGTAGCTGCATAGTCATGTCCAACTTTTATCAGTCTGAACAATAAAAATGATGTGACCACTTAGACTTGGACGATAAAAAAGAGCCACCCAGACTAGGGCGGTAATAAAAGACCCACCAAGAAGGTTTACAAACTGTAGCTGCATAGTCACTCCAATTTTTATCAGTCTGAATAATAATGATGATGTGACCACTCATACTTGGACGGTCAAAATAGACCCACACAAAAGGTTTGTACAGACGCATGTGATTCAACAATGCAAGTCTGATACTAGTATAAAGCATACGGTAATGTCATATCACACACTATCAATTGGTAAGCTATAACCAAACTGATGATTATAACCAAAGTAGAGGGTGACTGGATTATTTTAGCCCAAATATGGTATCCTGGAACAAAGAGCCCAGGAAGGTAAAAAGGAAATCTAAATCATCAACATTATTTGATGTTGGCCATGTTGAGGATGTTTCACCCATTTTGACTAACCCAAGAATCTACGAAGATCCCTATGGAGGGAGTTGGTTTGGGGAGAAAATGGTTTTTGACAACATTCCTATATGCACCCTACATTATTTAGGTGATGTTGGATATGTGATAAAATGGTTAACTCCAACAAAAGATAATATTCCGTATGATGATCATTTGAAATGGCCTAGGTTATATGATAGACGTTGCGATTTAGAGTGCTACTGTAATTGGCATGGTTTACCCATGCCATAAGTAAAATCTGCAAAATATTGCAAAGATCTAACCAAATACTGCGGGAAATGTATCCGTCTACTACGACGGGAAATTGCATAGATGAAAAAAAGATCACTTCGTTGGCATTATAAAAATTTGATAAATATGAAACTTAACAATCTAGTGTATACATCAGATTCGGAGCTTTCAGACTATAAAAGGGACGATTCCGACATGGAGTTATATAACATCTACCAAACATGTTGATGGGTGATGGGAATGCAATATGTTGCGATCCATGGTTGACCCGAAAATCACGAAGTAATTAATATATAACTTTCTTTTCTATGTGTTTAATATGTCTAGTATGTTCGACCTAAGCATTGGAACATATAATCCAAGTAATTTTGTCTTTGAGTATGGTGTTTGTACCCTAATCTTTTATCTATAATAAAGGAACAAATTATTACATTACAAACTCTCAATAATAAATGCAAAAAGTATTTATCAATAAAAAAGATTTCATTATCACAACAAATTCTTATATTACAAACTTCAATTTACATCGGACCCCTACCAAGATATGGTTATAAGGAAATGCATTGAAACGTCCCAAAACGTCATTGACAATAGATGGTTGACTAGACGAGCCTCTAGGATCTTGTGAGGGTGGATGGGCAATATTAGGAGAAGTAATAGGATATTCATCTCCATATATGTATGGCGATGTATGTTGTTGAATGGGGTAGTACCCGTGAGCTGAACTTGGTCTTGCACCTCTCAGATTTACAATCTCTTCATCTTTCTCTCGCAGAATTTCATCTTTCTCTCCTAACCACCTTTGCCACATAAGCTCCCATTCTAACGTTTTGGATTTTATTTTCTCGATGTAGTCCTTTTTAAAAAAAACATATCACACCATTGTGAGTGTGAGTAAAATTCTCCGGGTGGTAAGTTTTTCTGTATGCTTGGCGAATTTAGTTGAATGACCGTTGTGCCATTCAAACATAAATCTGCAGCTTCAAGCTACCTTTATAATGGTATAAGATTTGATGAAGAATATTGTCCTTATATGTTGTACGTATGTGGAGCCTCCCATTTATCTACCGGTGCGTTGGGTACCCGTAAATTAGAGCGTACAATCGAGGCGAACCCCACCCCGTCATAGGCTTTCCACCGAAATAGTGTGGATAATATTGCACCCTTACCCACAATCTTCCAGTATGTCAACCATTCCTCCTCCAAGGACGCCATGACACGAGCAGTTGTAGGTTGCTAATTGCCAATTTGTTCCATATATATATGTTTCTAGGAATGAATGCCATAAGATAAGGTGTGTTTCGGGAATAACAATGTTACGTGTCATTTGACGGTAGCAGCAGTCTCCGAGATACCAAGTCCCACATAACTAGGAATCGAAAAGCATAAACCATCTCTGAACCAAATCATGAGCAACTCTAACGGCATCAAACTAGTTTTTTGCCAATTCCATAAAAGGTTGACATATAATAGACTTGAGAGAGCGCATTTCTAGTTGCTCCTGCATGGCCGAACTTTTAAACCTCATTTGTCCCATTAGAGCACAACATTAATTGGTCACCCATCGTAGCATACGTGACCATCTTTCCACTGTATCATCGTGCAATATGGGAGACATCGTACAAAGGTACTGATAGCCGAACTACTGCGGGTATAAAGAATAACTCATTAATATTTGGTATATTCATAAAATAAATACATATAAATTTTATGGATGTGATTAAAATGTTCAATTCGAGAAGTCCTTACCTCTATAAGTTTCCAGAGACAATTTACAGTTTTTTGCGCATTTGTAATGCATGCATCAAGGGCATAGTAAATAAGATGCCCAATCAACAAACACTGAATTATGTCCTGCCCGGAAAAATATGGAGCTTAGCAAAAAAACAATAAAAGCTCGAGCGATTTGTTCTACTCTCGCTAATTTATGCTCTGGAGCTTGTTCACACCAATTCAACATGTACACTTTTAGCATTTTGCAAGAAATATTTCATCCTTTATAGTTTGGGAGGCCTTTTTCAGGAAAATATAGTTCAAATATTTCCTCCATAGTATATGGACTAGATGTTGGAAAGTTGGGCAAAATTGGATGGATTCCAATTGGAATTCCTATAACCAAATAGTTTAAGAAGTATTAAATATTGAAAGTTTCAATAATAATTTATAATAATAAATATAGTGTGTCGCATTATTATTGAAATATTACAGGATAAATGCACAAAATCACGGGGGGTAATCCCCAACTCCACACCCGGTAGATGAAATGTATGTGTTATCTCCGACCACCTACTTATCAACACTCCGGTCATTTTGTTGTTCTAGTTAGGAAAAGTTTCGCTAAATAAATTACTGAAGCCGAAATTCGTAATGGCCTCTAGCACTACTAGAATCTGGAATAATTCGACATACAGGTCAATTGGACCTTGGACACTACCGCACATGCAAAATTGACTGTCACTTGAATGCACGTTATGATCAACAATCGTATCTCTCGCATGCGGTATACTATCGTCATACAATCGAAAATAATTTCGATACACGATTGGCAAATTCGGTGGAGGGAGTGGATTTTGATTTGGTTTTGCGTTTTTCCACACCATATTCTTTAAATCGCAAAAAATTCCAAAACAAATAGTATTGACTATATAAAAAATATCTGTATGATTTTTTGGATATAAGAATAGACTTGTATTTATAGGAATAATTTTTTGAGTGTGAAAAAAATGAGATAAGATGTATTGTATTTATAGGGGTAATTGCATAAATTTTTTAAGGGTTAACGGATACATTATAATAACTATAAAGTAACGAATGGGAATTAATGGTCGACCACCTGGGCGCATAAGACTTACCCGCCCAGGGTGGGACCCCCACCAGCCTCCTGCTGCCACGTCAAATGTACATCGTCCCTTTATAAATTCAACCCAAACAATGTAACTCAAAAGATATAGATGTACATCTTTTGCAAGCTTCCCACTAGACATGGCCTAAGCGAAAGACCTATTCTAAATTACCAACCATGGTTTCTTTATTCGAGTTCTACCGGATTTCCTTTTATATAAGTTGGCTTAAATAGTAAGCACATATCATAACCTTAGGATCATATATGTTATGATAAAATTAGTCCTAGCCCTACATTCCAATAAGTTCTCTAGTATCTTTATTTACCAACTATATAAACCACATTATACTCATTCGTTAGGGTTCATCCATAGAGCCAACACCCATATTCTTAGGGAAAACAATGAGAGGGGGTGTAAAGAGAGAGAATTTTTTTTTTCAAAAATATCAATAGAGAAAACTATGAGGGAGAAAGGAGGAAGAAGGATAGTTTGATTACGAGTTTGATCTTTGATCCTCATAGAACTCCTAAAAGAAATTCTCCACATTTTAACTTAAGAAATAGTTTCACAATTCATAGTTTCCGCTATAAACTAAGAGATTTAGAACTCAGTTTTATATTTTCTGACAAACACATTAGTGTTAAGGTTTAAAAGGTTTTAAAACTTAAAAATCTGTTTTCAATCATTTTTAGTGAAAATTGTTATAAAACCTTATATTGTTGTTGTTGTTGTTGTTGTTGTTGTTGTTGTTGTTGTTGTTCAGATCCAATCTCTACAGTTGATTCAAACAATGTTTGATAATTTTCAATTTTTGGATCTAGTGTACGTAGTGTTGAAATAATTTTAAATCTTTTCAAAGATAATAAAAAATTTCAGATCTTATATTTTGGATCGGATATGATTTTCTGGGTTCTAAATCTAAAACTATTGATAATTTTTTACAAGAGTTTAATTCAACATCTTGTAAAATATTTTGCATTTATAAGAATAATATAATTTGTTTAGGACATGCTTGCACCTAAATGTGTGTGATGTTGTGCATGTGCATATAGTTGTGGACATTACACATACATGATACATTGATCGTAAAATCACAAACAATTTGTTTGGTTGACATTTGGAGTTTATTGTCTTTAGTTTACTTTAAGTTTGAAAAATATGTAAAGTGGTTCGATTATATGGTCAAATGTAGAATCCGTAGATTAGGTCACTAACAAGTCAAATTAAATTTAATCTAATTTTGTCTTGATTAATTAGGTGAAAGCAAACGTGAAAGATAATGAATCAAAATCGAATCGAACAACCAATAACCATATGATATGAGTAAAAAACTTTTTCAAAAATCCATTTTCAGCACTAGTTTAACTAAGGTATTATAGAACGACACATACAAACTTGCAGACTTAGACTCTACTAAGTATATCATTTATGCCTCCTTCTTTGTTGATAATAGAAAGTAGTATAGATTTAGCAATTCTCCACAACAAGCTCCACTTGCCTTGGTGTCCATCGATCAGCCTCAATTTCTTATCTTAAGCAGTGAAAAATCAACTCCAGGGGGATATGAAGATGTGATTTGTTCTTCAAGATTTATTAAAGTGATCACAAAATATCTAAGGGGTTTGAATTTGAAAAACCAAATTGTTTGATAACAAAATATGTGGAAAAAGGCTTGCAAAGAAGTTGAAGTTCGTATATCTTAAATAGGGAGAAAAATCTCCAAGAGATTGACTTGAAAAGATTACGTTTGAAATCAAGTAAAAACATCATTTTTGAAGACTCGTTCGAAAAGACTGAACCACATTCGAAAGACCTATGATATTTTTTTCGAACAACATAAAACGAGAGATTGAACAATATGAGGAAAATGGTTTGTTTGAAGACTCCTTTTAACAACTGATATCCAACAAGATTAATCACCTCGTTCGAACGACCCATCATATCTCATTCTTACGAGATGCCTTAAAAATGATTTTTTTCTTAAAAACTTATGAAAAACATTTTTATTTCAAAACACTTTAAAATACCCTTGAATATAGTGACTACACCAAATCAACCTCATATACCTTCTCCAATTATTGTAGTGACGATCTCAAGTCATTGATCTTCGATTTTTGCATTTGGTCACTAACTTATCTTCTATTGAAACTCTTGAGAATATATATGATGATGTAGAGGTATAAAAAAAATATTCCAAACAAAAAACTTAATAAGAAATTATAAGTTTTGCTCTTACAAAGTTGAAGGTTTATTATAACATTAGGATATACGAAAAGAGCGCCTAGAGTCGGATCTCAATATAGGTATATGTTTCTTTTCATTTTGATCTCATTTTGATTGTATTGTGTAACCTAAAACTTGTTTAGTGATTATTTTTGGTTGTGGCGTAGAGGTTACCATGGAGATTTTTCCATAGTTTGGGGTTTTACCACGTAAAAATCTGGCGTTGTGTATTCTGTTTATCTCTCTCTTAAATATATCATACTGAATCACGAGCTAAATTTTTGCTAAACTAGACAAGTTTTTGATTAAAAAACCTAATAAGGATTTCTTTAATCTAAAACCAAACTTAGGTTGTTTGATGTTTCTTGAACACAACTAGTGTTTATAATATCTATTCTATTTTACTATAAAAGAGTTTACACAAAGTAGGTTGCGAGTTACTTAAATACAATTTAACTTTCTTAAAACCAATCTTTAAGAATTTTCACGAGTCGACTAAAAAACCCAAGGTGACTAGTGCATCTCCATGGTTGTTATTTCCATGTGGAAACTATTGGATATGAAATTTTTTGAGCTGGTCAATAAGGTCATGGGTTGTGATATCCCAAATATTATCATGCCACTTTTAAATTATTTAATATATATATTAACTGAATTTGGTGAATTATTGCATAATTATGGAGTTTGGTACACAATAGTTATATATGTTTATGCATTATTATAGTTAATTATGTAAGTTCAAATTCCTTAATTAAATATGTGTGAGAAGTACATTAAAAAGTGTTCAAATAATTAATTTTGATATTTTATTAGTAATAACATAAAGTGGCGGTGATGTGTAATTATGCATAAATAAAGGAAATGGGGTAGAAAGTAAAAATAAGATAAAGAAGTTTCATCTATATGATGTATGTTTATGTTCTTACAAATGATATGCTCAAGGAAACAAAAGAGAAGCTCAAAGAAAGTTTAAAAAGTGTGATTTTCTAGAGAAGAAAATTCGCTCAAAATCCAGATTAATTCAGAAGGTAATTATTTCTTAATTAAAGTAGTTTATTAAGTTTTGCAAATCATTTCTTCTGGTTTACATTTTAATTATGGGTTTATTTTATGTGAGTGCATGTTGATGTCTAAAAATGGATTGATTCCAAATTTATAATCACTGATAAATAAAAGAGAAGTAACTCAAATCACACACACAAAGACAAAGATTTTTAAAGTGGTTCGGTTGTTAGAAAAGTCTACTTCCACTTTTATTTTATTCCATTTGTTTACGATCGAACAATATGGTGTGTTGTGAATGATTGGCCTCCCTTTTAGCCATGGGAGAGAAAGTATTTGTAGTGGTTGGGAGTCCAAGAGATGGAATGTCTTTATATATTCAGGCATTTACATCTATGTACGATAAATATAACTATTGATAGTCTCAGGTACAATGACTGTCGGTGACTCCACACAAATGGATTTTGATGTTCTTGATGGTTCATATTCATTGAATTGGTCGGCTAGTTGGTTGTTCAGATTCTTTAGGTTGGTCGGTTGGTTAGCCGACCAACTGTCTTCTCACACTAATTATATTTTATCCCCAACAGATGGTTGATTAGCGAGCTCCGCATCTATATTTAGTCCCAACAAATGGTTGGCATAGTCTATTAATAATTGACACTACATTTGTTATTGATATTATGGAAATCTATTTTTCTCTAAATGCAGGATCATTCGGTCCCCTCAGGTATTATTTGAAGGCCCATACATATGGTCGGCTCTTCCATTATTTATTTGGATGGATTTCTCACTAGCTTCGTTGGATATTCGATGAAAATTATATATGTTATGTGAATCATAACAATTTATCCCCAATATATTGTTGGGCACTACCATTCTTATTTAATTCAACTGCGACAAATGACTACATCAACAATATATTTGCAATTCAGTCCAGATGCTCAGGCATTCTTATTATTTGATCTTTTCAAAGCGCTCTATATTATTGAGATTATACCGTAACAAAGTCCCGATAGCTAGTCGGGCATTATTATTATCGGGCATTAATATATTATTCAGTATTCTCTTCAAAAAAATTGGGGGGGGGGGGTCTAGCCATTTAACCAGAGGTCGATTTCAGAATAGTATTTACATATGTAGAAGGACCAGATCATCTAGGTTTGCTGTGATAACCCCCTACTAAAATAAGAGGTGACCAACCCGATACTCCAATAATCACAGGAATCATAGATGGCCCATTCTTAGCATCACTATCATTAAAATAATAGTACGAGATAACCACCAATTATTTTAGAAAACAGACTATCAAATTTAATTTTATAAGAAAAAGAAAAGCACTTAGACAGCCTAACTTGCAAAAAAACGGTGGATACCAAAAATCAACGGGTAATAATATACCAAAATGTATAAAGTAATAACCGAATAAGCTGTTAGTTAACAGACTAATACAAACAGGTTACACCGAGTATTACAATTTAAATATCACATTATAATAAATGAGTACAAGGCATGGGCAACACACCCGAATAAATAAACTGAACATAACTAGAGTACAAAAGATAGAAGCGTCTAAAACGAATATCCTACAACATCCGCAAAATGCTATAGTTCCAGGACAACATGAATAGATAGGTCAATACGGGCGTCCTTACGGAGGAGCACCTGAACGGACAAGGAGTTTATGCAAAACAAAGAAATATAGACGGGTCAGGGCCTGGTTTGATATGATTACCATGTGACTAAAATGCATGACAATTATGAACGTAACAATCCCTCACAATTAAACATAAATGTTCTCACCTCTCATTCTAAAAGCACAACCTATCGCAATATCAATGCTAATGCTCAATGATCATATAAGCATGGGAGAACTCATCTACATATACTCAAGGAGACATCAAATCAACTATTCACAATTCTACATGCACAGTTCCTATTTCTCTTTAGGAAATACATATATGGCAATTCATTTTACAAAATGTTTACCAATTCGATTTCATTTCATAACTTTCTATTTCCCTTCTTCCATCCAGGAAATATATATTTAAAGCAAATTTTATTATCATAAAATGCTTTTTCATATCACAACTTCCCATTTCCCTTCTTCCATCCAGGAAATGTATTTAAAGCAACTTTATTATCATAAAATGCTTTAACATCAATAATGTCCCACATTATTAGGAATAGTTATATTTCATATCATATAACGTTTCTAAGACCGCCCGTCCGGGTTTCTCCACCGTGCGAGCCCTTAAATGGCTATCATATTTATCCCCTTAATTTCAGTATTTTTATGATCCCGTGCGGTGTAAATAGCTTGAATTTGTCTCATATCTACGTTATTAACCCTTTTGGCAAGTATTTCATATTTTGTGTATCTCTTATGTTTTTTACAGGTATTTCATGCAAGAAAAATGGACAAGAGAACTCAAAATAGTGAAAGAAACCAAGAATCGGGGAGTTGAAGGGCATTTTTGTAATTTTTCATCCTTATTCCGGAGGTGGGGCCAAGTAGAAAGTTTAATATCTTTAAATTAAAAGAACACAAGAAAAAACGGCACCCAAATTCGAGCTACGGTGAAAGAGTTATGATCCCTTGAAGTTGCGGAAAAATCATAGAAGAAAGGCTAGGAAGGCAAGTTCAAGGGAATTTTCGTAATTCTTCAGCCCAATCTCGGAGGTGAAGCCTTATGGAAAGTTTAATATCTTGGAACAATAAGAATACTGGAAAAAATAGCACCCAAATCTGAGCTACGGTGAAGGAGTTATGATCATTTGAAGTTGAGAAAAAAATCTAAGGAAGAAAAGAAGAAAGTTGGAAAATATTCCAAGTGTTGAAAGAGGCGCAAAACCAGCGAATTCACCCGAACCGGTACACCCAGAACCCGAAGCGGTTCACCCATTTGTCACGCACCAGATCTGTTACAAAAGCAGTCACGCTTTCTAAGTGTAACAAATTTCCAAATACGGGATTTTTATTTTGTCCTTATCTTTTAGCCAAAAGAGTTTTACATTTTGGGGACTCTTCTAATAAATTCAGCCTCTTCCATTTTTTTAACCTCTTCCTGAATAACGTCGTACTTCTCCCTGGAGTAAACTCTTCGCCTTTATTTGATAGGCCTGGCATCTTTAGTCACGTTGAGCTTGTGACACATAACCCCAGGGTCGATGCCGGGCATATTCGCGTGACTCCAAGCGAAGACACTCTGCCTCCTCCTTAGGAATTTTATCAGCTCTTCCTTAATTTCTGCTTTTAAGGCTTTTGCCGATCTGGACAGTTTTTTTTGGCTCATTCTCATTAAGGATGATGGATTCTACCTCTTCCGTGGCCTCTCCCTTCTTCAACTTTGTTTTATCTCTTGGGTCGAGTGTATCGATGTTATAAGTGGTGGTTGCCCTCTTGTGGGCCTCTCTCTCTTCGGCCGAGTTGAAATAGCATTCCCGTGATACGGTCTGGTCACCCTGCACTTCCCCTAACCCATAGGGGGTCATGAATTTTATCATTTGGTGAACCGTCGACGACACAGCCTCAAACTCCCTGAGGGATACTCTTCCTATGATGAGGTTATAGGCCGAGAAGACGTTTTCGTCCATAATGAAAAAATTAATCTTCTGGGTCAACCTCTTAGGCCACACATCTCCCATCCGTACGTCCATATCGTACATGCCCAATGGGTGGACTTTTTCACCGCTGAAGCCTATTAAAGGATGATGATAGGATACCAGCCTAGCTCTGCTAAGACCTAGGCTCTTGAAGCAGGGCCAAAATATCACGTCTGCTGAACTCCCCCCATCCATGAGGATTCTCTGCACCTCGCATCCATGCACTCTTGTTGTTATTACCAAAGGGTCATCATGTGGGGCTAATATACCTTTGAAGTCGAGTCGGGAGAACCCAACTATAAGGGTGTCCATGTCCACCTTCTTTCTCTTCTGCGCTGTATCGGAAGACGTTAGATTTATAACTTCAAGTTTGGCCACTGACTTGGCCTCTGCCACATGAGCTTTTCTGTCAGCCACTTCAGAGCCACCTCCCGCGAGTCCTCCGCATATGGTGTCAATACCAAAGGAGATCATGCCAACCCTCTTCACCGGGGTGTTATCATCTTTTGGCGGGAGGTCCGGATCGTCTTCATCATCACCTTCGAATCATTGCCTTTTCCAACTGGGGCATCGTCACGGCATCTGTCGTTTCTCCTCTTTTTAGGGTCATCTCTTCCACCTTTAGGAGCCTTGCCATCAACATACTTCCTCAACTTTCCAAGTTTTAACATCTTTTCAATCTCATCCTTCAAGGCGAAGCACCTGTCTGTAACATGGCCATGGTCTTGGTGGAGCTCAAACCATAGGTTCTTATTCCTCTTATGCGGAGGGGCCTTCAGTTTCTTCGGCCATCTTAGAGACCTGTCATTCTTGATCTCGTTGAGGATATGTTCATAGCTCACAGTTAGAGGAGTATAGTGAGCGAACTTGTCGTCGGCTGACCTCTTCTTTCCATCTTTCTTTCTTTGGGACTTCCCGCTACTACCGTGGTTCTCATCCTCATACTTGGCGGCCATTGCCTCTTCGGCATTCACGACTTTTCCCACAGTCGCCAATAGCTCTGCCATAGACCTGGGAGGGTCTTCCGTGAGTTTCCACAACAACTTCCCTTTCTGAAGACCTCCTATGAGGGCGGTCATGGCTATATTCTCTTCGTAATCTTCAACCTTAAGCTTTTCTTTGTTGAACCTGGCGATGTAGTGTCTTAGGCTCTCATCTTTGCCTTGCTTGACATACAGCAAATGGGTGGTCTTCTTTTAAGGTCTTACCCCAAAATAGAAGTTGTGAATGAATCGTTCAGCTAAGCCCTTGAAGTTCTTAATTGAATTCTTCGAAAGAGAAGTAAACCAACTGTGTGCTGCTCCTGTCAAAGTCCCGGAGAAGGCCCAACACTTCATCTCATCAGGTATTGAGTAGATGTCCACCGCTGACTGATACATATCAATATGATTTACAAAGTTGGTGCTACCGTCATACTTGGGAGACACCACGTGTGGTTTGAACTTAGCAGGGGTTGGAAAGCTCACTATCCTGTCCACAAAGGGGGAGCCTTCCGAGAAACTTCTTTGCAATGGGTCTCATCTCTTAATGAGATCTCCTATCTTTTCCTCAAGACGTTGAATAGAGTCATTCCATGGTCTCCCACCATCGGCCAGGCCAAAGTTGTCCCCAACCACCTCTAAGGGGTGGATTGAGGGTTCCCCAGCCGCAGCACAACGTCGGCTGTTGACCTCTTCATGGTCTCTACCTCTTCCTGCATGAGGTCGGCCTTGGTGAGGCCGACGTTGTCCATCTCCTCTTTACGAGCTGGCAGCACTCCTTGACCTTGATAACCTCTGTCTTAGGTCATTTACTGGGCCTAACCTTTCAAAGGCTGACTCTCTGCTCAGTCGATCAAATGCGGATCCTCGTTGTTGGGCTTCTCCACCTCTTCTGCCTCCATAACCTTGGCTTTGTTGGATAGGGCGAACTGTATTGTTCAAAACCTCATACGGCTCCCAACAATCTTCCGGGACTTCTTCCGCCTCTAGATCATCATACTTGTCCTCTGGGCAAGGGATTCCTTGCCTCCCCAGGCGTAAGCACTTAGGGTCAGCAATGTCCCTCCTCCGGTGGGGTGTAGGTTGGCCCTTCCTTGGTACCTGGGGTGGTCCCCTGGCATCAGGATGAGGATGGATAGCCGCCGGAGTGATCATTTCTGGTGAAACTCTAGGTGGCCTCATCGTAGTTTGGCTGAGCTGTGCAAAATGCTCCTGCATAGCTTGTTGCATTGCAGTCAAAGACCTCAAGGCTGTGGATACCTCCGCCATTTCGGACTGAGGCAGTGCCTGGATAGTACTAGGTCCTCCAGCACCAGGCGACGGAAGAGGTGGTGGTAATTCTGGTGACATGTGTTAACACTAAAGAGCTTGAGTAGCAGATGATCTTAATACCTTAATGGACCTCTTTCAATGGTGAAGCAGCTCCATGCAAGGGGTGGTTCCTGGTTCACAACCAGAGTCTCTGGTGAGTTTAAGCAGTAAAAGAGGAAGAGATAGCTTCTCCGCTTCCCACAGACGGCGCCAAAATGATGATTCTAGAAACAGCACCACCCTTCAAGGTGTTTGTGAGATCAGTTCAATGTTAATAATGGCAGCATAATAGTACATACACATATAGTAGAAGGAGGTGAGGAGAAGAGGATTCACACCGGAATATAAGTGGTTCAGTCAATCTGGCCTACGTCCACAGTGTAAGTGTATGATGTGTATCACCGTATGAGGGCTCTAATGGCCATGGATACAATCTCTCAAACTTTCTCTCTCTACTGTGTATTTGAACAGAGTTTCAGCTAGGGTTGACAATTCCGAATCCCTTTTAAGAAGGAGAAGACAAGTATATATAGTAGCTGGGAGGTGTAGTGTAGCCCCCATGCATGCAATGAGCATGTGAGTGTTGATCTAGCCAATGCGATGAAGACAGCTGTCCCTGTCACACGTAGAGAATGATGATGAAATATTCCCCCCACGTGGGGGGAATGATTTGTTATAACTGATTTGTGTCCACGTGTCCTTATCCACATATATGCCAATAAGAGCTCGGCTATCTGAGCTTGGTCACAACCTCGGCCTGTAAGAGTCCGAGGTTGGTAAGGTCTAGCTGTTTATTCAATCCAAGATGAGCCATCATGGTCTCGGCTTAAGTGAAGCCGAGGTAAGATAAGTGATGCATTAAGGTCGGCCTGGGCCGAGGTAAAACTGGAACATGCTAAGAACATCGGCTGATTCACTGCTGGAGTTGGCCTTGATGGAAAAATAGTCCCTTATAACCTCGGCCTACTCCCAGCCGAGGTTATCATCCCTGGGTGCCCTGATGAACAACTGTTCACATGAGTCATGAAAACATCTCTTGACGAGGTTGGTAGTAGTGTCGGCCACGACCGACCTTTCTATCGCCGAGGCCGCTGGTTATTGATCCAAGGCCCTTCCAACGTCGTCCATGTCCTTGGACGAGGTTGATGTCTCTGAGCCGAGGTGGCACATTTGGGGCATATCAAATTTAATTTTATAAGAAAAAGAAAAGTACTTAGATAACCCAACTTGCAAATAAACGGTGGATACCAAAAATCAACGGGTAATAATATACCAAAATGCATAAAGTAATAAACGAATAAGCTGCCGGTTAACTGACTAATACAAACAGGTTGCACCGAGTATTATAATTTAAATATCACATTATAATAAATGAGTACAAGGCATGGGCAGCATGCCCGAATAAATAAACTGAACATAACTGGAGTACAACAGATAGAAGCGTCTAAAACGAATATCCTACAACATCCGCAAAATGTAATAGCTCCAGGACAACTGGAATGGAGAGGTCAATACGGGCGTCGTTGCGGAGGAGCACCTGAACGGTCAAGGAGTTCATGCAAAACAAAGAAATATAGACGGGTCAGGGCCCGGTTTGATATGATTACCATGTGACTAAAATGCATGACAGTTATGAACGTAACTATCCCTCGCAATTAAACATAAAGGTTCTCACCTCTCATTCTAAAAGAACAACCTAGCGCAATATCAATGCTAATGCTCAATGATCATATAAGTATGGGAGAACTCATCTACATATACTCAAGGAGACATCAAATCAACTATTCACAATTCTACATGCACAGTTCCTATTTCTCTTTAGGAAATACATATATGGCAATTCATTTTACAAAATGTTTACCAATTCAATTTCATTTCATAACTTTCTATTTCCCTTCTTCCATCCAGGAAATATATATTTAAAGCAAATTTTATTATCATAAAATGCTTTTTCATATCATAACTTCCCATTTCCCTTCTTCCATCTAGGAAATGTATTTAAAGCAACTTTATTATCATAAAATGCTTTAACATCAATAATGTCCCACATTATTAGGAATAGTTATATTTCATATCATATAATGTT
This sequence comes from Sambucus nigra, assembly GCA_949130495.1. NCBI lineage: Eukaryota > Viridiplantae > Streptophyta > Magnoliopsida > Dipsacales > Adoxaceae > Sambucus > Sambucus nigra. Next base: position 232,183,726 of record OX422222.1, read on the forward strand.
TCTAAGACCGCCCGTTCGGGTTTCCCCACTGTGAGCGCTCTTAAATGGCTATCATCTTCCAGGGCCTATCAACAAGACAACCTGGGCATCCTACAACGTGAGACGTCGAGAAGAGGCCATATACCAGCGAGTCAGTCATAACCACATCCGAAATTACCCCACATCGCTTAATAAACATATAATAACCGGTCATATGGCCGAGGACTATATTCACCCTGCATTCATTAGCCAGGGGACTTCACCTCACGCGCGCAACTTCCCTTATGATAGAGATTTAAAAAGCTGTGTTTACGTAAATTATTATTTACGAAAATCATTTTTCCATTTTGAAAACATTCACTTTTACATTCTCAAAAAACTATTTATAGTTAGCCATTAAGTACCCAATTTCAGAATGTGCATTTCTTATTCTTAAAGTCATATTTTATTAATGACCTAAGACCCGAAGTGCCAAATATCCCCACACTAGTCTCCAAGAGTCCAAAAGAATACCATAAATCATCAAAGTGAGTCTCCCTTAATAATATTCTCCCCAAAGTCCCAACGGTATCATTTTACCTTCTATAAACTTTAGGTTACTTCCTATATCATATGAAATATTATCCTCTATAAACTAATCCTCAAAATAAGCCCATATTTACCCCAAGATATCCTAGGATATATGTCTCCCTAACATAAACCTCTAATCCCCTTTATTACTTCCCAAAGGAAGGTTCCCAAGCCTTGAACCTAAAAGAAAAGACTCAAAACAAAACTAGAAAAATCTCACAAAAAACAGGGCATCTGAATCGATTCGCCTAGGGCCGAATCGATTCGCCCCTGGCTGCGAATCGATTTTGTGAGAAAAACCAACCTTCTGTCTTAGCCCGAATCGATTCGGCCTTAACCCGAATCGATTTGGTTTCCCAGACCTGTAACCTTCCCTATATCCAAATCTATTCGGTGGGAAGCCGAATCGATTTGACTTGGCAGAAATGCCCAATTTGGTCTACGGGTTGTATGAACCCTAAAATCCCCAAACCCCAAATCTTCCATTTTCTCCAACATAAACAACACTTAATCCTACCAAATCATTCCTACACTTCAACTGACTAATTTTCCTAACTCAAATCAAATTAAACAACAAGATTAAGGGTTTAAACACCAAAATCATCAAAAATCCACTTATGGTTTAAATCTCCAAAAACTAACTATACATGAAATTTATCACATTAAATCATGATCTAGCAAGTAAGAAACTTGCCTTAAGTTTGTAGTCTCGGATTCTCTTCCCGAAGTAATGCTTTCTATCTCCAATCTTCCATTTCTCTATCTTTTCTCCATTTCTCCCAAGCTCTCTCTTTTCTCTCTTTCTCTCTCTCTCTCTCTCTCTCTCTCTCTCTCTCTCGACTTATAACATGAAATGAGAAATAAAAGGGTTTGGAAGACTTAAACGGGTCTTAAACATAAATTCCCCTCTTTTCCAACTCCAGTTTACATTTCAACCTTTCAAACTTTTGCAACTCTAGAAAAGTTTACACTTTAGCTTTTCAAACTAAAAAAAAGTGCTTCATGTATAACTTCGTCTTTGACAAGTTAATAACTAGAAGCTCGTAAAACTTTGTGCACAACTTAGAAAGTTAAAAATAAGTTTTACCTGACTGGGTTAAATTAAGGAATACATGTATACATTCCTAAACACAGGAATACATACATACATTCCTAAGACAATTGGTCCCCGCTGATAATTAATGGTAACAAAACTAATTATAGTTTTACAACATTAGTAGAATCTATGGATTTACACTTGATCGCCACTGATTGCTAATGTTAAACAAATTGATAACTAATGTTAAACAAATTACAGTTTTACAACATTGGTAGAATCTATGGCTTTACAGTCATTCAATATTTAAGCAGGTTATTTAATCATTGCCCCGACTAACTAGTTTGCACAAATTACCTAGTCGACAAGATGATTTAAAACTAACCTCACACTTAAATACGTATCAACTCACTGATCCGACTAACTAGTCTACATAGATTACCTAGTCGGCAAGATGATTAAAAAATAAAGATCAACTAATGGTTACAACAGTACAATACATAAACATAAACATGCATTACAAAGATATAATAAAGCTCTTAGGAGTTATTTCAAGGAACATTTTCACTCGGCCTTATCCACCCTAGCAAGAGCCACAACATGGGCAAAAAAATCTAGTGATCAGAGTATTTGTTGACGATTCACAGTTTTTCAAACTATCCATAAGAACACTACCCAATAGATCAACTACCAACAATTAGCATACTCAAGGGACGAGAAAGTATTCAAAGCTCATATTCCATCCGTAGGGGCTTATTGTTCATGTTGCTAAGAAATTCCAAGTAGTGCATTATAAAAACAAGAATTGATGACATCAGGCAGTATCAGCCTAGCACCAGATTCGAATCCAGATCATAACATGGTCGGCAGATTGGCCAATCATCATTCAGGAGTTATTTTTTCTATTGAAGATCAAGAGTCACATTAAGTATATACATCACTGGGATCTCCCGTGCTAAGCTCTGTGAGCATGAATTGCATTTGAAGCAGGAAAAATGCAGATTTGCTTTGATAGAGATGAAGTTTTTTGGACATCGTATTGGGATTTGCCAGAAAGAAATGTCAAGGCTATTCTTGAGTGGTCTACGCCCACTAAGGTCACTGAATTGAGATTTTTCTTGGGTTTGGCAAACTATTACATGCCTTTTATTGAATGTTATTCGAAGAAAGTCGTAGTATTAACAGACTTATTGAAGAAAGACCATAAATGGTTCTGGTCTCCTGATTGTCAAATGGCGTTTCACAAGCTGAAGAGAACAATATCGAATGAACCACTGCGAAAATTATCTGAATTTGAGAAATCGTTCAAGGTAGAAACGGATGCCTTCGATCGAACTATTTTGGCTATTTTAATGCAAGAATTCGTCCGGTGGCCTTTGAAAGCTGGAAACTTAAATCTCCACCAGAAGATCGACTGTCGAACTCTACCAAAATTAGGAGCTGAGCAAAATTTTGAAATAAATGCTCCATAATTTCACTAAATCATCTTGTATGAAGCATTGGGGGATTTTGTTGTATGCTATTCTAAAAAACCCGCCTAGGCTCCGCTTAGGCATGCCTAGGCTTAAGGCTTGGGAGAAACGGCCCGCCTTAAGATTTTTGCTCCTTATTCTTGGTAAAAACCTTAAGGTTCACTTTTTTTTTTCTAAAAACAACCATGCTTTAGCGAAACGATATCGCCTTTTAAAGAATTTTTTTACAAGCCAAACCATTATCTCATAAAAAATAATCAAATAGTATTTTAATTGGCTAATATTTAGACATATTTGTATGATATGTACAAGTTTAGTATTTTAATAGCGTTGTTATGGTTAAAAAATATTAAAATATATTAAGAAGGCGTAAATTCCTTTTGACGCCTTTTTACGCCTAAGGCCCGCCTAGGCTTCTAAGGCTTAAGGCTTCGCCTCCACACCCCGATCATACCCCACATTTTTTAGAACCTTGGTTGTATGGAAATTTTACCCATATATATGGACCAATGAGAAATAGACACCTGTCCTCATACGTGGCAATATGCATAGGAATTACTCATGGAAGACAGTTGGTCAGCTAACTAGCACACCAACCTGAAGAATATGAATAACCAACCAATCGACCAACCTAATGAATATGAACCATCAAGAACATCAAAAGCCATTTGTGTGGAGTCATCAACAAACATTGTACCCAAGAATATCAACAGTTATATTTATTGTACATAGATGTAAATGCCTAAATATATAAAAGCATTCCATCTCTTGGACTCCCAACCACTATAAATACCTGCTCTCCCTTAGCTAAAAGCGAGGCCAATCATTCACAGCATACCATACTATGCTATTGTAAACTGAAATAGTAGTGGACATAGGATTTCTGTACAACCGAACCACTTTAAAAGTCTTCGTCTCTTGCTTTTTTATTTACATCGTATATCATATATTATCTGTCATTAGAAAGCTGGATCTAGTCCATTTTTTTACATCAACAGTGCATTTAAAGGCCCCTATCAACTCGTGTATGCTTTATATGACTATCAACGTAAGATTACATATGATTATTAAAACAAAAGTTGTGTTATTATACGAGAGGAACACAATTATGTAATTTATTTTTTTTGATTATTTTGACATGTCACTCGTTAAGACCCATATTAACCAAATACTAATTTTTAAAGGGTTATTTATTTTGAATTTGATATGTTGACAAGAACTAAAGTTGCTGTACTCAATTTATAGAGTATTTTGGTATTAATTTTTGTGTCGATTTCATTAATTATTATTTAAAAATGATTACTTTTTTATTTAAATTAATTAGTGACATATTAACCTCTTGTTATCATGAATTAGTATTATTGTAGCATTATAGTGTTATTATTTAATAATGCTCAAATGAAATAATTGTGAGCATTTTACTTGACTATAAATGTGGGGAAACATATGAATGGGTAATATATTTTAGTTAAATTAGTAAGTTTATAGAAGTTAATCATATTTTATAGGATACTAATTGTGTTGGATTGTTTGGTTCTGGCACACCGTTGGTGACTACGACTCATGCTGAAAACGAAAAGAATATGTAAACACGCATCTGAGGTGAGTGTACTTACTGAGTTGATTATTGATATGACATGTATATATTATATGGAGATGTTATGACTTACTAAAAGTCAAGAGATGCTGGGTTGTTATGGATTACTAACAGTGAACAAATGTTGGGATGTTATGGATTTATAACAATCAAGATCTGTTGGGTTGCTATGTAATTCAAGACATGCAGGGTTATTGAAACCTATGGATATATTTATCGTGTATAGGAGAGAGATGTGGGGTTTATTAATATTCAGATGTGTATGGCCTAATTTGACACATAGATGTAGATGTTTATATATCCGAGATGTTAATACAACATTTTTACTATATAGAAATGTAGTACGCTCACTGAGTTTTTAAACTCACTATTTTATGTGTTTATGTTTTCAGGTTTTGGATCTGTCATTGTCAGGTCTAGGGTGTTAGTTCGGTAGTAGCAGGATTTTGTCAGTTTTTGAATATTGTTATAGTTGTAATTAAGTTAGTTGTTTGGAGTTTTATTTAAATTATGGCTCCTTAAAACGATTGGGTTTTTAAATATTCCGAACTTAAACTTTGAAGTTATCTTAATTTCTATTAGTTCAATAAACCAAAATGGTTGTGTTTTATGATTTATTTAATTACCTTTATCCTAGCAGGTGAAGGATGTAACAACTTAGTTGCAAAGCTTTAGGTTTATATGTTTTGGAGTTAGAGTGTCTAGATGTGGCAGTGGAAGAAATAGTGTGTCGTAAGTCATTTATCTTGAGTTGTGAAAAGTACTAACCATTCTGTTAGAAATATATTTTATATATATATTTTTATAATTGTTGTTTGTTGCAGATGGTAAGATATGGAAGGATCAAAAAATCATGAGAGGGTTGAGGAGGAGGCTTCCAACATACCATTCACAACTGAGGTCCACCAAATAAATTAAAATCATGTAGAGGGGGCACATGAACAACTTATAGATATACAAAGAGTGACTCATGATATAACTTTAATAGATGAACAACAAAATAGGTTTGTGATGCAAATAACTAATAACAAGTCAAGTACTTAGAGGAGAAGATTTTGTCCAAAACAGAAAGGTCAATACAACCAAAGGAGAAGAATACTCTGTATGAAAAGTTTATAAAATTGACCCCCCCAGGATTTTCAGTTCTGTAGAGTCTTTAGAACTTGAGGCTTGGGTTAGAAACGTAGAAAACTATCTTTGGGTGATGAATGTACTTGGGGCGCAAAAGGTAATTTTGGCTCTTTTAATGTTAAAAGGCGAAACTAAATACTGGTGGGAGTCTTCTAAACATTTATTACTTACTTCGAGTGGAGGTGAGTTAATCACTCAGAATTTATTTAATAATGCCTTAAATGACAAGTATTTTACTCGCATGTTTTGGAGGCAAAAGAAGAGAGAATTTTTATTGTTGACACATGAGAGTATGCCAGTTAGGTAGTATGAAACTAAATTTATATCTTTGTCTCGATTTTCACTGCGTTTTGTATATGGTGAGAAGGACAAATGCACTAGATTTTAGGATTGGCTAGAGCAAGTCTAGACTCACCAGACTTAAAATGGTAGATTATACTTATGGGAGCCCACTTTTTAGAAGCCCATGAAAGTAGTCGACTAAGATAACCTGAGTTATCTTGGGCCGACCTAAGTCATGGCTTAGTTTTGAAACGAACAGTTTCAGTTAGAGGAGGATACTCACAGATATGGTCAAATCAGTTGCCAAGAGTCTCGATCGAGATATTCAAGAACCTCATAGCCAATCCATGAAGTATGATGGAGTTCCTTAAATAACTCAAACTCTGTAATAAATACGAATATAAATTTTACTCCCTGACCCGGGGTAATGGGATGAAAAATTATAATCATTGAGAGACACTTAATAGAAAATGAGTAACCTCTTTACGGACGTAGGCAAGTTTCCAAACCATGTACATCGTCGTTGTGTGTGATTTTATTTACTTTCTGCCTTTTATGATTCCTTTCGTGAATTTTTCTACACTCACAATTGATGCCATACGTGGAAATGACGTGTGTTCCTATGAAAGCGCCCAATATAGAAAATCCAACAATGTCTAACCACAGCAGCAACATTCCATAAGCTGGTGACCTTCAGGAAGAGCCATCCCCTCCCAGGGTTAGGTCTAAAATTCGTCAACATTCAAACACAAGGTTTTTCCAGGAAAGGAAACCTTTAGAAGAGAGCCATGGACCTCCACAGTCCACTCAGATTTTTAAGCTGATCGATGCCTATAAAGCCCGACTTCAAGAACAGGGAGAGACAACTTAACTCCATGAAGAAAAAACTGCTCGCCTTAAGAGGAGACTCTAAAGAATGGAGAGAGATATCCCCATAAAAATAAGGCGGTGTCGAGACAGAACTCTTAGCCCTCAGGGGGGAAATTCCCCCAGTCGAAGATGGAGTACTAGATATGACCAGGAAATAATCAAATGTGATAGATCCGAGTGAGCATGATCATAGCGTGGCCACCAAGAGAGAATTTATAGGAACAATGATCAACCAATTGAGAATTTGAGGATTTTGGTCCGTAGGGAGATGGACCAACATCCGGCGCATCGAGGAGCCAGATCGACCAGATAGCTTGCTAGAAGGTCTCTAAACTCTCAGATGAAGACCCCCTTTTCAAGGAAAATTGAACGTGATGAGCCCCCAAGAAATTCCCTATTCCCAGGCTCAAGTTTATGATGGGAAAACATTTCCCATAGATCATGTTAGGCAATATCAATAGGCAATGACCTTATGGAGCCACAATGATGCACTGATGTGTAAGATATTCTCTTCTAGCCTACACGATGTAGCACAAAAGTTGTTTGAGAGGCTCCCCTATATGTCGATCAATAATTTCACAGCATTGGAAGAGACTTTCACGGCACGGTTTATACGAGCAACTCCCATCCTAAGCGGATGGATGCACTGCTCACTATGAAGAAAAAGCCTCAGGAAAACCTCAGAGATTACGCCAAAAGATACTGGGAGATATTTAATGAGATCGAGGTTTTCTTGGAGCAAGTTATCGTAGAATCCTTCAAGATCATCTTATGGACCACCTCTCTGTTGCACCAATCTCTCACCAAGAAGGAAGCCGTAAACATCGATAATCTTATGGCCTGTATCGAGAAGTATGCCAAGGTCGAAGATGTGGTCCATCCTAACGGGGGAAATAATGGCCAAGCAAAGGAAAAACGGGGATAAAGAAGAATGACACTAAAAAAAGGAAGGTAAAAATGGGGGAAGGAATGGCTCCAAAGGTGGAGGTAAGAGTGAACCCTCCAAGGCGTTCCAGGATGTTAACACAGTCTTTAAGGAACCCATTTACAAGATTATCAGGAAGATCAAGGATGAACCTTTTATTAAATGGCCCAAGAAAATAGGCAAAGATCTAACAAAGATAAACAACGTACTAAGGTTCACATTCCACAAGGAGGGTGGTCATTGAATCGAGAATTGTAAAACTCTAAAGTCACATTTGGAGGAGCTAGTTCAGCCAGGGAACCTTAGCGAGTATATTGATAAGAAAACAGAGAAGGTCGCAGCCAATGACGACCAGAAGCCAGACAATGTCCTCAATGATGATATAGGACACGAGTTTGTAGTCATTCATGAGGCGTCGGGCCTTAAATAGATTCAAGGCAATGCCGTAAGAATGGAACTCAAGAAGATGATTGCCGTGATGGAGGCTTTTCAAATTGATCCATTTAGGACTCAAGCTAGAAATATTCGATGAACAAAAGATGTTGATTACATGAAGCACATCATGTTCACCTAAGAGTATTTGGTTGGGATAAGTACCCCATATCATGGTGCATTAGTAATCACACTCAGGATTGCTAACTGGGATGTCGATATGCTACTGGTGGACTAGGGGATTTCATCAAAAGTGATGTATCTGGACTTGTTTTATAATCTAAAACTGAATATATCCGACCTCAAATAAGCCACTATTCCATTGGTTGGCTTTGCAGGAAGGTTACCATATCATTGGGAAAGATCACCTTTCCAGTCAAGGTATTAAACATCTTGAATTTAATTGAGTTCTTAGTTGTGGACATCGAGTCCCCGTACCATGCTATTTTGGGCAAAGGTTGGCTCCATGCCATGAAGGCCGTTCTATCCACTTATCATCAAAAGTTAAAATGCATTACAGATCGTGGAGTGGTCAAAATTCACAACGACCAGGCTACAGCCTGAAAATGTTTCAATGGAGCCATCGCTCTGAAGAAAGAGAAAAAGAAAGAGCCAAAGAACGCTCGGGAGAAAGCCTAGGAAGGGGTTATTCTCTCTAAATAGAAACTACGGTATGGACGATCAGGGGTGGAAGAGACCAGGGTCCACCTCGCAGACTGGGCCATTGAAAGCCTAGAAGAAGTTATAGCTGATGATAACTTGACAGAAAGGAAGTTTTTAATTGGATCTGCCTTTACCGATCAGGAGAAAAGGGAACTAGTTGCACTTCTTAAACTCAACATATATATTTTTCATGGTAGCCTTACGACTTACCTGTTATTGACCCCATCTAGGCATGACACCACCTACATGTTGACCCTATTTTTAAGTCCAACACTCAAAAGGTTAACGTCTCCTGAAAAGGCCAAGGCTGTAGAGAAAGAGGTAGAGAAGCTACTGGATGTAGGATCATTAAGGAAGTTCAACTCCCTTGGTGGTTGTCCAACCTCGTGGTAGTTCCCAAGAGAAATGGCAACTGGAGGGTCTTCATCGATTTCACTGACCTTGACCGAGCATGTCCTAAAGATAACTTCCCTATCTTGAATATAGAACAACTGGTCGATGCCACAACGACACACGAAAGGATGAGCTTACTTAAAACTTACTCATGATATCATCAGATCCCCCTGTATGGGCCTGACCAAGATAAGACCTATTTTATAAGCTCAGTTGGTTTGTACTACTACAAAGTCATGCCTTTTTGCCTCAATAACGCAGGGTCAACTTACTAAAGATTGGTAACCAAGATGTGTAGCAAATAGATGGGAGAGACAATTGAAGTGTACATCGACGACATGCTCGTCAAAAATAAGAATAAGGACGATCACCTCTCAGACCTAGCAGCAACCTTTAAAATTCTGAGGAAGTACTGAATGAAGCTTAATGCAAGTAAGTATTCATTCGGAGTCGAGTCAGGAAAATTTTTAGGCTACCTAGTGAGTAAAAGGGGAATTGAGGCAACCCAGATCAAATCGATGCTATCAACAAAGTCCAGCCTCCTCAAACACTGAGGGATGTTTAGAAGCTTACTGGGTTGCTTGCTGCACTTAATCACTTCATCTTCAAGTCTTAGGAGCATTACTGACCATGCTTCTAGCTTTAAAAAAAGGCAAAGGTCTAGTATGGAATGGAGGTTGCTCGCAATTTTTGGAAGAGGTCAAGTCTTATCTTAGTAAGCCACCACTATTGGTAATTTTCAAACGATGGAGAACAACTATACCTTTACCTAGCAGTATCAAGCCGTGCTGTGAGCTCCCCTTAGTTTGTGAAAAGGAGGGTGAGCAACATTTGATTTACTATGCCATCAAGATGCTACTAGTACTTACCTTTGGAAAAGCTCAACTATTCCCTAGTGATAACTTCAAGGAAATTAAAGCACCACTTCGAACCTCATTCCATAACAGTTATCACCTCTTACCCACTCAAGGTTGTTCTAGGAAAAGCTGACATCTTTGGATGACTTTCGTAGTGGTCGGTCGAGCTTAGAAGATTCAACATCTATTTTTATCCCAGAACGACGATCAAGGGACATGTCCTAGCAGATTTTATTATTGAGTTCAAAGGAGATCGAATAACAGATCAACTGAGGAAGATCAAGTGGTCACATGTGATGCAATGTTGAAATACTGGACACTGTATGTTATTGGAGCCTCAAATTTCAAGGGGGAAGGAGTAGGGATTATTCTCGTTACCCCCGAAGACACAATAATTGATTAGGGAATTATAATAGGATTTGAAGCCTCTAACAACGAAGCTGAATATGAAGCATTGATCAGCGTTTTAAGAAAAGCTAAACTACTGGGGGAAACACACCTCAATGTATTCATTGATTCCAACCTGGTCTCCAAACAGGTGAGTGGAAACTTTAATTCTAAAGACGATTGAATGGCAGCATACCTAAATGTAGTAAGAGGACCCATGGGAGACTTTGAGTAGGTGGAAATTCAATAATTCTCGCGAGGACAGAATAGTCATGCTGATGCCTTAGCAGCACTAAGCTCAGTAATTAACTCTGACCTAAAAAGAACAATACATATTGAGTTGCTCGCAAAGCCCAATATTGATCATACAATCATAGCTGAGAAAGTCCTCCTCACATATAAATACCCAAGTTGGATAGATCCCATCATCAACTATTTACGGAGTGACATACTGCCAAATGATAAGAGCTTGGCCCACCAAATCAAAAGTCAAGGCTACTCATTTGTACTTTAGTCCTGAGGGGAAACTTCATAAGAAGTCATTTACATTCCCCTACCTCTAGTGCGTTCACCCATAAGATGTTAAGCAAGTACTTGGTGAACTTTACAAGGGCATATGTGGGAGTCACGCAGGTGGAAGATCGCTAGCCTTTCGAGTGATCAAGGAAGGATATTGGTGGGGCCTTATATGCAGAAAGACGCTCGCACATATGTTTGTAAATGTGAAAAGTGCCAAAAGTACTTGCCTATAGTTCACCAGCCCTCCAGTGACATGAAATCTCTTATCAGTCCATGACCTTTCACTCAATAGGGATTATACATCGTGGGACCACTAAACTGCATCAAAAAATCACAAGTATCATTTGGTTGCTACCGATTACTTCACTGAATGGGTTGAGGCAGGACCATTGGGAAACATTCGAGACTCTGACATGACCAGGTTCATATGGAGAAATAGACATAATTCGAAAGTGGTTTCTTCTAATCTTTCTGCGACGAGCATGGCATCAAGCACCACTTCAATTTTGTGGCATATCCCCAAAGTAATGGGAAAGCAAAGGCTTCCAAGAAAATCATGATCGATGGGATAAAAAAGTGATTGGAAAAAGCTAAGGGCTATTGGGTGGATGAACTCCCTCATGTTCTATGGCCATATCGCACAACGCCTAGGACACCAACTGGGGAAACATCATTTGCCCTCGCTTACGACATGAAGGTTGTCATGGCCTCCTTACTATGATTACCACACTAGTCGACCAAGGCCTCAATGATGAAGCCTTATGCATTGAACTTGACCTAGAAGATGAGCGATGAAATCTAAACTTTGATTAAGTTGGACTCCTACCAATAGTAATTAGCTAGGCATTATAACTAAAGGGTCAATTCGAGGAAGTTTTCAATAGGAGACTATGTCCTACGAAAAGTCCTCGGCAGTGCTGTAAAACTATCAGATGGAAAACTGGAACAAAACTGGGAAGGACCATTCAGAGCGATTAGAGATGATCTTCAAGGAGCGTACCACTTGGAAACGCTGGACGGTAGGGAGATACCAAAAGTATGGAACACTACCAATCTCAAGAAGTTCTATTTTTAGATCTTCCTTTTTATCTTTTAAATTAGCAAATTTTTTATTTTTTGCTTGATAAAACAATTTGCAATAAATAAAGGCCGGATTGGCCCATCTATCCTCAAAGTTTACATTGACTACTTAATGCATCTCGATTATATCTCATTAATTTTCACATTTTCCAATGATATCTCCTTTTTTCATATTTTGAATGATTAATGAACAGGGTTAGTAAGTTAAATATAAACACTTTGAATTACCTCAGGCCCCTGCTGTAAACACAAAAGGCCTCTTGAGTTTCTCTGGCAATAACAAAATCCCTACTGGGTATCCTTAGGCAATAAAGACAACTTTAGATGGTCGCCAACATCTAGTGGTCGTAAAAACCCTACTCGGGTGGATTACCCAAAAACCACGTGCATTCTCACCATCATCTCACTTAGGCCTAAGAAAATGTGACGACACGACCTAAAAGGTAAAGTGAATAGAATGATACTGCTTAGGCGTATTGGACCGAGAGAATGCTTAAATACATGAAAGGCGGAATGCCATCACTCGAACATCATTTAGTTGGTCACAAAATCCAAAAATGATTTAAAATAAGTATGAGTCTATCTAAATTCTACTTTCGGTCAATCAATATCATTTTGGTCGATAAAAGTGCCAAGTAACCTATGAGCATGTAAAAGCAAAATATGTTTAGTCAGCACAAGCTCAAAATAGAAGAAAGTTCTTTATTAAGAATACAAGGTTACAATCATAATACCCCACCAAAAAGAGAAACAAAAGCCTAAGAGGAGCTAGGGTGTCGAGAAAGATATTCTACTACAGCTGCCCTCTTACCATTATCTGACTTTAGAGAAAATTCTTCGACATCTTCATCGAGATCCTGATCCAAGAGTTGAGGAGGAATAACATCGGCTGGAATCAGTTCATCATATTTCAAAAAAGGTTTATGGATATAGGCAGGACATTCAACCTGGTACTTGTACCAAATCTTGGATTCCTTTTGGGTTCTCGCCTCTTTAAGAGTGCTCGGCCATCCCTGAGAAAAAGCAATGTGTTCAACCTCCTTAAGTTTTGCTCGGGCATATGCCTAACTAGCATTATAACCTACCCCCCATACGTCTCTACGTCCTACCTTAAAGGAGTATCTCAGCTTCTTGAAATTATCTTTTAATACTCCTATAAAAGATTTTAATCTCGCCACCTCTTTTTGCAGAGCATCATTTGACCTATTGACTTCAAGGAATTAACTTCCTATTGAACGGAGGCCCCTGTCTCCTCCATCCTCTAGAGGTCATCATTCAACTTTGTAATCATTTCAGTATGGTTTTTGTATTGTTCGTTCCTAGTTCTTAGTGACTTATAGAGTTTTACGAAGGCTTTACGAGCTTGTAGGATGATGTCAGGTCCAAGAATCCTCTTGAGTTAAGAATTAGGATAACTATTGTGATCTAAATCAGCATACTACTAACAATACATATCGAACGAGAAGAAAGTATTATCATAAATGCAAACAGATGAACACATGATCAAAGGGGAAAATTTCATTATCATATAAAAAGAAAATTAGGCCACTGGACAGTACATAAAGTTCTCAAGATGAGGCATAGACCAATAAAAACTTAAAATTATACAAAGAAAATGAAAACTCCTAGTTTACAAGACCTAGTCTTTCACCTGGTCTTCCCCAACTTTGGTCTTCCCCTTGTAGACCACTTGTTATTCTCGGCTAGCGCTAACGTTCTCACCAATCATAGCAGGAATGATCTAAGTGTTGCCAACAACTTGGTCATCGCCTTCTCCTAGTTATATTCTTTAATGTAAGGGTCATGACTAGGAGAATAAAGATCGAAAAGTTTCGATCCTTCAGGTGTACTAATAACCTTCAAGCCCCGATCTCATCCCCTCTTAAACGAGACCTTACAGGCATAAGCCATCTTGATTTCATCATCCTTGTAAGATTTGTAGAAACCTTCACAGTAGATGTCGTCCTTGGTTTGAGAAATGTCACCCTCCAGCTTGGACACCTTTCCAATTAACTCTTTATTGGACTCCACTAATTTGGACTTCTCAGTAATTACTGCCTTCTGAAAACCCCCCAGAGCATTATAGGCTTTAGACATCTCACTTTTTGCACACTCTCAGTAATGCATCGACTGACTGTTTTTGCAAGGAAGTTATATTTAACATGTCAGGGGAGAAGGAATTCAGATTTATCGGGGAGAGGAATGTGGTTAGAAATTGCCTTATTTTTACCCTCTGGGATAGGAAATTATTGAGTAAGGGTTGCGAGTGTTGTTTAGCATATATTGTGGATACAAAGAGGGAATTGCAAAAATTTGAAGATATCTCAATAGGTATTGATTTTTTAGATGTATTTCCAGAAGAATTACCAGGTTTGCCATATGACAGAAAGGTAAATTACTATTGATTTAGTGCCTGGTATAACTCCAGTTTCTATTTATCCATATATAATGGCACCTGTATAAATAAAGGAGTTAAAGATTCAACTGCAATATTTACTTGATAAAGGTTTTGTTATATCACCATGGGGTGCTCCAGTATTGTTTGTGAAGAAGAAAAATGGTACCATGCGACTTTGCATTAATTATCAGAAGTTAAACAAGGTAACCATCAGAAATAAATATCCATTGCCTCGTATTGATGATTTTTTTAATCAATTACAGGGCGAAAAAGTGTTTTTAAAAATAGATTTGAGATCGAGTTATCATCAATTAAGGATGAGAGATTATGTAAGATAGCTTTTCGTTCCCATTATGGTCATTATGAACTTTCGATGATGCCATTTGGGTTAACAAATGCTCTTGCGATGCTTATGGCTCTGATGAATCAAGTCTTCTATCCTTTCATTAATTCATTTATGATTGTCTTTATCAGTGATGTTTTGATTTACTTACGTAGCTAAGAGGAACATGAACAATACTTAAGAGTTGTATCGCAAGTCTTGTGAGCTAGACAATTATTATCGAAGTTTAGCAAATGTGAGTTTTAGTTAAATCAGATAGTATTTATGGGTAATGTTATTTTGGGGGATGGAATTTATGTGGATCCTAAGCAGTTAGAGGCAATTATGCAATGGTAAAGCCTAAGTAATGTAAGAAAGATAAGAAGTTTCCTGGGGTTGGCTGGGTATTATAGTAGATTCATAAAGGGTTTCATCTATGGCTTTGTTGTTGACTAAATAGACCCGAAAGGATATGAAATTTGTGTTGTCTAAGGAATGCCAATGCAGCTTTGAAGTGTTGAAAGTCAGGTTACTGTTAGCTTGGGTTATTACTATTCCATCTAGTGGTGAAGATTTTATGATTTATACTGACGCTTCACATAATGGATTGGGTTGTATTTTCATGCAACATGGAAAGGTAATTTCACGTGCATATAGACAATTAAAAATGCATGAATATAATTGTCCTATACATGATTTAGAACTTATGGCTATTAGTTTTGCCTCAAAATTATGGAGACATCGTTTATATGGAGAGACTTGTGAAATTTTTACTAACCATCAGAGTTTGAAGTATTTAAATACATAGAAAGAGTTGAATTTAAGATAAAGACATTGGATGGAGTTAAAGACTATGATTGTACCATTCACCATCATTATGGAAAGGCAAATGTTTTTGAAAATGTCTATATTGGAAATCATCGGGTTGATTGTCTTGTATTCAATGTTCACGGGTTGGCAATATTATAGAATTAAGACCGATGGGAGTAAAGTTGAACTTGACTAAAGCGGGAGAGTTATTTGCACGTTAAAGTTAGACCTTTATTAGTAGAACGCCTATGAGAATTGCAAGACCAATATATGTTTTTAGAGAAGAAATGACTTGAAACCCAAGGAGGTATCCCAAATAATACTATTATTATTAATGGTGAGATTCTCTATTATAAGAACAGAATTCGTGTTCCTAATGATTCAACATTAAAAAGATATATTCTTGATGAGTCACATAATTCTATTTATGCAATGCACCCAGGTATCAACATTAAAAAGATATATTCTTGATGAGTCACATAATTCTACTATTTATGCAATGCACCCAGGTATCAGTAAAATGTATAGAGATTTGTAATAATTTTTACTGTGGTATAATATGAAACGTGAGATTGTAGATTTTGTTTCCAAGTGTTTCACATGCTAACGAGTTAAGGTAGTACATAAAAAGCAACAAGGTTGATACCACTATTTCCTATTTCATAATGAAAATGGGAGCATATTACCAAAGATTTTGTGACGGGACTTATTTTGGTGGTAGTGGACAGATTAACGAAGTCATCACCTTTATTCTAGTCAAAACTACTTACACGCTAAATAGGTAACATGTATATATATTGATGCGAATATATGCTTACATGGATCACCGATACCTATTGTATCTGATAAAGATAGTACATTTACTTCAAGAATTTGGCCTAGATTATATCCTTTTGTTAAAGTGTTATGTGGAAGTCATAAGATTAAGAAAGTAACTTGTGAAGCAGAAGAGAATATAGAGAAGCAATGTCCTCATCTTTTTCAGTAAGTAAACATGCATAACTAACTTTGGGGATAAAATTTTCGGGGGGAGGGGTGTGACATCCCAAATATTAGCATGCCACTTTTAAATGATTTAATATTTATATTAGTTAAATTAGGTGAATTATTGCATAATTAGGGAGTTTGGTACTCGTTACTTTTATATGTTTAAGTATTATTATTGTTATAGTTGATTTTGTAATTTTAAATTCCTTAATTAAGTATGTGTGAGATTTACATTAAAAAGTGTTAAAATAATTAATTTTGATATGTTATTAATAATAACATAAAGTGGGGGTGATGTGTAATTACGCCTAAATGAAGGAAATAATATGATTGTGTTGTTACGGACGATATGCTTAAGGAAATAAAAAAGAAGCTTGGAGAAAATTAGAAAAGTTAGGTTTTCTAGAGAAGAAAAATCCTACGAATTTCAGATTAATTCAAAAGGTAAATCTTCCTTAATTAAAGTTGTTTATTAAGTTGCGTAGATCATTTATACCGGTTTAGATTTTAATTATGGGTTTATGTTATTTTAGTGCATTTTAAGGCCCCTATTAACTCATGTATGCTTTATAAAACTATCCAAGTAATATTAAATATGACTGATTAAACAAAAATTGTGTGACTATATGAGAAGAACACGATTATGTAATTCAATATTTTTTTTTATTATTATGACATATCACTCATTAAGACCCATATTAACCAAATATGGATTTTCAATGGGATATGTTTTTAGAATTTGATATGTTAACAAGAACTAAAGTTGTTGTACTCAATTTATAGAGTATATTAGTATGACTTTCTGTATCCATTTTGTTAATTATTATTTAATCATGATTAGTGCAAGATTTCATTAATTATTATTTAATTGTGATTAGTGTAAGATTTAGATTAATAAGTGACATATTAACTTCTTGTTAGCATGGATTAATATTATTGTAGCATTTAAAGTGTTATTATTCAATAATGATTAAATGAAATGACTGTGAGCATTATAGTTGACTATAATTGTGGGGAAACATATGAATGGGTAATATATTTTAGTTAAATTAGTAAGTTTATTAAAATTAATCGTATTTTATTGGGTACTAATTGTGTTGAATTATTAATTTGTAACGCGTCGGTGGTGACTACAACGCAAGCTGAAAAGGGAAAGAATAAGTAAACACACATCTGAGGTGAGTGTACTTACTGGGTTGATTATTGATATGATATGTATCTATTATACATAGTTCTTATGACTTATTAAAAGTCAAGATATGCTGGGTTATTATGGATTACTAAAGGTCAAAAGATGTTAGGATATTTTGGATTTGTAAAAGTTAAGATCTATTGGGTTGGTATGCAATTCAAGAGATGCTGGGTTATTGAAACCTATGGATATGTTTATTAGCTAAAGGAGAGAGATGATTATTAATTTTTGGATACGTGTATGACCTAATTTGGCATATAGATGGATATGTTTATATATCTGAGATGTTAATATAGTATTTTACTATATAGAAATGTAATACGTTCACTAAGTTTTTAAACTCACGATTTTATGTGTTTATGTTTTCAGGTTATGGAGTTGCCACTGTTAGGTCTAGAGTGTTAGTTGGGTAGTAGCAGGATTTTGTCAGTTTTTGAATATTGTAATAGTTATAATTAAGTTTGTTTTTTTGGAGTTTTGTTTAAATTAGGGTTCTTTAAAATGATTGGGATTTTAAATATTCCGCACTTAAACTTTGAGATTATCATAATTTGTATTAGTTTGATAAATAAAAAAGGTTGTGTTTTGTGATTTATTTAATTATCTTTATCCTTGTCGGTAAAGGGCGTAACAACTTAGTTTCAGATCTTTATATTTATATATTTTGGATTTAGAGCGTCTACATGTGGGAGTGGCAGAAATAGTGTGTCGTAAGTCATTTATATTGACTTGTGAAAAGTAGTAACCATTATGCTAGAAATAAATGTTATATACATGTTTTTGTAATTGTGGTTCGTTAGAAATGGTAAGATATGGAAGGATAAACTGTTCATGAGAGGGTTGAGGAGAAGGCTTCCAATATACCAATCGAAACCGAGGTTAACCAACTAAATTAAAATAATGTAGAGGGGGCACCTGGATAGCTTACAGATATGCAAAAAATAAATCGTGATATGACTTTAATTGCAAAACAACAAAATAAGTTTATGATGCAAATAGCTAAACAACAAGCCAGGTAATTAGAGGCGAAGACTTTGGTCAAATAAAAAGGGAAATACTATGGGAGGAGAAGAATGTTCTGTATGAAAAGTTTATAAAATTGAACCTCAGCATTTTCGGCTTTGTAAAGCCTTTAGAATTTGAGGCTTGGGTTAGAGACACATAAACTATCTTTGGATGATGAATGTACCTGATGTGAGAAAGGTAATTTTGGTTACTTTCATGTTAAAAGGCGATGCTAAATACTGGTGGGAGTCTTCCAAAAATTTATTACTTACTTCGAGTGGAGGTGAGTTAATTTCTTGGGATTCATTTATTAAAACCTTAAACGAGAAGTATTTTCCTCGCATGTTTCGGAGGCAAAAGAAGAGATAATTTTTGTTATTGACTCAGGGGAGTATGTTGGTTAGGGATTATGAAACTAAATTTATATCTTTGTCTCGATTTTCACTGCGTTTCGTATATAAAGAGAAGGACAAATTCACCAGATTTCAGGATTGGCTAAAGTTGGTTATCAATTCTAGACTCAAAGACTTAAAATGGTAAATTATACTTATTTAGTTAAGAAAGCTATGATGGTTGAAGTAGATCTTAATCTTGCAATAGAGAATAAGGAACAAAGGGGAAAGCGGAGTCGATTTGATCCATCTCAACAAAAGTAAGGTAATATAAAACACTTAAACCATGTGAGTTAAAGATTTTTGCGAGGTAGAGGGACTGGGAATTATGTTCAGGGTAGAACATATGGTAGTTCTAGGGTTGCAAGATCAATA
Organism: Sambucus nigra; assembly: GCA_949130495.1. Taxonomy (NCBI): domain Eukaryota; kingdom Viridiplantae; phylum Streptophyta; class Magnoliopsida; order Dipsacales; family Adoxaceae; genus Sambucus; species Sambucus nigra. The sequence continues at coordinate 232,203,400 of OX422222.1, forward strand.
GGACAACTAAATAGATAGCATGAGAGTGTGAGTGAACAGTCTAAACCTATTATATGCTATATTTGTAAAGCTGAGGGTGGTATTAGTATCAATTGTCCCAAGTTAAAGGGGATAGGGTGTTATAAGTGTTATTAAATTAGTCATACAAAAAAGAACTGTCCTATGAAAATATGAGATACTCAAATGACTAAATCTAGTAGAGGGTCATCACCTAGAGGCATAGGGGAATGAGGAGGTAGAGGACAAGATAGTAGTTCTAGGGCTTCAGGAAGAGTATTTGATATGACTTTACAAGATGATTAGGCTACTTCGGAGGTGGTGATATGTTCATTTTCTATTATGGATAAATATGCTTATGTGCTTATTGATCACGGTTCTACTCATTCATTTGTAGCACTGCCATTTATTATGCGTTTGGAAAGACCATGTTCTTATTTATATTATGGTTTATATATTGCTACACATATAGGGGATTTGATGTTAGTGGATCTTGTGTATGAAGATTGTGTATATGTTGGGAAGAGAGAGTTGACCGTAATTCCACTAGATATTTGAGATTTTGATATTATATTGGGAATGGACTGGTTATCTTCCTACCATGAATTGACGGACATCATCAGGCTAGGGATTCAAATTTATTGGGGAGAGGAATGTGGTTAGAAATTGCCTTATTTCTTCCTTTCAGGCTAGGAAATTACAGAGTATGGGTTTTCAGTGATGTTTAGGATATATTGTGGATACAAATAGGGAATTGAAAAAATTATAAGATATCCTAGTAGTTAATGATTTTATAGATGCATTCCCAGATAAATTACCAGGGTTTCCCCCAGACAGAGAGGTAGAGTTTACTATTGATTTAGTGTCTGGTATAACTCTAGTATATATTTCTCCATATAGAATGAAACCTGTATAATTGAAGGAGTTAAAGATTTAACTGTAAAATTTACTAGATAATGGTTTTAGTCGACCTAGTATATCTCCATGGGGAGCTCCGATATTGTTTGTGAAGAAGAAATACTGTACCATGCGACTTTGCATTAATTATTAGCAATTGGATTAGAATTAAATATCTATTGCCTCCTATTGATGATTTATTTGACCAATTACAGGGTGCCAAAGTATTTTTCAAAATAGATGTGAGATCGGGTTATCATCCATTAAGGGTGAGAGATTATGACATTTCTACAATAAATTTTTGTTCCCGTTATGGTCATTATGAATTTTCGGTGATGCCATTTGGGTTAACAAATGCTCTTGCGGTGTCTATGGCTCTGATGAATCGAGTCTTCCATCCTTTAATTGATTCATTTGTGATTAGTTTTATTAATGATGTTTTGGTATACTCATATATCTAAGAGGAACATGTGAATAACCTAAGAGTCGTATTGCAAGTCTTGTGAGCTAGTCAATTATTTGCTAAGTTTAGCAAATGTAAGCTAGTCCACTGTTTGCTAAGTTTAGAAAATGTAAGTTTTAATTTAATCAGGTAGTATTTATGGGGCATGATAATTTGGGAGATGTAATTTATGTGGATCCTAAGAAGGTAGAGGAAACTATGCAATGGAAAAGACTAAGTAATGTAACAAAGATGTTGATAGGATATTATAAAAGATTTATAAAGAGCTTTCACCTATAGCTTTGATGTTGACTAAATTAACCCGAAAGGAGGTGAAATTTGTATGATGTGAGGAATGCCAATGCTACTTTGAAGAATTCAAAGGCTGGTTTCTATCAGCTTACTATTCTATCCAGTGGTGAGGATTTTATGATTTATACTGATGCTTCACATCAGAGATTGGGTTGTGTTTTCATGAAACATGGAAAGGTAATTTCACATGAATATAGACAATTATTGATGCATGAACGTAATTATCCTATACATGATTTAGAACTTGCAGCTATTGTTTTTGCCTTGAAATTATGGATACATCATTTATATGGAGAGCCTTGTGAAATTTTTACTGACCATCAGAGTTTTAATTATTTTTTTACATAGAAAGAGTTGAATTTTAGACAAAGACATTGGATGGAGTTAAAGACTATGATTGTACCATTGACCATCATCATGGAAAGGCAAATGTGTTTGCAATAGCTCTAAATTGGAAAACATCGGGGAGATTGTCTTGTATTCAATGTTCACGGGTTGACAATATTATGGAATTAAGATTGATGGGAGTAGAGTTGAACATGACTAAAGTGGGGGCATTATTTGCCCGTTACAGCGAGACCTTTATTGGCAAAGCGCATATGAGAATTACAAGACCAAGATATGTTTTTAGTATAAGAACCAACTTGAAACGCAAGGAAGTAAGACAAATAATACTATTATTATTAATGGTGAGATTCTCTATTATAAGAACATAATCTGTGTTCCTAAGGATTCAACATTAAAAAGAGATATTCCTGATGAGTCACATAGTTATGTTTATGCAATGCACTCAAGGAGCACTAAAATGTATAGAGATTTGAATAATTTTTATGGTAGAATAATATGAAACGTGAGATTGCAGATTTTATTGCGAAGTGTTTCACATGCTAATGAGTTAAGGAAGTACATTAAAAATCGACAAGGTTGCTACCACTATTGCCTATTACAGAGTGGAAATGGGAGCATATTACCATGGATTTTGTGACGGAACTTCCTCACTCTCATAAGGGGAATGATTTTATTTTGGTCGTAGTGGACAGATTAATGAAGTCATCACCTTTATGCCAGTCAAAACTACTTACATGGTCAATAAGTATTCACATATATATATTGAAGAGATTATATGCTTACATGGATCACCGTTATCTATTATATCTAGAGATAGTATGTTTACTTCAAGATTTTAGCCTAGATTATATCCTTTTGTTAAAGTGTTATGGAGAAGTCACAAGATTAAGAAAGTAACTTGTGAAGGAGAAGAGAATATGAAGAAGAAATATCCTCATCTTTTCAGTAAGTAAACATGCATAACTAACTTTGGGGACGTTTTTTTTTTTTTTTGGGGGGGGGGAGTTGTGACATCCCAAATATTATCATGCCAGTTTTAAATGATTTAATATTTATGTTGTTTGAATTAGGTGAATTATTGTATCATTAGGGAGTTTGGTACTCGAGACATTTATATGTTTATATATTATTATTGTTATAGTTGATTATGTAATTTTAAATTCCTTAACTAAGTATTAGTGATAGGTACATTAAAAAATGTTAAAATAAATAATTTTGATATGGTTTTAACAATAACATAAAGTGGTGGTGATTTGTAATTATGCCTAAATGAAGAAAATAGGGTAGAAAATTAAAATAAGCAAAAGTAGTTTCATTTATATGATGTCTATTTGTGTTCTTATGGACGATATGATTAAGGAAATAAAGGGGAAGCTTGGAGAATATTAGAAAAGTTAGGTTTTCTAGAGAAGAAAAATCCTGCGAAATTCATATTAATACATAAGGTATATCTTCCTTGATTAAAGTTGTATTAAGTCGTGTAGATCATTTCTACTGATTTAGATTTCAATTATGGGTTTATTTCGTGTTAGTACATTTTAAGGCCCCTATTAACTCATGTATGATTGGTAGAACTATCCACGTAATATTAAATATGAATTCTAAACAAAAATTATGTTATTATACGAGAGGAACACGATTATGTAACTTAATATTTTTTTTTATTATGATATGTCATTCATTAAGACCCATATTAACCAAATATTATTTGATATTTTTTTTATTTTAATGGGATATTTATTTAGAATTTGATATGTTTACAAGAACTAAAGTTGTTGTACTTAATTTATAAAGTATGTTGGTAATACTTTTTGTATCGATTCCGTTAAATACTATTTAATCATGATTAGTGTAAGATTTTAATAATTATTATTTAATCATAATCAGCGTAAGATTTAAATTAATAAGTGACATATTAACCTCTAATTAGTTGGATTAGTATTATTGTAGCATTTAAAGTGTTATTATTTAATAATGCTTAAATGAAATGATTGTGAGCCTTATAGTGGACTATAAATGTGAAAAACATATGAATGGGTGATATATTTTAGTTAAATTAGCAATTTTATGAAAGTTAATTATATTTTATGGGATACTAATTGTGTTGGATTGTTAGGTTCTGACGCATCGTTGGTAAGAAAAAGAATAAGTAAATGCACATTTGAGGTGAGTGTTCTTACCGAGTTAATTATTGATATGATATGTATCTATTATATGGAGATGTTATGACTTATTAAAAGTCGAGAGATATTGGATTGTTATGGATTATTAAAAGTATAGATATGTTAGGATGTTATGACTTTATAAAATTCAAGATATGTTGGGTTATTAAAACGTATGGATATATTTATTGCCAAAGGGAAACAGATGTGGGTTTTATACAAGTCTGGATATGTGTATGGCCTAATTTGGAACATAGATGGAGATATTTATATATCTGAGATGTTAAGAAAGTATTTTTACTATATAGAGGTGTAGAACATTCACTGAGTTTTTAAACTCGTGATTTTATATATTTACATATTTGAGTTTTGGATATGCCACTGTCAGGTCTATAGTGTTGGTTGGGTAGTGGCAAGATTTTGTCAGTTTTTGAGTAATGTAATAATTGTAATTGTTTTAGTTGTTTCGGAGTTTCATTGAAATTATGTGTCCTTAAAACGACTGGATTTTCAAATATTCTGCACTTAAACTTTAAAGTTATCTTAATTTGTATTAGTTTGATGAACAAAATGGTTATATTTAATGATTTATTTAATTATCATTATGCTTGTGGGTAAAGGAGGTGACATGGGCGGCGTGTCAATATGATTACATTCATTCATCTCTACCATTATAGTCTCCTGATACTTGGTGCTATACCAGTTATGAGTCATAGAAGATGTCAAGGTGACTTGTGCCGGGAGATATGGCCTTCTTCAATCTGATAATGAGATCTTCATATTCAACCTCGTTGTTAGATGCTTAAAAGACAACTATAATTCCTTCTTAGAGCATGGTTTTGTATGGAGTTATGAGGACAATTCCTAATCCTTCTCTTTTTTAGTTTGAGGCCCCAATGATGTAGAGCATCCAATTATTGAGTTGGTTATATTATGTTATGTTAACTTGGTCAACATGTTTCCCTCCGTTGGGTTCCTTCCTTCTGGGTGAACTCAACGGTAACAATTCATCAATCTTAGGTGACTTTCCATTTTAACTTCATGAAAGTGATTTAATAAACTTTGAATGATCGTTGGGTAAGGTGATAGATTGAGATGATTAAATGCGTACTCCTCATTCACTTTCTTAACCACCAACTTGGAATCTACTTTGATGAAGAGTGAACAGATGCCTCTTCATAGTGCTTCGAGTAACCCCAAAAATCAATGCTTGGTACTCTACATCATCATTTGAACAATGAAAGTCCAATTTAAAATATAAGAGTAGTATTTTCGTTCTCCTTAGAAAAATCGTCTCATGCTCCTCCCTTTCCTTTAGCAGATAAACCATCAAATTCCATCATTCTTCTAGATCTGCATTATAAAATTTTTCTTGAAGATCATCACCTGTAATATCTTTATGAGGTGGATCGAATAAACTTGAGGGAAAAATGACCAACAAATCCGCGTAAGATTGGTTCTTGATCGCACGAGGAACTACACACTATCATATACTCATATAGTTTAAGGAGACACCTTGCTGCTTTCCCAATCAACATTATTCATACCAATAAAAACATAATCGGATCACACCTTGTCACGATGTGTTTAAGATAACATATAATATCTAAATTTTTGGGCAACAAAGACCAAACATAAAAAATGCCTCACTATGCTAGTATATCTTGCCTCAGGACCATGAATAATTCTAGTCAGCTAGTAGACATGTCTTTCTTGTCCATCAACCTCTTGTGCCAGCAGTGCGTCGATGGACCTCATAGTGGAGGTAATATAGAGCAATAAATCTATTCCAACCCTAAGTAGAATCATTGTTTGAGGAGAAGTGAGAAATATCTTAATCTTGTCAAAAGATTCTTGGTGTGGTTCCTCCCATTTGAACGTCGTGGTCTTTCTCAATAACTGCATCAACGTATGTGTGATCTTCGATAGAATTGGGACAAATATTCTTCGATAGGAAATCTTTCCCTGGAAACTCTTCAACTCCCTATGCATTTTTTGATAAGGCATGTCGAGGATGGATCTTTGCTTATCTTGGTCCATCTGAACCCCTTGCTGATCCACCACAAAGCCCAAGAATTTTTCACTCATTACACTAAAAGCACACTTGAGTGGGTTCATCTTTAACTTGTATTTCTTACAGCTATTAAAAACTCTTTTCTGACTATCCAAGTGTGAATCCTCTTTCTTCGGCTTGATAACCAAATCATACATATAAAAGTCCAAAATGTCATAAAATAGGTACTGAAAAATGACCATAATTATTCTTTAAATAGTTCCCCCATATTTTTCAGACCAAAAGGCATGAAATTGTTCATGAAGTTACCCAATTGAGTCCTAAAAGCTATCGTCATCCATATTTATTTGGTTATAACCCACATAGCCATGCATAAAGCTGCACATCTCATGACCAACTATTATATTGATTAGGATGTCAATTGCTACTAGAGGTAACTCATCTTTAGAGCAAGCTCTGTTAAGGTATATAAAGTCAACATAAATGCGAATTTGATTTTTAGCCTTATTAGCCATTGGCATAATGCTAAAAAGCCAAATCGGATGTTGGATAGGCCTAAATAAATCCAGCAGTTAATAACCGTTTCACCTCAACCTTTATTCTGAGATCAAGCTCAGGTTTGTACGTTCTGGTAGCCTTTTTGACCACGATAGCTACGGACATAACATTTATCCTCTGGTGGCTCACATCTTAGTCCAACCTAGTCATCTTAGTGTACTTTGAAGCGAAGACATCTTTATGCTCCTGATTGAGCTTGATCAGCTCCAGTTTCTTCACAGCTTCTAAGTCTTTCAATATGAAGATTGGACTTGATTATTTTTCACCCTCAGCCATATCATTCTGCTCCAACTCTTACACTTGTGGATTTGGGTGATCCTTCATGCACTCAGCTCCTCTTCAATATCTTCCACAAACTTTTAGATGTTAGAATTATCGATGACGAGGCATTTTCCTTGATTAACCAATAAAAAAGACTTAATGGGTAATATTTAAATGGGTAATATGACTCGTTTAAACATCTAATGGTTATATTGTTGAGGGACTAAACATTATTTAACAAAAAAAATGTTCACAAACAATATATTATGAAAAAATTACACCTTGTCAATGTCTCAATTATATAGTTAATATACACAGTCATATTCTTTTTTTCAATTTTCAATAATTTTCCCTTTTCACTCTCATTCTTCAAGGGTGCATCTAAGACACCCCAATATTTACTCCAAAATACCACAAGACAATTAAACCTATTTTTGCTATGGGCCACCACATAATATAAATATTTTTTACACAACATTATGGTCCCCACTAAGCTCTCAACCATTTTGTTTCTACCCACTAAGCTCCCAAACCATTTTCTCTCTAGCCACTAAGCTCTCAACTGTTTTAGTCCCCATTTCCCCATATATCTTTACCAATCAAAGTGGATTGAATAAATTTTGGTCTCCACTTCATCAACAGTCATCATTTTTATTCCCACATAATAACTAAGCTTTGAAGGTGATGATGCTTTAGACATCACCACCAGATGAGGTGTTGATAAGCTCAAGCTAGCAATAAAAATGGCAGCACAAGAATGACACCTACTAGAAGGAGGTGAGGAGAAGAGGAGAAAAATGGCAATAAGTGGTTCAACCAATTTGGCCTACATCCACTGTGAGTGTGTGAGAAAATTTTACTTGAATGAGGGAACTATTGGCCTGTGATATAGTCTCTCACTTTCTTTCTCTACTGTGTATTTCTACAGAGCTTTACTAGGGTTACAATTATTGATCCCCCTCCAAGGTAGGAGAAGATCTGTATATATAGTGCTTGGGGGCACAGTGCACCCCCCGAGCAGGTCATGAGCATGTGTGAGTTGAATACACTAATCATAGGTAGACACCTGGCTGAGCCACATGTAAGGAATGATGATAAAATATTCCCTCACGTGATGGGAATGATTTGGTTATAACAAATTTGCCACGTGTTCCAAGTCTTCCCTGTACTTGCGTGTGCTCGGAGTTGTGACATCATTTGTCGTAACCTCGGCCTGGCCGAGTACGAGGTTGGGGAAGTCTGATAGGTACTTTATCTTGTCAATCATCAGCATGACCTTGGCCTGGGAGACTAGCCGAGGTTAGGCATGAGGTAGGATGTAACGTTGGCTGAGGCAGAGTATGATGTTGGCAATAGCTTGAGCTTATAAGATGCTCTTGACCCCAATTGCTGGCTAGCTGAGGTTGGTCAATGAGGAGACGACCTTGCATAAGACGACCTTTCTGACAGCTGCTGTGAGCTTCCTGATGTCTCGGCTATGATGTCGGCTGAGGTTGGTGACTCCAAGTATGAGGGTACACTTTAGGCATATCAATGACCCCTATCCCTCAGTCTCTTATGTGAGTGGGTGACTGAGGGGTATAAGAGTCAGGCTAATGAAGGCACATTTTTGGTGTTCCGAGGTTTGGAGTGGATTCTTGGACACATGTCACCCTTTGAAGTGACTGGCATTTTCCCCAAGGCATGTGCAGTTCTGACATCATCTTTTGGGATTTATAAGGCAATGATGAATGCCTAGGGAGTTGAGCCAAATCATTAGGGAAGGTTTAAAACTCTTTTTCTTCCATTTCTCTTTCTTCTCCTCATTTCTCCTGCCTAGCTCTCTTGCTTCAAGAATTTTCTCTCACCTCTATAGCCAACATCTTCATCATTTCTCAGGTCTTCAGGTTGTCTTGGGTTTGTCGACCTTGCCCTTTCATTACCTTTTGCTCAGGTAACCTTCTTGTTCTGTGTTTTCTATTTTTCAGCTTTGTTTGCAGCATTCAACTTTTTTGGGTGGGTTTTTTTATTCTCCGACGAGGGAGACCACCACTGTTTGGTGGTTATTAGGCTAGTGTTTGCGTAATTAAGAATTTTAGGGTTATTTAAGGCAAATACGAGGTTGTTTTAGTTAAAACCCCCCATATTTAAGCTTTTTGGTGACCCTCCGATCACTTCTCCAGCAATATAACCTGTAGAAGTTCTTGGTGTTCTTGCTAGAAACCTTTCAGTTTCCAAGCTTTAATATTTAATGTAGGTTTCATAAGTTATTTACGTGTTTGTTGTTTGAGCTTTCTCCCCCAAGTGTAGTGTCATCTATCGAATGCTCAGACCTTTGTATAAACTTATTGAAGAGTTCCCATCTTTATGTGAGAAAACCTTTGAAAAGATTAGGCAGATAGAGTTAGCCGCCTAGGAGGAGGCTCATAAGGCTGAGGCCTTTCCCCTCAGACCAATATTTCCTCTACCCTTGAAGGTCATATACCCTGAGTTTACTGAACCTGCCGAAGTTCCTGAGGTTTTTGTGCCAATATCTGAGTCACATTCTTCAGACCCCATGTCCACCTCTAAGGCTGCTGAGTCCGTAGACTCTTTCCAAGAGGCTATGGATTGCTCTACCAAGGCAAATGTAGTTTCTGATGAAGCAAAGGTTTCTGGTCGTTCCTCATCACACCGAGAGGCTAGCACCTCTCGTGGGTCTCCATCTGTGGAGGTCTTAGAATCAACTGTAGCTTTTCATGTTCCAATTGAGGCCTTTCCTATAACGACTTTTCCTGGTTCCACCTCTAAGGCTCAGGCTCAGACTGTTGATGATAATGATGGTGATGAAGGGGGTGAACTTGACACCTCCAAAGTTGATGGGCCGGAGAGCTCCGTCACTGAATACGACCTTCTCCTCTTTCGATATCTATATGCCATTCCCTCTTCTGTAAAACTGAGGAAACCTTTGAAGGATGAGAGGGCCTTCGATGATCATGAGGGAGAGCTTTGCAACTATGAGAAGATGTTCAAACTCGGCTTTTATCTCCTAATTCACCCCACTATCGGAGCTATCCTCTCTTATATCAACCTCGCACCTTCTCATCTTTCTCCTAATTCCTGGAGGGTCTTAGTTGGGGCTATCGTTCTTTGGAAGGTAGTTCATCATAACGACCTTCTTGTTAGGGTTTTCTTAGCTTTCTACATACCCTCGTCTACTAGAAATCATCCTAGCTACTACCTCTTCGTAGCCAGGAAGTCTGAAAAGAAGATGCTGCTAGTGACCTAAACTTCTAACCACAACTGGAAGCCTCGGTTCTTCTTTGCCTCAGGGGCTTGAGAGTTTGAACTTAACGAGGCTTATGGAATATATGTTCCAAGGACTCCCCTAAGGTGGGCCAAGGTCTCTTTCTTGGCCAAAGCTGATCCTGGACTAAGCCAAGATAATGGTAAGAGTGTTGAGGACTGTGACACCCCGACTAATTAAATACCGGGTAGCTACTCCTTTATTAAATTAATTCAAAATGCCAAGTTGGTCCAGTTAATAGCATCACTGTCGAAAACATTTTAATGATTACTAACCACCTAGTATTTAAAAAGTAAGTTGCCAAATTTTAAATTAAGTCTGATTAACATGCAACAAGTGTAAAGAAGAATAATAACACCATTCACCATAACGAAGTAAATAGAGTAACCATTACATAAAGTAAATAAAGTCTGGAGGAAAAACTCCTCACTACAATCCCACAACCGAAATAAGTAAACCGAAGACTAAAACAATACATGCCAAAGTCTGAAAACTGTAATGGAAAGATGTCTCTAATAGAAATGGGCAACATGCCCTACAACTGATTGATAATGAATCTGGAATCCAAGTGATAGAAGCGTCTACAAGCAAATTCCTGTAGCTTCCACAAACAGCTACAGCTCGTCACCTGAATGAGTATCCTATGCATGGTGTCCTTGTGGCTGGGCACCCAAAATGGTTTTACAAAGAAAATAGATTTGAAAGCAAACGGGTCAGAGCCCGAATGTGGAGTTATATTTTAAAAACATGCAAGTGCTTTAAAAACATTTAAAACATTAAATGCAAAGTACATGTTAGGACGTGCACTCACATGATATTCTCACCTCTCGTCTAACCGTGCACTCCTAACATAAGTACCCATCTACAACGACACAAACCACTAGCTAAGTGACATTATCTCTAGCTAGTCCGCCATAGGTCCTACCCTTATTACTCGGTTCTATTAACATTATAACGCTCGTAATTAAATAGGGGTTTAACGTAAACTCAGATGCTCAATATGCAATATATTTCACTATCCGCTAACCCGTAATGTTTCTCGAAACAATACCGTAATTATTTTCACAACATTAACATGAAGGTTCCCATTAATTAAGTGTATATTATTCACATCATAAATATACAATACAAGCACCCCGAGAACTAAGCTGTGGTGCACACATACTCTGCTATCCATCCCGGTACATAACGTACATAAGGATTACGTATTTCGAATCTCTCAGGAATAGTTCACGAATAACAACATCACAAATAATGGAGGCGAACACAGTCACATCACATGGGTCACGGACATACCTACGCTCCCACGATCAGCGGACTTATTAATATCCCAATAAGTCTTTCTATGACCTATGTTCATCAAGGTAACCAGTCTAAATCCGGGCAACACAAGGATTAGAGGGCCCTAAGAGAACGCAAACCTCCCGTGATAGCAAGTATGGTAGGTATGTCATACACACAATTCATATACCAATACTAAGTAAACACACGTCTTAGTAATCCCGTAGTTTAATTGTAGTACTATTCTCATTCTAGTACCAATATATAATTTACACACTTTATACGATTCCGATTTATAATCATACGCGCTATAATCTATTCTCACGTCGTAGTAGACACTCACGTCTCAACCCAAACGGTTCATTGATTTAAATCACCCGTATATAATTTACTCCTCATAATAACCCAAAAGTCCCAAATCTATCCATACATCATCAAAGGAAGGTTATCTATATCCTCGAACAAGTTTACGGGACTCCAAAAATCGAAACAGGCCAAAAAGGCCTAAATTGTCAACTCGTTAGAAGTCTCGTTCGAACGAGGCTGTTCGAACGAGATCAAACTGTCAGCTCGTTGGAAGTCTCGTTCGAACGAGGATGTTCGAACGAGATCCAGTTCGTTCGAACGAACTATACCTTCTAACGAGATCTCGTTCGAACGAAGTTCCCTTTAGTTATAAGCGACTGGTCAATTCGTTAGAAGCTCGTTCGAACGAGTTCGTTCGAACGAACTGGGGAGGCTCTTCTAACGAACGACCAGATCGAGCCCAGATTTTTCCTTCTTCGTTTTTCATCAATTTTAGCACCTCAAGTCTCAACCAAAATTCATCCAATCAATGTTTTAAGGTCTCCAATCATCCTAAAACATACTAAGGTCATATACTAACACCTTTTAAGGAATTAATACATCCTAAACATCATTAGATCACGAGATTCTACACTTTTCCCCAATTCTTTTCAAGAACACAAACCCTAACATTTTAAATCATGAATTAACCCAATAAAAATCCATTTTAATTTCTTCCAATCACAAATATCATGAGAATAATCATCTACCTATCATTCTACATGCAATTCTCCTCAAGATTTTCAAGTTCTAAGTTCCAAACTACATGGGTTTTCATATTTCACCAAGAACAAACATAAAATTGGAATTATCTAACATGGAAAGAACATTCTCTGAAATTAAATAGAATTAAGTCACTTGCCTCGAGTTTATCTCTGATTTAGATGTTGGTTTGATGGAGCTTTTCTGCAGAATTTCCTCTCTCTCTCTTTCTCCAAGCTTTTTCTCCAAAGGTGGCTATGGTGGCTAGGGTTTGCTTTTGGGAAGGTATTAGAAAACCTAATTTTAATAACCTACGTAGATTGTTGGGTTAATATGGGTTGGTTAGTGGCTTAGTGGGTCAATTCCCAATCAGATTAAAACTCCCAATTTTCGTCACTTTTAATTCTCCAAAAATACAAAATTACTAAAATGCCCTTTATGTTGCCGGTATGGCCTAAAAATACCCCGGGACCCAAACTAAACCCCCGGCTAGTGTTTTCTGACTATCTCGACCCTTCCGGACGCGTTGGCGCACTCAAAAAGACCATACGGTTAATAGAATTTAAATTCACTTTTATAATAAAAATATTACACCGTGACGCGGCGGTCACACGCGTCTCAACAAAATTTCTAAAATGCCGTATATCAATCTTACGACAATTTTTTTTCATAATTAAATATTCATATAAAAACATGTATGCACATAATCAAATACCAACTCGCATCTCGTTAGTATTTTTAACCCGGATTAATTTCCAATTAATATGCATTTAATTAATTAATCCCAAAAATAAATATAGCCAAAAGTACGGGGTATTACATACTCCCCCCCTAATAACTGAATTTCGTCCCGAAATTCGAAACTAGAAAGTACCTGCTAAAAACAACTCTGGATAACGTTCCCGCATCTCATCCTCGCGCTCCCATGTGGACTCCTCGACATTGTGATGTCGCCACTGAACACGCATTAACGGAACTATCTTTGACCGCAGTTTCCTCTCGCCTCGGTCCAAAATAGCAATCGGCCCCTCCTCGTAGGAGCTATCCGGCTGGAGATCGATGTCCTCCACAACAATGTGAGAATGAGCCAAATTATCTCTAAGGTATTTCTTCAGCGAGGAAATATGGAACACATCGTGAATCCGATGCAAATGCTCCGATAACCCAAGTCTATACGCAACCGGTCCGATCCGCTCAATAATGGGAAACGGCCCCACATACCTCGGTGCCAACTTCCCCTTCTTCCCGAAACGCATAATCCCCTTCATAGGAGATACTCTGAGTAAAACCTGGTCCCCTACTTGGAACTCTCTGAAAAACCTCTTCGCATCAGCATAACTCTTCTGCCTGTCTTGAGCTACCCGAATGCGACTCCGAATCAACTCAATCCTTGCCGAAGTATCCTGAATCACTTCCGGCCCAAGCAGTTTGTTGTCCCCCACCTCTAACCAACATGCTGGGGAATGACAAGGCCTACCGTACAATGCCTCAAACGGAGCCATGCCAATAGTGAACTGATAGGAGTTGTTGTAAGCAAACTCCACCAGTGGAAGATACTGCTCCCATCCACCCCCGAAGTCAATAATGCACATGCGTAGCATGTCCTCCAACATCTGATTTGTGCGCTCGGTCTGCCCATCAGTCTGCGGATGATAAGCCGTACTCAATCGCAATTCCGTGCCCATGGCCTCCTGGAAACTCTCCCAAAACCTTGAAACAAATATCTTGTCTCTGTCAGACACGATATTTAGGGGCACACCGTGAAGTCTCACAATCTCTGAAATGAAGAGCTGGGCATACTGTCCCGTAGTGTAGTCAGTCCTTACGGGTAAAAAGTGAGCGACCTTGGACAACCTGTCCACAATTACCCAAACGGAGTCGTGACCCCTCTGCGATGTAGGCAACCCCGTGATAAAGTCCATGGATATGCTCTCCCACATCCACACCGGGACCTCTAATGGCTGTAGCAATCCTGCCGATCTCTGATGATCCACTTTTACAAGCTGACAAGTGGCGCATTTCGAAACAAACTCAGCGATATCTCTTTTCATACCGCTCCACCAATACTGGCGTCTCATGTCTTGGTACATTTTGTCCCCTCCGGGATGTACCGCGAACCATGAGCCGTGCGACTCTGCCATCACCTCGTGTCGCAATTCCTCCCCTTCCGGAACCACTAATCTCCCATTGAAGCGTAATCCCCCATCTGAGCTAACGGTATAGGACTCGGCTCCCTCGGCTAGTAATCGAACTATCTGTTCCTGACAGAACGAGTCATTAGCCTGTGCCCGTACTACCTTCGTGACAATCTGCGGTGTAACAGTCATCACAGACATGAAAGATCAGGCCACTGCATCCTGGTGTCCCAATTCCTTCCACTTTGCCTTCCACACCTCTGCCACCTCATCTGCTGGCCTGTGGCTCAACGCGTCTGCTACCATGTTAGCCTTACCTGGGTGATACTGGATGTCGAACTGGTAGTCTTTTACAAACTCAAGCCACCTACGCTGCCGCATATTCAACTCTTTCTGTGTGAACAGGTACTGTAGGGACTTGTGGTCCGTGAACAATTGGAACTTTTCCCCCAAAAGATAGTGCCTCCAAATCCGTAGGGCAAATACCACTGCCGCCAACTCCAAATCATGCGTGGGGTAATTCTTCTCATGAGTCTTAAGCTTACGGGAAGCATAAGCTATGGCCTGTCTCTCCTGCTGCAATACACCTCCAAGCCCTTGCAAAGACGCATCGGTGTAAACCAAATACTCAACTCCCGATCTTGGCAATGCTAACACCGGTGCTGAGGTCAATTTGTCCTTAAATTCATCGAATGCCAACTGACAGGCGTCACTCCAGATGTATGGCACACCCTTACGAGTCAGATGTGTCAAAGGACCTGCTATCTCTGAGAAACCCCGAATGAACCTCCTGTAGTATCCTGCTAGACCCAAGAAGCTACGAATCTCAGTCGGTGTCGTGGGCTGTCCCCACTCCCTCACCACTGATACTTTCTCCGGATCAACAGATATTCCCCGGTCGGAAATGATAAGTCCCAAAAACTAGACCTCCTTCAACCAAAACCCGCATTTCTCATATTTTGCATACAACTCGTTCTGACGAAGTGTCTGCAAAACCTGCCTCAAATGCTCGGCGTGCTCCTCCTCTGTTTGGGAGTAAACCAGAATATCATCAATGAAGACAATGACAAACTGGTCTAGGAAATCCCTGAACACTCTGTTCATCAAGTCCATAAACACTGCTGGAGCGTTGGTCAAACCGAAAGGCATAACCCGAAACTCGTAAGAACCATATCTCGACAAGAACGCAGTCTTCGAGACATCCTCCTCCCTGATACGCAACTGATGGTATCCCGATCTCAAGTCAATCTTCGAGAAGAAAGAAGCTCCTCTCAACTGGTCGAATAAGTCATCGATTCGAGGCAACGGATACTTATTCCATATCGTGACCTTATTCAACTCTCGGTAGTCCACACACAATCTCAGTGAACCGTCCCTCTTCTTCACAAACAAAACTGGAGCGCCCCAAGGTGAGGTACTCCTGCGAATAAAGCCCTGACCTAACAGCTGCTCTATCTGATCTCGTAACTCCCTCATCTCAGCTGGAGCCATACGGTACGGTGCGCGTGCTATAGGTCTCGTACCCGGTAGCAAATCTATAACAAAGTCTATCTCTCGACTGGGGGGTAAGCCTGGTATCTCCTGAAACACATCCGAATACTCCCTGACTACTGGGATAGAATCTAAAGGAATCACTACCTCCTTAGAGGTATCCTCCTCAATGTAATACAGATGAGCGGTTGATCCTCCCTCTGGGCGAGGCATCGCCACTATAAACATCTCTTGCCCCGGAATGGCAAAAATAATGCTCCCGCTGAAGCAATCAATCATGGACCTATAAGCTACGAGCCAATCCATACCGATAATCACATCGTGAACATGCATATCTAATACCAACATGTCTGCAGGTAATACCAAACCACCAATCTCTACCCCCACTCCCCGGCATATAAAGAAAATAAGTGACCCACTCCCCAATGGTGAGTCGACACACGTCACTGTGCTCTCTGCCGTAGCTAACAATCCTAAAGCTTTCGCGAAGTGTGTAGCTATAAAACAGTGTGTAGCCCCCGTATCAAATAATACCCGACCCATAGTGCCATGGATAGGAAACGTACCCTCAATCGCGGGCGGTGCCTGTGGAACTGCAGCCTGGTGGACGTTATAGACACGTCCATACTGTAGCTGCCCCTGCTGAGCTGGGACTGCTGGAATGGGTGGCAATGCTGCCATCTGTGGCGGTGCGGGAAGAGCGGCGGGAAACATAGGCCTCTGTGGCTCCTGGCGAGCACCCTGCTGCTGCTGCTGTGGGGCCCTGCCCCTATCAGGATAATCCTGTCGCTTATGGCCAGTCTTGCCACAAACAAAACACTTCCCTGGGAAGTTCCCTCCTCTCTGCCCCTGCTGTCCCCGGCCCTGGTGGCCGTTACCGTTCCTCCCTTGGCCCTGCTGGCCCTGGTGAAACTGCTGCCCATTCTGCCCCTGTTGGCCCTGATGGCCGTTTGGACCCTGATGGCCCTGACGGAAACCTCCCTGTCCCTGTCTATAGTTCCCTGATCGGAACCTCTTCTGATCCCCCTGCTGCGAACCCTGCTCACCCTGTCTCTGCCCCTGAACAGATTGTGCCCCACCGGCACCATGTCCTCCAGTCCTGCCCTGATGGCTAGACTCTCCCGACCTCTTTCCCTCAGCCATATGAAAGCGGTGGTCCTGGCAGTGTAACAAAGCAGCGTTAACCACATCAGAATACGTGGCCAACAAAAGGTTCTCTAACAGATGCTGACGGATCCTCCAAGTCAACCCGTCGGTGAACTTCTCAATCTTCTTCTTCTCTGTTGGTATCTCATCTGGAACGATATTCAACAGATTCGTGAACTCGGCCTCATACTCGGCCAGAGTCTTACCCTCCTACTTCAAACTCATCAATTTCCTCCTCATTTCCGTGTGAACAGCCGACGGAAAGTACTTGCGGTCAAACCGCACCCAGAAGTCCTGAATAGTGAGAGTATCCCTCTCCTCCATGGTGGTAATAGACTCCCACCACTGCAATGTAGATCCAACTAGCTTGAAAGTAGCTAGCACCTGCTTCTGAACATCCGTGCACTCATACATTCTCAAGTGCCTCTGCGTATCCTTCCTCCACTGGCTCGAGACTACCACATCTGAGCTACCTACAAACTCTGGTGGATGCGCTTTCTGAAAAGCGTCACGTACACGTTCCCAAGTAGACGGGAATGCATTTGCCTGTACTGGCGCAGCAACCGGCGCCTGAGGTGGTGCCTGCTGAACAACGGCAATTGCGGCATTTACCGCTTGGGATACTATAGCTACAACCTCAGCGGCGTTCATCATGCCCTGAACTGGAGCGGGCTGGGGTTTGGGCGTTGCATCCCTGGGAACTCGTCGTGCACGTCGTGGAGGCATCTGAAATAAGAATGAAGTTTATAAGTTCGCAGTTATAAACTTAAAATAGCTGAAGAACGAAGCATACACAAAAAGAGCACAACAGTCCTAAAATATAGGGCTCTATATCAAAGAAACTTAGCGGAAACATAATAAGCCGTCAGATCCTAAAGGACACTAGAACCTGATGCTCTGATACCACCTGTGACACCCCGACTAATTAAATACCGGGTAGCTACTCCTTTATTAAATTAATTCAAAATGCCAAGTTGGTCTAGTTAATAGCATCACTGTCGAAAACATTTTAATGATTACTAACCACCTAGTATTTAAAAAGTAAGTTGCCAAATTTTAAATTAAGTCTGATTAACATGCAACAAGTGTAAAGAAGAATAATAACACCATTCACCATAACGAATTAAATAGAGTAACCATTACATAAAGTAAATAAAGTCTGGAGGAAAAACTCCTCACTACAATCCCACAACTGAAATAAGTAAACCGAATACTAAAACAATACATGCCAAAGTCTGAAAACTGTAATGGAAAGATGTCTCTAAGAGAAATGGGCAACATGTAATGAATCTGGAATCCAAGTGATAGAAGCATCTACAAGCAAATCCCTGTAGCTTCCACAAACAGCTACAGCTCGTCACCTGAATGAGTATCCTATGCATGGTGTCCTTGTGGCTGGGCACCTAAAATGGTTTTACAAAGAAAATAGATTTGAAAGCAAACGGGTCAGAGCCCGAATGTGGAGTTATATTTTAAAAACCTGCAAGTGCTTTAAAAACATTTAAAACATTAAATGCAAAGTACATGTTAGGACGTGCACTCACATGATATTCTCACCTCTCGTCTAACTGTGCACTCCTAACGTAAGTACCCATCTACAACGACACAAACCACTAGCTAAGTGACATTATCTCTAGCTAGTCTGCCATAGGTCCTACCCTTATTACTCGGTTCTATTAACATTATAACGCTCGTAATTAAATAGGGGTTTAACGTAAACTCAGATGCTCAATATGCAATATATTTCACTATCCGCTAACCCGTTATGTTTCTCGAAACAATACCGTAATTATTTTCACAACATTAACATGAAGGTTCCCATTAATTAAGTGTATATTATTCACATCATAAATATACAATACAAGCACCCCGAGAACTAAGCTGTGGTGCACACATACTCTGCTATCCATCCCGGTACATCACGTACATAAGGATTACGTATTTCGAATCTCTCAGGAATAGTTCACGAATAACAACATCACAAATAATGGAGGCGAACACAGTCACATCACATGGGTCACGCACATACCTACGCTCCCACGATCAGCGGACTTATTAATATCCCAATAAGTCTTTCTATGACCTATGTTCCTCAAGGTAACCAGTCTAAATCCGGGCAACACAAGGATTAGAGGGCCCTAAGCGAACGCAAACCTCCCGTGATAGCAAGTATGGTAGGTATGTCATACACACAATTCATATACCAATACTAAGTAAACACACGTCTTAGTAATCCCGTAGTTTAATTGTAGTACTATTCTCATTCTAGTACCAATATATAATTTACACACTTTATACGATTCCGATTTATAATCATACGCACTATAATCTATTCTCACGTCGTAGTAGACACTCACGTCTCAACCCAAACGGTTCATTGATTTAAATCACTCGTATATAATTTACTCCTCATAATAACCCAAAAGTCCCAAATCTATCCATACATCATCAAAGGAAGGTTATCTATATCCTCAAACAAGTTTACGGGACTCCAAAAATCGAAACAGGCCAAAAAGTCCTAAACTGTCAACTCGTTAGAAGTCTCGTTCGAACGAGGCTATTCGAACGAGATCAAACTGTCAGCTCATTTGAAGTCTCGTTCGAACGAGGCTGTTCGAACGAGATCCAGTTCGTTCGAACGAACTGTACCTTCTAACGAGATCTCGTTCGAACGAAGTTCCCTTTCATTAGAAGCGACTGGTCAATTCGTTAGAAGCTCGTTCGAACGAGTTCGTTCGAACGACCTGGGGAGGCTCTTCTAACGAACGACCAGATCGAGCCCAGATTTTTCCTTCTTCGTTTTTCATCAATTTTAGCACCTCAAGTCTCAACCAAAATTCGTCCAATCAATGTTTTAAGGTCTCCAATCATCCTAAAACATACTAAGGTCATATACTAACACCTTTTAAGGAATTAATACATCCTAAACATCATTAGATCACAAGATTCTACACTTTTTCCCAATTCTTTTCAAGAACACAAACCCTAACATTTTAAATCATGAATTAACCCAATAAAAATCCGTTTTAATTTCTTTCAATCACAAATATCATGAGAATAATCATCTACCTATCATTCTACATGCAATTCTCCTCAAGATTTTCAAGTTCTAAGTTCCAAACTACATGGGTTTTCATATTTCACCAAGAACAAACATAAAATTGGAATTATCTAACATGGAAAGAACATTCTCTGAAATTAAATGGAATTAAGTCACTTGCCTCGAGTTTATCTCTGATTTAGATGTTGGTTTGATGGAGCTTTTCTGCAGAATTTCCTCTCTCTCTCTTTCTCCAAGCTTCTTCTCCAAAGGTGGCTATGGTGGCTAGGGTTTGCTTTTGGGAAGGTATTAGAAAACCTAATTCTAATAACCTACGTAGCTTGTTGGGTTAATATGGGTTGGTTAGTGGCTTAGTGGGTCAATTCCCAATCAGATTAAAACTCCCAATTTTCGTCACTTTTAATTCTCCAAAAATACAAAATTACTAAAATGCCCTTTATGTTGCCGATATGGCCTAAAAATACCCCGGTACCCAAACTAAACCCCTGGCTAGTGTTTTCTGACTATCTCGACCCTTCCGGACGCGTTGGTGCACTCGAAACGACCATACAGTTAATAGAATTTAAATTCACTTTTATAATCAAAATATTACACCGTGACGCGGCGGTCACACGCGTCTCAACAAAATTTCTAAAATGCCGTATATCAATCTTACGACAATTTTTTTTTCATAATTCAATATTCATATAAAAACATGTATGCACATAATCAAATACCAACTCGCATCTCGTTAGTATTTTTAACCCGGATTAATTTCCAATTAATACGCATTTAATTAATTAATCCCAAAAATAAATATAGACAAAAGTACGGGGTATTACAAGGACCTTCGTAGTCAGGGCAAAGATGGCTATCTCATCAAGTACGAGCATTTGATGACCCCTTACTATTTATTTCAGACAGGTCTTGGAGGTGGCCCATTGGTCGACCTTCATAATTGCTCTAGAATAAAACTTTTTTATGCCAAGTTAAGTCTCGTACCTTTCATGTATCTGAGCTCTAACTCAGATGTTTTATTTTTACAGAGAGACTAGAAGAAGTTTCAGACGACCTCTCGAACATGTCTGCGCCAAGTATTAAAAATCTATTGGAGAAGCGTGGTGGCAAAAATGCACCCCCCCCTACCCAAACAAAGAAAGGGAAGGCCTCTGTCGACGCTACAAAGAAGTGGAAGGCACCTGCAGACCCTTCCCGTACGAGGCCTAGCAAAGCTCCTAATACTAAGCGTAGTATCCCCATTTCCTTAGACGATGCTTTAGCCGCTCGGCTCTCTCAACTGAAGATTAGTGAGAGCCTCATTAGCAACAATGCCCAGGCCTCTGATGCTCTCGTCCGGGCCATAACCGAGGACGACAAACACTTCCTGCATTCAATGGACGTCCCTCTGTTGGCTGAATTTGCAGTCTGTAGGGCGGTTCAAGTATTTATTTGTAAATTTTATATTAACTCTGTAATCAACTATTTACTATTACCGATGTGTCTGATTTTTTTTTTGTAGAGTGCCATCTCCCTTCTTCATCTGGTCGACTATACAATGAAGAGGCTGCCTCTGATCCAGAAAGGTAGGGATGTTGAGAAGCTTGAAGAGGATCTGAAGAAGTAGATTGATGATTTGAAGAGAAGTCTGAAGGATGAGGGTGACGAGATCTCTTGGTTGAAAACTAATCATGCCCAGGCTCTTAAGTCAAAGGATGATAGTCCTTAGACCAAAGTTGATGCTGTTATTAAGGCTACTATGGAAGATGCTTCAGAGACGATCATCAAGGAGTATCAAACCTCTGATGAGTTTGTTAGCTTCAGCCTTGAGTATCTGGAGAGGGGCATCAAGGAAACCAGCCGATGGGCTGCCATGAAAAAGGCCAGCTCTGGGACTCTGTCGGCTGAGGAATTTAGTAGTCTTAGCTTTGCCAATCCTCAGCTTGCTAAAACCTTGTAAGTGGTTGATGAGGGTGGTCTAGCTGATGATGGTACTCATGATGATGAATTTGAAGTTATCCATCTAAACCCTGAGCAAACCAACCCTACTGCTGATGGGTCGACCAGGGCCGGGGGACAGCCTGAGGTCTGAGTATCTCACCTCCATGTCTACTATTTTTGTGAAGCTTGTGTGTAACCCATTTTTGTATCAACTGTAACCTCTTCTTTTTACTTGATGTAATCTTTATGTTTAAGATGAATGAAATTCCACTCGTTTGTTAATTTTCTATTCTATGCCTATGATGTTTCACTTATCCACCATATCATAAAAATTGAATGATGGGAATAAAAGCAACAAACAGACACGTATAATTAAAGGTCCGAGGTGACCAAGTTAATGGTGTTTCACCTCATAACTTCACTAAATGAATGATGTTAAAGGTCTGAGGTCTCCAAGTTAATGGTTTTTCACCTCATAATTTCACCAAATGAATGATGTTAAAGGTATGAGGTCACTGAGTTAATGGTGTTTCACCTCATAATTTCACCAAATGAATGATGTTAAAGGTCTGAGGTCACCAAGTTTATGGTGTTGCACCTCATAATTTAACCAAATGAATAGTGTTAAATGCCTGAGGTCTCTAAGTTAATGGTGTTTCACCTCATAATTTCACCAAATGAATGATGTTAAAGGTCTGAGGTCACCAATTTAATGGGTTTTCACCTCATAATTTCACCAAATGAATGATGTTAAAGGCATGAGGTCACTAATCATCATCAGAAGGCATCAAAATTACAACAACAAATGCAAGGTGTTAACAATGGGTGTGGTACCACTAAAACAAATGAAACTTCCCCAAATAATATGTGTGAGGTAATTTTTGCTCCCTAATAAAGACTTTTTTGTTTTTAACCAGTGAAAAAATTAAAAATAAGAAGTAAAACTGACAGTGGTTCAGTATTAGTACCCTGAGTAAGGCCATTAATATCGGAGTGATCCTAGCAAAACATTGTCTTTAATTTTTTTAAACACAGAGTTTGTTTTAAGAGGTTTATCCCAATTCTACATATATAATTCGTTCGAAACATCTCGAACCATCTTACTACTACACTAAAGTTTGTTCGGTATGATGCTAATAAATAGAATGCAACAATTTATGATCATCATGCTGAGATAGAGGCCACGATTCGTCATGATGACACAAATTGGGGAATAATTATTTTTGCTGGAATATATAATAATGCAAACATGTTCTTACCTATGTAGAATGATTTCATGAATTTCAACTATGTATTATTTGACGATGCGTTAGTCAATATTGACTGTGAGAAAAAAAGTGATGATGGTTCTTTACAAGTCGATGTTAGCATAACTTTATTTATTGACCATGTATTTTTCTACACGTAACCTATGGAACTGTTTCAAATGTAATAAACTTGTGCATTAAAATATACTAATTAATTGATGTCTATATTCTTCGGTATTTCTACCCATAAAGAGTTGGTTTGTTGGGATTAAGCGCAAGCGCAAGTGTGATCGGTTATAACAGTAATTGTAATCACGAAGTTCGATGCACCTTCGATGACACGCAAGGGATGTTTACAATTTGGATTACGAGAGGGGAGGGGAGTATCAGGACCATCATTGGAAGAAGTGTGAGAACAAATCAAGTACTCATAGTGAGAAGAATATGAACAAAGATACGACTAACAGAAAGTGCAATTGCCTGTCTCCGATGAAGGACATTTTACCTGATAGTAAGAGCTGGATGTTACATATTGCAAGTGGAGTTCACAACCACCAATTGCCCAAAACATTAATTAGGCATCCATATGCTGGGAGTTTTACTTTATAGAAGATAAACATTATTAAAGAGATATTGTTGAGTAGGGTGAAGCCAACCTCCATTCTAATGGCGATAAAATGTCAAAATGTAAGTAATGTGTCAAAAATGAAAACAATTTAGAATGTTAAGGGAAATCTAAGGATTGAAGAACGGGAGGGTAGAACGACAATGAAACACTTAATGAAATTGATTGGTGACAAGAATTATGTATATTTCTATCAAATGAATGCGTCAATAATGGAGGTGGAAGACATAATCTAGACTCATTTGAGCTCCATTCAATCGGTAAAGTATTTTCCCTCAATTGTCATTATCGATTGCAGTTATAAGACATTCCACTATGAGATGACGTTTTTTGACATGATAGGTGTCACATCTTAGGGATGGACATTCAACACTACGTTTTCCATTTTAGTTATAGAGAAATAAACGAACTACGGCTAAGCTGTCGGCCTGTTCAAAATGCCATTCAATCCATTTGCATGCCACACTGCCTTCACCACCGATCGAGAGTATGTGTGCACCAATGCATTGCGGGTGGTGTTCCCCGAGTCTAGATACACGGTGTGGACTTTCCTCATTCATCAAAATATATCAAAATATGGAAAACCATTTTCTTAAAGAGATTCACAATGAGGATTCACTAAAATAATTCTTGAGATATTGGGTTCATTTTGTTAAATCCCATACGGAGAGCAATTTCAAAGAACCTTGATTATTATTCCACGTGGATTGGGTGGCATACCCCAACACTATAAACTATATTGAATATAAATGGTATAACTTGAAGGAGACCTTCATTCATTCAAGGAATGATAAGATAAAACACCGCAGAAACTGAACTACAAACCAATGTGAAGGTACGCACGGTAAGCTTAAGAAACACTTGGAGAGTTATCAACTACCTTTTGCAATTGACTTAATTCTTGATGAGGTAAATACATGTGACAATGTTGGCATGGATTTTAAATTGTGCCTCCATATCGTGCATAATCTATTCTATACCTTATGATCTTGATTTAGTCATCTATCGAATGGAGGGCTGGACTATACTTTGGAGGGATTTTTATGGTCATTGGTGCAAATTATCTATGGTGCCCAAGCTTCCCAAGTACCATATTATTGATATGAGATAAAAATGATATTATTCAAATAAATGTGGGAAGGGTCAACTATAGATGAGAAAAGGGTCATGTTTCGTAAGTTGGTATATATAGGGTTTCCCACCGTTGCGAGGCTATTTGAGTCGTCTATGCTGAAATAAGGTTAGGGTCAGCTATGGGATCGAGGACCAATCGCTCGTGAGCAAAAACATGACAAGTAAACAAAAAAGGATACCTCTTCCTTCAAGCACACCAGGGAATCGGTCGAGAAGGAACATCGGGATATCCAGAGACCCAAAAAGAACATTGATTTTACGGAGTTCACGTGCCCAACCTCATGGTGCCCTAGGTACACACCCATTTACATGAAGTGCCTGAAGGGGATAACCAAGTTTATAGAGGTTTTATGGAAGATATTGTGGGTATGAAAGCTGATCGCAATTATGGCATTAGATGCATATCTAACTGTCTAAGGATGGGGTCCAAAAACGATGGATAGAGAAGTATGAGAGTGAATTTAATGGATGAAGTTCTTGAAAATAATGATTTTTACATACACTATTTTGGGAGTTGGTTTTCAAAGACTGTGCTAAATATGTTAAACGATTCCATAAGTCCGTGTGGTCTGAAGTCTTGGTAACCATGTTGGAGTGTGGTTAACTTGTGGCTGAGGCATACAACTGTGTGCGTCCTTATATCACCAAGATAGTGCCTTATATTTCTAGCGATTAAACATGAATGACCAAAAAGTCCAATGTTCCTGAAGATTGCTCTTGTATGCGAGAATTATTTTGTCATAGTGAAATTGAAACAAGGTTGTTAATTGCCATCGATTATAAGCCACTAGCATAGTTGTGTAACAACCCGCCTAATTAAATATCGGGTGATGAGTCCTTCCTTTAATTAAATCAGAACATCCAGTTAGTTCATTCTCAACATCACTGTCGAAAACCATTTCTTTACTAATCACCTAATAGTTAATTAAGCTAAGTGTCAAAAACGTTTTCCATTTTTAATTTAATTAAAATCATTCCACGACACGGAATAATAATATGCAACAACACATCACAACTGAATTAACTACAATAAGAATAAATGTAACTGAAATAACTCTCCAGTGAAAATATAACATTCAAACTAAATAAAAATAATTATATATATACTAATACGGCACCTCCCCGCTCACAGCTGCGGTGCATGCATACTCTGTTATCATGTCCTGATACATAATGTCACTGTATAGAGTACTATTGATTCAAAGTCTCTCATGAATCATATCATAACAAAAATATATTAGAGGCGGGAATAATCCCCAGCCAATTGGGTCACGCACATACCTACGCTCCCATTCAACTGTCGAAACTATCATTACACCGATAGCACGTGTCCAAGGTCCTATGCTCAGGGTACGAATCTAAAATCCTCCCAAATGGGCGCACAAGATAAGACCGTCCACAACACGAAACCTCCACCCTGATAGCAAGCAACGTAGGTTTGTCATACATACAAATAATAATATAGGTATTCATCACACCTATATAAATATAACATCCGTAAGGCATTCACACAACCATATGATAATTCCAATACGTAGTATTTTATCTATCAAATCCTACGTATTAAAGATTATGACTTTACTTCTCTATTTTATATTCTCGAGCCTCACTCATTACTTGAAGATTAAATAAGTATTCCTTAACCTAATTCAGTAGGTAAATGTCTACACCCTACTTGTCCATGTCATCACAACTTCCAAAATTCTATGAATTAAACTCATCTTTAATTAGGTTTAATTCTCGATAACCCTTAATTCATTCTATCTCTTAGGGTTAATCCCACCTATTCCTAAGGTTATACTGGTAATTAATAACTCTGTTACTACTAGTCCCAACCTTAAATTATCATTTATCCAATTTAAATCCCAAGTAACATAAGTCTCGATAATAACCCGTTTAATTAACACTCATTAATTTTCCCCTCATTCAAAAATCCCCAAAATAATATTTTCCGGGTCTTAGGTATATCCCATTGCCCTTATCTAAGTCCCATTAAGTTCATTTAATCATCATCAAATATTCCTCAAAGTTTTGGGATTAAATCAAGAATTAAAAAGAAATAAATTTATCATTTCTGGGGAGGTCGATCGATCGATGGTCCTGGGTCGATCGATCGATCACCCAGATTCTGTAATCTTTATTCTACGGGTTTTATACTTTTTAATCATCAAAACCTTTATTAAATAATCCCAAATTCCCCAATATTCATTTCATATGATAAACCAAGATATATAAATGATTTCTAATAATCAAACCACCTAAAATCATCAAGAAGGTTGGATTTAAAACATATTATTGCCAGAAAACTCGTATTTTATATTTATCCATGAACATCATATAAACTCCAATTTTTCTTCACCAAATGATTCCCAATTTAATCTCATGATATTCAGATCATATAACATTATATATGGATAATTTCTAACGTATCCAAAATCATTTAAACATCATTAGCATGAATCAATATACTTAAATTCCATTTTATTTTCATAAACTCTAATTTTTGACTTAATCATCAATAAGAATGTAAATGACAGATTTCTTCACAAGGTGATATAAAATTCATGGAGTTTATTCTATACTCAAATGAGATCATTCCTAGATAATATCCATTTCAAAGATCCATTAAAATTTATCACAAATTTATCTTTGGTCATGCAACTTTTCAGAATTTTCCTAACTATCCTAACATGGACAATATAAAAGCTAAGATTGCAATAATTAATCACTTGCTTCAGATTGTAGGTCTGATCCGTTGTGGATGATAATATACTGGTGGTCCTCTCTTTTTTTTTACCTACTTTCGGCAGTGGTGGTGGTGGCTCTTAGTGGTGCAATCCTAAACTGCGGGGTGTCCTTTCGGCCATAATCAACAAAAAAGTCTCTCAATTTCCCCTATACCCTTTTCGCTTATTTTTAGTGAATGAACCTAAGCTCTCTAATCCCTTTACTTATAAAATAAACTCATATTTCCGAAGTTACTATTCACCTCCCTTGTAAAATGACCGAAATTCCCTTCCGGGGTGTTTTTTCGGTTCCAAAGTGCCCCGAGACCCAAATCAAACACCCAAGTAGACTTTTTCGCCTATTTGAACCCTTGCGAACACTTTGACATAGTCAAAATGACCATTCAGATGACATAATAATAATTCACTTTTAATTCATTAAATTATAATCTTGACACGACTCAAATGCTCATCCCGACTTAATTACCATAATTGTCGTACGCATAATTCGCGACAAGTTTATAAAGTCATAATCAATTGTAGATTCATAATCATATATTATACTTTAATCCCTAAGTAATATTCAACATAAATCACATATTACTTTATTCTCGAGTAATATTTAAATCCATATTAATTTTCAATTATATCACAATTACTTCTAATTAATCCCATTTTAAAAGTCATTAAAATATGCGACTGGGTCTTCTAATTAATACCTATAACGGATTTTCCGCAGTTGCACTGGGTCTTCCAACAAGGCTACTTTTACTCCCCTTATTAGCTATTTTTTTGAATCTCCTACTACGAAGGACGTCACTGGTGTTACGGGCCAAGGTAAAGGTACATCTTTGGAACTACCAGCCTATATTCTTGTGCTACTTTCGCATTTCTTCTTGACTGGGAAACCGAACGACCAGCTCAGGAGGGACCTTATAAATATTTCTATCCATTTGGCCAGGGGTTTCAACCTTCCTCTAGCCTCCATTGCTTTTATACTTAGCTGGATCGAACCCACCTTGACATGGTACGGTCCCTTGGTTGTTACAATTTGGCCAATTTTTCTAATATCGTTATCTTAACGGGTTTCCTCTATACCCGTTT
This sequence comes from Sambucus nigra, assembly GCA_949130495.1. NCBI lineage: Eukaryota > Viridiplantae > Streptophyta > Magnoliopsida > Dipsacales > Adoxaceae > Sambucus > Sambucus nigra. The sequence goes on from OX422222.1 coordinate 232,232,570, forward strand.
TCCTGCCATTTCTGCCAAGTCTGTCTTTTATCCCGTGAGCCAAGGGATTAAACCCCCACGCCTCTTATGCTTTCATAAAAAACAGAGTCGAAAGGATATAATGGGAGTTTTTAACCGGTTCGACTCCTTTGTCATGAGTCCATACGGAGAATCTACCTTTGTCCATACTTGGAATTTTTTTCCTTCTGCAGCTAGAATGCTCACTTTTGTCCCAGTTGTAGAAGATCCTTCACAGGCCGTGGTACTTTTGTTCACTCCTGGGTTTTTTCCTTCTTTCACTGAATGGGGATATACTTATGAACCTTATAACCCCGATAGGTGTATCAGGCAGTTTGGGTTTGATCAGGGGGCTCCTCGACCTGTGTTTCAGTTAACGAATAGAAGGGCTACTTTTGCTGATGCTTACACCTTCTACCTTTCTACAGTGGTACTTGGCATTACCTCTACTATGGATGGTAGAGTCACCCTCCCCAGTGCTACTAGGAAAAGGGATGTATCTACCTCTTATGCCACTAAATTTTGTTTGATGCAACTGGCCATGAATTGGGTCTTAAAGGCAACTTCATTCTTGGAGTTGAGTTCCCTCTGAGTAAAACTGTTAAATATCCTCCCCTCAAGCTACCCCCTTACTGCCACGCCCAAACCCAAAACCGTTGCAACCCCCAAACATCCTGCCCCTACAATCGAAGCAGTTTCTAGTGAAGGGCCTTCCCAACCACCAACCTAAAAAACTAGGAAGTCCAAGAGTGGGACTTCCTCAAAATCTAAGTCTCAAACCCCTTTGGAGGCATTCCCCATCGCCTCTATTCCCCTTCCCATGTATGTAGAAATGAATGAAGAGCTGAGAAGGAGGGTTCAAGATGAGGTGGAACAAATAAATGCTGAGTTTTAACGACACGCTCCTATCGTTCCCCCTTCTGCTACCTTCCCCACCATCCTGGTTGAACCAACGGAACTAGGGTAAAAAAGAAAGAAGAGTTCAAGGGTTCCTCAAAGTACTGGTGTTGCGGGTCAGAGGATCAAGACTCTGGGTACCAAGTCCCAGAGGAAAAGAACTCCAGATGTACATCTCTCCCCATCTCCCTCTGTTGCTGCCTTTTCTCCCCCTTCGCCAGTGGTTATATCCTCCCATTATCCCTCTAGATTCGAGGTACGTGTGTGTGTTATTGTCTGAATATGTATAACTCTTAACAACGTTGGTGCAGGAGGTTGAAGAAGAAAGACCTAGCCCCCCTGTGAGCCCTTTCGTGGAGGGATGTTTTGGTTCCTTTCAGACCGATGTAACTCCTCCCCATTCCTCCATAACCGGGCTTACTTACTCCCGCTATTCGGCCTCACAACGTACGAAGGATGCTGCTATGGGGGGTGATTACGTTGAATTTGTGGGCATCTCTTCTCAACCATAGACAACTCCTTCAGCCCCTTTTGAATTATCATTTCAGCCCGAGGTTCTTCTGCCCATCATTCTAGCTATAGAAAGTGCCACCGAGGTAACATATTATCAATCATTTGTTAGGTCCGACATATTTTCTCTCTTCCATCCCTTTTTTCTATTTAACATGTTGATCTTTAATATGTTGGGATATCTTAGGTTGAAATGGCATCTTTGTTAGCTAACATTCTGCTTCCTGCTGTGTTGACGAGACCCCTGACTGCAATTCTCCTTTTTGGTGCCATAACTGCAATAAGTAACACTTAGAGCTATTTCTCCCTTTTTCTTATACTTATTCCCCATTTCTAACACTTAGATTCATTGTTTCATCTTTATCCAACTTTTTTCCCACCCTCTTCTCTTGGTGGTATGTATATTTCCAAGGCCAAGGTTGATGCTTCTGCTCAGCATGGTGGTTCTTATGTATCCACCAACGTTGGGGAATCACTTGGAGGTCCAACATCTTCTCCAAGTGAAACTACTATGTTGGCCTTGATACCTTTTACTGGCAAATGAGTTTTACCGACCGTGGAGACTTCTTTAGTTGGGGGTACCGTTGAGGCTTCTGAGGAGGTAAGTCTGCACCCAACAGTTCCCACCGTTATGGCCTCCTTGGCGGCTCCCGTTCTTGCTCCAGCTACCGTTGAGGTACTTCGCTATTTTCTCTTCATTTCTCATTGTTTGTCTTTTATTCTTGACAGAGTACAATCTAGAAAAGTCTCATTTCTCAAACTTTCAAACTTCACCTATAACGGTGACTTAAAAATGAAAAGACTTGTTAAGATTTTTCGTAAACTCCACCTATAATGGTGACTTAACAATGAAAACACTTGTTAAGATTTTTGCAAACTCCACCTATAACGGTGACTTAACAATGGAAACACTTGATATGATTTTCCATAAACTCCATCTATAATGGTGGTTTATCAATGAAAACACTTGTTAAGATTTTTCACAAACCCCACCTATAATGGTGACTTAACAATGAAAACACTTGTTAAGATTTTCCACAAAATCCACCTATAATGGTGACTTAACAATGAAATCACTTGTTAAGATTTTTCATAAACTCCACTTATATTTGTGACTTAACAATGAAAACACTGGTTAAGATTTTTCACTTAACTCACTATTTCTTCTATGTTTTCTCAGGTTGCTCGTGAATCTTTTCGGGCAGGAGAGAAATCTCCACCAATTCTTTCACCCCTCGCTTCGTCCCATTAGGAACTCGTTATCTCAGAAGATTCTAGTCACGACGACCAAGGTTCCACGACTGGTGCTGCTACTAATAGCGAATCGGGTTGTGAGCTCCTCTGCCCAAATTAGATCCTCACGAATTTTGCCTTATGGTCCTTCAGCGTTCTCCTCAAATGCCTGCCAACCATTATTTGGTAGTTGAGCAGCTTGCAAGCCACCATCCTGAGACTTTTACTATGGATTGCCTGCGTTCCAATATGCCCATGATGAGCTATAGGCTTTAGGGCATGGCGACCGTTATTGCTGATATCGTCAGCACTCCTATCGCAAATGTTACCAGACCTCTCCTCAACCAATTCCTGGGCTATCTGAGGGAGTTGGGTCGTGATGGCTTCCGTTTTGACTAGATGATTGTGTACTTAAAGACTTTGAAGATCCAATGACTGGACAGTCAGAGGGAGATGCTATAGAAACATCGGGAGGATCAACGGGCTGAGGAAGCTAAGTTGGCTGAGCTAGAACCTCTGCTTGAAGCTGTCAACAAGGAGGTAGAGGACGTCAGAGAAGCTTTGCATCAGGTGAAGATGAAACGAGAGAAACTCATCATCAAGCATACACAATTGCAAACGAGATTGGAGGTTTCTATTAATGCCCAACAGTCTTTCCTAGTAGCTTCTTTGGGCCTTTCTAGAGATTTTTTCTATGCTCCAGTCCCTTTTAGGCCAATAAACTTTTGTATACATTTTCCTTTTCTTCTTCTTATGTAATTCTTGGGAAATAGCTCCTAATTTTGTAGTGCCCCAAAGTTTGTGAATGAATGAAAAAGATGTATGTTTATCCATGTTGTTTTTTTGTGCTATAACTGTTTGCCCATATTATGAAGTTCTACAATTCTTTCATCCCCACTCGAGTTATATATAAAAAAACAACTTGTATATTCATAACAATGGCTAGATACAACAATGGTCTAAACTTAATTACTTACACATGATAGACTTTCTACCATTTATTATTAATCTTGAATGGCTTGTCTTCTTCCATCTTAGAGATTAAGAAATAGCCTGAATCATGAGCTTCTTTTATAATAAAATGTCCTTCCTAATTTGTTGCAAATTTAGGTAGAGGAAGCACCCTAATGTGCTTCACTGCTGCCTTCAAAATGAGGTCTCCCTCCACGAACTTCCTTGGTCTCACCAAGTTATCATATGCCTTGGAGAGTTGCTTCGTATACATTTAAAAATGTTGCATCGCATTATCTCTGTGTTCTTCCAATGCTTCCAACTATATATGTCTATTTCGAGGGATAATGCTACTTCGCAAAGCATATCGAGCAGAGGGAACTTTTAACTCTACCGGAAGAATCGCCCCAGCCCCATAAATAAGGGAGAATAGAGTAACCCTGTGGGATTCCTCTTGGTTATTCGATAGGCCCACAACATAGCTGGTATCTTGTCATCCCATGATCTTATAAAATCCTTCATCTTTTTAGCCAAAATATTAACCAAGGTTTTGTTAGTTGCTTCGGCTTGACCGTTTCCCTTTGGGTATGCCACCGTTGAAGTATGATGAATAATGGAGTACTTGTCTCCGAGCATCGTTACCTATGAATTGATGAAAGTGGTTGCGTTATCTGAGAGAATAACCTTTGGAATCCCAAAATAACAAATGATGTATTCTCTGATGAAGTTGCTCACCACCCTTGCTGTTGCCCTTCTTAGTGGTATCGCTTCAGCCCATTTTGTAAAGAACTCCGTTGCTACTAGTATCCATATCCTCCCCCTTAAAAAAGGATGTATTACCCCCACTAGGTCAAATTCCCAAGTGTGAAAAGGATAAGGTATTGTCAGGGAGTGTACGTCCACCGATGGGGAATATATCATATTTCCAGGAAGTTGGCAAGCCTTACACTTTCGAACGAACTCAGACGAGTCTTTTTCCATCATTGGCCAATAATACCTAAACATCATCAATTGGTCATAAAACTTGGCCCCTCCTATGTGAGATAGATCGTACGCTTGTATGAGGACCTCAGTTGCTTCTTCCTTTATGATTAAACGCAATGGCCTGTTAAAGTAGCCCCTTTGATAAAGCTGCCCCTCCTGAACGTAGAGCCTCGAGGCCTTGCGCTTGAGTTCCATCACATCAATTTTCTCTGATAAAATAATGATTGGAACTTATTTCATTTCCGTTGTAGCTCTGTTGCGTCTTTCTTCATTCTAGGCTAAAAATATCCCTCCCTTTGAATTCTCCTATAAAGAGGTATCTCAATTGTTTTGCAGTGCTCTTCGTGTATTTTCTTCAACCTTTGCTCTGCTTCTTCTGGGTCGATGCATCTTGACAACCATCCTCCTGCATTTTTGAAGTAAAGGTTCCCTTAGTTTGTAAAGTATTGGGCTAATTTCCTCAGCTCTATCGCTCCTTCCCCAGATTCCAGTTGTTTTCTAATTTCTCCCCTCTAGTCAGCGTCCTCCTCCATTGGCATAATTGTTTGTACTACCGAGGGAGCTATTCTTCATTGGATCACAACTGTGGTTGTATCGTCTCTCATGACCATCTTCTGAGCAATGGTAGCATAGGCGTCTAGATGGCGGTTCATCATTTGAGGATGTCTCTTAATCTTGGTCTGATGCAATTGGCTGAGAAGCCTCTTAATGATCGTTCTGTATGGTGCCAGACTTAGGTGTTTCAACGCGTATTGTCCATTCACTTGCTGTATCACTAAGTTTGAATCACCCTTAATGAAAAGTGAATGAATTCCCCTTCGAAGAGCCTCCAGCAACCCCGGTACCAACGCTTCATATTCTGCTTCATTATTGGAATAAGGGAAATCTAACTTATAGGAAAGACAACTCTCCTCCATTCCTTTTGAAAGAATAATCCCTGCTCTTCATTTCTTTTCTGAAAAAGATCTATCGAACTGCATTGTCCATTCTTCATCACTCGCATCTACGTGGTTGGCCTGCAATTCGTCTCCTGGAATACTTTCTTTAGGTGGTTCAAACATCTCGGAGGGGAAGATTGCCAAAAGATCTGCGTACGCCTGGATTTTGATCGCGCGAGGAACCATGCACTTCAACTCATATTCTGAGAGGATGAAGAACCACCTAGCTGCCCTACCAATTAATATAGTTCTTGCCAACAAATACTTAATAGGACCACATCTGGTTACAATATGAATTATAAAAGATAGAATATAATGTCTAAGTTTTTGTGCTATAAAGACTAAGGCTAAACAATGCCTTTCCAAGATACTATACCTGACCTCTGGCCCATGTATGATTTTACTGAGATAGTAGACTGGACGTTCTTACCCGTCACTCTCTTATGCCAACAGAGCTCCAACGGACCTCGTGGTGGATGTGAGGTATAGCTGCAATGGTATTCCTACCTTTGGTGGAACCATGGTCTGCGGTGAGACGAGCAACTTCTTCAGCCCAGTGAGCGACTCCTGGTGAACTTCCTCTCACTTGAATATTTTGTTTTTTCACAAAAGCTGCATCAACGGGTGTGTCATTTCGGCCAATCCATGCACAAATCTCCTAAGGTAGGAAACTTTACCGAGAAACTCTTCAACTCCTTCGCCATTCTTGGACTTGGCATCTCCAAGATCGCTCGTTATTTGTCCTGGTCCACCTGCACCCCCTGTCGATCAACCACAAAAACTAAAAAAATTCCACTTGTTACTCCGAAGACACACTTTAGTGGATTCATTTTCAATTTATACTTCCTGCATCGGGCAAACACTTTCCTCAAATCGCTTAGATGGGACTCCTCCTTCCTCGATTTGATGACCAAATCGTCCACATAGAATTCCATAAACTTGTGAAAGAAGTCATGGAAAATGGCCATCATTGTTGTTTAATAAGTAGCCCCAGTGTTCTTAAGTCCAAACGACATTACTTTGTATATAAAATTGCCCAATGGGGTTCTAAACGCCGTTTTCTCTGCATCTGTGGTGTCCATCTTGATCTGGTTGTACCCTACATACCCATCCATGAAATTGTACATCCCGTGACCAACCGTTGCATCTATCAGCTATCGATGGAGGGTAGAGGGAACTCATCCTTGGGGCAAGCCCTATTCATGTCTCTGAAATCTACACAGATCCTTATTTGATTTTTGTCTCTCTTTCCCACCGGAACAATGCTAGACAACCAAAGTGGGTGTTGTATTAGTTTGATGAATCCTGCCATTAGTAAGCATTGGACCTCTTCCTTGATCTTTAAGTCTAGCTCAGGATTTTACGTTCTTGTTGCTTGTTTCACCGGAATGGCTGAAGGCATGACGTTCAACTTGTGGTAGCTTACTTCCTCATCTAGCCCTTCCATTTCTGTGTACTTCCATGCAAAAATGTCTATGAACTCTCGAATTAACTTAACCAAGGCCTCTCGTTTCTCCTTACTGAGATCCTTAGAGATAAAGATGGGCCTTGGGTCCTCCCATTCTTTCACCATGTTCAACTGTTCCATCTTGTGGTTTGGGTTGATCCACTATATAGTCTGGTTCTTCCATGACATCTTCCATAAATTCCTATATGTTAGAGTTTTCTATCACCATACATTACCCCTATTGATCCACGAGAAAGAACTCTTATATCGGGTCAGCCTCATCATCAGTTTCTTTGACTACCTGTTCACGCCATTATAACTTATAAACCACCTTTCCTTCTTCGGTAATAACCTTTTTACCCCGTCTGCTGGTAATCGCCACTGCCTTCGCCTTCTTCTCTCTAGAAGCCTCAATAACTCTTCCTCCTGAAAATCAACTCAGCACACTTTGTCATTGGACCTCATGCTCCATTGGATCCACTCTATGCCCCATCCTTTCTTTGAGCTGCTTTGAGATTTTTTGGGGCCGAGGGACCACCTGGTGGGTTTTTTCTATCACCACCCATTTACTGCTTATAACTCTGTTATTCTGTTCATTCAAGGGCCCCATCCTTTCTCTGATCGAGGGAGCCCAGGCTCCCTCCATTCTTCTCATTAGGACTCTTACATCCTCCTCGAGTTCTGTGTAAAAGGCTGCATCTACCAGGTGAGCTTCTTCGATAACAAAGGGCCTCTTTGTAGCTTTAATGGTCACCTTCGTCCCCTTGATATTCGCCTTGGCGTATTGGTGATACGTTGAAGGAACTATCCCTTAGTTATGCATCCATACCCTTCCTATCAGTAGGTGGTAGGAAGTCGCACTCTTTATCACGTGGAATTTGATGTGGGAACTCAGATTTCCCATCACAATCCTAACGTTCACGTAATCGATGGACTTGGAGGACTGGTTGTCATAACCTGAAATCACCAAAGGCATGGGGACTAACCTTTCCTCTGAAATATTAGCTGCGTGGAAAGAGTTGATTGACATGATATTAATGGAGGCTCCCTCATCCATAAGAGCCCTTACAAAGCTAACCCCGTTGATGCTGACAGTCACATATAATGGTCTATTATGAGGGAATCTCACAACCCTATATGCATCGTTGAAAGTTGTCTCTGACAAAAACTTTTTTACCAACCTGGCCATGGGTCCCTTCCATCTCAGCGAATGAACTGTGTTCTTCCTCATAATATCAAGGATTGCCTGGATTATCTCCAATCTACTTTCCTTTGGTATCCCTACCTGGTCGAAGAACCATGCAAACTTTGGGGATTTTAAAACTACATAGTATTCTATAGCTTGGTCTATTTCCTCACCTTCAACGCTATATACATACTCCACATCTTTAGCACTTTCTTCGTCATAAGCTAACACTACGTTAGCAATTCCCCTAGTGCAATCTTCCAAAGATTCTTCAAACTCCTCCTGCTTTGTCATTTGCCCCTTGCTTCTCTCTCTGCCTCCTCATCGTAGGCCATCACCAGCTTGGGCCCATGTGCTGGGAGTGGGTTATTGTTAACATTTTGCAGAGGGAGTTTCAACGTTCCTTCCTTCACATACTTGTCGATGATTCTTCTTAGTGTGAAATAACTCTCCGTTGGATGTTGGATCTTTCGCTGAATCTGGCAATATTTGGGATCCGCCCTAGTTGCATCGTCTGGTTCCTCAATGGGGATGCCCATTGGTTCGTACACCATTCCTCCCTAAACCATTTTATTGTAATAACTGATAGCCTCTTCTACTGTACAAGACAGCAGTGGTGGATTTTCCATATCTCTCCCAAATTTCCTTTTGTTGTCTGATGATGCTGGGAATCGCACCACCCTTCAAGGTGTTTGTGAGCTCAATTCAATGTTAACAATGGCAGCATAAGAATACATACACATATAGTAGAAGGAGGTGAGGAGAAGAGGATTCACATCGGAATATAAGTGGTTCAGGTAATCAAGCCTACGTCCACTGTGCAAGTGTATGATGTGTATAACTGTATGAGGGCTCTAATGGCCATAGATACAATCTCTCAAGTTTTCTCTCTCTACTGTGTATTTGAACAGAGTTTCAGCTAGGGTTGCTAATTTCGGATCCTTTGCAAGGTAGGGGATGACCTCTATATATAGTACCTGGGGGGTGTAATGTACCCTTCATGCATGCAATGAGCATGTGTGTGTTGATCTAGCCAATCTGATGAAGACATCTGTCGCTGTCACATGTAGAGAATGATGATGAAATATTCCCCCCACGTGGGGGGAATGATTTGTTATAACTGATTTGTGTCCACGTTGTGACACCCCGCCTAATTAAATACCGGGCGATCACTCCTTTATTAAATTAAAATCAAGGCGAACAGTTGGTTCATTCTTAGCATCACTGTCGAAAAATAACTTTTCCAATTTAAACACCCTAAATAATTAAGCTAAGTGTCAAAACCATTTTAGACATTACTTTCCAAATTTTATTTTATAAACCAAGATTTAAATCCTTACATAATTCATAATTAAAGAATCACACAACAACTATACTGGAACAAACGATCCAATAATTAAACATCCAACAAAGAAATTCCAACATTTAAAACTTAAAGGAAAACATCCTGACAGTAATAAATCCCAAAGTGTAAATACTGAAATAAACAAATCACAATATCCGATAGATAACTGAATAATGGAAAAAGGGCGACACATGCCCAACTGAATAAAAAGTGCTAGAAGTCGAATCAAGAAATGAGGTCGTCTAAGCAAGAGGCCTGCAACTCCCACCTAAGCTGCAACGCGTTCCTTCCAAAGGATCCAATGCAAGACGCCCCTGTGGCTGGGCACCTGTAATATATATATATATATATATATATATATATATATATATATATATATATATATATACACAAGGGAGAAAAGAAAGAGAAAACGGGTCAGAGCCTGATTGTAAAAATGATTTAAAATTTGTTTAGCAAGTATTTAAAATGTTTACAGGCCAATGCAACAACATATTAGTGCGACACTCCCTTGAGAAATTCTCACCTCTCTTCTAATGTGAACACCTATCGCACTAACCTTCCCAACAGTTTAACTTATCTTATCTTAGGTTACTCATAAGATTTAAACTGAACAATTCAACTGTTTAAGAAGTACATTTCATTTAATAACAAAGCTCTCATTTTAACTTTATTTGTAAATAAAGTTTCCCTTTCAAAGCACGTATTTCTCAATTGAAATCATTGTTTATTTCTTACTTACCATAAACACAGTAGGAAATTCCCCAAATTTCAGAATTTAACATATATATTAAATACTCATATAATATATATATTCTAACAACACCCCACATAAAAATTATGGTGCGGGCATACTCTGCTATCCAGTCCCCGTATCACTCGCACTAAGGGAAATACAAGTTCGGAATCACTCTCGAACTGTATTAACACAAACACAAACAATATTGAGGCGAAGCATAGAGTCCCGGTCTCTAAGAGGTCAGCACATGCCCTCACGTCTCTTAGGCCATCTGACTATCGATCCGATTAGCCTGTACCAAAGGATCTCTATCTTCTAGGGTACGAGTCAATATCACCCATAAAGGTCCCATCGAGATAAGACTGTCCCAGCGCGGTAATCTCAGGGATAGCAAGTAGCGCGGGCATGGTTTTCACACGTATATAGTATATACATAAACACAGTCATATAAATATACTACTATTACCATATCAAATTTTGGTACATCTCATAACCCATAATTATGCTATTTATCCTTATTTCTCATTATTTAGTTATCACGTATAATGATTCGTCCCTTACTTTAAATTGTGGGATTATTCCATCCTATCAAGTGACACTCGTGAATTTCTATACTCCCAAGTTAAATTTTCAGTAGGTAACTCGTTTATTTTCCAATGTAACTACCTTACGCGTCTCCCCCTTTAATATATAATCCCATCGTCCCTTATGTGTAAACATCCCCGAAAAATGTAAATCTCATCTTACATTAAAGGTTTCATATTTCTAATAAGTCCTACTGGTCTCCTTTACCTCCCAAAATATTTTAATAAGGATGTCCAAGGATTATTACTCATTTAGATTTAATTCAACTATTTAGAAGGGAAATATGAGTCTTCTAGGAGGGGTCGATCGATCGATGGCAGTGGCTCGATCGATCAATGCGTCGATCGATCGACACTCCTAGTTCGATCGATCGATCAAACAGGTATGGCGAATTCTGCAGATTAACAGTTACGGGTTCTATCATTCAACATCATCCAAATCCAGATTTTTCACACCCAAACTCCCAGAAATTCGTACTACAAACATTATAAACCCAAATTAAACATCTTCTACGTAAAGCATGCAAATTTTCATCAATATCCATGGATTAATATGCCAAAACTTATATCAATCTCAAGAACCCTAGAAATTTCTTTAACTTTGTTCTAATTAGTCTTTTTCCAAAATTTCTACTTCTAATCCATTAGAAATCCGTGGTTAAACCTCTACATATGAAGGGGGTTTCCAGATTATCATTCATATCATTACTACATGCAATTTTCCTATCTCTAACATGGGTTTTCTTGTATGAAACTCATCTTAATCAACCCCAGACTAACATGAATGATGCATTAACGAAATTAAGCAAGATAAATACTTGCTTGGAGATTTTTGGTCTCTGATTTGTGCTGAAATCAGTGTGGTTACGAGCCTTGCGACGTGATCTATCGTTTGGCGGCGACGGCGGCGCAAACGGAAGAGTTTTCAGCCTAGAACACCTTGGCAAGCCCTCTCCTTCCCTCTCTTATGGCCGTCACTTGTCTTTGGTTGTGTTAAACCTAGAAGAAAACCCTAGGCATCTGATATAACCCTTGAAAATTCGTGGGTTTAATTACCCAAAATTACAAAATGTCCAAAACGCCCTCCCGGGGTACTAATTAAGTCTAAAAATGCCCCGAGACCCAAACTAAACCTCCGGGTACATATTTTTTACTATCTCGACCCTTTTGGACACTTTGGCGCACTCGAAATGACCATACGGGTGACTTATAATTTATTCACTTTTATTAATCAATATTTAGTCCCGACGCGACACGGGCGCGTCCCGACTTAATTTTCATAATTGTCATTTTATTCACACGTGACAATTTTTATAAAGAAAATCTCATGTATTACTATACTCATCCAGTAACATTGAACAAATTTCCAATACTTACTAACTCTCGTCATGCTAGTAAATATTTAAAACAACTTTCCGGATTAAAATTAAATTAATTTATCTCAATTAAATTTATTAACTCTCTAAATTTAAAAGCCATGAAAATACGGGGTATTACACACGTGTCCTTGTCCACACATTTCAATAAGTTCTCGACCTCCGTGCTTGGTCATGACCTCATCCTGGAAGAGTCCGAGATTGGTAAGTAGCTGCCCATCCAATCCGAGGTGAGCCATTATGGTCTCGGCTTAAGTGAAGCCGAGGTCCGCCTGGGCCGAGGTTAAGTTGGAATGTGCTTGGAACATTGGCCGATTTAATGATGGAGTTGACCTTGGTATAGGTATGTATCCTTGTAACCTCGGCCTACCCCTATCTGAGGTTGTCATTACCGGGTGAACTGACGAACTGCTGACCCCCATGATACATGCAGCCTCCCCTTGATGAGGTTTGTAATGGTGTCGGCCTGGGCCGATCTTGCTATGGACGAGGCTTGTTATCGCTGATCTAAGGCATTTCCAACCTCGGCAATGTCATGGCCGAGGTTCTAGTTTCTGAGCCGAGGTGACACTTGGGGCATATCAATCACCCCCAGCCCTTAGTTACATGTGTGAGCAGGTGACTATGGGGTCTCTACATCTCTGAGGTCTCTCTTGTGCCAATGTCCATTTGACACTTGTCCATTGCTGAAGTGTGTGGCGTGCCTGGTAAGCATGTGATGTCAGCCGTCCTTTGGGGCTCCCAAGGCAATGATGGGCCTTGGGAAACGTGCAATCATATTAAGGGTTTAAACCCTATTTTCCCTCCTTTCTTCTCATTTCTCTCTTTCCCTGGTTCGAGTCGCGTCTGCAGCTTTCTCTCTCTAGAAAAGCCTTGGCTTGAAGCAATTGGTGGCGATTCCTCACATTTTCTTCCTTCTCCCTTACCATTTCATCTTCAGGTATCCTCTTCCATTCTTTTTCCTTCATTTTCCATGTGAGTTTTCTTACTTTTGCATTTTTCGACGAGTTTTTGGAGGTTTCCGGCGAGGGTTCCATTTTTTTCTGGCAAATAGTTCTTGCTCTAGGTTTGATTGTTTGATCTTTAAATTGCATTATTCCATTAGCCAGTCTTGTTTATTATTTAGGAGAGTTGCAAGTGTAGGGTCTGCCTCTTATGCTCAGACCCCCCCTAGCAACTCTTAGAGGAGTTCCCTTCTCTCAGAGAGAAGACTTTAGAGAAAATTAGGCAAATAGAAAGAGCGCAGGAGGAAGCTCGTAGGTCAGAGGAATTCCCCCTCAGACCTATATTTCCCCCACCTCTGAAGGTAGTGTACGCTGAACCATCAGAGCCAGCTAACCAAGCCGAGGTACCTGCTGAACCCATACCGATGTCTGAGTCTGAGTCTTCCACCTCAGACCCTATGTCTGTGGACTCTTTCCAAGAGGCCATGGACTTTTAAAATCAACAAGATCAGGTCCCTGGCAGAGGTTTCCAGTTGAGCCTCATCTCACAAAAATTCTGCACATCATCCTCTTCCTCAGAGTTTGAAGTTGTTGAGCCAAGCGTGGCTATTCCACCAATACTTGATGCCATTCCCCCGTCGAACGTCACAGTGGATGAGTTTGCTCAGAGGTTCCCAAGTAACCCTCTAACGTATGCTCCTGCCGACGTTGAGCTAGATAATGATGATGATGACGATGCTGAGAGCGATGTCGATGTCTCTAAGGCGGCCGAGATTGAGAGCACAGTTAGTTAGGTCGACCTTCTTTGCTTCAGATACCTATACTCCATCAGCCCCTCCATAAAGCTCAGGAGACCTCTAAGGGAAGAGAGGGCTTACCACGGACGAGATGGTAAGATCTGCTTGTACGAGCAGATGTTTAAGTTGGGATTTCATTTGCCCATCCATCCCATAATTAGGTCTATACTGCCCTATATCAACATGGCCCTTTCCCAGTTATCTCCCAATTCTTGGAGGGTAATAATTAGGGCCATTGTCTTATGGAGGGCTATTCATCACTCAGACCTTCCATCTAGGTCTTCGTAGGATGCTATGTTCCTTCATCAGCTAGAAACCATCCGAGCTATTATCACTTTGTAACTCGGAAACCTGAAAAGAAGATGCTTCAGGTAACTCAGACTTCTAATCACAATTGGAAGCCTCGTTATTTCTTTGCTTTAGGACCATGGGAATTTGGACCATGTGCCCCCTCTTTCCCACTAAAGCCATGAATGTCCATAAGATGGGGTAAGGTTATAATGTCTGCCAAGGCCGACCCTGGTCTAAGCCTGTAAAATCTTCAGAGGGTCAAATACCTTCAGGATCAGGGGATGCGTGGTCTACTTGTTAAATTTGAACACCTGATGACCCCCTAATACCTCTCTGAGACTGGTTTAGGGGGAAGTCCTCTTACAGAGCTTGGTAAGTGTTTTTTATTCCAAGTTATACCTCTGAATTTACGCATGTCTGACCCACTAACTCAGACCTTTCTATTTTGCAGAGCGTCTGAAGGGAGTATCAGACGAGCTTTGGGCAATGGCGGCACCGAGTTTAACAAAGCTTGCTAAGAAGGTAGGTCTAAATGCTCCTCCTCCCCCTCCCTCAACCTCGAAGGATCAGGCCTCAAAGAAGAGGAATGCTACTGCCCCTGCCCCTGAGGATCAGAGGCAGAAGAAGAAGGGTGGGGATGATGCCATACCTATATCGTCTGCAGATGTGTTGGCTGCTCGTATAGAGCAATTGAAAATAAATGACAGCATAATAGGCCACAGTCTCCAGGCACTGGATGCCATCGGCTCTACCATGATCGAGGCTGATAAACATTTTTTCCGATCAATGGACACACCTCTGCTGGTTGAGTTTGGCCTCCGTATGTCTATTCAGGTATGACTTTAGGTTTCTGTATAGCTTCAAAGTGTAACCTCTGATTTGAATTTTAACTCATATACACGACCATATGATTTGCAGGGCCTGGCTGCTATGCATTACCTCGCTAACTGGACTCTGAGGAAGTTACCCCTCATCCAAAAGGGTTAAGAGGTCGAGAAGGTGGAAATCACTCTGAATGTCGAGGTAGACCGCCTGAAGTCTGAGCTTGATGAGTCTCAGAAGAAGGTTAAAGGTCTGGAAAAAGAGGTCTCCAAGCTCAAAGAGGACCATGTTGTTGCTCTGAAGATCAAGGATGATGTTCTTCAGCAAAAGGTCGACTATGTAGTGAAGGCAGCCCTTGAGGATGCATCTGAGGGGATATTGGCTGATTATAAAGTCTCAGACGAGGTCATGAGCTTTGGCTTTGAGTACCCTGAAAGAGGTATTAAAGCCACTATCAAATGGGCGGCTGCTAAGGAGAAGAAAGCAGGAAGTTTGAAGGCCTCTGACTTCATATGTCTTGGTTTTGCTAACCCTCAGCTTTCCCAAGCCCTTCAAGAGGTGGAGGAGGAGGTTGCTGCACCTGCAGAGACTGTACCACTGGATGGTACGGAGATGATGGAGCTAACCCCAGAGAGGATGAGGACGAGGTTACCAATGTTGTCCAACAGAATTAGGCCGAGGACGCCAGAACTCTCCCTTCTAACCCTTGGGCTATTTTGTGAATCTTTTTGTACCTTTGTAACCCGTTAGTTTTAATCTTTGAAGAATATTGTCAGCATATATTTTTGAATCACAATTGGATGACAACCTCTGAGGAGGGTTTTTACTTCGTTTGTTTTATTTGTTGAATGCTTATTTGCCATGTGATGTTTTAGCTCTAAAGTCTTATTGCAATGATGTCTATTTAAACTCAATCAATAGTCTTACCTCAGACCTTGTCACCACAGTGATGTTATAAGGTCTGAGGCCATCAACTAAGAGGTCACCCTCACAACTAATTTCATCAAATTAATGATGTTAAGGGTCTGAGGTCATCCAAGTATAGTGTCTGACCTCAGACCTTGTCACCATTTAATGATGTTATAAGGGTCTGAGGTCATCACCTAAGATGTTATCCTCATAATTAATTTCACCAAATTAATTATGTTAAGGGTCTGAGGTCATCCAAGTATGGTGTCTGACCTCAGACCTTATCACCACTTAATGATGTTATAAGGGTCTGAGGTCATCACCTAAGATGTTATCCTCATAATTAATTTCACCAAATTAATGATGTTAAGGGTCTGAGGTCATCCAAGTATGGTGTCTGACCTCAGACCTTATCACCACTTAATGATGTTATAAGGGTCTGAGGTCATCACCTAATATGTTATCCTCATAATTAATTTCACCAAATTAATGATGTTAAGGGTCTGAGGTCATCCAAGCATTGTGTCTGACCTCAGACCTTGTCACCACTTAATGATGTTATAAGGGTCTGAGGTCATCACCTAAGATGTTATCCTCATAATTAATTTCACCAAATTAATAATGTTAAGGGTCTGAGGTCATCCAAGTATGGTGTCTAACCTCAGACCTTGTCACCACTTAATGATGTTATAAGGGTCTGAGGTCATCACCTAAGATGTTATCCTCATAATTAATTTCACCAAATTAATGATGTTATGGGTCTGAGGTCATCCAAGTATGGTGTCTGACCTCAGACCTTGTCCCCACTTAATGATGTTATAAGGGTCTGAGATCATCCAAGTATGGTGTCTGACCTCAGACCTTGTCACCACTTAATGATGTTATAAGGGTCTGAGGTCATCACCTAAGATGTTATACTCATAATTAATTTTACCAAATTAATGATGTTAAGGGTCTGAGGTCATCCAAGCATGGTGTCTCACCTCAGACCTTGTCACCACTTAATGATGTTATAAGGGTCTGAGGTCATCACCTAAGATGTTATCCTCATACTTTCTATCATTAGAGCAAAATGAAACAAGAATCGACATGGAAACTGATATTTTATTAATAACCTCTTCATAATATGGTACATTTACATAGCTTTTTGCAACATCATATGTAATACTTTTTTAGGTGATCAGCATTCTAGGGGTTAGCGAAAGGTTCCCCTTCTAGGTTCTCTAGCCTGTAGGTCCCGGGCACAACCTATTCTGTCACTTTGTAGGGACCATGCCAGTTTGGGTGGAGCTTGTTTATTTTTTGTAAGGTCTTCTTGAGTACTAAGTCTCCCACGACTATGGGTCTTGACTTCACCCTCTGATTGTAGAATTTTGCTACTCTCTGTTGGTAAGCTGCTTGTCTGATTTCTGCGTCTTCCCTTCTCGCATCAATCAGATCTAGGTCTAGTCTCCTCTCTTCCCTATTTTTATCAGGGTCATAGGTCTGAACCCTAAGAGTAGGGAGTCCCACTTCTGTTGGTATGATGGCCTCTGAGCCATGTGCTAGCATAAACGGGGTTTCTCCTGTTGGTGTCCTTATCGTGGTTATGTAGGCCCATAACACAGCGTAAACCTCTTCAGTCCATCTCCCCTTCGCTTCTTCTAACCTCTTCTTGATTCCATCGAGGATTATCCTATTTGTGACTTCCATCTGACCGTTTGCCTGAGGTCAGCCAGGAGATGAGAAGAATTATTTTATCCCCACTCTTTCGTAATATTTTTCTAAAGAGGAGTTCTTGAACTAGGTTCCATTATCCGAGCTGAGAGTGTTTGGGAGGCCATGTCTACATATGATGTTCTTCCAAATAAATTGGAAGGTCTTCTGTTCTGTGATCATTATCATCGGCTCTGCCTCCACCCACTTTGAGAAGTAGTCAATGGCAACTATCAGAAACTGATAATTATTGGTAGCTCTTGGTAGGGGTCCAACTAAGTCAATTCCCCATACTACAAATGGCCACGGAGAGGTGATTGACATCATAGGTTGATGAGGAACAGTGGAGAATCTCTGATATTTTTCGCACCTCTTTACGTAAGCTGCAGCATCTTTGGCCAAGGTTGGCCACCAGTATCACTCGGTAATAATTCTCTTGGCTAAGGGTCTTCCTCCTATGTGACTAGAGCAAGAGCCCTCGTGAACTTCCTATAAGATGCGGGGAATTTTGGCGAGATGCACACATTTGAGGAGAGGTAACAGAAATCCCTTCTTGTACAGGACGTCCCCAACTATGGAGAACTTGGCATCCCTATATCTCAATTTCCTCCTCTCTAGCTTGGATTCGGGTAGCTCTCCCTCTTTGATATATCTGACGAGGGGGTCTATCCATGAGTCTGCTAGGTTCAAATTGAGACAAGGGTTGCATTCATCTTCTTCCTCGATGGTCGCCTTTCTTAAGACCTCGACCGGAACTGTCCTTCTGACGTCTGTCTTCGTCGCCGAGGCTAACCTTTCCAATGCATCTGCATGGATGTTATTTTGTCGGGGTACCCTCTACAGTTTTGTCTCTTTGAAATAATCTAACATCGTTCTCACCCTCTTAAGATATTTAGCCATCCTTTCATCTTTGGCTTCATAGACTCCCAATACTCGATTGACAACTAACCTTGAGTCGCTATGAAGTAGGAGTCGTCTTACACCTAGAGTCTTTGCCAATGAGAGACCTGCACTCATGGCTTTATATTTCGACTCGTTGTTAGATGCCTTGAAGTTGAACCTCAAAGCATATTCAATGTTGGCACCATCTGGAGCTGAAAGTATCAACCATGCACCGCTTCCACTGTCGCAGGAAGAACCATCAACGAAGAGATTCCAAATGTCTGTATCTGATGAGAAGGACCCTTCTAACATGATTCCTTATTTGAAGAGGTACCAATCCTCTTCGTTCTCCGCTACTCTGCTCCTGATCTTCTTGGATACGACCTCTTCCTGGCCTCAGAAGACGTTTGGTGCCATCTCTTCCTGCTCTCGGAAGACACTGCTGTTTGACCCCTCAACACCCTCTAGGTCATTTTCTACCTCGGCCTCCTCCCCTATGAACTCAGCAATAAAGTTTACGAGGGCCTGCCCTTTGATGGATGTCCTAGGTTGGTAGGTAAGGTCATACTCCCACAACTCAATGGCCCAGGTCATCAATCTTACAGACTTCTCAGGTTTATATAGGACCTGTCTTAGTGGTGAGTCGGTGAGGACGACCATGGAATGGGCCTGGAAGTAGGGATTCATCTTCCTTGAAGCATGTATCAGGGTGTAGGCTAACTTTTCCATACGAGGGTAATTTTGTTCAGACCCTTGAAGGGCTTTACTGTTGAAATACACAGGCCTTTGGATTCCAACGTCTTCCCGCACTATGGCTGCACTGATAGTCGATTCAGAGACTGCTAGATACACATATAATTTCTCTCCTACTATGGGTCGAGATAATAATAAGGGAGACCCAAGGTAGGACTTGAGTTGGTTAAAAGCCTCTTCTCACTCTTCATCCCACTGAAAGGCCTTTCTAAGCACTTTAAAGAATGGAAGGCACTTGTCCGTTGCTCTGGAAACAAACCTCTTGAGTGCCTCCACTCTCCCCATGAGTCTTTGGACGTCCTTGATACTCCTCGGTGTCTTCATATCAAGCAAAGCATTGATTTTCTCACGGTTTTCTTCGATTCCTCTTTTATTGATGATAAATCCAAGAAACTTCCCAGCTCCTACCCCGAAGACACACTTCATGGAGTTGAGTTTCATTCTGTACAAGTCCATAGTATCGAAGGTCTTTTCAAGGTCTGCCACATGAGTGTAGGCCTTCAAGCTCTTCGTTAACATATCGTCTACATACACCTCCATAGTCTTGCCTATTTGATCTTCGAACATCTTATTCACAAGACGTTGGTATGTTGCCCCACATTTTTCAGATCGAAGGACATCACTTTGTAGCAGTACGTCCCTTTATCGATAATGAAGGCTGTCTTCTCTAAGTCTTCAGCATCCATAAAGATTTGATTGTAGCCTGAATACGCGTTTATAAAGTTCATAAGCTCGTGCCCTGCAGTAGCATCTACCATCTGATCTATCCTGGGTAAGGAGTAGCTGTCTTTTGGGCAAGACTTGTTCAAGTATGTGAAATCAACGCACATTCTCCACTTTCCATTGGCCTTGGGCACGATGACTGCATTCGATAGCCACTCCGGATATATGACTTCTCTAATAAACTTAGCCTCTTCTAGTTTTTTGACTTCTTCCCGTATAACGTCATACTTCTCCCTGGAGTAAACTCTTCATCTTTGTTTGATAGGCCTGGCATCTTTGGTCATGTTGAGCTTGTGACTCATAACCTCAGGGTTGATGCCGGGCATGTCTGTGTGACTCCAAGCGAAGACACTCTGCCTCTTCCTAAGGAAGTTTATCAGCTCTTCCTTGATTTCTGATTTTAAGGCTTTGCGGACCTGGATGGTTTTTTCTAGTTTGTCCTCATTGAGGATGATGGATTCTACCTCTTCCGCGGCCTCTCCCTTCTTCAATTTTATTTTATCTCTTGGGTCAAGTGTATCAATGCTATAAGTAGTGGTCGCCCTCTTATAGGCCTCTATCTCATCGGTCAAGTTAAAGTAATATTCTCGTGCTATGGTCTGGTCACCATGCAATTCCCCTACCCTATAGGGGGTCGAGAATTTTAGTATCTGGTGAACCATTGACGGCACGACCTCGAACTCCTTAAGGGCCACTATTCCTATAATGAGGTTATAAGCCGAGAAGACCTTTTCGTCCATCACAAAAAAATTGATCTTTCGGGTCAATCTCTTAGGCCATTCATCACCCATTCGTACGTCCATCTCATATATGCCCAATGGGTGGACCTTTTCACCACTGAATCCCATTAAAGAATGATGATAGGGTACCAGCCTTTCTCTGCTAAGACCTAGACTCTTGAAGCAAGGCCAAAACATCACGTCTGCTGAACTCCCCCTGTCCACAAGTATCCTCTGCACTTCGCATCCATGTACTCTTGTGGTTATTACCAAGGGGTCATCATGTGGGGATAAGATACCTTTGAAGTCGAGTCGGGAGAACCCAACATGTCACCTTCTTTCTCTTCTACGCTGTATCGAAAGACGTTAGATTTACAACTTCAAGTTTGGCCACTGACTTGGCCTCTGCCACATGAGCTTTTCTGTCAGCCACTTCAGAGCCACCTCCTACAAGTCCTCCATATATGGTGTCAACACCAAAGGAGATCATGCCAACCCTCTTCACTGGAGTGTTGTCATCTTTCGGCGGAAGGTCCGGATCGTCTTCATCATCACCTTCCGAATCATTGCCTCTTCTAGCTAGGGCATCGTAACAGCATCTTTCATTTCTCCTCTTCTTAGGGCCATCTCTTCCCCCATTAGGAGCCTTTCCATCAACATACTTCCTCATCTTTCTGGATTTTAACATCTTCTCAATCTCATCCTTCAAGGCGAAACATCTATCTGTAACATGGCCATAGTCCTGGTGGAACTCACTCCATAAGTTTTTGTTCCTCTTATGCGGAGGGGACTTTAGTTTCTCTGGCCATCTTAGAGTCCTGTCATTCTTGATCTCATTGAGGATATGCTCAGAGCTCACGGTTAGAGGAGTATAATGAGCGAACTTGTCATTTGGTGACCTCTTCTTTCCATCTTTCTTTCTTTGGGACTTCCCGCTACTACCGCGGTTCTCATCCTCATACTTGGCGGCCATTGCCTCTTCGGCATTCATGACTTTTCCTGCAGTTGCCAGTAGCTCTGCCATAGACCTGGGAGGGTCTTCCGTGAGTTTCCATAACAACTTCCCTTTCTGAAGACCTCCTATGAGGGCGGTCATGGCTATATTTTCTTCGTAGTCTTCAACCTCGAGTTTTTCTTTATTGAACTTGGCGATGTAGTCTCTTAGGCTCTCGTCCTTGCCTTGCTTGACATACAGTAGATGAGTGGTCTTCTTTTGAGGTCTTACCCCAAAGAAGAAGTTGTGAATGAATCGTTCAGCCAAGCCCTTAAAATTCTCAATTGAGTTCTTAGGAAGAGAAGTAAACCAGCTGTGTGCTACTCCTGTCAAGGTCCCAGAGAAGGCCCTACACTTTATCTCATCAGGTATTGAGTAGATGTTCGCCGCCGACTGATACATATCAATGTGATGTATAGGATTGGTGCTACCATCATACTTGGGAGACACCACTGGTGGTTTAAACTTAGCAGGGGTTGGGAAGCTCACTATCTTAGCCACAAATGGAGAGCCTTCTGAGTAACCCCTTTGCAGTGGATCCTTACTTTTGATGAGGTCTCCTATCTTCTCCTCGAGATGTTGGATTGAGTCACTCCACGGTCTCCTACCATCGTCCTGGCTGAGGTTGTCCCCAGCCACCTCCAAGGGATGGACTGAGGGTTCCCCAGCCGCAGTACAGTGTCTGATGTTGACCTCTTCTTGCTCTCTTCCTCTTCCTGCATGAGGTCGGCCTTGATGAGGCCGGCATTATCCATATCCTCTTTGCGAGCCGATTGCACTTCTTGACCTTGATAACCTTTGTCTCAGGTCATTCACTAGGCCCAACCTCTCAAAGGCTGACCCTCAACTCAATCGATCAAAAGCTGATCCTCATTGTTGGGCCTCTTCACCTCTTCGGCCACCACAACCTCAGCTCTACTGGAGAGGACGTACAGTATTATTCGAAACCTCATACGGCTCCTAATATTCTTTCGGCGCCTCTTTCGCCTCCAGATCGTCATACCCGTCCTCTAGGCAAGGGTTTCCTTGCCTCCCCAGACGTAAATGCCTAGGGTCAGCAATGCCCCTCCTCCGCTGGGGGGCAGGTTGGTCCTTCATCGGTGCCTGGGGTGGTCCCCTGGCGTCAGGATGAGGCTGAACAGCCGCCGGAGTGATCATCTCCGGTGAAACTCCAGGTGGCCTCATCATAGTTTGGCTGAGCTGCGCAAATTGCTCCTGCATAGCTTGTTGCGTTACAGACAAAGACCTCAAGGCTGCAGCTACCTCCACCATTTCGGACTGAGGTGGTGCCTGGCTGGAACTAGGTCCTCTCACCCCAGGTGACGAAAGAGGCAATGGTGCCGCTGGTGCCATATGCTAACACTAAATAGCTTGGGTAGCAGATGAGCTTAATACCTTAAAGGACCTCTTTCAATTGTGAAGCATCTCCACCCAAGGGGTGGTGCGTGGTTCACCACCAGAGTCTCCGATGAGGTTAAGATGAAGAGGAAGAAGTGATAACTCTTCTCTTCCCACAGACGACGCCAAGATGATGATGCTGGGAATCGCACCACCCTTCAAGGTGTTTGTGAGCTCAATTCAATGTTAATAATGGCAGCATAAGAATGCATACATATATAGTAGAAGGAGGTGAGGAGAAGAGGATTCACACCAGAATATAAGTGGTTCAACCAATCAAGCCAACTTCCACTGTGCAAGTGTATGATGTGTATCACTGTATGAGGGCTCTAATGGCCATAGATACAATCTCTCAAGTTTTCTCTCTCTACTGTGTATTTGAACAGAGTTTTAGCTAGGGTTGCTAATTTCGGATCCTTTGCAAGGTAGGGGATGACCTCTATATATAGTACCTGGGGGGTGTAATGTACCCCCCATGCATGCAATGAGCATGTGTATGTTGATCTAGCCAATCTGATGAAGACATCTATCACTGTCACATGTAGAGAATGATGATGAAATATTCCCCCCACGTGGGGGGAATGATTTTTTATAACTGATTTGTGTCCACATGTCCTTGTCCACACATGTCACTAAGTGCTCGGCCTCCGTGCTTGGTCATGACCTCGGCCTGGAAGAGTTCGAGGTTGGTAAGTAGTTGCCCATCCAATCCGAGGTGAGCCATTATGGTCTCGGCTTAAGTGAAACCGAGGTCGGCCTGGGACGAGGTTAAGTTAGAATGTGCTTGGAACATTGGCCGATTTAATGATGGGGTTGACCTTGGTAGAGGTATGTCTCCTTGTAACCTCGGCCTACCCCTGGACGAGGTTGTCATTCCCGGGTGAACTGACGAACTGCTGACCCCCATGATACATGCAGCCTCCCCTTGATGAGGTTTGTAGTGGTGTCGGCCTGGGCCGACCTTGCTATGGCCGAGGCCTGTTGTCGCTGATCTAAGGCATTTCCAACCTCGGCAACGTCATGGTCGAGGTTGTAGTTTCTGAGACGAGGTGACACTTGGGGCATATCATTATCCCTCTTCGCTATCTTGCCCCCATCTTCTCCTTCGGTATATCCTACTCGTGGGGGATGATACCTCCCTCCCACGGGTTGTATCGGATGCTTGAACATCATGGGCACCACCATTGGGTTTGGTCGTACAACCAATGAGATATTCCTTACTTCTTTTAGGAATGTTGCAAAAGTTTTCTCGCGCGTCTCATTAATAAGATGGAAGATGTACTCAGGAAGCAGTCTTTTCGCACAGATCTATAGTAGTTTGGATTCTCTGGCCTCCTCCCTTACATCGAGGGACCTTTCCCTGAACCTTCGAATGTATGCCACTACATCTTCCCCTAGTTGTTGCTTCTCCCTCCCCAGTTGGGTCAAAGTAAACTCATCTTCCGCTAGAAAAAACTTCTGGACGAATAAAACGTGCATTTCCTCCAATGTGGAAACACTTTTGGGAGCTAAGTGAGAATACCTGGTATATGCTTTATCGGTTAAGGATTTAGAAATTTCCCTCAACTTGAGTTTTTTATTATTATAATGCGCTCCCAAGTGTTAACGAAACGTTTAATGTGCTCCTTCGGGTTTCCACCCTTTCCCGTGTATTTTTCAAAGATATGAGGAACATAATTTTTTGGGTAAGGCTCATCATTGTACTCCTCAGGATAGGGTGTTCAAAAATTTCATAAACGGAAGATACCTCACCAGCAGATTACGAAGGAGCTTGCATCAACTTCAGCATCGCTTTCCTCATCTCTTCCATGGGTGATGTCGTTGAAGCAATGACCAACGGGACCACAGGCTGAGTGCCCGTTGCAGCTGGAGAAAGCATCACAGTCGGAGCCGTTGATACTCCTGGGGTTCCGACCATTGGATTTACATTTCTAGGACCATTTTCGTTATGCCTGCACTTAGTGGGGCCATTGGGGTCGCCCCTGGTGTCACGATGGAGTTGGCTTCAAATACTCCCAACACCGTTGAATCCATGGGACTTTGCAAAAACTCGTAAAATTTATTCATGAGGAGTGCCACTTAGGCTGGTCCCAATCCAGCACTTGTAGAAGCCTGTGCCACCACTGGTACACCTGTCGTCATTTGGACTGGAGGTACCTCTAGTCGAGGGGCTCTGTCCCTTCAAGCCTCCAGCTCTCTCGCCGCCTATTTTTCGTTGTGTTGAATGTCATCAAAGTTAAGCCTTTGATTAACGTTATCTTTCTCCATACTCCTTGCTTAGAACAATGCCTCCCCAGCAGAGTCGCCAAATGTAAGAGGGTAGTTTAGATTAAATGGAGGAGTAGCCCCTTTTGAGTACGGTAATGACAAGTTAAATAGCAACACTATTGACTAACTATAGGACACGCAAACACAACTTGTTGAAGGTAAACTCAGTTTAAACTCAAAAATCTCTCGTGTATAACCCAAAATACAATAACGAACTCAGAAGTAGCTCATTTATAGGGACAGAGAAGTTAACACCCTAGATACACCTTGGCAGGCAGCCAAACACACCAACCACCCTCAGAGATATCTGTCAAGTATTAAAAGAATTGTAATAATTGACAATGGTGGGTAAGTGAACTCTGGTTTGTAATAAATCTCTCTGGTGTATTTATTTTCTCTAGTAATAACTTTTGAACTTTCAAAAAATAACCTCCTCTCCCTAGAGGTGGTTAGGGTCACACCACCACCGATGTAACTTAGTCGTTAATAATTGTGAAAGACATCCCTCATACTTTATGCCACAAACATTAAATGCCTTATGCCCTAGTTATCTCCACATCATAAACATTTAAATGCCAAGACATGCCTTTTTCCTAACCACTGTGTATCAGGGGACTGTCGTCACAGAGGTGGCTCACCAACTGCCGGCCGCCCCAAATACCATGGTGGTTTACTGAAGTGCAGATTTGACATTACCTTGTTGGCTAGTGACATCACATATGGTAGATGTGACATTAAGTAGATGGCTATTTGGTTCACAACTCAACACCCGATGGAACTCAAAGCTACTCCACCCGAGGTTCCATGGTCAGGGTCCTTCGATGTTTGACTAGGTGTATCTAAGATGGTCAGGAAAAGCCCCAACGATGCCTCACTTCTCAATCCTCCAAACCAAGTCCCTCTAAAGTTACCACGGCGAGGCCGTTCGATAAAGCATGAAAGCTCCCTCAGGCCCTGCTAAGCCCGGTCTCTCGCGAGTACCGTTCGACCTCACACAAAATCATTATACTAGTTACATCTTTTCAATCGTTATAGCTCATAGTCAATATAAAAAAAGATACAACAAGACTAAATTAATCAACAAGGCTAAAGGACGAGCTCTCTCGGTCAGTTTTTTCGCTAGAAGGTCCCTCCACGCTGAGCTGCCTTAATCCCAAACAATGTTGTTAATGGGGGGATTATCTCTAATCTCAGTATTTCCTTCAAGCCCCCTCTATAGTATGCATCATCAAATTTCTTGCTGACGTTAATCCTCGTCGTCTTCATCAGATCTCCACTCACATTAGAGTATTTCACTCATGAGTCCTTTCACACAATGAACTCTATTTATCTTTTATGTACTCCATTCTTCCTAGGGTAAGGAGTTCGTTAAACAAGTTACTTCTCTCTTTCTTACCCATAAGAGATAAGTTTCAAAATTCCATTCATATCCTAATTAAAACATCAAATGAACGATTTCACTATCGAACCATACCTAAAATTCATATCCTAATTAAAACATCCTAACTAAAACATGTTTTTTATGTGATGTCTAACTCTCATCGCTTATGTTTGTTCTTCCTAGAAAAATTTTACTAGAAATTTTTCAAATCCTGGGTGTTACTACACTTCACCCTTCACAATTGTCTTTGAATTTCTTCCTTCACAAGAGTCCTTCCGACTCCCTCACATTTCCCATCACTACACCAAATGACTTATTTTGTAACAAATTTTTTCTTTTATTTGTAACGGATTTTGTCCATTAGAAAGTTGTAACATGCAAAAACCATTACAAATAAAATATATCCGTTGCAAAATACCTCTAACCGTTACAAAAGTTATTAATTAAAAGAAAAAAAGAAAAAAAAGTGCACAAGGTAGGGCGGGATTATTCTCTATTTCCCCCCAATTTTGTCGACCGTTTCCCCACAGTACTCCTTATCTTTCTCTGTCGGCGGACTTGTGTTTCTCTCCCCGCCGAATAGAATCGTGAACAACATAATCTAATGCCATGACTCACTCCTTCACCCAAAGGTTGATGCCTCTTTATCTCTCCATCTTTTATATTCTAGAGGTTTTAGTTTCATATCTATTTTTTTCTAGATCAAACCCTAATCAGTTATAGATAGTATTTTTTGTTCTCTCTCGACCTCTCTTTTTGGGAAATTCTAGATACCTAGGTTTGTTTTGATATTTCTGATGCTCTTTAATTTCTTATATTTAAAGAGTACTCTTCGATCCATGGTTTTTAGTTAATCTAAGGCTAACATTTTATTGTGGTCCCTATTGTTTAATATATGCTTATGGGATCTCTAGGTTAGTGATTGGATTTGTGATATTATGGTGGGTGGGGGTGAAAATTTTGCATCAATTAGTAAATGATTAAAATTCAATCTCTCTCTCTCTCTCTATATATATATATATATATATATATATATATATATATGTGTGTGTGTGTGTGTGTGTGTGTGTGTGTGTGTGTGTGTGTGTGTGTGTGTGTGTGTGTGTGAATTTTGATGGATCTTACTAGGCACACTATTGTATGCATTCGATTAGTTTAATTTCCATAATTATCATAGAGTTTTTGATTCATTAGTAATTTATTTGGATTTTGAAGTTTTGATATTGGTAAGGAAGAAGGGGAATAAGAACGACATTATTTGAATTGTAAAGACGATCGAAGTTTGAATTGTAAAGATGGTCGACGATTGGTATATGTTTGATTGAAATATTGGATGAGATGGTTTCCAAAGGCATTCTCAGTCCTGAGCTTGCCAACCAAGTCCTAGTTCAGTTTGATAAGGTACTCCTTTTTTAACTCAATATATATATATATATATATATATATATATATATATGTGTGTGTGTGTGTGTGTGTGTGTGTGTGTGTAACATTTACTTTTTGTGGTTGCATAATTTGTAAATTATAGTCAATGACTTGAACTCTGGAAACTCAAGTTAAGAGTAAAATATCCATTCAGTTAAATACTTAGTTTTCATTTAGACACGCTAGTTTCATTTGCTTCAAGTTTGTTTAGCTCTAATATTATTGATAAGCGTATTATACTAAGTTGATTTAGCTAAGTATATATGGGGAGAAGTGTCAAACATATATGGTAAAGACATTTCAACTACTTGATTTAGTAAAGTATGTATTAAGTTGGGAATGATAGGTTGTGGATTGCAATTCATTGTAGATGACAATTTGCATTAAATGCTTACGATTATGAGCTAGAATGGAATGTTATATATAAATTTTAGTAATTAAATATTCATATTTGAATCTCTTTTGGTCTTTATTGTTCGAGTTAGACATTGAAAATTTGTGAACATTTTGAGAATAGGAGGGGAACTTGTTTAAGGGTCTGGGCTGTGAAATTTGTATTAGGTATTTGTTATTTCTTTGATTTAGCTGAGTTGAGCTATTAGGGAAGAAAAACAGTCTGGAATTTTATTTTGATAGGGATTGAATTGAAGTACAACAAGTAATGCAGAGCCCTGTCTGCTAATTTTTGTGGGAAAGAAAAGAGATTATATTCTGAAACGTGAGTTTTTTTTTCTAATAACTGAAGTACTATTAATAATATTATGTTCAAGTATGCCCAGTTGAGGTGGTTTTCATTCGTTTCAGAGACCAAAAGTACAAAAGTAAATCCAATAGTTTGCTTTTCTTCCCCATTCCTACAGTTAATTCGAATGATAAGAAAAAATTAATAGAGGACAAAAGGGCTCAAATCGATTAGCTTTTAAAGATTGTGACTCGAGTATGTGCGTGACCCATTTGGCTGGGGATTATTCCCGCCTCTAATATATTTGTGTTATGATATGATTTGTGAGAGACTCTGAATCAATAGTCCTCTATACAGTGACATTATGTATCAGGACATGGTAGCAGAGTATGCATGCACTGCAGATGTGACTGGGGAGGTGCCGTATTAGTATATATATAATTAGTGTGATATTATATATCTATATATATATATATATATATATTGTGATGTATTTTGTAATGGTTTGCATCCGTTCCAAAATATATATGTGTAATGGATAAACACCGTTACAATTTAGTAAATCCGTTACTAATATATAGTGTGTGTACCAATGTTAAATCCGTTACAAAATAAATTGTAACGGTTTTCGTCCGTTAGAAACATTAATTTTGTAACGGATTTTATCCGTTACAAATTCTGTTAGTAAAATAAATAACGCCAATTTTCTAACAGATTTAATCCGTTACAAATATTTTTTGTAACGGTTTTTCCCCATTACAATTGACCTGTTTTGGTGTAGTGCATACAGTTTTGGGTTCTGAACGGCTCAACCATCAACTATGATGGTGCTTGGGAAACTACACCTCCCAAGCGACTTACTTAATGTTCACAGCCCAAACAACAATTATGATGGTTTCTATCTCTAACACCATTTTCCAAAATAGTCTATATCTTTGGCTGAGTCCTCCTCCTGTTGTCCTTCTAACGGCTCTTGATAGTCGTCCCAATGTGTTTAACGAATGATGCCCGACCGAACTCGCATAAGAATTACCTCTCACATACCTCAAGGCAGGAGAACGTAAGTCGAATTACGCAGAAGAATTCAATATCCTAATAATAGGGCTCTATATCAAAGAACGCTATGCTAAAGCGTAGTAAGCTGCAAAGATCCTAAAGACACTAGAACCTGATGCTCTGATACAACCTGTAATAACCCGTCTAATTAAATATCGGGTGATCAATCATTCATTTAATTAAATCAGAATATCCAGTTGGTTCATTCTCAACATCATTGTTGGAAATCATTTCTTTATTAATCACCTAATAGTTAATTAAGCCAAGTGTCAAAAACTTTTTCCATTCTTAATTTACTTAAAACCATTCCATGAGACGGAATAATAATATGCAACAATACATCACAACTAAATTAAGTACAACAAGAATAAATATGACTGGAATAACTCTCTAGTGCAAATATAACATTTACACTAAATAAAACTGATATCCATAATGCTTACATAAATAATTACAACCTCTAGATTCCTGGGCGACAAGCCCTAAATAAAGTAGACGCTATAGATGAGTGAATCAACAGAAAGGAAGCGTTTAAACAAAATCCACATCTCTGCTAGTAGCTATAATCCATTGGAACATCCATAATCTATGCTGGACATCCATACTGCTGGATACCTGATGTACAAGATATTGTAGATAAGAGAATATGCAAGGAAACGGGTCAGAGCCCGATTGTAAAAGATTTTAAAAATAGGAAGTGCTTAACAATTACAATTAAAAATTTATTGTGTACATGTTAGTTTCTCAGGCTCTCTCTTGAGAATTCTTACCTCTCATCTAGAGTGCACACCTATCGTATCTTATCATCTTCCTAGTTAAGGTTCCATCCTAACTAGTTTTCACAACATAATTTTAATCCATATCATAAATCCGTATGTCCCATACCATAAGTAATATAATTATTCATATTCATTTATCTTTAATATGAACTAGTCTTGTTACAACCTTGGAATTAAGTGTTCACTTACTTAATTCAATTCAGATTTCATTATTTACTTCTATCTGCAACATTACACTGTAGATCAAATCATAGTTTATATTTTTAATCTACAATAACACACAGAATATTACATCTCTATATCTATAATGTCACACAGTAGATTACATCACAATATATATATATATATATATATATATATAATATCACACTAATTATATATATATTAATACGGCACCTCCCCAGTCACATCTGTGGTGCATGCATACTCTGCTACCATGTCCTGATACATAATGTCACTGTATAGAGGACTATTGATTCAGAGTCTCTCACAAATCATATCATAACACAAATATATTAGAGGCGGGAATAATCCCCAGCCAAATGGGTCACGCACATACCTACGCTCCCATTCAATTGTCAAAACTATCATTACACCGCTAGCACATGTCCAAGGTCCTATGCTAAGGGTACGAATCTAAAATCCTCCCAAATGGGTACACAAGATAAGACCGTCCTCAACACGAAACCTCCACCCTGATAGCAAGCAACGTAGGTATGTCATACATACAAATAATAATATAGGTATTCATCACACCTATATAAATATAACATCCATAAGGCATTCACACAGCCACATGATAATTCCCATACGTAGTATTTTATCTATCAAATCCTACGTATTAAAGATTATGACTTTACTTCTCTATTTTATATTCTAGAGCCTCACTCATTACTTGAAGATTAAATAAGTATTCCTTAACCTAATTCAGTAGGTAAATGTCTACACCCTAATTGTCCATGTCATCACAACTTCCAAAATTCTATGAATTAAACTCATCTTTAATTAGGTTTAATTCTTGATAACCATTAATTCATTCTATCTCTTAGGGTTAATTCCACCTATTCCTAAGGACCGGTAATTAATAACTCTGTTACTACTGGTCCCAACCTTAAATTATCATTTATCCAATTTAAATCCCAAGTAACATAAGTCTCGATAATAACTCGTTTAATTAACACTCATTAATTTTCCCCTCATTCCAAAATCCCCAAAATAATATTTTTCGGGTCTTAGGTATATCCTAATTCCCTTATCTAAGTCCCATTAAGTTCATTTAATCGTCATCAAATATTCCTCAAAGTTTTGGGATTACATCAAGAATTAAAAAGAAACAACTTTATCATTTCTGGGGAGGTCGGTCGATCGATGGTCCTGGGTCGATCGATCGATCAACCAAATATCAGCCCAGATTCTGCAATCTTTATTCTACGGGTTTCATACTTTTTAATCATCAAAACCTTTATTAAATAATCCCAAACTCCCCAATATTCATTCCATATGATAGACTAAGATATATAAATTATTTCTAATAATCAAACCACCTAAAATCATCAAGAAGGTTGGATTTTAAACATACTATTTTCAGAAAACTCATATTTTATATTTATCCATCAACATCATATAAACTCCAAATTTTCTTCACCAAATGATTCCCAATTTAATTTCATGATATTCATATCATATACCATTATATATGGATAAGTTCTAACATATCCCAAATCATTTAAACATCATTAACATGAATCAATTTACTCAAATTCCATTTTATTTTCAAGAACTCTAAGTTTTTACTTAATCATCAATAAGAGTGTAAATCCCAGATTTCTTCACAAGATAATATAAAATTCATGGAGTTTATTCTATACTCAAATGAGATCATTCCTAGATAATATCCATTTCAAAGATCCATTAAAATTTATCACAAATTTATCTTTGGTCATGCAACTTTTTAGAATTTTCCCAACTATCCTAACATGGACAATATAAAAGATAAGATTGCAATAATTAATCACTTGCCTTTAGATTGTAGGTCTGGTCCGTTGGGGATGATACTCTACTGGTGGTCCTCTCTTTTTTCTGGCCAACTTTCGACAGTGGTGGTGGTGGCTCTTGGTGGTGCAATCCTAAACTGCGAGGTGTCCTTTCGGTCATAATCAACAGAAAAGTCTCTTCTTCTGCCATAGAAAGTCTCTCAATCTCCCCCAAACCTTTTTCTCTTATTTTTGGTGAATGAACTTAAGCTCTCTAATCCATTTACTTATAAAATAAACTTAGATTTCTGAAGTTACTATTCACCTTCCTTATAAAATGACCGAAATACCCTTCCGGGGTGTCCTTTCGGTTCCAAAGTGCCCCGATACCCAAATCAAACACCCAAGTCGACCTTTTTGAATATTTGAACCCTTCCGAACGCTTTGGCACAGTCAAAACGATCATTCGGATGACATAATAATAATTCACTTTTATTTCCTTTAATTATAATCCTGACACGACTCAAATGCGCGTCCCGATTTAATTATCATAATTGTCGTACACATAATTCGCGACAAGTTTATAAAGTCATAATCAATTGTAAATCCATAATCATATATATTATTTTAATCACTAAGTAATATTCAACATAAATCACATATTACTTTATTCTCGAGTAATGTTTAAATCTGGATTAATTTCTAATTATATCACAATTAATTCTATTTAATCCCATTTTAAAAGTCATTAAAAATATGGGGTATTACAAGTTGTTCCTTGCCCAAAGCCAAGTCTTGGATCTATAAATATATTAATCGGATATTTGAGTGTCAAACGATTTTCTCGAAGGAGGTAGGGACAAATGGTCATCATATAAAAATTAACTAGTTAGGGTAATATTGTCTTTTTGTACACGTAACTAAATGTATAGGTAGCTTATGAGGGATGTGTTAATAATAACTCTGATTTAATTTTCAATTTCATTTGTAAAGTTGTTTAAAATATATCAATATCAATATCACTAATCTAGATATCATGTTGTGGATTTCAATATCATGTGCAATGGATTTCATGTTGTGGATTTCAATATCATATGCAATGGATTTAAGTATCATGAAAATATATTGGTTTATCTAAACTTTAATATTAATAAAGGGATAATAGCTAAAACCATGCCACATGTCACGTCGCGTGGATGGAATATGCTGAGAGACTACGACTCAAGGAGATCGCGATTTGAGGATAGTGCGGTTATGGGAGACCACAAGTCTAAAAGGAGATAAAGTCCAATCTTGGAAGATCATACTAACAGTTTGGAAGACCAGTCCTGATAGGACTCTATGACTTGTAGTTGAGATAAACATAGAGTGATAAAGAGGAGTAATATCCTTAAGATTATAAATAAGGGAGTCCTCCCCCATGATGATGATTGATTATAATCTACACGTGGTAACTGGACTCTCAGCTAGGAACCCTAGAACTCCAGTTGTCATCGTTCTTCCTGATTAATAAACCGATCTCACCCATTCCCCATGAACGTAGGCAAATATCCCTCCTAAACCATGTAAATCTAGTCTCTTTTGTCCTTTTTAGGTACTCATAATTAATTGGTTGTTTATCTTTAAATTACAACCACATCTCGTGGCACACGATCTCCAAAGGGAGATTAGTTTGAGTTCTCGCCACATTATTGTGTTTTGTGACTCTAGAATGATCGCGAACCAATTTAACGGAGAATACGAAACAAAGGACTCTAGAATAATAGCTTACAGGAATAAGGAAAAAGGTCCTTTTCAATGGTTCAATTCTTCCTCAGTGGAACAACTTCCAAGAAATGACAACAACTATGCAGGTGCCATTGTCACTTTGACTTCTAATATAGATACTAACCTGAAAAGGAGGATCAAAGTGAAATATATAGACTGACCAAGTATTGAAGAGTCAAAAAAGTATATTTAGATTCTCCAAGTTGATTTAGCTCCATCCTGGATGGATCCCATTATCTTCTAGTTGAAACCCGGTGAGCTTCCCCTAGATGGTAAAGAAGCACATAAGCTAAGGATCAAGTTGGACAAGTTTCGCCTTAACTCCCATAAAAAACTATGTCGGATATCTATCACCATCCCTCTAATAAAGTTCATTCACCCAGATTTAGTGGAGGGAATTTTGAGTGAAATGCGTAAAGGCAGTTGTGGAGCACACACATGGGGAAATTCACTCTCTTACAGGGAAATCTCTCCGGGATATTGGTGGTTATTCATGCAAAAGGATCCTATAAGGTTTTCCTAAAAATGACCAAAGTGTTATTTATTGTCACCATTGATTAAACAACCTATGAAGGATTTGAACCCCCTCACCAGTCCATGGCCTTTCACCTAATGGAGAATGGACATAGTGGGCCCACTGCCTTCCACTCCAGCAAATCACAGATATCTAACAACGGTGATCTTCTACTTCATAAAATGGGTTGAGGCCGAACCACTCACCCACATTAATGGGACAAATGTCAGAAGATTCATTTGGAGGAATCTCATCACGCGATTTGGAATCCTAAGAGTGTTGGTTTCAGATAACGAAATGCAATTAGACAACGGCTCCTTTCAAAACTTATGCATAAAATAAGAAGTCAGAATCCACTATGCATTAGTAGTATTCCACTAGTGCAATGGATAGGCATAAATAACTAATAAAACCTTTTTGTTAGGAATCAAGCGTCGGTTGGAGAATGCCAAAGGACGATGGGTGGATGAGCTTACCTTTTTTATTCTTTAGGCATACTGGACAACCCCTAGAAAGCCAATAAAGGAAACTCCAAGCTCTCTTTCCTATGATATGAAAGTTGTCATCCCTTTAGATATTAGACTTCCATCGATCAAATACAAATTATTTGAAGATGACCATAATGATGACCAGATAACTCATAAATTAGATCTGGCTGAGGAAAGAAGGGACCAAGCCCTGATACATTTAGCCGTCTACCAATAAGAGTTGGAAAAATAACACGATAAGAAGGTCAAGATCCTAGGATTCTAGGTCAATGACTTGTTCCTCACAAAGATGTTTCCTATTGCAAAGAAGCCATCAGATGGGAAACTTGCACCGAACTGGTAAGGACCTTATCGAATATTCTCAAAGGGGGTGGGGGATTATACCATTTAGAATATTTAGATGGGATAATAATCACAAGGTCATGGAATGCCAATAACCTTAGAAAGTTTTATCATTAGATAGGAAGTTAGTTATTTTCTTTCTTTATGCACAGTAAAATGATCAACGATTAGTTGTCTAAATTATTCAAAATCTTTATCTAAGATACTCAAAATCTTTAGACCCATTCAAGCAGTGGTACGAATGACAAGAAATGTGAAGCACTCTATATTTTTTACTCACTTGAGCTATACTATACAGGCGCTTATCTAGTTTGGAAATCCCTTGTAACCAAAGAGCCTCAGACACTATATCAAATTATCCTCTAATGGCCTCAAACGTAGTATACCAACACTGAACCTAGTCTTGCATATTTTATGTTGCATTTATATCATTTTAGGTGTGTGAGTATTAATTTCCATCAAAATAATTTTCTAGTATTTTTTTGGGATTTTTTAAACATTTTTTTGTAATTTTTAAACATTTAAAATTTAGATTTTAAAATGTTTAGGGCTGATTTGTAATATCTTTTAATTCCTAAAAACTTGGTTGGGTAGAAACCAATACTAGCAAGAAAATGTGGGGTAGAAATTGGAATTTTTAATAAACTAAAAACACGCGTTTTATGTGTGATCTCAGCCTTACACGTCTCTCCATTATACCGGCTAAGATTGTGTTTCTTCTTACTCACATATCCGAGATCTCTTTTTAACCCTTGGATTATCCTCTGCATGTTACCTAACTCATTCCAAGTCTTAACAATTGGGCCAATGCGGTGCGTATAGCCATAAAATTTGCATTCGATTTGTAAGGTTTAATCCTGGCCGTTGATTTGGTTAATTGTTCCATCTCCGTCCATCGACTTGTATAAATAGAGGCCCTTGGGTATATGATTACAATCTTTTGGTGAGTCTGAGTTTGAGAAAAAAAAGAGATAGAGAGAAAAGTTGCAAAACGTAGCCAAACTCTAGAAAAAATTTCTTAGGAAATTTCTTGTGAGTTTGAGAGTGATTCTTGTTTGAAGATCATTTCATCTCTAGTTTTAAATCTCTTTTTCGACCAGTCACTGAGTTAGATATCATTTCTTTTTCATAGAAAGTGTAGATCTGATTCTGTTGTGATATAAATCACTTAGATCTGCTTAGTTTGATTTTTTTTATTTAGAAATCATTATTTATTGGTGTTTTTGTACTAAAATGTTTTCATTTAACGTTCTACCAATAAATACCTTTTCTGTTTCAAGTTTTGAGAAAAAAATACTTCAAAGAATTTTCAGATCTTGAGACGTTTACACTTTCCAGTTCATATTTCACATTTTGTGAGATATATTTGCAAATAAATAAAAGAAAGTGTATAGGACCTTGGATCTTTTTAAACAGTAAGATTATCACTCGATCTTTCACAAAAAGGAAGTCTAGTTTTCAATAAATTGTGATTCAGAATCTTGCATAACATTTTTAGTAGAAATCTGTAATTTGTAGGACTATTGGTCTGTATAAGTGTGTGTGTGTTCATGCATGTGTTAGGCACAAAACCACAATACATGTTTCACACTACAACACTAAAATAGTGTTGGTTGAGAGAATTCTGACCTTAGAGTCGAAGTAAAGCTAAAAGGAAGAGGAGGTACAAAGCTGTAGAACAACTAGGATAACTTCAGAGCCTTCAGAGAAGTCAGATTTACCTAATGGATCTGGTATAAATTCTTGACTTAGTATAGGTCTGGTTGTGTGTTTAGTTTGTTAATAGTCTGTAACCTTATAACTCATTTGAGTGGATTTTATTTTTGAGGCGTAGACACCTCCCTGGATGTTTCCCCAATTGCGTGGGATTTTACCATGTTAAAATACCTGTGTACTTGCATGTTTAATATTCCTTTCATCCCCTCTCGATCTTGTGCTGATTTAGACTCTTTTAGTTTTGGCTTTCAAAACTTGGTCACCTATAACTGACATATCTCGTTCATTACAATTTTCATACACATCTTGTGTTAGTAATTTGTTTTGTAAAGAAGAGTTTCGCAAACAAACTGTTCAGAGCCATTTAAACTATTTTAATATTTTATTAACCAACTTAAGTAGCATTATTTTTAAAATGGTATGTCGCCTAGAAGAGAAAAATTCACGTAAGAACTAGGTTATATAGCTCAAGCGTGAGTTATTTACCTACGTTTGGCACCAAAAACCCACTTGATAAGTGGTATGATCTAAAGTAGATCGACTTAGAAGAGGCAAAAAATCATCTAAGTGTTATGTGTTATAACTCATACACGAGTTGGTCGCCTATTTTTGGCACCAAAAACCCACTTGAGAAGGGGTATGATCTAAACTGGATCGACTAAGAAAAGACAAATACCCACTTGAGTGGTGGTATGATCAAATTATATCAGCCTAGAAAAGGAAATAACCCACTTGAGAAGTGGTATGATCTAGGGTAGATTGGTCTAGAAGGGGAAAAATTCCATTTAAGGTAGATAGACTTGAATTAAGCATTTCATTTACTTATGGTTAACTTCAAATGAGTATAAAATTCAACACATCACCCAAGGATCAAATCCAAGTGACAAAGGCCGACCAGGTTAAAATCATAGACTAACTATTTATTTTAGTTAAGAAAAAGAAATCTTAGGGAAACAAATAACACAAGGAAGACACCAGTCATGGTCTTAAAAGCCAAAATTATGATATCATGATCAAAATATCAAACAAACTGTCCGTATAGCAAATACTAAACAAGCCCACAATAAAGAGATTAATGAAATGAGAACATAGTTTTTCATTAATATATTAAAATGACCACAAACCAACGAAAATGACCATTAAGGATCAAAAAGTAAATTATATAAAACATAACTCAGAGTTGGGGAGATGCTGACCAGCGGAAATAGACCGACCAGATTGCTCAGTATCGACCCCATCACCCTGAACTTATGGATTAGGGGTGGTCCCCATAAGAACAAAAATGGGAGCAGAGTGATCGGTGGAGACCTGGGTTAGAGGATCAGCAGCAGGAGGGATGGCCACAAGGTTCACTAGTGGGTATGTTTCGTATAAGCAGCGTTGCATTCACAAAAATTCCCCCACTGTAGGTGTGGCCATCTCGGGTGGAGTCGGGGGGAGAGAGATCCCTCGAGAAGACTGCGCCGCGGTCTCATACCCCTCTTTGAAAGGTGCTTCGTCCGTCGTCGGTGGGGGGGGGGTAAATGTGAAGAGATGGAGTCAAGATCCTATTTAGCAAAAAATAGGAAAAAGAATATGTTGCCACTTCGAGATAGTGGAGTCAAGGACAAACTGATGCATACGAAACCAGTAGTTCGAAGGTCTGTGGGATAAGTTACGAAATGAGAAGGTGTTAGGCACCCATCCCGCCCTTTCGGTCTCTCATGGGCTAGTGTTATTATTTTGCTTTATATCCCCGTAAAGTGTGTGTGCGTGTTTATATAATGGAGATCGGAATCATTCAACTCATACCATGGATAAGGTAGAGTGAAGTCATCCATAGGAATGTTCTCAAAATAACATATGTAGAAAGTATGATTTGTGCGTTTATCACGATATTGATCGTTATTAGCAAACGACAATATGTGTTGGATGAAACGCAAACAAGCATAATATATATATATATATATATATATATATATGAAAATGGGAGATTTTAGAAAATTAGGGAATTTGGGAAATTGAGAAAAATGGAAAAATGGAGAATTGGACTCGAATCTCGAATTTTAATTCAAGACTCCTACGTAGCCTATAAAGGCATCAAAGTCTACGTAATTTGAACGTAGCATAGGGGTGGGGTTTATCCCATAGATTTGTACGGAATTTTATTTTATGTATATGTGTAGAAAGTATGTTTTTTTGTTATGAAAAAAGGTGTGATGGGTAATTCCATTCGGAATTTACAGGTGTAACCCTCTTTTATTTGTTTTTGGGATTTTTATAGAAAATAAAGTATGCGCAATATACTAATAAAAGTGTAGATATTAATGTGTAAGAACTAAAGTAAGAACTAGATTATGAATCTAATATATATTATGCCACAACAAGGAATTTAAAGAGAGAGGGAAGGACTTGGACCTTATTTGAAGCTTGATCTTTGATCTTGGATGAAATCCCTTAAGTGTTGATGAAAGAGAAGGATATTTTGCCAAATTGGCTATAAAAAGGATGAGAATGTAAGCTTGAATGGAACTTCACATGAGGAACTTCGCTGATTTCGTGGGAATGTTGTTGAGATCACTGTCTTCTTCCTAGGAGTGAGGTCATGCCCTCCTTTTATAGGGTTAAGGGACTGTCCATCGGCCTTCCCTAGGGGTGCCTATCGGTAGGTGATCCTTGATACTACATCGATAGGCAGGGATCTGGACCTACCAATTGAAAGTCTCGTGCAGGATTTTCTGGATAAATGGTCGTAGAACGCAAATCGTTGATTTGAATTGCACACGAGGCATATCATTAGAAAGGTACTTCAGATACCTTCAAGAGTCCTTTAGACCGATCTTAAGTCCAGGAGTTGACATTGGGTTAAATGTGTCTCGAAAGAGCACGTCGATCTTTTAAATGGGATATCGTCGAACGGGAACATATCGTTCATTCGCATGGTAAGTCAGAATCGTGCACGGGGCAGACCGTTAGAAAGTTTAGGAGATGTACTTCGACATTCCAAAGAGTTTCACTTGGTTCGGAAGGTTAACTTAGGTCAACCGGGGCTCAAAACCACCCGAGGACCTCTCAGAGTAAAACGGATCGTCAGAATCGTGCAGTCTCATTCGAGTTGAAGAGTTAACTTTGGTCAAACGGAACTTGGGAGCGCCCGGTGGCTCCGAATTTATTTTCGATAGTAAAATGGTCCATTTGTCCGAATTGTTATGCCGATTCATGCACGTGGAGGACCGTTGGAAAGGGTATTCAGAGCCCTTCAAAGATTTAAAGAGATTTTGCTTTGACTATAGAGTTGACCAGAGTCAAATGGGGCTCAAGAGTGCCTAGTGGGCTCTAGATCGGTACTCGAAGTGTGACCTAGGGTTTGCAATGATATGGGGAGGTTTTAGGGACCTAAGGGGAGACTTAGGGGGTCCTAGAATATGGTGTCTATAGAGCCCCTCGACGGGTGAGCTTGGAACAAGTGATAGTCATCGAATAGACACCACATGATAGAGTTCGGTTCTATGGACCTAAGGGATGAGGATGACCGATTCAGAGGGAGGAGGTCGATGCTGAGGACCTAAGGTGATGTTGGGGGCAACCAATTATGAGGACTTAAATGAGGTAATGAGTAGGAAGGCGACCAATTCTGCGGGTCGGGGTTAGTTCTGAAGATCTAAATTATAGTGACCAATTATGCGGGCTTAAAATAGAGATCAGTTCTGTGGGGCAAAGCCAATTTTTTGGGCTTAAGTAGAAGCGACCAATTACGCGGGTCGAAGCCAATTATGAGGGTTTAATGGGTCAAAGCCAATCCCACGGGCTTAAGTAAAAACGACTAATTCTGATGGTCGAAGTTAATTCTGAGGGCTTATTTTAGAAGTGAACGATTCTGAGGGGTTCGAAGCCAATTCTGAGTGCTTATTTGGGGTGACCAATTCTTAGGGTAAAAGCCAAGTCTGAGGGCTTAATATAGGGGTGACTAATTCTGCGAGCATAAGTTGGGGTGACCAATTCTGTGGGTCAAAGCCAATTCTGAGGGCTTAAGATAGAAGAGACCAATTCTGAGGGTCGAAGCCAATTCTTAGGGCTTAAGTGGAAGCGATCAATTTTGAGGGTCGAAGACAATTATGAGGGTTTATGATAGGGGTGACCAATTCTGCAGGTAAAAGTCAATTCTGAGGTCTTAAGTAGAAGCAACCAATTATGAGGGTCGAAGCCAATTCTGAGAGCTTTAGATAGAAGTGACCAATTACGAGGGACGAAGACAATTCTAAGGGCTTAGATAGAAGCGACCAATTCTAAGGGCTTAAGATAAAAGCAACCAATTCTGAGGCTCGAAGCCAATTTCGCTGGCTCATTTGGGGTGACCAATTCTGAGGATCGAAACCAATTATGAGGTCTTAAGAATAGGGTGACCAATTCTGCAAGTCAAAGAAATTTCTAAGGACTTGATATAGAAGCGACCAATTCTACGGGTCAAATCCAATTATACGGCTTAAGATAGGGGTGACCAATTCTGCAGGTCAAAGCCCATTCTGAAGGCTTAAGTAGAAGCGACCAGTTCTGAGGGTCGAAGCCAATTTTGAGGGATTAAGATAGAGGTGACCAATTCTGCGCATCAAAGCCAATTCTAAGGGCTTAGGGTAGAAGTAACACATTCTGAGGGGCGATGATATGGCAAATATAACACCCCTGTCGTGGCACCTTTGAGAGGCATGCACTGAAGATAAACTGCCGCAGCCTTATATTTACATGCTACAGGGTGTGGCCCCAACTTGTTCACCTAACTCGCCGCATCCCTCTCTATTCACATCAATTATACAGCACTTAGAGGTCCACACCTCGAGATCAGGGGATCGATATCACCTAACCTGATCAGAATCCTGATCCAAGTACATTTCTTATATTGGTATCCAATTCAGAGACTACTACACTTGAGGAGGCATTGCCAAGCACTTTACTCCCCTCAGTACAGCTTGGGGGATACTCACCGGCATTACGGTCATCTCACCGGCACTCCCAGAATCATCCTAGACATGTATTCTCTTCTCTTATCTATATTGTACGCCTATTATGCCATTATAAACATGTACTACAACGCATATAATGAGAGTGTGGTACCAAAGTGGACGTAAGTTCATTTTAATAGCCGAACCGCTCTATATATTATCTTTTACCTCTCTTGACTAGCTCTATCTTCTTATTATGTACTTACACTTGACTTACTGGTACAAAAATTATAAGTGGATGATTTCTCATATCAGCAGTCGAAACCAATTCTGAGGTCTTATTTGGGGTGACCGATTCTGACGGTCAAAGCCAATTCTGAGGGCTTAAGTAGAGACGACCAGTTCTGAGGGTCGAAACTAATTATGTGGGATTACGATAGAAGCGACCAATTCGGAGGGTCGAATCCAATTCTAAGGGTTGAAGTTTCCTTTGGGAAGTTTGGGGACTTCACTGGGATGTGTAATCTTTCTCTGGCGATTTGGGGAAGCATTTTATTTTAGGTTTCGCTAGGGAAGAGGGAATGACCCGAGGATTTTTTAGCTGGGGAATTTCTAGAATTTTGGAGTGTCCTCTGGAGACATTACTGGGGAGAATTATCAAATGGAATTCTGATGGGGATGTAAAAAATGTTTTTCTAGTTAAAAAAGGTTCTAAAATTAATATGGTAATTTTAGGAATTTTCTGGGGATTTTTGGCATTTTTTTGGACTATTTGTATGAAACATTAAGGGGGTGCCGACCAGCATAGATGGACGGTGCCAAACAGTAGTGGCACAGTATTTTGGGGTGCCTCGATCAGGTGGAGGGTCTGTGGTTATTCGTAGGTGGCAGGGAGATGACAATCGGCATGCCCCTTAGCCTCTTAAAAAAAGGAGGCAGGTTCTCCTCATTTTTCACTATTGTCTGACTTCCCTTATTCTGCAATTAACTTCTGCAAATGGTTTTAACG
Organism: Sambucus nigra; assembly: GCA_949130495.1. NCBI lineage: Eukaryota > Viridiplantae > Streptophyta > Magnoliopsida > Dipsacales > Adoxaceae > Sambucus > Sambucus nigra. Next base: position 232,276,000 of record OX422222.1, read on the forward strand.
TCAGAAAATGGTCGATTTCTCAAGCAACGCTACTCATATGGCATGTCTTAATGACGATGATAGGGCAGGGTTAGAGTTGAGGGCTAGGGTGACCGTTGCCCTAGGCAGCGAGAACTCATTCGACTCATTAGAGCCGGTGGTAGATGACTGGACTCTTCTGTGTGAGCCCTCGCATCATCATTCTTATAGAGTGGTGAACCCTGACATATATGTAAGTATAGAATGACCTTTGGTATTCTTTTCCTTTTTTCTTGATGAGATTGCTTTACTTATTGAATTTGATAATGATTTTCTTTGTTCCCTCGATAGTCCGACGTCTCCATATCAACTATTCGTTCCCGAGGGACGACGAGGCTTAGGGATATTTAGGAGCACCTTCCATGTGTGGTGCATTAGATGGTGTCATCAGCCGGCTTCAGGAGGCTGGCATCTGTTCTGGATGAGACGCCCTGTTCCACAGTTGTTCTATGTGCTCTGGGGGAGAGGTGGTGGGACACTACCCACACCTTCCATGTTGGCTTTAGGGAGATGATGTTAACTCCATTTGATGTACAAAAGATGCTGGGACTGGACTGCAATGGTTTGCATATTGAAGTGGACAAGACACTGGGGGTGACGGCGGAGGCGGTGACGGCGGCATTAGGTGATGTGGAGAGGATGGTTTCTGGGGACTCTCTCCATTTGTCTTTATTGAGGGAGCTGTTATTGAGGAGGAGGATCGATGAGAGTGATGGGTAGCAGGTGCGTCTGATGGCCCACTTATTCATTCTATTGGTGTTAGGAGGTTTCCTGGTGGTGACGTCGTGCACTTATAGTTTTGGCCATTTTGGGGGTGTTCTCAGACATCCGTCTTTATGATTGGTGGAGCCTGACTTTGGTGACCCTTTATTATTCTCTTGATGCATTCATTCATTATTGCCAGTAGTCTTTTACTAGTGCCACGTATCTTCTAGAGGTATTTTTTATTTTATTTTTGCATTTTTCTTTTATGTGCTTTATTCCTGATTTGTTAAATGATGGCCTTTTCCCTTTGTAGACGTGGTTTTATGAGGTGATTAGGTTTAATATCCAATTAATATCTTTGAAGGATGAGTCTATTGGGGACTTCTGTCGGATGTACCAGTGGAGGAGGTCCAACCGATAGTTGAAAAAGTCTCTCTCTCTAGAGGCGGTGCATTAGGTCTTGAATGGCTTGACGAGCGAGCGAGTAAGCCTTCTTTTATCTTGATACTGTCCTTTCCTTTTATTGTTTTTTTATTGATATTGATCTTTTGCTCTTTCTAGGGAATTCACAGGTGACCTTCTATCATTGAGGGACGACCAATCAGCACACTGGGTCGATTGGGGGACATGCGCAGATGCGACGTCTGCTGGTGCATGAGTTTGACTACTCTTGGTACCTCGGGGAGATAGTAGTCCGATGGATCGTGGAGGAGGAGGTTGCGGTGCCACCGGTGAAGCCCCCTATATTAATGAGGCGAGTGCAGGAGATGTCAGAGGATGCTCGGGTGGCGGCGATGATGGGAGAGATGTATTCATTGTATATCGACACCACAGTGATGTACAACTATATGGATTTCATGTTGAACTGGATGATGCCTCCCAGTACATACGATGTTATACCTCTTCCTCGAGAAGGTTCAAGTCGGCAGGTGGGGTCCTCTTATAGTATAGGCGATGAAATGACGTCAGCGATGATGACGTCTTCAGAGGATCCTTTTGTGTGGCTGCATTCGCCTGGTTACAATATTCGACGAGCTGATGGATGGTTAGTGCATATGATGCACCGTCCTAATGTGATGGAACAGGAGGATTTGGGATTAACAGAGGAGGCCCTTCGACATGCGATATACTTTTTACCTATTTGTATTTTGATTTTCTAATTTCTTCCTTTACCTTTAACTGACTGATTTGCTCTTTTCTATTTTCTTTTACAGCACATCTGGGTCTCCACCACTTGGCTAAGGGATTGGATATCTTTGGCGACTGCCCATATTAAGGATTCGATTTTGTCTCCTTCTTATTTTGTACCGTCTGCCTCGTTCGAGGAAGGGTCGGGCTCCGGAAGTGGTGGCACATCGTCACTCTACAGGGGGAAGAGGGTGCTTTGTAGGGATGGAGGCTCTTAGAGAGAAAGAAGAGAGGAAGAGAGTTTGTAAGGGAGGAGAGAGAGAGAGAGGGAAAATTGGGTTCGGGCTGCCTCCCATTTTTTTTATTTTTCCTGCAAGATATCAATATAATACAGAAAAATATATGCAAATAAAAAATGAAGTTTTTATTAATTTTTGTTTTAGTGATTAATGTGCATGTTCTTTTTTACTTTGCTGCTGAGACCATAAAAAGAATTTGAAAATTTATTTGAGAAGGATTTTATTAAACAAATAAAAGCATAAGGATAAGGAAATTCGAAATTCCCTTAAGATAAAAATTATTTTTATTTGGTTTTTTGATTTTGACAAAAGAGGAAAAATGGAATTTTCCCAAAATAGGGGGTTGCCGACCGGCATGACCCCTGTCCTGCCGATAGACATATCAGTCCAGTACAATCAACCCAAGGCTTTGATTGTACTTTCTTCAATTTCTTGGTACTATGTGGGGCAAGTTTTCCTCCCATTTCTGTAGGGTTTCTTGTCTTTGCTTGAAAGTTTTTAAGTATAAATAGGGGAGTGGATAGAGATTTTCTCCTCACACTTTCATTTCCTTTATTTCTCACATTCTTACCTGCTTAAAATCTCTTTGTTTTGCAAGATGGCATCTCCTTGGTAGCATTGAGTTGGCCAATTGCCTCGAAGCCATGGATGCGGCGTGTTTTTACAATGTTGATTATGATGATTTCCACGTGCGCAGAGTCTTTTTGTGGTGTAACTGACCCATTGAGTGGAGTATGTTGATGGCGACAGTTGAGTTTTGGTATCCCGAGGATCATGTCTTTCGCTTCGGGTTGGATGAAATTTGCCCTACCTATGAGAAATTTTTTGCTATGCTGGGGATAAATCCGAGCGTTGTTGCGGCCTTGCCTTAGTTTTTCCATTCTACTAGGGAATTATTGGCTGAACTTCTCCATATCTTGCCTTCGGCAGCTAGGCCGTTAGATGCGGGAGGAATGATTTATCTTTTGGCGGTGCTGCGATATGTGCACTCGCAGGATATGGGTGATGCCGGCTATGCTGGGGCCATTATTCTGGGTCTGGTTTCAAAAGTGTTGTTGGTGACTGGGGAAATGCTAGTGGACCCCCAACTTGCAATTGTTATTTCTTGGATGTCATACCATCGTAATCCTGCAGTGGTGATACTACCGAAGACTTTGAATGGTCTGGATGCCTGACGGGAAGGTCGTTATGACTTCCTGAGGGGTAGCCCTATAATACTATTTATGTGGATATCAGAGAGGTTTGTATAGAGGTATCACCTGAGTATCATTTTTCGGTGGTGCCAAACTATAATTAATAATATCGTATACGATTACAACCGTCGAAGAAGTTCAAGAGCAATCTACATCAAGACGAATTCGAATATATCAAAGTTCTTCATCAAAAAGCCTCCGCGAAGTTTACTTTGGTAAGGTTATGTTTTAAATACCTTAACTTTGCACTTAGAGCTTTGGAATATTTTTTCAAAATATTTTCTAAGTGTTGGAGTGAACTTTTTTCGTCAAAAATTGAGAATGAGCAATTTTTTTAAGTCCTGTAGCGTTCCTCGATTTTGACACCCAAGTCGTTCAAGCAAGATCTTATCTCGTTCGAGCGACATGGAGATGTCACACGATGTCGTTCAAATGACATGTGTCCTTCGTTCGAGCGAGATCCCTTTTTCTTTCAAACGACCAAGGCGCTGCATTTTTCTATAAATACTCATTAAATGGTTTCTTTTTCATAATGAAGTCCCAGCGTTTTGAAAGACCAAAAATTACGAATCTGCAGAATTCTTTTTGACTTCTTCTTTTAGGGTTTTGATCCCTTTTGTTTTCAATTCACAAAAATCCCATATGCTTTGGTGAATTGATTTGGTGTTCTAGAACACACTTTGCTTTTGATCATTCTTTGTGGGGAGAACTCTACAACCAGAGAGCTGCGTGCTATTGTGGAGGGAGCCCTTGTGAAGATTTTAGACTGCGTGTCTGGACTGCACATCCTTGTGGTATAGCTGTGTGTGAAGCACTATTGATTTCTAGCCGTTGATTTGGAGGTTTGACGAAGACACCGTGTGTTACTCTTGTGGGTAAAATCAATATGGTATGTAAGTCAATGGTCTTGTAAACTTGTGAGAGTTCTAGAAATAAAAGGTTTTGCCCTTTGGGGATTTTTCCTGAAATTTGTGTCGCATGCTTTATTTATTTATGGTTTGACACACGCACACACGTAGGTGCATATTTAGGGGCTGAATTAATTTGGTTTATAAATAGACTCTAATTAAATAAGTGTGCCAAATTATAAATTTGCGAATTTAATCAATTATCACACCGTCATATTTTCCAAATTGGTATCAGAGCAGGTTGCGCTATTTTATCGCGTATTCCTATTTTTCGAACTCGTAGACCACTTTTGTAACTTCTACCTCGAAGTGTAACTCGTTGTCTGATACCAGCTCATGCGGTACCCCATATCAGCAAATGATGTTTTTCTTAATGAACTTGGCCACTTTCTTGGCATTCAGAACTGTGTATGACTCGGCTTTGACCCATTTGGTGAAGTAGTCACTGGTGACTAGGAAAAACTCATACTCGTTGGATGTTTTTGGTGTAAGTTTCCCTGTGATTTCATGCCCCATGTGGAGAACGACCATGGAGAAGTCATGTCATACAATTACCGTAGAGTCAAGTGTTGTAGGTTGGAAAACCATTGGCATTTGAGACATCTTGAACGTAGGCTGTGCAATCTTGAACCATGGTAGTCCAGTAGTAACCCTGCCGGATGATCTTCTCGGTGAGCATATGGCCATTCATGAGAGGTCCGCATTCCCCGCTGTGGATTTTTTGTATTATTTCTTCAATGTCAGCCCCTGTGATGCATTGCAAATGGGTTCCATCGAAGTTTCTCTTAAACAATTCTTTATCACAGACAAACTACTGGGCAACCAGTCTACAGAGAGTTGCTCAGTCTTTCTTTTCAGATCCTTGGGGATACCTACCATATTTGAGGAGGCACCAGATATCATTGTACCCACGGTCGGATATCTCGGTATCTTCCTCCGTGCCCAACTCATTATGGTAGCAGTGAGTTGGTTTGTCTTATTTTTGGAAAAGTAAAGGGGCCTTGGTTATTCCCTCGGGCATGTCAATCATAGAGGCTAAGGTTACAAGGGCATCGACAAGGTTATTCTTTACTCGAGGAAGGTAGTGGAAGGTGATTTCTTGGAATTGGGAAGCTATATCTTCTAGGTGGGCATGGAAGGGTAAGAGTTTCTCGTCCTTGACTTTCTATTCTCTAAGTACTCGACCGATGATGAGGGATGAATCCCCGTAGACATCAAGGTATCGAATTCTTTTCTTGAGGGAAACTTTGAGGCCTACCGTGCACAACTCATATTCAGTCATGTTGTTGGTATGGGAAAAATACAATTTGATGAAAATGGGAGTGTGAGAGTTATCAGGGGAAATTATGAGTATCCTAATACCATACCCTTTTTTTATTGGCAGCGCCGTCAATGAACATTTTCCATTGAAGGTCTTCTTGGGAGGCACAAAGGATATTCTCATCAGCAAACTCAAAAATCCAGACATCGACTTCTTCCATATTCTCATCAGCAAACTCAAAGATCTGAAGTTCGACATTCAGATCAGAGGGCTCACTTAGAAAGGCCAGCATATGAAGAAAGCCAAGGACCAGCAAGGTCCACACAGATATCCAGGTTGATTGATGCATATGAGGCGAGTCTCCATGAGCAAAGGGAGTCTTTTCGCAAGCACAAAGCTGAGAATGCTCGCCTGAAAAGAAGATTAGAACGAATGGAGAGAGAGCTCTATCGTGGTACCAAAAGACGCCCATACCGCACACCTAGCCCTCAGGCGAGCAAGTCTCGCAGCCGAGGAAGGAGCCTCAGGCGCGGATCCCAGAAAGCTGAGGGAAACGAGTCTGAGGATGACTTGCTCGAGTAATTGCAACAAGCTCACAATCACAAGAGCCTGGATCACAGCAAGGAGAATATACGAAGTCTGGTCCGAAGGGAGATGGACCAACACCCTGCACATCACGGTACCAGATCAACCCGAGAACTCACAAGGTGAGCTCTCAAAACTCAGATAAAATCACCTTTCTCAAGGGAAATAGAGGAAGAGGAAGCCCCCAAGAAGTTTACTATTCCAAGGTTCAAGATTTATGATGGTAAGACTAATCCCATTGATCACGTTAGGTAGTACCAACAGGCCATGACTCTCTGTAAGAATCGAGACGCACTAATGTGCCAAATTTTTCCCTCGAGCCTGCATGACGTGGCACAAAAATGGTTCGAAAGGCTCCCCCACCGATCCATCAGGAGCTTTAAGTCCCTCGCCGAGCTCTTTACGGACCGATTCATTACTAGAAGCTCCCATCCCAAAAGGATGGATGCTTTGCTAAAAATAAAAAAAAAACGCCTCAAGAGACCCTCCGAGACTATGCGAAGAGGTACAGAGAGTTATTCAATGAGGTCGAGGACTGCTCGAAGCAAGTGGCAGTAGCCTCTTTTAAAATTGGGCTACCCATCTCTTCCCTTCTGTACCAGTCCCTGACGAAGAAGGAAGCCATGACCATCGATGACCTAATGGCCCTCAACGAGAAGTATGCCAAGGTGGAAGATGTCACCCCCATCAGCACAGGGGAAAATGGTCGAGTGAAGCTCGCTACCAAGGGCAGTGACAAAACTGAGAACCAGAGGAAAGGAGGAAGGAACGGGGGCAAAAATGGCTCCAAGAGCGGAGGCAACAATGATGTGTCGAAAGCATTTTAGGCGGTCAACACAGTCTTCAAAGAACCAATTTACAAAATTCTCGCGAAGATCAAAGACGAGCCATTCATCAAGTGGCCCAGGAAGATGGGAGGAGATCCCTCGAAGAGAAACAACGCGTTAAAATACGCTTTTCACAAAGAAGGAGGACACAAAACTGAGCATTGCAAAGCTCTTAAGTCCCACCTCGAATAGCTGGCCCAATCGGGGCATCTGAACGAATTCGTGGAAAAGAAGGCAAAGAAGGTTGCTGCCCATAGAGAACCAAGGCCTGATAACGTACTCGAAGATGATGCCGGCCATGAATTCGCAGTAATTCATGGGTCATCTGACGTGAAACAGATCTAAGGAAATTCAACTCGAATGGAGGTAAAAAAGCTTACAGCGGTGATGCAAGCTTTTCAGATCGATCCAGCGAAGACGCTATCAGGAAAATACCGGCGAACAAATGACGTCAACTATAGTAAGCATATCGTGTTTACAAAGGAAGATCTGGTGGGAGTGAGAACCCCACATCATGATGCTCTGATCATTACTCTCAGAATAGCTAACTATGACATCGATAAGTTACTGGTCAACCAAGGAAGCCCGTCCCAGGTAATGTACCTCGAACTATTCTGAAAATTGAAGTTAAGCATCATCGACCTAAAGGAAGCTACTGTCCCTTAGTTGGATTCGCTGGGAAAGTAACCATGCCCTTGGGAAAGATCGTGTTGCCAGTAAGGGCAGGACATGTTTCTAAAATGATCGAGTTTCTGGTGGTCGACATTGACTCGCCGTACCAGGCTATCCTTGGCAGAGGATGGCTGCATGCGATGAAGGCAGTCTCCTCGACCTACCATCAGAAGCTAAAATATGTGACCTAGAGAGGAGTAATGGATATCCATGACGATCAAGCAATGGAAAGAAGGTTCTTCATAGCAGCCATTTGTCCAAGACCAGAGAAGAAGGTCGACAAATCCAGCGAGAAGGTTGAAGAACAAGGAGGTCTGATACCTTCTAAATAGCAATTAAAATATGGAAGGCCCGGAGTAGAGGAGACCAGGCTCCTCCCCTCTGAACGTTTCATCGAAGACCTGGAGGAAATCACAGCTGGAGATTGTGACGACTATATGATTTTCTTGATTGAAGCCTCTCTCACCAATCAGGAGAAGAATGAATTGACGACCTTGCTAAGGAACAATATAGACATCTTTGCGTGGGAACCATACGAGTTGCCTATAATTGATCCTAGTATGGTTTGTCATCAGCTACACGTCGATCCCATCTTCAAACCAATCGCGCAGAAGGCACGATAAACTACACCTGAGAAGGCAAAAGCAGTGGAAAAAGAAGTAGAAAAACTGCTGGATGCAGGATCCATACGGGAGGTACAATTCCCTAAATGGTTATCCCACCCAGTAGTACTTCCAAAAAGCAATGGGAAGTGGAGAATTTGCATCGACTTCACTGACCTCAATAAAGCATGCCCTAAAGACAGTTTCCCCCTCCCAAAAATTGATCAACTAGTAGACGCCACTGTAGCTCACGAGAGAATGAGTTTTCTGGACGCACACTCAGGTTATCATTAGATCCCTCTGTATACCCCAGACCAGGACAAGACAGCATTCATCACCACAGTTGGGTTATTCTTCTACAAGGTTATGCCCTTCGGACTCAAAAATATAGGGGTAACCTACCAGCGGCTGGTCACCAAGATGTTTAAGGACCAAATGGGAGACACCATGGAGGTCTACATCGATGATATGCTCGTTAAAAGTAAGAAGAAAGAAGACCACCTCTCAGACCTATCAAGCACCTTCGAAATCCTCAGGAAGTACCGAATGAAACTTAACGCGAGCAAGTGTTCTTTAGGTGTCCAGTCAGGAAAATTTCTAGGGTACTTGGTCAGTAAGAGAGGCATCGAGGCTAACCTAGACCAGATCGATACAATAAATAGGGTACAACCTCCTCGAACAATCCGTGATGTGCAGAAGCTCACCGGTATGCTCGCTGCCTTAACCCATTTTATCTCTAAGTCCTTCGAGAAGTGCAAGCCTTTCTTCCAGCTTCTAAAGGGAAACAAAACGGTAGAATGGAACCCAGATTGCTCACAGGCATTGGATGAGCTCAAGGCTTACCTTAGCTCCCCACCACTGCTCGTCATACCACAGCAGTCAGATTCTTGGTACTTATACCTCTCCGTTTCGAACCACACTGTCAGTTCCGCATTAATATGTGAAATTACAGGGATCTAAAACCCCGTCTACTACGCGAGCAAGACCTTACTAGGCGCCGAGCAAAGGTACCTACCACTGGAGAAGCTCGCTTTTGCACTCGTAGTGGCTTCGAGAAAGCTGAAGCACTATTTTGAAGCCCACACTATCATCGTCCTTACATCGCACCCCCTTCAAGCAATTCTGAGGAAGGCGAATTTATCGGGTAGGTTGTCTAAATGGTCAGTCGAGCTCGGACGATTTGATATCCAATTTCAACCAAGGAACGCAATTAAGGGGCAGGTCCTTGCTGATTTCATGGCCGAATTCACAGGCGAGCAGCCTTGCGACCAACCTCAACTAGCAAAACAAAAAGGGAACCACACGATGGAGGGAATCTGGAAATTATTCGTTAATGGAGCCTCCAACTCAAGGGGGCAGGAATAGGCATTGTCCTCATTACTCCAGAGGATACACTCCTTGAACAAGGAATCAAGCTTGGATTTACAGCCTCCAACAATGAAGCTAAATACGAGGCATTGATAGCCAGCCTCCAAAAGGCACACACTTTGGGAGCAAAGCATTTACAAGTGTTCGATGACTCTCAATTAGTCTCCAATCAGATAAGCGGAGACTACAATGCAAAAGATGAAATAATGGCAGCCTACCTCGCCTTAGCAAAAAGGCTAATGGCTAATTTTGAGGAAGTCAGTATCCAGCAGTTTCCTAGAGGGCAGAATAGCCATGTTGATGCCCTAGCAGCCCTGAGTTCAGCAATCGATTTCGATTTGAAAAGAACAATCCCCATCGACTTCCTCGCTCGTCCAAGCATTAACCTTGACAATGAACCACCAACCATCAAATATATACTCCAAATTGATTCAGTACCCAGCTGGATGGATCCTCTAAGGAATTATCTGAAGGACGGCACCCTCCCTGATGATAAGAAGACCGCTCACCAGATAAGAGTCAAATCTGCTCGCTTTCACTTATCTCCAGAGGGCAAGCCATATAAGAGATCCTTTTTCGGTCCCTACCTTCAATGCGTTCACCCAAAGGATGTCGAGCAAGTTCTATATGAGCTTCATGAGGGAAGCTGTGGAAGATATATTGAAGGAAGGTCTCTGGCTTTCCGAGCAATGAAGGAAGGCTATTGTGGTCATATATGCAAAAGGACTCTGCGGTGTATGTTCACAAGTGCTTGAAATGCCAGCTTCACAATCCTATGGTTCACCAACCTGCTAGCGACCTAAAATCATTATCCAGCCCATGGTCATTCGCCCAATGAGGAATAGACATCGTAGGACCACTTCCTACCACCACCGGCAATCGCAAGTATCTGTTGGTCGTAACTGACTACTTCACCAAATGGATCGAGGCGGAACCTTAGTGAACATCCGAGATGCAGATATGATAAGGTTTATATGGAGGAATATAATCACCCATTTTGGCATCCCCAGAGCCATCATCACTGATAATGGAATGCAGTTCGAGAGTGGCTCCTTTCAGAGTTTCTGCAATGAGCATAGAATCAGACACCATTTTAGCTCGGTGGCCTATCCTCAGAGCAATGGCCAAGCCGAGGCTTCCAAAAAAATGGTGATCGACGGATTAAATAAACGATTAGAGCGAGCCAAGGGCGCATGGGTAAATGAACTACCGCATATTCTGTGGGCCTACCGTACCACTCCATGGCGTGCAATGGGGGAAACCCCATTTTTATTAACGTACGGAATGGAGGCAGTCATCCCATTAGAAGCAGGCTTGCCAATAATGAGGTCCAACCTTGTCGACTAGGGCCATGATGATACAGCATTGCTCGTTGTGCTCGACCTAGCCGATGAGCGCCGACAGCTAGCCCTAGTAAAACTAGCGAGCTATCAGCAACAGCTCGCAAGGAACTACAACAAGAAGGTCAACCCAAGGGAAATTCCGAGTTGGGGACTATATCCTAAGGAAAGTCCTGGGCAGCGGAGTAAAACCATCAGACGGCAAGCTAGGGCCAAACTGGGAAGGACCATTCAAGATAACAAGAGATAATCTGCAAGGCGCCTATCACTTAGAAATGCTGGAAGGCAGAGAGATACCCCGAGCATGAAACGCAACCAATCTCAAAAGATTCTATTTTTAGAATCTTCTTTTGTTATGAAACACTATAAGTTCATTTTCCTTGTCATAAATAAAAGTTATATAACGGTTGCGTTTTAATAAGTATCAGTTATATGAGCTTTATAACCCACACACCTTTTCCAAATGACAGGCACATCGATCATTACATTATAGCTGGGAAATGCCCCTCCTCAGGTTTTCGTTATGAAATATGAAAGACCTCTTAAGCGTTGACCCTGGCAATATATGAAGCCCTACAGGAGATCCTTAGGCAATATGGCCAAGTTAAAACTGGTCACCAAACCATCTTTGGTTGAATAAAATCCTGATCGGATAGAGCATCCAACACCAGGTGTGTCCTCGCCCATTGCCATACTTAGACCTAAGGGAGTGTGACGACACAACCTAAAAGGTAAAGTGGGGCAGAATGGTATCTCGATAGTATACTGGACTGGAAGGACACTTACGTAATAATGCAAATTTACAGATCATAAAGGAGCAAAGATATGGAAAATGTGATACACTTGTTTAGTCGGCAAAAATTTGCCCAAAACATAAATTTTATATTAATTCATCACATTTACAACAAATACAATACATGTTTAGTCGGCGAGCTCGCCAAAAACTTCAACATTACGCTGCTTTATTACATATACAAAGTTGCTACTAGCAAAATCTCAATGAGGTTGAGGCCTCTGGACGAGATAATCAGCCACTTGAGCTCTTCGACCATCATCGGGATGAGGGACTAACTCTTCCTCGACTTCGTTTATATCTGACTCCAATAGCTATCGAGGGATGGCATCAATGGGTATCCACTGATCATCTCTCCGAAAGGGGTTAGGCATTCGAGTGGAAGGATATATTTCATGGCGATACCAGATAATTGAGTTCCTTGGAACCTGCATCTCCCTCAAGGCACTCAACCACCCCCTGATAAAGGTTATCTCTTCAAATTATGTCAGCCTCGTTGGAGCATCTCGCCGAGGTCCATACTCGCCAAGGTCATTTTTTAAACAGGTGTCGCAGCCGAGTAATATCCCTTTGAAGCCCGGTAGTAATTACATATGCTCAACGAACATCATCACAAATTTATTCCATTTCCCTAGCTGGGCCCCTAGCACTTGTACTAGCTCGTGGAGCAGCCGATGGGGAATAACCTTGCAGCACCAGAGGAACATCGCTTGATCCTGCTCCAGCTCGTGAAGAGGAAGAATCTTGTAATACTGCAGGAGCAGTGCTCGACGCATGCTCCCTGAGTCATGAGACTTCCCTCCTTAAAGCTTCATTCTCCCGCTGAAGAATCTCTCTGACCTGATTGATCTCAGAGGCATCCAGAAGCCTTGTTCTCAATGAATTCACCTCCTCTTGGACTGAAGCACCAACTTCTTCCATCTCTTGGAGCCTGTCCTTCAACTTGGACACGAGCTCAGACTGATCCTTATACTTCTGATTCCTTGACCTAAGAGATTTGCAAATCCTAATAAAGGCCTGGTGAACCTGAGGACTTGCATTGGGACCAAAGGTCCTGCCCAATTGAGATGAGGCAGGGATATACTCTTCTATATCAATCAACTACAAGACATAAAAGAGCAAGGAAAGACAGAATCATTCAGTACACTAAGGGAATGAAAAACCTTTTCATTTCATTAATAAGGAACAAAGTACATCGAGCAGCAAAAAGGAAAATTATAAGCAAAGATACAAAAGTAGTCCTAGAACTAAATTAATTAGCAACCTCAGGCTGCCCAGAAGTAGCTGGCTGTTTCCCCTTGTCAGCAGCAGTAGAAGCATCCCCCTCTGCAGAGATAACCTCTGTCGCATGGGCAGGGAGAGCATCGATAGGAATCATTTGGGAGGCAGGGCCAACATCTTCTATGGCTGAGGCAGAGGATTCCTCCACAATTGGCTTTGGACCTGGGTCATGCTCGTCGAATAGAGGAGAGGCGACATCAACACTCGCGGCTATGAGGGCCTTGTTCTAGCCTTTCTTAAAGTTCAGACGGCTGATGTAGCCTATCTGAACCTCGGCATCTTCATATACAGCATCCCACCCGGAGTTATAAGAGTCCTCCTTGAGGGTAGATGCCTGAGAATCCTTTTCTTTTAGTTGCTTGGTCAGCACCCTGTTCTCCTCTACGATGGCCAACTTGCTTGAGCAGACCAGGTCATAGGCCTGCCTTAGCTCGTTCAGCTCTTTAACCGCTGCGTCCCTCTCTCGATTGGAATTGATGAGGACCAGGCCGAAAGAAGCTCAGGCAGCATTAGCAGTATTTAGATCAACCTCCATTTGAGTGCCCCTCACCTTCAAAGTAGCATTTTGCTGCTCCAGCTCGTTATTTCTGCTCACCAGCTCGTCACGAGAGCGATAGAGCACGGCAAAGTCAGTCACAAACTACAAAAACAAAGAAAACATCAGGGAAAGGGAAATAGATAAAACTTATTAAAGCATTTGAGAAATGAGAAAGTCTTACCAAGGCTAGCCTATGGCTAGCTTGTAGGGCTAATTGATCAGACCCCAGCACCCTTTGGCGATCTGCAGGAAGAACTGCCCTCTCGAGCAGCGCAGGAGCCAATTGAGGAGAAACAACAACTGAGGCCCCCTCGGGCAGTGCGGACACCGGGACTAAGGCCTACCCAACCTTCATCCTCGATTTTATTTCTCTCCTCTCCTCCTCCTTCTCTTTATCTATCCTCCTCTTCTCCTCCATCTTTTTCTTCTCCTCCATCTTCTTTCTCTCCTCTTCCTGTTTTCTCTCTCTCTCTCTCAACTGTTCCTCTTCTTTCCTCTTCCTCTCCCTCTCCTGCTCCTGAGTAGAAGACCGAGAGCCAGTATCTACAGCCCCAGTACTGGACTTCTGCTTCTTTAACCTCTGAGAGAGGAGCACATGATCATCGTCATCATTGTCCCGAATCAAATTTTTTCGTGGAGGAAACATCTCCTCGCTTGAACTGCTGGATGTGCTCGAAGATTCTCGGGCTTCAGAAACTTCCTCCGAGTTAGAAGAACTACCACCACTGGAGCTCCCCTCACTAAAATTGCCTTTAACACCACCTACGATATCACTCTCAGAACTACTCTCCTCCTCGTCCAACTGAATAGGATCAGCAGTAGTCTCTTCAGAGGTATTAAATTTAGGGATACTATCTACCAGCCTCGCTATAAAGCTAGAACCAACATTTTTGTATTCGAGCAAGAAAGCAGCAGACCTGGGATGCTCGCCGTCATCTAAAGGCTCCCTGATATTCCAAGCCTTGACCAATTCAGAAAGACGAACCTCGCTGAGAGCAGGTTCTAAGTTATTCAACCTCGCTGAAGAAAAAATAGGAAAAGTCAGAAAGATCACAAATCAGTAAAGAGATTGAAGGAACAGAGTAAAGTCTACATATATATTCTTTCCCTTTTATGGGAATCAGGTAGGTTTACTACCAATACCTTATCAGGACTCCTGACTTTAAGATAGAGAACACCAGAACTAGTTCGAGAAAAAGAATAGCAAAAGCAGACCTCGGCGAGCCCTAACTTGGTACCATATAACTGATTTATTCTATGAACACCATTGATTATCTTCCACACATTGGGCGAACACTGTGCAGGAACAATGTTGACATAACCAAAGAAGTGCAAGAATAGGTTATTGGGAGGAAAAGTAAGTCCTCCTTGGGAAAGCAAAAAGACATGGATCCAATGGGCACCCTCTATCTCTCTAACATTTCTAGGGGGAGAGACGCACTCAATCTCTACCCACTCTGGGATATTATAAAACTTCCTAAACTCAGACACTGATCTATTACCAATCTTTTCCATTGGGAAACCCTAAAAAACTACAAATTCAAAGAGAAAATACAAAGAGAAGGCACAGGAGACTTACAAGATGAAAGTTCGACTCGAACGATGAAGAATCGCAAGCTCAAATGACGGTGAAGATCGAAAGCAATAAGAATAAAGACCAGGAGAAGAGAACACGAATCGCTAGAGCTCGTAGAAAATGGGAGAGTACTGAGAAGCTTGAAACGACGACTGAGAAATGACTGCTCTGGATAACTTTTGAGTGTTACTAATCATAAGGCACAGACCACGAAGCGAGTGCTGCCTAAATCAGTCCTCAGACTTTGGGAAGAGTTACACGGTATACAAAGGAGCCATTATGACAAATCATTTAAATTTATTGATCCCAAAGTATGGCCCAACAAACTTAGGGGCAATTGTGGGTACCCGAAATTAGGATGATGGACCTAGACGAGTAGCCCAATTGTAGCGGCCCAAAGTCCAGACCTCCCATATCTTAATCGGTTATGATTTAGTCTTATCCTATGTTCCCGTCAAGAGGGGTTCTAGGAGAAGATGGAAAACGTGGGGGAGTCCAACACCCCCACTCCCTGAAATGGACATGTATATAATAAACCCTAGGTCCAGGGCAAAGGACACATTGTATTCTGTAATCGATTTCCGGAGTATATAGAAATAATACTGACTGCACCACCGTGGATGTAGGCATTTTTGCTGAACCACGTACATCTCTTGTTGTGTGATTTAGACATTTTGTATTTCTTTTTATGCGTGGTGATTGCGCTTCTCTTATCTCTTTGTGTTGAATAATAATTATCACCACACATACTTCCCCACTAACTATAAATTTCGCCCTCGAAATTAGACGTAGCCTAACGCTCGAAAATAAAATGCTACTCGATTCTATTTCCCAAAAATCACAACACTAAAGATCTCAATCAATTCTACATGTTCTCACATCAAGATTACGAATCTCAACCTCGATGCCTAGCATTTCTTCAAAAAATATTCTATCTCAAAAGAAAACATGTCTCTCACACATGCTAGATCCAAAACCCAAATACCCGAGGGTTTTCATATACCTAAGCTCTGATCCCATTTGTAACACCCTGCGCGCTTGAAAAGAGACGCGCGGCATGCTACTACGATAAAAACTAAACTAAAACCATCCACAATAAGTATAGAGCATCTATATTTCATAATTTAAATGTAACAAATCCATAATACTTCCACAAAAATTATAATAATGTTTCTCTCAAAATACCCAATTCTCTAACTAATTACACCACCAATTTATACATGAAATATATATATAGCTTCCAATCCATGCTCTAAAATAAACCTCCAAATATGCCTTAGCGTCCCAATCCACCGCTAACCTGCCACTAAAAGAAAGTACGGGGAGGTGCACAATATGACAGGAATAGATGCTCAAGAAATAGTTAGCATGATGAATAAAGTGAAACAATATGAATGCTCATATACAAATTAAATGTAATACTCAAGCATTACATCAATATAAATTTCTCAACAACGCATCAATGGATCACCGGGCCTCACCTCACCTCCCCTAGGCATCTCAAAGCCATATAACAGTTTTTGGACTATTGGCAGGTGCCCATTATCCGTCCCATAATAAAATCTCATGATACTGTGCTCAAATCAACAATATGAATTTTAAGGGCAGAGTAGCTGAAGACAGGAGGAAGCTGCACAAAAAATTTCAGCTCCATCGGAATGTCGAATATTTTTATATATTTTTCTTTTTAGAGAGTTTTATGTTTCGAGGACTCTTGTGAAGTTTTATGTTTTAAGGACTCTTCTAAAGGCCCGTGACTTATATGTACTCATATTACGAGTCTTTTAAGCTAGCTTCCTGAAATTCGAATATAAAAACCAACATATTTAATTATTAAAAATAATTAAATCAAGAATTTTATTTTTCTTCGATTTCCAAAATAAATTTAAAATTTACAATTTAAAAAAATTCACGCCGTTGCACGGATCTACTAGGTATCAAGTATCTAATAAGCCTCAAATCATTCTAGCTCGCCCGTACCGCCCCTACAGTACGTTACCAATTACCCTTAATTACCATTAAGTCCTTAGTTAAGATTCTCCTCAACTTACTCGTACCGTCCATACAGTACGCTACCGAACACCCTTAATAACTAACTTCTCTCTTATGTTGTAATTAAACCCACGTTACCATTTCACGTATATTATGGTTCAAGTCTTACCATTTAAGTTTCATTTAAGTTTCTCTACTTAAACTTTATTTTAGATATTCATTATCTATCTCCTTACTATTCACACATTAGTAGATTCATCATTAATTAGATGTACACTATCTAATCTCCCTACTATTTACTCTTTAGTAGATTAATCGTTCATAGATACATAATATCTCATTTTGCTACTATCTCATATATATATATATATATATATATATATATGTACATCCACCGGTCTAGCCACCGTGATGCACATATGTGTATTCTGCTATCAGTCCAAGTACCGCTCGTACTAAATCAAGGACAAATGGTTCAGCATGTCTCCTCGAACCCAAAATCAAATCATAAGCAATGGAGGTGAATCATAGTACTAATTCTTTGGGGTGGCGCACATACCTAACGTACCCAAACGATCTGCCGGTTTCACTATTTCTCTCTCATAGTTATCCACTAACAGTGTATTATATACTGGGGCACAAATCTAGGCCTCACTGGAGTCATCAAGGTAGGATCGCCCACTGAGCAAGAACTCCATGATAGCAAGTAACGTAGGTATGTTCACATACATAAAAGCACATACTAGGCCTACACGCAACCTATCCATATGTATATTCAATATAGGTACACACACGACCTATAATAATAAAACCGTATAGGTATACACTCAACCTATAATAATCCATCCGTATAGGTATACACTCAGCCAATGATTATCACTCGTGCGTAGTATTTATCTCTCGAATACTCACCACACAATTTATTCAATATATACTCTCTATATGATATTCCCTAGTATTATTCTCTACCCGAAGGGTCCATTATTACCCCCTAAGTTAATTCAGTAGTTAATCCACAATTGTCCTACTCTTCTACCTCATAATTTCCCTTATCCTCTCCACGATCCATTCTCATTCTCTCGAATTATTTACTTTACAATTTAAGTCCAAACAATTCTAGTCTTAATCCTCGTGATTAAAGATTTCGATCTCGGACACCCTTCCATAGAAAAATCATAACTAATTAAAAAAAATAGAAAAATATGAGGTCAATGCCTACGCGATCATAACAAAAAGATCTAGAAATTTCATTTTTTGACAAGCAGACGAATCGATTCGCCTTGGGCCGAATCGATTCGAAATGGTACTATTCATTATCTTCCTAACGTTTTTACGATTTTTCCATGAAAGTTTTCTCCAAAACTCCATTACACTTCTCCAAACTCCCAACCAACTTAACTTATCATTCATTAAAGGTATAAGGACAACTTTGATAGTAAATAATACTAGGGGTGTGCAAAAAAACCGATCGAACCGAAAACCGAACCGAACCAAACCGAAACCGGCGGGTTTTTTTAGCCCGGTTCGGTTTGCGGTTTAAGGATTTAAAAAACCGACAATATCGGTTCGGTTGTCGGTTTAGACAATGAAAAAACCGATTCGAACCAAACCGAACCGAACCGACATCAATATTATATATTAAAAAACCCTTAAATATCTTTTATTTTTATATCCAAACACCATTAACCAACCTCCAAAACCGACCAAAACCGAAAATCGACCTACAAAAAACCGACCAAAACTGAAAATCGGTTAAAACTGAACCGAAACCGAACCGAACTGAAACCGATGTGAACCGAAACCGGCAGTTTTTTTCATCGTCGGTTCGGTTTCGGTCTGATTTTTTCCAAAACCGAACCGATCGATTCGATCTGAATTGCGGTCCAAAACCGAACCGAACCGACCCGTGCACACCCCTAAATAATACATTAAATCCCATAGAAATTCATTCAAGAATCTATCAAAACTTTAATTTACCCAAAACCCTAGTTTCTCATGTTTATTCATCAAGAACCCAGATTTAATTCATCCTAATCACTCCAAATCCTCTGATTTCGTGTTATAAACATAAAGGAATATATTTACATGCATTCCTATCTCAATCCATGAATTAAACCCATTCAAAACCATATTATTTCTCCCAAAGATATAAATTAAACCGTATTCTTTGTGGGTATTATAATATGCTTAAAATAAATTGGCATTTAAATACTTGCCTCTCAATAGCAGGTCTAATTTCATGGTTAATGATGGTGTTATGGTTCTCCCCCCACTTCGATCTTGATTCCATTACGTTCGGGGAGAAAAACTGTGTAGGAAGCTTTGAATTTCTTCTCCTCTTCCTCTCCTCTTGTCGCTCTTCCATTATGATTGTGCTAACCCTAGTTACTCTCTCAAATATCAGATATAATCCTTAGAATTTTCGGAGTTCTTTACCTAACAAACTCCCAAATGACCGAAAAGCCCTTATATAGTGTCGGGTTTGCCTAAAATTGCCCCGGGACCCAATCTATACCCTCGGGTACACTTGTTTTACTATTTTGACCCTTTCGGAGACAACCGTGATCTCAGAATTACCATCTGCGTCACTTTATAAAATCATCTTATTTTCACCTCCAATTACGGCACGCGTGAAATTAACTTAAACTGAATTAATTAAATCTAAATCAGCCGAATTAAATAATTTCTCCAAATTAAATAAATTCGTAAATCACCATTTTAATTAATTTCCATATTCTCCAAAATACGGGTGTTACATACTTCTCCCCTTACCAAGGAATTTCGTTCTTGAAATTCGGATAAATCTGTTATTCTAAGGTTTCTACATTACCTTAATCATATATTCAAATGATCACTGGATGTTTTTCTTCTATACCTCAATCGGGAATAATATTAACATAATTTAACTATCCAGGGCGCCCATACACCTTATACAAGTGCATAACTGCACACACGTTACGTGACTCCATTAACCTCAAATATAACAGAGTTATTATCCCTCATATATAACTGTATAAATGAACAACACCCACGATACTAAACCCATGCCCTAATAGCCAAACATCTCCCCACTTCTAACGTTGCGCTAAGTTTTGTGTGTGGGGTGTCTCACAAAGAGAAATCCAAATAAGGACCCTCCCCCTATACACTACTACCTAGCATTGCCGACCGTTAAGATCCGTTAAGTACTCAGTCCATAGTGCGTGCCCTCAAATATTCGTCTCTTGATATAAAAGTATGTAAGGATATTTTTTTTCCATTGTTAATATGTATGTCGTACGTCGTTACACCGTTGAAGAAATTCAAGATCGCATCTACATCAACGGATCCGAATATCAAAACGTCTTCAACATCATAACCTCTGCGAGAATGAACTTGGTAAAGTTTTGTTTTTAAGTCCCTTAAAGTTTCATACTTAGTATTGGGAAACTTTTATAAAATGATTTTATAAAAACAAGAAGTAGGTTTTTTTCAAGAAAATTGAGGTTTTTTAAAGAATTTTATTTTCTGGTAAACCGGTCTGGTCCGCCTATTTTAAAAAAGAATCGATTCGCCTTCGGACTGATTCGCCTCCATATCGGACCGATCCGCTTTGCTCCAGAAACATAATACCCCGAATCAAAGCCAAACCGAAGAAGCCTTGTTTAAAAATGAACCGATCCACAGCGGACCGATCCGGTTCTGATAATTTCGAATAGTTCAATGAGAGTTTTATCCACCAATTCAAGTTTCTATAAATATACCTATTTCGGTGGTGTATTTTTCAAGTCTTTGAGAAAACATTTCTAAGAGTTCAAACACAACAAGACTTCGAATTTGATGTGCCAAACATCTTTTTGATTCACACACAAAAATTTCAATTACTCTTGTGAATCTTTTGGAACCCTAGAACACAAGCTTTGCTATTGTTCAACTTTTGTGGGGAGATCTTTGCAATCGAGAGCTGCGTCTTATTGCTGAGGGAGACTCTACAAAGTGTTATGACTGCGTGTCATTAAGGAGAGCTGCGGTTCTTTCTTTGTTGATTGAGCTGCGAGTCCTTGGAGGGTGCTGCGTGTATTCTCTTGCTGAGTTCAAGACTGCGTGTCTTTGTGGGTTAGCTGCGCGTTGATCCATTGCAGATTTCTCTATGTAATTGTAAGTTGCGATTTATATATTCATAGTAAAATAAAGGTTTTACCCGAAAGGGGTTTTTTCCTGAAATCTGTGTCTCAGCATATGTACTGCGTTGCATGCTTTAATTTTTGATGGGTTGATTTAGATGCCTGTTTAGGGGCTGTATTTATTTGATTTAAAAGTACACTCTAATTAAATAAGGGTTACTTGGAAACTTGCGAATTTAATTTAAATCAATTATCACACTTCACGTCTTTTCAAATTGGTGTCAGAGTAGGTTACGCTAATTTATCGCGTATTCCTATTTTCCGTAAAATCGTGTGATATTGGTTTTCTTTTGAAAAATCAGCTTTGTGAAAAATCGTAATCTTTCCAATGGAACATTCATTTAATAAGGTGCCTATTTTTTATGGAAATAATTATGCCTATTGGAAATCTCGCATGAAATCTAGTTTAAAAGCTATTGACGAGCGTGTTTGGTTACTTTGTGAAAATGGGTGGACTCGTTCCACGGTCACTGTTAATAACATCACCTCTTTAAAACCCGTGTCAGCCTGGACCGAAGATGATTATAAAATGTCCAATTTTAATTCCCGTGGTCTGAGTGCTATTTCTGGAGCTGTCACCCCTGACGAGTTCCGTCGAATTATGAAGTGCACCACGTCTAAAGAGGCTTGGGATGTTTTGAAATTGACACATGAGGGTACGAATGCGGTTAAAGAATCAAAATTACAAAATTTGGCCACCCAATTTGATACTATCACCATGTCTGAGTCTGAATGCTTTGATGATTTTTATGCACGTTTGTCAGACATTGTTAACACATGTTTTAATTTGGGTGAGGTGATTGATAACACGCGTGTCGTTAAAAAGATTTTGAGATCTCTTCCAAAATGCTTTATTCCTAACGTCACTGTTTTGAACTCTTTGGGAAATTCGAAATCACTTAAGTTGGAAGAACTTGTAGGAGATCTTCAAACCTATGAGATTGACATGTTTCCCAAAACCATTAAGGCTAAGGATAATGGCATTGCTTTAAAGACTCGTTGTAAGAAAAAGATAGAAAAAGTTTGTGAGTCCGATTCTGAGGGAGACTTTGATTTTAGTGATATGGCCTTGTTTGTGAAAAATTTTAAAAAATTTCTCAACATGAACAAAAATAATTCTTCCAATAAAAAGAATTTTTTTGAGAAAAATAAAAAGAAAGGAAAGGCCAAGGAAAGTGGAGAGAGGGAAAAAGAGAATGACTGCGATGAGGAGTGTGAGGAAGATTTTGAGAATGTGACTTGTTTTGAATGTGGGGGTAAGGGGCATAAGTCGTTTGAGTGTCCTACGTGGCTTAGAAAGAAAGGAAAGAAAGTAGCCATGCCTGCCACACTTAGTGGTAGTAGTGAAGGTGAGGGTAATGAGATCAGTGGTGAGAAGTTTGTAGCTTTTTTGAGTCGTGTGAGCACACCCACTTTGTCTCATGGTGATAAAGGTCATGAGAGCACCAGTGATGACTCGTGTGTTTCTAGTGGAGATGAGAGCGAGTTTGAGAGTGGAGATGAAAGTGAGCTACAAAAAGATTTTAGAGATTTGTACACTGAGACCTTGAAAACTAAGATGTATAATCGTGATTTAGGTTATCGGGTTTTAGATTTGGAGAGAGAGAAGGAGGTTTTGAGAAAGGAGAAGTGTGATTTGACCAACACGTTGCCCAGTCTGACGACACATGTATCCCAACTCGAAAGTGATCTCGAACGTGACAGGGAGGTCAAAGTCAATTTTTTGAACGCAACTAAGAAGGTTGAAAAGGTGGTTCATAAGGGTAAAGGTGAGAAGTTAGGAATAAGTCATGATGGTGCTTCTTCTTCCCAATTAGCACCCGAATCGGTTCCCACTTTAGTGTTTGATTCACGTGAGTCTCACCCTAACCCACCTAGGCGTACCATTCCTATTAGGAGAGTGCGTCCTAGAGTTTTTGAGAGAGGTGTTCCTAGGCCTATTTATGTTTGTTCCCATTGCAAGAGGAGAGGACACCTTAGGTAATTTTGCTTCAAGTTGGGTTATGTGTCACGTTTTGCTTTTACACGTGTTTCTGACACACATGCACCCACACATGATACTTTACATGCTCCCGGAGACTACATGAGAGATTTTGCACATTTAGGAGAGCAAGTTAAGTTTTTAGTCAAAACTTCACAAGAATTGATAGAGGTTTTTCATAAGTTGTCACCACCTTTGGAAAACCCCTCCGCACCTAATGATTGAGGTTTGACCTGTTTACTAGCATAGGGTGATTTTCATGATGACATTGTTTGCCTATTGCTAGTATGTATCATTTTTGTATGTTGTATTTTTTTAGAAAAATTTTGAAAAATACAAAAATATTTTAGTTTGAGAAAATTTTGAGAAAATCCAAAAATATTTTTTTATTTTTTTTGCACCGTTTATGGATGGACACTTAGGATGACCGAGTCACAACATCATTCCATTATTATCATGTGACTATTTGATAGTTTTTTGAGACAATAGGTCAATTCATCCTTGTGCTTTATAATGTTTGGAGTCATTAATATGTAATTAAGTGTTACTTCCTTTTGACTCATAATTTCCTTTATTGCACACATGCACAGATTTGTTTGATTATTGTGCTTGTCTTATCACATATTAGTTGGGTGTTTTCACTTCAATCATGTCCATAAAACGAACCAAGTGCGGTAATTTTTTATAAGGAAATTGTGCATATAAGAATCGTTTTGTGAGTTTGTGTGCTTTGTTTGAAAACGGGGAAGGGCTGCGAAAGGTTCATTTTGCCTTTGCGAATACTAAGACACCGTTAAATTGAACCTAAAAAATGTAGGAATTTTATTATCCGAGGTCCAAAGAGGTTAAAAGAGCCCGAAAAAAATTGAAAGGCAATAAAAAGATATTCATGCCAAAAAGGGGCCATTTAGGTTTTTGCACCAATTCTCCAAAGTTTGAGAATTTAGTTTTTACACCTCTAAAAAAGAAAATATGCTTGAGGGAGTTTGGTTGGAGAATTTCAAACGGGTTTGTACGTCCTTTAAATACTCGAAAATGCGCTACATAGTTTTGGACGTTATTGGTGTGGAAATCACTTTGACTTTGTTTTGTTGATTTGCATAAGACGATGTCATCTAAATTCAACAAACTTTTACACCTAAGGATAATTTTGATGCTCATTCGTTAGGGGTACACATATGCATCGTGCACATATTCTTGATTGATTTGATTTATCTATTGAATGTGTTCACACCCATTCATTCCATTTCCATGACTTGGTTGTTTGAGTCTAAATTTATGGTGTGATTTTTGTAGCATAGTTTTTTAATGTATCTTATTTTTGTATGAAAAAATCAAAAATCAAAAAGAGTTTGTGAATTGTTTTTACATCTCCTTGCAAGATGCACGTTTACCATATTGATTGATGCCTTGTTTTGTATACCGTGACACCCCGATTTCGCTTATTTGATTCATTCTTCTCATTTGTCTATTTGGGGACATCATAAAAAGGGAGAGAAAGAATTATCATATTATGGGGGAGTTTTTGAGATTTAACCTATGTTTTTATCATAAATTGGTATCTATGTTTATCTCATTTCAAACTCGATATGTCACGTGGTATTTTGTTTGTCTCATGTGTGTAGGTACGAAGATTGAAGATCAATATGTTGCACACCCTTATGAGAAAAGCTTTGAGCTTTGATGATTGTTGAAGATTGAAGAACAAACGATGAAGACTTATTCATTTATATCTTTCCAGTTTTGGGTTCATGGAAGGGTAGATTTGTATAGGCAAATTTGATATTTGATAATTCGGATGTTTTTATGTATGTACCGGCATAGACATAGGGGGAGATTTGTAAGGACATTTTTGTCCATTGTCAAATGTATGTCGTACGTCGTTACACCGTTGAAGAAATTCAAGATCGCATCTACATCAATGGATCCGAATATCAAAACGTCTTCAACATCATAACCTCTGCGAGAATGAACTTGGTAAAGTTTTGTTTTTAAGTCCCTTAAAGTTTCATACTTAGTATTGGGAAACTTTTATAAAATGATTTTATAAAAAGAAGAAGTAGGTTTTTTTTAAGCAAATTGAGGTTTTTTAAATAATTCTGTTTTCTGGTAAACTAGTCCGGTCTGCCTATTTTAAAAAAGAACCGATCCTCCTCCGGACCGATCCGCCTCCATATCAAGCCGATCCGCTTTGCTCAAGAAACAGAATACCCCGGATCGAAACCAAACTGAAGAAGCCTTGTTTAAAAATGAACCGATCCGCAGCGGACCGATCCACTACCAAAATCGGATCGATCCGGTTCTAATAATTTCGAACAGTTCCGTGAGAGTTTTATCCACCGATTCAAGTTTCCTATAAATATACCTATTTCGGTGGTATATTTTTCAAGTCTTTGAGAAAACGTTTCTAAGAGTTCAAACACAACAAGACTTCGATTTTGATGTGCCAAACATCTTTTTGATTCACACACAAAAATTCCAATTACTCTTGTGAATATTTTGGAACACTAGAACACAAGATTTGCTATTGTTAAACTTTTGTGGGGAGATCTTTGCAACCGAGAGCTGCGTGTTATTGTTGAGGGAGTCTCTACAAACTCTTATGACTGCGTGTCATTAAGGAGAGCTGCGGTTATTTCTTTGTTGATTGGGCTGCGAGTCCTTGGAGGGTGCTGCGTGTATTCTCTTGCTGAGTTCAAGACTACGTGTCTTTGTGGGTTGGCTGCGCGTTGATCCATTGCAGATTTCTCTATGTAATTGTAAGTTGCGATTTATATATTCATAGTGAAATAAAGGTTTTACTCGAAAGGGGTTTTTTCCTGAAATCTGTGTCTCAGCATATGTACTGCGTTGCATGCTTTAATTTTTTATGGGTTTATTTAGATGCATGTTTAGGGGCTGTATTTATTTGATTTAAAAGTAGACTCTAATTAAATAAGGGTTACTTGGAAACTTGTGAATTTAATTTAAATCAATTATCACACGTCACGTCTTTTCATCAGTAAACATCCTTACTCATCTGTATCCATTATATCTAGACAACATACACACAGAAGTCTACTACAGAATATACTATAACGCACACACACACACAGAGATATATATATATATAGGTTTAACCCTCTATCGGATGATGCCTAGAAAAAACAAATCATACCCTGGGAGAGCGAACACGAGATCTCATTATCACAATCTATGATCGCTCAACCCATCGCTAACTAGGCAAATATCTAAAAGTAGTCTACTTTATTCTGATAATTCTCAAAATAGTAAACTAACACGTAATATAAATGTACTCTTAGTGCACACACCAGCTCTCTCTCTCGTTGGTGACACCAAAGAGCATCGCTACCCCCACGGTATTTAATTATATATATGACCAATAAGGCTATCGTGGCCTACACACCCACTAAATTCAACTCACTCGAATTCTAGTGATAACAATCATATATAGTGACGCACCATTGTCACCGAAACAAATCATATACTCGTAAGGATGAAATAAAATTTTCCTCCATTCTTTGTCTGACTCACCCGGTCGAATGGTTCCTCAACGTAACTCTCGCATCAGAACCAACCCAATATTCGCCATCCAGATAAACTCTCTTGCTTCTGGCCCTGGCCCTACAGGCCTCCCCCGCCACTTCCTTACCCCCAACGACCCTGAAAGACGAATATGTTACTATTGTTATTGAGGAATTGCTTATCCTACCTGCACCCACCACTCTTGGGTTGTCGACTCCTGGGCCTAAATCTCTTAGCCCCATTTCCCTTGTCGACAGTCTCACTACGACTTTTGTCGTGCCCCCACAAGCATCGTTCCCATCTACTTCCTAGTCTTACTGGTCTCACTTTCTCCTTGTGGAAAAGTTCAATACAAGTGGCCTTACTCTTCACACATAGGATACCTTTATGTGTCATCCCCTTTGTCTCTGAACCCACTGGTCATGTTAGAATGTCCTTCTCTCAGGCCTAGTAGTTTTGTCCTCGTCTGATACCCCCATTGTTCATTTGGCTCCGCTGACCCAATAGAACTCGTTACTGGCATCAACGACCATGATTGAATGCACCATCACTTGTTAGGAACTCAATTGATCCAAGTCTTTTAATTGTCCCCCTATTGGGTATACCCTCCTGTGATGCTTCACTAGCACTGTTAAATCTAGTCTTGTTATTCAGCGAGATTCTCTAACCCTCTTGGCTCCCTTCTCATGGAAGAGTTGATGTAAACTCTTAAACGTATGACTTTTGATGACCTCTACACTAGTCACCCTAGCCGAATTTCTCATCCAGGATTGTATTCTACTCATGGGTCCATTATCAACTTTCGGACCCCTTTAAATACCAAGTGATTAGGCCTTCATTAAATTAAAATAGTATTACCATTTGGTTCATTTTTAGCATCACTATCGAAATTTTTAAAACATTTACTAACCACCTAGTATTTAAAAAGTCGGTGCCAAATTTTATCTTTTCATTTAAAACAAAACAATACGCAAAAGCAATTAAAATAACTAACCATGCACGCAAAAATGAATAAGTTTAACAATCATCTATTAAATAACTGAAGAAATAAAATAGTACCGAATAAACCATTGGTTACCAAAACCAAATAAAAGTCGAATATAAATAAATTTGAATACAGAGTCTAACCGACATAACGAAATAACTGAGGGCTAACACGCCCGAATGAAATACTGAACTGCACCCTACACTAGGAATGAAGTGACTAAATCATCTAAGTCCAAATCCTACAAGCATCCACAAGTGTTGCAGTTACGCATCCCTCAAATAAATCATCCGGCTTTGCATCCCTGTGGATGGACACCTGAAAGGTTTTGAAAAAAGGTTTTGCAAGTACGAGTTAGAGACCAAGTAAAAATCATTTGCAAATATTTAGCAAGCATTTAAATATTAATTTAAATGAACAGTTATTAGATGTAACAGACTGGGCCATGGTTGGTTTGGCAGCTAGAGAGTTACATTCCATATCTCATGGGTGAGGAAAGTAATGGTTCATATATGTATATTCACACTCTTCTAAGACTAAGGCCTTTTAGCTCCATTGGTAAGGCATGTGATTGATGATGCACATGTCAGGGGTTCAAAAGCCACTAACACCAGTTTGTGGATATAGAGATAATAAAAAAACCATACCGCTGGGTGTAATGGTTAAAGTGGGCATAATATTGGTGGTGGAAGAGTGGGGTATTAAAGAATGGTATCAGAGCTAGTTCCCAGTCGGAATAACTGTGCTAACATGTTGGGTGATGATTAATTTTATCCCAACGAGGACGTTGGGCTCCTTAAGGGGGTGGATTGTAACAGACTAGTCCATGATTAATTTGGCAACTAGAGAGTTACATCCCACATCGCCTGCTGAGGGAAAGTAATGGTTCATATATGTAAATTCACACTCTTCTAACATCGAGGCCTTTTAGCTCCACTAGTAAGGCATGTGATTGATGACGCATGTGTCAGGGGTTCGAACCCCACTGACACCAGTTTGTGTATATAGATATAATAAAAATCCCATACCGCTAGGTACGGTGGTTAAAGTGGGGACAATATTAGTGGTGGAAGAGTGGGGTATTACACCGGAGCTAATTTTTTAAATCTTATCATTTTAATGTGTTGTCACGACATGGGTCATCGTATTTGATGATGTGTCGACTTCTCGGTGGCCCAGATCCAGTGTGGGGTGAAAGACTAGATTACCCCTACTCGAAGAGTTTGGTGTGGGGACATTTGTGGTATTTAACCCCTTGAAAGTTTGGAGAGTATATAAATGAGTGTTAAACTATTTTGGGCATTTGAGATCAAGTTTGTCTTGTCTCTTCAAGTTCTCTAGAGCTTCCATAGAACCCAACCACCACTCCAAGCCAAGAGCCACCACATCACATTTAGGGTTTCAACGAAGCTACTAAATGTGTTGGATAAAATAAAAAATGGTGATTTGAATAAAGAAATGGTTCTGGTTAAATCAAATGTATCGGTTTTTATTATTGAACCGTGTGTGTTAAATAAAGCGAGAAATGTAAATGTGAGAAAAAGGAAGTATTTTATAAGATTAAGGTAAATTAATCTGGATAAATAAGTTTTTCGAAAGTAAAATTGTTTCATGCATTAAATATAGGTATATGTATGTATGTATATATATGTATACAAGGTAGTTTCATGTTCACGTAGGCAAACGTGTTGAAGTCTCCTTTTTTTCGTTCGATTCTATACTACATTTGTATATTTTTCACTGAGCATTGGCTCACACGCTCGCTTTGTTATGGAAGGTTGGGAGCGGTTTCATATTTTTACAGCGTTATACAGGTAAGTACTTTCTTTATTTTATGTTAGTAGCTTTGCATGCTTGGACTTCGGGGTGCTCCCCATGGGTTCCTCGCGTAGTTTATTTTGAAATTAGAATCGAATGCTAAATAAGTGAAATATTAATTAAAATAAAACTGGACTAGGAACACTATATATGTTATTTTATTGCAATTCATACTTAGCGCTCGGATCGGGTCCGATCGGATTGACTACGGGTAATCGATAAATCAGGGTCGGTCATTACAGAAGATGTCAATAAGTAGGGCATTCTACTTGATACTAACAAAAAGCTGAGAATTTTTGGGAACCTTCTTGATAGCTAGAGCATCAAGCCAACCACTCTTATAGGCCACCTATTCGGCTTCATCTAGGTGCAAAGGGGCATCCATCCAGCACTCGCCATGACCGATAATCCAAATTATGTGGAGAACCTTCCTAAAGGAATACTTTAGTTTCATTATATGGTAACTCATGCCTTTCTTGATCGCCTCATTCTTATGGAATTCCTCCTCAGCCTTTGGAGATGCTCCCTAAGGGAGTTATTCTCATTTTGTAGTAGCCCGACACTGTCCCCGACCTCCTTGACTTCTGTCTGAAGTCGTTCTGCCAAATAAGCCTTCTCGTTTTAAGTATTTTTCATTTTATAAAGTGCTTGCTAGACATAAAGAATGATTTGCAAGCTCGATTAAAAGATTTTCATCCAAAAGCTTCCCAGCCAAGGATCAGATCCAAATCACCGCTTTTTAGAGTCACTGTCACTAGTGTCAAGCCATTGTCAGATTGGACAAGATCAAAGGCAAAACATTCAAATATAACTAGATAATTAAGGCATCCATTAAGGGTCAACAAGTTCGACAAAGAAATGACAAGGCAAAAACAGATATTTTCATTAAAAATCAAAGATGGATGAGCCACTATAACATGAATATCAAAAGATGGAAAAATACAAGGGTACTTAAGCTAAGTCCAACTAGCTTGGCCTTTTTTATCTTTCACTTGCTCTTTATTAGTTGGACCATTTTTTAGGTATGCGGCCTCCTTTTCTTTCTTGGATCCATCCTTCGTACGATCACTACTTAAAGCCTCATCTTCCTTCTCATCTAATTTGGAGGGGAACCTGTGTGGTGCTCCTTAAAGAGTTTGAACTTGAAGGGGACTTCAGACTTAGCTAATGTCGAATCCCAGCCTTTCTTGAAGCTGGAATTATAAATGAAATCTAATTGCTTCTTGGTCTGACTAAAGGCATCGTTGAACCCTTGTTCATGGACCTTATCTTTGGTCACTAATGCTATAAACGGGCTTTAAGAATTTTATTTAGAAACTTTCATTTGTTGCTCATTTATAGAATTAATCTTGTCCAACTCTATCTCGATGGCCTTGATCTCAGTCTCATAGGCCTTCTTGGAGGCAAGGAAAGCCTTCTAAGACTCTTATAGAGCGCGATTAGCATTAGCGCTGGCATTTGCCTAGTCAACATTCCTGTCAATAATATCAATGAAGTCCACCAAAAACTGTAAGAAAAAGGCCGATCATAAGTTAGTATTATAAAAAAGTTCTAAGGATCTAACCAAAGTTGTAAGACTTACAAAAGATAATGCCTGAGGGGCATAGGAGACAAGATGGTGGGTGTTCATCTTGCCAACCTACTCAATATCCAGTCTAGAATGCCCCCTCAGTAGGGTGAGGGTCAAGTTAAGGTTCTTACCCATCGACATCATTATGGGCTTTTCCCTTTATTGGGGCAATCCACTTTTTAATGGGCACAATAAAAGCATTTACAGTAGTAGGACCAGAGCCTGTCTTGTTTTTATTTTGAGCCTTCATTTTGTCGGGGGAATCCAATAAAGTAACAAGGCAGGATGTTACCCCAATCTTCTTCCTCTTGGAAAGGGGGGCCCTTGGGGAAATGGGGAGGTCATAACTATCCAATAAAGTGGGGATTTTTCTTCTCGTTGTTATCTCGTATTTCGAGGTGGCTGGGATCATGGAAGGAATGGAAGCAATGTCCACAAATTCAAAGGAACTTAAAGTGGGCTTACGTGAAGAAACTTAAGCTCTAGAAAGAATTGGTATTTCGAGTACTGTATCCATCGGCCTAACAATAAAATAGGTGGTGGTATTGGTGTACTCTGGTAAAAATGATGATGACCTGGGATGTTTGACAGTAACAACTAAAGGCCTTCATAAAATCCAAGCCTTGCTTAGCTCACCAAAGTTAACATAAGAAAGGGAATGATTTTTTTCTTGGAAGCTTTTTTGCAGAATAAATAAAGAAGAATGTTAAATAGAATTTACACAAAATTTGTTCGACTCAAATAAATAAAAATAGTGGAAAACAACAATTGACCTATTTTGTTCCCTGTACTAGGACATATGATACCCATATTAGGCTCACTATAATTGGCGGACACTCCCATTGCCTTACAATGAATCCATGGTACCAGTAACCCATATTTGAGTTAGAACGATTTGTTACCATCACCCTGTCTTCCCTTCTCGCCTTCAGGTAGAAGATGTCATCGTTTATCTTCACCCAGGAATAATAATATGCAATTACTGGAATTTATATTTGAGTTTGGTACAACTCATTAATTCTGTGAACCCCATTAATATTCCTCTAAGTATTTAGAGTATATTGAGCAGTCACCACTCTAAAATACTCACAAAATTCTAATAGTAATTAATTTGCGAGGAAAGTAATGTCGGCCTTAATAATGTTGAGAGTATGCATCCAATGACCCCCTATACAATATAATAGTCATTTGGTTGCTCAACGAACTCTATCACAACCTCATTGGGGATGGAAAACCTCTTCCTAAATTATCCTATGGATATCTCACTCACCGAATAAAGCATTTTTCAGTTTCAATAAAAGGAACAATGGAAAATATATACATAGCAGGGAAATAAAGATGATCGCTTGAAGAAATTACAAAAAGGTAAAAAGAGAGAGAGAGGAAACTTACAGTTGAAGGAGAAGAAAAAAATATCTCAATGTTCCTGAATAATTAAAAATGAGTCTGCAAAATGGCACTAGGAAAGTCTTTTAACTATTTAGTTCAACTTTTGAGACATTTCACCATTTAGAACAAGACATGATGTGAATTAAGGTGTGAATTACATTAAGATCTTCGGGTTTATTTAATTGGGGAAATTGAAATTATTATTTTTATTTTAAGAAAATTAAAATGTGAGATTTATATATTTAATTCATATAAGTAAATTTTGAAATTACCAAGGATTTAAATTTGGTCCTTTGCAATTGAATAAATTATTTTTTAAAACCCTAAAGTTTTTCAAAATACTAAGTGGGGGAGAGGTTTCAGCATAAACCCCATGGTCTCCAACGGTGTTTAAATAAAAAAAAATGTGATTAATTCCTTGCTTCATCTAGTCTTGCCTCCCAACGGATGAAATTAATCAGGGCATTAGGGGTTCATTAAACCTCTTAAGTGATAATTCCAAGATTTAAAATGTGAGTGAGTTCGATCCCTCAATGGGAAAGTTCATCAAGAGAGGTTTTTATTTCAAAAAATGAACCAGTATATACACATAGACATAATTAATGATATCCTCCTCAACAAAGTCACTGCCATTAATTGTGGGACCAAAAGACCCTGACTATTCAATTATCATGAATAGAGGATCTTGAACTGTCAAGGCACATAATTGAAAGATGAAAGTCTTTCTAGTTCACTGTGGGTTGATTTAAGCTCCCAGCGAGAAATATCACTCCATAAGGGAATTAGGATGTCTAGCATTTTTACTTTAAAATAACGGTGAGGAAGACAATTTAAAATTAAAAAGTAGTTAAATTATCATATGTATATTTTAAAATTAATTCACTTTTCAAAAATTATGATTCTCAGGTTTTAAAATGGGATCATCATTCAACCTACTTTATCCAATCTTAATGGGCAACAAGTTAACTGGAATGAACTATATTGACTAGAAATGCAATCTAGACATTGTCCTAACTGCTAAGCACTTTAAATTTATCTTGACATATACCTATCCTGCCTAACTAGAGGAAGGGGCACCCAAAATGGATGTCCAAGCCTACCAGAGGTGGAAAAATGTTGATCACTACTACATATTGGCCTCTATGACAAATGTGTTGCAGCACTAGCATTAACATATGCTCACTTCTTATGACATGATTTTAAACCTCAAGGATATGTTTGAGGATCAGAACTATGCCACAAGGTTAGAAGTTGTGGCAAGGTTATTCGATAACAAGATGCTTGAGGGTACTCTCATAGGTGAGCACATTCTAAAGATGATGTCTATCTTATGAGAACTGGAGGTGCTTCGGTCTGAAATCGATAGGGAAACCCAGGTTGATTTCATACTCCAATTATTACCGGAGTCCATTAAACAGTTTTGCTAAAATTATTCTATGAACAAATTTGATTACTTACTGGCACAACAGCTTAAGGAACTTCAGGTTGCGTAGAATATCAATATGCATAAGGGTGTGATTAATGTTACAGAGAAAGTACCATCTTCTTCTATCCCAAGAAGAAGAAGAAGAAGAAGAAGAAGACGAAGAAGAAGAAGAAGACACAATCTAAAGTTGTAAAGCCGAACTTTAATCCTCAGGGAGAAGGAAAGAAGCTGAAAGACAGCTATTACATCTGGAAACAGAAAGGACATTGGAAGAAGTAATGCCCCATCTTATTATCCAGAAAGATTGAAAATAGTAATTTATCCTACATCATTGAAAAATATTTTGTATTCAATCTATCAGGATCCCACATCACTTGATACCTCTTACTCCCCTGCCTAGTTACACCAAAACCCATGACCCATGCATCTTCTTCAAAACTGTACACTTTCTAAGTACTTTTTTCCTGGTAGAAATTGACATCTTTCCACTCTCATCATTCGACTGAGTAAGACTCTGCTCTATGCACCAAACCTGTTGGACCCTCCCTTGGCTAGAGAGAGATCCCTCATTTGTGCTCCGCAATCTTTGAACCCATCTCGGGTGTGATTCTCTCCTTGTTGAATATATATATATATATATATATATATATATATATATATATATATATATATATATATATATATATAGTCCCACAGGCATATGGTTTAACACATTTATTATTCAAATGACTCAAAAAATCAAATTACCCAGGATGCCCATACACCCTATATCCCGTGCATATCTGCATAAACAGCATACACGTAACATATTTATCTTTAACTTGGCCCCGCATGCTCGGTGTGGCTATACCGTAAGGCCATACTCAGTTACGTTATGAGTCGCGACTTAATTATCCTCAAGATTGTCCCATATATCCACTAGTGGTGTAAAAATATCCCCAGTGCTTCCTACACATCACTACCTGACTCCACTAGCCTTATATCATATAATAGGTCTCAGCTCAAAGTGTTTTCTCCACACGTACATTGATCATCGATCAAACCTAATACAATAGCATCCAGCAACGTCTCCTAACTCTCGACGTTTATTAAGGTTCATGTATGCAACGTCACGCAATTAAAATCCAAGTAAGTAATTTCCCCCAATGCCCTATCACCTAGAATTGTCGGTTATCGAGGTCCTTTGAACCAAATCACATAACTGGGATATTTAAAATCCTGTCCCCGAACGTATAAGTTTAATCCTTGACCCCTATATCTCTAAAGGAGTGTTACAATGTGGCAATCGCATTATCACTAAGTCCCTAGTGCTAAACCAATAATGAGCTAAATCTCTCCACTCAGGAGTAAACCTAATATACCCTGAATCACATCAATAAATTCCCTACGCACTGGGATCAAATAATACCAGACAAATATACTCTCTAAAGTATACATTACAATATAGTATATGAGCGGGCTCGGCCCTCTTTCAGGTGAGACATCACATAACAACACATCCTGCCCTGAAATAGCGAACATGATAGCCTTATTGTAACAGTCCGCCATTGCCCAAATCATCGCTAACCATTCCATACTCAGGATAACATCATACTCATATAACATACCTATCGTATACGAGCAAATCCACTAAATAATATCCTCTCAGTGTTCGCACCTGCTCCCCTGCAGATGGAACCAAAGAGATCCTCGCTACTCAATAGTAAATATAAAGACACGATAGTGATACTAATGATACATCCACTAAACCCATCTCATATGCAAATTTAATTCTAACAAAATACCGTGATGCATTCGAGTCGGGCAAAACTTACCCCATCGGTCCATGGATAAAAAAAAAATTACTTCCAATTGCCAATACCTATGGTTGTTCAAATAGTTCCTTGATCTAGTACTCACGTCTAAACTAAACTAAAAACTGTTGCAACTGTTGCCCCTGTTGGCACCCTATTCCTATCCCCAATCTCTCTGCGGATAAGATCGATGCATGTGATCCTGCTCTCTACATATAAATACCATCCCGTATAATACCCCTGTCTCTGGCCCCACTGGCCATATTGGGGCTAGCCTACTTTGTGGATCTCGTAGCCTTAATCCTAATGGCTACCCTAATTTTTCCCTTAGCTCTGTTGGCCCTATAGAACACGTTGCTGGATTAGATGGCCCTATTTGAATCCACCTTCACTTGTTCAAAATTCCTTTGATCTAAATGTTTTAAATGATTCCTCTCTTGGTTATCCCCCTATGGTGCCCCACTGGTACCAATTATATACAGTCTTGCCCTACTAAATAAACTCTCCAATTTATTGGCTCCCTTCACATGGAAGCATTGATATTGACACAATAATAGTACGACATTGATGACATCAGCATAAGTCATCCAAGCCATATTTCCCCATAAGTGTTGACGAATTCTACTCGTGAGACCATCATCAACTTAAAGATCCTATTTGTCATCGTATCCACCTCGTCTGGTACAAAATTCTCTAAACAAGAAAATTCTTCCTCATACTCGGCCCCTGTCCAGCCCTCTTATGAAAAGTCTTAAAACTTTCTTTGCATCTCTGTTTAAACAGCAGATGAAAGGACTTACGATCAAACTGCACCCAAAATTTCTCGATATTTATAATATATCTTTTCTCAGATGTGGTGACTGACTCCCACCACTGCAACGCTACTCTTAAGAGATTAAAAAATCATAAAAAAATTGAGTGCCACTGCATTCCACCATACACAAACTCATTTCCATGTTCCCCTTCCATTGGCTAGTTAATAGAGCATCCATATTTCCTGGAGACTCTGGGGGATGGTCCTTCTGAAAACCCTGTCAAATCTTTCCCATACTTACTGAACTGGGTGAGTCTGAATTAGCTCCATCGTCCTCTATAGCGGCTCTTAGGAAACTGTTGAACCACAACGGTATTTGCAACATTAACTTCTTGAGCAACAGTATTGGCATCCTCTGCTGCAGTCATTGTTCCCCAAATAGTCTGCATCTTCGGCTGAGCCTTTCCTCCCGTGATCATTCTAACGGAATTATTTGGTCGTCCTTTACTTTTCATCATATAGAACCAACCGAAGTCATATAAGATTCACTTCAATAATACGCAAGAACTGGATAACGTAAATCACAATAGGAATCGACAGTCCTAAGCATCGAGCTCGATATAAAAAAAAATCAACACTGAAAATGTAATAAGTCCGCACAGATCCTAAAAACACTAGAGCTTGGTGCTCTAATACCATATGTGACACACCTTTTATTAAAATAACGGGTGGTCGGCCCTCTACTCAAATAAATAGGAATCTCATTTAGCTCATTATTACCATCACTATCGAAAATTAATTAATTACTAACCACCTATTATATAATTAAGTCGTGTGTGTTTTTACTTTATTAGAATGTCATAAATCAAATCATACATAAATCTTTCACTATAATTCATCCAGATAAATAAATAAATCCACAATCACATATCTGAATATAGGGGTGGGCACGGTCCGGTCCTGCCCGGGTTTTGCCTATTTTTTGGACCAGACCGAATATTCGGTCCTCAATTTTTTTGGACCGAAATCGGATCGATTAATTCGGTTAACCTACTAATTCGGTCCAGGATTTTTTCGGTCCGGTCCGTGGTAAAATTCGGTCCTGACCCTATTTTATATAAATGTGCATTTTATGAATTTTTTTATCTATTTTTCACACAAATATATATACAAAAAAATAATACTCGAAACTCCAAGTGATATTTACATGGGTTTTTTTAACCCAAATAAAACAATGTCTATACATATATAAAATGTTCCAAATTAAATTCATAAGTTATATACATTAATTCAAAAACTATACATAAGAAACACAATAACATTATTTTTATTATATATATATATTGGAATCGGTCCGGTCCGATCCAAATCGGTCTTTTATTATTGTGGACCGCGGACCGGACCGATTTTTAGGTTTTGTGAACCGATTTTCAGACCGATTTCAAAATAGCCTTAATTTTCGGTTCGGACCGGTTCGGTCCATTCGGGTCAGTCTTTTTTTTGTCCACCCCTATCTGAATATTAAAATCTAATACATGCCAATTAACCGAATAAACCATCCGTATAAAAATCCACTGCAATAATCCTTATAAACAAAAATAGAGTAAACTGAAATAAATTTGTCTTTGGGTGACAGGCCCGGATAGTAAATGACTGGATCCTATATAGTATTAAAGATATAAAGCGTCTATGGTAATCCCTACAAGCACTCCATAGTTGTCGCATCTCTGACAACCTAGAATAGTTACTCATACTTGGCATCCCCGTGGCTAGACACATAAAAGATTTTGAAAATATTTTGCTACAGGTCAGAGCCCAAATCCTTTTGAAACATTTTGCAAGTAATTAAAATGCATAATAAATATGAGTATATTCTTACATATTTAAATAGATTTCGCACTCACGTGAGATAATACTCGTCCCTGAGCAATAGTGTTCACCTAACGTATACATTTTAACATCCTAGTTATGCTACACCGCCTAATTAGTCTCCAAGAACCCTCAAGGCCATACGCTACCCAATGTCATGCGTATTTTATAAAATTGTGCTTTCACATCTGCTTAATAATTATAATTCTCAATTATAACTAATCAAATTTTTTTATTCATTCCAAATAACTTTCACTCATTATTAATTCAATGTTCACACATTAGTGGCATATACCCGTATATATTTTCTTCACACACATATATACGTATTTCCATATCACATCAAGTACACATATATATCACTCACTATATACGTATAATCACAATCCTCAGAGCATTATCTCGCGGATTAAAATCTCTAAAATGCTATTATGCTCCAGGGCATACACACATCATCCAGGGCTACCGAGTTAGAATCTCGCCACCCAACCTAAAAATCGTAAACGTACTTGAGTCGGTTGTGACACCCTGCCTATTAAAATATCGGGTGGCCAGCCCGTGATCAAAATAACACGTTGGTCTCATATGGCTCATTCTTAGCATCACTGTGAAAAACTTTTTAAGGTTACTAACCACCTAGTAATTTAATGAGACCGGTGCCAAATTTTATCTTACATTAATTAACAACATACAGAAATCAATGCCCATTTAAACCATCCACACAACTGATAATGGAATCCAACACAAATGAATAATCATAAATAAAGATAGCCGAATTAACTATCGGTTCAACAATAAAATACAATAGTCCCTGAAGCAATAACCTGGATACATAAAGTCCAATAAATAAACTAAATACAAAATCTGAGGGCGACATGCCCAAATGAGTACTGAAGAAAAGTTCCTACACTAGGAGTAAATGAATGAAGCGTCTATAACAAGGTCCTACAACCTCCACATGAGCTGCAGCTGCACATCCCTGGATAGAATCCTCAAACTGGGCGTCCTTGTGGCTAGACACCTAAAATATTTTGGAAAAGATTTTTGACATGGTTCAGAGCCCAAGTAAAATGTTTTGAAAATATTTAGCAAGAAGTTAAATTGCAATAATTAAATATGCATGCACATTTTTCATATTTAAGCTACTGTCGCAGTCTCTTGAGACATAGCTCACCCCTCATCTAATGTTCACACTTAACGCTCGCCTTCTACCTTTCCTAGTTAAGCCACCCCACCTAACTAGCCATATCGAATCTCCTTCTATAAAATAATTCGTTATGCCTAACCGTATTGGCGATACAATACGTTATCGAATTTCCATGTCTTTTAGCCCATTATAAATTTCTCAGTATATGTTTATTTCTCCCCATAATATAGTTATTTTTGATGTCACTATCTTTCTCTTCTACTAAACTCACCCAGTAGAATAAAATCACAAGTATACATATATCACACTATTATATATATACTAATACGACACCCCTAAGCTGAGTTGTGGTACGTGTATACTATGATATCATGTCCTGGTACATCATCTACCAAACACACATAGTAGAATAAATCACAAGTATATATATTTATCACATTAATTATATATATATAATACAGTACCCCTAGGCTGGGACCTGCGGTGCATGCATACTCTGCTATCAAGTCCTGGTACATCACGCACTGTATAAAGGACTACGGATTCCGAATCACTCTGGAACCGTATCAATACAAATCACACATATTGGAGATGAACATAGTTCACATACCCATGGGTCATGCACATACCTACGCTCCCATGGTCAGCTGATTTATCAAGTCACAAATAAGTCATTCACAGTCCTATGTCCTTAAGGTACCAATTTAAATCCCCCTGAAGGCACACAAAGATAAGATGGCCCTTTTCCGAAAATCAACCTCCCGTGATAGCAAGTATGGTAGGTATGTCATACACATAATAAATCATACAAATTAGTATAGGTATACACACAACCTATATCATATATTCCATACATAGCATATGTATCTCCCAAAGATCTTACGTATTATTTAATTTCAATTATGCGTCTCATCGTATATTCCCCGGTATCCCTCACAACTGGAAGTGTGGTAATTTTTCTTTAAAATATTGCAGTAGGTAATTCACTCATATCCTATTGATCTAAGTCATAGGTTCGTTCATCCCCCGAATTCATTACATTTTAAATTACACCGATCAATCTAATTAATTCCACATTAATTAATTTATTAAAGTAGTGTCACCCAACTACAATACTTTGACTCACTCATATGGTCTGTATCTTCTCCCTTTAGAATTTGTTACACAAAAATCCACTATTAAAGTTAACACCTCTCGTTAAATCCACTATTCCAATATTTATTATATATCTCTATAATAAATTAAACCGGCTAATCTGTACCTAACTCCCATAGCACTAGCCTGAGAAATATCAGAGTCAAAACTCCGACCCTTAATTTAATTACTATCACCTCAATTAATTTTTTTTTTCAAGTGGTATCACTCAACCAAAATGCTTGGACTCCCTTTATTGGCTCGTATTTTAATCTTTTAGAATTCATTTCACCAAATTCGGTTAATAAGTTTAACACCCTTATTAAATTTAATAGTCCTAATCATCCCATAAGACTTTAAGTATTAGGTTCCATTTAATTTCTATCAATTATATTCCACCTTAAGATACCAGCCCGTATGCTAAACTCATCCAAAATTCTCATTCGAATACGTTCGTATATTTTTTACATATATTATCGAGTGTCGTTCATTATAAATACTCCTAAATTCATACTCCGGATTCATCCCTATCTAATACAAGGATAAAATAATGTTCCTTTATATTTTTTCAAAGCCCTTCACTCATCTACGGACATCCCTAAAAATCCAGATTTTATTTCTCACAAAGGATTTCGATTTAAGACACTCTTTCGTAGAAAAATCATTACTAATTCAAAAACAATCAAAAAAAATACAAGGTCAGCACTCACGCGACCGTGACGGACCAATCTAAAAGTTTCATTTTTTGACGAACGGGTAAATCGGATCGATTCTACCTCAAAATTGGACCGTTCCGATGGACTACAAATCATCTTCTTCTCTAACTCAATTTTCTCCATTTATAACCCTCAAACCTCCATGGATTTAACCCAAACATCAAACCAATTTATACACCATGTTTATTACATCTATAAACAGGTTATAACACTAATATATATCATCAATCATCGTTTATTCTCATTAAAACTTCTAGGGTTCCTGAATTGGGTTTTTCTCAAAAGTTCTTAAATCACAAATTCAATTCGGTTCAATCATTCAAATTCAACAACAATTCCTACTGGGTTTTTGATTATAAATCATATTCTAACATCATATGATTGTATTCTCCCATTAATTAAACATCAATCTCACCTTAAATGCTTATATCCCCAAAACCCAGATTTAACATGTGATACCCTCCAAAAACGAATTCTGCTATAATAACTCATCCCAAAATGAATATGGTTTACACCCACCATGATATGAATCGCAATACCGCAATTTAAATGAAAGCAAGTTTAAC
Organism: Sambucus nigra; assembly: GCA_949130495.1. Lineage (NCBI taxonomy): Eukaryota > Viridiplantae > Streptophyta > Magnoliopsida > Dipsacales > Adoxaceae > Sambucus > Sambucus nigra. The sequence continues at coordinate 232,317,922 of OX422222.1, forward strand.
TACTTGCCTGAAAATTTCGTAGAGTCTGATCCTTTGATGTAGATGGAGATTTTGACTAAGAACATATCAATCTCCTCTTGGCTTGACTCCCAAAAGCTCTTCCACTTGTTCCCACTTTTCTCCTCTGCAACTAAGGTTTTTCTAAAATTAATTATGGTTGTCATACCCTCTCATATTTTGATTTTATTATGCCAATCCCGTTTTTAGGCTTATGGGCATTATTAAAATGGCCCAATCACTCCCCTTTGGGTCCGATTATGCTTAAAAATGCCCCGAGACCCATTACTACCCCCGGGTACTCTATTTTGACTATCTCGACCCTTTTGGACTCAACCGTCCATTCAGAATCATAATCCGTGTTACTTAACTAAAATCTCAAATTACGACACATGTATTCTTAAAAGAAACAACTCGAATTAATTTAAATCTCAATTCTCAAAATAAATTGAATCTTCCAATTTAAATAAATTCTTCAATTTAAATTTTTTCTCCAAATCATCAATTTAGTTTACATTCTAATTCTTCAAATTATCTAAATTATTTATCCTAAAAAATACGGGGTGTTACATCAGTCATAGTCCTGAGTCAGTGATTCATGACTATACCATAAATCACCTCACTTCAACTCTAACCTCACATAGGGCGGAGGGAGAGAGAGCATGATCTAATGTATTAACTTATTTAATTAAATGCCCAAAACACACAATCCAATTTTTACCAAATTTTAATCTTCGATTAATTTAGGTTTGCACATGATGATCGTTCCAAACACAAAAAATAAACTACGTATGCAATCACAAACAGATATGAGGAAAAACCCCTTTCCAGGGAAAAACATTTATTTATGTACTTTATATAGTTTTACAAGACATATTACTTACAAAACTCTCTAAAGAAAACCATTCAAATTTAAAGCAGTCCCCAGGTGGCGGTCCACCCTCGGTATCCACCGATCAGCCTTTCATTAGCCTTCTCTTCAGCAATGATCCCATGGGTCACAAGGTCAACAGTAGAGATCTCTCTCCATAAGTGTATATCAGGTATGGAACTATTTAGGGTTTCAAAAGGATTCACAAGAATATTAGGGAGGTTGTTTTGTGAATCAAAAGGTGTTTTGACCTAAAATTAATGAGGACTTTTGCAATAGGCATGCAGTTTTCATTTTATCAAAAGTCTCTAATAAAATCTCTACAAAACACATATTTATAGGTCGTACACAAATTTCAAGATGGATAATTTTGTTCAAACGAAAGTAGAAGTCATTCAAACGAGAATGTCATCTCGTTTAAAAAAAACAAGTTCGTTCGAACGAGGCTCCAATCTCGTTACAACCCTTATTGGATGTTCGTTCGAAGAAAATATCACATAAGCCTTCAAACGAAATTGCCATTTCGTTCGAATGAGACATGCTTCTCATTTGAACGGGGTAAAATAAAATTTGATTTTTAACTTACAAATTCACCTCAATTTTATGAAAACATTTATAAAAAATGTAAATAAATTTAAAATGCTAAAAGATTTATTCTTTCATAATGTAAAGATGTCTTGAACTATGGAGATATTGGAGATTTAGTTCATGGTGTCGGTGCGTCTCGGTTTGTAAGGAGATACGCCAAATGTGCCAAAGTGGAAAATACAACAAATACTAAGCCTTAACTAAACTATTTGCCTTTACAAATCTCTCCATTTGGCTATTTCGGTACAAAACTTAACCCAAACCCAATTTACAAAAATATTCAAAAATTGTAATAACCTTCCTAAACCTTAGAAATGGAATGGCATAGATAAATAAACATTGGCTCCAATCTCCAGTTTTTATTCTTGATCTTCCTTTGATCTTTTTTATCTCCTCATCAATGCTCGAGTGAACCTACACACATGAAACAAAGACAAATAACCGTGACGCATAGAGTTTGAAATGGATGATAAAAACTCGTAAATCTCAAAAATCAAACTCCCCTATAATTTCTTCTCCCCCTTTGTGTCTGAAATAGACAAAGGAGTATAAATTAAACATGACATATAGAGAACATCATAGATAAATAGTATATATCATCACAAAGATATAGAAATGATGAACATGCAATGATAATATCAAAGGATCCACAAACTATTTTTAAAATTTTTCAAAAAATTTCAAGTATAAAAGTTTACAAATACAACACACCATGGAGAAATATAAAAATACCCGAATCATGGAAGTAAAATATAGGGGTGTGAACATATTACATAGATTAACCAACGTAGATAAACATAACACATGTGCAAGAAGGATTGAGACGCCACTAAAAAAAGATCTCAAAGTTTACCTTAGGTATAAAAATGGTGAACTCGTGTAAAATTAACTTACCATAATCAACAAATCAAGGACGCAAGTTATTTTCACACCATTAACTCCCAAAACTATGCAATATTTTTTTGAGTTTTTTATAGTTTGTGCAAACCCATTTATCTTCAACTTAACTCCCTCAAAATCTCAAATATATATATCAATTTTACTGTCAATTATTTTGAAGAAACTAATGCTCATTTGTAGTGAAGCATCAAAGTTAAAAAAAAATAGCCTGACACTTCTATTTTTATTTGCTTCTAATCATTTTAGGCTCTTTTCATTGGAAATGGTGGCTTTAAACACAAAGACTTTGTCTTTTGTAACCCCTTTCCATTGCTTAATATATAGCAGTTTTATCTAAAGAAATTATTTAAATTCGGGCAATGGTTCTTACATACACAAATTTTTATCTCTTTTTTCATATTGAGTTCGTCATGAAGTAAAATTGAGACGAAAACACTATGATCGATATGTGACAGGTAAGTGTAATACTCATATAAGCTCGTGCTCATATGCAATAAAAGAGACAAGGAGTCAAACATGTGGAAAGTTATCATCAAATCACATATTAATGACTCCACACATTATTAAGCACATATATGAAATAGTGTCATGTCTCAAAACAGTCACGTGAATATGGAATGAATGGGTGACTCGACATCTTTAATGTTCATCTATATAAGGTCTTCAAAAAATATAAAACCTTTTTTATCTTTTTTAAAAAATTTATCAAAATAAAATATTTTTTCCTTTTTAACTATATCTTAAAAGAAATCGAATTTTTTTTTGTATTTTTCAAAAAATTTAGAAAAACAAAATCCTTTTTGGATTTTTCAAAAAATATGTCAAAATGCCAAATATAAATACAATGATAACACACACTAGAAATATGGATATAAGATATGAGCATGAATATCACCCTATGCTAGAAAAAAAAGTCTCAACCTCAATCATTAGGCTCGGAGGAGTTCTTCAAAGGAGATGACATTTTATGAAAAAAATTCAATTAAATTTTGTGAATCCTTGACTAAATACTCTACTTGCTCTTAAAAACTCTCAAAATCTCTCAAGTGATGTGCAGGAGCATGTGGAGTAATATGTGTGGGAGAGCATGCAGAAACTCATGTGGTAACATGTGTGCAAGCATATCGGGAAATATGCATATAAGACACTCTCCGTAGCTTAAAATAATACTCTCTAAAGTTACCTCTTTGCTTGCAATTGGAACAAACATACACGGGCCTGGGTCCACCTTTCTCAAAACATCTAGTATGAGCTCTCCTAAGTGGTTTAGGTCTAGGGCCATAAGGATCCAACATAAACTCGAGATCCGGCTCGGGTGCGGGATGAGAAGTGGATGCACCATCATAACCTATTACTTGCCTCTCAACGTTACCTAAAGTGGGACCGATGAGCATCTTTCCAACCTACTTAAATGTGTCTTATAAAATAACCTTGACGTCTCAGGCACGTTCAAAATTACTCTCGAGTTGGGATACATGGGCTTTAAGTTTCTCACGATTCTCCAATGAAGATTTAAGATCTTTCGTAAGACTAGTCACAGTGTTGGTCAAATCGATCTTTTCCCAACCCAAAACGGTCAATTGTTCACATAAAGAAATCTTCACCTTCTCGGGTTGACTCGCCGACTCCTCACAATCTCTCAAAACGTTCACCTCTTTGTCCAAATCTAACACCCTTAGTGACAAATATTTATTAACCATTTTTGTTTTTAAAGTCTCGGTGTAAAGATCACGAAATGCCTTTTGAAGATTACATTCTCCCCCACTCATATGACCATCATCATACTCACTATCCCCAAAATGAATCGAAACATCATCGAAGTTTTCACGTATAGATATGTCCTCATCGGCCTAGGACAAACTAGAAGTGCAAACGTGACTAGCCATGAACAGAATGCAGGTTCTTGTGGTGATTCTCCTCCTGAATCAACTGACTCGATGTCACTATCGCTAAGAGTGGCTTCATTAACAACTTTCTTGCCCTCCCTCTTAAGCCTAGTGGGACATTCATGTGCCTTATTTCCTTTACCCACACATTTAAAACGCCTAATCACTTCTTCTTTCTCACTCCCGCTCGTGCCCTCATTCTTATTTTTATTTTTTTCAAAAATATTTTCTTTGGAAAATTTGAGAATTTTTTTGAAATTTTTCGCAAAAAGGGCAAAGTCATCAACATCAAAATAAACCTCAGGTTTGAACTCACAAACTTTCTCTATATTTTTTTCTTAGTTTGACTCTTTAAGGAAATCCCTACTTCCTTACGTTTAATAATTTTAGGGAATATATCATTCTCATAAATTTAAAGACCTCCAACAAGTTCTTCTAACCTAACAGTATGTAGGATTCCTAATGAATTTAACACCGTGACCTTAGGAATAAAGCGAGAAGGGAGCGACCTCAAAATTTTCTTAACAACTCTCGCTTCAGGAATCTTCTCACACAAACTAAAACTAGAATGGGTGGTCAAAATTTGTAGCTTACATGCCTTTACAGCATCGGTACCTTCGTGTATGAGCTGCAGAGTATCCCAAGATTCCTTAGAAGTGATGCACGTCATGATGCGACGAAATGCGTCAGGAGTGATGGCCCCAAAAATAGCACTTAAGTCGCGAGAATTAAAATTACTCCACTTAAAGTCTTTTTATGTCCATTGAGAGACTGGTTTAAGGCCAACGACATTATCAACGGTGAAAATGGGAGGAATCCACCCCCTTTCACAAACTAGACAAGCATGTTTATCTCTGACTTATAAGGCTCACCTCATTCTAGCTTTCCAATAGGAATAATTAGAATAGTAAAAAATGGACATTCGATCATACAAATTATCAATTAAAATCCTTCCTTTTTTAAGATCAGCAATTTTTCAAAAAACTTGATATCAAAGAAAAAAATTTGCAGCAAAAGATCACATGATAGATTAGTGCAACCGACTCAGACACCAATTTGAGAATGCGCAAATCTAATGGATTAAATTATTTAATTAAATGTCCTAAACACTCAATCCAATTTTTACTAAATTTAATCTTCGATTAATTTAGGTTTGCATGTGATGATCATTCCAAACACAGAAAATAAACTACGCATGTGTTGACGCAAAAAATTATGCATACACATGGACCAGTCAAAAATGGACACATGTCATCCTATGTGGTAATATTTATACTTGGTCGGCACCCGAGGAGAGTTGGTCGGCATACCAACTAACACACGGCATATCAAGCAACTCAAGGAAGACCAACCACCCTAGAAGACCAAGAGTTACATTCATTGTATATAGATATAAAATGTCTGAATATATAAAGGCATTGTATGTCTTTAATTCCCATCACAATAAATACATGCATTCCCTTGGCCAAAGGGACAAGAGACACGATACACTAGATACACACAATCTAAACAATTAAGCAATTAAGCAATTCTCTGCACATCTCTCTCTCTCTACACCATATTGTGCTATTGTACACCCCTGGGAATAAATGAACAGTGGACGTAAGCTTTATTCATAGCCGAACCACTTTAAAAATCTTTATCTCTTATGTGCTTTATTGGATTGCTTTTATCTATTTATCTGTGATCATAAAAATGGGATGTAGTCCATTTTTTTGCATCAACAGATTGGCGACGTCTGTGGGAATTCGTCACAAGAATTATTTTCTTATTATTATAAGAGATGAAGATCATCATCAAAAGATAAGTCTTTCTATCTTTTTATATGAATAATTATACTTTATATGCATATCTTTTCGATCAACAAATATCTTGTGTGTCTACATTCACGAATACTATATTTTTGAATCTGCATAATACTGTTTTGTATGTGCAATTTAAAATTCAATCGTTTTATTTATCTAATTGGTGAATTATACAATGAATTGTTTCACCTATAGATCTGTACAACTCTGTTAATTTTTGTTGTTGAGTCACTCAATGATCTGCATATCTCTGTCAATTTTTTATATTATAAAATGGGAAATGATGATGTCAAATGAATTGACATAAGATATAGATCTGATAATTTTCACGTATTAGTTTTCTCTTTCTATCCACTGATTATGATTGGTTTGTTGGTTGATAAACCAACCACTTGATGTTGCCAAAATCAAATTCCGGCGATCTGACTGGGAAGAAAAAAAATTACAATTTTAATCCTCTCAATTTTAACATTCTATTGCGAATGAAACCGGGGCACAAATTTGAGATCTAACCCTCCCCATAATCTTGCTTGATCAGATGCGTAAACCAGATCCCATAGTTTTAACTGTTTCTGCTGCAGTGAAACACCACGAAATATTTTGATCGACCCTATATCAGATGAACTTAACCGCCTAAGATTTTGACATCTGGAGAGTTGGAAAATGAAGAATCAATCTTTCCTAGAAACACTGATCTCAATCACATCTACATGGATTTCGCCGACCAGTGATGGTGGTTTCACCCCTTCTCCCGTTCTTTATCAAACCTCGCCGATCAGCGGTGACCAGGGATCACTTATTAGCTGACCACAACCCAAAATCCGTAACTAAAAATCCAACCACATCTCTGATTTTAACTACCACTGATCAGAAATCCAACCCCGACCAAGGTATGGGGACAAGCCAAATCAATCAAAAAATTCATCACCACCTTCGTCGGAGATCGGCGACGGCTATATCAAGAGCTTCACACATCAACAACATTGCTTGAAGTTGGCAACTAAATTACAAAATAAACCTCACCTCAGAAACATCACTGGAACATCCTTTACGGTTGAAGATCACTATACAAAAGAAAAAATACATCTGTAACTGGCATCAGAAGACCATCATTTCTAGTCAGCGGTTCATTATTTTCTAATCAGTGGCTGTGAATAACAAATTTTTTGCAATTACAAGATTATCAGGATTGGTCGGCAACAAAATTGAAGAATTTCGGACTTTGTATTTATTTATTTTGGTCGACGAAATCATCAACTTCACTGGACCATATTATCTTGACCGGAAAAACACTTTGTTGGTCGGTAACCTCAGTCATTGATCGACGAGGGATATCAATTTCTTACCTGTTCGTCGAAATCCCAAATTCTCCTTGGCCATAAACATATGGTCTTATATGTTTATCGGTGTAACACCCCGTATTTTCGAAGATTTAAATAATTATGTGATTTATTATTATTGTTGGATTAATCAAATTAAAATGTGAGAATTAATTATTAATCCAGATTAAAATTGTATATGCGTGATGAGAAGTTAGTAATTATTAATATTACTGTGAGAATAAGTAATATGCAATGACGATTTTATATAACTTGTTGTGAGAGAGAAATACGTAAGTTTGGTATATTAAGTCGAGACGCGCGTGTGAGTCGTGTCGGGACTAATAAAGTAGAGTGAAAAGGTAAATTATTTTAAGTAAATCGTATGATCATTTCGAGTGCACCGTTGAGTCTGGAGGGGTCGAGATAGTCAAGAAACTCTACCCGGGTATTTTATTTGGACTCCGAAATATTTTTAGGCCAAGCCGGCACCCGGTAGGGGTAGTTTTGTAATTTGGATTTTTAGGGAAATTAAATGGACGAAAATTTGAGAAATATTATATCAGCTAATTGGGGATAATTAGGGTTATTATACACCAAAATCAAGAGAGAGCCACAGTGGGTAAGGGACAGCAAATTCCAAAGGAGGAGAGTCAATTTACACCACCTTACACAACCACCATCACCATCGTGTAGATCGGAACGTGAGGAGCGCATCCATACCAACAATACCAATGGATCAGACCTTCGAAATTGAGACAAGTGTTTATTACTTGCTTTTCTTTAGCAATAACCATATTCATGTTAGTATAGGGATGTTATAAACATGTATTGTTCATAAAAGGGATGAAAATTGGAGATTTAGGATTTATAATTTGAATCTGAGATTAATTAGATTAAACCCTTCATGTACGTAGAATACAAATCACATTTTGATGAACTTATGTGAAGAACAAATCTAGAAATCATGTGTTCGTGAATAAGAATTTGAAGAACTAGCGTTTTAGTAATTAAATTGGGGATTCATATTTCATTGATGACTTGTAATGATATAATGATTCTAGGATGTTAGAATCCATGTGTAATTGTTAGGATTCGATTTGGGACTGATTAATTGGAGTTTGGGATAATAATTTAGAGGTTTTAGGGTTGAAAAATGATGAAAAACGGCGCTGTCAAAGGTTGATGGTGAAACAGCGCCATCTCGCGCAAAGTCGTGCGAAGTAGGTCGTTCAAACGAGATTGGTATCTCGTGAGAAGTAGTTCGAGCGATGTAGGGATGTCGCACGAAGACTCGTTCGAGCGACATGTGTAAGTCATTCAAATGACTTGTTATTCTAGTTCGAGCGAGATTTCTGATTTTAAGAGAATTTCCTATTTTGCCCCTATTTGAGTAAATAGTCAATTTGAGTGAGGAAAACCAGTGTCCGATGAACCCAGAATAGTGCAGAATTATTTGGAGTTGTTTAAGTGTAATGATTCAAACATTAGGGATGATGAGTTTACCTTGAAGATTACGAGAGAGAGATAATCGTAATTGTAAATGCGTCGAGAGTATTAAGTGATAAATACTTACGATATTAATTCTAATGATATGGAAATTATAAGAATAAAAATTAATGATTACATTTGGGACTTCTTATGATTATGTATTAAGGATTTTCGGATGAAATATTATCCCTATATATATTACGAGGGGGGAATATCGTAATTTAAAAATACGTTGATAGTATTTAGTGATAATAATACTACGTATGGAATATGGCATTTGGTTGTGTGTATACCGTTTGATTTGATAGGTTGTGTGTATACCTATATTTGATATATTATGTGTATGGCATACCTATCATACTTGTTATTACGGGAGGTCGACTTTCGAAACAGGGCCATCTAATCTTTGTGTGCCTACGGGGGGGATTTAGATCGGTACCTTAAGGATATAGGACTGTGAATGGATTATTTATGAGTTAATAAGTCAGCTGACCATGAGAGCGTAGGTATGTGCGTGGCCCATGGGTATGTGAACTATGTTCGCCTCCAATATGTGTGATTTTTCTTATTGTAACGGTTCCTGGGAGATTCAGAACACGTAGTCCTCATGTACGTGATGTACAGGGATTTGATAGCAGAGTATGTGTGCACCGCAGCTTAGCCCCCTATTTGTATATTTGTACTGAGAATAATATACGTGCGTTTATAACAAACTCTTTGGTAAAGTATGTAAGTAAATTATTGGGACATTTTGAACGGGATTTAATAATGAGAATTTTCCTATCGTAACTGTTATACATTAATCTAATTAATAAAAAGGTGAGATACACGCAGGATATATTAGAATGTCATGAGCAAACTCCCATATTATAATGTGAGAATAGGAAGGTAGACAAACTAGTTAGTTAATGGCATAACTAGGTTGGATTAGATGTACGTTAGGCGTGCACATTAATTGAGAGGTGAGAACCTCATGTGAGAGTTCGAACTAACATGAACTTGATACTTGCTTTATTGCAAATTTTAAATACTTGCTAAAACAAATATTTTTACACATCGGGCTATGACCCGTTTCTTGCCTCTCTTTTCTCTTTGCTATATATATATATATATATATATATATATATGTATTAGCACAGGTGCCTAGCCATAGGGACACCGGTTTTAGATACTTGGACGGTTTGCCGAGGTGCAGCTCTTGTGGAAGTTGCGGGTCATTGAGATTAGACGCTTCCCTCATTTCAGTCAGTTCCTAATTCAGATATTCAGTTCGGGCATGTGTCGCCGATTCTTATTAGCGGGGTTGTACTCAGTTTCCTTTGTAGTTCTTTTCAGTTCGATTGAGAATTTATTATGGTTTGGTTTGTGACTTTGAACTGGAAGGTTTTATCCAGTCTTAATTATTCAGTATTTGATCCAATCAGTATTTATCTCTTGTGTTTGGTTTTTAATTAAATGTTCAGAAACTAAATGAATTAATTGATTTCAAGTTTAAATGGAAAATGCTTTGACACTAACTTAAATAAATGTTAGGTAATTACTTGGATTTAAGTTTTCGATAGAGATTCTAAGAATTAACCAACCGAACATTCTGTTATAAATTTTATAAAGGACTGATCACCCGATATTTAATTAGGTGGGGTGTCACAATCGACAACTTCACCGGATGAACTTTTACAGGTCGGAGGCGATTATCACATATTTACAGCATCTATTCTTGGTTGGCACAATTCAATAACTGATTGGCGAAACCAATTGTTGGTCGGAGGCATTCCACTCTGATCGGCGACATATAGAATGCAGCTTGAGGGGTTCCCAAGCTACTAAAGGTTGGTCGGTGACCATCCAACTTACTCCTAGTCGTCAACATCCACTGTTGGTCGACAGTCACAGAGAGAAAATAAATAAAGATTTCTTTGAGGGTGATGGGTTTCAGACCTCAAGTTTGGGACCCAAATTTATTTGACTTCATCAAAATAAGTTTTTGCTATTTAAAAAGGACTTTTGGTTTATTACACCAACTTATAAATTGGGTATTTGCTACAGTACCATATATTTAAAGTTCCATCTATATTTCTAAGATTTATGTGGAGTGATAAGCACCCAAAAATGTATATTTTATACCCCGAATAGATGCATTTTAGTCACTCATTTTAATTAAAATTGGCCTTATGTTCGTATTTATTTATTTCTCAGGTCAATACGCAGTTGAGGTACAAATAAAGCTAAATCAGTGCAATTGCGACGCATAAACGGTCAAAAGCTTGCAACGAATAAATCGAGAAGATCGCGAAGTCTGGAGTCCAATCTGAGCTTGCCCCGATGTGATCCGATACCCCGAAACAGTCTCGTAACCTTAACCTAGCCCAAATCAAACCCAGTCCATACCCCAAGCCCGGTGTGTGTTGAGTTTGTACCTTTATTATTTTTCTAGATTTTTATTTTTAGTCATTTTATTTTTAGGATTTATTTAGATTTATTTTAAATTTTTTAGGATTTATTTTCTATTTTTTTTAATTATTATTCTTTATTTTGATTTTGATTTTTATAGTTTTTAATTTTTAATCTTTATTTTATTTTATCATTTTTCTTAGGATTAGCTTTTAGAAATTTATTTTATTCAGTTTTTAGTTTTAATTTATTTAGAAGGATTTTTAGTTTTCTTTAGTTTTTATAGAGTTTTATTTATTTTTTATTATTTCTTTTTAATTTTTTTTAGTCTCTTAGTAATAAATTAAAGTGCTTCTAGATTTTTATTTTCTATTTTATTTCTAGTTTTAATTTTTTTCAGTGTGCGACTTTTTCAGGGGTACAAATTAAACACAATCACACAAATCCCAAACACACCCTCACCCTCACACATTATCCTACTCCCTCACCCTAACACACCCAAACAAACCCCCATCTACTGTTCATCATCATCTACACCTTACCCACTCTCTCTCATCTCACCCCAAAACCAACGTACCCAACTAACTTCAAACCCATTTCAGCAACCCCGAAACCGACTTGGCAGCCCAAACCCATATCCCCGATACACCCCTTACCCTCTGCCCTATCCAGCGCCGCCCCCCTGCCGGCGATGAAGCCTCCGATCGCGACCCCTTCATCTGCCAGCGACCCAGCTCACCCGCGACCCACTTCAACCAAAAAAACCGAAACCCGAGCCGGCCCTGGTCCCAAAACCCGAACCCGGCGCACCACCCCGTGTTCAACCCGAAACCGCCCAGGACCTGCTGACCCAAAACCCGCACAACTCAAATACCCGAAACCGTTTTGTCCAACAGCCCATTACCCATTTCTCATTTGTAACCCAAGCCAAAACGATTCTTTCATCAGTCAAAATAAAAACCAATCCCTTTAAAATAGGAACCAAATTCAAGCTAAAAGAAATCCCAAAAAAATCTCTCCAAAGAGAACCACTTCGTGGGTATGGCTTTAAAAGAGAAGGAAGCTCATTATAAAAAAAAGGAAGACTCTCACAGCAAAAAAAAAGGGAGATACGTAGAGAGAGAAAATCAGAGTGTATAATATGTACATAGTAGGTTCAAAAAAAATTCCAAAAAAATTATTTTAGTGTTAGAATAAATTTTTCGGTTTATTTTTTATTCTTTTTGGTGTGATCAAGTGCTGGATTTGTGAAAATATTGGGACACACGTGCATGAACGCGATTCAAGGAATCAATTCAAAAGGAGACTTTTGTGTATTGTATTTCTTGCTCTACTTTTTAATTTATTGTTCCATATTTGTGACTGCGATTAATTGTTTCATTATGCTTGTCTAACCACCCCGTTCAAGGTGTGGGATGTACTGTGTACGATGTTAGTTTAATTAATCAATTTCATTAATTTTATATTTCTAGGTAAATTAATTTTAAGTGTCACCAATTAATTTATGTAACGAGAGTTAGTAAATCAATTGAACGAATTAATGTTTGAATGTTGGAATCGAACTAGAGATAGATTTTTTCGATAAGTAAATATTAATACGGTATTGAAATTTAAGGATTGATATTTTTTTCGTTAAATTGATCCTAGCGGGTAATTTTTTGAAAATAGTATAAGTCCTAATTTTTTCATTCGTGTGACATTTTTAGATTAATTTTCTGAAAAAGATTTTATTAAATTTATAATTATAACGAAAGTTAGATTATCGATTTAATATTATCTCGAAATATTTTAAATTAATAAATTGAGAAATTAAAATAATTGAAAATGCAGTGTAATCCCATCTCTTGACCTTCTCACATATTTCACACTCGATTGCACATTCTTTTTCATTATTTAGTTATTTTATAATTTTTAGCATTTGTTAGTAAATTGTTCCCTTGAAATTGTTTTTAAAAAATAAAAAAATAAAAAATATTTTAATAAAAAAAATTGGAATTGCACGTTTTCACATTAGTTGTTTCACCTTGAAAGTAGGATTGATACCCGTACTTACCGCAATACGAGTTATTTTTAGACAAGTTTTGTAGGTACTCAAGGGAATTTTGAGAGTGACTTTTGCACAACAACGATATACATACGCAAAAAGCTTCTTATCATGGAGCACCCAAGATATTTCTTTAAACGAATTCAACTTGGGACTAAAGGGGGCTGTTGATGTAAAAAATTAGATTATATCTAATTATTTAATCACAGATAAAATAAATGAGACAAAGAAGTTTTAAAGTGGTTCAGCCTTATAAGAATGGCCTACGTCCACTGTTTCTGTTATTGATGACTGTTTGGGAATTCTCGATTACAAATTCAATCAAGAAATTCCGGTCCCCTTACAATGAGAGTAATACAATGTATTTATAGCGCTGAGGCTGTAATGTGAAAGGGTAATATATTCAATGTTGTACATGTGAAAGGGTAATACATTCAATGCCCCTTAAGTGTATACATCTGAATGATAAGCATTTAATGAACAGTCAAACTGTTGGTTATCCTGCTATTAATGATTTGTTCGAGGTGCAGCTCGGACCGCCTAAGGTCCTCGGTAATCAAAAGTTCCTCGGTACTCAAAAGTTTCTCGGAGAGTTCTTGTAGGTCGGAGCGTCTGAGTTCCTCGGGGATGCAGTGTTCCTCGTTGTAGTATGGTTCCTCGGAGCGTCTGAGTTCCTCGGAAGTGTTTGTTGTTGCCACGTAGATTGCCACGTGTCTTCATTCAATTGGACCATGTCAGCAGACTAAATTTGGTATCAACAGAAGCCCTCAATGTTTCATAGTTCGAAATTTGAGGAGTGTGGAACATTCTTTCTCGGAATATGGTAGTTTTAAATGGTCCTCCTGATTTTTAGGAGTGTTTCCTTTGTATTTATTTTTCCTTCCAAATTCGTAGAATCGGTCTTTTTTTGAATTTTTCTAATCGCTTCAATCCCCGCGCCTCTTTTATCTGTTTAGCCGCCGGTAACGTAACCGTCTCTTTTTGTAATCACTACTTTTACCCTTTCCTAAGGCAAAGTATTTAAACGTTGCAGAAAATCCCATCGTCTTCTACTTTTTCAAATTTGTCTCTTTGAGTTTTCTATCGTCTCTCTCTCTCTTGTGCGTTCATCTCTTCCATCGTTTGTTGTCAACAGACTCATCTCTTTTTCTGTAAGATCTTCTTCCTTCTTCTTCATTTCCTTTATTCATCATGGTTTACCTTGTTGAATCTCTTGATAAATTCCGTTCTGATTTTTCTATTCCTTCATGGGTTGTTCTGAAGGAACTTTCTGAATCTTCCGATTATTTCCGTTTAGCTGAGGGACATTGGTTCCCCAGTCTCTTTATTGCTGAATGTGGCTTTTCTTTTCCACCAAATCCTTTATGTCTGGAATTCTGTCAATATTTTAACGTTGTTCCTGCAAGAATAGCCCCCAAAACATGGAGAATAGTTAATGGGATTCATAGACTAAATCAAATTCATGGAACTTGCATAGGAATTCCAAAAATCATGTTTTGTTATAGATGGGTTGTTGGTGATAATACTTTTTATTTAAAAACTAGATTTTTAAATAGGGCTTTAGTGGTCAATCTCCCGGATGCCAATAGGGACTATTTTGAGCACGGGATTGTTATAAAAAATTGGCAACATGCTCCTTTATCTGGAGATGAAGTGTATCAGGGTCCCAGATGCCCTCCCTATGGCAATGGGATAGGTTATTTTTATTTCATTTTATTTATTTTGAGATTATGCTTCCTTTATGTTTGATAAAATGTGTCACTGATATTTTAATGTTTATTTATTTGCAGTTGACAGTAAAAGAAAGTGTCCAAAAGAGGCAGACGTTAATATAAGGCACTTGAAACTTATCTGGAGTTTGCATCAGACTGTTGCTGACGAGCATATTAGGTCAGCTTCATATCTGCTTCAGTACAAGAGTTACACATCCTCTTTTACTGCTCGTCCGGTGATAATCGGCGCAGAACCAGTACCAGCCTATACCAGTTCTTCGCCTGAATCACATATTCCTTTGAGTGAAAGGATGAAGAAAAGAAGACCTCCCACCCTTTTTGAGAAACCTGCCTCTGGTGCTGGAGAGGCAAAATGAAGTAAACATGATGTCCCAGAAGGGACAAAGAAAATTGATGCAGCCCCTCCGGCTGCTCCTGTGAAGGTTGCCGAGAAGCCTCCAGTGGCCCTGAGCAAGACTGAGGCTCCAAAAGAAGTGATTGTCATATCACCGACCAAGAGTTCCTCCTTGGTCAAAACTATTCATGTTCCCCCGAGGAAGCTGAAGAAAAGCTCCTCGATCAATTTGGCTGAAACCATCTCTCAGCCTCCAACTACTGGAACTGGTATTCCTACTTTTGTTCCCCCGAGCTCTTCCATGAGCTCGTTGAAGACTTGGATCATTCATGAGATCCAAGGTATTGAAGAAAACCTTTCTCGGGACATGGTTACCTCATTGGTTGCTCGCCATATTGCTTCTGTAAGTCTTATTGTTTTGAACTTTTCATCTTTCCCTTGTTATATCTGTCTCTGACTTGCTTTCATTTTCTTTTCACAGTTGGTGAGCTGCTTTAATACAATTTTGAAGAAAGATGAAGCTATTAAAGCTTCAAGCTCCTCATCTGGTGTGGAGGAAGCTCTGATGGGTTTGACGCGATCTTTGGAAGATTCTCGTCAGAAGCATGATGCTGACAAGGCTGCTTGGGAGAAGAAACTTACCTCAACCGAGCAGGAGAAGGCTCAAGTTGTTGAAGTCTCCAAGGGGTTGGAGAAAAAAATAAATGATTTGGAGAAGAAGAATAAAGAGCTCGAAGGGAAGCTCAAAAATGCTGGGGAGATTGAAAATAAGCTCAAGGTTGCTGAGGAGGAGTTGGGTCAACTTCGGGAAGTAAGTCGGCAGAAGGAGGAAATTGAGAATAAACTGAAGGCTGCTGAAAATCTTCTGTCCGAGAAGCTTTCCTCGGAGAAGTTAAAGAGGAAATTGGCTGTGAAGAAATCTTTCAGCTCTGGATGGGATAAAGGGTGGAACAAAGTCTTGGCTGCCATGATGTCGCAAGTAGAATATGGCAGCCTCAAATACTTTAGAGATGGGTGGGTCGCTGCTCTACAAGATATGAAAGTTGATGAAACTTTTGAACTATTTCAGCAGCACATCCCTGGTCCCCCTCCAACTCCTGAAGACGAAGAAGAGGATGAAGCTGCCTCTGAGGAGTCTTCCATGGTGATGGGAGATCAAGTTTCTCATCCCCCAACCATCCAGCCTACTAACGAGGAACTTCAGCAACTCGCTACTTCATCCGAGCAACTGCCAGCGCTCCTCGAGAAACTTTATGTTCCCTCCGAGCAACCTACTTCCTCGTCCCAGCCTCCCGAGAAAGTTTTGGGAGACAAGGAAAAGGTATAGAGTTGTTCGGGTTTCTCTCTATTTTATTTTTCTTTGTCAAATGTAACCCTGAACATGTAACTCTGAACTTTGTGATATAATAAAACTTAAACTTTTGTTTATGCATACTGTTGTTTCTCCTCTTCATGCTCTGTTGGTACTCTTATTGATTATTGCTTTTTCTTCCTCTACTAGTTTCTAGCCAGGATGGAATTATTGTCTGCTCATGATACAAAGTTGTTACGGCAATGCAATGAATATTTTAAGGCTGGTCACACAGATCTGAGTACAGCACAAATTGTCGACATCCTCGGCCAAGATGCTTCGAAACAGGCAATTGAAGCCTACCAATATTTGAAGTGTCTGCTTGATCGCGTAATGGCCAATAATGTAGCTTATTATGATATGATTGAGGATCTCCAAGGCACTCTTGAAGAACTTCAGCAACAATATAAGGAATCCACTGCCCTTTTGCATGAGGGGTACGAGAAGAAGTATCAGCAAATCATTACCGATAAGGGATATGATAAACTATTTGCTGCTTACGACGTGCGGGAGAGAACGTTGAAGGCCGAGGTCGAGGAGCACGGGCAAATAGCCGAGTTGTTGGAGCAAGAAAATAACAACTTGCAAAGAGAAGTATCTCAATTAAAATCTGTTGCTTCCACTTCAAATGCTTTGATCCCAGTGACTGACGAGGGATTCTCCTTCTTAGAGGTCGAGAACGCCAACTTGAGGGATGAGTTGGAAACCTTGAAAAGAGCTGGACCTTCTACATCTTCTTGTGGATGAGCAAGAGCTCCTTGGGGACGAGCAAGAGCTGCTCGAATTCCTGTCGAAGAACAGAGGACTCAATCTAATTTAGAGAACCAGGCCTTCCAGCTGATGGCGAAGAACCAGGCATTGGCTGAGATGTCTAAAAAGATAAGGGGTCTGAAAGAGCAGCTTTCTGCGCAGAAATCTATCTTGGAGAATACAGAACTCTTCATTAAAAATCTCCACGAACAGCTGGAAAGATTGACATATCAATTCCACAAGCAGCCCAAGGAGTTCTGGATGGCTGGCTACAATGAGGCTCTCTACCACTTGGACGATCGTATCCAAAATGCAAATAATGAGGGCTACAAGCAGGGATGGTTGAATGCCTTAGGTGTGCTACAACTGGAACAGGGTCATTACCTGTGGGATTACCATAATCCTGGGCTGCTCGACCTACCGATGCCACCATTCAAGCTTGATATGAGTTGGATCCCTGCTCGGGCCATCCCTTTATGTCTGATTTCCAAATACCTCGGCGATTACAATCTCCATTCAAGTGTCGAGATATCTCGTCCCGAGCACCTCCTAGATCGACCATCCGTGATGAATATCAGGATGATAAAAGATCTTAACTTCATAAATTCTCCTCTCGCTTTAAATGACCCACCTACTGGCGAGGAACCTGTTTCAAAATCAGATGGGAAGAAACCAATAGAATAGGAATATTGATGTAATAAATTTGTATTTCATTCCTGATGTATTTTGTTCTACATTTAATGAAGTAATTTTATTTGTAAATCTTGACTGCCATTCTTTTGTAACACTTTACATCTGTGCATGTGTATCTGTTAAAAAGATAACAATATTGTGTTATTTATCGACCAACATATTGTCGAGTAGTTTGAATTTGTGGTAGTCATTTGGCAAAAATGATGTTTTGTTTCTCGACCAACTTATTGTCGAGTAGTTTGAATTTGTGGTAGTCATTTGGCAAAAATGATGTTTTGTTTCTCGACCAACTTAGTAATAATTTTTAAAAAGTTACGAGTATCAAAAATTTTGCTCGATCACTTTCTCGTATTCATAAAATGTTTCCGACCAACCAAGGTCGGTAAATTTTCCTTTTCGACCAACTACAGTTAGTGGATTTTTCCTCTTCGGGCAACTTTGGCACTTTCTGGAATAATTTTACCTCCCGACCAACTTTAGTAGGCGTTTTCAAGAATATATTTACTTCCTAACCAACATAAGTTGGCATTTTTAGGAATACTTTTACTTCCCGAGGAATAAATTTACTTCCTAACCAACATAAGGTGGCATTTTTAGGAATACATTTCCTAACCAATATAAGTTGGCATTTTTAGGAATAGTTTTACTTCCCGTAGGAATACATTTACTTCCTAACCAACATAAGTTGGCATTTTTAGGAATACATTTCCTAACCAACATAAGTTGGCATTTTTAGGAATAGTTTTACTTCCCGTAGGAATACATTTACTTCCTAACCAACATAAGTTGGCATTTTTAGGAATACATAGTTTTACTTCCCGTAGGAATACGGAATACATTTACTTCCTAACCAACATAAGTTGGCATTTTTAGGAATACATAGTTTTACTTCCCGTAGGAATACATTTACTTCCTAACCAACATAAGTTGGAATTTTTAGGAATACATAGTTTTACTTCTCGTAGGAATACATTTGTTTCTCGACCAACCTTAGTTGGCATTTTCGAGAATAAATTTGAGTAGTCCGAGTTTTGCCGAGTAGTGTGTAGCACTAGTATTCCCCGAAAAACTTTCAATAAAAGGAGAGAATTTGGCAGAAATATCTTCATTTTATTCATACTGACGGAACTGCGTTACATGAGAATATACATCACTGATAATACTTGCGCAGGTGCTCTGCGTTCCATGCATTCTTAAACTCTTCCCCCTCTAAAGTTGTTATTCGGTAAGTTCCCGGTCGAACAACTTCTGTAACTCGGTATGGTCTATGCCAGTTTGCCTCTAGTTTGTTGTGCTTTTGAATCACTTTCTTTAGCACATAGTCTTCTTCTTTCAGGTCGCACTTCTTCACCCTCTTATTATAGAACAAAGATGTTCGTTGTTGGTATACAGCATTCCTGATGGCTTCTTCTTCTTTAACTTTCTCGAGCATGTCTAAATCCAATCTTCTCATTAAGTCGCTGACAGGGGAATTGAAATTCAGTACCCTGTGTGTTGGGAGGCCCAATTCGGCAGGTATAACAGCTTCACTTCCAAATGCTAGCATATATGGTGATTCTCCAGTTGCTGCTCGGGGAGTAGTACGATAAGCCCACAGTACTGACTGTAACTCGTTGATCCAGTTTGCTTTCGCATCATCCAGTCTTTTCTTCAATCCATTCAGAATCGTTCTGTTTGTCACTTCAGTCTGTCCGTTGCTTTGAGGATGGCCTGGTGCCGAGTGGACCTTCAAGATATTTGACTGATGACAATAGGCAGCGAACTCCTCGTTGTCAAATTGTGTTCCATGGTCTGTGATGAAGGCATGAGGAAGACCATATTGACAAATGATGTTCTTCCAAATAAATTGGTACACCTTGTCGTACGTCATATCAATGAGAGGCTCAGCTTCAACCCATTTAGTAAAATAGTCCACAGCGACCACGAAATACTTAAATCTTCCCTTGGTCGTCGGCAGTGGCCCAACCAAATCTATTCCCCATATGGCAAATGGCCAAGGGGAAGTAATGGGTGTCAATAACGCTTGGGGAGTTATTCGGATGGAGGAGAAGCGTTGACACTTGTCGCATTTCTTAGCATAGACTATGCAATCAGCCCTCATCATTGGCCAGTAGTATCCCTGAGTCATCATTCTTTGCAAAAGAGTCTGACCTGCTACATGGGCTCCACAGGACCCTTCATGGACCTCTTCAATCAAATCTTTCACCTCGGTGGGATGTACACATCTTTGCCAACCTGCCATAATTCCTCGTCTATATAGAATACTGTTAGTTAATACATACCGAGCAGCTTTAAACTTCAATTTCTTGGCTGCGAGCTTGTCAATTGGTAATTCTCCCTCCTCAATATATGCCCTGATGGGATCCATCCAAGATGGTCGTAAATCAAGGGTAATAAAATTCGTCGTCAGATCTTCATCTATACTCCGACCAACTAAAACTTAAATTGGGATTGTTCTTCGTAGCTCGATACGAGTAGCTGATGTTAATCGAGCTAAGGCGTCTGCTCTCGCATTCTCCATTCTTGGTATTCTGACCAGCTGAATAGCAGAAAATTCTGACACCAGTTCCTTTTCCTTTGCATGATATCTGATCATTAATTCTCCTTTGGCTGCATATACTCCCATCCAGGGGCGGACGGAGGTAAGGACGAAGGGGGGCTTTAGCCCCGGTTCAGTTTTTGCCCAAAAAAAAAAAAAAATTTAAGGTTTTTTAGGAGAAGGTTTATACTTTAAGGTTTAACTATTAGTATTTTCAAACCTTAGGGTATAAAATTGTAATTTGGAGGAGTACAATCCAATTTGGTAAATGGAGTTATTTGGTTTAACATAAAACCAAATTTCTTCATATCTATTGATGATCCAAATATTGAGGAATCTGTCATTATAAAAATCCAAACCAAAGGAATAGGAATGAAAGATACCTCACGAAATATGTCAATACATTGGAAAACAATTCATGAATTGACAACTCTACCACATACTAATACACAAAATGTGGATAGAAATATTATAGAAATATTTGAACCTCGACCATTTGATTCGGCAATACAGCCCAGATTAATCAACTGGAGAGATTTGGAAGTACCAAGACAATGGATACTACCCCAAATAACAGAACCACCTCCTGAAAAACAACAAAACAACGTTGAATTACAGGTATCTGGTAATAATGTCTATTTTAAAAATAAACATTCAGAAAATTGGCAAAAGAATTTTCCTGACAATGATTGGGAAAAATTAAAGGGAAAAAACCTTTTAAAAGGCGAAAGTAGTAATAGTAAACCTCCTATTGCTATGAAAAATATACAAGTACCAATATTACCTGGAACAAATTATCTAAAAGAAGATAATATAAAATCCAGTCAAATTTATCATTTCCAATTAGGAAAAGAAGAAATAATCTTCTCACCAAGCCATGGAAAGAGAAGATATACTTATGTATTAGGTTACTTCAATTTTGCGGGCTATAAACCATATAGTCTTTGCACATTAATTGATACAGGAGCAACTATATGTTCTTGTAGACCTAATGCTTTACCTCCTGAAAAATGGATAAAAATGAAAAACCCTATTCCTGTAACAGGCATCAATGGGACACAGAATTTCATTGATTTAAAAGCCAAAAAAGTGGCTATATGGTTTAACGAAAAGAAATTCATTATTCCAAAAATCTTATGCTTTCCAGAAATGCATGGAGATTTTATATTAGGCAACAATTTTATCTCAGAATATTTGCCTATAAGTATTGATGAGGGAACTATAAATCTAACCCTCAACAAAGATGTAGTAAAAATCCCTTTACTACAACAACATAAATATAAGTGCGAAAGAGATTTTCGTCCTACTAAGAAAGGGGATATAACTCCTTTTATCAAAGCCCTTGAAGAAACTCATTGGCTTTATACTATATTAAATGATAATTTTAGTGAAAACCCACTAAAATTATGGAATAAAAGTCCAAGGTATTGTAATCTCAGACTAAGAGACCCCAATGTCATTATAAGAGTAAAACCAATGATCTATACCAGAAATGATATAGATGAATTTGATAAACAAATCAAAGAATTATTGGATATAAACCTTATTGAAGAAACAATAAGTCCACACTCTAGCCCTGCCTTCATGGTAAGAAAACACAATGAAGTCATAAGAGGAAAAGCTAGAATGGTTATAAATTATAAAAGACTAAATGAACAATTAGAATTTGATGGTTATTTTATTCCAAGAAAAGATGTATTAATCAACCAAACTAAAGGAAAAAAGTTCTTTAGCAAATTCGATTGTAAATCTGGATTTTGGCAGTTAAAACTAACTGAAGAATCCAAGCCATTGACAGCCTTTAGTACCCCTAGAGGACATTATCAATGGAATGTTATGCCTTTTGGACTAAACACAGCTCCTCGGGTATATCAAAGATGGATGGACAAAATCTTTAAAGACCTTAAGGATTTTTGTGTTGTCTATATAGATGACATCCTTGTTTTTTCCAAAACCATAGAAGAACATAGATATCATCTGAAAATTATCTGTGAAAAATTCCAAAGACATGGAATCATTTTATCACCTAAGAAAATTGATGTTGAAAAAACAGAAATTAATTTTCTTGGCATAATCCTAAACCAGGATGGCCTACAATTACAAGATCATATCATCTCTAAAATAAGAGATTTTAATGAGGAAATTTTGGATAAAAAACAATTACAAAGTTTCCTAGGGATCCTTAATTATGGAAGAAATTTCATAAAAGGATTATCTCAAAAAGAATTACCACTTCTTGAAAAACTCAAAAAGAATGAAGTTTTTACATGGAGTGATAATGATACTCTTGTTGTTAAAACAATTAAACAAGAAATTATTAATAATTGCCCAAAAGTTTATTTTCCTAAAATAGGAGATAAATTAATATTGGAAACTGATGCTTCGGACAATTGCTGGGGATGTGTTCTCAAAGCAATTCCTGGAGAATATTGGAATGAAAACAATCCTTCCAATACTTTTGGTATTCGTGGTAAGAAAACCACTATCCCAAAAACAATTCAAAAACATGAATTGATATGTGGATATAATTCAGGAAAATTTAAACCAAATGAACTGAATTATATTATTTTTGAAAAGGAATTATTAGCAATTAAGCTTGCTATTAAAAAAATCCATATTTTCTTAGCACCTGAAGACTTTATTGTCAGAACAGATAATAAAGCTGTCAAAGACTTCCTCATAAATAAAAGAAATATTTTAGAAGGAAGAAGACTTAAATGGTTCAACCAAATCGCTGTCTATACATTTGAAGTTGAACATTTAAATGGTACTAATAATTTTCTTGCAGATTATCTTAGCAGGAACTATGAAGAAAAACCTACTAACCAAGTAGAGTTTTTAGAAACCCGTTAAACAAGTGGAATATTTTGAAATATATTTTATCAAAACCACTAAACAAGTGGAATTACTATTTTCAGGATGGGAGATAAGCACCCAGGGGAAGCACAAGGAGATTGGGTAACTATTGCTAAAAAGGCAAAAACCCAAGCATCATCATCTACACAACCTCAACAAAATCATGTTTATGTTGTATTCAGTGGAAGAAATCCAGGCTTCTATGACAACTGGAATCAATGTTTTATGCAAGTAAACAAATACCCTGGTGCGTGTCACCAAAAATTTAATACTATGCCAGAAGCCATCACAGCATGGGAAAATTGGATGAAACAGTTAGGACCTCCTAATATGATTTACCAGTTCTCCAAACTACAGACCAAGGAAAGCCTCCTTGATACTGAAACCCATACAAACCACGTATTTGGAAAATGAAAAATTATTACAATACTATCAGTATGAATTAAACCAATACTCATCTGATGAAGAAGAAATTCCACCACATGTAGTAAATACAATTGATGGAAAACGGAAGGCTGAAGACCCACTTCAGGAATTCCAAAATTGGGAAGCTTTCGAAGATTATATGCAAACCCCTGCATATAAAAATGAAAAAGAAGATTTTGTTAAAACAGGCAATGCTTCTACAAGTAATACTAAAAATGAGGATGAACCAAACCCTTTTTTCCTAAGAAGAGATAATTTGAATAAACAAAATATATCTCAACATGATATTTATCTTGATCTAAGGCATATACCTTTTAAAGATCAAGAACAAATCAAGTTGTGAGTTTTAACAGCCGGCCCTATGTTCCCTAACCTCATTTCTTCTCTTCTCTTCTCTCAAGCTCAGCCACCACCAGCCACTCCACCACTTGCCGCGCCACGCTAGCCACGCCACCAGCCACCATCAGCCACACCAGCCACTCAGCTGCCTGACCCGCCTGAGGTATTTTTTGTCCCTTAATCTGATTTTTGTGTAATATTTTTGATTGTATGTATGATTTTGATTGAATGTATAATTTTTGTGTAAGATTTTGATTGTGTGAAATATAGGGTTTTGATTGAATTGAATGCATAATTTTTTTTGTATGTATTGTTTTTTGAGAAATTATACAGAAATAAGTGTATTTATTTTTTATACAATTTCTCCAAAAAATGTCAAATTTATGTAATTTCTCCAAATAATCTCTATAAT
This sequence comes from Sambucus nigra, assembly GCA_949130495.1. Classification (NCBI taxonomy): domain Eukaryota; kingdom Viridiplantae; phylum Streptophyta; class Magnoliopsida; order Dipsacales; family Adoxaceae; genus Sambucus; species Sambucus nigra. The sequence goes on from OX422222.1 coordinate 232,342,647, forward strand.
TTCTATAATTTGGGGAAAAATGTCAAGATTTTGATTGTGTAAAATAGAGGGTTTTGATTGAATGTATGATTTTTATGTATGTATTATTTTTTGAGAAATTGTACAGAAATAATGGTATATATTTTTCATACAATTTCTCCAAAAAATGTCAAATTATTGTAATCTCTCCAAATAATCTCTATAATTTCTGTACTTTGGGAAAAAATGTCAAATTTCTGTAATTTATGTCCCAAACATTTATCCCAAAAAAAACTCAAAATAAACTTGAAACATATAATTTGTAGTCTATTTGGATGAACTATAATATGTATAAAACTCTAAATAAAGTTATAATTTGTATAAAACTCGAAATAACCCAAAAAAAAATCGCCTCGGGGGCTCCTGCCCCCGAACCCCCGGCACCACTCGAAACTTTAGCCCCGGTTGACTAAAAATCCTGGATCCGCCACTGCTCCCATCATTTGATTTATGACCAGTTGCGAATCACTGAAGACAATAACTTGTTCCGCCCCAATGGTTTTTGCCAAACTAAGACCTACAATCATGGCTTCATATTCAGCCTCATTATTCAAAGCTTTGAATTGGAAATGTAGGGCGTATTCCATGTCGACCTCATTCGGACTGCTCAAAACTATTCCTGCACCACATCCTGTAGTGCAAGATGAACCATCCACATACAGATTCCATATAGATAACTTGTCTTCAAATTTCTGATCTGACAGAGTTCCTTGGTGGAAAATTTGTTGCTTCCTTTCACCATCTCCTGATTTTTCTTGCTGTTCGTAGATCATCTTTTCTTGCCCTTTTACCAACCTGAGCTGGTCTGGGCTTGAATTTGATGATCCTGTAACATGTACTTGCCCTTTTACCAAGCTAAGTTGGTCTGGGCTTGCATTTGATGATCCTGTAACATCCACAGGTTGATCAGCGAGCAACTTTTGTTCCTCGGGAGTATCAGGATAGGTGAACTCTGCTATAAAATCTGCTGCCTCTTGCCCTTTTAGCGATGATCTGGGTTCATAGACTATATCATATTCACCGAGTTCTATTGCCCAGCACATCAATCTTCCTGACTTTTATGGTTTATAAAGGGCTTGCCTCAATGTCATATCAGTATATACTACTATGGTATGAGCTTGAAAGTATGGCTTCATTCTTCTACTTGCTTCTATTAATGCTAGTACCAATTTTTCCAGCCTTGGATATCTGATCTCTGCTCCTTGGAAGGCCTTACTTGTATAGTAGATTGGTTTTTGTACTCCATTCTCCACTCTTATCAATGCCGAACTGACTGCATTCTCGGACACTGCCAGATACAAGTATAATTTTTCTCCCATCACTAGCCTGGATAACAGTGGAGGTGCTCCCAAATATTTCTTCAAGTCTTGGAAAGCCTTCTCACATTCATCATTCCACTCAAAAGTCTTTCGGAGCGTCTTGAAGAATGGGAGACATCGATCAGTTGCTCGCGATACAAATTTGTTGAGTGATGCTACTCATCCTGTAAGACTTTGCACCTCTTTCTTCGTCGTTTGGGATCGCAGCCCTAACAGAGCTTTGATCTTTTCAGGGTTAGCTTCAATGCCTCGCTGATTGGAAATGTACCCGAGAAACATACCTTCTCGTACTCCAAATGTGCACTTCGTCGGGTTCAACTTCATTTGATATTTATCTAGTTGATCAAAGGTCTGGCTTAAGTCAACTAGATGATCAGCGGCTTTCTTGTTCTTTGTCAGCATATCGTCAACATAGACTTTTATATTGCAACTGATTTGTTCTGCAAATACTTTGTTCATCATCCGCTGATATGTTGCACCTGTATTTTTCAAACCAAAAGGCATAACATTATAACAATAAGTCCCCCTAGGGGTAATGAAAGAAGTACTCTCCCTGTCTTTAGGTTTCATTTTAATCTGACTGTAACCAGAATAAGCATCCATGAAGCTCAGCAACTCGTGTCCCGAGGTAGCATCCACTAGTTGATCAATTCGGGGCAGCGGAAAATGATCCATTGGGCAAGCTTTGTTGAGGTCGGTGAAGTCTACACACATCCTCCATTTGTTGTTCTTCTTCTTCACCATCACCATATTTGCTAACCAGTCAGGATATTTAACATCTTCAATAAAGTAAGCTTTCTGGAGCTTCTCGACTTCCTCCTGTATAGCTTGATTCTTCTCGGGACTGAATACTCTTCTTCTCTTCTTCACAGGCTTGATCTCCTTATTCACATTGAGCTTGTGACATAAGAAATTTGGGTCTATCCCAGGCATATCCTCATGACTCCACGCAAAAGTTTGCTTTCTGCTTCTAAGGAAAGTTATCAATTCCTGTTTTAGTGAGGCTTCCAACGATGAACCCACTTGAGTAGTTCGTTCAGGGTGCTCGTCGTCCAGAATGATGTTTTTAGTAGCTTCCACCACTTGACCTTTCACAAGTTGTGACTCATCTCTAGGATCCAATGTTTCAATTTCTGCACCTTCATCCACTTGATAGGTAATAGTTTTCCTTGATTCCTCCTGTTCATCTTGCTCGGCGGATGAATAATAGCATTCCCGAGCTACTTTCTGATCACCTTTCACAACTCCTACTCCAAAATTTATTGGAAATTTCAGGCATTGATGTACCGTAGATGGTACAGCCTCAAACTTCTTCAATCCTACTCTTCCCATGATGATATTGTATGATGATTGAACATTCTTATCCATCATGAAGAAGCGTATTCTTTCTGTTCGACAAGCAGGCCATGTAGCAATGAATATATCCAACTTGATCGTCCCAAGTGGAAATACTTTCTCGCCAGTAAAACCGAGGAGGGGTCTATGATAAGGCTCCAGTTGAGATAGCTTTAGATTTAAACTGTCGAAGCAGGAGTAGAACATGATGTCTGCCAAGCTACCATTGTCGACCAGTACTCTTGAAATCATTACCTCTTTCATCCTCATTTTGATCATCAATGGGTCATCATGAGGATATAGAACACCTGCGAGGTCATTCTTTGAGAAACCAATGACCAAATTCTCTTTGTTTACCTTTCTCGGGGGATCCTCTTCAGCTAAATTTATTCGTTCAATGTATGAGCAAGCTTGAGCCTCACAGAGATAAGCTTTTCTTTCTGCAGTAAGGTCTCCTCCTCCTACATCTCCACCTGTAATAACATTACAATCAAATGACCCAAAGCGTATTGAAAATACCTCATGTTCTGGCTTCCTTGGTCTCTTAAGAAGATCGGGGTTGTCTTCTGGATCAACTTCATGGTCTCTCTTCTTGTTCTCCTCTACTCGACGAGGAGATCGAGACCTCTCTCTTGCTCGGTCGTTATTTCTTCTATCATTCCTCCGATCAACATACTTTGCCAGTTTTCCTCGTCTGATGAGTGTTTCAATCTCATTCTGAAGAGCTATGCAATTTTTAGTCATATGGCCATGATCTTTGTGAAACTCGCAATATTTTGCCTTATTTCTCCTTTCAGGGTCTGCCTTCATTTTCTCTGGCCAATTTAATTCCTCGTTGTTCTTGATTTCTTCTAGAACGTGGTTGATGTCTTTCTTCAAAGGAGTATAATTATCAAATTTCCTCAATACTTCCCAAGACGACCTTGTTTTTGAGTGTTTGTCATTACCATTGTTCTTATGTTCTTTCTTCTTAGCTTTATCACCTTCAACCTTGGTTTCTTTGGCATCCATATTCTTCTTCGCAGCCATAGCCTCCTCGGCATTCATAATCTTAGCCGCTTTTCCCATCAGATCTGACATGGTTCTAGGTGGATCTTTGGCCAAAGTGTAGTACAACTTATTGGGCAGTAGTCCACTCATCAAGGCGGTAATTGCTGTCTTTTCCTCATAATCAATGACTTCGAGCTTCTCGTTATTAAAATGAGTTATATAATCTCTGGTACTTTCACCAGCTTTTTGTCTAACACTTAACAAATGCGCTACTCGTTTAACTGGCGTTGCCCCAAAATAGAAATTCCCAATGAATAACTCGGCCAATTGAAGAAAAGTTAAGATCTTACCCCGAGGAAGATTATTATACCATATTTGAGCAGATCCGGTAAGAGTTCCCGAGAATGCTCTGCATCGCATCGCATCTGGAACAACATAGATGTCGGCTGTAGCTTGGTATTGTTCTATATGAAGGACGGGGTCGGTCTTTCCATCATATTTGGGGGTCACAACAGGTGCTTTAAACTTTGATGGTGTTGGAAAATCTACAATGGCCTGGACAAAAGGTGTTCCTCGAACAAAAGTTCGTTGTAGAGGGTTCTTGGCTTTAGCCATTTCCCCTAATCTATCCTCCAGCCTCCGAATAGAGACTTTCCATGCATCATTTCCTTCCTTGGGACTGTTGGTTCTTGCAACTGATCGCGTTGATGTGGCTTCCTAGGATCTATCTTGACGAGCAGCTGGTCGCGACTGGGCAGATCCTTCCCTTAAATCTGATGGTCGTCGAAAACTCCTCGATGCGACTTTAGGAGGACTTCTACTCCTTCTAGGTCCTAATCAATCAAAAGGTGATACCCTGCTTAACCTCTCTAGCGCACTAGTCCTTTCTGGAGAGAGAGTGATACATTGTTCAGTATCTATGGCCCGCACTGATGAAGTTCGTCCAGGTTGATAAGAAAAATCTTCAGATTCCTCAGTACGATATGAATCAGTACGCCTAGTACGTGAAGAAGGTAAACGGGTATTTCTTTGAATACTTCGCAGTCCTGAATGGGTTGGTGCATCGCCATGGAGGGTTTGTATGAGTTGTCGCATAGTTTCTTGCATGACTGTCTGGCCCTGAGCCAGATTTGTCATTATTCCAGCCAGATCTGGAATATTTGGCGGAGCAGATGGATATGGAGGGCTTCCAGTGTTTCGATTGCTGGATTCTGGAATATCAGCCATTTATGATGAATTATTTTCGATGAAAAATGATATTACCAGTCGTTTCCAACAGACGGCGCCAATCTGTTGATGTAAAAAATTAGATTATATCTAATTATTTAATCACAGATAAAATAAATGAGACAAAGAAGTTTTAAAGTGGTTCAGCCTTATAAGAATGGCCTACGTCCACAGTTTCTGTTATTGATGACTGTTTGGGAATTCTCGATTACAACTTCAATCAAGATATTCCGGTCCCCTTACAATGAGGGTAATACAATGTATTTATAGCCCTGAGGCTGTAATGTGAAAGGGTAATACATTCAATGCTGTACATGTGAAAGGGTAATACATTCAATGCCCCTTAAGTGTATACATCTGAATGATAAGAATTTAATGAACAGTCAAACTGTTGGTTATCCTGCTATTAATGCTTTGTTCGAGGTGCAGCTCGGACCGCCTAAGCTGCTCGGACCGCCTAAGGTCCTCGGTAATCAAAAGTTCCTCGGTACTCAAAAGTTCCTCGGAGAGCTCTTGTAGGTCGGAGCGTCTGAGTTCCTCGGGGATGCAGTGTTCCTCGTTGTAGTATGGTTCCTCGGAGCGTCTGAGTTCCTCGGAAGTGTTTGTTATTGCCACGTAGATTGCCACGTGTCTTCATTCGATTGGACCATGTCAGCAGACTAAATTTGGTATCAACAGGGGCATAGATCTTTTTCACTTTTGATCACCCCAAAAATATTTTTTTTTTAAATATATATTTTATAGATAGATAAAAATCAACTTATATTTGGTCTTTTACTTAAAACTAAAACGTCTAGCATTTTTTATAAAAATTTGCTCATATTGACATACGACATAACATATTATTTTATGCTTTGATATTTCTATTGCCAGAGCGAATACATATTATATTGTTTGGCTGAATAATTTTACTAATGATAAATTCTATGAGATTCAGCTTCAAGAGGAGTTCGGGCAATTCAGTGCCGACGAATGCTGAGAAACAATTTTAAACTTCTGAAAAATATTATCATTGCTCGGCACTATGAAATTTTTCCTCAGTGAGGCACTATTGATTTTATTATTGCTCTGATATATGCTCAAGAACAAATCATTCTCTATATCCATTCTTTATTCATCTTAGGATAGAGCTCGGTAAAATATTATATATTTTCAGTTCCGAAGAGATCTGCAACATTTATTATATTTCACCCCCAACGAATAGTTGGTCTGGGTAATTCTTATTTATATTCAGGCCTGACAAAGTATTCGGCCATATTCTTATGTTCTGGAAAATATTATCCTTGTTCGGCATTATGAAATTATGCCTCGACAGATCAGCAAGACACTTTATTATTATTCTGAATCATTATTTATATCAATGCATATTCTATATTCATCTCATCATGGAGCTCGACAAAATATTTATTATCATATATTCAGCTCCAAGGAAATCTGCATTAATTATGATATTATCTCCAACGGACTCTTGGTCGGGAAATTTCTTCTCTCTATATATATTCAGCAACCACCAACTAAGGTTGGTCGGCATATCAACAACCACCAACTACGGTTGGTCGTCATATCGACAACCACCAACTACAGTTGGTCGGCATATCAACAACAACCAACTACGGTTGGTCGGCATATCAGCAATCGCCAACTAAGGTTGGTCAGCATCAACAAACCTAACCAACAATGTAGGCACAACAATCGAGCAAGGCAAAGCCTATTTGATTATGGGTTACCTCAAGGGGTATCCAAAACTAGGCAAGAATATGGGTGACCTCACGGGGCATCCACTGTCTGGGCACCAAGGTAATCTAGATATGATTGCTACAACTAAGCAGGAACATGGGATGAAAATCATTCCATTGCTTAGGCACTTATGGGTGATCAAAATATCTCTACAACTAGGCAGGATCATGGGATAAATATTCCATTGCCTAGACACACTAAGAGAAACAGAAATTAACAAATCGTCAATTCATATACATAGATCAACAAAAGATAAATTTCATGATTATATATTATTGTTTGAAGAATGCCCTGGAAATCTATTATTCTCTAACAATGCATGATCAATCTATGCCTTCCTTATTATTATCTGGATTTCTTATTAAGCCCGACAGATGGTTGTCACTCTTATTATTTATCTGGATTTCTCAGCGCTTCTATATGGATTTCTCACTAGCATGGATATTCGATGCAAATTATATATTATGCTCAAATAGGTTTATTGTTGGATCATTCTATCAAGTCCTGATAAATGCTCGGGCATCATCATTATTATTCAGTCTCCTAATCCCAACTGGGCTCCACATGCACCGATCAATGGCACATATCAAAATTAGATTCCTAATTGGAATATATCACATTCCTAATTAGAATGCCCACACATTCCTAATCGGAATGCCAGCACGTTTCTAATTGGACTATGTGTTGAAAGTAGTTTTACTCAACCAAAATTACTTGGTCGGAAAATTATTTCTATGGTCACATCAGGACGGTATGGAAATGCAAACATGCAAAGTTCTTGGGAAGTCATTCAGGGAACATGTCCTCAGCCTTATCTTCTCTAGCAAGACCAACATATTTTAAGGCCAAGAAAGCATCCAGAGTTCATATTCCACACTTGGGGGCTCCTACTATAGAATTAATTGTTCATTCGGTGGCACATTCTCATAACATCATCAGTCGAGCGTCAAATTTAACTCCACAAACTTACATGGTCGGGGCCCCGACCAATTATCATTCAGGAGTTATTTTTGCTCGGGAGTTATGCTATTGAAGTTTAGGAGGTATATTCAGAAGTTAGTTTTGCTATTGAAGTTAAAGAGGCATATTCAGGAGTTAGTTTTGCTATTGAAGTTCAGGAGGCATATTCAGGAGTTATTATGCACGTGCTATTGAAGTTCAGGGGTCAGATTCAGCATCTACTACTACCATTGTCCCGACCAAGGAAGAAGTTGTGCCTATATGTAAATATTTCAAAGGTTGTTACTAGCTCAGCACTAATCAGATTGAAGAAATGGGTTCAAAAGCTAACATGCCACAACAACAAAGCACTTAAAGAAGCAGAGATCAGAAAAATCAAACGTGGATAATCAGCTCTCAATTAGTCGACACAGAAGGCAGTTGGTCGGCTAATCAACCAACCAACATACTTGAAGATTATGACAAGCTACAAGCTGTAAACAATGACATGGCTTCATCCAAATTCCTAGGGGTGATACACAGCACACGTTCGCTTGACGAACAAAGTTCCTCAAAAGAAAGATTATCTCTAAAGCAACCATCAATCAACCTGCATCATCTATCGTCCAGGAGATAGCCCACTTTATACAGAACAAATCAAAAAGGCAAATCAAGAGTCTCATTATGCATGAGCACCGATCAACGAGTCTCATTATGTACGAGCACCGATCAACACTGCAGAATAAATACTCCATCCTTTGAGTAAACCATCAAGCATGGAGCATTGGAGACTTCTATTGATGAAAAAAATTACGTATACACATGGACCAGTCACAAATGGACACCAGCCATCCTACGTGGCAATATTTATATTTTCTCGGCACCCGAGGAGAGTTGGTCGGCACCCGAGGAGAGTTAGTCGGCATACCAACCAGCACACAGCATATCAAGCAACTCAAGAAATACCAACCACCCTAGAAGACCAAGAGTTACATTCATTGTATATAGATATAAATATCTGAATATATAAAGACATTGTATCTCTTTAATTCCCATCACTATAAATATATGCATTCCATTGGCCAAAGGGACAAGATGCACAATACACTAGATACACACAATCTAAACAACTAAGAAATTCTCTACACATCTCTCTCTCTACACCATATTGTGCTATTGTACACCCCTGGGAATAAAAGAACAGTGGACGTAGGCTTTATTCATAGCCGAACCACTTTAAAAATCTCTCTCTCTTATGTTCTTGATTGGACTGCTTTTATCTATTTATCTGTGATCATAAAAATGAGATGTAGTCCATTTTTTTGCATCAAACAGATATGAGAAAAAATCCATTTTTAGGGCAAAACCTTTATTTTTACAATTTAAATAATTTTAACAAACAACTTACTTACAAAACTCTCTAAAGAAGACCATTCGTATCGAGAGCAGTCCACAGGTGGCGGTCCAATCTCAAAATCCACCGATAAGCCTTTCTCCAGCCTTCTCATCAACAGTGATCCCACGGGTCATAAGGTTAGTAGTATAGATCTCTCTCCACAAATACATATCAGGTATGAAACTATTTAGGGTTTCAAAAGGATTCATAGTATATTAGGGAGGGTTTTTTGTGAATCAAAAGGTGTTTTGACCAAAAGGGAATAAGGACTTTTGCAATAGATATGCAGTTTTTGTTTATCAAAAGTCTCTAAAAAAATCTTTACGAAATAGGTATTTATAGGTCGTACACAAATTTTTAGGCAACAAAATTTGTTTGAATGAAAGTAGAAGTCGTTCGAATGAGAATGTCATCTCATTTAAATGAAAACCAAGTTCTTTCAAATAAGACTCCAATATCGTTAGAACAAGATTCAAACGAATTCAAACAGAACACCCTTGTTGGATGTTCATTCAAAGAAAATATCAAATGAGCCTTCAAACGAAATCACTATTGCGATCGAACAAGATATGCTTCTCATTTGAACGAGGTAAAATATAATTTAATTTTTAACTTAAAAAATTTGCCTCAATTTTATAAAAACTTTTATAAAAAATCTCCTAAATATAAATGTAAATAAATTTAAAATTCGAAAAGATTTATACCTTAATAATATGAAGATGTTTTGAACTATGGAGATGTTGGAGATTCGGTTCATTGTGTCAGCACGTCTCGATTTGTAATGGTACATGCCAAAGAAAATACAATAAATACTAAGCCTAAGCTAAGCTATTTTAGCTTACAAGTGGACATGCATGGTCCTATGACCCTGCGGTCGATACTACACCTGCTGAGATTCACCAGGCAATATCACTCATGATGCGCAACCTCCCTGATAGAATTAGAGTGGTATATTCACATAATTATATCATACACACAAATATAATCATACGTATATACTATCTCTATAACCGTATATATCTCCAATAAATCCGGCTAACCATGCCTATCCCTGGTAGCACGAGCCTGACATTCCCGAGTCAAAATCTTAATTCTCAATTACTTAATTACTCACTTAATTAATTAATTGGTCATTAAAATACATTTTTGGACGAGTACTATTCTCAACCAGCCCAAATCCCCGTGCTTTAAAAAAATTATCACAATTTCATTAATAATTTTTTGAGTATAATTTCTCACAAATACTCAATTTCTTATCCCGGATATATCCCCAAATCATTTAAGGTATTTTTATCAGTGTTAACCATTTTCGAAAAATTTTAAAATATTCCTGAACATCATAATTTAAACCGAAACCAAAACACGAATAAATTATATCAAATAACCCATCATGGTCGTAACAGGTACGTCAAACCGATTTGCCACTGCAGACAATTCCAGTTCTTCCCATTTCGATTTTTAGCAAGGTTTAATCCTAATTAATCAACCCCCAAATCATATTTTCCCATAATTATCAATCCTCGTGAATCCTAGACATAAAATAAATCCATTTTAATATAGAATTCATCTACACATGATGACTACATAGGATTTATACTAAATTTTCAAATATTATGAAATTTTTCACAATATCACCATGATTTATATTTTCCTAACCTTTTAAATCAAGAATTCACCTATCTACATGGGATTCTAATTTTCAGATTTCAATCCTTATAAATCACACATATATTATACGAAATCATTTGTTCTAAACTCAATGGCATGTGAATCCCACCCAAACATCATTTCCCAATCATGACATGAATTAAAATATACACATAATTATTTAACAAGATAATCACTTGCCTTAAACACTTGTGAAGTATGAATTTGTTCCTTGATGATGTTAATAGAGTCCGGAAATATCCCACAATTCTCTCCTAATTGATCTCCTTTTAAGTCCCTTTGGTTTCCTCCTGAAATTCCTAGAGTTTCCTTATCTTTTCTCCTCAAATTCTTGGTATAACACTAAGAAACCATTCGATATTGTACAATTACTATTCATTTAACCCCAAACATCCAATATATAGGTTGAACCCCGAAATTCCCTTTTCATATATTTTTAAAATGATCAAAATACCCCTATACGGGTCTCGACTAGTCTAAAAAGCCCCCGGAACCCAATCATTACTCTCGAGTACTTAACTTTTACTATTTTGACCTATTCTGGATCAACCGTGCACCAGAAATCATCATCCGAGTCATCCATCATCAATCTACCATCTTATTCCCAACATGACCCCACACGCGCGTCCTGAATAATATTATCAACCCGTCAATTTTACTCACTTACGATGTAATATAAAATAATGCAATTTCATTTACTTATCACACAAGTAAATATAATAACACATACATACTATTATCGCTAATTAATATTTATTTAAATTCACTTTATTTTTTTAATTTAATTAAATTACTGCGACACGTGTAATTTACGTATTCTTAAAAATACGGGGTGTTACATAGAAGCTAACTGGGATGCTCGCAGCCTAAATACGTTTCATCTCCAAGTCATCCGAGCGTTGCAGACCATTTTTTTAGCTGCTTAAGAAGAAAAAAGGCCTCACTTGGGACGATGAATGTTCAAAAGCACTTGAGGAAATCTTATCTTATATGAAAAAACCTCCACTATTAGAAAATTCAGACCCAGGGGATACCCACTACCTATACCTTGCAGTTTTAAGCCATGCAGTTAGTTAGTCCTTGGTATGCTAGAAAGGGGAAAGACGGTTCTCCATTTACGACGTTAGTAAGACGCTCCTGGATGTTGAGCAATGCTACTTACCATTAGATAAGGTTGCTTACTCGTTGGTCATCGCGTTCCAAAAGTTAAACCATTACTTTGAGGCCCATTAAATCACAGTCATAACATCCTTAGATCTTAAAATTGTTCTTCGCAAAGTCAACATATCTGGACGTATGTTTAAATGGTCAATCGAACTTTCGAGATTTAATATACACCATCAACCAAGAGCAATAATTAAGGAGCAGGTGTTGGCTGACTTTATAGTGGAATTTATAGGAGAAAACGGCCCCTACTGATCAACAGGTTATCAACCAATTGAAAGATCACGAGTTGGATCAATCCAAGAAATGGATATTTTACGTGGATAGTGTCTCTAATTCTAAAGGCTAAGGGTTAGGAATTATTCTATTAATGCCAGAGAATGTCATAATCGAACAAGGAATTAGGTTGGACTTTGAAGCCTCTAATAATAAAGATGAGTACGAAGCACTTATAGCCAGACTATGTAAGGCTCACTTGCTGAGGGAAACCCACCTTGAAGTGTATTGAGATTTAATGTTGGTGTCTAATTAGGTCAGTGAATACTTCAATGCCAAGGACAAATGGATGGAAGCATAATTACAAGTGGTTCGCAAGTTAATATCAAAATTTGAAGAAGTCCACATTCAGCAGTTCCCCCAGGGCACAATAGTCATGCAGATGCCTTAGCAACCCTAAGTTTAGCATGGATTCCAATATAAGGAGAACAATTGAAGTGGAGTTCCTTGCTAAGCCTAGCATTACAAAAGTGGTGGCCTCAGAGCACGTTCTCCATTGAAAAAGGTCCTAACTGGATGGATCAGATCAATGTTTACCTATAAAATGATACGTTGTAGACTAATAAAAAGCAAGTTCATTAAATCAGGGTAAAAGCTACTTGTTTTTACCTTGGACCTAGCAAAAACTCTGCAGAAGGTCCTTCACAGGCCCCTACCTCCAATGCATGCATCCAAAAGGCATTAATCAAATTCTCCACGAACTACACAATGGAATTTATGGGATCCACGCAGGAGGAAGATCTATGGATTTTCGAGCAATCAAATAAGGCTACTGGTGGCCATATATGCAGAAAGACACAAGTGCTTATTCTCGAAAGTGTGAAACATCCCAAAAAATTCTACCTTATGCTTCATCAATCGGCCAATGACCTAAAGTCCCTAAGCAGTCCATGGCCATTTGCGTAGTGAGGGTTGGATATTGCAGGGACACTCCTAATTGAACTAAAAAATTATAAGTACTTGTTGGTCGGTACGGATTATTTCACAAAAATGGATTGAGGTTGAACCACTAGAGAACATCAAAAATACTGATATGATCAGATTTGTATGGAGGAACATTATAACTCTCTTTTGGGTACCCTGGACAATCATAATGGACAATGGCACACAGTTTAAAAGTGGGCCTTTTCAAGGTTTCTATGACGACCATGGAATCAAATACCATTTCAGTTATGTGTCCTACCTCTAAAGAAATATCCAAGTAGAGACTTCAAACAAAACGATGCTCGATGGCTTGAAAAATAGGCTGGAAAGAGCAAAAAGAGCTTGGGTGGATGAGTTTCCTCATGTTCTCGGGGCGTATTTCACTATGCAGAGGAGACCCATTAGGGAAATGCCCTTCGCTTTGACCTATGAAATGGAAGTTGAAATTCTCCTGGAAGCTGGTCAGCCGACCATGAGGAAAAACATTATCGAACAAGGTTTACACTACAAAGCTACAAGCATTAAACTTTACCTAGTAAAAGAACAGAGGGAACATATCATGATCAAGATGACCTCCTACTAGCAATAGTTGGCAAGGCAGTACAACAAGGGGGTCAATTCGAGAAAATTTTGGGTCGGGGATTATGTCCTCAAAAAATTCCTCGACAGTGCCAACCGACAAGTTAGGTCCCAACTAGGAGGGACCATTCATAATAATCGGAGATGATCTTCAAGGAGATTATCATTTGAAAATAATAAAGGGAAGAAAGATACCCAGAGGTTGGAATGTGTCAAACCTACAAAAAATTTACTTTTGATTCTATTTTCAGCTTATTTGTTTTTTTCAAATTTTCATTTCAAGACTTGTGATGCTCACAGTTTCATTTAAAGTCATTAATAAAGATTTAAGTTATTCGATCAATTACTTATCTTTTCAATTACTTTGCATTGTTTTATAGTGACAGGCTTAACGCGAATGCCAATTAAAGTTAGCTTATCTTAATTAAAGTTTCAAATTTGTTAACTACATCGGGCCTTCGTCATTAAAAATACAAAAGACCTCACAAATTGCTCAGGCAATCAAAAGCCCTATGGGGAATCCCTAGGCACTGAATGAACCCGACTTGATCAGATAAACTACTGAACAGGTGGATTGCCCTTAAACCAACTGCATTTTTTCCATAGTCTGTTATAGGCCTAAGGTAGTATGAAGACATAACCTAAAAGGTAAAGTAATACAATAACGCACATGCTCGAGATAAAGGAATGGAAAAATATGCAAGATTGGTATTAAATAAACTTTTTCCAACATACATATATAAGTTACAAATATCATTTACAATAAAGTTCAAACAAAAAAAAATGAGTAGGCTATGGTTGTGTGGAAAGTAATTTAGCAATCGCTCTTCTTAGACTAGCTTTTGGATAGGGTCAAAACTCATCATCACTATCATAGGAAGTCAGATAGCTCCGGGCGAGCTGAAGAAGAACATCGTCTAGAGGGACCCTTTTTTATTCACTGCCAAAGGGAAGAAACCTGTATGATGGGTAATTAACTTGGTACGTATATCAAAGTTGAGAGTCCTTGAGAACTTGTAAAGTCCCCAACGTATTTTGCCAACCATGTTTATAAGCCACACTTTTGGCCTTTTTCAATCTGATAATAGCATCCACCCAAACTTCATCATAGGCCGTCGACCACACCGCTCGGGAACCATCCTGAATAAGTAGTAAAGTTTGGTCACATCATAGCTAAGTCCCATGACTATAACATGAGCTCTTCGGCTACTTCCCTCAGCATCATCAAGCTTCTTTTTGACCTCATCATTTTTGGATTGAAGAAGGGCACCGACATCGCCAATGTCTTTTTCCCCAAAGAGCATAGCCTTCAGGTTGTTCACTTCCTCTTACATCAGGATGCCCACATCCCCTAAGTCCTTCATATAGTCCTTCAGCTTGGCCACCAAGGTTGACTGGCTCTTATAAGTGACGGTAGTAGGAAAAAATCATTGCGCTCATGTCACCTGCGCCTATCATTATTTTTGGCTCCCACCAATATGCAAAAAAACTTAACGATTAGCACACTCTTTACGGGAGTATAGCGTCTAGTCCGGGTATTAAATCCACAGGTAATGTTGTTAGACTTTAATTTATTTATTATTTCAGGAATAAAAGTGTAAAAGATGGAAGTTATAAAAAAAGATAAATCTAGGCATGTATTTAAACAAAGATAAACAAAAGGCATAAATAGATTGAGAATAATATCCCTCACCTCGGATTAATAAGTATTAATGGTTACATAGGAAGACAAGTTTATCAAGATTAAATCTTATTTTCACAATAAATTAAATCTAGAGTTGTCACCCTATAAATTGTCATAAAAGCTTAATGAGATTTTGGTGTCAACAAATATCCCCAAGATTACACACGCAAGGTCGTAAATACAACGCATACATGATATATATTGTTAAATCTCCTAAGCATAAAATCAAGACCAACCTAACCCATTTAAACTCATAAAACCCATCACCAAAGCAAAACAACCCATTAATCTAAGGTGAGCTCAATTATCTCAACCTAAACTAAATTAGCTACAAAGCATATTAAATGACATGAAAGTAAATGAAAGCAAGTAAATAAAGAAAATAAATCTAGTTAACAAAGCAAGAAATGATCAATGGAAGCTTATATTATGGAGGAAGAGGATAAATAGTAAAGTTACATACCCAAAATAGGATGGAACCCTTAGAGAGAGAAGCTCTCAAAACCTAAACTAAAAGGTAATAAAAACTAGATATTTCGGAAGTAAACCCAACTTACATATATATAATAAGTTGGGAGAAAAGAAAAGGAAAAAGAAATAAAAAAAGGAAAGTGTCGCATATCTGAAGGGCCTGATCAACCGGGGCCGATCGACCGGGGGTAATGAATCAGCCCACTAGCTTCCATCATAGGCATAAATTGAAATTTCATTCAATCGGGGTCTGGGGGCTGATCAACCAGTGCTCTGTTTTTTGGGGCTCTTTGGTCTTCACAAGGGAGAAAACTTGCATTACGAAAACGGCCATAACTTCATCATTCGACTCAAAACGATGAGTTGTTTTTGTCCACGTGAAGCTAACTCAACGAACTACGCTCCCATGGAGATCCGTTGGTCGGTACATGAAGTGTCAAAAGTCTAAAATGCCTTAAAGTTGCATCAAACGATAGAACTTCCTCGAAATGAAACCACTTGCTCCTTTAAGCAATCCAATACCTACAAAAGCTCACATAAACGATGCAAAGCATATATATATCCAAAACCGAGGTTAACCAATATATGAGCATAAAAGTAAGATATAATGGAGACAAAATCACTAGAATGCATAAAGATAATGCCTAAAAATATGCAATAGTAGTGACGTATCAAACCCCTTAACTTAGACATTGCTAGTCCCTAGTGTTGAAACAAAACAAAACCAAACTAACATATAGCGATACAAAACGTATTTAAGCGTAAAATAAATAAATACCACTTTCGCAGGTGAACGATTCCATTTAGCATGTGCAATTAGCCATTAAATCCCTTGCTTACCCTAGTGGACGAGTGTTGAATCATGAGGGTTTTTCAGGATGACACCCACAAACATCAAGTCCTCAAAATATATGCCCAACATCAATGCGGCAAGACCAACAATAACGAAAAGGATTTCAATCACGTTATTAGCAAAGTGGATTAATTCACACAAAAAAGTCCATAGCTATTTAACATTATAAAATGAACTTCATAGAATTGAAACCTGAAGTGTAGGAGGAAAAGCGATCACATGCAAAGTATAATTTGGCAAAACTTTTATAAATCGAATAAGCATTAAAGCGTGCATATATCAATCTCCATCGGTGTATACACTCAACAAATGAATCACTATGAACAGGGGTCTAACACACACTGTACATGCAGGAATAAAGAGTAAATGTAAATGAAAGCGAGGTTGTGCACATGTCATCAATTGAAGAATGCTATATACAAAATGAAAAAAATATCGTCATTAAATGAGGTGAAATGCATTTTCACTGATTATCACAACTATTTAAACTTTTGAATTACATTCACCTTAGGATCACATAGGACTTTAATGGGTTATAATGTAGGTTAGGCTCGGGTTATGAAATGAAGGGAATATGTATGGATTCAAAGTTGTTCGGGGATGAAAAACTTGGGACAATGGAAAATTGGGGGAAATTTCAAAATTGGAAAATGATTTCTACAACAATCATTGGATATGAAATTAGATAGTGACAAAGCTTATTGAACACTATATACAATATGGAAATACTTTCTCTTTATTTTGTTTTCTTCTTTTACTTTAGTTTTTCTTTTTCTTCTTTTATTTTTCTTCACTTTTTCTTTTCTCTCACACTCTCACATGCTTAATTGCAACCACATAACAAGAACATTATTTAATTTCGCGTATCATTCCAAAAAATGTATGGAAGGTGATATATATGGTTTATAACTCCAATGTATAGTTGGTTATGGGATTTTACGTTTTGAAACGAAAGGTTATATTAAGCCTCAAAGGGGTTGACGAGGGGAAACACTTAAGGTGAGGTCAAGGTCAATAGGAGTGATATAATAATGAGAGCATGTGATCCTTTCCTAAAGCTTACTCAATTCTCGAGTCAAAACGACTTTGAAAATCATGCTCTAGTAACACATTTCAAAATATAAACTCAATTAATGAACGATCAATGAAAAAATAGTGAGATTACCAACGAGTTTAACATTTTCAAGGAGGAAAGAGTACTGTATACCACTCATAAATTAAGAGAAGCCCAAAGCTCACTTGGTGTAAGTATAAACAATGAAACAAAAGATTACCGAGTTATAAACATCTTAAACCAAATTTATAAAACAAGAAGAGCGTATGTGCTCATAGGTTCAAAGTTTAATTCATGAAGTTTTTCATAATATCAATAATTCGAGGACTAAAGTCTAATAACTTCTAAAATTGAGAATATGCATCGTTGAATTATCAATTGGATTAGGCATTTATTGAAATTTATCATCAAAAACAAAAGCAAAATGCCCAAAAAGGGGAGAAAAAAGAAAGAAAATATTTTTGAATTTTCCAATTTTTTACAACAAAAGCATGCTTAGAATGAACATATAATCAAACAATGGATAGAATATACCACACCCCTTAAGTTAAATATTTCATTGTCCTCAATGTGAACCAAGAACCAAGTTAAAGGGGGGAAAATAGCGATATTAACCAAAATTGAGAAATCTCGGGAAAGTACAAGTCCAAAGATTCTACAAAACATGTTAGCACCAAGCATAACAAAAAAAAAACTTTAACTAATTACACTAGACAATAAGTAAAAAAAAAAACTAATATGTACAACCCACAATTTTAACTTCTAACTAACTATACACTAGAAGTTAAAAATTTTGAGGGACAGCCCAAAATACGATTTGAATTTGAAAGGTGATTGGTGTCTCCTCATTTGAGTGCATACCTTCTGAAAATAATAATTTTTTTTAAACACCAAAAGGTATGTGTAAGGTAAAAGAAATGAACCATCACCAATTAAAATTTTGGAGGGTGATGGAGGATTTAGATTGAATGGGTGATAAATACACATGGGATCCAAGAAAAACTTAATTTCCTCTCAAAGATTTTACAATTAGAATGGGAGGTGGCATACAAGGAGGCAAAATTGCCTTTATGGAAAGCAGCTCAAGCAAGTAATCCTCATCGGTGAAAGGGTTGAACGCTTTAAAGTTTTGAACCAATTCATGGGGTACTTTTAACGGTTTAATAATGAAGAATAAATATGGGGATTAAATAAATTCAATCTCAAGAGATGAGTCATCATCGCTTGAAGAATGAATTCTAAAGGAGAAGGATTCACTTTCAATTAAATGTTCTTTTAAAATTGTTTGAGGTGAAACATACGTCTCAACCTCCTCTTTATTTTTCAAAGAAGAAATCATTTCATTGAAAATGAATACTACATCCATTTCTTCCTCACTTTAATTCTCTATTATGCCATGGGCAAAGAGAAGAGTGGTTTGTTCCAAAGTAGGCAATGATTCCTCATTTGGTTCAAAACATTCCTCAACTTCAAAAGACTCGGAAGAAAAATCATCATCGAATTCAAATAATGCATCCAACTCTTGTTCCCAACAATAACTCTCTTCCCGATAATAGTTTTTGAGTTTTTCATTTTCAAGAATGCACAAGACCTCACGCAATGTCATAGGTGGAGTCGCAGATTCTTGAAAATAAGAAGTTTGGAAACTGTCCTCAGAACTACAATCAAAATCATTATTATAAGAATTTTGAAAGCTATTGCAATTAGCTTCAACATTCTTATTATAAGGATTTTTGTAGCCCATTATCAAAAAGATCATTCTTAAAATTCCAATAATCCATAACTTGACTTTTGTAATACTTATCCAAAGTCATTTTAAATGTTTCAAGTTTTTAACTTTGCGAGTATTAACCAAAACTAGTAGGTTTAGGGGTATTTTGAAAATTATCATTATGATTACCGAAAACTTTAGAGTAAGACATGCTTACCCCATGAATAGCTCAAGATGGCAAAATCTACAAAGCGATGTGCAACCGATAGATTCAAGCATTTCTTGACGCTCAAATGTAGAAGTCCTACAAAACAAGTTAACAAAGAATACAAATAAAAAGAAAAATTATACGATATACTAAATCAATTAAGTTCTAAAACAAAAATTTATGTAATACCTCGTATTTCTGCATATTTATAATTTAATTAATTCAGGAATTAATTGAGAAAATCCTTTTTATTTAAATTACGTGAGTGAAGTAATTTAATGTGATTAAATAATAATGTGATTATTAAATATTAATCGAGAGATAGATACTGATTAATATTATGATATAATATTTACTAAGTGTGAATAGTAAATAATTGATGATTAGTGTTATATGGCGTAGCGAGTGATATGTGAGTATTTTATTCTATCACAACCGGGAGTCGCGTGTAGACTAATTTAAGGTTGAGATAGGAAATATATTTTAAGTGACTCTAATGATAATTTAGAGGTCGCATATGATTTCGAATGGGTCGAAATAGTCGGAATAATGTACCCGAGCTTATAGTTTGGGTCCCTGGTCAATTTTAGACCAAACCGGCACATATTGAGGGTGTTTCGATTTTTTGGTAAATAGAGATTAAGGGAAATACGAAATTTAGAGTCCTATATCTAATGAGTAGATATTGGGGTTAGAGTTAGAAACACGTAAACCCAAAGGAGGCCATTAGAGAGAAGAGAGAAATCATTTTCAAGGCTTAGGAGGTGTTCTTGAAGAATTGGACCTAGATCTTGCATCCTAATCATCTAAGGAGTACGGATTTGAAGAGAGAGCCATCAATCCATCATCAACACCAAGAAAATCAAACCCCTTCTGTTAAGGAAAGTTGTTTATTGCAAATTAATATGAAGTTATAATACCCATGTGACTACGGTTTGAATAATATTGAGTTTTTTGTTATGTTTGGGAGCAAAATCCATGTTTATACATGTTTAAGTAGGATATTGCATGTAGATTGAATGAAAATCTGTAGAGGACAAGTTATCTGAGATTTTAGAAATTTTCTACAAATTTATATATGGGTTTTATATGAGTATTAATGGAGAATATTGAAATCTAGGGTTCGTGAGGATTTGATGAATTAATCCATTATTAATCAGTAATTTTGATTTTTTGATGACTGATTTATGTTAGAAATTACCCCCACACGTGTAGAAATGGTTAGGAATATGTGGCCTTGAATTTGGTGGAGTAGCATGAGAATTATGTTAAGTAAAAATGGTGAAAATCAGGCAAAAACGCATGAAGAAGACGAAATGCAAAATCTATACATAATCAAATCGATTCGGCCTGGGGCGAATCGATTTGGCCTAGGGCAAATCGATTCGGCTACCCAAAAAATCAAAAATTTCCCTTGTTTAGCCTAGAATTTCTCAATCGTGATCGTGTACACTTTTGGTACTTTGGTAGTATTATATTGAAGGACTCATCATACTATAGTAGGCTTATGAGAGGGTGGAGACTTAATCCTAGTTAGGGGATTAAGGCGAGAATGAATTGGGTTAAACTTCGTCATAAATTATCGGAGAGGAAGACAATGAATTAAAGAAAGTGAGAAAGAGTTAACACGTAGACCGATAGGGTAAATATCTATTTAACTACTGGACGAGATCAGATACGTCATTAAAATGGGGCGTCCTGAAACCCTGGACCTGAACCGAAGGGGAGTTGGTATATCATTTTGGACAGGAATAGCAATCAGGTAGAAAGGGTACAAGACCCCTCCACACACACCCTGGCCCTGAACCTGCCACCCTGCCACCCTGCGTTTTCCCCCAAACCTACACTGCCTTACAACCCTTGTAATCTTGTCCCACAACAACTAACCCAGGGGCTCCAGCCCACCCCCGCCCTATTATTGTTGAAAATGGGAAAGGTTAAAACTTACTTTGAGTGTTGGTTTTAGCTTGTAAAAAAATTTAATTAACACTTTTAGTTCAAGTACTTGAGACGAATCCGGTCAATATCCCAAAATCATAAACTTAGTGCTTGGATATGAAAATCTCTAAATTTGAACACTAAGCGATGATCTCACCCCAAGTAAATAAAAAAATAAGTCAACAAATTGAGAAATTAGAATTACCTCAGATTCGATTTTAAAAAAGGATGAGATCATAAAAAAAATAGATCAGCAAAGCAAATCGTATTGGAACAAACAGAACCAGAACGAATATCAAACAAAAATTACCAGCCGTATTTTGGAACAAAGTTAGTTCCGTTTTTCTTAAATTATATTGTTTTCTACCGAAACAAAGACACATGGATAGGAAATATACCAGATTGTATAAACACTAGCATATCGTTCGGTTTTTTAAAAAAGAAAAATATCGCATTTGACTTGTAGATATAGCTTGTAGATATAGCCATTTAACACACAGAAAGGCATTTATCACATTTGACTTGTTAAATCATCATTGAACTTGTAGATATAACCAATTTCAACCACGTAGGCATTTTCACAAACACAAGGCAACGTAAACATCTAAATACAACATAAACATCCAATCATCAAACCATTTTGATAAGTCAAGCCAAGCCAAAACAACAAAGATAGATAAATAAAAATATCTCAGAGAGATGAACAAAAAAATAATAATGCAAATAAAGACCAAATTGGTGAAAACCCAAGATAGTACCTTCAAATTAAACACAAATCCAAGTTAGAACCTGCAAAATCGAAAAACATACAAAAACCAAATTCGTGAGAAACCCAAAAACCAAAAATGAAAACCTAATGACAGAGAGAAAGATAGAATACCTAGGGTATTCCAAATTAGATAAACAAATGTAAGCAAAACAATTAAAAACCTAATTTCCCCAACACGTTTTTTGAAATCAAAAGCAGATCCTCAAATTAGAAAGCATAAATCGAATGGAATGGAGAGACTACCTATCGGAGGGCGGAGCTGAGGTTGGCGACGGGGACTGAGGGCGGCAGCCTTGTCGCTGAGAGGGTGAGGCATCGTTGGAGAGAGTGCGCGAGCGGTTTGTGTTATGCCAGTTTTTGTTATGGGGGGAGGGGGCTACCAGTGAGTAGAGAGAGAGAGCGGGGGACTGGTGAAAATGAGAGAGAGGGACGAGCGAGAGACGAGAGCGGGAGGCAAGAGGGGGCGCCCAAAAGTAAGATTAATTTTTGGGGGGTATTATATATTTTAGTCAAGTGTGCCAAATTGTCATTAAATCGTGCCAAAATTTGGCACAGTTTTAAACTGTGCCAAATTTTTAATGTCAAGGTGTGCCAAATTGATGTTTTTGGTGTAGTGTTAAAAAAAGGCGTAAAATAGATTGAGAATAATATCCCTCACCTCGGGTTAATAAGTATAAATGGTTACACGGGAAGACAAGTTTATCAAGATTAAATCTCAATTTCACAATTAATTAAATCTAGAGTCGTCACCCCAATAATTGTCATAAAAGCTTAATATGATTTTGGTGCCAACAAATAACCCCAATATTACACAATCAAGGTCATAAACACAATGCATACATGATATATACCGTTAAATCTCCTAGGTATAAAATCAAGAACAACCAAACCCATTTAAACTCATAAAACCCATCACCAAAGCAAATAAACCCATTAATCCAGGGTGAGTTCAATTATCTCAACCTAAACTAAATTATCTTCCAATCATATTAAATGACATTAATGTAAATGAAAGCAAGTAGATAAGGCAAATAAATCTAGTTAACAAAGCAGGAAATGAACAATGAAAGCTTATATTAAGGAGGAAGGAGATGAATAGTAGACTTACATACCCAAAATGGGAAGGAACCCTAAGAGAAAGAAGCTCTTAAAACCTAAACTAAAAGGAAATAAAAACTAGATATTTCAGAAATAAACCCAACTTACATATTTATAATACATTAGGAGAAAAGAAAAGGAAAAGGAAACAAAAAAAGAAAGTGTTGCATATCTGAAGGGCCTAGTCGATCGGGGGTAGTGAATCAGCCCACTGCCTTCCATCGTAGGCATAAATTAAAATGTCGATTGAGCGGGATCTGGGGGCCGGTTGATCGGTGCTCTATTCTCTAGGGCTCTTTGGTCTTCAGAAGGGAGAAAACTTGCATTATGGAAAAAGGCCATAACTTCATCATCCGAACTCGAAACGATGAGTCGTTTATGGTCACGCGAAGCTGACTCAACGAAATATGTTCCTATGGAGATCCTCTAGTTGGGACACAAAGTGTGAAAAGTCAAAAATGCCCTTGAAGTTGCATCAGACGGTAGAACTTCCTCGAAATGCAACCACTTACTCCGTTAAGCGATCCAATACCTACAGAAGCTCACATAAACCATGCAAAGAATATATATATATATATATATATATATATATATATATCCAAAATCGAGGTTAACCAATGTATGATCGTAAAAGTAGGATATAACAGAGAAAAAAGTGATAGAATGCATAAAGATAACGGGTGAAAATATGCAATATTCACGACATATCAATAGGCACCAGGCATATTCTTGAGAGCCTTGTGGACAGACACAAATGCTCAGCGAGCCTGAGCACTAGCGTCCCGACCAAGAAGGACATCCAAGTTGCCAGCAAAGGAAGGAATGTCCTCAATAAAATCAAACAAATAACATTCAGAAAGGTGTCTGGATAATATTGCAATGAATAAAGGGAAAGCTTTTCAATTAGTAATTTCAAAAAGGGCAAAGCTCTTACAAATATAGATAGGGAAAAAGGAACAAGAACATGAAGAAAAATCAGCCCTATACAAAGTGCCCTTATTCTTCACTTGTTCCTCATTCTCCGGAGCCTTGCCCTTGGTTGCAATATCCCCACTTTGGTCGACTGGGATACTGGTGGTAGCTTTCTCCTCAACTCTTGGTCGAGATCTTGGCTTGTGCTCACCAAAAAACTAAAATTTTTCCAAAATGTTTGTCCTCGCCAAGGTTGCATCCCAGCCTTTCTTGAAGCTTGATTTTTGGATTTTCGTTGACTGGTGTTTGGTATCCTCAAAGGCTTCGATATAGCCTTTTTCATAGCTTGCCTCTTTGGCCGAGGAAAGGTCCTCATCTTCCTTTGTTAACCGAGCCTGCTCGTCCTTTAATTGATCATTCTCAACCATTAATTGGTCATTCTCGATCTTCAGTGCGTCTATGGCGTCACTGGTGGACTTATTTTCCTCCTCATAGACCTTTTTGTTAGAGTCCAAAGGTTCCTATGATTTTTAAAGAGCCTCGTTAAGCTCATCTTTAATTTTGGACTGGTCTAGACGACCATCCAAAATTGAAACAAAATCTGCCACAAACTGCAAACAAGCAAATAGGGGAATATATTAGTCACAAAAGGATAACCATCCATCTCAAATCAAAACAAAAAAGGAAATTCTTACCAATGACAGTGCTTAAGCAACATGAAATGTAATTTTCTCATAGGAAAGTTGCTTGACCTGCTCAGGATCAGTCGCGAGCGCAGCTCCCCTCAAAAGACCATAGGCTAGGGAGGGTTCCTGGCCACAGACATTGCTTGTGAATACTTCAAAGGTGGAGGGAAATCAATATTTTTTAGGGTTGAGGGGCCATATGGGCCTTGTCTTTCCCATTCTTCTCCCGAACGACTAAGTTCGAGTCAGCGGCCTTGGGGCCTTCTTGCTCAGACCTCTTCAAGAATTGGTCTTGGGATAGGAGGCACCAACCTCCATATCATCGTCCTCGATCAACATAATCCTCTTCTTAAGAGCCATTAAGTCATCTTCGTTAGCAAGGATAAACCCAACGTCTAAGGATTCAAAAGAGGAGGAGACAGAAGATTCCTTATCTGGCAAAGAGAGTCAGGGATGCTATCTACTAGACGAGCAGTGAAGCTGCCAGTAGAATTTTTATACTCAAGAATAAAGGAGGTTGAGCGAGGATGATCACCACCAACTAGAAGCTCCCTCAGCTTCCAAACCTTAAATAGTTCAACTTTATTAATGTGAGGGAGGGAGGGCTCCTTCTTGTTTGATCGAGATATTCAAACAAAGAAAAAAAAGATCATTAGTCAACACAATTCAAAAAAGGAACTCATCAAAATACATAAAAGAAATAGTTATAACCTATATCTCTCCCCCATTCTGGGCACAAAAATCCAGAGTATTATTTGCCCTCAATGAGAGGAGGATGTTGCCAATTGATAGTAATGAAACCCTGATCCTAATATCCATTATTGGAATCAAGAAGGTTCACTACAAGAACCCTATCGGTCTTCCTTGCCTTTAGGTATAAAACACCAGCAGTAGTGTGGGACCAGGAGTTACAGTATTTGATTTCTGGGATACTCAAGTTGGTCCCATACAATTCATTGATCCTATGGATGCCAGTGACAATGCATCGGGTATTGGGGTCACATTGACTTGGGACAACCTCAAAGTATTCACAGAATTCTAATAAAAGCTAATTTGGGGGGGAAGTTAACCCCCCTGAACCATAGCAAGTGCGTGGATCCAGTGGTCCCCATCAACCCCAATAGAGTTTCTGGGCAGAGGTATGCACTCAATAGTGATCTGGGAAAGAATAAAATATGTCTTCTTAAAGTCATCTAAGTCTTTCTCATGAAGAACGTGCACTAGTTTTTTACAAGAATGGAAGAATAACAAAAATATATAGCATGAAAGAATTATGAAGATGGAGAAACAGAAAAAGTAAGAAGAAGAAAGAGAACTTACACAGCAAGCAAATGAAAACTAGAGCTTCAGAGGTCTTTTTGAGCAGAAGTGAGAGGCAAAACTATAGGTACATAGTTTGGAGCCGAATGGCATTCGAATTGTGTGCAGACAATCATAATGATCAAAGCTAAAAAAATGGCAATTCATACTTTCACCAAGGAACAGCGTACCCCTACCGGTTTAGATTAATCACAAGCATGCTTGAACATGGAATCTAAGACTATTTGGTTCAGTATTTGGGCCTACAAAAGAGTTTAAATTCTTCGGCCAAACTTCGACCCAATTTTGGTAAAGAATTTTAGGGATAATTATGGGGCCCAAACCACTAAGGCCCAATTTTTGGCAACCCGGGCAGGCCCAACACGCTGCCCCAGTCAAATTTAGCATCACATAGATATTTCCAAATGCTTATCACATGGATAGTTACAAGTGATTATCACTTGGATATTCACAGGCTTAACTGGTTACCTACATTCTCGAACGAGATAAACAGGAATCACCACATGAGCCAATAAAGAGCTAGGAGAGTTCGTTATATAACTCAACTACTTTCCACTGTTATAAATACAATCCTCACCCCAGGGCAAAGGGGCATGTAATTTCAAAACTTCTAAGAAATTAATAAGAAATGAGAACCCTCTCTGTGGACGTAGGCAGATACCAAACCATGTAAATTCTTGTGTTGTGACCATTTACTAAACTCTTTTGTTGCCTAATTTTTAGAAATATTTAATTGTCAATTCTTGTACTCGCAATTATATTCAATGATTAATTCAAGTGCTTGAATTCTAAAATACAATATTCTAGTTAAATGAGATTAAGAGAATAATTATTGCCTTGATTGATTGGGGATGAAAAATGAAGATGTTCCATTGTGTAGCTTCCACTCTTGTTTCTTAATCTCACCTTCTCCAAGTTCCCGCTTAAGCTTCTCTCTCTCTCTCTCTCTTTCTTTCTCTCTCGTATATTTAGATTTTTATTTTAGGTATAATGAGGTAACTCTAAATACTTAAACTAACATATATTTTTTATAATACAATCATTGTCACTTTTATTAACCTAACTTATCATTAGCTTATGAGCCCCGAAACCAAACTAAAATGCTTCCAAACTAGCCCCCATGGGTTACCTAACCAATAGACTTAATTCTCATCTTTTAAACATTATTCAGGCCTCCAAATGATCCCATAAGTTATACTCAAAATCATAACCCGTAACATAACATCACTTATTCCCATAAATCAAATCTCATAATTTAACACGAAAATTATCCAATATACATTATGAAAACCCTTCAAATTATTTTAATGTAAAAAATTTATCCAATAGTTATAAAAAAAAATCTGACTTAGTTTATTATCAAAAAATGCTTTGTTTAATTTGAATCAATTAAGTCGGTTATTTAAAATTTCATAATTAAATTAATTATTTAAAATTTTGAGATATTACATTCTTCCCCACTACAAAAGGAATTTCGTCCTTGAAGTTCATCGGTACCTTATCCTACCAATGCCATCCAATAATCCCAAAAGTACCTCGACTAATACCCACCAACCGATTATGCCGTGGTAAACTCCCCTACACACGACTACCCATAATTTTTATAGCATATTATCTCATACTACAATAACACTAAACTAAAACGATAGAATCACACATGACACCAAAACCCATAAAACATGTACGTCAAGCAACCAAATCTCACTATGTACCCTGCACATACCCTTAGGCCTCGTTTGATGCGTTGTGTAAGGACGTCGGATTGGATAGGATAAGGATGGGTTGGATAAGACTTATTTCAATATTGTGTTTGGAACAGCTTCGGATGAGAAGACGAGATGGGATATAATAATACAATCTTGTGTTTGAAATGCTCCGAATATGATTAATTTATCTCGAGTTTTTCAAAAATACCCTTATTTTGTATTTAATAATCAAAAAATACAAAAATATAATGTTATCACATATTTTAACTCACATAGCATATAATTACGTGGGATGTTAGAAAAGTAATATTATGTAATGATAATAATGAGATGGACATATGTATTAGTATTTATATTTATAGTTTGTACACAGTCAACCACGAGCATTCACTCACACACATACAAAAACCGTGTGTACAGAGACCAGCCGCCGAAAATAATGAGATAGCAAAATTAGTTGTTTAATATCTTCTCTTTCAATTCAAAACAAAGCAGCGGCCGAAAAGTTGCTTGAAGTCGCAACTGGATAACATTGATTTCATTCAAAATAGCCGCCACAAACATACGAAAGCAAACAAACTGAATTGTACATAACTTTCAACTTGTCTACAGGTGGGTTAACAACACATGAAAAAAAAAATATTTGTAATAACATATTAGCGGTGGATTAACAACACATAACTTTCAACTTGTCTAGTAGGTGGATTAACATAATATTTGCATCGATTTAAATAAAAATAGTAGTTCATGATAAAGCAACAAACATAAAAAATAGAAAAAAACGAGGAGAAAGTCAAAAAATTTAATGAAGAGTTGTATAAATGAAAGGGACTGATGCTATCTAATATTTAAGATAGTACAAATTGAATGAGTTTCTTTTAACTTAAAAAGAGTATGATAGTAATTTTCAATCAAATCTTGATACCGGATAATTTTATACTACCTTGGACGTGAAATTTTTTTATCCCACTACTTGTGAGATAAAGAGCTCACTTGAAATAACTTATTTCATATCATATCCCATCCTAGACTATACCAAACATTGGATATGACAATTTTATCCCATACCGCCCTCTTATACAGCGCATCAAATGAGGCCATAGTCTCATTGTGCCACAGCTCTACCAATTGTGGCCATTGTTAAATTTGCATACTCAGAACTCTGCACAACACCCATGCTCTTAACAAATCATTCGCACCCCTACAAAATTTAAGACATCATCATCAATCAAGGCACACACAAAGTACCGAGATGTAATAAATCATGTGCTTCATTATACCCCACGCCTCCCTAGCCAACCAATCATGAAAACATATCTTAGACACTCACATGATCCATGATAATATCACAAAATGGGCAAATACGAAATGATTAATTTCAAGCTTGACAATAAAATTGCACAAATGAATTAGTATCCTATGACTTGAACTCTTCACATCCATTTTGAGATTGATATTCCAAAAAATAACGGAAAAAAACTCTGAGCCAAATTAGCAGTTTGGGTTCATTGAGCTCCTCATTCTGATGGCCAAGTTAACCACACACAACATTCCAACCAATATTAAGTCAAGTCTACGTATTACATTAAAGCTGCAAACTGATCCACAGTTCTCAGAACTGAGATATTGAGTTTTTTACTACAAACAAAAGAGAAAAGTCTACATTCTGAAAGACAATGATCTTTTTAGAGCTGAAGCGCGCACACAATTGAGCCATTCTCGAAGGGGTCACCAGCAGCAGTCTAGCTGATCTTTACATGAATGCCCATCCTACAACCACAAGAAAAATGATTTTTACAACATTACCATAACATGAAAACAACAAACAGTTCCTCAGCCAAAAAAGAAAAAAAAAATTACTCATTTAATGGGGAAATTGAACCAAAAAAAATGTGAGTTCAGGAAACTACTACTAACTATTTGGTTGGGGACTCCCAATTGTCATGGGTGCTCCAGCATAACCAACCGCGATGGTCTCTTCTCAATTTCACACTTTTAACAAGGATTGTCATTGGTCCTAGCAGTGGCAAGACTACAGGCTGAGCCTAATTTCGGAGGGTCAAATATGGGTTGGGCTAAATGTGGATTGGGCTAAATATAGGTTGGGCCAAATATGGGAGGACCGAATATAGGCTGGACCAACCCAATTTTTTTACTAAAGTAAGTATTATAACTCCATATTTGATTCATAGCTTTCAAAAATGGGCCTCATATTTGACCCATAGTTTTTAAATATGGACCTCATATTTAACTAATAGCTTATAAATATGGGCCCCATATTAAAATGACGGAGCTAATATGGGTTGTTTGATTAAAGCCACATTTTGCCACTACTACTGGTCAAGTATGCCATGTTCCCATGAATGACAAAATGAAAAGCTTCTTCTATATTATTGAATATATGTGCCAATTGACTTAACCAGATATAAGGACGCAGTGCCGCATATAATTAATTGATATTAATTTGAGCATTAACTGCTGTATCTGTAGGAATTATCTGTAATAATATGTTTTATACAAGGCATTCTGGTATTTTAAGTATTTAGTTCTGGTCTTAATAGAAACAGGTTTAATATTTTCCATATATAATGATGTATATAATTATTTAGTTCTAGTCTTAATAGAAACAGGTTTGGTATTTTCCCACATATTCTATGAATTGTTAAGCATGTACGTTTCGGCCTGTATGCTATTTACGGACAGAAAAGGACAAAAAAATGACTCCCAAGAACCAAGGAAATAAAAGAAACTAACCAAACAGAACAACTCTTCCACCTCCCCCTAAAAAACATTCACTCAAGAGTTAATAATATTAAGAAAATCCCAGTGAAAATGACTGTATGCCTTGTACAAATTGAAGTTACAAAATCAACCCCCAAATCCCACTTTTAGCTCTAGAATGCATTTTAGTTAAAAGCCCACAAAAGCATGTCTATCTTCGAGAAAATTTGAGTACATATAACCTTGCCACTTCTCTTATATGCACTTCCTACCAAGTAGAAGGGGTCCATAACCTCCAATGCCCATTCTGTATTATTCTTCTGAATATCAATAAAAAAGTAGCAGCATCCGAATTTCTTTTCAACTTACATCTCATCAAATTCCAACAGTATCACGAAGTATTCCAGCGCCACTTTATCACCGACGTTAGTTTTATCAATTCTACAACTACAAAACTTTTGCCACTTCCCACACTCGGGCCTTACCTTAACAAATTGCATGAAACAAAATTGAATAGATACCCATTCTCAAATTTGTTGTAGAAATAACCGAACGCTTTTTAAACAAGATCTCCTGGAAAACTAGTTGTGGAGATATTTGCAAGTAGGTGGTACTCGAGGTACGGAACCCCAGTTTTAGGAGGCCTTTCCAGGAATGGTAGATGGAAGCAGGTGCCACTTGAGCTCTCACGAGGTGGATTTGCCAATTGGGTAGAGGATTTGATGTGGTGATGAGAGTGCATGGTGTAGGACCAAAAACGTAAACGTACGAAGCTAATAATTAATAAACTGAAATAAAACACAAATAAATATTCAATATCAATTCGTCAAAGAGGACCCTTCAATAATGAAGATTACACTCATTTATAGACTAAAAATCATAATTATATTAGTACTAAGATACATAAGATAAATACTAAGGGGAAAATTACTTAAAAGATAAATACTTACATATATGCTAAACATTATAAATGAAATCTATAATAATATTTTTAAATGACTAAATCTCACATAAATCCTCATCTAAGTCCTCACCATTCCCCATCGTTTCTCCCTAGCTGAAAAGAACTCAACTTTGACGAGTTAACCTTGGAACAGGCTGGTGAAACCACTTCTCAAGATAGCACTGAATATCTTGGGGCAAGTTTGTGTCTCAGAACGCCACAAAATGTGCAATGTAGCTAATACTCAGACCACCACAAATGTGCAATCTGACTCGTAGACTCGTAGATAAGGGGACAAGGATGAAAGCAGATCCCTGGCAGTGGTGATAGAAAACTAGAAACTCTACCCTTGAAATCAAGTGTCAGCACAATAAGAGCCCCCAATGTCTCAGTAAAGTAGCATGTCCTAAAAAATTGGACCTATATTCAAATTCAATGATAAATCACTAAAAATATGGATCAGCTCCATACTCAAGGGGAGCAATAAGAATCCCATTAAATATCAACATAAGAATATTTGTACAGAGATGAAGCTTGTGACAAAGGAGTGGCAACAAAACCTTGATGATGAAAATAACTAAAAACAACCTCAAAAAGTCATAAATGACAAATAAGCATGCGAAGATAACTAAACAATCTCGAACGGGGTTGGTTAACAATAGGATCAAGAAAACCCTTACCGTAGGCAATGTGACAAAATCGACAAATTCATAACACGAAGATGATGGGAGAAATGCATCGACAGATAGAGATATTATTCAAAGAATTCTCGGTAGTAGACTCGGAATCTCCGCCTAGCTGAACATCGTCAACATGTACCAGTTCAACATATTGATCCCTGGCACTATGTCTATAATGCTGAATTTACAGCCAGTTTAGAATGATAAGAAAGACGTGCAGGTTCCAGGATGTACTCATCTTTATTCAAAGTACAATGACTCTGATGTAGTTTTTAGATCCTGGCAATCATTTAGATCCTGGCAGGAAGACCTACTAGTGATTTGTTGAAACTTTTCTTTAGGACACGTAGTCTAATGCCTAGAAGAAGTCATATTTGTATAACTAGTCAACGTGGCTATGGCATGTTGAAGGGCTGAAATGTATTAATGTGAGGGAGTTGAGTTGTATTGTAGGTCATAATAAATAGTTTTCTGAGCTTTTTGACTGAAATTGAGATCATAATTAGGAATATTTCTATCCCTAACAACGAGAATGTCCATTAGGAATTGTCCCGTGATAAAAATACATCTCATACTTTTGATAAAGCAATTCCCGACCACTGGACAGCCTATGAGAATTTTCAATCTCTAAATCATAACAATACACCTCCTCCAACTTTCTAGAATGCGCCGTTTGATTTCCTAAATGACACATGGGTTCAATCAATCAAAAAATTGATCAAAGGGGGCCCTTCAATATTGAGGATTACACTTATTTATAGACTTATAATCATAATTCTACTAGGAGTAAAATACGTAACTCTCAGAAATAATAAGAAATAAATACTAAGAAATATCCTAAACATCATAAATAAATTATAGATTCTCACCCCCCACTCCTTCCCCATCAGTGAATTATTACTTGTCTGTCCTTTGATTTGGTTTATGAGGGGATAAGGGATGTCCTTTGATTTGGTTTATGAGGGGAAAAGGGAGGTGACTTCCATAAAGGAGTATTTGAAACTCAAGACCATAGTTCAAAGTCTCGGTATCGGTCCCGGTATCGGACACTCGATTTTCAACTCGGTCGCGGTATCGGGAGCGGTATTGGGCGATACGCAAAGATATGCTATTTAGAGAGCGCAAAAAATTCCGATAAAAATATAGAAAATTTCAAAAAAATAATATTAAGAATGTGAGCCAATCATATACAT
The DNA here is from genome assembly GCA_949130495.1 of Sambucus nigra. Classification (NCBI taxonomy): domain Eukaryota; kingdom Viridiplantae; phylum Streptophyta; class Magnoliopsida; order Dipsacales; family Adoxaceae; genus Sambucus; species Sambucus nigra. The sequence continues at coordinate 232,376,166 of OX422222.1, forward strand.
TCAAACCATCATTTAATATGCATTGCATTGTACAATTGGTTATTGAAGCACGGCGGACTTGGTATATTGCTAATGTACTAATTTTAATTTTAATTTTTAATTACTTAAGATCTCTAAATAATTACGTATTAATGACTAATTGTTGATTTTAATTTATGTAAGTGGAAGAGGATGTTTGACCTTCATGGACGAGACTAGACTTGTGGAGATTTTTTTTTCCCCTAATCTTTGTCTCTTCCATTTTTGGACATCATTATGTGATATTATATTTTGTTCCAAGTTTAAATATTTGTATGTACGGTGAATGTTATTAGTTTTATATTAGTGACATTTTAATTTTATTGCAATTTTTTAATTTAATCTTAGTGTGTAAAATTATTTTACATATATATGTTATGTGTACAAACTTATACAGGTGGTGTTTATGCACATGTTACAATATATTTTTAACAACAAAATATGGTAAAAGATTAAAATTCTATCAAAAATATAAAAAAAAATGTCACAATGTTCCAATAATGACGCAAAAAAAATTGCATGTTACTCGGAAAAATATATATGTCGCAACAATTTTCTCAGCATTTTTTATTTTTCTGTACAAAAAATTTCTCAGTGTTTGAATCGGTTGTCTCAGCCGCTGTCGCGGTTGTCCCGACCGATATCTCGGCGAGACGTCTCGGAATCGGTTGTCTCGGCCGATATCTCGGCGAGACAACACGGTTCAGTAATTTTTTTTTAAGCGTGTCTCGGTATCGTATCGCCACCTTCCGATTCCGAGTTGACTCGGCCGATACCGAATCAACTCGGCCGATACTTTGAACCATGCTCAAGACTCTTACTAAGGTGGTGATATTTACTAGAATGGTTTATTAAGGTGATATTTTGCAATTGATAACTTAAAGAGGATAGTGACAATTTAAGAAGCACGGACTGGACACGTGACACATGATACGACACGACTCGAAATACGAGATACGCAACTTTTCCAACATGTAGGATACGATACACCAAAATATGTACAGAGTGCGTGTGTGTGTGTGTGTGTGTGTGTGCGTGTGCGTGTGTGCGTGTGTGTACATACCAAACAGTACATACCAACAATAAATACCACTGGCGCGGACCCATTTTATAAATGATTTTGAGTTGAATTTTTTTATGTCGTATTTAACATTTCGGGAGAGCCATATAAAAAAATCAACACAAAATAACGTTTTTTGCTATTTATAAAAAATCAGTCAAACTTTTGCATCTTTTAAAGTGCTTTAAAAGCTGAGAAAGTTTGACCGATTTTTTTAAAATTGCAAAAAACATTATTTTGAGTTGATTTTTTTTATATGGGTCTATTGAAATGTTTAAACATCATATAAAAAAATTTAGCCGAAAAATAATTTTTTTACTATTTTAAAAAATTGGTTCATACCAACGGTTTATACCGACGGTGCATACCGATTTTTTTAAATAGTAAAAAAATTATTTTATATATATAGTGATAGTTTCATATACATACCAAACGGTACATACCAGCGGTACATACCGATTTTTTAAAATAGTAAAAAAATTATTTTTCAGCTAAATTTATACATATATATAAATGAAATAAAACAGAATTTATTATGTACAATACATAACTAGAACATACTAAACATGAAATTTAATAAAATCAAATACAACAACAATACAGACTTAGACAAGAAGTAATTAAAATTCAATAAGATCAAAAATATAATGAATATGGTTTGCAAAAATTAGGGTTTGTTTTTTTTGTTCTTTTTGTGAATGAATATGGCCTCTTCTTTTTCTTTTTATGGTTTGAAATTAATGTTTTAAGTTATAAAACATTTGACTCCATTTTAAGTTTTAAAATACTAAAAAACTACCCAGCGAGTCCAAAAAAAAGTGTTCCCATTGTATCTTAACGTGTTCCCAGTGTGTCCAGCTAAAGGGAAAAAAAAAATACTTTAGGACACTCATGTCCCCAACGTGTTCAAGCGTGTCCCATGTCCGATACGTGTCAAACAATATTCAATGCATTCGGGAGAGTGTTTGTGCCTCATAGGTGACAATTCTAGTTGCCTACTGTTGCTTATGTAAGAGGGCAGACTGCAGAGGAGTCAAAATGGTCACTTGTTTCATATGTTCCTCTGGAATTATGGATGTGCTCTGTGCCTTTTTTGGGGTTATGTGGATTATGTTTAGTTCAGTTTATGGCTAACCCTGAGATTTTGGCAGCACAGGGCAAATTCCCAAAATATGGCCTCCTAGATATTAAAGAGAAGTGCTAAAAATCCATTAAAATATAGTGCTCATTTATGTCCTTTCTTAAGAAAAAGCAACATAACTAAGTAAATATAAGATAATTTATGAGGCTTTCAAAAACAACTGTAAGAATCAGTTTTTATGGTAGTGTTGAACTAACCGTAAAGCCGGTTTTAAAAAAACGACAGAAATGGGGGCCCTAATAATTATCAAGCCGAGCCGGCTGCTTGACATGGGGAAGTAGCACAAAACTATTAGAAGAGAAAATAAAAGGAGTTTTATAGTTGAGTTTCCTGAGCATAAAATGTTGGTTGTTGATATTGAGATTGTTATGTTCGTCTCAATGAAGATTTTTTGGTTTCAGTGCATAAATGGCGGATCCTTATAGAAATTGATGATTTATCTCACAGTTGTAATTTTTGTGGAAGACATTTTTTTTGTACGTGTGTGGTTAAGCCCTTGGAGTCTGATTTTATCTTGGTAGCATTTTAGTATTACTCCACGTCTACGTGAGTTCTGTTTGATTGGCACTTTTCATCATATGATACTCTTTTAGTTTAGAAAAAATAATAATAATTAATCGCACTGAAATTCTTTTAGCTAAATCACACGAAAATCAGCAATCCCACACAGGCCTAATGCAACTTATTCCCTTCAAAAGTTCACATACAAACATCTTGCTCAGGCAGCTTTGTGACCACAGACACTACAAAGACATACAGTCTCAGTAGTCTTGAAAATATGAGAAGGGAAAAGGTACAGAAAAAACCCATAGCAATACGCTCAAAACAAACTCATGACACATGATATCCCTTTGTATTATAAGATCACATGCCCTGGATTTCAATTTAAAGCACTCCACAAAGTTGCAGATAATTCACTATATCATTTCACATTTTCAGCTTATCCGTTGCTGATGCCCTTACAGACAACTGCAGCGGTCTCTTAATTTTTTGTGCATAAAAAGAAATAATAATGGTTAGATTGTAACTAAACTTCATCAGATAAGCAGAAAATATGCAGTGAACTCTAGTGAGTCTCCGTTTATCCGAATTTTAAACTGTAGATAAACTTAACTGTTGAAACTTTGAAATGGCCTAAAGTCTTAAACAATCAATTTAGGATCTTCAGATACAAGTTAAAAAAATCCTACTTACTATAAAAGGTAGAAGTCATGTAAATGTATGTAATACAAGATATATCGAGAATACCTGAGCATTGCTGTCAGTGCAGCCTCTTCAGAGGGACTTTTTTTAAGCGACATTGCTCCATTGACCGAAACCAAGCTCTCATTGTAGTTAAAAACTTTAAACGCAGCACCATCAATTTGCAGATACTTAGCACCCCTAGTTTGAGGATCATACAAGAACAACTTCCCTTCACCATCCTTGGCTACAATCTCGCAATTCTTCGAACACCCGACAAGACTCTTCAGCCCAAAAATCGGTCCAATAGTAAACTTCTTACTCCAACATTCAATCTCGCCATCACCATCCATCATCCACGCATCCACAAACTTCTCCACCTCCTCGTTTTTCGAATGAACGATCAAAGCCAACGAATCATTCAAATCCACAAGCCTCCCACATGTCTCGCTCCGGTTAATAGAAACCGGAAACAACACTGGACAAAAAAGCTCACTCCCCGCATCAAAATACACAAACGCATCACGAATACCCAAAAGGTCGTCCTGAATCACTGCCGCCCAGTACGGCATTCCCTTAACAATAGCAGCACAACACGTGTTAACAAACACGAAAGGACAATCCATGGCTAATTTCTTCCAGGATGATGAGTTGGCCGAATAAACCTCGACCCTAGGAGGAATTTTCAACTCATGCTTAAAACACAAGACACTAATAACCTTATAATCATTTTTAACACTATCAAAAGCAAACCCCATAGAGACCTTATCATGAACACTAGGATCAGGCTTTGTGCCAGACAATTTAACCCCTTTAGACTGTTTAGTAGCTGGGTTCCAAATAGATATGACATCACCCCACGCTGGTTTGCAAATACAGACAATACCATTTATAGAGCCAAGAATATCCATTTCAAGGAAGAAAATGGGAAAAGGGTGATCGAGATTTTGTGGGTTGGTTTGATTTGTGGGGAAGAGAGTGAGAATGTGGTCAGAAGAGTCTTGATGAATGGTGTGGATGATAAATGAGTTGTTTTGAGGGTTTGAAGAGGTGTTTAGGAGGTGGGTCTGGATGAACCTGGGGTTTCTGAAGAGAGTACGGAAGGGTTTGCATACGCACCTGAAACGGAGGAGGGATTTGACGGGGAGACGGGAGAGGATGTTGAGGAGAAGGTGGTGAGGGAGGGTGCAGCTAGACATGGGGCCTGGGGGTTTGAGTTTGAGTTTGAGTTTGGTTTTGGGTTTTGGGTGGTTGAGTTTTCTTCTTCCTTTTCTTGATGTTGGCATTTTGTTGAGTATGAAGTGGGGTTTGGAATATTCAGACAAGAATGTAAGAGAGTGAGTCTGGGCGTCGAAAACACGGTGAGTGTGTGAGGACTTGGGACGAGGGTTTAAGGGTTTATTGTTACTAGATGTGCCCACGTGCTTTGCACGTGTGGGCAAATCCAAATATTCAATTGGATTAGCTGAATAAATGAATAAAAAGCTCTGAATTTAAAAATTATTCATATAAAGCATAAAAACTATAACAAATTATGTACAAGTAATGAAGTAAATGAAATCAATGTGTAAAACAATGAAGCTATAATCACATAATAAGATATGAAATCTCATGAAATAGTAAAAATCAATGTCAATGAATCCGAGTTATTTAAAATGTAAAATGCAAAGGAAGAGACAAATTGTTTATGGAAGAACTAAGATAATAACAAAGTGTAATGATAAAATATTAAAATATAATCGTCAAATATTAGGGGTGACAATTCGGGTTAGTCGTGTCATTTTCGGGTCGCATTGATTTTTATTTTAGTATATGTTTTGGGCACTCCTAAATCTATACAAGCTAATCGGGTCATGTTCGGGCATTTCGGGTTATTATCGTAAACGGGTTATCGGATAAAAAATTGCCAGCTCTATCAAATATGTTGCTTTTGATATTTGTTAGAATTCGATGTGTCTTATTCATCTTCAATTTTATGAGCGACAAAATGTGCAGGCTTTCGATTAGAATCTCTAAGCAATTTTCCTTTAATGTAGAGTCTGTTAATTTTGCCAATGCACGTATATAACTTTCAAATATAGTCCGAGTGCACAATCCCCTGTGGAATAAATTAACATAAAAAAATAAGTATATGAAATTAGTATAGAACGTTTGAAATGTATGCATGAATTTTAAGTTTTAATAAGAATGATATTACCTTTTCTTTAGAAACGATGAAAGTTTGAATGTTGGAGGCAATGAAAGACTATGTTTCCTTGAATAGTGTGACTATTGCTCTTTCGTCGTCATCTTGAACCATTAATTGAAGTAAGTACCTTGTGTTTGGTTGAACAATGAGTCAATATCCAATAATGGTAATATAGCGTGCCCAAATTATGAACAACAAAAATTGAGCTTATAGATATTTGTTAAAAACGTAAGACAAACTTACCTAAAAAGTTGGAACAGTGAGGTTGTAAACATATGTCAAGGTCTAATCCTAAGATTAAAAAATATATTTTTTAAGATTTCATATTTTTTTTTAAAACAGTAAATTTTAAAACATATTATTTTATAAAACTATATATATATATATATATATATATATATATATATATAAAGAAAAAGACACATTTTTTTTTTAATAAAAACTGTAATTTTTTTAATAAAAAAACTCTTGTGTATAAAAGCTGTATTACTAAAAAACTTAATTTTTAAAACAAACTGTATTGTTAAAATTTGTATTCATAAAAAATACAATTTAAAAATGCATTTATAAAAATACTGTTTTTTATAAATAAATAAAATACTATTTTTTTATAAAAACATTTTTTTTTTATTGTTTTTTATATAAAAAAGTAACGTTTTTTAAAAATACAATTTTTTTCTATATATTTTTGTTTTTTTCTTTACATATTTTTAAGAATACAATTTTTTCTTATAAGAAATGAAGTTTTTAATTAAAAAATAAGGTTTTTATAAACAATATAATTTTCATAAAAAAATTATACCATTAAAGAGGAAATCATCTCTTTTTATGTATAAGAGAGAGAGATAGAGGTGTATTTTCAGAGATGCAGAGATCATGAAACCCCAGAAAACAATTAATATGAAATCTAAAGAGCTCCATCCGTGTTTTTTTTACAATTATACTCTCTCGAGTTAATAATAAGGATTAAATGTCATAATTTTAAATAAGAACATAGTCAGATGAATCAGATTCTCTCCATACGTGTCTTTTTACTGTAAAAATGAAAAAAAATACAATGGTCGATTTTAAATAAGAACATAGTCAGATGAACCAGATTCTCTCCATACGTGTCTTTTTACTGTAAAAATGAAAAAAATACAATGGTCGGTAATACTGACAAAGGGAGTATACACACAAAGAAATAAATAAAGATAATGCAGATGAACCGGAGTCTTGATTAAAAATCGAATAACGTCTTCACCCGTGTAAATTTTGTACCAAATATGTTCCAAGTGGATTCCTATTCAGGTATTATTTAAAAAGTATCAAGATCAAAATCCTTATTTTAACAGTCTCAGGATCAAAATTCAACATACTAAATTACAGTCTCAAGTTTTAAAAACTCAATAAATTGTTAAAACATCCATTTTCAAACAGTTTTTGTTCTTAAAACTGTTAAAACCTATGCACATGAATTAAACCTATATACATCACTACACCAATTATATAATGTAAACTAATAAAAAAAAAGATAAATTAATGTGTTCAAATTTGGGGGCTTTAAACAGGTTATTATGTAACATGAAACATATTAATCTCTAAATAAAATAAACAACGTGATAAACATATCTACACAAAATGATCACAAATTTAAATGTAAATTCGAACCTCATATTTGAGTTACCTTCCACAATGGCATATATGTTTGGGATGGTTTAGTGTTGCTAAGATTATTTCTACTCCACCTGCTTTTTTTGTGATTAGTTAGAGGATGGTTTAGTAAGAGAGATGAGATATTTTGAGAAGTGGGTTTCACTTGGGAAGTCTTCATAGCAAAAATTGGGCTTTTTCGTGTATTGGGTTGGAAGTTGTGCATAGGAGATCGTGGTCAGTGTACAAATTAAAGTGCAATGTATGTGGGTGGGATTAAAATGCAATGTATAATATATTCTTGAATGAAAGAGACAGATAGAAGGGTATTGATGAATTTTTAAATTGTATGAGGGTAAAATAGTCTTTATATCATTAAATAGAAACTCTCCTCTTTTAAAGTAGTAGAGATGGGTTGGAAGTTGTGCATAGGAGATCGTGGTCAGTGTACAAATTAAAGTGCAATGTATGTGGGTGGGATTAAAATGCAATGTATAATATATTCTTGAATGAAAGAGACAGATAGAAGGGTATTGATGAATTTTTAAATTGTATGAGGGTAAAATAGTCTTTATATCATTAAATAGAAACTCTCCTCTTTTAAAGTAGTAGAGATAAGGCATATCCAATGGAGAGGGTTACGGTCTAAATTTACACATTTTATTTTCACAATGGATATAAAAAAAATGTATATTACGGTGAGAGAAAATGTAGAGGCAATGTAAATATATATTGTCGCTAGAGGGTGAATAAGTGGGGCTCGCGGGATCTGGACGATTAATTGTTGTCCGTCCAGGACCCAGATGGCTATCTCTTATCCGTCCAAAATTGTCTCTAACAGCTCTAATATAACGACTATTTAATTTTTTAACGGATATATTTAATCTGTATATAAATATCTAACCCCAAAACTTTTAAATTACAAATTCAATATTTATCCTTTCAAATCTACGATAGTATCATTTCGTCCATATCACTGTAAGACATAATTTGTATATAGTTGAGAAATATATTTATCCCAGCAGGTGTAGATGGGAAGTGAAGATGTATCATATCCTCCACATCGCACTACTCTTATAGTATGGGATGTGAAAAAAAACAATTACTACCGATTGGACAACCTTAATACTGATGTGACAACACAAACCAACCTAGCAATTTATTACCGATTGTACAACACTGACCCACCTACTCATTTATTACCAATTGGACAACATCCATTAAAAAATGAACAAGATTTTATTATAACAACATCCATTAAAAATGGACAAAATTTTACTATAACAACATCCATTAAAAAATGAGCAAAATTTTATTATAACAATATCCATTAAAAAATGAACAAGAATTCAAACGATATTTTATATCACCCAAAAAAAGTATTGAAAATTCCAAAAGCGTCATCGGCAAGAGATGCTTGTGTAGCCGATCCTCCGGGATCTTGTGAGGGTGGCTGGGCAATATTAGGAGATCCAAGAGGATATGCATCTCCGTATATGTAAGGCGGTGTGTGTTGGTGAATGGGGTAGTCTCCCGCATATGAGGGTGCTTGGGCAACACTAGGTTTTGCGCCTCGGAGATGATCATTCTCTTCATCTTTTTCTCGCAACATCCTCATTAACATTAGCTCACGTTCTAACATTAGGGATTTAATTTTCTGGATGCAATCCTCTCTTAGAAATACCATTCACGCCATTGTGATCGTGAGTAGAATTCACTAGGCGGTAGAAGATTTGGCGTACTGGGCGAATGTACTTGAACGAATGTTATGCCATTCCCACTTAAATCGATAACTTCAACATCACGTGATAAGGGTAGCAAATATGAAGAGGAAGATTGTCCCTGTGTGTTGTACGTATGTGGAGCCTCCCATGAATCTGATGGTGTGATGGGTACCCGTACATCATCTGGTACAATCGAGGCAAACCCAAACCCATCATGGTTTTGCCATCGAAATACCGCGGGTAAAATTGTACCCTTGCCCGCAATCTTCTAGAATATTAGCCATTCCTCCAATGATGACATTGTCAAATGAGCAATTGCAGGTTCCCAGTTTCCAATGTGTTGCATATATATGTTTCTTGGAATGAATGACATTGGATCAGGCAGGTTGTCAGGAATAGCAACATGGCTTGTCATTTGATAGTAGCACCGGTCTCCGAGGTACCATGTTCCACCTAACTCTAGATCGAATAGCATGTACCGTCTCTGAGCCAAATCATGCGTAATAATAGGGCATTCTAACTGGTTTTCTAGCAATCCCACAAATGGTTGCCATATAATTGACTCGGGAAAACGCATTTCTAGTTGCTCCTACATGGTCCCATAGTTAAATCGCAGTTGGCCGATTAGAGCGCCACGTTGATTTGTCACCCATCGTAACATTCTTAACCACCTTTCCAATGCGTATCGAGTAAGAGTGGAGCCATCGTACGGAGATACTCGTACCCTAGGTACTATAAAATTAAATAACAACTCGTTAATAATTGGTTACTCATAAATCAAGTACCTTTATAAATTAACGAGAAAATTGAAATGCGGGGACGGTAGACTTTACCTCTACAATTTGCCAGAAACAATTAACCGTTTTCTGCTCATTTATGGTGCATGCATCGAGGGCGTAGTAAACTCGTGCAAGAATGGCAGAACCCCAATCCCTATTAGCCATGTCGTTTAGGTTGTGTAAACATGGTGCCCAATCCAAACTTACTGAATTAACTGCAGTGGGAAAAAATATGGAACTCGTAACGAAAACAATAAAAGAACGACCGATTTGTTCCGCGCTCGCTAATCTGTTCTCCGGAGCTTGCGCATTCCAATGAATCATGTATAATTTTAGGGTCCTGCATGATATGTTTCGTCCTTTGCATTCTGGATTGCCTATTCCGGGAAAATATAATTCGAATATTTCATCCACGGTATGCGGACTACTCGTAGGAAAGGGGGGCAAAAATTGGAGGGATACCAGTTTGAATTCCTATATAATTAATAAAATTTAATGAGTACTAATTACCGAAAAATTCTTAAAAAATATAGGTGTATAAAACAAATGGCGTAGAATTATATTCAAATTTACTAGATAAATGCACAAAATCGAAAGGGGTAATCCCCAACTCTACACAAGGTAGGTGAAATGTATGCGTTATCTCCGACCACCTACTAATTAGTTATGTCGTCATTTGATTGTCCGAGTTTGGAAAAATTTTCCTAAACAAATGACTGAATTCGAAATTGTCGATGATATCTCGAACTTTCGGAACAAGGGCTAAATGAGCGTATACTTTTATCGGACCTTGTAAACTCCCGCGCATGCGAAATTGACTCTCGTTTGCATGCGCATTAGGATCAATTATTGCGTCTCTCTCATGTGGTCTACTATCGTCATACACCCAAACCAAATTTCTATACACGATTGGCAAGGTAGGTTGTGGGGGGGGGGGGGGGGGGGGGATTCTCGTTTGGTTTAGCGGCTTTGCCACACCATTTTTCTTTGAATAGCATGCATTTTGGATAATAAAATTGATTAATAATATAAATAAATATGAGTAATAAATTGGCTTGAAAATATGAAATTTGGTATGGTAGGTGGTAGGTGCTAATATTGGTATGAAAATAAATAAGGTTTTTGAAATTGATGTGAAATGAGAATGAGATAATTTTGAATGGTATTTATAGGGGTTGGTTTTTAATTATATATATTTTAACGGATACATTTTATAACGGACAAATTGTTTAACGATTGGATTTTGGACCGTTGGGGGGTGGGGCCTGGACGGGTATCAGTTGTCCGTTCATGGGCTTGGACGACTGAATGTTCCCCGTCCAGCAAATGCCACGTCATTTTCCATCTTCCTATAGCCTATCTATTGCGTAAGATCGCCCCACAACTAACCTCAGAAGATGTAAATTTACATCTTGTTTAGCCTATCCATTGGAGATGGCCTAACCATTTGTGCACATATACTATAGCATGAAAATGGAAATACAGCATAAAAGGGAAAGTCTTGTGATGAATTGGGTTTGGGCCCGGTTCGATCTTGAATACTGTCAAAATAATGTTTGGTGAATGAAAGTTACGAATCGCGAACGTGAACTAATCGAGGTGTGTTTAATACTGGTCCGGACATTACGTGATATGATACAAAAAAAATGAAGGAGGAAACTTTGAAAACATTTGTTGTAACATTAGTTCATTAAATGCTGAAAATTGCTCCTGATTAAATATAAATATAAACATCAACTAACTATAATACCACTCAATTGTGGGGCCAATTGCAATTGCTTAATCTGTAAATCAATAAAATTTGAAAAATTAATGTAGAGATGTAGATACCACACAAAAGTAACTTGACAAAATCAGTAGGAAAAACAAAACTTAATAAGTAATCATTCACATTATATTTATGTTTTTATACTGGATAATATATCAAAAAGAGCAATACAAAAGTACACCTTAATAAAACAAAAATAAAACCTATTCACGTAAAAGATGCCCAAATTTACAATAAAAGTTCAAATTTGCCTATAAAACTGTGATTAATTTCAGTCTTTTTAAAATCTTCACTCCTCACACAAACTCCATTTCCACTTTCTCGGCTCGACACAACACGTTGTCGCCCCTAGCTATAGCAAACTAAATATGCTAATAAATTACTTTCTCAAATTTAGTTTTTAGCTTCTACCACATGGTTTTAATATTATTTACATTTATAATTTAATCTTTTAAAAAAATTCCAATCATTTTGGCAGATACTTGACTTGTTTTCCCACTATAAATTTATAATAATCAAACTATTTATCATATGCATAAAACTTTTATGCACAAGTTAAAACCAAATGTCCTACTCTAATCCTTTCATTCTATAACCCACACCCTAGACAAAGACAATGGCACATAAAGAGAAAGTATTCAACTTTGTAGGGATAGATAGAATATATATATATTCGGTTCTTCACCTTTTATAAGGTTGTCCATTTGGTGAGACACAATCGCATCCCTCTGAATTCTCCTCTCAAACACATAAAGTAAAATATATTTTTTTAAATTAATTTGAGTAACGTATCCAGTTGCAAATCAATTTAAAACTTAAAGAAGGTTTACTATATAATTAGGAGGCTTTTAAAGTCATTACTATATTTAGATATATAAAAATAATATGAGGTTTTTGAAAAAAGGTCCAATCTAACATAAAAGTGTGTAAAAATAGGACAGTCTACATAATTTTATAAATTTAGTCCATGTATAAAAAGACCATTAAAATGACCAATATACCATTTCACAACTCATACAAAAAAATCCATCAGATCTTTAAAATTCCATAACTTCAAATATACAAATTCAGATTTCACAAAATTTATATATTTGAAATCTAGTTGTCGAAATCTATCAGGCAACACATATCTTCGATATTTTTTGACAAAAAAATCAAAACAGATAAATTTACTATTTCAATAAAACCTTTATTTTTTCTAGTAAAAACTCCATTTTTTGCGAAAACTCTTCTTCTCCAACTCTGACAATGGTGCCACTGGCGTGGACCAAAAAAAGAAAAGAAATAAATGAAGAAAGAGAAACAATCCGACAAGGATCTCGACAGTCTCCAGTGAGGATTCTGGCAAACTATTCCAATGAGGATTTCGACAGACTGTTCAGGCAAGGATTCCGGTGGGGTGGGTGGAGTGGGGTTATGTGTTTATTTTTCGAAAAAGAGTAAGTGAATTTTAAATGATTATGAGTAAGGTATAAATGCTTATTTAACTAAAATAAATAACAATTTACATGTTTTGTGTACTTCTATCTCTAAAGGGATCACACAAATGAATGTTATTGTACCATAAGGACTATATTTACAAACATGAAAACCACTATCCCATAAATCTAAATATAGGGTGGAACATGAGATTGTACCAAATTCTCTATAATAATATACATGAAGATTTTTAAGGTTCCATTGCTATCCAAGCCAAGCAAAATTCCAGCTCATGAACATATATGATAGTCATTTTCTGATCCTATAATGAAGCTCAAACTACACACAAAAAATAATAGGGAAAAATAAATGAATTGAAAAGTATCAATTGTACAAAATCCTACTAATTTGTTTAAAATGAATGAAAAAAACTGAAAAAAAAGGAATAACGGTTTTGGAAAAAGATATTGGTATGTCAAATAAGACAAAATCATTTTTTGGAGTAATTCGTAGGCCACGCTTGTAATAAAATTACAATCCATAACGGGTAAATATACAACCACCTTCATGGCAACAAGCCACACCACTGTGGAAACCAATAAAAAATTGAAGAAAAGAAAGGAAAATACAAAGCAAGCCATGTGGGTAGATGACCTGTGATAATTTGGCAAAATTGTATATTGTCACAATTTTGCAATTTCTCTTGAAAATTATAATACATGTGCAAGACAACTCACAAAACTATTTAAATGTAAATTGTATTGCTCTTCACAATAGGAGGACAAATCAAGAAGAATAAAAGTAAGAACGATCATACCAAACCCTAATTTCGTAGAAATTGAGAAAAAAATAAGAAAGATTGTACCAAACCCTGGTTTCATTTGAACCTGATACGAGAAAGAGAAAATGGAAAGAGGTTGGGGTGATGGGAGCAAACTCATCAATGAGCGAGATAGGGCAATGATAGTGTGAAGACTAGTGTAGAGGGCTGAAGATTTGGGCAGAAGAAGAAGAGAGGAGGGAATATTTGGTTCGTGGAGAAACAAAAAGGACAGACAAATGATTTTTGGCTTCCTATAGAGAAAAACCTCCTTCGTCGATCGATTATTAATTGCCACTTTGAATGACCAAGATGTCCTTTTATTTAAACAAATATAATCATGACAATCAATCTCAAGTTGGGCCAACCCAGCTTATTTATAATTAGATTATCACTAAATTCGTGGTGAAAACAAGTACTAGGGATAAGGCTAGAGAGGAATGAGGAGGGTAATGAGAGGGAGAAGGAGAGTTATGCATGAGGAAAGAAGATGAAAAATGATGAAGAAAACTACATGAGGGAGATAAGATAAGGGGTAAGATGTTAGACCAGATAAGGGCATGAGAGGAGAGGCAGAGAGGGGCCGAGAGGAGTTTGAGCTATCGAGGGAAGAAAAAGAGTGTGAAGCCAAAACGAACGGACAATTACATTTAGGTATCCTAAAGTGACAACACTATGTATTGTAGTTTGATTAGCACATGGGATCTAAAGGGTCGAGCTTAACAGGCCATTTAGTGTTAATGGCTTGAATTGACCCAACCTATAAGGAAAATATTGAGGCTCAGACCCTAAATGGCACTCGATACATAACGGGCTATTGGACAAATGGGGCTTAATGGGACGGGACTAATGGGTCGGATGAAAATAAAAAAAAATGTAAACATTCAAAATTTTCACTAAATAACTTTATGAGTAACATCAAAAATTACAAATCTAATTAAAATATAAGATAAGTTCTTCGTTATTCATCAAATAAATAATTAAATGTTATCCAAATTACATGGCAATTATATCACTACAAATTCAGCACATCTCTTTTAGGTTGGGACCTTTTGATTTATTTATCACTCACTACTCTCAATCATTTACATAATAAATATAATTTATGTATGGACATCATTCTTTAGTTGGTTATATTGTTGAAAGACAAAACATTGGTTTAGGTGAGTCAAGTTTATGTATTGAAGAATTGGAGATGTGATTTAACTTATAATAGGATAAACATTACTTTACTTAACTGAAAAACATATTTTGGCACATCAGTTTTGGTAAGAATAAGGGATTTTATGTCTCGTATGTTTTCCTAAATATAAAGGATTGCCAAGTTTAAACTATTTTTGGAAATGATTTTCAATTTTTCAAATTTTACTTTTTCTCGAATTTTTGTACAAAGATCTTTCATACGAGAGAACCTCGTACATAGTTGTTTTCGTAGGAGAATTTATACAAAATATAAGCAATAATTATTGTACAAAACACGTTTTGTATGATATGTCCATGTATGAAAAATATTTTGTACAGGAATCAAATTCCTAATCAAAAAGTTCGTACGAAAACTTTGAACCTATGTACAAAGTTTCTCATCCGTATGATGGCTCAAATTTTGAGTTTATGTTTTTAAACCCCAAGTATTGCCTATCGGTACACATAAGATTGGAAAATAATTTTTTATGTAACAACCTAATTTTACACAATATACTAATTTGGGTTTGAGAGCTTCTTGTGAGTTTGAGAGATCTTGACATATCTTTCACTTTAAAGAAATTTATTTCACGAATCATTTTCTTCATCTTCATTGATGTTGGCATCCTTATATAATTTTGTTTGGTAAATGTAAAATTTTGATTCAATATAATCGTTTCATGTAACAAAAATTGATTACATCTTGCTTTACTCATAATTGGACAGGCCTTTTCAAATTATTCATGTAATAATTATCAATTGTTAATCTATTTACTATATAACCTTTGGCTCTATGTGAACTAGCTAACACGTAATTATTCATAAAAAGGTACTTATTGAAAATAATACTCAATAATTTTATTTTCAACATCATTGATACTTAGAGTAAAATTTTGCTTATGCTGGTAGATACGATCCACTTTCTCATTTTTAGGTTATCATCAACAAAACCAATCTTTAGGCATATATTATATCAATACATCATCGAAATGACTAACTTGTTAAGATATGTTCGACCATCATTTTAGTATCAAAAATATCTTACGTGATTCATTTTACTAATAATAGTTTAAAATAGGGAAAATGTGTGTTTCGCTTCTAACGTATTTGAAATTCTAGTTCTTATGTATTGATGCTATGAAATTATTGTATCGATTAATACCTTAAGATGGACATTGACACCTACATAGAAAAATTGATTATTTAATGTTTATGTACATACAAGAATGTCAAGCAACCAAATCTCACTATGTACCCCTCATTTACCCTTGGTCTCATGGTGCCACAACTGTGCCAATTGTGTCGATTGTCAAATTTGCATACTCATAACTTTGGATAACACCCATGCTCTAAACAATCATTCATACCCCTACTACATATAAGACTTCATCATCAATCAATACACACACAAGTACTAAGATGTAATAAATTTTGTGCTTCATTATACCCCAAACTAGCTTTTAACCTCGCGCAATGCGCGGGTGATGTGCCTTGTTGCATTTATATTATTTATAAATTGAATTTATCCAGAAAAAAGTTAACAGGTACGTAAATGTTCAATTTTATTATAGAATTGAACATTAACAGATACGTAAAAGTTACATTAACACGTACTTGTTAATGAACAAAAACAAACAAAAAAAAGTGTTAAATAATCAAATTCTATAATAAAATTGAGTTTCTCTCTCTAAAAATAAGAACATTAACAGGTACGTAAATCCAACATTTTACATGTAACATGTAAATATTTTCATTAAAGGGAGATCAAAAGCATGATTAGTTCCCTCACAATTAGTTACCTGCAATTTTGTTAATATTAGATCCAGCTAACCAAGGTATCCAAAATCGTCTGAGACAATTATCTACTTAATTTTCAGTACACTAATTTACGTTCAGGATAACAAAGATTGTATATTAGTTTCACATACATTCTAGCCATTATATTATATCATCTGTATATAATTTACATTGAACTATATATGGTATAATTGGGACTTCCATATCCAACCTCTCATGAATAAAATAGTACTCAAATTAATATACATGGTTATAAATGAGTAGTCCGCAATTACGCACCAAAAATTTCGAATTTATGTCCTTTTCATTTTGTTTCATTCTTAAGATACAACACGCATAACAGTTATCATAAACTTGATATACTATCATTTCATAATAGGTTAAACGTTTAATAAATTAATAAAGAGGATCAAGATTTTGTTGAAGCATACCAAAACAAACCAATTAAAAATAAAATCTACCCCAAACTCCAAAACACACCAATTGGGAGAGGTATATGAAAAATTGGTCAACAATTCTTCGTTCCAGAAGACAATCCGTAAAAAAAAATATTGTGATATAACAAAACATGATCCGAAATCAAAATTAAAAAAATAAAGAAAATATAATAGTCAACCGAACTCATGAGAGATAAGGAGGAGAAAGAACATGAGAAAAGAATGAGACTATTTATAAAAAGAGAATCTATAGAAGATTGAATAGAAATGGAAACAATATAGAGTGTGATAGCGATGAAGATATTGGGTAGCTCTTATTTACATAAAAAGAAGAATCCAGAAAGATTGTTCAGATTTTAAAAGACCATAATTAAGGTGGAAAAAATAAGGAAAATACTAATAATCTTTTGTCTAGTGTTGAAAAAATAGTGCCAAAGAAGTTACAATAACCTTTCAAAATTTATGATAGAAGCATTAACTTGAGACACTTGGCCGAGACATATTTAGAGACTTTGTTTTTAGATAATTACTAGATTTTAACCCCACGCGATGCGCGGGCGATTCGTAGATCTTATTATAACTTATTTATAAATACTCAAATCTCATGCTTACGGTCATATGCGTTACATTTTAAAATGGTATCGGTAGAAGAAAAAAGAAAATACAATGTGAAATATAGGTAAACTTTTTTCAACATACTAAATAACCCTACAATGATATGTGAATATAACCATTAACATAAATAAATTGACTAAGTTGTGTGGCAATTCTAAGAACAAAATGGAGAAATAATATCCATAAAGAAAATAAGAACACTAATTTAATGTTTGGAGTTGAAGGAGGTGTGTGCATAAATGTCCATTTCGCATTCTTGTAATTTTTCCACATACATATATAAAAAAGTTAAAGGAATGTTTAAATATCCTATTAAATAATATACAAAAAATACTTATAAATTGTTGTGTCAAAAAAATATTTACAAATCATTTTATCTTATTATGTATACAAAAATCACTTATATTTTGAAAATAATCATTTTGAATCTCTTTTGCCTAGTTATTTCGTATCGGTATCTTTTGTAGTTTTAATATCACCCTAATGCAAGCAATTTTCATTAGATTTTTTGCATCCTCCATTTTATGAATTAAATATTAATTCCATGTATTATAAGTTGTATAAAAAATTATAACATAAAATTTTTAACACGTTAAAGTTATAGCATTAAACATAAATCTAAAATTATTAGTTTGATAAAAATAATTACTCGCAATAAATAAGAGAAAGAATAAATCTTAAAAAAAGAAGAAAAAAAGTAAATCAACGCACTAAATTCACGATTTCGCACACAGTAGAAATAGTCATTTGCATTAGTTAGGATTAATATCATCTCATATTCACAATATGATTAATATCATCTCATATTCACAATATGATTTTCAACATTCATCCATAGTTCCTCTAACTATATATCATTAAACCATGTCATGAACCATATAGTAAGGGGGTTGTTTAGGAAAAATCAAGTAAAAAATATTGAATGGAATGTTGAGGTACCTATATATGTGTAATTGTTACTCAAAGTTGTAAATTCAAGTATGCTATAAAAACTCAAATAAGACGTTTTTTTTTTTCAAACTTGAAAATTTCAAATATCATAGTAATCTCCGGTAAAATCAATATATGTCAAAATGTTGAAGAATACCAATTTAAGATCAATAAAATTTCAAATTTATCCATAATCACATTAAAAGACTCCCAATTAGGATATTCCTCAAGAAGTATGTCTTGTACCTAAGAAAGTTATGGACGCATTTTATAATGGACACAAAAAACAAATCAAAATTATCTGAATTTGTTGAATGTATTCCATTTTAACCCATGGAAATGATTCTAATAACCAACTGCAAAATGAAGACAATCCTCTTTTTTTATGCAACACATTTATCTTTGTTTCAACATCAAGGACATTAGTACATTTAAATAAAATATTCGAACGCAGGTATCTTAAGTTCGTAGATAAACTTAAGTTCGTAGCATAACAAAGTCATATTACATAGATAAACTTAAGTTCCATTTATACTAAATTCCAAATAAAATACTATATAACTATGACTTCACCACTCTTATAAAATACATGGAAAAAATTAATTAGACTTTTTGTTTCCAGAATATAAACTCTTTTGATACCTATAAAAACATTTGGTTTTGATTTTGGGTCGAGAAAGACACCAACTTAAAATAAATATGAAGCAAACCTCTTAGATTTGCAATATAACCATATTAGTCGGTGAGCAACAATCTCTACAAAATGAACATGGATTTGATTATGGAAGAATAGATAATGATAAAAAAAAATCCATACATGTTCGTCTGTACTTAAGAGTCAAGCTTCAGATCATGGGATGAGTTTGGTACAGAGAAGGGAGATAAGTAAAAAATAGAGAGTATGTAAATTGAAGTGCTAATTAAGAGATTTATGGAGGAATATAAAGGGATACAAGTGGGAAGAGGAAGCGTATAGAAAATGGGTAGAGAGATACTTTGATTTTTTAAAAATAAAGAAAAAGGAAGCTGAATAATTTAAGAAAGAGAAATGAAGAAAGAGACGGAGTTAAAGTGTTTAATTCCAGATAAGAAATAGAGTTGGATATAATTGTTGGGTGTTAAAGAGACGGAGCTCAAGGGTTTAATTCCAGCCAAGAAATAGAGTTGGATATAATTATTGGGTGTTACGTGTCAACACTCTGTTGATGTAAAAAACTAGATTGCTCTAATTATTCAATCACAGATAAATAAATAAGACAAAGATTTTTAAAGTGGTTCGGCTAGGAATAAAGCCTACGTCCACTGTTATGTTATTGCTGAGTGTTTGTGGAATTCTTGATTACAAATTCTCTCAAGAAATTCCGGTCCTCTTGAATTGAGGATGATACAAGGTATTTATAGCCTCTAGGCTGTACATGAAAGGTCCAATACATTAAATGATATACATATGAAAGGGTAATACTTTTAATGCAGCGTGTGCGTCAAGAATACAATGGATATTTGAACAGTTGTCCGTCTGGTAATTAATGATACGTCCGAGATGCAGTTCGGACCGCCTTAGTTGCTTGTTGATCAAGAGTTCCTCGGAGTACTTAGAGTATCTCGGGATGATAGAGTTCCTCGGTGTGATAGAGTTTCTCGGAAAGAAACACGGTTGGTCGGGAAATGATCTTCCTCACTGCTGTTGTGCCATGTAGATTGACACGTGTCTTCATCTTCTTCGTCCACATCAGCACATTAATTTTGGTATCAACAGAAGCCCCCAATGTTTCATATTTTGAACTTTGAAGAGTATGGAACATTCTTTCTCGGTATATGGCAATATTAAATGTACTTCCCGGGTTTTAGGAACATTGTATTCAAATTTCCTTCTTATTTCGCAGTTTCCGCCTTTTTTATAAGCGCTTTGATATTTGTGCAAATTTTGTCCTTTTAGCCGCCGAAAGTTTAGTAGTTTCTTTTTGGTAATCATTTCTTTCGCCGCTTCCCAATGCAAAGTATTTAAACTTCTTTGGTAACCATACCGTCGTCTACGTTTTTCATTCTCTGCATTCCAGCTTTCTCTTCTCTTCTTCTCTTGTGCGTTCATCTTTGTTTCCGTTCGTTGTCAACACATCTCCTTTCTTTCTGTAAGATCTTCTTTCTTTCTTCTGTATCTCTTTTATTCAATATGGTTTATATTGTGGAATCTGCTGAGAAATTCCGTTCTGATTTTTCCATTCCTTCGTGGGTAACTCTAGAGGTTCTTTCTGAGCCTTTAGATTACTTTCGATTGGCTGAGGGACATTGGTTCCCCAGTCTTTTTGTTGCTGAATGCGGTTTTTCTTTTCCACCAAACTCATTATGTCTTGAGTTTTGTCAATATTTTGATCTTGTTCCTGCAAAAATAGCCCCCAATTCATGGAGAATAATTAACGGGGTGCACAAATTAAATTTAACTCATGGGACTCGTATTGGGATCCCTGAAATTATGTTTTGTTATAAATGGGCCGTTCTAGATAATATTTATTATTTGAAAACTAGGTATTTGAATAGGGCTCTTGTAGTTAATCTCCCTGACTCAAATAGGGATTATTTTGAGCATGGGTTGGTCATAAAAAATTGGCAACATGCGCCTTTATCTGGGAATGAAGTATACAACGGTCCCAGATGCCCCCCATACGGCAATGGGATAGGTTTATTTTTCATTTTATTTTACTTATGAAATTATGCTTTCATCATGTTTGACAAAATGTATGACTGATGTTCTATTATGTATTTATTTGCAGTTGATAGCAAAAGAAAAACTCCAAAAGAGTCAGAAGTGAATATCAAGCATTTGAAACTTATCTGGAATTTGCATAAGACCATTGCGGACGAGCATATTAGATCTGCTTCATATTTACTACAGTATAAGAGTTACACAACCTCTTATACTGCTCGCCCTGTTGAACCAGCTTCAACACCAGAAAGTTCATCTTCAGATTCTCATATCCCCCTATCTCAGAGAATGGGCAAGAAAAGAGCTCCTCCTGCTCTATTTGGTGACACTTCTTCTGCTGTTGGAGCCCAGAAAGGCAAAATTGATATCCCAGAGGGGACTAAAAAAATAGATGCTGGTTCCTCCAAAGTTGCCGAGAAACCCCCGGTGGCCCCGAGCAAGAAAAATGCTCCTGCTGATGTAATTGCCATCTCTCCGACCAAGACTTCTTCCTTGGTTGATGCTACTGACCGTCCTTTGAAGAGATTGAGGAAATCATCCTCGGTTAATCTTGCTGGAACTGCACCTTCTCTACCCGCTGGTGGTAGTGGTGTCTCAAAAATTATTCTTCCGAGTTCTTCAACGAACTCAGTTATACCCGAGATTCTCGGGATTGATGAAAAAATTCCTAGGGATACACTGACGTCCCTAGCTGCTCGCCATCTTTCTTCAGTAAATTTCTCATACCTTTGATCTTTCTTTCTTTTTTCTTGAATTCTTGTATTTGTGTTGACTCTATTGTTTTTCTTATCTTTCAGCTGGTGAACTGCTTCAATACCATCGTGAAGAAAGATCAAGTGATTAAAGCTTCCACTTCCTCGTCCGATGTTGACGATGCTCTGTTGGGTTTAACCCAATCTGTGAAGGAATCTCGCCAACAGTACATCGAGGAGAAAACTGTTTGGGAGAAAAAATTGGCTGTGGCTGAGGCTGATAAGATGAAGATGGCTGAAACCTCCAAGAATCTGGAGGAGAAAATTAAAGATTTGGAAGTTAAACATCAGGAATCTGATGATAAATTGAAGAAGGCAGAAGAAGAAATATCTACTCTGCGAGATATTAAGGTTAAGAAAGAGGAACTGGAGGTGAAGCTCTCCTCGGAGAAATCGAGGAGAAAAGTTGCAATCAAGAAAAATTTCAGTGTTGGTTGGGAAAAAGGATGGGAGAGAGGGATAGCTGCAATGACGTCCCAAGTCCAATATGGGGAGTTGAAATACTTCTATGATGGTTGGGTAGCTGCTCTGCAAGAGCTAAAAGTCCAAGATGATTCTGAGCTATTCCAACGGCATCTCCCTGGTCCTCCTCCACCAATTGTGGAAGAAGAAGAAGATGAACCTGCTTCAGATGAATCTTCCATGGCTATGGGCGATCAAGTTTCTGCCTCTCAACCATCTGCCACCGAGGACATTTCCTCCATGCCTCCTCCTCCCGAGAAGACTCCTACCGATCAAGCTGTAGTTATCACCGAGCAACCGAGCTCCTCGTCCCAGCCTCCCGAGAAAGTCTTGGGGGACAAGGAAAAGGTGTGAAGTTGTTCGGTAGCCTTTCTGTATTTCCTTGTAATCGAACGATGTAACTTTTTGATGATCTAATAAAATATATCTTGGCTCATCTCTGTTGTTGATAACTTGTTTTTGTTGATTGTTGTCTTTTTCTTGTCATTAGTTTGTTGCTAGAATGGAATTGATCTCTTCTCATGATACCGAGCTGATGCAGCAATGTCATCAATACTATAAGGCTGGTCATACAGATCTTAGTACATCGAAAATTGTTGATATCCTTGGTCACGGTGCTTCAGAGCAGGCTATTGAAGCTTATCAATACTTGAAAGCTTTACTCGACCGAGCAGTGGCCAACAATGTCGCTTACTATGAGTTGATTGAAGAGCTTCATGGTTCCTTAAAGGATCTTCAAAATCAACATAACGAATTAATGGCTTTGTTACGTGAAGATTATGAAAATAGATACCAGCAGCTATCTTCAGAAACAGGCCACAAGAAGATCATTGCTGGGTATGACGTCAGGGAGAGGACCCTAAAAGGTGAAATTGAAGCCTGTAGACAAATCGCTGAGATCTTGGAGCAAGAAAATAATAATTTGCAGAAGAAATTAGCTCAATATGAATCTGCTGCTTCATCCTCTACTGCATTAATACCAGTCACTGATGAAGGCTTCTCGTTCTTAGAGGTCGAAAATGCCAAACTGAGGCAAGAGCTGGAGGACTTAAGAAGATCTGCTATTTCTGGAACTGCTCGGGGACGAGGAAGAGGTTCTCGGGGGTGAGGAAGAGTCAGCCAAAATGTTGAGGAAGCTCGCACTCAGTCTACTCTGGAAACTCAAGCATTCCAGTTGAAAGTAAAAGACCGTGCTCTGACTGAAATGTCTAATAAAAATCTGTCTCTGGAAGATCAGCTGGCATCAACGAAATCTGCCTTGCATAACAAAGATCTCTTTGCCAAAAGCCTTCATGAACAATTGGATAGATTAACCTTCCAATTCCATAAACAGCCAAGAGAATTCTGGATGGCAGGATACAATGAAGCTCTCGTTCATCTGGATGCTCGCATTGAACATGCTAATAATGAAGGCTACAAGCAAGGATGGTTAAATGCATTGGGCGTATTAAAGTTGGAGCAAGGGCATTTTTTATGGGACTATCATGCTCCATCGTTATTAGACTTGCCTGTACCACCTTTCAAATTGGATATGGCATGGATTCCAGCTCGCTCCATTCCTCGCAGTCTAATTTCGAAATATCTTGGTGATTATAGCCTTCACTCCCAAGCTGAATTATCTCGTCCTGAGCATCTTTTGGATACACCTTCTGTTATGAGCGTCAGAATGCTCAGAGATGTTAATTTCATCAATTCTCCCCTTTGCCTAGAAGACCCTCCTGCCGGCGAGGAACCTGTTTCTAAAGCGCAGGGCAAAAAACCAATAGAATAGTAATGTCCATGTAACAATTTTGTAATTTATTCCAGATTAATGAAAAGATTTTCATTTTTTGTTTGCCAATTTTGTTTTATCAAGCACATTTATATTTGTACATATGTATCTATGTATCTATTAAAAAGCTAACAGTATTATTGTTCAATAAGCAACTTAATAAAAGGTTACAAGTATTAGTAATGTTTCTCGATCATTTAATAATAAAGTAATGAGAAAAATGTTCAAACTGTTTCCAACCAACCAAGGTGGGTGAATAATGTTTGTCGACTAAATACAGCTCCGACGAACTATACTTCGTTTGATTATAAAATTGCGTCCGACCAACTATGATCAATAAGTTGTCCTCGCCGACCAACTACAGTTATTGGGTTTTTATCCCCGATCAACTATACTTGGTGTATTTTTTAAACATTTTATTCTTCAAAGAACTCATTGTAACAATATTACCTCCCGACCAACATAAGTTGTAATATGAGAGTATATTTTTATCTTACCAACCGTGGTTGATCCTGCTGGTGTACACCTTTTGGCTCCTTAAAGCTTTTGGCTCCTTAGAGCATTTTTTGACTCCGTAGAGCATGTCCTCCTAACCAAAGGAGGTTGGCTACTTATAGCACTTTTTGCTCAATAGAGCTGTCCTCCTAACCAAAGGAGGTTGGCTCCTTAGAGCACTTTTGCTCCGAAGAGCTGTCCTCCTAACCAAAGGAGGTTGGCTCCTTAGAGCACTTTTGCTCCGAAGAGCTGTATTTGTTGGCTCCTTAGAGCACTTTTGCTCCGAAGAGCTGCATTTGTTGGCTCCTTAGAGCACTTTTGTTGTATAGTGTATTACACTAGTATTCCCCGAAAAACTTTCATCCAAAAGGAAAAAATGGTGAAACATCTTCGTTTTATTCATAATGAGAGAAATGCTTTACATTGGACGTCATTGATAATACTTGCGCAGGTGTTCAGCATTCCATGCATTTTTAAATTCCTCTCCTTCTAGAGTTGCTATTCTGTAAGTTCCTGGTCGAACAACCTCTGTAACTCGGTAAGGTCCATGCCAGTTTGCTTCCAGTTTATTCTGCTTCTGAATGACCTTCTTTAGCACATAATCCCCTTCTTTTAAATCACATTTCTTTACCCTTTTGTTGTAAAACAGAGCTGTTCGTTGTTGATAAGCAGCATTCCTAATGGTTGCCTCTTCTCTGACTTCCTCGAGCATATCTAAATCCATTCTTCTCATCAAATCACTGATCGGAGAATTGAAATTCAACACCCTATGTGTTGGTAAGCCCAACTCGGCAGGTATCACAGCCTCACTTCCAAATGCTAGCATATATGGTGATTCTCCTGTTGCTGCTCGGGGAGTTGTTCGGTAAGCCCACAAAACTGACTGTAGCTCATTAATCCAATTTGCTTTAGCCTCACTTAACCTCTTCTTCAACCCATTTAGTAATGTTCTGTTCGTCACTTCAGTCTGTCCATTGCTTTGGGGATGGCCTGGTGCTGAATGAAACTTCAAGACGTTTGACTGATGACAATAGGCAGTAAATTCTTCATTATCAAATTGTGTTCCATGGTCTGTGATAAAAGCGTGGGGGAGACCATATCGACAAATGATATTCTTCCATATGGATTGATACACCTTCTCGTACGTCATATCAATTAGTGGTTCAGCTTCCACCCACTTAGTAAAATAGTCTACTGCCACAACGAGATACTTGAACCTTCCTCGGGTCGTCGGCAGTGGTCCAACCAGATCAATCCCCCACATGGCAAATGGCCAAGGTGATGTTATGGGTGTCAACAATGCCTGTGGAGTTCTTCGGATGGAAGAAAAACGTTGGCACTTGTCACACTTCTTAGCATAAGCTATACAATCAGCTCTCATCGTCGGCCAATAGTATCCCTGTGTCATCACCCTTTGCAGTAAGGTCCGACCTGCTACATGAGCTCCACAAGATCCTTCATGGATTTCTTCAATCAATTCTTTGACTTCTGATGGATGCACACATCTCTGCAAACCTGCCATAATTCCTCGTCTATACAAAACACCATTAGTTAACACATACCGAGCAACTTTATACTTCAATTTCTTGGCAGCTAGTTTGTCCTCCGGTAGTATTCCTTCTTCAATGTATGCTCTGATAGGATCCATCCAGGATGGTCCTAAATCAAGGGTAATAATCTTCATCGTCAGATCTTCTTCTATGCTCCGACTTTCTAATACTTCAATTGGTATTGTTCTTCGCAGCTCGGTGCGCGTAGCTGACGCTAGTCGGGCCAATGCGTCTGCTCTGGCATTCTCCATTCTCGGTATCCTTAGCAATTGAATAGCATCAAATTCTTTCAACAATTCCATCACTTTTGCATGGTACTTCACCATTAACTCTCCCTTCACTGCATATATTCCCATCATTTGATTCACAATTAACTGAGAATCACTGAAAACAATTACTTGACGTGCCTCCATAACTTTCGCCAAATGAAAACCTGCTATCATAGCCTCATATTCAGCTTCATTATTGGAAGCTTTGAATTGGAATCTCAAGGCGTACTCCATGTCAATATCATCTGGAGAATTTAAAACAATCCCTGCTCCACAACCAGCCGTGCAAGATGATCCATCTACATATAATTTCCATGTATGTAACTCGTCTTCAAATTTCTTATCTGTTAGAGTTCCTCGGTGAAATATCATCTGTTTTCTTTCATCATCCCCAGGTATCCTTCGTTCCTCGTCCATCATTTGTTCGTGCCCCTCCACCAACCGGAGTTGGTCGGGATTTAAATATGATGATTTTTCTACATCCACAAGTCCTTTTACCAACCTTGGTTGGTTTGGATCTGTGTCTGTCGATCCTGTATCGTCCACAGGTAGGTCAGCAAGCATCTTTTGCTCCTCGGGGGTATCAGGGTATGTGAACTCTGCTATAAAATCTGCCACGGCTTGCCCTTTCAACGATGATCTGGGTTCATACACAATATCATATTCACCGAGCTCTATTGCCCAATACATCAATCTTCCTGATTTTTCTGGCTTGTGAAGGGCTTGTCTTAACGGCATGTCGGTATACACAATGATGGTATGGGCCTGGAAGTATGGTCTCATTCTTCTACTTGCTTCAATTAATGCCAGTGCCAATTTTTCCAGCTTTGGGTATCTGATTTCCGCACCTCGGAAGGCCTTGCTTGTGTAATAAATTGGCTTCTGGACTCCATTCTCCAATCTGATCAACGCCGAGCTAACTGCATTTTCTGATACTGCCAAATACAAGTACAGCTTCTCTCCATTTATTGGCCTAGACAACAATGGTGGGGCTCCCAAATACTTCTTCAGATCTTGAAAGGCTTTCTCACATTCATCAGTCCACTCAAAACTTTTTCGTAGCGTTTTGAAGAATGGTAGGCATTTATCTGTTGCTCGGGATACAAATCTATTGAGTGCTGCAACTCGTCCGGTAAGACTTTGCACTTCTTTCTTCGTCGTCGGGGATCGCAGCCCTAAAAGAGCTTTGATCTTTTCTGGATTTGCCTCAATACCTCGTTGGTTGACGATGTATCCGAGGAACATTCCTTCTCGTACTCCAAAGGTACATTTCGTCGGGTTAAGCTTCATCTGGTATTTATCCAGTTGATCAAAAGTTTGACTCAAGTCAACCAAATGATCTGCAGCTCTCTTGCTTTTGGTGAGCATGTCGTCGACATAGACCTCCATATTGCGGCTGATTTGTTCGGTGAATACCTTGTTCATCAACCGCTGATATGTTGCACCTGCATTTTTTAAACCAAAAGGCATAACATTATAACAATAAGTTCCCCTTGGGGTAGTAAAAGAAGTACTTTCCCTGTCTTCAGGTTTCATTTTGATTTGGTTGTAGCCAGAATAAGCATCCATGAAGCTGAGTAGCTCGTGTCCCGAAGTAGCATCCACTAGTTGATCAATTCTGGGTAATGGAAAATGATCTTTTGGACATGCTTTGTTGAGATCAGTAAAATCAACACACATTCTCCACTTGTTGTTCTTCTTCTTTACCATCACCACATTCGCCAACCAATCTGGATATTTCACGTCTTCAATGAATTGGGCTTTCTGGAGTTTCTCGACCTCCTCTTGTATGGCCTGGTTCTTCTCGGGACTAAACACTCTTCTTCTTTGCTTCACAGGTTTGATCTCCTTATTCACATTGAGTTCATGACATAAGAAGTTTGGATCTATTCCTGGCATGTCTTCATGACTCCAAGCAAAAGTATTCTTCCTGTTTCTCAAGAAAGTTATCAACTCCTGTTTTATTGAAAAATCCAACGACGACCCTATCTGAGTTATTCGTTCAGGATGCTCGTCGTCCAGGATAACAATTTCTGTAGATTCCACAACCTATCCTTTTACGAGTTGAGATTCATCCCTAGGGTCAAGAGTTTCAATTTCTGTGCTTTCCTCCATTTGGTAAGTAGTAGTCTTTTTCTGTAACTCTTCAAGTTCCTCTTGCTCGGCCGACGAATAATAGCATTCCCGAGCTACTTTTTGATCACCTTTCATAATTCCTACTCCAAAATTCGTTGGGAATTTCAAACATTGATGAACTGTAGATGGAACTGCTTCGAACTTCTTCAATCCAACTCTTCCCATGATGATGTTGTAGGCGGACTGCACATTCTTATCCATCACAAAGAAGCGTATTCTTTCTGTTCGACAAGCAGGCCAAGTTCCAATGAGTATATCCAACTTAATCGTCCCAAGTGGAAAAACTTTCTCGCCAGCAAAACCCAGAAGGGGTCTGTGATAAGGTTCCAGTTGAGATAATTTCAAATTTAAGCTATCAAAGCATGAATAATACATGATGTCTGCTGAACTACCATTGTCTACTAACACCCTTGAAATGACCACATCCTTCATCCTCATTTTGATCACCAGCGGATCATCATGAGGGTAGAGAACACCTGCCAGGTCGTTTTTTGAAAAACCAATCACTAGCTTCTCTTTGTTTACTTTCCTCGGACGATCATCCTCGGCCAGGTTTATTCGCTGAATGTATGAACAAGCTTGAGCCTCTCCGAGATAAGCTTTTCTTTCTGCAGTAAGGTCTCCTCCTCCTGCATCTCCTCCTGTAATAACATTACAATCAAATGACCCAAAACGTATGGAAAATACCTCTCGTTCAGGTTTCCTTGGCTTCTTGGGAAGATCGGGGTCATCGTCCGGATCCTCTTCATGGTCTCTCCTCTTTTTCTCCTCTGCACGACGAGGAGATCTAGATCTCTCTCTAGTTCTATCATCATTCTTCCTCTCACTCCTGCGATCTACGTACTTTGATAATTTTCCTCTTCGGATGAGTGTTTCAATCTCGTTCTGAAGGGCTATACAATTTTTGGTCATATGGCCATGATCTTTGTGAAATTCGCAATATTTGGTCTTATTCCTCAGGTCGGGATCTGTCTTCAGTTTCTCTGGCCATTTGATTTCCTCGTTATTCCTGATTTCTTCCAAAACATGATTAATACCCACTTTCAATGGAGTATAATTATCATACTTCTTTAGGGCTTCCAACTTCATCCTGTTATTCTTGGAATATTTGTCACCACCATTACTTTTCTGATCTTTCTTCTTAGAATTGTCGACCTCCACTTTAACTTCTTTATCCATATTCTTCTTCGCAGCCATAGCCTCCTCGGCATTCATGATTTTGGCCGCCTTTGCCATCAACTCCGACATATTTTTAGGTGGATCTTTAGCCAAAGTGTAATACAGCTTGTTAGGCAGCAAACCACTCATCAAAGCAGTGATTGCTGTCTTTTCTTCATAATCTATGACTTCCAACTTTTCGTTATTGAAATGAGTTATGTAATCTCTAGTACTTTCACCTGATTTTTGTCTAACACTTAGCAAGTGTGCTACTCGCTTTACCGGCTTTGCTCCAAAACAAAAATTGCCAATAAACAACTCGGCTAACTGAACAAAAGTTGAAATCTTACCCCGAGGAAGATTATTGTACCATATCTGTGCAGATCCAGTAAGAGTTCCCGAGAATGCTCTACACCTCATCTCGTCGGGAACAACGTAGATATCTGCAGCAGCTTGGTATTGTTCTATATGAAGTACGGGATCTGTCTTTCCATCGTACTTGGGAGTCACTACGGGTGCTTTGAATTTCGACGGCGTAGGGAAATCCACAATGGCTTGCACAAAAGGTGTTCCTTGAACAAAAGTTCTCTGTAAGGGATTTCTTGCCTTAGCCATTTCTCCCAGTCTATCCTCCAATCGTTGAATGGAACCTTTCCATGCTTCATTCCCTTCCTCGGGCCGTTTAGTCCGAGCAACTGATTGCTCTGACGTAGCTTCCTGAGATTTATCTCGACGAGTGGTTGGTCGCGATTGCGCAGATCCTTCTGTTAAACCTGGTGGTGGTCGAAAACTTCTTGATGGAGCCCTAGGTGGACTCATGTTCCTCCTTGGTCCTAACCGACTGAAAGGAGATACTCTACTTAACCTCTCCAAAGCGCTAGTTCTCTCCGGAGAGAGAGTGATACGTTGATCTGTATCCGAAGCCCGTATTGATGAAGTTCGCCCAGGTTGATAAGAAAAATCATTAGACTCCTCATTGCGATATGACCCAGTGCGTCTAGATTGCGATTGCCTATGATCACTTCTTTGCCCTGAATAGGTAGGTGCACCGCCCTGAAGAGTTTGAATGAGTTGCCTCATGGATTCTTGCATGGCGGTTTGTCCTTGAGCCAGATTCGTCATAATCCCAGCCAGATCTGGGGATGCAGATGGATTTGGAAGATTTCCAGTATTTCCAACATTTCGATTACTGGATTCTGGATTATCAGCCATTGGTGATAAATGATTTTTATGAAAAACGATAATAACAGTCGTTTCCCACAGACGGCGCCAATCTGTTGATGTAAAAAACTAGATTGCTCTAATTATTCAATCACAGATAAATAAATAAGACAAAGATTTTTAAAGTGGTTCGGCTAGGAATAAAGCCTACGTCCACTGTTATGTTATTGCTGAGTGTTTGTGGAATTCTTGATTACAAATTCTCTCAAGAAATTCCGGTCCTCTTGAATTG
This sequence comes from Sambucus nigra, assembly GCA_949130495.1. Taxonomy (NCBI): domain Eukaryota; kingdom Viridiplantae; phylum Streptophyta; class Magnoliopsida; order Dipsacales; family Adoxaceae; genus Sambucus; species Sambucus nigra. The sequence continues at coordinate 232,407,605 of OX422222.1, forward strand.
AGGATGATACAAGGTATTTATAGCCTCTAGGCTGTACATGAAAGGTCCAATACATTAAATGATATACATATGAAAGGGTAATACTTTTAATGCAGCGTGTGCGTCAAGAATACAATGGATATTTGAACAGTTGTCCGTCTGGTAATTAATGATACGGCCGAGATGCAGTTCGGACCGCCTTAGTTTCTTGTTGATCAAGAGTTCCTCGGAGTACTTAGAGTATCTCGGGATGATAGAGTTCCTCGGTGTGATAGAGTTTCTCGGAAAGAAACACGGTTGGTCGGGAAATGATCTTCCTCGCTGCTGTTGTGCCATGTAGATTGACACGTGTCTTCATCTTCTTCGTCCACATCAGCACATTAATTTTGGTATCAACAACTACAGTGGGAGACACCGTATTATATATACTAATTTTAAACTCCGCGCAAGACGCATGCCTTTTATAATTTTATAATAATATATATGCAACATATATATCATTATTCTTACATTTAAACTAATATTAATATGAAATTAAGAAAATGAGTAAAATGTTTGCGACATACGAACGTGCCTCTATTTTAAAATTACACATTAACTACATAGTTATACTTTTTGAGTATAGATGATTATTCTGTGATTATTATATACACTAAACACCGAGAGACATTTTTTATTTAAAACATAATTATATTTTTATGTCCATTTGGCACATTATATAAGTAATAATAATAGATAAAGAGAAAAAGAAGACTCCTTGATTGAGCATATATAATTATGATAATCACTATCATATATATATTTCAAAATATTTTACTTAAACACTTAATCAACTTTAAATATATTATACTTTAACATCTATTTTTCAAAAAATTATGATGACTTGGTGTCGTGGACACGATAGACGGAATATGTAAATGACAAACAATTAAAAGTTGTGTTTTAAGAAAAAAAAAGCATAAAGGATATAATTTGTATGAAAGAAAACGTGTAAATGAGTCAAAATAAAAATATTAAACATATATCAAAACACAAAAAGATTTTAACAACCCCAGAAGGAATACAGTATTTTTTATTTAAAAGGCAATCATATGAAACAAGAAAGCATACTTCACTTCCTTTAAAATAGGGAACTATACACTATACATCTCACTAACTAAACCCACATTTTAGTGTGAATCATATATAAAAAGTTTCAATCAAAGTTATTCCCCGAAAATAACACTATTGCAGGCCTCACACAAAACATCCTGAACAAAATCAAATTTTACTTTATAGCTCAATGTAAATTTTTTAAATTTAACATATTTTATTATGCGTCTTCACCGCCCACCATTTCAAAAGACTAACCCAAAAAGAGGAAAATGAAATAGCGTAATCATTAAGAATGAGAGAGAGAAAAGAGTTCTCAATGACTATTGATTTTTACCATTAATTGTACACGAATTATGCATTTCGACTTTGGAGGCAACGAATTGTATTTTGTGAGACTTTAATGGATTAACTCTGAGACACATGGCAACATCACATCTAGAAATACCATTTTTATATATGGGTCATTTACTATTTGGGGTACATTTGTTTACAGTATTTTGTTCCTGAGGTACGTTAGTTTCCGTATTAGTTAGTTGGGTATTATTTTAACAGTTTGAACTAACGGACGTTAGCAAATGTATACTTTTTATCAAATACCTAAAATACCCTTGATATTTATAAAGAAAAACCTAAAATTCTCACACTTTCTCACCCACCACAATATACCAACTCCTTCTCTCTCTTTTCCCTCCCTTTCTTTCTTCCGCCCAAACCACAACCACCACACACCATGCACGATTACACACACCATGCCCAAATCATCACACATGCACACCATAACAGACGACACCCCAAAAAATTACAACAAAAGCACGAAGAGAAACCCATTGCTGGAAACCTAAAGTTTGGTGTTCGATCCGAGTTCTGAGATTTGTTGTTCGTTTGGTGTTCGTTGGGATTCGAATTTTAGTTAAAAGTTTGATGTTCGTTTGCCCACACCATCACACACGCACAACCACCACACACCATTTTTACAGGGTTCTCTTTCTGAGATTTGTTGTCCGTTTGGTGTTCGATCCGGGTTCTTTTTTTCTCTGATTTCTCATGTTATGAGATTTCTTTAATTTTCATTTTTTTTTTCTGAGATTTGTTGTTCGTGGTTGCTTGTAAAATATTTTTCTGAGAATTTTTTTTTGGGTGGAAAATCATTTCACTTTTTTGCTGGAAATTGGTGGAAAATGAAAATCATTTTTTGAAATCATTTTTTCAGAAATTATTATAATGACTTTTTTAACTGTTTTTTCCTAAATAATGGGTTTGGGTTTAGCTAAAATCAGTATTAATTTTTTGACCGGATCTTTTTTCATGGCTTTTTTTTTCATAAAATCATTTTCTTGATATTTTTTTTTTTTGGAAATAATATTTTTAACAGAATATCCCTTTTGAACATTTTTTTAAAAATCATTTTATAAACAATTTTTTTAATTGAAAATCCTGTTTTTAAAAACTCGATTTTATTTTTAAACAATTGTTTGAAATCATTTTATAAACAATTGTTAGATTTCCTTTTTTTCCAGGAAATAATTTTTTTAACTAAAATCAGTTTTATTTTTTATTTTTATGCTGGAATTTATTCATTTTTATTTAGGAGAATTATTTTTTTGGCTAGAAATCATTTTTTATTTGGTTGAATATATTTTTTTATTTGGGAAATATATATTTTTTAACTGAAATCATTTTTATTTTTTACTTTTTTTTGCTGGAAGACGTTTTTATTTTCTAGAAATAATTTTTTTGGGTTGCAAATATTTTTTATTTGGTGAAACTAATTTTTTATATCGAAAATAATTTTTTTAACTGTTTAATTGTTTTTTTTCTAAATATTTTAGGAAATATTCTAAAACAATTTTTTTAATAATTTTAAAACATTTAAAATTCTAAAACAGTTTTTTATAAAAGAAATGTATTTTATAGAGGGCACATGCGTCTTTTTGTATCATCGGGAGCAAATAAGAGATTTGACAAGTGAGAAAAAACTTTTAAACGGAAGTTAACGGATTCCATCCAATTTAACCCCCATCCAACAATAACTAAAACTAGCGTACCCCAGGAGCAAAATACTGATAACAAATGTACTCTAGACAGTAAATGACCATTTATATTATTATACAAGCATGAAGGCCACGTGATGCGTGGCCGAATATATATATATATACTAGGGTATTCTCGTGCCTGAAGGCACACTGATAATTCGTACCTTGGTGCGATGGCAAGTTACCTCGCCAAAGCTACGATTGGTCTAGGGTTTGAGACACGGGAGCAGCCTTTTCATATATGGGGGTAAGCAAGCCGACATTCGCCTATTGAAGATCCTCGAGTTAAGCGTATTGCCCTTTAACGGAAGGCACGGAGAACATTTTTCAAAATATCAAGCCATGTATAATTTAAGTCGAATGTTTTTATATAAAGTAAATAATCCTAAACAATTTAAATTTTTTGGGCAAAATTCCCTTTGTTTATAGGATTATTCGCCCCATGCCTGAAGGCACGCTGATAATTGTTAAAAGTATTGAATCGTGTTTAATGTAAATAATAAATGTTTTATATATTATATAAGTGTATATTTTCAAAGTATTGAATCGTGTAAATTTAAGTCAAACTTTTTGTACAACACAAATGCGTAAACGATTTAGAAAATTTAGTCCTTCTTGGACCTCATATAAACAACATCAATTTAGCTAAACTTGTCGAAATACAACTAATATATCAATAAATAAATTAAATATGGGCAAAACTTCTTTTGTTTATACGACTATCCGTCTTGTTTAAGAAATAAAAAACACTCGAACAACAATGACACTAATAGTCCTATAAACAAATTGGTCATACATATACGAATTTGTTCCACATATATACAAATTGGTTAGGGCTCTGATTTAGTCTTCTAAAGTGACTCTTCAAGTTTCCTAGTCCGACATTGTATTGTCTAAAACACCTATGGGGAAAACAAATGGAAAATTAAAAAATAAGTCATAAAGTATTTGAACATACAAATTGGTTCAAAAATGTGAACCCAAGATAAACAATTCAATCATGAAAAGAAAGATGACAGTTCTAAAGTGTCAAAAAAATGAACATAACAAAACATGAATCGAATAACAAAAGTATGTATAAAAATTTAATGAATACAAAGATATCAAGTTACTCAACTATTTGTTTCCTCATAATTTAATGAACAGTTATTGCAGTATATCATCTCGCCCCCATCACCACATGGGCCTCAAGCTTGCACTTATCATGGCCTTATCACAACACCTACATAAAATCCCATAAGATTGATCAGGCCATATACAAACACCAACTAAAAATAATCAAATTATTTTGCTACCATTGTCACTCCACAAACAGCTACAATCGCTTGAAAAATGCGAACTTTAATCAACTCATTGTGTTGTTGTCGACATCTTCTTCTGCATCTTGTCGACTATCATTTCAGGGGATAATCCCCCCTATTTTATCTCTTCATCCGTGTGGACTGCCAGGCTGTACTCGCCCCATCTCCCAATTGCATTACTCGAAAATAGCAGTTACGAAGGTTGTTTAGGTACTCAAACTGTGTGGACTGCCCTACCCCTGTGTGAATTGCCCTGCCCTCATTCTTGAAACATAATAAATCATCCGCCCCAAAAGTTTTGTCTCACTCTGATAAGCCACAACAATCTTATATATAAATCAGTGAGATAAGTGTAATACAAAAAATACAGTTTTAAACATATTTACTTGCACTGAGTAGCAGAACATTACGTGGTTAAACTTTGTCCCCACCTCATACTTTTAACATTTTTAGAAATGACGTAAAGAAATGCAGCCCAAGAAGTATGAATTCTGGCTTCCTTGCTGCCATGATTATTGGCTGGATTCTTGAAGATTATACCACCACTTACTCTTAAAGTGGTGCTAAATAAATGGCGCAAAGAATTAAGACACGCAAACATCTCGAATCATCGAAAGCTCCACCTATCATGCATACCAATGTCACCTATCATGCATACCAATGGTTAAACATAAAACTACTTTTTACCATTAACAGTATTCTTCAGCAAGTGAGTTAATGCATACCAACACACGTGGTAGTTTTGTAACGGCCACATAAGTATTAGAAAATGACATCTGCAAGAAAATATCAATACTAAAGAATAATGAAATACATTATGCCAGTAAACATAAATTGGACATGTAACTAAAGCCATGATATAAATGATCCGAACCACAACTATAGGAGGAATGTAGTAAGAAAAATTTCAACCAAAATTTAAGAAAGACAAAAGCATAACTCAATTAATAGCTAGAACTAAAGAACTATTAAACTTTAGTGGAATTTGTGGGTGTTGGATAGAAAATGGCAAACTGGTGGTGATTTTGTATTTGTGACGACAAAAATCATAAATGAATGAAGATTTATGTTAAAAAGATTCGGTTTACAGTCAAAGAAAACCATAAAGTTGCAAAAGAAAACAGGATGATATGGAACCATGAATATTCAACTTAATTCATAAACTTATAATCAAAACTGACAAATCATTATAAAAGTCAAAATCATCCCATAAACAAAAATAGAAAGATATGCAACCTGAAATATATGCAAAAATTGGTTCCTTAAACAATAAAATGAATTATGCTATTTAAACCAAAACTAAATTTCAAGGAGATGGATTAAAACCATACCTTTGGAATGATGATGGTTCTCACATTGGCAGCAGTCAGTGAGAGAAGAGATCCTCATAAGTATGCCGTAAAAATCAAAAGGATGCACGTCCCGAGTCTCACATTCGAAAATTACCAAAAGTAGATTTTAATGAACACATCCCAAATCTGGCATTTGAATGTATAAAACAAAAGACAATTCTAAATAACAATTTAACGGGTTTAAACAATTGATAAAAAGAACATCACACAAATACATTCAAAAATTTGCTTTCCTCAGGAATAAATTTGCTTTCTTCATTAAATCTTCTTTCTTTGTGAATAAAGATAACATTCAGAAAAGTCATAGAAATTATTTATGGAAAGTTAAATACAAATGCATGTGCAAGTTCGTAATTACTAATTAAAGTGGAGCAAAGTTGTATGTGCATCTAAAAAATAGAATTTGTGCGTATTTATGCTTAGAAATATTTCGGGTTGCATCTTTATGCTTAAAAACTAATTCAATAAAGAGGCTCATTGGGTGGCTTCCAATGCCTTGACAAACTTTTCATCTTTCAGATTATTGCGCTATCGGCAAATCCGCAAGCATTGCACCTACAATTTTACTCGTTAATATTAGCTGTAAACAAATGCTCATGCCTATAATAATGTAGTTTTAAAAAACTGCAGGAGACGCTTTTTGTTACAAAGGTATATTTTGTAGATTTAAGAGCACCACAAATTGGTGAAATCTATTAGTTTTATATTGTAGTTTATAGCAAATTTTAACTGACTTCAATAGCTTGATGACTCAGGAGATTATATGATTTTCACCATTATCATATTAGCGTGAGTCTCGGTATCAACTGACGCTATATCAGTCTCACATGAACATCCTAAATTATTTTCAATCACCATCTCATTCCACCGGGGTAGGACTGTTCCATCAGGATAGTCTCATGTCTTACTATAATTTCTACCATAATAGCAAATTTCTCAAATGCTCATGTTTTTCTTACAGATTAGGACTGGGCTTGAGCTGGTCCCATAACCACCATATTCTAATGGACAGGTACCAATTTCATCATATCCTCTAACAGCGAGAGAATGGGATCTAATGGGCAATAATCAAGTAGGTTTAGGTGGTGGTGTTGTGAGAAGTCTGGAGATAGATGACTCAGGGAGGTATTCACCTCTTACACGCAGGTGATCCTGGTCATATGTTTTAACAGACCTACGACACGCCGACATACCATGTATAGTAGACACCTCATATAATGCCTATGACACGTTGGTCATTTTGTATTGAATGACGATTTAAAATTAAGCACCCAATAACAATGCAATAAAATATGTAGTCGTTCTATGGAAAATATCTAGTCCAACATCATGTGCATTGTCTGCATCATTCATAATACCATAAAGTAAGCAACAATACACATAATAACAATCTGAGACCATTAATGACTAATGTAGTAATCAGACCTGTAATTTCCATCCAGTACTGTTCAGCACCCAAAGCGTCTTTAAGAAACGTTGATGGAAGAGAGACAGTGACGCAGATTTTAACCGTTCGTAGCAAGAGTAACAGAGAAAGAAAGATGTCCTGAAATGAAAAGAATTTTTTGGGTGAATCATAAACTCAAATCAAAATTTCTTCTGCCTAAAATCTGAATTTTGAAAATTTAAAACGGAAAAAATTTACAGATATAGAAAAATTAGCTATAGGGCTGTTAAACATAAGTAAAATAGATCAAACATTTCATGCCAAAAAAAACTACATCCATAACACGTTAAAAAAATACTCATGATAACATTTTAAGTCATTTGGGCAATTCGTCAAATACCTTGCTCACCGCCATTATTGTCGGGCCAAAATACCAACTAATGCAACCATAAATGCATATCAACAAAAACAGAAAAATAGAACAAGCATATAAACATATGTATGCCTTTACTCTAATTTGCATAGTGTCATCATCCAACATTCCCATAATCCTTAGCATCAAAATTACATGCTCGCTTGCGACAACATCTCAAAATTACACGTTGGAATCTAAAATTAGATAAAATAAAAACACGTGTCAAGTAATATAGAGTCCTTCCTTCACAATGCAAGTATCGTACCATACGTGAAAGTATCATACCATACGTACAAATAAACATATGTTTGAAGTAATATACTGTCCTTTCTTCAACCAATATGACAATTACTTTATGGGCCCTTTCATGATTTTAAATTGTAATTACATGATAATATATGATGACCAAAGAATGGTTCAATTACATTTGAATTTTTAGGCCTCTAATGTTTTACATTGTGACTCTCGAGAGTGGCTCTCCAAAGTTTATTATAAATATATTTGAACCTTAAAACAGGTCATTTAATAAGGGAGGAAAATTAATCGATTTGAACAAAACGAATCGCATGTACCTCCTGTTTGATAAAGTTTAAACCAATTTGCTTCAAAATCAAGAATACCACCACATATAAAAGTAGATAAAGCATTTTTCTAATGAAACCAGCAAACTAACACTCGAATTACTCGAATTATTATGAAGCCTTCAAGAAAGAGTAGGGTAAACTATTAAAACATTATATGACGGAACCCATTTTAATAAGAACATACATGACCAAATCATTATAATTTAGCACAATTACTCGAATTTCGATAGGCAGCAATGAATGAACCGGAACGAGACCTCATAATACGACCACCTGAAGGGTATCGGTTACCAAAAAAACTTGTAGTGAAGGTCAGCTTGATCTTATTAAAATGAGTATTCAATCAAACCACTAAACATGATGGAATGATAAACTTCAGCTCAAATTTTACATTATCCACCATCCAAAAATAAAAATACTAAGGATTGAGCAGCGCAAAACCTACGTTTAAAGCATAATCGGATGCCAAATTTATTGATCTTATCATCAAAAGGGAGGATCTTTAAGAGTATCTTTTACATAAAGTTTGATACTACATAGCTGCGTGAACCAAACAAAACAACTAACAAAGCACATAGATAAAATCAAAACTACCATTGAATGAGATTTATACCTCGATTTTATTCAAATAATCTCTTCATAGCTTCCGATGAGAGTAGTCATACATCACTACAAAAGAGAAAATGATAACATAATTTGATTACACATAAATTTACTATTTTCCCGATGTTTAAATTCATGGGCACGAACTACATGTTGTTAATCGGTTCAAAAAAACACTCACCCCGTATTAGATTCCAAAAACAGTAGAAAAGTGCATAATAAGAGAGTCGAATGAGGAGCAAGTTATGTAATCCCATCACATTTATCAAACTCAATTTCTTGTACTATGTAACACTTTCTGCAAATGCTACAGCAGCTTCATTAATTGGCGAAATGCATAATTTATTGTACTCCTTCACAAAAAACCTGCAAAAGGCTAAAGCGAAAAGTAATCGAGCAAAAAGACCAGCGTTTGTCTTGGTTAACAAAGCTTATACGATTTCTTCTCAAATCATAAGGAAATACATAGAAGTCTTCAGCAATATGATAGTAAAATTAAGGTATACACGGGGGATTGGAACTTAGACCGAGAGATATTGTTCTTATTTTATTAATACCATTGTTGATGTAAAAAACTAGATTACTCTAATTATTTAATCACAGATAAATAAATGAGACAAAATATTTTAAAGTGGTTTAGCCTTATATGAATGGCCTACGTCCACTGTTATGTTATTGCTGGGTGTTTGGGAATTCTCGATTACAAGTGCTATCAAGAAATTTCGGTCCCCTTGAATGAGGGTGATACAAGGTATTTATAGCCCTTAAGTTGTACATGAAAGGCTGTTACATTAAATGATACACATATGAAAGGGTAATTCATTTAATGTTCTTCAAACGTGTGCGTCAAGATGATAAACATTCAATGAATAGTTGAACTGTTGATTATCTGGCAATTAATGCTGCGGTCGAGATGCAGCTCGAACCGCCTTAGTTGCTCGTCGTCCAAGAGTTCCTCGGAGCATTGGAGTTCCTCGGAGGATCAGAGTTCCTCGGAGGGTTGGTGTTCCTCGGAAGACTGGCGTTCCTCGGAGTATACCTATTGCTCGGAGTGAGTATGTTGGTCGGGGGCATAATCTTCCTCGTTGCTATTGTGCCACGTAGATTGACACGTGTCTTCTTATTATTCGTCCACATCAGCATACTAATTTTGGTATCAACAGAAGCCCCTAATGTTTCATATTTCGAACTTTGAGGAGTATGGAGCATTCTTTCTCGGTATATGGCGATATTAAATGACCTTCCTGGGTTTTAGGAGCCTTTTCTTCATATTTGAATTTCCTTCCAAATTCGTAAAATCCGCCTTTTTGCATTTTTATAGGCGCTTCGATCTTCGTGCCCTTTTTGTCCTTTTAGCCGCCGGTAGCGTAATAGTTTCCTTTTTGTAATCATTTCTTTCGCCGTTTCCCAAGGCAAAGTATTTAAGCTTTAGAGGCAATCCCATCGTCTTCTACCTTTTCAATTTCTGCTTTCGAGTTTTCTATAGCTTTTCTCTCTCCTGTGCGTCCATCACTTTCTTCGTTTGTTTGTCAACAGATCTCATTTTTCCCTGTAAGCTCTTCTTCCTTCTTCTTTTATTCATCATGGTTTACATTATTGAGTCTCTTGAGAAATTTCGTTCTAATTTCTCTATTCCATCTTGGGTAATTTTGGAGGTTCTTTCTGAGCCTTCAAGTTATTTTGATTTGGCTGAGGGACATTGGTTCCCTAGCCTCTTTATTGCTGAATGTGGATTTTCTTTTCCACCAAACCCTTTATGCTTAGAGTTCTGTCAGTATTTTGACGTTGTCCCTGCAAAAATAGCCCCCAACACATGGAGAATAGTTAATGGGGTGTATAGGTTAAATCAAACTCATGGAACTCGTATAGGAATTCCTGAGATTATGTACTGTTATAGATGGGCTGTTTTAGACAATGTTTATTATTTAAAAACTAGATTTTTGAATAGGGCTCTAGTAGTCAACCTCCCTGATGCCAACAGGGATTATTTTGAACATGGAGTAGTTATAAAAAATTGGCAACATGCCCCTTTGGTTGGAGATGCAGTATATGAGGGTCCCAGATGCCCCTCATATGGCAATGGGATAGGTTATTTTCATCTTATTTTGTTTTTTGAAATTATGATTTCATTGTGTTTGACAAAATGTATGACTGATATTTCACTATGTTTTTATTTGCAGTTGACAGCGAGAGAAAAACTCCAAAAGAAACAGAAGTTAATATCAAGCATTTAAAACATATCTGGAGTTTGCATCAGAAGGTTGCAGACGAGCACATTAGTTCTGCTTCATACTTGCTGCAGTACAGGAGCTATACATCCTCTTATACTGCCCGTCCTGTGGCTAGCATTAGCGAGCCATTGCCAGCTTCTGAAGACTCTTCACCAGACTCTCACATTCCTTTGAGTCAGAAGATGGGCAAGAGAAGAGTTCCTGCTCTCTTTGAAGAGACCCCCTCTGCTGGGGATGGAAAGAGAAATAAAGCTGATGTCCCAAAGGGGACAAAGAGAATGGATGCTGCCCCTTCTGCTGCTCCTCAGAAGGTCACCGAGAAGCCCCCGGTGGCTCCTGTACAGAAGGATGCGCCTGTGGAAGTAATCACTATCTCTCCAACCAAAAATTCTTCTTTGGTTGAGGTTGTTGAGAAGACACCGAGGAGATTGAAGAAGTCTTCCTCGATTAGCTTTTCTGAAGTCATTCCCCAACTCCAAACTAGTGGAGCTGGTGTTCCAACCATTATTCCCCCGAGCTCTGCAATGAGCTCGGTAAAGACTTGGATTATTCCTGAAGTCCAAGGCATCGAGGAAAACATGCCTAGGGATATGCTGACATCCCTAGCTACTCGTCACATTGCTTCAGTAAGTTTCTTCTTATCTTGAATTCTTATTTCCTTCTATCAATACATGTATCTCGGCACTAACTCATCACTACCTTCTTTTTTCAGCTGGTGAGTTGCTTTAACACCATTGTGAAGAAAGATGAAGCGCTCAAGGCTTCAAGCTCCTCATCTGGAGTAGAGGATGCATTCTAGGGTTTGGCCCAATCTCTGAAGGAATCTCGTCAGAAGTACGACGAGGATAAAGGTGAATGGGAGAAGAAACTGGTTGCGTCTGAAGCAGAGAAGGTGCAGTTGGGAAATAAAGTAAAGGACTTGGAGAGGGAGAATAAGAAATACTCCGAGAAGCTCACTACCTTCGGGGAGCTTGAAAATAAGCTGAAATCAGCTGAGGAAGAGCTGACCCTTCTGCGCGAAGCAAATCGTCAGAAGGAGGAGTTGGAGGCCAAGCTGAAAGCCTCCGAGGACCTTCTATCCGAGAAGCTCTCCTCGGAGAAAATGAAAAGAAAGAAGGCAATAAAGAAGTCTTTCAGCACAGGTTGGGACAAGGGGTGGAACAAGGGAGTAGCTGCTATGATGACTCAGGTGCAATATGGAAGTTTGAAATACTTCCGAGATGGCTGGGTTGCAGCTTTGCAAGAATTGAAGGTGAGCGAGGACTCCGAGCTATTTTAACAGCATCTCCCTGGTCCTCCCCCAGCCATCGAGGATGAAGAAGAGGACGAAGATGCCTCAGAAGAATCTTCATTGGTAGTGGGTGATATCATCCTTACCCAGCCTGCTGACGAGGAGCTTTCATCTCTGCCAGCTCCTCCAGAACAAGTTCCAGCTCCCGCCGACCAACTCATTATTTCCATCGAGCAACCAAGCTCCTCGTCCCAGCCTCCCGAGAAAGTCTTGGGAGACAAGGAAAAGGTGTGAAGTTGTTCGGTATTCTCTTTCTGTTTTTCTTTTACTTGTACTTTATATCCCAGATCTTTATAACTTTGCCTTATGATCTAATAAAATTTGAGTTCTTTTCTTCCATATGATTGTCTCTTCTTTATCTGCACTCTGTCTTGATCTTCTTTTTCTTTCTTTGTTAGTTTCTGGCCAGGATGGATCTTTTGTCTGCTAATGACACAAAGTTGATGCAGCAATGCCATGAATATTATAAAGCTGGTCACACAGACCTCAGTGCATCAGAAGTTGCCGACATCCTTGGCCATGGTGCTTCAGAGCAGGCAGTAGAAGCTTATCAATATCTGAAGGGCTTACTTGATCGAGCTGTGGCCAATAACGTGGCTTACTATGATATGATCGAGGAGCTCCAATATACTCTAGAAGATCTTCAGACTCAGTACAAGGAGTCAAATGCCTTGTTACATGAGGGGTATGAAAAGAAATATCAACAGCTTTCTGCCGAGAAGGGCTACTACAAACTCCTTGCTGGGTATGATGTCAGGGAGAGGACCCTAAAGGGAGAAGTTGAAGCTTGTAGACAAATTGCTGAACTGCTGGAGCAAGAGAATAATAATTTGCAGAAAGAACTAGCAAAATATAAGTCTGCAGCCTCTTCTTCAACAACAGTAATCCCAGTGACCGATGAGGGATTTTCCTTCTTAGAGGTTGAGAATGCCAAATTAAGGCAAGAGTTGGATATCCTGAGAAGATCTGGTACTTCTACTTATACTCGGGGACGAGGAAGAGGTTCTCGTTAGCGAGGAAGGGTTGCCCAGGATGTTGTCGAGGAACGAAGTACTCCACCTGCTCGGGGTCGATCAAGAACTCCTCGTAGTATTGAAGAAGCTCGTACTCTGTCAACATTAGAAACCCAAGCGTACCAACTGAATGCAAAAGATCGGGCTTTGTCTGAAATGTCCAAGAAAATCCTAACTTTGGAGGATCAACTTACTGCGACGAAGTCTGCTTTAGAGAATAAGGACATTTTTGCAAAATGCTTTCACGAGCAGTTGGAGAGACTAACCTTCCAATTCCATAAGCAGCCCAGGGAATTTTGGATGGCTGGGTACAACGAGTCATTATTCCATTTGGATGCTCGTATCCAGAATGCCACTAATGAGGTCTATAAACAAGGCTGGTTGAATGCCTTATGCGTATTGAAACTTGAACAGGGACATTACTTGTGGGACTATTATGACCCCGGGGTACTTGACTTGCCTGTGACACCATTCAATTTGGACAAGGAATGGATCCCAGCTCGTGCCATTCCTCAGAGCTTAATTGCACAATACCTCGGTGATTACAATCTTCATTCTCAGATCGAGGTATCTCGTCCCGAGCATCTTTTGGACACACCTTCAGTAATAAATGTCAGAATGCTGAAGGACTTGAATTTTATTAATTCTCCTCAGACCTTAAATGATCCTCCTGCTGGCGAGGAACCTATTTCAAAAGCTGAAGGAAAGAAACCAATAGAGTAGGGATCTCAATGTAATAGTTAGTATACAAGTAATTTGTAATTCGTTTTGAATTTTAATGAAAGACTTTCATTTTCTGTTTGCAAATCTGTGTTGCTATTGTTTTGTACTTGTCTAACACTTTTATATTTGTGATTGCATAACAATACTTTGTGGTTCATCGACCAATCTAGTAATAAAAAGTTACAAGTATCAGTAATGTTGCTCGATCACTTAATAATAAAGTAATGAGTATAAAAATGTTTAAAATTTTTCCAACCAACCAAGGTTGTTAAATTGTGCTCGTCGATCAATTATAGTTAGTGAGAGTTTTTATCCCCGACTGACCATACTTGGTAATTTTTTTCATAAAATGTGTCCGACCAACCAAGGTCGATAATTTTATCCTCGTCGACCAACTACAGTTAGTGGATTTTGATCCCGACCAACCATACTTGGTTCAGTTTGGAATATTTTATTCTTCGAGGAACTTTTATATTTTCTGTAATAATCTTACCTCCCAAAAAACATAAGTTGGCATTTGAGAGCATATTTTGTTTTCAAGCCAACCGAGATTGGCATTTTTAAGAATGTTGTTCTTGCCCTTTTACCAACCGGAGTTGGTCATGGGTTTGAACTATCATGTCCACTAACTCTTTTACCAACCGAAGTTGATCATATTAGTGTACACCTCCTATCCAAAGGAGTATAGTTTGTTCTCGCTATTTTACCAACCGAAGTTGATCACGCTCGAACTATCATGTCCACTAGTTATTTTACCAACCGGAGTTGATCACGCTAGCGTATGCCTCCTAACCAAAGGAGTATAGTTTGTTCTCGCCCTTTTACCAATCGGAGTTGGTCGTGGGTCTGAACTATCAGTGTCCACTAGTTATTTTACCAACCGGAGTTGGTCACTCTAGTGTATGCCTCCTAACCAAAGGAGTATAGTTTGTTCTCGCCCTTTTACCAACCGGAGTTGGTCGTGGGTCTAAACTATCGTCTTTTTTTTGCTGTCGAGCAGCGTAGTGTTGTACACTAGTATTCCCCGAAAAAGTTTCAATAAAAGGAGAGAAGATGGTGAATCATCATCGTTTTATTCATATTGATAGAACTGTTTTACATTTTACATTACTGGTAATACTTGCGTAGGTGTTCAGCATTCCATGCATTCTTGAATTCCTCTCCTTCTAGAGTTGCTATTCGGTAAGTTCCTGGTCGAACAACTTTTGTAACTCGGTAAGGTCCATGCCAATTTGCTTCCAATTTATTGTGCTTCTGAATGACCTTTTTTAGCACGTAATCTCCTTCTTTTAAATCGCATTTCTTCACCCTCTTATTGTAGAACAGAGTTGTTCGTTGTTGATATGCAACATTCCTAATGGCTGCTTCTTCTCTAACCTCCTCGAGCATGTCCAAATCTAATCTTCTCATCAAGTCACTGACTGGGGAATTGAAATTCATCACTCTGTGTGTTGGGAGACCCAACTCAGCAGGTATTACAGCCTCACTTCCAAACGCCAGCATATATGGTGATTCTCCAGTCGCTGCTCGGGGAGTTGTTCGGTAAGCCCACAATACTGACTGTAGCTCATTAATCCAATTAGCTTTAGCCTCACTTAGCCTCTTCTTCAAACCATTTAATAATGTTATGTTCGTCACTTCAGTCTGTCCATTGCTTTGAGGATGGCCTGGTGCTGAATGAACCTTCAAAATGTTTGACTGATGACAATAGGCGGTAAACTCCTCGTTATCAAACTGTGTTCCATGGTCTGTGATGAAGGCATGAGGGAGACCATATCGGCAGATGATATTCTTCCAAACGAATTGGTACACCTTCTCGTATGTCATATCAATCAGAGGCTCAGCTTCTACCCACTTAGTAAAATAGTCCACTGCGACGACGAGGTACTTGAATCTTCCTCGGGTCATTGGCAGTGGTCCAACCAAATCAATTCCCCACATGGCAAAAGGCCAAGGGGAAGTTATGGGTGTCAACAATGCTTGTGGAGTTCGTCGGACGGAAGAAAAACGTTGGCATTTATCACATCTCTTAGCATAGGCTATACAATCAGCCCTCATCGTTGGCCAATAGTATCCCTGCGTCATCACCCTTTCCAACAGTGTCCGCCCTGCTACATGGGCTCCACAAGACCCTTCATGGATCTCTTCAATCAATTCTTTTACTTCGGAGGGATGTACACATCTTTGCAAACCTGCCATCATTCCTCGTCTATACAAAACACAATTAGTTAGTACATACCGAGAAGCTTTAAACTTCAATTTCTTGGCAGCGATCTTATCCTCCGGTAATTCTTCTTCCTCGACATATGCCCTGATGGGATCCATCCAAGATGGTCCTAAATCAAGGGAAATAACATTCATCGTCAGGCCTTCATCTATGCTTCGACTTTCTAACACCTTAATTGGTATCGTTCTTCGCAACTCGGTACGAGTAGCTGATGCTAGTCGGGCCAGTGCATCTGCTTGTGCATTCTCCATTCTTAGTATTCTGATTAACTGAATGGCATCAAATTCTGCCAACAACTCTATCGCCTTTGCATGATACTTGACCATTAATTCTCCTTTAACTGCATACGTTCCCATCATCTGATTCATAATTAATTGAGAATCACTGAATACCATCACTTGTTGCGCTTCCATAATCTTTGCTAAATTAAGACCTGCTATCAAGGCTTCATACTCAGCCTCATTATTGGAAGCTTTGAATTGGAATCGTAAGGCATATTCCACGTTAATCTCGTCTGGGGTGTTCAAAATAATCCCTGCCCCACAACCTGTTGTGCAAGGTGACCCATCTACATATAATTTCCATATAGGTAACTCATCTTCAAATTTCTTTTCTGACAGAGTTCCTCGGTGAAATATCTGTTGTTTTCTTTCATCCTCCCCTGTTATTTTTTGTTCTTCGTCGACCATCTCTTCTCGCCCTTTTACCAACCGGAGTCGGTCTGGGTTTGAATTTGATGATCTCTCTACATCCACAAGCCCTTTTACCAACCGGAATTGATCTGGACTCATGTATGTTGATCCTGTAACATCCACAGGGTGGTTAGCGAGCAACTTTTGCTCCTCGGGGGTATCAGGATATGTAAATTCTGCTATAAAGTCTGCTACAGCCTATCCTTTTAATGACGATCTGGGTTCATATACAATATCATATTCACCAAGCTCTATCGCCCAATACATCAGTCTTCCTGATTTTTTTGGCTTATGAAGGGCTTGTCTCAATGGCATGTCGGTGTATACGATGATAGTATGGGCCTGGAAATAAGGCCTCATTCTTCTACTTGCTTCAATTAATGATAATACCAATTTTTCCAACTTTGGGTACCTGATCTCTGCACCTCGGAAAGCCTTACTTGTGTAATAAATTGGCTTCTGGACTCCATTCTCCAATCTGATCAATGCCGAGCTGACTGTATTCTCTGATACTGCCAGGTATAAGTACAACTTTTCTCCCATCACTGGTCTGGACAGTAGTGGAGGTGTTCCCAGATATTTCTTCAAGTCTTGAAAGGCTTTTTTGACATTCATCATTCCACTCGAAAGTTTTTCGGAGTGTTTCGAAGAATGGAAGGCACCTATCAGTTGCTCAAGATACAAATCTATTGAGCGCTGCAACTCATCCTGTAAGACTCTGTACTTCTTTCTTCGTCGTTGGAGATCGCAACCCTAAAAGAGCTTTGATCTTTGCTGGATTTGCCTCAATGCCTCTCTGGTTGACGATGTACCCGAGGAACATTCCTTCTCGTACTCCAAAGGTGCACTTCGTCGAGTTGAGCTTCATCTGGTATTTATCCAGTTGATCAAAGGTCTGACCTAAGTCAACTAGATGCTCAGCAGCTTTATTGCTCTTTGTTAGCATATCGTCGACATAGACTTCCATGTTGCAACTGATTTGTTCGGCAAAAACCTTGTTCATCAGCCGTTGATATGTCGCTCCTGCATTTTTCAAACCAAAAGGCATAACATTATAACAATAAGTTCCCCTAGGGGTAATAAAAGAAGTGCTTTCGCTGTCTTCAGGTTTTATTTTGATCTGGTTGTAACCAGAGTAAGCATCCATGAAGCTGAGCAACTCGTGCCCCGAGGTAGCATCCACTAGTTGGTCAATTCTGGGCAATGGGAAGTGATCCTTTGGGCAGGCCTTGTTGAGATCAGTGAAATCAACACACATTCTCCATTTATTATTTTTCTTCTTTACCATCACCACATTTGCCAACCAGTTCGGATACTTCATATCTTCAATGAATTGGTCTTTCTAGAGCTTGTCGACCTCCTCTTGAATAGCTTGATTCTTCTCGGGGCTAAATACCCTTCTTCTCTGCTTTACAGCCTTGATCTCCTTATTCACATTGAGCTCATGACATAAGAAGTTTGGATCTATTCCTGGCATGTCTTCATGACTCCACGCAAAAGTTTTCTTTCTGTTTCTCAAGAAAGCTATCAACTCCTATTTTATTGAAGCATCCAACGACGAACCTATCTGGGTTACTCGTTCAGGGTGTTCGTCGTCCAGAATAACATTTTCTGTAGATTCTACCACCTGTCCTTTTACAAGTTGGGATTCATCTCTCGGATCAAGTGTTTTAATTTCTGTACTTTCATCCACCTGGTAAGTAGTAGTCTTTTTCCTTTATTCTTCAAGTTCCTCTTGCTCGGCAGATGAATAATAGCATTCTCGAGCTACTTTTTGATCACCTTTCACCACTCCCACTCCGAAATTTGTTGGGAATTTTAAACATTGATGTACTGTAGATGGGACTGCTTCGTACTTCTTCAAACCAACTCTTCCCATGATGATGTTGTAGGCTGACTACACATTCTTATCCATCACAAAGAAGCGTATTCTCTATGTTCGATAAGCAGGCCAAGTTCCAATGAATATATCCAACTTGATCGTCCCAAGGGGAAAAACTTTCTCGCCAGCGAAACCCAGAAGAGGTCTATGATAAGGCTCCAATTGAGATAATTTCAAATTTAAACTGTCAAAGCATGAATAGTACATGATGTCTGTCGAACTTCCATTGTCTACCAGCACCCTTGAAATCACTACTTCTTTCATCCTCATTTTGATCACCAAAGGGTCGTCGTGAGGGTAAAGAACACCTGCCAGGTCATTTTTTGAAAAGCCAATAACCAGCTTTTCTTTGTTTACCTTCCTCGGACAATCCTCCTCGGCCAAATTTTATTCGCTGAATGTACGAGCAAGCTTGTGCCTCTCCGAGGTAAGCTTTTCTTTCTGCAGTAAGATCTCCTCCTCCTGCATCTCCTCCTGTAATAACATTACAATCAAATGACCCAAAACGTATGGAAAATACCTCTCGTTCTGGCTGCCTTAGTTTCTTGGGAAGATCGGGGTCATCCTCGGCATCATCTTCATGGCCTCTCTTCTTTTTCTCCTCTGCTCGACGAGGAGATCTAGATCTTTCTCTAGTTCGATCATTATTTCTTCTTTCACCTCCCCGATCAACATACTTTGCTAGCTTTCCTCTTCGGATGAGTGTTTCAATCTCATTCTGAAGAGCTATGCAATTTTTAGTCATATGGCCATGATCTTTGTGGAAATCGCAATATTTATCCCTGTTCCTCGCATTAGGATCTGACCTCAGTTTCTTCGGCCACTTTAACTCCTCGCTATTCTTGATTTCTTCCAAGACATGATTAATACCCATTTTCAAGGGAGTATAATTATCGAATTTCTTCAGGACTTCCCATGATGACTTATTATTTCTGGAACGCTTATCACCGCCATTTCCTTTATGCTCTTTATTTTTAGACTTGTCAACGTCCACCTTGGTGTCTTTATCTATATTCTTCTTTGCAGCCATAGCTTCCTCGGCATTCATGATTTTGGCCGCTTTTACCATCAATTCTGACATAGTTTTAGGTGGATCTTTCGCCAAGGTGTAATACAACTTATTGGGCAACAACCCACTCATCAAGGCGGTGATTGTTGTCTTCTCCTCATAATCTATGACTTCCAGCTTCTCGTTATTGAAACGAGTTATGTAATCTCTAGTACTCTCACCAGATTTTTGTCTAACACTTAACAAGTGTGCTACTCGTTTTACTGGCTTTGATCCAAAACAGAAATTGCCGATGAACAACTCGGCCAACTGAAAGAAAGTTGAAATCTTACCCCGAGGAAGATTGTTGTACCATATCTGGGCAGCTCCAGTAAGAGTTCCTGAGAACGCTCTGCATCTCATCTCGTCGGGGACAGCATAGATATCGGCGGCAGCTTGATATTGCTCTATATGAAGAACAGGATCTGTCTTTCCATCATATTTGGGGGTCACTACTGGTGCTTTAAACTTTGACGGTGTAGGAAAATTCACAATGGCCTGGACAAAAGGTGTCCCTTGAACAAAAGTTCGTTGTAGGGGATTCTTCGCCTTAGCCATTTCTCCCAATCTATCCTCCAACCGCTGAAGGGATCCTTTCCACGCTTCATTTCCTTACTCGGGCCTATTGGTTCGAGCAATAGATCGTTCTGAAGTAGCCTCCTGAGATCTATTTTAACGAGCAACTGGTCGTGATTGTGCTGATCCTTCTCTTAGATCTGATGGTTGTCGAAAACTCCTCGACATGGTCTTAGGTGGACTCCTATTCCTCCTAGGGCCTAATCGACTGAAAGGAGACACCTTACTCAGTCTTTCTAAGGCACTGGGTCTTTCTGGAGAGAGAGTGATACGTTGATCATTATCTGTAGCCCTTATTGACGAAGTTCGCCCAAGTTGATAAGAGAAATCATCAAACTCCTCATTATGATATGACTCAGTACGTCTGGATCATGAAGAAAGTAAATAAGTTTGCCTCTGACCACTTCACTGTCCTGAACGTGCAGGTGCACCGCCATGAAGGGTTTGTATGAGTTGCCTCATTGTTTCTTGCATGGCGATTTGTCCTTGAGCCAGATTTGTCATAATCCCGGCCAGATCTGGAGGTGCAGAGGGATTTGGAGGATTTCCAGCATTTCCAGCGTTTCGATTGCTAGATTCTGGATTATCCACCATTGATGATGAATGATTTTTGGTGAAAAACGATAATAACAATCGTTCCCACAGACGGCGCCAATCTGTTGATGTAAAAAACTAGATTACTCTAATTATTTAATCACAGATAAATAAATGAGACAAAAGATTTTAAAGTGGTTCAGCCTTATATGAATGGCCTACGTCCACTGTTATGTTATTGCTGAGTGTTTGGGAATTCTCGATTACAAGTGCTATCAAGAAATTTCGGTCCCCTTGAATGAGGGTGATATAAGGTATTTATAGCCCTTAGGCTGTACATGAAAGGGTGTTACATTAAATGATACACATATGAAAGGGTAATTCATTTAATGTTCTTCAAACGTGTGCGTCAAGATGATAAACATTCAATGAATAGTTGAACTGTTGATTATCTGGCAATTAATGCTGCGGTCGAGATGCAGCTCGAACCGCCTTAGTTGCTCGTCGTCCAAGAGTTCCTCGGAGCATTGGAGTTCCTCGGAGGATAAGAGTTCCTCGGAGGGTTGGTGTTCCTCGGAAGACTGGCGTTCCTCAGAGTATACCTGTTGCTCGGAGTGAGTATGTTGGTCGGGGGAATAATCTTCCTCGTTGCTATCGTGCCACGTAGATTGACACGAGTCTTCTTATTATTCGTCCACATCAGCAATCTAATTTTGGTATCAACAACCATTAAAATATCTATTCCCATAATTAGTTAGTGTAATTATAATAGATAGCAAGGGTATTGTCTAAATATAATAGTGCACCTTGTAATAAGAATATTCTAGACTACGTAATGTCATAAGGGACGATCCTATGCCACTACTACCACCACAACAACCACTACACGACTTCCTGGCCTCTAATTAGATACCAAAATAGCCCTAAGGTATAACCGTGCCACTGGCACGCTGTTATACTTGTTACCGGTGAACTCACACTTATGGCATCCAACCTCTAGTTCTTATAACTCCAAAAAACACATCATAGCATCCAACCTCTAATTATGCAACCCATCAATTGTTTTTTACTGGAAATATAGTAGATATACCCACCATGAATTCACCTAAAACAAATCCCCACTCGAAATGTCGTCAACGTACTTATGCAAGAGAGAACAAAAAAATAATATATCCCACAAATTAATGAACCATCAAATAGACACGTACACATTGGTTTATGTAGAAAATATAGTTATACACACAAATAATGATCTTTCAGTGGTAGCCAACTACAAAAAAAAAATAAAGGACAACAATTAATGATTGGGGTTGTTATGGAGTACAAAGCTTCTGGGTTGGGGTTGTTATGGAAGTAAAACAAGCATTCCCTATAAACACCAACATCACTTACTTCTAGGAGACAAACACTTGAAAATAAACCACATAACATATTTAAATGTGAAAAACTAACTTTATACAACAACTGAATCATACAAAAAGGCAAAGAATGTTGGTACAATATTTGTAAGTCTCTGCTCATCCATCAATCATTTTAGTATACTCATAGGACTAAAGAAATGCAAACTTGTTTATCTGCATACATAACATATTTTAGTACAATGATAGAAAATATAACCATAGACAATAGCAACTTAAATATAACTAACAGTGAAATATTTTTTTTTTCATTCACACTATCCAATACCACTAAATAAAACTAATCCAAGGCAAAGAAGACATGGATCAATAATCAAAATCCAACCCCTTTAAACTAATAAAACAAATTAGGCAAAAAACATTGACTTAGGAGTTGTGTCAAACACTTGAGAATCATAGGCATAAGCATGAATACTTCAATGATCAACTCTGTAGAAGATATTGCCTTTCACATAACCAAGAATACTAAAACATTTCGTTATATAAATAAAATGTCGTCGTCACAGATAAACCAAAATCATAGTAGAACTATATTTGAATAACCTCATTTACCCAAAAGAAAACACTAAGCATGGAAATTTTGTACATATAACAGCTTTTTAAAATACATTACAAAATGAAATGGTCAACTACAAGTCCTAAAACAGCTAAATAATAAAGAAAAGGAAAATACATGTTTGGAATGTTCAGGTATAATCAGGCCAACTGCAAAAGAAAAACTAAATAACAAATCACAAAAAATGATTAGATCCCAAAACATTTCCATATATGCAAACAAATTTAAAACACAATGAACAAACTCGATATATATAATAAATTTATCAATAGATCTTAATTAAAACCAAAGCCCTAAATCACACCAGATCAACAAAAAGAAACCGCATATAGCAACCGTGAAAAAAACCACCAGTGAAAAATATAGGGCACACGTGAAAAACACCAGTACCAACAATCATATATATGGAAACAAAGATCGTACCAGTGAGTATGAGAAGAATTACAGGCGTGAAATAGTAACTATCACTAAAAGGCCTCTTGATCTTTGTTGATCGTGGTAAAGTCGAGAGAGAGAGAGAGATGGATAGGTTTAGAAAATTGAGTGTAAGAAGGGAGAGAATGGGAAAATACTATTCTACCCTTGTTTTTGAATTTTGAAAAAGGGAGAAAATAAATTGGAGTGTGTTAAAAGGGGGGAACCCAAATGCTTGGAGAGCAAAAGAGGTAGTCCATAAAAAACTCATATAAATGACATCATGAACCAAACTTGTGACATACATAAGTTTTATAATTTATTATATATATATATATATATATATATATATATATATATATATATATATATATATATATATATATATATTAAAGTAGGAAACTTATGTATGTCATAAGCTTAGTTGATGATGTCATCTATTTGAGTTTTTTCTACATTACCTCTTTTACCCCTAAAATTTTTTAATTCTCCATATTTTGACACACTCTAATTTTTTTTTTCATTTTATTTAAAATTCAAACAAGGATAAGAGAGTAAATTCTTAGCACTATCCGAAACCTCTCATTTCGGTCATTTTCGCGCACTTTTTTTCCACTTTAATTTGAACGTCCCATTTACGAATACACAATCTATAATACACGATTCTCTCTTCCTCTCTCTCTTAGTTCAAAACAACCCTCACTCTCCCAACCTCCATCACCCATCTCTCATTTCACAACCCTCCCTCTCACACCCACTGGCTGCCATCACCCATCTCTCAAACGTCCCCTCATCGGGTTGGGCAAATCTGTTTGAAACAAGAGGTTAGCTCCACCAAATCCCAAAGGTATTACTCTCTCTCTACTTTTAGTGAAATTTGTTGCTTTGAATCATTAGTCTAAGAACATTTTGTATGTATAACACAGGTCTTTTAAACTATTTGACAGATCTGAAAACATCTTAAAGGTACCAAGTTCTCTCTCTCTCTCTCTCTTTATATATATATATATATATATATATATATATATATATATATATTGTCTTTTCAATTTAGAATACCATTAGGAAAGAAACAACCAGCCATTCCCATTAAGCATCTAAAACAGTAAACTCTTTATATCCTATTCTTGCTTCCTACACTTAAAAACTAGGGGGAAAGCATAGTAAAAGAAAACTAAAAAGGCATCAAAATTAGGTTTTAAACCGGTGTGCCCCTGTTAGTTAAACCAACCAAAATCCAGAAACTAATCAATTCTCTTCGGGAGAGGAAGCAGGCGAAGAAGAAGCAATGTTGTTGTTTTCCTTCATGGTGTTTATCATACCATCAGCATACCACTTAAAAAAACCTTCATCGAGGGACTTTCACATCCACGGATGGCGACAACACTCGATCGCCTCAGGAATTGTGATGTTTGCTCTTGAGATTCCTTTTCTTAGGGAAGTGAGATGGTGGAGGGGGATAAGCTAATGAATTGGGATTTTAGCTGTTAGTTTTTTTTGTCCAAGCCATATATTATTTTGTACGAACCAAGCCATATATTATTTCATAATCATCTTTTTAACTCTATGTTATTTTTCCAGATAACTTAATTTGAGAGGACATGGGTTGATCTATGTTTGGTTGATTGCGTCAGTGAGATCTCAGCCGTTGGTGGGTTTAGGAGGATCCACGTGCCAATTGGAGATATTTTGTGATACACGTGGCGTTGGAGTGATGTTTGGGAGATACCATCTACCCTATGTTTTATTTTATTTTAATTTGTAAGTTTAATTACCACAATCACTATTTCCATCTATGCAAACGGGCGTGGTGTTATACACCTTTAACTAGAAAGAAAAAATGTATGAGAGTTACTCTAATATTTTCGTTCTGATCCTAACAAAATAATTTATGTTATGTTGTTTCCCAATATTTACTCTGTTTTTGTCTCTGTACATGTATATTCCCGTTGCAGGTTTTTTAGGATTGGTTGTGAGTTTTTACTGTTTACATTTATTTAATTTGACTTTGATAGCTTTCATGGAAGAAAAAACAAATCTGAGTAGCCTCATAGCTGGTATATAAAGTTGTGTAAACTCAACATATAAACAAGTACTACGTCATTTACAAATGTATTTGTTTTAATTGGAGGTGAAAAAATATAACATTTAAATTATATAAACATAAATGTAAAAATGTCATTTGTCATTCAAAGGGTATGAGGAAAGATGAGAGAGATGAACATAAGGGCACAAATGTCATTTGTCACCCAAAGGATGTGGGAAAAAATGGAAGGGGTGTGGGGATAGCCCCTCCCTTATTCCTTGATGTGTATTTTTTTTAAGTATGGGACATGATAAAAAAGTCTTTTCAAGTGTGGTCATGTGTGTGACGTATACGTGTTTCTTCTTACAATGTATACATGATTTTTCTAATGCATACATGTTTTTTTTTTATTGTATACATAACTTTTGTAATATATGTGTGGAATTTTATAATGAAAAATGATGACTTACCGAATGTGCTTTAAGGGTATTATATTATGGTGTGGATCTCTCAAGGGCACAATAAATGATTTGCTTTGGTGCCATGTTGGGGGTTTTAAAATTGTATTGATATTTATTTGGCATTAGTGTGTTGACATGAGTGGGGTTTTAGATTTGCTTTGCTGACAAGGACTACATTGCTCTGCGTATGAATTTCTCTACATGAGTGTGTTGACATATGCTTTTAGTTTAGCGCATTCGCATCGTTGTGTACTTTGAAAATTTTGCCATTTTTTAATTATCAACGTGCCTTCAGGCACGAGCATACCCTAGTGTGTGTGTGTGTGTGTATATATATATATATATATATACACTGTTATATTTGTGGATCCGTATATATAAAAAAAAAGCATAGAAAATATCATACCCGATTTTGGGAGTTTCATCTATGGCTATCCCAACTTAAAAAATTAAAACCACAAAAAATCAAATAACTCTAAATCGTAAGAGATGATTTGAAAAAAAAAAACTCATTTATAAATTATATATTGCTACTGAAATTATAAATTTGATTGTAAAAATGACTAAAATAATAAAAATGACTTAGATGGTTTAAAATAGATAAGTGGGAGCTGTATAAATCAACAGAAAATAAATTAGAAGGAGAGAGAGAGGACCAATATGTGTGTATGAAAAGTTAGATTGAAGTTATAATGAAACATTAGTGACATTCACATGTCATATTCCGGTTAAAAATAACAACTTCAACTCCAATTTTATATTATATACTAAGGTTAAATTTCAAAACTTCTTTAATTGCCTTGGCATTAAAAATTGTAAATATAAATAATATCAGACATTGAAATTTGCAGCAATCGATAACTTGGTGAAAACCAATAGCATAACTCCATTGACTTAAAATTTGGTTAAAATTAAATATACAATTATCTAAACCCACTCTACTTCTAAAGCCAAGGTGGGAGGGAGTAACCCACTCTTATTGTGCGATTGGAATTAAACCGAACGTGATTTTATAAAAATATATAATGAGCTAAATCCAATGTGATTTTAAACCATAAGCTCCTTAACAAATATAAAATGACCTAAAAATGTGCTTCAAGTGCATGAAGGAAAAAAGGTCCTCAAAAACTGGAAATTTCACCTAAAAGATAAGTAATGTATTAAAAAGGTGTCACATAAATTTAAAGAAAGAAAGTTTCATCCACAAATAATTTATATGGGCATGGTTACCAAAATCATATGTTGTTATATAGAAGTCATTACTTGTTTTTCTCCCTCCTCACTATCTATCCTGATCAACCACTACAACAAACTTGACTATATTATAAACAACTAAAAGTTAGTTTATTAATTTTCAATATTTATATCCCGGAAATTATAAAAATGGATTTTTCCTTACTAATCAAATATCAAAGACAACACAATTAAAAGGTAGCGAAAATTGTAAATAACCAAGAATTTATTCACAAGAAGATTAAGAGTAAGAAATATAAAGGGAAAAAAAACTCTCAAGTCATCGCAAACCATATGTTCCCAAATAAAAGAATTAGACATAAATTTAGACTAATCTTATTAGATAAGAATACACATGGAATCCTTCAAATCTAAAAAAAATGGGTGCCAAAGAGAATCCACTTTCTCATGAATGCACAACTATCACATGTGTTAACAAATATTGTACTTCTAAGCAAACAAGGTTCTGATATATAAATAGCTTGCAACAAATAATAACGAAGTTTAGCTAGCATAAGCGGGGTGTTGATTTAAACAAAAAATACCACATGATGTGGTTGCCTAGTACCTCACTTAATATCACCTTTCCTGATAAAAAATAATTGGGAAAAATAAACCCAAATATGAACAATGCTGATTTTTAATGGTTTCAAAAACATGTTAAAAAGAAAAGAAAAAAACTCTCCAAAAAGCACAAAACCGTATTATAAGCACAATAATTATCTCCAAAAAGTAGATTTTTTATGTTTTGAAAAACATGTTAAAAAAGAAAAAAAAAATGCATGCTTCAAAACTCGTATTGGAAACCCCAAATATGAAGTTTTGAAACAAAAAAAAAAAGGACAGAGAATGGAGAAACAGAAAGGGCGGATAAAAAGGGAGATTGAGTTTAAAAAATCACAAAATTAGAGAGAACAGTGCATAAATAATGAAAAAAAAAGAAGCAAAGGTTGAAAAGTTATATTGAACCAAAGAAACTTATCATCTCCCAAAACCTTCTAGATATTGGCAACAAATTCAGACTTGTCAAAGTCGGGTAAAAATGAATACAACAAGGTTTATAAATTGTTGCTGCCGGTGATCCGTTACAACGTTCGGGAATTTCATTAGCTCTTGTTTTAGATACTCATGCCCTTCTTCCAGATTTTAAGCATAAAGAGAATAAGCAAATCTGATTTTTCACATTACTGTAGGCTTCGGGAAGTGCTTTTGGAGAAATTGTAATATAGAAAAAAAAGATGGAAAGACAGAGACATTTTGGCTTCTCAGCGACTTTTGGGGAAAATAGGTTTGATTCAATTCTCAAGGTGGTTTAGTGACAAGAGATCCAACTCTATGGAGTAATTCTTAAAATTCATTATGAATCTGCCACGTGCCATTCTTATACAATTTTGGGTCTATAGTTTTTATATAGTTATAGAGATTAGATGAGAATGCTTCACTAGCCAACCAATCATGAAAACATATCATAGGCACCCACTTGATCCATGATAATATCACAAAATAAGCATACACAAAATGACTAATTTGAAGCTTGACAATAAAATTGCACAAATGAATTGGCATCCTATGACTTGAACTCTTCACACCCATTTTGAGATTGCAATTCCAAGAAATAACAAAAAAACTCTGAACCAAATTAGCAGTTTGGGTTCATTGAGCTCCTCATTCTGATGGCCAAGTTATCCACACACAACATCCCAGTATTAAGTCTACATATTACATTAAAGCTATATTGAGTTTTTTACTACAAAAGAAATATAGTAGCCTAAATTTTGTAAAACAAATATCTTTTGAGAGCTGAAGCACGCAAAATTGAGCCATTCTGGAAGGGTAAAATCACCAGCAGCAGTCTAGCTGATCTTTACATGAATGCCAATCCTACAACCACAAGAAAACTGATTTTTATGATATTACCATAATATGAAAACAACAAACAGCTCCTCAGCCAAAAAAATACTACTTATTTAATGGGGAGATTGAATGCACAAGAACAAAATAAACATGTGAGTTCAGGAAATTACTATTGCCTATTTGCTTGGGGGCTCTCAATTGTCAAGGGTGCTCGAGCGCAACCAACCACAATGGTCTCTTTTCAAATTCACACTTTTAACAAGGATTGTGATTGGTCAAGTACACCGTGTGCCCGTGAATGACAAAATGAAAAGCTCTAAATTATTGAATATATGTGCCAACTGACTTAACCGGATATATGAACACAGTGCCGCGTATTATTAATTGATATTAATTTGAGTATTTATTGCTGTACCTGTAGGAATCATCTTTAATCAAATGTTTTATATAAGGCATTCTGGTATTTTAAGTATTTAGTTCCGGTCTTAATAGAAACAGGTTTAATATTTTCCATATATAGTGATCATAGTTGTCAAAATCTTACGATTCGCGATTTGAATCTTACGATTCGATTCGATTCTCACATAAAACGATTCGAATCGAGTTGAGAATAACAATTGTCTAAAGAATCGGTTATACGTGTGTTTTAACAATTACCTTATAGCCATACGTGTGTTTTAATAAAACAAATAAAAAAAGAAGCAAACAACAAAGGATACCGTTAAGATACTGAGTTTTAGAGAAAAACATGTTCTTTTGGCTCGGTTATTTTCAGCCAGCTTTTCTTGTCTACTCTCTTGGCTGAGTGTCTTCTATCTTTTGCTTTTTTTTTGTTATAAAACTTTTGTATTTGTTAAAAAAACTTTGAAGGTATATTTGTTTTGTTGCTTTAAATTAATATGAACGTTGTTTTAAATTAATATTGTTTTATAGTTAATCTTAGCATATGTTTTATTGTTTTAAATTAATATGGTTTACTATGTTAAATTAATATTGTTGTAATTTTGTAGGGTGTTTTAAATTAATATTGTTAATCTCAGTAGGTAGGCCTGTTTAAAATTTTTAGAAGTATTTGTTTTACAGTTTTATTGTTTTAAATTAACCTTTGTACTTATTTTATTGTTTTAAATTAATATGTAGGATGTTTTAAATTAATATGTAGGTTGTTTTATGATGTATTTTTGTTTTTTACATTTTTAATCTTAAAATGAATGAAAACATATGCTATGGTTAATTTTTGTGATATATTTTGATATATTATCATGTGCTACAGTGCTACGATTAGTTTTTTGTCATATTACGCTTAATTACCAATTC
Source organism: Sambucus nigra (assembly GCA_949130495.1). Classification (NCBI taxonomy): domain Eukaryota; kingdom Viridiplantae; phylum Streptophyta; class Magnoliopsida; order Dipsacales; family Adoxaceae; genus Sambucus; species Sambucus nigra. The sequence continues at coordinate 232,437,850 of OX422222.1, forward strand.
TATAGTGTTAAATCCCATTTACTTATGTTTTACTACGTTTTTATCATTTGGTTCCGATTCGATTCACGATTCGCGATTCGGGGGGTAAACGATTCACGATACGATTCGCGATTTGACAACTATGATAGTGATGTATATAATTATTTAGTTCTAGTCTTAATAGAAACAGGTTTGGTATTTTCCCACATTTAGTGATGTAATCCTCATATTTTCAATAACTTTATACTAAGAATTGTTAAGCATGTATGCTTAGGCCTGTGTGCAATTAACGGACAGAAAAGGACAAAAAATGACTCCCAAGAACCAAGAAAATAAAAAGAAACAAATAAGATCTAAAAAGAACAACTCTTCCACCTCCCAAAAATACATTCACTCGAGCGAAGAATATTAAGAAACTCCCAGTGAAAATGATTGTATGCCTTGTACAAATCGAAGTTACAAAATCAACCCCCAAATCCCACTCTGAGATCTCAAATGCATTTTAGAAAAAATCCCACAAAAGCATATGGTAGACGGAGGCAGATGCTACTTGAGCTCTCTACATGAGGTGGGGATTTGCCAATTGGGGAGACAATTTGATGTGGTGATGAGAGTGCGTGGTGTAGGACCAAAAATGTAAACGTAAGAAGCTAATAATTAATAAACTGAAATAAAACACATATAAATATTCAATATCAATTCATCAAAGAGGACCCTTCAATAATGAAGATTACACTTATTTATAGACTAAAAATCATAATAATACTACTACTAAGATACATAACCTAAGATCTAAGGGGAAATTACTTAAAAGACAAATACTTACAAATATGCTAAACATTAAATGAAATCTATTTTAAATGGCTAAATATCATATAAATCCTCATCTAACTCCTCACCGTTCCCCATCATTTCTTTCTCCCTAGCTGAAAAGAACTTGAGTTTGACGACTTAACCTTGGAACAGGATGGTGAAACCACTTCTCAAGATAGCACTGAATATCTCGATGGGGCAAGTTTGTCTCGGAACGCCACAAAATGTGCAATGTACCTAATACTCGGACCACCACAAAATGTGCAATCTGACTCATAGATAAGGACATAAGAACAGAACCAGATCCCTGGCACTGGTGCCAGAAAACTAGAAACTCTGCCCATGAAATCAAGTGTCAGCACAATGGCCCGTTTGGTTCTGTATTCAGAAAACTCGATTCAAATGCTATTTTTAAATACAGCTTTAAAATTCAATTTTTTGTGTTTATAATTATCGGTGCGCGTTTGGTAAACTTGTTTTTAAATACAGTTTTTTGAAAATTTGACAAAATTGGCAAACATGTATATTTATATTATACAAATATGTATGTGTGTGTGTGAGTGTATGTGTGTGTGTTTATAATTCACAATAAAATTATATGCATACATGAATTGAAAATATTTTTTAATACATATGTACTATATGTATATTTTATATTATTCCATATATTAATAATACATGTATAAAACTATATATTAATATCATGTATCTATTGATAATATTATTTAACATATGAATCTTAGTATATTATATAATTTAATTATATAAATATACGTAATTTCGTGTACACATGTACATATATATTTTTTATTTATAAGAATTACACATATATTAATGTATTATGTAAGCATATTATATATTAAGGTATAAATGCATTAAAATATTAAGAATGAATAATTCCGAGTTGGAAAAATAAAAAACAAAAGTTATAAAACATCATTTTCTTTTTTTCGAAAAACTTGATTATAATACAGAAATATTATAATTCAGTGTTTAAAAACAGGTTGCCAAACGCAATTTTTTATTTGAATTGTATTTAAACACAGAAAACAGAATTATAATTTCAAACCAAACAGGAGAGTCCCCAATATGTCCGAGTAAAGTAGCATGTCGTCCTAAAAAATTGGACCTATATTCAAATTCAATGATAAATTACTTAAAATATGGATTAGCTCCATACTCAAGGGGAGCAATAAGAATCCCATTAAATGTCAACATAAGAACATTTGGACTGAGATGAAGCTTGTGACAAAGGAGTGACAACAAAACCTTGATGATGAAAATAACTAAAAACATCCTTAAAAACTTGTCATAAATGACAAAGAAGCATGCGAAGAAAACTAAACAATCTCGAATGGGGTTGGTTAACAATAGGATCAAGAAAACCCTTACCGTAGGCAATGTGACAAACTAGACAAATTCATAACACAAAGATGATGGAAGAAATGCATCAGGATATAGAGATATTATTCTAAGAACCCTAAGTAGTAGACTCAGAATCTATCTATCTGAACATCTTCAACATGTACCAATTCAACATAATGATCCCTGGCACTGGTGCTATGTCTATACTGCTGAATTTACAGCCAGTTTAGAATAATAAGAAAGACGTGCAGGCTCCAGGGTGTACTCATTCTGATCCAAAGTACAATGACTCTGATCTAGTTTTTAGATCCCAGCGATCATTTAGATCCTGGCAGGAAGACCTACTAGTGATTTGTTGAATCTCTTCTTTAGGCCACGTAGTCTAAATGGCTAGAAGTCGTATCTGTAGAACTAGTTACGTGGCTATGGCATGTTGAAGGGCTGAAATATGTTTGATGCGAGGGAGTTGAGTTGTATTCTAGGTCATAAGTAGTTTTCTGGGCTTTTTGACTGAAATTGTGATCATAATTAGGAATATTTCTATCCCTGACAACGAGAATGTCCATTAGGAATTGTCCCCTAATAACAATACATATACTCTTTACAAATCAATTCCCGACCACTGGACAGCCTATAAAAATTTTCAATCTCGAAATCATAACAATACGCCTCCTTCAAATTTAGAATGCACCGTTTGATTTCCTATATGACACATGGGTTCAATCAATCAAAAAATTGATCAAAGGGGACCCTTCAATATTGAGGATTACACTTATTTATAGACTTGTAATCATAATTCTACTAGGACTAAATACGTAACTCTTAGAAACAATAAGAGATAAATACTAATAAATATCCTAAACATCATAAATAAAATCTAGATCCTCACCCATCTCCCACTCCTGTATGGGGTGACTTCCCATAAAGAAGTATTTGAAACTCAAGACTCTTGCTAAGGTAGCGATATTTACTAGGAAGGTTTATTAAGGTGATATTTTGCAATTGATAACTTAGAGAGGATAGTGACAATTTAGGAAGCACGAACTCGACACGTGATACATGATACGACTCGACTCGAAATACGAGATACGCAATTTTTCCAAAATGTAGGAAACAATACGCCAAGATATGTATAATATAAATACATACATACATATATATATGTATATATACATATATATATTAATGAAATAAAAACAGAATTTATTCTGTACAATACATAACTAGAACATACTAAACATGAAACTCAATAAAATCATATACAACAACAATACAAACTTAGACAAGAAATAATTAAAATTCAATAACAGATATATAATGAACATGGTTTGCAAAAATTAGGGTTTGTTTGAAACTTTTGAGTCCACATTGTTCTTTTTGTAAATGTAATGGTCTCTTTTTTTCATTTTATGTTTAGAAATGAATGTTTAATGTTATAAAACATTTGACCCCATTTTAAATTTTAAAATACTAAAAAAATACCCAGCGTGTCCAAGAAAAAAGTGTTCCCATTGTATCTTAATGTGTCCCCAGTGTGTCAGCTCTGAGAAAAAAAAAGGATACTTTAGAACACGCAAGTCCCCAACATGTTTGAGCGTGTCCCATGTCCGATATGTATCAAACAAGATTCACTGCATTTGGGAGAATGTATATGCTTCATAGGTGACGATTCTAGTTGCCTACTGTTGCTTATGTAAGAGGGCAGACTGCAGAGGAGTCAAATGGTCACTTGTTTCATATGTTCCTCTGGAATTATGCATGTGCTCTGTGACTTGTTTGGCGTTATGTGGATTATGTTTAGTTCAGTTTAGGGCTAACCCTGAGACTTTGGCAGCACAGGGCAAATTCCCAAAATGTGGCCTCCAAGATATATTAAAGAAAACTTTTAAAAACGACATAACTAAGTGGATATTAAAGAAAAATTCCCAATTGATTCTGTTGTTACGCCGGTTTTAAAAAAACGATAGAAATGGGGGACCTAATAATTATCAAGCTGGGGCGGCTGTTTGACGTGGGGAAGGAGCACAAACTATTAGGAATAGAGAAATAAGAAAAGGTTTATAGCTGAGTTTCCTGAGCATAAAATGTTGGTTGTTGATATTGGGATTATTACGTCTGTCTCAATGAAGATTTTTTGGTTTCAGTTGCATAAATGGTGGATCCTTGTAAAAATTCATGATTTATCTCACAGTTGTAATTTCTGTGGAAGACATTTTTTTGTGTATGTGTGCGTGTGGTTAAGCCCTTGGAGTCTGATTTTATCTTGGAAGCTTTTTGGTATTACTCCACGTCTACGTGGATTCTGCTCGATTTGCGCTTTCATCGTATGATACCCTTTTAGTTTAGAAAAAATAATAATAATTAATCGCACTGAAATTCTTTTGACACCAAATAGAGTATCTTTCCATAAAAGATTTGAGTGACATCATACCATACCTAGACATGTCAAATCAATTTCAAACAGTGATGGTTTGGTGAGCAGTTGGCTGGTTCAGCGCTGACGCACTGTGGAGCCGCCTAACAGAGCAGCTGGTCACTCAAGATTTCAATCAGCATTTAATGCATTTGACATGCTGGGCATGGTGGGTTGACACAGCATTTAATGAGGTTCCTCAAGCGTATTTTTTAGCCTATATATACCCCCAGCTACCTTTTGACAAAGGAGGATTTTTTGAGAACGAGAGCAAACGTGATCTTTGAGCAAAAAGACCACTTTGAGAGAGTTATTAAATACCATAAAGTATTTGCTTCCCACTATTAATACTTTACCCAGTTCCGTTAAAAAACACAAGCATTTATGGAGCTTTAACCATTGCTTCTTCATACCTTGATGCTTGAGCTGCCTACCTGAGGTGTATCTGAAGTTTTTGATTTTCTCTCCCTCTAGCTAGCTGTTTCAGAGGTTCTTTTATTGTTCTAAACAAATTGCATTTATTATGTACCATGGAGTTATACACGAGAGTCTGTGAATTATACATTTGAGTTTATTCCTTATCATTTGGGAGTGCATTTATTGTTGTATTATTGTCATTAATACGGGTTACGCCTCAATTTATCCTTAAATACCCTAGCACTTAGGGAACTATTATCTTACATTTGGCGACTCTGCTAGTAAAGTATTCTCTTAGAAATGGTCAATAATAACATCAACCGCATTCTCAACTTTGATGAACTTCAACATAAAAAGGGCAGTATGTTGAGGTTCCTCTAGTTGTTGTCGTTATAGGAAGTGTTCCACTGAGGCAAAGCTTCCACGAGTTTAGTGATGGGCCCTATTCAGATGACCCATATAATGGCCAAGTTTATGTTGTGTTTTGCAAACTCAATCTAGAATGACCACGTTTTATGATGAATCCAAGCTCCTTCGCCACCCCAGTGGCCCCACCTGTTGTTGTTCTCCTTGGAGTGGAGCACCCGTTCCACCTGCAAGGTCTGCTGGTCCCTCTTTAACCAACTTTGCTCCAGCTGCAACACCAACCGTTGAAGCACTTGTCATTGTATGCGTTCCACTCGTGGTTACTTTGCCAACGGCCAAGAGAGTCGAGCCAACTGTCTCATCTTCTTTGACCATTGACGAGGTTAAGAAGGAAATGATGAAACAAACTCCTTGTGAGGTTGCCTCCATTCATGATTATTTTCATTCTCCTTATCTAGAGGAGTACAATGATGAACCTTACCATCAGTGGTATATTCCCCCAATATTTGAGAAGTTTAACGAGAAAGGTGGCAACCCGAAGGAGCATATCAAGAGATTTGTTAAGCACCTTGGTGCTAATTGCAACAATAAAAAATTGCGTCTAAGGGATTTTTCAAAATCAGTCACTGACAAAGCTTATACATGGTACTCTCACTTATCCCTAAGGAGTGTGGCTACGTAGGAGGACATGCACATTTAGTTTCTCTTGAATTTTTTTCTGGCAGGCCCAGCTTTTTCAGGAGCAATGTTTAAAGAGGCGCAAGGCGTGGTATTTTGGCTCCAGCGAGGCGAGGCATATTGAGACGTAAACCTCACCAAAAATAAAATAAAATGAGTAAAATAATATTTAAAAAATACTGATAAAATCATAAAAATGAAGTAACAAATAAATATAAAATAAAACTACAAAAAAAAAACATCTTCGAGGACTTTCTCACATAATTAAACATGTTTTTGTTCCCCCAAATCGATTTTTTTTCCTTAAATAATGTGATAAAATCAATTTTAACATATTGATTAATTTACAATATGACAATAAATCAATCAATGCAAAATCAATTTTTTATTTCGTTTACATATTATTAAGTTTATAATATGACAATAAATTAATCAATGCAAAATCAAATTGACAAAATCATTTTTTAAGTTTTATTCTCATATTGGTTAGTTTTTAACAATTTCTTTTAAGTTCAATAGTAAATAGTATAACTTATATGCAATTTTAAAACAACAAAAAAAAGGAAAAATAATAAGAGTTAGTAGATTAAAACAACAATTTTTTCAAGTTAAGTGCAGTTTTAGAAAAATGAAGTGCTCGAAAACAGTAAATTTGAAAGGAAAAAAAAACATAGTATATGTAGAAGGGTGTCTACCTATAAAAAAGTAAAAATATTATTTTATATGAAATACTGAGAAGAAACCTAGGGTCCCGGCAGAAACTCATATTGAGCAGGAACCCCCCAGGGTCTCGACAGAAACTCGTATTAAGAAGGAACTCACCCAGGGTCCCGGCAAAAACGCATAATTGTGAAGGAACCACCCCAGGGTCCCGACAGAAACTCATATTCAGTAGGAACCCCCAGCGCCACTGCAAGTATCAGCGCCGCTGCAAGTGTCAGTGCCGCTGCAAGGGTCAGCGTCGCTGAAAGTGTCAGCGCCGCTTCAAGTGCCAGCGCCGCTGCAAGAGTCAGCGTCACTAGGGTCAGCGCCGCTGCAAGTGTCTGCGCCGCCGCAAGGGTCAGCGCAGCTTCAAGTGCCAGCGCCGCTGCAAGTGTCTGCGCCGCTGCAAGTGTCAGCGCCGCTTCAAGTGTCAGCGCTGCTGCCAGTGTCAGCGCCGCTGCAAGAGTCAGCGTCACTAGGGTCAGCGCCGCTGCAAGGGCCAACGCCGCTGCAAGGGTCAGCGCCGCTGCAAGTGTCGGCGCCGCTGCAAGTATCAGCGTCACTGCAAGTGTCAACGCCGCTGCAAGCGTCAGCGCCACTACAGCAAGGGTCACTGCAGAAATGTTATTCGAGAAGTGCCGCTACAAGGGTTTCGGCAGAAACTCATATTGAGGGAGTTGCTATCACAAGCAATTCCTCATCATGAAACATCAGTCTCTAAATGAACATCATTAACACTTTACTTTCTTGTACAGGTTGCCTAGTCGAGCAAGCAGGGCTCGAACAGGCGCGTTGGGACCTCCTGGGAGTGTTGGCTTGGCGGCTGAGGGACAAGGTATGTTGAGCAAGCTCAACCACTTAGCACTATAGGATTGAGAGAATACTAGTAGGAGACCCTAGGGTCACCCAGTCCTCACACACCTCACACTTAGTCACAAGTGAAGTGAGCAGCCAAAGGGCTGGCTGCTCACAAGAAAAGAACTGTTTATAAAATGATTTTAAAGGAGAGGGTCCTCTAAACCCCTCTCAAGAAAAATGATTTTAGAGGGGGGTCCTCGAGACCCCCCTCAAGCTTGCAAATATTTTAGAGGAGGTGGTCCTCGAGACCCCCCCTCAAGTTTACAAAGTTTGTATCAAAGTTACCGTTTCAAAGGATATTTAGCAAATCAGATATTTTGTCTCCATTAGAAGACATACTTGCTTTTGAACTTTGGTCGGCGCCAGGGGGCATCTGCCAGAGGCGACAGGCAGACCTGCCTGCAGGTAGGGACAAATAGTACACTGCAGACTTTGTCCCTCACCAACCCTCTAAGTTTTGGCGCCAAAAGTGCCAACCCAGCCTTAGTGCCCAAGTATAAATAGGACCCCTGGGCAAGGTCATAGGGATGATGAGATAGACAATAGAAATTGCACTGTTACTCTGCCAAAACATCACCAGACCTACCTAAGTATTCTCTCCCTGCTCATTCTCATAGTGCTGAGTGCCTTGTTCCTTCACTCCCCACTGACAGCCATCACTCTCAGGTGTTTCCCTTGAGAAAATTGTTATTTTTGCTGTGAAAGTTCATCTTCTTGCAGGGAGTGAGTTGAAGCTTGAGTTCCATTATTACCAGAAGGAGAAGTTTTCTTCAGAAGTTGCACCAGGAGACCTTGAAGACCTTGCAGGCAGCGTCCATTGGAGTGGGTCACGCCTCACCCTTTCCAGTTATTCATAGACCCCAGTCTCACTACCCTCCTACATTTGGCGACTCTGCTGGGGAGGTATCCTCACTTCCATGGACAAAGAAGGTTTTAATGTTTCTAGGCAGCTAGTGTTTGAAGACATTCCATCTGGAAATGGATCTCAAAGAGACAAGGCCACTCAGGTGGATGTGGTGGTGACCGGAGCAAAGGTACCTTCTCCTCCGAGAGGGCAGACTAGCTCACCGGCAGCAGCTCCGGTGGTAGAGGCTTATGAGTATGTTTTTTTTACTTGACTTGGCAAGTTTGGGTTAAGATTATGTAACACCAGCAGCAACCCCCTCTGGAGGGGCAGCCGTTCCGGCAGCGATTCTGGCAGAAGTAGCTCAGCCGCAAAGGACGGCGCTGGAGCAAGTTGTGACAATCGTCAAGTTCACTGGCAGAACCCCCGGAACCCTAAGTGTTTGGCGAGGAACTCCTCTCGCTCATTGATAACAATGAGGAACCCTTAAGAAAAGAACCCATGGCAGTAGCAGCTAACGACGAGATACCCTCGGCACTGGGTCCCATAGTGGAAATCCCAAAAGATGGAAAACCTCTAACTGGCGAGGGGGTCGCGATGAACTCACTGGAAAGGGGGTCGCGAGGAACCCTTGGCCAGCAGCACACCACCATAGTACCAACAGTCGGCGACACACACCCCTCCGCCAAGAAGGGAGTGGAAGTGGCGACCCCTGTAGAAACAACAAATCACTAAGAACCCAGGGTGAGGAGCCCTGGGTACCTCTCGTCATCAATAAAGTGTCCATGGCAGCAGCACATACTCTCCATGACGCCAACAATGGGCGAGACACCCTGGGTCGTGGAACCCTCGACGTGATAAGGGGTCGAGACCCCCCACCAGAAACAAAAGGCAAATCGCGCATCTCCCTAAACGCAACACGAACGGTCAAAAAATCGTCGACAATGCATGGGGTCGAGACACCCCAGCCACCGACATTTGATGGGGCGAGGAACCACTACCCATTCCAGCAGATGTCGAGACCCCCCTTCCAACATAGTGGGGATCGAGACATCCTCATACAGAATACCGGGCACCAATGACATTTCTGGCGAGGAACCCACGATCATGATTTTCCGTGAGGAACCCGTAGCCAAAGGGGGTCTCGCGGATCCTACTTGGAGTATCAACGCGAAGCCCCCAACAATACCCCTCGTCAGCGAGAAGCTAGTGACATCAGAACTCCCAGCCATGGGCACAGAACCAACGCGCGAGGAACCCATGACAGAGTCCAAGGTCGAGATACCCCAATCCAAACCAACTTGTAAATTCTCATAACCGAAGGACGAGTCGAAATTGGAGAGCCCATCTATCACCAAGAAGTGCGAGGGACCCTTTGAAATCAAAATGGTATACGGGAAACCCTCAAATGTTGCAACAGTAGGCGAGGACCCCCTTTGGGGTCGAGGAACCCACCTCATCCAGCGATGTTTGCGAGGAACTTTCTGTCACCAGATCCTCAGATGAGGAACCAAACCCAGTCAGGCCAAAAAAAAAAAGGGGGATGAAAAATTTAAAGGGAAAGGCGAGAAACCCACCGCGGAACCCTGATACTCGAGGAATCCCTTGGGGTCACGACGGGTGGGGAGGAACCCACTGGTTCCAAGTTAAGTGGCGAGGAACCCTTGCTTGTAACGTGCTTGGGTGAGGAACCCCTAAGTCTCAGATCATCAACGCGCGAGGAACCTGCCAGCAAGGGGGGTCGCGAGGAACTTGGGGATGGCAAACCCTCAACAGAAAAAGGGTGTGTGGAACTCATAGAGGACGAGGAACTCGCTAACAAGGTTGGTCGCGAGGAACCCTCATCAATCAGTGAATGCCTCGTGGCAATGGTAGCCGACGAGGAACCCTCAAGTATAAAGTCAACGCGCGAGGAACCCTCAACGAAACCCAAAGTCGAGACACCCTTATTTGAAACAAGACACAAATTACCAGACATACGAGCCGCTGACGAAAGGTTTGACGAGGAACCCATTCCAAGAATCACACGCAAGGAGCTGAGCTATGTCTCGCTAATAACAACATTGGATTGAGAAATGGGTCGCGAGGAACCCTCTGGTATAAATCCAACCAGTGAAGAACCCTGGGTATCCCTCGTTGCCAATAAGGAACTCGCGACAACAAACCCTCTAGTTGAAACGCCAACCAGTGAGGGACCCTTGGGCGGGTGAGGAATTGAAACAGTTACAAAGGGCGAGGAACCCTCGCTCATAAATGCCAAATCAGCTGCCGACAAGGGGCTCGTCAAAATACGAGGGTCAGATGTACCTTCGGATTTGGAACTCCTTCCGAGAGTGACGCACGAGGAACCCAAAATGAACGAGGAACGCAAAGCAAGCAAGGAACCAAGGTCACGAGGAACCTCCCATTGGTAATAGCCCTTGCGAGGAACCCTTAGGGGCATGCACCCTATACGAGGAACCCATAAGAGAGGAACCCTCGTCAATGGCATACGGGTGCGAGGGACCCCGAATAAATTCAGTTCCAAGAGTGGGACTTCTGAGTGAGGACCCCCCCACCATTACAGGCAGTGGCGGGGGACCTATAGAGGCCCTCGCCCCAAAATTCAACCCGTCGTCAACAGACATCTTCATCACTACAACTGAGAAGTAGGTACACCAGATTTATGTGTTCTTTTCTTAAAAGAAGGGCAGAACCTCTGCTAGATTAGAAGAAGGCCCATGATATAAGGAACTTTCCTCATCATACTTGGGGGGATATCCAACCCAAAAGTAAAAGTATAGTGAGTAAAGTCCCTAAGACCCGACAGGACCAGCATGGAGGTTATCATCCTAGTAATAATAATAAAAAAAAAATTCACTACATTTCTTTATTATTCAATATAGATTTATAGCCTAGAGAACAAGTCTTAACCTCTGTTCTCAAGAAAAATTTACTTTGACCAGTTTTCAGAAAATAGGGAGAAGCGGTTCTACCCCCCTCTCTAAATTTGTTATTTTTATGAGACAAAAAGGTTCCTAAGAAAAGTCTGGAACAAGCGCCCTTGCAGACCAAGGGAAATTTTTTGTATAAAGAAATAATTACTTCTTTATTTATGATATATGTGAAATTTTATTCAAAGTTTTGGAAGGAGAAGGGCTAACCCATCTCTTAGTTACTTCCCAAGAAATGAATATGCATAACAAAATGGGGTTGCACTAAAAGTACCGCACAGTCACACGGGGCTGCGCTAAAAAAATATATAAACTGCTCAGCTATATGCAAGAAGTACCCCGCAGCTAGAGGGGCCGCTTCCAAATTTCAACTTGCTCAGTTATATGCAAGTACCCCGCAGTTAAAGGGGAAACTTTTAAAATTTTAAACTTGCTCAGCTATATGCAAGTACCCCGCAGTTAGAGGGGCAACGTCCAAATTTTTACTTGCTCAGTTATATGCAAGTGCCCCGCAGTTAGAGGGGAGCTTCAAAATTTTAACTTGCTCATCTCATATGCAAATACCCCACAGTTAGAAGCGGGAAGTTCAATCTTGAGGTTCTCATATAAAAAAGAGTAACTCAAAGTATTGAGCAACTCCAAGTATACATATAAGGTACGACAGTTTAGTACCTAAGGCTCCAAGGGCATAGGAGTGCTCACAGTCTCGAGCAACTGCCAAGTATAAATATAAGGTGCGACAGTTTAGCACCTAAGGCTCCAAGGGCACCGGAGCACTCACAATCTTGAGCAACTGCCAAGTATAAATATAAGGTGCGACAGTTTAGCACCTAAGGCTCCAAGGGCATCGGAGCGCTCACAGTATTGAGCAAGTACAAAGTATAAATATAAGGTACGAAAGTTTAGTACCTAAGGCTCTAAGGGCACCGGAGCGCTCACAGTCTTGAGCAAGTGCCAAGTATAAACATAAGGTGCTCCAGATGAGCACCTAAGGCTCCAAGGGCATCGGCGCTCACAGTATTGAGCAAGTGCCAAGTATAAACGTAAGACTCCAAGGGCACTGGAGCGCTCACAGTCTTGAGCAAATGCCAAGTATAAATATAAGGTGCGCCAGTTGAGCACCTAAGGCTCCAAGGGCATCGGAGTGCTCACAGTCTTGAGCAAATGCCACGTACAAACGTAAGGTGCTCCAGATGAGCACCTAAGGCTCCAAGGGCACCGGAGCGCTCACAGTCTTGAGCAAATGCCAAGTATAAATATAATGTGCGTCAGTTGAGCACCTAAGGCTCCAAGGGGATCGGAGCGCTCACAGTATTGAGCAAGTGCCAAGTATAAACATAAGGCGCTCCAGATGAGTACCTAAGGCTCCAAGGGCATCGGAGCGCTCACAGTATTGAGCAAATGCCAAGTATAAACGTAAGGCTCCAAGGGCACCGGAGCGCTCATAGTATTGAGCAAATGCCAAGTATAAACGTAAGGCTCCAAGGGCACCGGAGCGCTCACAGTCTTGAGCAAGTGCCAAGTATAAATATAAGGTGCGCCAGCTGAGCACCTAAGGCTCTAAGGGCATCGGAGCGCTCACAGTCTTGAGCAAGCGTCAAGTACAAATATAAGGTGCGACAGTTTAACACCTAAGACTCCAAGGGTACCGGAGTGCTCACAGTCTTGAGCAACTGCCAAGTATAAATAAAAGGTACGACAGTTTCGTGCACAAGTCTCTCGACATTACAAGACACTTATGCACGAGGGGGCTAATATTGAGAAGTCCTCAAGCAAGTGAACAAATAGTAAAATAGCTTGGAGTGTGGGGATCCACTTATAGTGGCTCCACCTGCCCAAGATTGCAAGTTTGACAGAAAATAGCCTAGGGCGAGGGGATCCACCTTGAGTGCCCTCTCTTCCCGAACTTGATGCTACAGAAAAGAACTCAGGGTGAGGGGCTCACCGCGAGTAACCCCTCCGCCCAAGATAGAAGGCCACAGAAGAAGGCCAAGGGCGAGGGGCTCACCGTGAGTAACCCCTTCGCCCAAGATAGAAGGCCACAGAAGAAGGCCAAGGGCGAGGGGCTCACCGCGAGTAACCCCTCCGCCCAAGATAGAAGGCCACAGAAGAAGGCCAAGGGTGAGGGGTTCATCGAGAGTAACCCCTACGCCCAAGATGAAGGGCCACAGAAGAAGGCCGAGGGCGAGGGACTCACCGCGAGTAACCCCTCCACCCAAGACATAAGGCCACAGAGGAATGCCAAGGGTGAGGGGGCCATCGCGAGTAACCCCTCCACCCAAGACAGAAGGCCACAGAAGAAGGCCAAGGGTGAGGGGCTCACCGTGAGTAACCTTTCCACCCAAGACAGAAGGCCACAGAGGAAGGCCAAGGGTGAGGGGGCCATCGCGAGTAACCCCTCCACCCAAGACAGAAGGCCACAGAAGAAGGCCAAGGGCGAGGGGCTCATCGTGAGTAACCCCTCCGCCCAAGATGAAAAGCCACAGAAGGAGGCCAAGGGGCGAGGGGCTCATCGCGAGTAACCCCTCCGCTCAAGATAGAAGGCCATAGAAAAAAGGCCAAGGGCGAGGGGTTCACCATGAGAAACACCTTTAAACAAAGTAGAAGGCCATAGAAGAAGGCTAAAATAAGGGGCTCACCGCGAGTAACCCCTCCGACCAAGTTTATACCCTGAAAAGGAGGTCCACTATAAGTGGCCTCATTTACAAAACTTGAGATCAAGTGACATAACATTTAATGACCCTAAGAGGAATGATGAAGAAACCCTAGGGTCCCTGAAAAAAACTGAATTTATGGCGTACAAAGCTTTTTTGGTTTACCCAACACAAAAGACTTTGCACGAGGGGCTAATGTAGAAGGGTGTCTACCTATAAAAAAGTAAAAATATTATTTTATTAGAAATACTGAGAAGAAACCTAGGGTCCCGGCAGAAACTCATATTGAGCAGGAACCCCCCAGGGTCTCGACAGAAACTCGTATTAAGAAGGAACCCACCCAGGGTCCCGGCAAAAACGCATAATTGAGAAGGAACCACCTCAGGGTCCCGACAGAAACTCATATTCAGTAGGAACCCCCAGCGCCACTGCAAGTATCAGCGCCGCTGCAAGTGTCAGCGCCGATGCAAGTGTCAGCGTCACTGAAAGTGTCAGCGCCGCTGCAAGTGCCAGCGCCGCTGCAAGTGTCAACGCCGCTGCAAGAGTCAGCGTCACTAGGGTCAGCGCCGCCGCAAGGGTCAGCGCCGCTGCAAGTGTCTGCGCCGCTTCAAGTGTCAGCGCCGCTGCAAGAGTCAGCGTCACTAGGGTCAGCGCCACTGCAAGTGTCTGCACCGCTGCAAGCGCCAGCGCCGCTGCAAGGGCCAGCGCCGCTGCAAGGGTCAGAGCCGCTTCAAGTGTCGGCGCCGCTGCAAGTATCAGCGTCACTGCAAGTGTCAACGCCGCTGCAAGCGTCAGCGCCACTACAGCAAGGGTCACTGCAGAAATGTTATTCGAGAAGTGCCGCTACAAGGGTTTCGGCAGAAACTCATATTGAGGGAGTAGCTATCACAAGCAATTCCTCATCATAAAACATCAGTCTCTAAAAAAACAACATCACTAACACTTTACTTTCTTGTACAGGTTGCCTAGTCGAGCAAGCAGGGCTCGAACAGGCGCGTTGGGACCTCCTGGGAGTTTTGGCTTGGCGGCTGAGGGACAAGGTATGTTGAGCAAGCTCAACCACTTAGCACTATAGGATTGAGAGAATACTAGTAGGAGACCCTAGGGTCACCCAGTCCTCACACACCTCACACTTAGTCACAAGTGAAGTGAGCAGCCAAAGGGCTGGCTGCTCACAAGAAAAGAACTGTTTATAAAATGATTTTAAAGGAGAGGGTCCTCTAAACCCCTCTCAAGAAAAATGATTTTAGAAGGGGGTCCTCGAGACCCCCCTCAAGCTTGCAAATATTTTAGAGGAGGTAGTCCTCGAGACCCCCCCTCAAGTTTACAAAGTTTGTATCAAAGTTACCGTTTCAAAGGATATTTAGCAAATCAGATATTTTGTCTCCATTAGAAGACATACTTGCTTTTGAACTTTGGTCGGCGCCAGGGGGCATCTGCCAGAGGGGACAGGCAGACCTGCCTGCAGGTAGGGGCAAATAGTACACTGCAGACTTTGTCCCTCACCAACCCTCTAAGTTTTGGCGCCAAAAGTGCCAACCCAACCTTAGTGCCCAAGTATAAATAGGACCCCTGGGCAAGGTCATAGGGATGATGAGATAGACAATAGAAATTGCAATGTTACTCTGCCAAAACATCACCAGACCTGCCTAAGTATTCTCTCCCTGCTCATTCTCATAATGCTGAGTGCCTTGTTCCTTCACTCCCCACTGACAACCATCACTCTCAGGTGTTTCCCTTGAGAAAATTGCTATTTTTGCTGTGAAAGTTCATCTTCTTGCAGGGAGTGAGTTGAAGCTTGAGTTCCATTATTACCAGAAGGAGAAGTTTTCTTCAGAAGTTGTACCAGGAGACCTTGAAGACCTTGCAGGCAGCGTTCATTGGAGTGGGTCACGCCTCACCCTTTCCAGTTATTCATAGACCCCAGTCTCACTACCCTCCTACAGTATATATAATTAATTGATTAGTATGTATATATAATAAGAATATATATATATATATATATATATATATATTCTTATTATATATATATATGTGTGTGTGTGTGTGTGTGTGTAATAAAATAAATATAATGAATTGTTGCACTATCTTTAAAGTATATATACCAATTGTCGACATATATTCAAAATCAAATAAAAAATTAAAAAAAACAGAGTTCATGATGGAAGAACAACAGTTTTTTTTGTTTGCGCCTCGGCAAAAAGGCGTGAGGCGAGCCTCTAAGCGTATTGAAGCGTAAGCCTCAAATTCAACTTTGAAGCTTAAGCCTCAAGGCACTTTTTTTTAGGCGCGCTTCGAGTCATTAGCCTCGAGTGATTTTTAAAACATTGTTCAGGAGAAGGAGGTGGTGAGTTATATAAGGATGTTTAGAGAAAGATTGCTAGATTTGAGAGAAGATGCCACGGAGGACAAGCTTCTTCAAATTTGCAGTGAAAGGTTACTACTAAAGCACGTTTGCCTTTTGATAAATGAGACGAGAGAAAGCACCTTTAAAGCTTTCATGAAGGTTGCCCGAAACATCTCGTTAGTTCTTCGCCCCAATCCCATTATGCCCAATGTCGTGTGGAAGCAACAAGCGGGTAGAGGATGCTAGGCTTACCAAGCAGGCGATAAGACTACAAAATCTTAATAAGAGTTGAGCTAAGTCACGAAACAGATGTACGTATGTATAGAGAAACCATACCCTAGCAGGTGTGTGTATAGAGAGACCATACCCAAGTAATGGACAAGCTTTTTGTGACCATTACTTATTATAATAGAGATTAGAGTAAATCACCATGCCGGTGAGGTTTTCCGCTAAGTTATATCCAAGCAAGTTTATAACAACAATAAAAACCATTTATACACAAAAAAGTATTATGAAAAGTTATGCGAACTGCCGCATCAACAGTTGCAATATTGGCTAAAGGTAAGAGAATGTTCACACTCCCAGATTGAGTTTGAGCTTGTACCGTTTGAGCTGCCAGAAGGTCCTCAAGAGCCAAAAAATTAGTGCATCAGTTGAACGAGGGGTGATCGACCTCCATTGATGAAGGAGCAACATCCACTGAAGTTCAGTGGGAGGAGTTGTTTGCCCTTGTCTTCGGTATTAACAGGTTGACACACCACAATTTGAGTCTTGACAATCACAAACATGGGGAAAACACTACGTGATCAAGACAAGGTATGATTCAAACTACCTCAGTAGAAGGAGCTGGAGGAACCACAACCAGTGGCAACTCAAATGAGGCACACTCAGGCGAAGCACATCTCGAGGAAACTCGTCCAATAGTTGAAGAAGGGGGCATATTTGGAGCTAGAATAATATCGTCTTCAAATAATTGGACTTAAAAGAGCCTCTTGCGGAAGGACTATCATCAGAAATAAATACAACATCCACGAGGGGAAGAGGATCAGCCTACAAAAGAAGCAACAATGTTGGAAAAAATGTGTTCAAAAAGAGACAAACTCAACACTTGAAGACAATTTCAAGAGAAAAATGGTTAACTTACGGTGCCTCGTGAGGAAGCACGAGATGATCACTTTTGGTAAAAGAACCTATCACATCACCAAGCAAGTTTTTTTTACAAAAATCTTACCAATATTGTGGTAAATCGCCAAGCAGACGCTATTTTCAAAAAAATAATCTCACCCAAGTAAAGTGAGTCACCAAGCAGGTGCTTAGTCAAAAATCTCGTGTGATTTGGATGAGTCACTAGCATGTGTATGCAATAAAAATATTGTCGTGATATGCACGAGTCACTAGCATGTGTATGCAATAATAATCTCGTCGTGATTTGGACAAGTCACCAAGGAGGTACTTATTCAAAAATCTCGTCATGATTTGGACGAGTCACCATGGTTCAAAGTCTCGGTATCGGTCCCCGTATCGGCCACTCAATTTTCAACTCAGTCGCGGTATCGGTCTCGGTATCGGGCGATACGCAAAGATACACTATTTAGAGAGCGTAAAAATTCCGAAAAAAATCTAGAAAATTTTTAAAAAAAATACGATTAACAATGTGGACCAATCAGATAAGTTTAAAACTATCCCTTAATATGCATAACATTGTACAATTGATTATACTGACGTGCTGCGAACTTGCCAGATTCAATGTTCCATAATAAATCAATGTTTTTTTTGTTCACAGAGGATACAAATATTAAGTTTTTACAAAGAAAAACAAGTGTTACTTTTTTAGTAAGAGGATAATTTTTTTTTTTTACAAATAGATACAACTATTATTCTTAATATTATTTTTAGTAAGAGGATACAAATGTGTTTTTGAAGTATGTTATATTTTCTAAAAAGGATAGAAATGTTTCTTTTTTAATTTTGTTATTTTTTTACAAAGAGGATACAAATAATGATTTTGACAAAACAACACATTTTTTTTACAATCGTTTTTTACAAAAAGGATGCAAATTTTATTTTTTTATAAAAGGAATGTAAATGTTATTTTTTTTCTGTTGTTGGATTGCAATTTTTTTTTTTAGATTGATGGAAATGTTATTTTTTTACAAAGAGGATGCAAATATTTTTTTTCCTTGTGTTGCAAATGTTATTTTTACATAAAGGATGCAAATATTATTTTTACAAATGTTTAGAGGATACAAATATTATTTTTACAATAATTACAGTTGTATATTTGTTTGTAAATACATTTTTTTTTATAAATAATAACATATTAAAAATAACATTGGGAACATTATTATAAAAAATAATAACAAATAACATTTGGATCATTTGCATTCTTTAAAAAAAAAACTGGCACATATACAATGCACTAAATTAAACCCACACGATGACCAAATAACCCCCACACACAACACACTAAATTAAAAAAACAATTAGCATTTCGTTACCCCTCCAAAAAAACCACGCTTCCCAACATAACACTGGAGAGAGAGAGAGAGAGAGAGAGAGAGAGAGAGATGCTTAGTAGCTTATACCATCTCGGTATATATATCCCCGTTATGGGTCTATACTATTATGATATCGCCGATATGGGCCGATTCTACTGCTATATCGTCGATATGGGCCGATTATACCGCTATATCACCGATACTACCGAGAAATTACCGATATAGGGTCGATTCACATCACTAATTGAAAACTCAACTCGTAACTCGGAATCGGATCGGTGGGCACCGATACCTAGTCAACTCGGCCGTATCGTCGCGGTATCGGACTTGACTTTGAACCATGCGAGTCACCAAGCAGGTCCTAATTCAAAAATCCCGTCGTAATTTGGACGAGTCACTAGCATGTGTATGAACCAAAAATCTTGTCGTAATTTGGACGATTCACTAGCATGTGTACGCTGCACTAAAAATCTTGTCGTGATTTGGATGAGTCACTAGCTTGTGTATGCATTAAAATATCTCGTCATGATTTGGACAAGTCACTAGCATATGTATGCACAGATTTTTGAAAATGGGGGGCAAAATGATGGTTGCGTAAAACAAGGGAGTTTAGAGTTCAGTCTTTTCAGACCGTGGTTCATCAGTTGATGTTTCAAAATGTGGTTCATCGGTTTAAAGTCTTCAAACTGTGGTTCATCAGTTCAAGATGTTTTGCACTAGGGTTTATCGATTCAAGGTGTTTCGAAATGTGGTTAGTCGGTTCAAAGTGCTTCAAACTGTGATTTGTCAGTTCAAAGTGTTTCGTACTGTGGTTTACCGGTTCAAAGTGTTTTCAAATTGTGGTTCATAGTGTTTCAAATAGTGGTTCATGAGTTCAACATGTTTCAAAATGTGGTTCATTACTTCAAAGTGTTTCGAGCTGCGATTTATCGGTTCAAAATGTTTTGAACTGTGATTTGTTGGTTCAAGATATTTCGAATTGTGATTTATCAACTCAAGGTGGTTCGAACTGTGATTGGTTGGTTCAAGATGTATCGAGCTGGAATTTGTCAGCGCAAGTGTTTCGTATATAAATTTCTTATTTGCACAACAACTCTCTCTACGAGGAGGCAAATGTAAGAGGGGCTTATAGGTGAACCTCCTCATTAAAGAGATTATATTTATGAGATGTATTGTAAATATGAGTTATGTTGTACTATTAAGATGAGGTTACTCGATATCAGCGATGGACAACTTTCATGCTTTATCGAGCAACCTCACTTGGGAATCTTTGAGGGAACTGTTTTGGAGGATTGAGAAGTAAGGTAACTTTAAGGTATGACTTAACCATTTTTGATACAGGTAAAACACCCAGCTTTGCTCAAAAGAGCACCTTCGAGCGGCCGTGAGCCTCCTCGATTTTCTACCACTGAGTTTTGGTGCTAAATTGAGTATCTTTCCATAAAAAAATATATGAGTGACGTCATACCATACCTAGGCATGTCAAATCGATTTACCTCAAACATGATGGTTTGGTGAGCAGTTGGCTGGTTCGGCGCCGACGCACTGTAGCGTTGCCTGACACAACAGCTAGTCACTCGAGATTTCACTCGGCATTTAATGCATTTGACATGTTGGGCATAATGGGCTGACACAACATTTAATGCACCTGAGGTTCATTGAACGTAGTTTTGAGCCTATATATACTCCCAGCTACCCTTTAAGAGAGGACTTTTTGAGAATGAGGGCAGACGTGATCTTTGAGCAAAAAGACCACTTTGAGAGAGTTATTACAAATTAGAGAGCATTTGCTTCCCACCATTAATGCTCTACCCTGCTCAAGAACACAAGCATTTATTGAGCTTTGAGCATTGTTCATTCATATATTGGTGTTTGAGCTGCCTACTTGACGTGTATATAGAGTGCTTGCTTTTCTCTACCTCTAGGTAGTTGTTTCACATGTTCATTTATTGTTCTAAATAAATTGTATTTATTACTTGTCATTATACACGAGAGTTTTTTGAGTTATACATTTGAGTTTATTCCGTATTATCGTCATTAATACAGGTTACACCTTAGTTTATCCTTAAACATCCTAGCACTTAGAAAACTACTCTCTTACAGTGACCACAAACACTACAAAGACAACTCAGTATTCTTGAAAATATGAGAAGGGAAAAGGTACAGAAAAAAGCTATAGCAATATGCTCAAAACAAACTCACGCTGCATGATATCCCTTTGTATTATAAGATCACATGTCCTGGATTTCAATTCAAAGAACTCCACGAAGTCTCCTCACATTTTGTACTTCTTTACTATTATTTCAATTTCTTTATTTTGTGCATGAATTTATTTTCAATAAAACATTACAGATAATTCACTATATCATTTCACATTTTCCACTTGTTGCTACTACCCTTATAGACAGCTGCAGTGCTCTCTTAATTCTTTGTGCATAAAAAGAAATAAGAGTAGTGCTATGGGTACAAAGTAACTCCACAAAATCTCGACAAAAAGTAGTGTTATTGGTTCCTGGTAGGACCCCATAGCACAAGGCAATGTTTAATAGGTAGGTGAGAGAATAAGTGGAATCCACGTCAGATTTTGTGGAGGAGTTTTTTTTGGAGATTTTTGTACTCGTATCATTATTCAACAAATAATAATGGTTAGATTGTAACTATAACTTCATCAGATAAGCAGGAAAGATCCTGTGAACTATAGTAAGTCTCGGTTTATCCAAATTTTAAACTGCAGATAAACTTAATGCAACTTAATGCAGATAAACTTAACTGTTGAAACTTTGAATTGGCCCCTAAACAATCAATAAAAGGTCATCAGATACAAGTTAAACAAATCTTACTTACTATAAAAGGGGGAAGTCATGTAGATGTATGTAACACAAGATACATCAAGATACCTGAGCATTGCTGCCAGTGCAGCCTCTTCAAAGGGACTTTTTCTAAGCGATGTAGCTCCCTTGACTGAAACCAAGCTCTCATTGTAGTTAAAAACTTCAAACACAGCTCCATCAATATGCATATACTTAACACCCCTAGTTTCAGGATCATACAAGAACAACTTCCCTTCACCATCCTCCGCTACAATCTCGCAATTCTTCAAACACCCGACAAGACTCTTCATCCCAAAAATCGGTCCAATAGTAAACTTCTTACTCCAACATCCAATCTCACCATCATCATCCATCATCCACACATCCACAAACTTCTCCACCTCCTCATTTTTTGAACTAACAATCAAAGCCAACGAATCATTCAAATCCACAAGCCGCCCACGCATCTTGCTCCGGTTAATAGAAACCGGAAACAACACCTTCCCAAAAACCTCACTCCCCACATCAAAATACACAAACACCTCACGAACACCCAAAAGGTCGTCCTGAATCAGCGCTGGCCAGTATGGCATTCCCTTAACAATAGCAGCACAACACGTTTCAACAAACACGAAAGGACAATCCGTGGCTAATTTCTTCCAGGACGATGAGTTCGCTGAATAAACCTCGACCCTTGCAGGAATTTTCAACTCATGCTTAAAACACAAGACACTAATAACCTTATAATCATTTTTAACACTATCAAATGCAAACCCCATTGAGACCTTATCATGCACACTAGGATCAGGCTTTGTGCCAGACAATGTAACCCCTTTAGACTGTTTAGTAGCTGGGTTCCAAATAGATATGACATCACCCCAAGGTGGTTTGCAAATACAGACAATACCATTTATAGAGCCAAGAATATCCATTTCAAGGAAGAAAATGGGAAAAGGGTGATCAAGATCTTGGGGGTCGGTTTGATTTGTGGGGAAGAGGGAGAGAATGTGGTCAGAAGAGTTTTGACGAATAGTGTGGATGATAAATGAGTTGTTTTGGGGGTTTGAAGAGGTGTTTAGGAGGTGGGTTTGGATGAACTTGGGGTTTCTGAAGAGAGTGCGGAAGGGTTTGCATACGCACCTGAAACGAAGGAGGGATTTTACGGGGAGACGGGAGAAGATGTTGAGGAGAAGGTGGTGGGGGAGAGTGCAGCTCGACATGGGGCCTGGGGGTTTGGTTTTGAGTTTGGGTTTGGGTTTTGGGTGGTTGTGTTTTCTTCTTCCTTTCTTTGATGTTGGCATTTTGTTGAGTGTGAAATGGGGTTTGGAATATTCAGACAGGAATTCCTGTGAGAGAGTGAATGCGGGTTTTGGTAGCACGGAGAGTGTGTGAGGACTGATGAGGAGGGTTTAAAGGTTTAACTTTATACCATTTGTGCACATATAATATAGCATGAAAGAGAAGAAAGGAAGAAACTTTGAAAACTTTCATACCATTTAAATTTGAAGGAAAATTTAAAAAAGATGAAAATTTTTCAATTTTTTTATTTATTTTATTTATTTTTAGACCGTTTGATAGTTTAAATTGAACTTAAAATTTATTTTCCATATATCACCCTTAAGCACAATTAGTTATCTTAAGGTGGAAACCAATTCTTTGGGAGGCACCAGGTTTTTATTTGACATATTTGGGTGTCAAATCACTCAAAGCAAATTTTTTTTTTAAAAAATCCATATATTTCGTAAATATATAAATATATATAGTTTGTAAATTTTAAATATATATATATGTTTCGTATATTGCGTATATTTTATAAATGTATATATTTCGTATATTTACTATATTTCGTATATTTACTATATTTCGTATATTTATATATTTCGTACATTTATATATTCCATATATTTTAGTATATTTTTACATTGAGTATATTTCATATATGTATATGTGCGCACAGAAATATCACAATAAGGATACAGAATATAAAATCACAGAAATAACAACGATATAAGTGGTTCGGCAACTTGCCTACGTCCATAGAGAGGTTAATGTTTTATTATATTGTCTCTCAATGCTCAAGATTACATCTCTTTGCCCCGGGTCAGGGTTTACAATTTATAGATGCATAAAAGTAAAAGATTGAGTTGTACAAGGAACTCAATTAACACATGGATAATTCGTAGTGTCCCTGAAAATCTCCTCCGATATTTTTGGTAACCAATTTGAACGTATCCGTAAGTGATTTAGTGTATATCAAATACTCGTGTGTTAGTTAAATGTCTGATTTGGGTCGAGCAGCCCTTCAAGCAGTTTGGGTTGGTCGGCTATTTTCATGAGCCTTAATAAATGGATCCCCACAATCGCCCCTAAAAAATTTGGCCTTGTGAATCTGGGGCAATAATTTTTAACAGAACTAAAGGCCTATAACTTGAAATCTTCATTCTTACAACCAGAGTAGCAATTTTGTAGACCTGATGAATTGTGGGGGTACGCTCGTTTTGAACCAAACACCATGGCATATTTGTAGTTTCTTTAAATGAGCGAGGTTGTCATCGTCCAAGAGCTAGATGAAGCGCCAAAATCATCATGGGATGTCGTATTCATCATTAACATTGGATTTCAAACCGGAGATACATCTCCTCTATCAGCTCAGTTCCCACTTCTTTCTTCGTCGCTAAGCTTCCCAGAGTTCTTCTTTTTCAGCATTCTCTTTCTCTTCAGATTTTCATTAATTCTTGTAAGTGTAACTTATTTTTTCTTAGTTTTCCTCTTCTTCGAATTGTTCTGCAACTTTAGTTAGGATTTTTCATTTTGTTGGAGTATCCGTGGCGACGTTAGATAACAAATTAGTAGTTGAATTTAGGAAAACTTATAACATTCCAGACTGGGTAGAAATCGACTATGCCCCATCCCTAAAGATGTCCCTAACATCGAAGGAGGGCACTGGATTCACACCCTCTTGATAACACAGGGGGGTGACATTTCCCCCAAACCATCTCTTCTTTATATTATTCAAATACTTTGATATTGTTCTTGCCCAATATGCCCCCAATGTCTGAAAATTTGTTAATAGGGTGCATAGGATAAATAAACTGTATGGGACAAGATTGGGTATTGCTGAGCTCTGTTACTGATATGTCTAGTCGCGAACCAATGATTGTATCATGTACTTGAAAACCAAGAAAGATGATAGGTAACTAGTGGTAAACCTCATAGATTCCCACAATGATTACTGGGTTCACGGGTTTATTGCTATAAATTGACAACATCTTCCTCTTCATAGGGAGAGAGACACCGGGGCCTTTTGATTTCAGATTTTGGGGAGAATCACATAGGTCACTTCCTCTTATCTTCAATTTACTTGTTGTTTATTTCTGATTCCTACCCTCTTTATTGATGTTTTTCTTCCTCTGTTTTGCAGCTCGCGATAAAAATTAAGAGCCTGATATAAGTGAGGTTAATGTTCCCGAACTTCTGAAGGCCTGGAATATTAAGGAGAGGCTTTTTGAGCGGTGAGCATCCAAGATCGGCAGCCTACTTGCTCGAGTATAAAAATATGACAAACAGCTTCATTGCTCAACCAGTCGACAAGGTCCCCAACTTGAAAGCTCCAAAAGTTGGTCCCTCTTATCCAGTCGTGCTAGAGGAAGAGGAGGAAGAAGAATAGGAATGCGAAGAAGAAGGAGAAGGAGAAGAAGAGACTGAAGAAAAAAAAATCAAAAGAGGAAGAAGAAAAAGAGGAGGATATGGCTCCCCCAATCAATAGGATGATTTTAAGGCTTGATGATGACGAGGGTCAGGCAGTTTTATCGGATTGAATCAAGTCTTTGAAGAAGTCAGATGTGGATTCCCCTAAGGCGAGTGGTTTCAGCCTAGGAGCTAATGGGGAATAGAAAGAAAAAGAGAAGAATAAAGGAGAGAGGGAGGGGGGGAGAAGAAAGATGAAGAGAGGAAAAAGGAGGAGACCAAGAGAAAATTGGTCCTGAAGGCCTCTACAGTCCCCTTCCTCACTACTGAAATTGAGGGAGCTAGCATGGGCAATACCCCTTCCCTTGCCCCCGATCTGCTAAAAGGGGTTGTGCTCGAAGCTGATCACGAGCTTTCTTTAATGTTAGGGTTATCCTAGCTCGCCCTCAAATCTTCTAAAGGGATTGCCCTGGTAACTTTCTTCATCTTTTCCTTTGAATTATCTTTCTTTTGTATTTTTCCTTCTTTGTATTAACCCATTTTTCTTTCTTCTATGTAGTTTTTTATCTGACTACATCACCCTTCTAGATGACCATATCGATCGGTCCAAAGGAAAGCAAGAGCTGAAAGATGCTCTGGAAATGTATGAGAAGGCTTTTGTTGATGCTCCCCTAGTGTGGGAGTAAGAGAGGGAGAGGTCAGCTAAGGCCTACGCTGACCTTGAGGCATCCCAAAAGGTGATGGTCACCGAGAAGGAAGAATTGGCCAAGGAGATCCAGAGTCTGTCTGGTAAGGTTCTAAAACTGGAGGAGAATCTCCCTCGTGAGAAGGATAGTAGCTACCTTGAGGGCTGGAACAAAGCACATGATGATGTCGAGCTCCAGCTTGCTTATAGAAAGAAGGTGGCCTTCAAAAAAGGCTGGGATCGAGCCTTGGAGCTGCCTGAGTCGTAAACTATCTTGCTCACCATCCTGAGTCCTCTTAGGGCCTTGTGCATTTTGGTCTCGATGTAATTGTAATTCCCAGTTTTTGTCAATACGAAGCTTAGTTTATTAACTTCTTCTATATTTTGAGCATGTGCTGACTAAACATGAGTTAATGACTGTCGCTGATATTTGAACTGGAAAGAGCTTGTGCTCGTTAATTACTTAAAATCTTTGTCGACTAAGCGATACTGTTTAACCATCTTAGGCCTTTTTTTTATTTAAATGGGTCCGTACTTAAGTGTGATCATTTTAGGTTTCTCAGCCGACTAAATGATATTAAGAACAAGTGTTAGATATTTTTTATCTGTGTTTAAACTTTCTCCCAGTCCAATAGGCGCAATATCATTCCATCCACTTTACCTTTTAGGTTGTGTCGTCGCACTCCCTTAGGCCTGAGCGAGATGATGGCGAGCTTGCACCTGGTTGATGGGCCACCCACCTGAGCAGGCTTTTTTGCGACTAATAAAGTTGGCGACCAACTTAAGTTGGATTTGTTGCCTAAGTATCCCCTGTAGGGCTTTTGTTATTGTCGGGGCAACTCACGAGGTCTGTTGTGTTTGCAACAAAGACCTGAGGGTTGTAGTATTAAAACGTTTTTATTAACTCGTTATAATTATTAAAAACCCTACTCGGCACGTGAGATTCCTTGATTGAAATAAGTTGAACAACTTATTGTAATCCTCGAGAATTCTGTTATGCATGAAGGAGTTATCATTTGGAAAGGATGTGTAATACTAAGATGCTATCAATAAGGGTGTAAGCGGATATTCAAATATTCAAATCCGTCCGGTATCCGAGTCTGAATTTTGCCGATATTTAATTGAAATCGGATATGGATACAAATGTGGATAGTGTATTAAAATATCCGAGAAAATGAATACGGATATGGATAGTGTGTGCATCTGACACGGATAATTCGTATCCGAGATGGAGTATCCATATTTGTGGATATCCATTTTTTCGGACATCCGTATCCGTATTGTATTTAATAATAATCTAATATCTAATATTAAAAATAGTAGAAATTGTGTCACGTGGCATACGAGTTGGTTTACATTTATTAACATGTGATAATAAACTAGGTCTTACCTTCAATTTCTCTTCTAATATCTGAGTTGCATAACCCGGGAGAACAAAGAACTTTTCAATTTCTCCATCCTCTTCATATACCATTTTTTTCGCAGAAAACTTTTTACCACTTTCCCTCTCTTCATAAGAGCTTTTGAATTCCCCATCCTCTTTATATACTATTTTTTTTTTCCAGAAGCAATCTTTTACCCCCCCCCCCTCTCTCCCCCACGTTCTATAACTTCCTTCATGGTCAAACGGTTTCCAGCAGTTAATTTTTTAATGACAAATTACAAAGCAGAAAGGTATTATCTGAGAAGAATCTTAAAGAAAGAAGGAGTTCTCCCCCAATGCTCCCTTTGTTTGACAAAATTTATGTAGCTCGCTTAATTTGTCCCTTTAAAGAAAGAATGAAGATAGTAATTGTCGCATGTGTATCAAAAGGAAACTAGAGAATGTGATAGAAATCTGTATGTGTTGTATACGTTTTTCATGGGAGAACAAAGTGAAGATAGTCATTAAAAGGTAAATTTTTAGTTGGGCTTAATTTATACAACCTTTGGTATGCACATACTCAAATGTATGTGAGATATAAAATCAAATGAACAAAATTTCCACTTCATTTTTTCACCCACAAATTCATCATTTACCTTTTGTGTCTTGGTATCATTTGATATCTGTGGAAAATTTATCTTTTCTGCACTACCAACATAGATGTTGATGTTTAAGCAGTCTCAAACCAGGTCGGTATCTTCCTTTTCATTGGCAACACTTCACTTATTCTTTTGATGGAGATTAAGTTTAAAGAGAGTGGAAATTAAAGAGATCAAGATAACGACTGGGACAAAGTCATCGTGATCATCATTTGACACTTCTATCGTCCTTTGATTAAGCGTTATTTTTGGGATAATTATATTTAGGTCCCATTTGTGGGGCAATATTCTTATAAATCTTATTGACTTTTCAATAATCTTATAGGTCCTATTTCAATTTTTTAGGAAATTTTTTCACAATTTTACCCTTTTAAAACCAACCATTCGTAACTTCCTTGAGGAAGTTATATAAGTGGTTGGAATTTTTTTTTAATCTTTAAGTGATCATAACTTTTGATTCACAAATCCGTTTTTGGCAAAATTACTATTTTTGAAATCTGCTCGACGAGATCTATCAAACAAGATCCATGAAGGCTATAAAATTCCAAAGAAAAAAATTTACACAAATAGTAAACTTTACTGTATGCACTAGAATATGAAATAGTTTTATATATGTGTAATTTTCACAAACAGACGGTAACATTTACTGTGGTAATATTACACAGTATATATATATATATATATATATATATATATATATATATATATACGGTGGATCCAAACCCTTTTTTTTCAAAATTACCTTATATTTAAAGGTTCGTGCTAGCGGTATTCAATCCTTACCACTATTGTTGGAGCTTCAACGACCTTCGTCAGAGCTCCGATTTGGGGTGGGTAAGGGTGGCATGTGGTGCCGCTGGCGCGGACCTTTGAAAATAAGAGACTTTTGAATAAACGGGTTTTGAATCTCCCGGAGTATCATGGGGTGCCGCTGGCGCGGACCTTTGAAAATAAGATTGGATAAATGGGATCGGGATCATCTGGAGCACCGATTTGGGGTGAGTAGGGGTGATACATAACTTTAAAAATATGAGCATATTGAATATATATATACACGGTAGATCCAAACCTCTTTTTTTTTTAAATTACCATATTTTTAAAAGGTTTACGCTAGCGATATTCAATCCCCACCACTACCCACCCCCATTGTCGAAGCTTCAACGACTTTCATCATAGCTATGATTTAGGTGGGTGGAAGTGGCATAGGGTGCCGGTGCCGGGGACCTCTGAAATTAAGAGAATATTAGATAAATGGAGTTTGGATCCACTGGAGCTCCGATTTGGGGTGAGTAGGGGTGACATTGGGTTAGGTTTATATCTATAACATTTTTATAAACATTAACATTTACTGTGTTATACCACAGTATATATATATGTATATATACGGTGGATCCAAACCTCTTTTTTCTCATATTGTCTTATTTTTAACCCCCCGCGCTAGCGGGTTTTAATCCCGACAACCACCAACCCCAATTGTCGGAGCTTCAACAACCTTTATCAGAGTTCTGATTTGGGGTGACATGGAGTGCCGCTGGCACGGACCTTAGGAAATAAGATAATATTGGATAAATGAGGTTTAGATACACCGGAGCTCCAGTTTGAGGTGAGTAGGGGTAGCATTGGATTATGTTTATATCTGTAATATTTTCACAAATAATAAATGTTACTGTTTGTGAAAGTGTTACATCGGCATCCCATGCTACCTCAAATCAGAGCTCTGATGACGGATGTTGAAGCTCCGATAAAGGAGGTGGGTGGTGGTGGGGATTGGATGCCGCTGGCGTGGATCGTTAAAAACAAGATAATATCAGAGAAAAGAGGTTGGGATATATATATATATATATATATATATATATATATATATATATAAACTGTGTTATATGAACACAGTAAATATTAATATTTGTGAAAATGTTATTGATATAAACCTAACTCAATGCCACCCCTACTCACCCCAAATCGGAGCTCCGGTAGATCCAAACCCCATTTATCTAATATTCTCTTAATTTCAGAGATCCGCGCCAGCGGCACCCTATGCCACTACTACCAACCCAAATCATAGCTCTGATAAAAGTCGTTGAAGCTCCGACAATAGGGGTGGGTAGTGGTGGGGATTGAATGTCGCTAGCGTAAACCTTTAAAAATATGGTAATTTTGAAAAAAAAAGTGGTTTGGATCTACCGTGTGTGTGTGTGTGTATATATATATATATATTATGAAATATTAACTCAGTAAATGTTACTGTTTGTGAAAATGTTATATATATATATATTGTGTAATATTAACTCCGTAAATGTTACTGTTTGTGAAAATGTTATATATATAAAACTATTTCATAAATATATTAACACAGTAAATGTTATTGTTTGTGAAAATGTCACAGATATAAAACTATTTCATTTTCTGGTGTATACAAAAAAGTTTAATATCTATGACATTTTTACAAACAATAGCATTTACTGTGTTATCACATTATATATATATATATTCAATATGCTTTTATTTTTAAAGCTCTGCGCCACCAGCACCTAATGCCACCCCTACTCACCCCAAACCGGTGCTCAAGAGTATCCAGACCCCATTTATCCAATCTTATTTTCAACGGTCCGCGCCAGCAGTACCCCATGACACTCCGGTCGATCCAAAACCCATTTATTCAAAAGTCTCTTATTTTCAAAGGTCCGCGCCAGTGGTACCACGTGTCACCCTTACCCACCCCAAATCGGAGCTCTCACGAAGGTCGTTGAAGCTCCAACAATGGTGGTAAGGATTGGATGCCGTTAGCGCGAACCTTTAAATATAAGGTATTTTTGAAAAAAGAGGGTTTGGATATATATATATATATATATATATATATATACTGTGTAGTATTACCACAGTAAATGTTACTGTTTGTTTGTGAAAATGTCACATATATAAAACTATTTCATATTCTATTGCATACAGTAAAGTTTACTGTTTGTGTAAATTTTTTTCTTTGGAATTTTATAGCCTTCACGGATCTTGTTTGATAGATCTCGTCGAGCAGATTTCAAAAATAATAATTTTGCGAAAAACGGATTTGTGAATCAAAAGTTATGATCATTTAAAGATAAAAAAAAAGTACAACCACTTATGTAACTTTCTAAAGGAAGTTACGGACGATTAGTTATAAAAGGGTAAAATTATAAAAAAATTCTCTAAAAAGTTGGAATATGACCTATAGGATTGTTGAAAAGTCAATAGGACTTATAAGAATGCTGACCCGACAAATGGGACCTAAATATAATTATCCCTATTTTTTTCCAATTGGTGCAGACATTTGAGTTAAAGATATAATTTATATTTGTTTAATCTTTTGTTGTGAAACATAAAATTCTTGGATTAATTAGTAAGTGTGAGGAAACAATATAATTTTGTTCTTTTGTTTTTCAGAGTGTTAGGAAAAAAATATTATGATTCGCATTTATGAATTTCATATATGTTTTGCTCATGACCTGTTTGATAAAATGCCTTCAAATTTTAAGATGGAAGAGACGACTAAAGAAATTATGATATAAATAAATATATTGGTAGAACTCCCACTTAGATAATCGCTATCCCACTAAGCCAAAATGAAAATGGGGGAATAACACACGTTATACGTGACTCCTCAGTATCCATTGATTCATGATTATGTTATTTGCTAAGAAATGTATACAACCGGATTCACGTCTTTGAATACTATGTATGTCAGGTTTGCCATGTGTACTATATTAATAATATGACATTTGAATTTGTTTGAACAGGTTTGCAGAAATTTACGTACTAGTGTTCATTTAACGGATGATGGAGATCAATTAGTTATTTCTAGATTATTATGTGAGTTGGTTTCTAAACTATTATGCAACTTTGTTAATTTTAGCGCAACTGTCTCTCTCTATATAATAAATTTTGTAAAAAAAATATTGAAACGTTTTTATTCTATTACTTTAAAAAATATTCCAAAATCAATCCACAACATCATAAGATTTCTTGAATCGATATGTAAATTAAGATTGATTTAAAATTTTTGATATTCCTAGAGTGACAAATTGTAGAAGGATTGTTTTGACATTATACTTAGATTTTATGACAAGAACTAAAATACGCCCGCACATCGCGCGAGGATTAGAACTAGTTTATTGTAATATTAGTTATATATAATTATTATGTATAACATTTATTATATATAAGGTAAAATATAAATATATAATATAAAATGTTAGTCATCACTTTTCACATATAAATATATAATATGAAATGTTAAACATCACACACACACACATAATAACACAACCCACCCACCCACACGCACCCACAATAACACACACATACGTACACAACAAGACACACCCAGACAAAACACACACACAAATGCACACAGTAATACACACATATAGATGCACACAATAACTGTTAGGGCCAAATTGTTGATTGTAATTTCTAAGTTGTTGATTATGAAATGGTATATCAATTTGTTGGATCTAAACAATAAGGGCATGATTTTTTTTACAGTAGTGTTGATAATACATATTAACAGAGGCAAGTTAATTGCAATGGATAAGCAATGTAAACGGAGACGGATATTATCCGAATCCGAAAAATTCGAGAGGATATAGATATGGATAGTTATTTTTATTATCCGAGCGGATAAGAATACGGATACGGATAGTGCATCCAGATAGCGGATACGAATATGGATAGCATGGTATCCACTCCGTATCCGTCCGTTTACCACTCATAGTGATGAAGAAACTATAAGCAGCCAATATATAATATCAAAGTGCGAGGGCCAACTGGCCTTTATTCCTTGAATAATAACTTACAATCGACATAATTTTGAAATGAAAATTTGCGTAAACTAAATTTGCTAACAAAAGATAAAGAAGACTAAAAGTAAGAACTTCTTGAAATTGGTTGCGTTCCACGCTCTTAGTATTTCCCTTCCCTTCAGCGTTTCCAAGTGATATGCTCCTTGAAGGTCATCCCTTATCACCCTAAGAGGTCCTTTCTAATTTTGTCCAAGCTTTCCATTTGATGGTTTTATGGTACTGTCGAGGACTTTCATTAGGAAATAGTCCCCTGCCAAAAACTTCCTCGGATTAACTTTCTTGTTGTACTGTTTGGTCAATTGCTGTTGATAGGAAGCTAACACTATCATGGCCATCTTTTTTCGCTCGTCTACTAAGTCAAGTTCAGTGCGTAGTGCATCATCAGTAAGGCTTTGGTCTACCAAGGAGGTTCTCGGAGACCTGATTCCAGCGGAATGATAGCTTCCATTTTATAAGCGAGCACGAAGAGTGTTTCCCTAGTTGGTCTCTAGGAGTGGTATGGTAAGCCCATGGAATATGAGGGAGCTCGTCCACCGAGTCACCCTTGGCTCTTTCCAACCTCTTTTTAAGTCCATCAAGCGTGGTTTTGTTGGAAGGTTCCGCCTGACTGTTACTTTGGGGATACACAATAGAATTGAAGTGGCACTTGATGTCATGCTCATCACATAAACCTTAAAAGAAGCTTCTTTCAAATTGCGTGTCGTTATCGGTGACGACAGTCCTTGGTATCCCAAAGTGTGTAATAATGTTTTTCCAAATAAACCTAGTCATGTTAGCATCGTGAATGTTTGTCAATGGTTCCTCCTTTACCCACTTGGTGAAGTTATCCGTTCTGACCAGCAGATATTTGCGATTTCCAGATGCGGTAGATAATGGTCCCACGATATCTAGTCCCCATTACGTGATGGCCACGGACTTGTTAGAGATTTTAGGTTGCTAACTGGCTGGTGGACCATAGGAGAGTGCTTCTGGCATTTTTCACATTTGTGAACATAAGTTCCTGTGTTTTTTTGCATGTGAGGCCACCAGTAACCCTCTTTGATTGCACGAAAGGCCAATGACCTCCCTCCTGCATGACTCCCACAAATATCATCGTGAAGTTCACTAAGCACTTGACCGGTGTCATGTGGGTGAACGAACTGGAGGTAAGGGCCTGTGAATAAACTTTTATAGAGATTTTCTCCTAGGGAGAGGTAAAAATGAACAACTTTCACTTTTACTTAGTGGGTCAATCTCTTATCGTTAGATAGCATATCGCTTCGTGAATAGGCGGTGATGGGTCCATCTAATTGGGTGCCTTCTCTGTAAGGAGGATTTACTCGACTACGACTGTCTGGTCAATGCTTGGTTGTGTGAGGAACTCTATCTGGATGGTTCTTCTCATGGCAGAGTCCATTGCTGAGCTCATGGCTACTAGGGCATCTATGTGGTTGTTCTGCCCTGGGGGAACTGTTGAATGTCAGTCTTCTCAAATCCTGCCATAAGACCTCTTACCACGGTGAGGTAGGCTATTATTCTATCATATTTTGCGTTAAAATCTCCACTCGCTTTCTTGGAGACCAGTTTGGAATCACCGAACAGGTTTAGGTGCTTTGCCTCTAGCAGTTGGACCTTGTGCAAGCCAGCGATCAATGTTTCATGTTCAACTTCGTTATTAGAAGCCTCAAATCCCAATATGATTCCTTGCTCGATGATAACATCTTTCGGTGTGATGAGGATGATTACTACTCTTTTCCCCTTGGAATTGGAGGCTCCATCAACGTATAGGGTCCAGTCCTTAGACTGTGCTTCCTCATCTATTGATTGCTCCACTCCCTGTTGGTCGATAGGCTGGTCTCCCATAAATTCAGTGATAAAGTCTGTCAGGACTTGTCGCTTAATTACTGTTCTTAGCTGAAAGTGGATATCGAATCTGCCGAGCTCCACCGACTACTTTGAGAGTCGTCTAGAAAGGTCGACTTTCCAAAGAATAACTTTGAGAGGGGGGGGGGAGGAAGTGATCACTGTTATTGAGTGAGCTTCAAAGTAATGTTTTATCTTTCTTGAGGCGGCCACTAGTGAATATGCAATATTTTCCAGGGGTAGGTAATGTTGTTCTGCATCCAGAAGTGTCTTGCTAGCATAATAAACAAAATGTGTCCTTCCTCTTTCTCATACACCAGAGCCGAGCTTACAACGTGGTCTGATTCTGTGAGGTAGATAGACAATTGGTCTTTATATTCTAGAATCACCAGCATAGGCAGTTTGCTAAGGTAGGATTTGATCTCCTCCAAAGATCTTTAACAATCATCGTTTCATACAAAGCCTTTATCCTTCTTCAGGAGCTGGAAGACTGGTCGGCAGCATTCCGAAGACTCGAAGTGAAGCGATTGAGTGTCGCGAGTATACCTGTGAGCTTTTAAATATCTCGCAACGTCTGTGGAGGTTGGACCCTGGTGATCACATCGATCTAATCCGAATTGGCCTCAATTTATCGTTTGCTAACCAAATAGTCTGGAAACTTTCCTGACTGGGCACCGAATGAGCACTTACTTGCATTAAGTTTCATCTAGTATTTCCTGAGGATATCAAAGGTTCTAGATAAGTCCGTGAGGTAACATGTCATCGATGTAAACCTCCATTGTGTCTCGCATCAGTTTCTTAAATATCTTTGTGACTAACCTCTGAAATGTTACCCCTATATTTTTTAGGCAAAATAACATAACCTTGTAATAGTATAACCCAATAGGGGTTATAAAGGACATTTTGTCCAGGTTGGAACCGAACAATGAAATTTGATGGTATCCTGAATAGGCATTCAGAAAACTCATCCTTTCATGTGTTGTCGTAGCATGAACCGACTGATTAATTTTAGGCAATAGGAAGCTATCTTAGGGATATGTTATGTTGAGATATGTGAAATCGAGACAGACCCTTCAACCGCCGTTGCTCTTTCGTACCACCACTGGGTTAGATAGCCACTTGGGAAACTGAACTTCCCTAATAGATCCTGCATTTAAAAGCTTCCTTAATTCGTTCTCCATCACTTTAGCCTTTTCGGGGAATATTTGACGAGTCTTTTGAGTGATCAACTTGAAGGTCGGATCGACGTGCATACGATGGTAGGCTACATTGGGATCAATCCCTGGAAAGTCATATGATTCCCAAGAGAAAACATATATATTGCTCCTCAAGAAGCAATCAATTCTTTTTTTTTCATGATCGGCGAGCGTGGTTTCGATCAGAAACTCTCTCTGGAAAGTTATCATTAGCTCCAACTTCCTCCAGGATTTCAATGATCCTGACAGCGGGGTGTACCCCGGTCTCCTCTACCCCTGGTCGGTTGAACCATAATTTCTATTTAGAGGGTGTAGCCCACTCCTGATCATCCTTTGGTGACCTTTTCTTCTCCTACCTGGGGTGGATGACCGTGATGAAGCACTTTCTGGTAGTGGCTTGGTCATCATGAATTTCAACTACGTCCCAATCGATGATACACTTCAGCTTTGGGTGGTAGGTAGATGGTACGACCCTCATAGCATGTAGCTAACCTCTGCCTAGAATAGCGTGCTATGGGGACTCTATGTCCACAACTAAGAACTCAATCATCTTTGAGATGTTGCCTGCTCTGACTGGCAAGACTATCTTTCCCAACGACATAGTGATTTTCCCTGTGAAGCCGACCAATAGAGTTGTGGCTTCTTTGAGGTCGGCTAGGTTAAGCTTCATCTTATGGAATAAGTCTAGGTACATCACCTATGACGAGCTTTCCTGGTCCACGAGTAGTTTATCGACGTCCCAATTTATAATTTTGAGAGTTATCACCAGTGCATCATGATGCGGGGTCCTTACTCCGACCAAATCTTCTTCACTGAAGATGATGTGTTTGGTGTAGTTGCTGTCCTCTAGTCACCGGTGCTTTCCAGCTTGGCTTTTAGCATGGTCAATCTAAAATTCTTCCATGACATCAGTGACCTTTTTGAGCTTCATTAGAACAACATTATCTTGGATCTACTTTAGGTCTGATGCCCCATGAATCACCGTGAACTCCTATCCCATGTCATCTTCAAGGATGTTATCTGGATTCTAGTCACCATTGGCTTCGACCTTATCTATTTTCTTCTCTATGCATTCATTGAGATGCCCAGCTTGAGCTAACTCTTCCAATTGTGACTTCAAAGCCTTGTAATTTCTAATCATATAGTCGCCCTCCTCGTAGAATGTGCATCTTCGCGCGTTATTCCTTTCGTTGGGTCACCACCCATCTTCTTAGGCCAGTTGATGAATGGTTGGTCTTTGATCTTGCTCAAGATCTTGTAAATAGGTTCCTTAAAAACTATGTTAACAACCTGGAATTCCTTTGAAGGATCAACCTTATTTCCATTCTCAGAGTCGTTCTTGCCCCCATTCTTATTTCTTTTCTTTGGAGTATCACTCTTATCTCCTCCTTTGGTTACCTTTGCTCAATTATTGTCCCATGCATTAGAGTGAACCAAGTCATTTACATTGTCTTATTTCTCAATAGGATCCATGAGATCATCAATAGTTATGGCCTCTTTCTTAGTCAGGGACTGGTGATCGACAAACCAATCTTTAAGAATACAATGACAACTTGCTCTGAGCAATCCTCCACTTTATTAAAGACTTCCCAATACATCTTGGTGTAATCACGAAGTCTCTCTTATGACTTTTTCTTCATCGTGAGTAGTGCATCCATCCGCTTGGGATGAAAGCTTCTGGTTATAAAGCGAGTAGTAAAAGCCTCTGCTAAGGCCTTGAAGTTCCTGATCAACCTGTGCGGTAGCTTCTCGAATCAGTTCTGTGTTATGTCGAGTAAGCTAAAAGGGAAGATTCTACATATCAGTGCGTCGTTGTGGCTCCATAGGGTCATCGCTTGTTTGTACCGCTGAATGTGGTCTATGGGATTTATCTTTTTATCATAAATCTTGAACCTGGGAATGGCAAAATTCTTTGGGTTCCTCTTCTTCGATCGCTCTTAAAAAAGGGGATTTCATCTAGGTATTAAAAGCTTTTCCAGCTAACTCCCTATTAGACCTGACTCCTTGATGGATTGCATATTGGTCTATCTCTCTACGAACCAAAATCTTGATATCCTCATTCTGACGATCGTTGCTCCTGTGGTGACTTTCTGATTAGCCAGGCTCTTATCGACCATGCTCTGATCTGCCACATTCAATTTTATCCTAGTTGTACCTGGAGCTCCTCCCTCGACTGCGAGTATTACTCACCTGAGGACTAAGAGTCCTATTACGACATTTTCTTGTATCTATATGGAGATATCTCTCAATATTTTCAAGTCGCATTTGAAGGTGAGCATTCTCTTCCACCTAGAGGCATGTGGCCTCCTTTTGATCTCAAAGCCTGGCTTCATAAGCGTCGACCAACCTGGATATCTGAGTAGACTTAGGTGGTCCCTGGATTTCTTCAGAAGGCTGCCTTTCCTGGAAAAACCTAGGATTTGTGTGCTGGCGAATCTCTGACCTGACCCGATGTGAGATTGGGTCTTCTTACATATCGCCAACATGAGGAATGTTGTTATTGTGGTGAGACATCACAGACTTTCTGTTGATGAATGTTTTCGTATGAATAGAAATCGATTCCCATAGACAACGCCAATTGTGCGTACAAGAAATATCACAATAAGGATCCACGAAAACAATCACAGAAACAGAATATAAAATCACACACAACGATATACGTGGTTCGACAACTTATCTACATCCACGAAAAGAATACTGTTTTATTATAGTGTCTCTCAATGCTCGAGATTACATCCCTTTGCCCCGGGTCAGGGTTTATAATTTATAGATGCATAAAAGTAAGAGATTGAGTTGTACGAGGAACTCAATTAACACATGAATAATTCGTGGTGTCCCTGAGCATCTCCTCCGAGATTATTGGTAATAAATTTGAATGTATCCGTAAGTATTTTAGTGTATATCAAATACTCGTGTGTGGGTTAAATATTTGATTTGGGCCGGGCAGTCCTTCATGCAGTTTTTGCTAGTCGGCTACCCTCATGGGCCATAATAAATGGATCCCGACAGTATACATTTCATATATTTAATATATTCTGTATATATAGTGAGTATATTTCATATATTTAATATTTTCCGTATACTTAAATATTATGTACATTTATATATTTCATATATTTTAGTACATATGTATATTTTGTATATTTCATATATTTAATATATACCGTATATGTATATATTTCATACATTTATATATTTTGTATATTTAACATATTTCGTATATTGTCATATATTATGTATATTTAATATATATTTTTAAATATTTATATATTTCGTATATTTGTTAAATATTTCATATATTTCGCATATTGCATATATTTCATAACTTTCGAATAATTTTTTCAAATATTTCGTATATTTCATATATATATATATATAGTTTTAAATATTTCATATATTTAGTATATTTTATATATATATATATATATATATATTTTTTTTTTTTATTCCATATATGAATATATTTATTTTTGTATATTTCATATATGTATGTAATTTTTATATAATATATATTTCGTATGTATATATTTTTTATATTTCATATATCTCGTATATGTGTGTGTATATATATTTCAGAAATGATATTAACAATATATATATAAATATATATATATATATAATATATATATTCCGTAAACAAAATTTTCATATTTATTTCTACTTTTCAGCTTTTAGGTTTGATGGAAAAAGGTAGAAAATTGATGATTTTCAAACTTGTATCAAACACACACATGTTGAAAAATACTGATTTGATTTGAAATTATTTGCTCTAGAAATATTTGCATTTTCCTACTTCCTATCATACAGGGCCTTAGAAAACTTTTGTTGCAACATTAGTTCATTAAATGCTAAAAATTGTTCTAATTTAATACTAACACTCAAATTAAATAGGGGCAAGTACACGTGACTCCTAATTAAGTCACGTGGGTTACTTAAACTCCAACACGTGTGTAGTTTTAACCCTCAATCATTTTTTTAATTGGTACTAAAGGTCATATATGCTGTTATACTGTAGTTGCGATTTGAAATTTATTTACCATTTTGCCCCTTCAACGTTCGATTCTTGGTGCATTGTAGGCAATTTGTTATTTTTGTTCTTTATTGAGAAGAGTGCGCGTATGTTCAAATAAGAAAGTTATTTAATTAAACTCAGTTTTTATCAATTAAATCCTAAACATGTATCTAGGTGTGATTGATGATGATAAAATCAAGCAAGAACATTCAAACACACACAAGTGAGGAAAAATCCCCCA
Source organism: Sambucus nigra (assembly GCA_949130495.1). Classification (NCBI taxonomy): domain Eukaryota; kingdom Viridiplantae; phylum Streptophyta; class Magnoliopsida; order Dipsacales; family Adoxaceae; genus Sambucus; species Sambucus nigra. Next base: position 232,478,044 of record OX422222.1, read on the forward strand.
ACGGGGCAAAAGCTTTTATTTTCACTATAATTTTGTAAGAAAACGGCTTACACGGATTACAATGAAAATATGTGACACGAAAATACCCTCGGGTGTCAGTTCTGATGTCGTCGGTTGGAACTATCCCTTTCCAGTAAGGCAACAATGAAGAAGAAAACGACTTCCTCACAAATTACTCCAGATGAGTACATGATCATCTTGAAGGTTTAAAGATTCACACATATATATGAGAATGATTTTGTGAATCAAAAAGGTTTAGACAACCTTAAAAAGATGAAGTCTTATTCTGGACTGTTTTCGCAGAATTTTGAGATTGCAGAAAGACTTGAAAATCGTGTAGAAAGTGTACAGGTATTTGTACAAAAATCGAGGCGATGGCTCGTTCGAACGAGATAGCCACGTCGCTCGAACAAAGGACAAATGTCGTTCGAACGAGATAGCGAGACATGCCTATCTCACGCGAACGACAGTCAAAGTCGTTTGAGCGAGCTCGTCGTTTAAGGCACTTCGCTTCTACACTTAGAAAAAAATTCTGCTTTTGTTAAAAATTAATCCAGACTTCAAAAAATAATTTTAAAAATATTTCCCAAATATTTATCCAAATATTAAAGTTTCAATAAACCATTTTACAGATAAAGTGTAATGGAGTAGTGGGAATGAGTTGAGCAGCACGTCGCATGTAGCATGATGTACGTGAAAATAATGGATGCATTGAATTCGGATAAAGGCCGTCAAGGATGATCGTGTTGACGTGCCGAATGTAGCGGTATCAGGCATACAAACTGTGATCTAGGGAAAAATAAAAAATTCCTAGATTCGACCCCAGACATTTATAAAATTATGTCCCTACATTTATCCTAAATTTGATGAAAGTTGATCAAGTTTTTAGCGATCAATTTGTTATCTTTGAAATCGATGATAATTGAAGCAATTCACAGTCGTTTTTTCAGATTGAAGTCATATTCTCTACCGATTTATAGTAATTGATTCAAGGTAATGCAAATTTATGTCACTTTTATTATTTTATTCATTTTGTTTGTATATTTAGGTTATTAAGACGTAATTTAATTTATTTTATTAGAAACGGATTTTTATTTTATTTTTTAATTTGCAATTGTATGGTCTATTTTATCTATTTATTCACAAGCCCTAATTCTATCTATTTAATAATTAGATACATATACGATGCTATTGTTCTTATTTTTTGTTCTATTATTTTTGTAATTTGTATATCAAAACTTTTTAGTAAATTGTTATATTATTTTGTGATTGAATTTATGTTTTAAAAGCTTGTTTTTAGTGATGTGATTTTTTATGGATATTGTTATTATGTATGGTGTTTTATATTCATTTTATATTTGAGATATTATTAGACCTTCAGTTTTTAATTGTTCTATGAAGTTTGGTAGCATTATCATTTGTTGCCATGAACATATTATAGTTTACAGATAAATTTAAGCCTTTTGTATTAGTGGTTTGTATAAATTTTAGTTGTTTCATTTGTTCATATTATTTGATAATAAGATTTGTCTAATTTATTGAATTTATCTGATTTAAACTACATACGGTATGAAATCATTATCAGACGACATAGTGAATTTATCTGATTGAAATTCCACACATGAGAAGCTTTTTGTTTTCATTTGATTAAAAGTTTTTTAGTTTGCACGTTGAAATTATTTAATGTAAATTAAATCAGTTTCGAGATACTCTTCTTATTGATTTGTAAGTGTTATGGATTATCTGGTGTTGTTGATGTTCAAATTTGGAAAGAAAATTTATTTGATGAAGTGTGGGAGGAATACACGATTTAATAATTTGATTGCTCATATATGCACAAAATGGAAGGACCTATCTACTGTTGTTGTTGTTGGTTTGTATTATAATTTGTCCAGGCATTCGTTTTGTGTATTGGATGGTGAATCAGATTTAGAGAACTTAATGTTTTATTGCCAGTGTCATTCAGTTCGTAGTATTGATGTTTTCGTGTCAACTAAGATAATGGTTTAAGGGAATGATCAATTTCGAGTGGCAGTGGTAACGGTATTCAGTCGTATGTTGAGAATGAGGTTGATTATGATGTCAATTGGGTTCGTTCTTTTCTAAACATGGAGTAAAGGTTTTGATGTTTATTGGTTGATCGAAAGGATTATGCCATGTTGGTCAAAGGGTTAAAGGAGGTTTTAGTAAGTTTTGGATAGTTTCGTGTATGTTTTCAATTAATATTGAATTTAAGTTTCGTTATGTAGATAATGAGAATGTTAGGATAACGGGTGAAAGTTTTTACAAGGGAAGTACTGGGTGTTGCACGGTATATTCAAGGTCATGTAGATAAGGGCAATTCATTTTTTTATATAAGGGATTTTATAAATGAACATAAGTGTGGCTTTACATACAAGGTAATGAAATATCTAAGAATTAATTCGGAACTTATAGCATCTTTTATTGTTGAGGAGATTAAAGAACGACCCCTTACATGCCCCGTGGATATCATTTTCCATATGCAAAACAACTACGGATTGACTATTATCTTGCATAGTGGACTGTTGAGAGAGCTAAGCAACAAATATATAGGGATCAATTTTTATCATTTGATAGGCTTCGATGGTATAGGGAAGCTTTATTGACTTATAATCCGGGTAGCATATTTGAGATTGACTGTGATAATGATTCAAGAAAATTTAAAATGTTATTTGTGTCATTCCATGCATGCATTGAATGATTTAAATTTTGTCGTTCTCTATTTTTTCTTAATGAGACATTTGTGAAATCCCGATATAAAGCAATTCTTCTTGCGGCTACGGGAAAGAATGGCACTCAAGGTAAACGATTTTTGTTCTGTTGGCAGGAAATTTATCTATTTCAGTTTATATTTCTTTTGATCAGAAATTTATCTGTTTCAGTTTATGTTTCTTATTTAATATAAGTTTTGTAATTTGTTTGGTTTAGGAATGTTTGTGTCGGCATTTGCTATTGTTGATTCTAAAACTGAAAAAAATTGGGAACGATTTTAGAAAATTTATCACATGCTACTTCTTCATGCGATATTACCTGTATATTAAATATGAATAAAGGACTTATGAAGTCGGTTCTAAAAGTTTTTCCTAATTCTTACCACTTTTTTTATTTGTTTCATTTGAAGAACAACCTGAGATACCACTTATTCGGTTCATTTTCAAAGTCTGTGAGGGACAATCTTGTGAATATGTTTCGTAATTGTGCATATGAATCGAGTCAATTTAAATTCCATAAAAAACATTATTTGTTGCTTAAGAAAGGATTTGATCTAATTTGGAAGTTCCTACATAGTTTGAGGAGGGAACATTTGACAAGTTCATATTTTCAAGGTCCGAAATATGGTGAGATGTATTCAAGCGTTGTGGAGTCCTTTAATTCGTGGATCCGTGAAGCTCGTCATTTGCCTATTATGGAGTTAGTTGATTACATTAAAGGGAATATTATGGAGATGATGGATGAGCGTATGGAGATGGGTAGTAGTTGGAATGGATGTTTATGTCCGAAATTTGACAATTGGATTGCTAATTTTTTGAAAGAAGGTAATAGTTGGAGAGTTAGTAAAGCATCCGAATTTATGTTTAAGGTTCATTCGAAAGATAATATTATGGTTGATCTATCCAAAAGAACTTGTTCCTGTTATAAATATCAAGTCAATGGTTTTTTATGCGCTCATACTGCTGTTGCAATTCAAAAGTCTAGAAAAGATTTGAATATGTTCATTGATAATTTTTTCAACTAGGAGTATTTTGTTTATTCTTATGAAAAGTCATTTATCGCTTTCCTACGTTTAAAAAAGATGATGGATCTGATACGAAAATAATCATTAGTCCGCCTAGTGCAAAGTGAATGGCTGAGAGGCTGAGAAAGAAGAGGATTGTTTATCGTGGTGAAGAAAGAGAGAATTTAAGTATGGAACTTGTCGAAAAGTTAGACATGAAGAAAAAGTTATACAGGAAATGTGTAGATAGGGAGAGTTTTGCATTACTTTTACAAAATTTTGTATAGTTGTTTGGATCATATATGTTCTCATTTTTTGAAATATTAATAATAGTATGTTACTGATTTTTATATTAATTTTATATGCGTGCTTGGTCTGTTTAAATATTTTGTATCAAATTTCAGTTATTTAAATTGCAGATTCATTAGATGAGTATGTAAATTACAGTAACTTATTTTGTTGTTATACAAAATGTGAATTTATCTATTTTTGCAACTAAGTTGTTTTTCTATCTTTTAGTTTATGTGTTCTGTTTGTTGGTATCAAATTCAAAATTTTGAATTGAATAAAATTGTTTGGGGTTGTAGAATTGCAGAATTAAGGTGGAGTAGGTGTGGGTAGTATATTATTACACATGTACATCCCAGTGGATGAGATCAATTGAATAAGTTGGTGTATGATAATTGACGTTATGTTTGGAGTGAAATTTGAGCTTCTCATATTGAACATAAACATTATGGTATGTTTGGAGATGTTTGATTTAAGACGAAATCATTGTTAAGTGGGCAATTCCGTGGGTGATGTGTTAGTGTTGGAGTGTTGGATTATTCTACAAAACATGCAATGCTATGTTATTCTGAACAATATAATCGTGTTATTTCAATTATTTTTAATAGTCTGTGCCAACGACAATAATTGAAGAGTAAAATTATTATATTAGTTTCGTAGAAATAAAATTATCAATTTTGATACCGAAGAGTAAAAAAATTGTATTAGTTACACGCAGATGAAATTAGCAGTTTTGATAATTAACTGTAAAAATCTTTGTATTTTTTGTTGAGTTTTGATTGTTCTCTTCAAAGTTTGGTTTTGGATTGAAAAGATGAGTAAAATTGTTTTGGGGTTTAACGTAAGTAATTAAGATCAAATGTAAGACAAATCATTGATTTATTTTTGTTACCTAATATGAAATTAGTATCAAATTCATACAATGAATTAATCAGAACTAATACAAATAAGTGATCATTACATGGAACTGAAATAATTGTTGAACTGTATCAATTCTTGTTTTTATAGGCAACTCCAATTATAAATATGTTGCAATTTTTACTATTGGCAAAATATAAAGATCAAATAATGAAAATATTTCATTTTCGTTTTTTTTTTGTAGTAAGTTTGCAATACAAAATACTATTTTACTCAAATAAGTTCCATTAACATTCTAAATCTCCATTCAATATTCATATTCAAACACATTCAAAACAAAATATTCATTTAACATAGCCTATCAAAATATAACTAAAATTGCTGCTACAAAAAAGTTTATAATGCAACATTTCATCTTCAATCGAAAAGAATTCTAGTAGTGTTAATATTATGCCTAATACATTCATTAACTACAAGTAACAAAGAAAAAAAATTTGTTTTCATTCAACTTTTAAATTGACACGATCCATTTATAAATCGTCAATCTTTTGACCCTGGACAAGAAGTTGCTCTATCACTAACGACCTTACGAAGCACATGTGATTCTTCTTGATATCAATAAAGATGAATTTTCTCTCGGACATCTTCTTCGTGACATAGCAAAAAACGACTCCACAATCAACCTTATAACAATAAAACAGTTTATTAATTATTAATATAGTGTCAATTTAAAGATACATGAATGAAATATATTGAATAGATACTTACATATTCGGGTCTTGTTGTGGACAATTCGCTATCCTATTCATTTCGCATTTGAATATTTTCTTTATCAGTACACTTTGCTTTAACTTGCTGAATTTCTCTTCATTAACAAGCAGCATCTTCTTCAAATTTTTCTCAACATAGTCTCTCTAAAATATTGAAAAATAAATTACTAATTTGAAATTAGTGTAGTGTATGTTCATAATTATAATTTCATATTTAATTGTATGTACTTACCTCCACAAATGCATCATCCATGTAATGGTCTTGGTTTAAATTTCTTAAAAGCATTATTTTATTCATCATACTTGAAATGAGCAGCTATACAAAAATATATAGTGAAGCCAGAAACGGGTCTAACTAATGCCCATGCAAACAGGAAGGAGACTAGCTAACAAAAAGGCAAGAGACTTGGGAAGTTAGCTAACAGTAAAGAAAGTTTCAAACAGGAACTTATGCAAGTGTATGAGGAGACTTGGTCTCATTATTTTTCTTGATCAGTTAGTTTTCTAATACTCCCCTTCAAGCGAAGGTCAGAGGCACTGCAGATACCGAGCTTGGAGCGTAAATACTGAAAGTGGTGTGTATACAAGGGCTTAGTAAAAATGCCAGCAAGTTGATGAGAAGATGGAACAAAGTGTGTAATAAGAAGGCATTGAGCAACTTTTTCTCGGACAAAATGATAGTCCATCTCCACATGTTTGGTTCTAGCATGAATGATAGGATTCACAGTCATATAAATAGCACTGATGTTATCACAGAAGAGAGTTGGAGGATCCAGATGACGAAAACCAACATCACGAAGAATGTATCGAATCCACATGAGTTCAGCAGTAGCGGAGGTCAGTGCGCGATATTCTGCTTCACAGCTAGACCGAGAGACATTGGGTTGTTTCTTAGAAGACCTAGAAATACAGTTGGCTCCAAGAAACATACAAAATCCCGAGGTAGATGTCGAGTGTAGGGACAACCAGCCCAGTCTGCATCATAAAACCCGTATAAATTCATGGAGGATTGAGACACAACCCGAATACCAATATTGGAAGTACCACGGAGATAAAGAAGCACCCTTTTAATCTGAGTCAAATTTTCATCAGTATGATTGTGCATGGACTAACATTTTGAGTTCACTGCATGAGTTATATGAGGACGAGTAAGGTTTAGATACTGGAGATCCGCAAGGAGACAATGGAAAGCAGTGGGATCTTTTACAGGAGAAGATGATGTGGTTGGGGTTGTAGTAGAGAGAGGAGTTTGTATAGGGTGGCAGGTAAGCATATTTGCTCTTTGAAGGAGGGTAAGGATGTGTGACACCCCGCCTAATTAAATATCGGGTGATCAGTCCTTTATTAAATTATAATCAAGGTGAACGGTCGGTTCATTCTTAGCATCACTGTCGTAAAAAATAACTTTCCAATTTAAACAGCCTAAATAATTAAGCTAAGTGTCAAAACCATTTTAGACATTACTTTCCAAATTTTATTTTATAAACGAACATTGAAAGCTTTACATAATTCATAGATAAAGGATCACACAACAACTATCCTGGAACATATAATCCAAATAATTAAACATTCAACTAATTGATTCCAACATTAAAACTTAAAGGAAAACATCCTGACAGTAATAAATCTCACAGTGTAAATACTAGAAATAAATGAATCACAATATCCAATAAAACAACTGAATGATGGAAAAAGGGTGACACATGCCCAACTGGAAAAAATAAATGCTAGGAGTGGAATCAAGAAATGAGGTCGTCTAAGCAAGAGGCCTGTAATTCCCACTTAAGCTGCAGCGCGTTCCTTCCAAAGGATCCTATGCAAGACGCCCCTGTGGCTGGGCACCTGTAATATATACCTATATATACAAGAGAGAAAAGAAAATGAAAATGGGTCAGAGTCCGATTGTAAAAACGATTTAAAATTAGTTTAGCAAGTATTTAAAATGTTTACTGGCCAATGCAACAACATATTAGTGCGGCACTCCCTTGAGAAATTCTCACCTCTCTTCTAATGTGCACGCCTATCGCACTAACCTTCCCAACGGTTTAACTTATCTTATCTTAGGTTGCTCGTAAGATTTAAACTGACAAATTCAATTGTTTAAGAGGTTAATTTCATTTAACAACAAAGTTCTCATTTAAACCTTATTTACTAATAAAGTTTCTCAGTAACATATTATACTTTTCAAACACTTATTCCCAAATTGAAATAATTATTCATTTCTTACTTACCATACACAGTAGGTAGTTCTCAAATTCCAGAATTAAATATATATATTAAATACTCATATAATATATATATTCTAACAGCACCCCACATAATAATTATGGTGCGGGCATACTCTGCTATCCAGTCCCCGTATCACTCGTACTAAGGGAAATACGAGTTCGGAATCACTCTCGAACTGTATTGATACAAAACACAAACAATATTGAGTCGAAACATAGTTTCCAAGTTTCTAAGAGGTCAGTACATGCCCTTACGTCTCTTAGGACCGTCTGACTATCGATCCGATAGCTTGTACCAAAGGATTTCTATCTTCTAGGGTACGAGTCAATATCCCCCATAAAGGTCCCATCGAGATAAGACTGTCCCAGCGCGGTAACCTCAGGGATAGCAAGTAGCGCGGACATGATTTTTACACGTATATAGTATATGCATAAACACAGTCATATAAATATACCACTATTACCATATTAATTTAGGTACATTCTCACAACCCATCATTTTGATATTTATCCTTATTACTCGTTATTTAGTCATCACGTATAACGGTTTGTCTCTTATTCATTTTATTTTTGAGATTTAATTTATTCCAACTCACTTCTCATCTCTCGAAGTATTTCCTTTACGTAAGTAAAATTTCAGTAAGCCCTCACTCACCTTCTAATCCAACTCCTAGACATTTCGATTTTTAAGTCTACGCACGTTAGATTTCTTAGGTATGAATAATTCCCCGTTTATCCTTCATTTTTCCCATTTCATTAAAGTTCCACTTATCGGGGTTACCTTGACCCTACTGGTCCTCTTTATGTTTCCTTATGTCCTATTAGCATTAATCAAGATTTATTACGCATTTAATCGGTTTAAGTCAACCCAAGGAAAAATCTGGTTTTCCCAGAAGGGGTCGATCGATCAAACCGTCGATCGATCGATGCTCTTGGCTCGATCGATCGATCAAGCAGGTATGGCAAAATTTGCAGAATACCAGTTACGGGTTCTATCATCCAACATCATCCAAATCCAAGTTTTTAACTCCCAAACTCCCAGAAATTTATACCACAAACATTCTAAACCCAAATGAACAATATTCTACGTAAGGCATACGAGTTTTCATAAAGTATCATGGATTAAAAGGGCCAAAATCTATACAATTCTCATGAACCCTAAAAATTTCTTTAACTTAATTCTTCTCATTCTTTTTCCAGAATTATTGCTTCTAATCAATCATAAATTCGTGGTTTAACCTCTACATGTGAAAAGAATTTCCAGATTATTGTTTATATCACTACAACATGCGATTTCTAATCTCCAACATGGGTTTTCTTTCATAAAAACTCATCCTAATCAACCCTAAACTAATATAAATGAAGCATTAACGAAATAAAGCAAGATAAATACTTGTCTGAGATTTTTTTTTCGATTTATGGCTGAAATGAGTGTGGTGGTGATCCTCATTACGCGATCTATCGTTTGGCGGTGGCGGCGGTGCAAACGAAGGAGTTCTTGGCCTAGAACTCCTTGGTAAGCTCTTCCTTTCCTTCTCTAATGGTCGTCACTTGTTTTTGGTTGAGTTAACCATAGAAGGCAAGCCTAATCATCTGATATAACCTTAAAATTTTCGTGGATTTTCAGGCCTAAAAAAGTAAAATGTCTAAAACGCCCTCCCGGGGTGTTAATTAGGCCTAAAAATACCCCGAGACCCAAACTAAACTCCTGGGTACATTATTTTGACTATATCGACCCTTTCGGACACTTTTGCACACTCAAAATGACCATACGGGTGATTTATAATTTATTCACTTTTGTTAATCAACATTTAGTCCCGACACGACACGAGCGCGTCCCGACTTAAATTTCCAAAATTGTCATTTTATTCATTCGTGACATTTAATAGATCCAATATTATATATTACTTTGCTCATTAGTAATATTCAACAAGTTTCCAATGATTACTAACTCTCGTCACGTTAGTAATTATAAAAATAATTAATTTCCGAATTTATATTAAATTAATAACCCACATTAAGTTTAATAAATCCCCAAATTTATAAGGTATAAAAATACGGGGTATTACATGATGTATTTATGTTGAGAAAGAAATAGTCCACCCTGAAAAGGAATAACTTCAATACCAAGAAAGAAATGAAAATCACCCATGTCTGTAACAACAAAAGTAGATGAAATTTTATGGGTAAGGGAATGGAGAAGAGAGGTAGAGCTACCAGTGAGAATAATGTCATCAACATAAAGAAGCAAAATCATCGTTCCATGAGATGTATGTAGCACAAAAAGAGAGGAGTCTGCTTGACTGCAGTAAAAGCCCATGCTGAGTAAAAAGGAGCTGAATCTATCAAACCATGCTCTGGGTGCTTGTTTGGAAAAGTAGGAAATTTATTTACTTTTGAAGATGTCAAATGGAAGTTTCTCAAATTATTTGCAATGCCATTTCCTCTATTTCTGTTATCTGCTCAGGTCTCATCTTTAGAAAACTCCCTTTCAGGTTTTGATGGTGGTCTAAAAGAGATCTTCAAAATCCAATCCAAAAATCGAAAGCAAATTTGTTCATCTATTAAATGGTCTTTACCGCCTGCCAATAGTTTCAAACTTAACATTGATGGTGCTTCTAAGGGTAATCCAGGAGATAATGGTTGTGGTGGCATGGTGAGGAATGACGAAGGAGACATAATCTTAGCTTTTGCTCAATCTACTAACTCATCTTCTAATTCTTTTGCTGAATTAAATGGGCTTAGAGTGGGCATAAAGCTTTGTATTGAATACCATATATTCGAGATTCATATTGAGGTTGACTCTATGTTTGTGATGAATCTTATAAATAGAAGGTGAAAACCCCCATGGAAGCTAAAAGGATTGGTGAACGAAATAAAAGAAGACTTGAAGCTCCTGAAATATTCTTTATCCCATTGTTATAAAGAATCTAATATGGTGGCGGATTATTTAGCAAACTATGGCATTCAATGCAATTCGATTCAGATCTTTTTATCATCTTTAGACCTCCCTCATATGGTTAGGGGAGCTGTTAGGCTTGATAAGATGGGTTGTCACTACATTAGATCTTCATTTGTATAATTTAGCTTGTTCTTGCTCTTGTGTTGGGATTTTTATCCTATGTTTTATTTCCTATGTTCTCTTTTGGTTGTAAGCCACCGTGGAGAGGCTGTTTCTCCTTGAATAATATATCTATTGGGGGTTAATTCCCTCTTCCATTAAAAAAAAAACCTAAAAAAAAAGTACCTAAAATGAAATTATGTTTTATATCATTAGCAATAAATAAATAAAAGTATTTAGATAACATATACATATAAGTATTAATAATTTAAGATACAAACTTAAAATTTGTGACTTCATTATATCATCAACTTGAAATTTAAGTATATACATATTTTGTTTAAGGCATTTTATCTCGTATTAAAGGTTGTTAATACGAGTTTGATAAAATTATAAGATGTTAGTCTAATGGATCGACATATATTCTTAAGAAATGAAGATAAATATGTACCGAAGCCATTGAACTGAAAAATGGTCTCATTCCCTAAATGGTTTTTACGACTCCAACAATTAAGTTGTAGCCTCCATAACTCTTTGATCATGCTCCAAAACAACCATGTATGCATCAATGACCTGAAATTAAATTTGAAAGGAAATGATAAACTATATAGAAATATAGTAAATATCAAGTGTAATAAATAAATATTGACAAATTTATTTTTTCGTCACATTATCCCTTAAAGTCCCCATATATATGAGTTGTTTGATATCCGAAAAACTAACACCGCCAAACTTTGAAATCTTATTGCCCTGAAAATTCAAATAAAATATTATTAGGATTAGTACTGTACATGTTTAAGTAATAATCCATATCAAATAACAAAAAATAACATTTCATTAACATTAACTTACGTTGGTCCATTCTTTTTAGATAGTAATTCAAGAGTTACTATAACTGTTGGTAGTAACCATTTAACAACACGATTATCAGAGGGAAAGGTAAGATTCTTTAATTTTGATTTCACGGTGATGCCGAGTTTACAAAGTCAAGATTGATTGTAGATGTTTGACTTGTTTGAATTTCCTTGTCTTTTGATGCCCTACTAACTCTTGCAATTGGTTGATATTAATAACCTTCCACCTCCTTCTTTTTTTCTCTTTCTCTTATTTTTTATCTCGATGACCATGGAGTTTGATTTTTTTGCGAATCGACTTTGAACATAGTAAGATCATCAATTTCTTCATGTATTCTCTTTTTATCCTCTGATTTTTTACTTTAATCATCACTTTCAACATTAAATTCTATTGGAATCCCTTTGTTAATTTGTGCACCATTCCTTCCTCTAACTGCAATATCGAAGTGCTTAACTGGGGTTTTCTGTGCAGATAGTTCCTTGAATCTTTATCCTTCTTCTTTTATTTCATGTAGTAATTTTATCTCTTCCTGGAAATTTGCATATTGCTTTTTTTGCTTTTGAACTTGTTTCCTTAACAACTGATTTTCAGTGCTCTTTTTCTTATACTTATTTTCCATATATTTTTTATTTTTTGACTTTTATTTTTAAATCTTTCTTTATTACCTTAAACTTTGCCCTTAGATCCCTCCTTTTTATCCTCATTTTTTTATTTTTTCTTTAACATCCTTCAATTGTTCTAGCTTTTTTTTAAACTCATCATAAAATTTAAGAAGAGATTGAATATTTGCTATTTTAATATGATTGTCCACTAAATATTCAGTTGTAGATTCTTCAGTTAAATCATCCAAATGCCTTGCATTTCGAGTGTCTGTGTCATTAATCATGGGTTCCTTTGTTTCTGCATTCGCTTGAGGCAGTGATTTATCATATTTGTCATCGCTATGTATCACCGAGTTTTTTTTTTAGCTTTTCCCAAAATTTTCTCTTCTTCCTTTGTTATAATAAAATCTTCTTTTATTAGCTACAACAACATATCGTAACAAAATTAAATATAAATTGTAATGAAAGAAGCAGCTGAGAATGTATATAACATGTAATCATTCAATTTATATTTAATAAGCATGTTACAAAATATGGAATGTTTTGGTTGCAGTTCAAAAGGGCAGAGAAAATTCAACAAATACTGATTTGAAAGTTCTGAAAAAATTAGTAGAAGGAATAAATGAAATTCAATGAATTTGAATAAAGTTGTAATGCGTGAATAACATGCATCCAATACCTAACCTATGGAAAGTTCTAGTTGTGAAATAAATATGTACACATAACACGGTCTTAAAATAGTTTTACATTGTGTATTTTATCATAGATTTTTCAGTTATCACCACTTTGTATATTCAAAAATTCAAACATCTCCCACATAAGCTCCAAACAATGATATGATATGATGCATAAATTTTCTGACCCTCACCCAACCCCCATATATCCCAATTACATAAAGACAAGAAATAAGTATATGACTAGACACCACACATATTACTGTGACAACCCGCCTAATAAAATATCGGGTGATCAATCCTATACCAAATTAAAACAGGAGTCTCATATGGTTCGTTCTCAACGTCACTGTCAAAAATCAATTTAATTACTAATAACCTATTAGGCTGGCGTTAAAATTTTACTTAACTAATCTTTTTAATCAAATCATTCAAATAAAACATTCACATAGTTTATATACATGAGAGTGAAATGAAATAAATAACCGAACACTCGGTTTAACATATTACAACCAAATCGAATAGTCGTAACTCAAAATGCGGTAAAAGAATAAATGAATACAATTAGGCCATCGGCCAGAATGTTTCTACAATACCTCCTATCTAGATCTCAAGGATAAAAGCCTCTATAGTAAACCTGCATGCATCCACAGCTGCTGCAGCAAACGTCTGACTCGAAGGAATCATCATCCAGGCATCCCTGTGTCTGGACACCTATATATATATATATAGATATATAGCAAGAGAGGAGAAAATAGAGGAAAACGGGTCAGAGCCCGAGTTTTTGAAAATATATTGCAAGTGCATAAATGCTATATTTTTAAAATATGATTTATCTCATATTTAAATTGGTATCGCACTCCCATGAGATACCCCTCACCCCTCTTCTAATAGTGCACACCTATCGCATCTGTTTTAAACCTACTAGTTAAGCTACCCTTCCCAACTAAACGCCATTATCCATCCTAAAAAAAAATCCTCATACCCGAGTACTAAGGGCTAAACTTCTCCCCATTCCCAACATTGATCTACGTTCGTGTGTGGGTGTCTCGCGAAGCGAAATCCAAACAAGGAACCCCTCTGATACACTACTATCTGGCAATGTTGATCGTCGAGATTCAGTAGGCCCTCAGCACATAACGCGGATATATATATAGCTCGCATATATATATATATATAGAGGCAGGCTCCTGTGCACACTAAGTTTGCACACTAAGTTTGCACATTACCTTTTATATATAGTAAAAAAATTATTTTTGAGTTGATTTTTTTTGTGTGATATTTAAACATTTCAAGGAACCCATATAAAAAAAATCAGCTCAAAAAAACTTTTTTTGCTATTTTTAAAAAATCGGTCAAACTTTCGCAGTTTTTAAGCCCTTTAAAAACTGCGAAAGTTTGACCGATTTTTTAAAAATAGCAAAAAAAGTTTTTTTGAGCTAATTTTTTTTATGTGAGTCCGTTGAAATGTTAAAATATCACATAAAAAAATTGGTGTGCGCCAGCACTAAGTTTGCACACTTTTAAAAGGTAATGTGCAAACTTAGTGTGCACAGGAGCCTGCCTCTCTCTCTCTCTCTCTCTATATATATATATATATATATATATATATATATATATATATATATATATATATATATATATATACAGTTCTTACTAGAACCTATAGTTCATATTCATATAGATTCGGATATAAATCTATCGGAAGGAGAATAATACCTTATCGTTCTTTTCACCTTATATATATTTATATATATTTACTTTATATGATATCTCATCTTCACATACAAGCAATATACTATGCTCAATGAATATAATTTTACTTATTACAATCACAAGCATAATAACCATCCCACCAAGCTATAACTTGAGGATGCAGTCTCATAGTGTCTATCCGAATCTGAGTTTACTCACTCAACCACGGTACCAAGCCATACTCACTCATGGTCATGGTAAAAATACACAATGGTGGAGGCGGTCATATTCCCTCGACAATTGGAGTACACACGTCGCACTCGTACGCGGGATGATATGATATGGGTATATACTCTCCCTGCTCCTCAAGCCAGGGGATTCACCCACGTCGCGCAACCTTCCCGGATCGCACTAGAGAAAATATATAATCTGGTTGTTCCAACCCTACGCCAAAGGAAAGCCCGTGGAATCAGCCTCTAAAGTACAAATATACCAATCACACACAGATATATTTCTTCGTATCATATTATATATACTGTAACAACGTCGTATATATAATTTATATTACTTCTCAATACATATGGCTATAATTGTCAAACTCTCATAGCGATAGCCAATACTCCGACTGTTCCCATTCGTAATAGTACCTAAGTATGCGCGCACTTACCATACTAAACTTATAAGTATTCTCTATACACACTTTTCGAAGACCTCTTTCGAATGCTGTTCGACTCAAACCTTCACTAAGTCCATACCCCGGATTGTACACTAAACTAATCCAAGGTTCCCTCTTTCATTTCAAGGTTTACTCACCCTCAATACCATCATCTAGGAGTCCTATTATCATAGCTAGACTCCCCCATAATTTATCCAATTGCAATTTAACTCCCTTTAAACTCAAAGAAGGAAAACTGCAAATTTCAACAAAGGTGAATCGATTCGCCCCAAATGCGAATCGATTCGGGCCAGCGAATTCCATTCGGTTTCCATATGAATCGATTAGAAAAGTGTTCTGCAAGCATGTCCTCAAAGGAAAATAGATTCGGTCTTAATCCGAATCAATTCGGCCTGAGACAGCTTTACATGTCCCCTTATGCGAATGGATTCGGTCTAGACCCGAATCGATTCACCCTGTTCGAGGGGCACTGTTTGGGTGATTTCTCAATCTCCAAAATACCTAAATATCAACACAACCTCCATTTTAATGGTTTATAATCTCAACCACCAACTCTATATCCTAACACTGATTTCTAACTAACACATAAATTTCTTTTCTCCCAATGTCAGGTTTGATTTCTAAATAACGATTTCGATCTCGGATAGCCTTCCGGAGAAAAAACATTATAAATCCAAAACAAATCAGAAAAATACACAGTCGACGCCAGACCGTAACGAAAAGATCTACAAATTTCATTTTTTGACCAAGAGTCGAATCGATTCTCTTCCTGACCAAATTGATTCGGAAGTAACGTTGTGTCACTATTCACCTTCTTCTCCAAAATCCCAAACCTCCGTTAATACACCTCCAAGATTTTTATTTTCTCTCCTATCATCCTCCAACCTCAACCAACAATATATACACACATAAAAAGGGTTCTAATCATCTTAGAACCCATATCCAACAATTAATTTAAATAAATTTCTAGGTTTCTCGAATTGGATATTATCCGGGGTTTATCCATTAAACTTCTGAAAAACCCGTTTGATTCGCGAAAAGTCTGATATGAGATTTATGTTAAAAAAGAATAAAGCAAGTAAACACTTAGCTCGTGGATAAATTCCGACGATATCAAGTTAAATCCCGCGGAGTTTGACCAGAAATCTCTTTCTTTTTTCTCTTTTTCCTTATTTCTTCATCTTTCTCTTCTTTCTCTCTTTTTCTTTCTTCTCTCACTCTCTCGTGCCTCTTATAAGAGAAGAAGAGGTTTTATTCCTTATTAAACCCAAAAATGACTCATTTACTCAATTGCGAGTCCCTACTAGTCCAAAAGTCTCCGGAACCTAAACATTTCCCCCAAATACTCTATTTTGACTATTTCGGCCATTTCGAAACTAACGCGCACTCGAAATCTCCGCCCGAGTCACTTAACTACAATTCACTAATTAAATCCAAGACATCTCAATACGGGTTTTCCAATTAAAATATTATCCTTTGTCGCTTTACCCAACTGCGACATGTAATTAAAATAATTCGACTTATTTAATTAATCTCAAAAGTAAATGTAACGTGCATCGAAAATCATCTAACACTCATAAACTCCAAAAATTATTATTCACAGAAATTCCTCAAATTTCCAAATTACACTCACTTAAGAAATTTAAATTATCCATAAAAGTACAGGATATTACATTCTCCCCCATTACAATGGAATTTCGTCTCCGAAATTCGGATACGACCGGTACTACCAACTTAGGATCGCCAATCACACTTCATTCTGGTACACACAAGTCAAAAGGTACTAACCCAAATGGTACCCACCTATCTCAAGGCTTATACCCTAACGCACTAGCTTAACGAAATCTCTATATGCTACAACGTTACCTTATCGCAAGGTTGATTCTAATGCCGACACATCGCACCTAGTGCTTCTATAATTGTAAGTAAGGAAGAAGAGCATATGATCGCCGCTCTAATGTATCAGTCCCATCAGAGATCCTCTACTCTAAGCGTCCACGCGTCTACATCAAGACATATAATTTCCCTTCAAAAAGGAAACTACACTAGCGCTTGACTATTCCCATCAGTCTTCTCGCTTATCTTAGGTGTGCTAACTCTTATTGCACAAATACACTTGGATCATTGTGTACCTCCTACGAAGATCCATCCAACCCATTTCAAATCTATTTATAACTGCCTCGCAGCATAATCTTTAGCTTTATATACTACGTCCCTTCTATTTCTGGCGGTATATAAAACCAACTTATCAAGGTGCGTATACACCCTATAATCCGTGCTTATCTATACCACTACCTCAAACATCACAGATGCATCACTCTCTCTAAAGATGGGCCTCACTTTCTTGGCCTGGTTCTAACACCTGGGTATTCTCAACAATATTCTCAAGGGTAACCCACCAATCTTCTTGTGGTTAACTCACCACTATCTCCTTATATCGACGCCACTAGTCCTACTGGCTTTACTTCCTAGTAACCTTAAGATCGATGTGTTTCCTACTTACGTAAAAAGAGTACTATACTAACTATATCCCTAGTGCCCAAGATCTATCTCAATTTCCGACATTCGCTCGGTTTCATGCGTGGGATGTCTTGCAAAGCGAAATTCAGACAAGGAACCCTCATGTTACACTACTTCCTCGCATAATTGGTCATCGAGATATAACGACCTAAGGCACACCATCAGGACATTCTAAAATCCTACCTCGCTAACCTACTAATGCTCTTCTACCACTATGTCCTTCCATCTTGGCAAAATGGAAAGTCTAACTAATCGGGGTGCCTACTCTCTACAAAAGTGTCACGAACGTCGTGCCCATAACGTATTACCTCGGAATTTGCCTTCCACTCAGGGAAAGGCTGTAAGACTTAAATTAATTTCCTTAACCTTACCTCACCCACATACTTGCGGTGAGAAAACCATTTCAGTTCTTTTCCTTAGCACTTCTATCTCTATAAACATACAATCGTCACACGCCTCTCAGTTTATAGTGTTTTCTCCACACTATGTAACCTATCATCAAAACCAACATACTTGCATCTCGTAACATCTCTCCATTTCCGACGTCGTTAAGGTTCATGCGTGGAGTGTCTCGCAAGCGAAATTCAAACAAGGAACCCCTCCTATACACTACTGCTTAACTTTATCGGTCGTGGAGGTCCGTTAGCTTCAAATATGCAACTGGGATAACCCCATCCCCTCTATCAACAAAATGTAGTTAGAACTCCTACTTCTTTCCAGGGGCCACACCACCAAGCGCTTGTACTAACACTAAGTCCTTTGCCCAAACAACAATGAGCTTAAACTCATAGCTTAACAATAAATCCTGCATACTTTAAATCATATCTATAAGGTTGCCACACACTCAAATCATGATGATGGAATATCTACTCACCGAAGTTTCATCTAAATGTATAATAAAGGCGAGCTCAATATGTATCCAGATGAGATATTGCAACAACAACCTATTCCACCCTAGAACCATGGATACGATAGTCTTGCAATCATTTGCCTGCTATCGCTCCGAAAATCCACAAATACATTACTCTTATAATAGTACCATACTCGTATAACACAAAAAAAACGAGCAGTACAAACCAGATTCAAATCCAAAATATCAACACCCGTTTCCATAACGAATGAAGAAAAATTGGACCCCGCTAGCGCGGGAAATATATAGACATACACTATATAATATTACCGATACTACCAGTAAACTCGAATCACACACGATCTAGGACTAATAAAATACTGCGACTTAATCTTGCCACACAAAGTATACCTCCTTCAACCGAGGTGAAACTCATAACAACATTCTTGCCAATTACCCTGGCTACTCCAAATGGTTTCTGGACATGGTACACTTGCCCTAACTGAACCAAAACTACTTTAATCAATGCCCCATCTAAGCACCCTACTCTTGTCCTTTAACTTCTAGTGGTCAAGGACTAACCATGTGGTTCTACACTCTACATTACAATATTCCCCATCTCTGGCCATCCTGATCATGTTAAGGTTATCAGTATCTTGGACTCTATAGCCTCGGTCATGACAATCACCTTCATAATTTCCCTTAACTTCTTCGTCAAAAGGAAACTCCAAAATTGGCCTCAACACCCCTATTTCGATGAATTCCCCGGGTGGATGTCCACCAATGGGGTTCCATGAACACAAATTCTCCACAAGTGTTAGCAACACTTACTAAAGAGCCTATTATTTTACTAAAGAACTCTCTCTCCATTATTACCTTTCTTAATTCGGTACAAAGTTCACTTATCCATATAACTCTTTATTCACCGTCGGCCTCTGATCGATCTTCATGTGAATAACTTAGAAACTACATTCCTTTTCATTCCTAATAAACCAAAGGAGCTCGCGGTTAAAACCATCCATAATATCCCTCTATGAGCAAAGCATCCTACTCCTTCGAGCATGGTGACCACCGTTCCCACCAATTCGACATTGCTCCCACGGGTGAAAAATTTTCCTCGAATTTTCACATATGGGTATTTTCCATACCCTGCTCTAAGTCAAAGCTTTTAAGACTTATAATTCCACTAAACCATGTTAAACTGACTCCGTATAACTTAACTTCAACGTATGGTCCTCATCGAAGACCTTTCGAACCTTTCCAATTCAACTTCACCGGGTAATTCAAGTTTAGCACCACTCTTTACTATAACGGTACTAGGATAATTATAACTACTATACTTTAGTAGTCGTTGCAGCGATTAATAAAAATGCCATAAAGGGGAGTGACCTTGACTATGGTCATCGTCCTCGACTTCAGCTTATAGCTCTAACTAAGCCCCGCCTCCTGCTGCCCTCGTCACGGCCTTCTTTAGTCTCCCTTCCTTGATCAACACACGAATCTCGATCGAGCGCGCAAAAGATTTACTATAATCTTATATATTGGCAGGAAAATGAAATCTCATAAGAGGAATTAACAATCCTAACCATAAGGCTCTACATCAAATCGAGAGCAACCCTAAAAGCGTAGTACGTCCGCACAGATTCCTAAAGACACTAAAACCTGATGCTCTGATACCATCTGTGACACCCCGCTAATAAAATATCGGATGATCAATCCTATACCAAATTAAAACAGGAGTCTCATATGGTTCATTCTCAGCATCACTGTCGAAAATCAATTTAATTACTAATAACCTATTAGGCTGGCGTCAAAATTTTACTTAACTAATCTTTTTAATCAAATCATTCAAGTAAAACATTCACACAGTTTATATACATGAGACTGAAATGAAATACAATAACCGAACACTCGGTTTAATATATTACAACCAAATCGAATAGTCGTAACTCAAAATGCGATAAAAGAATAAATGAATAATATTAGACCATCAGCCCGAATGTTTCTTCAATACCTCTTATCTAGATCTCAAGGATAGAAGCGTCTATAGTAAGCCTGCATGCATCCACAACTGTTGCAGCAAACGTTTTAGTCGAAAGAATCATCATCCAGGCGTCCCTGTGTTTGGACACCTATATATATATAGATAGATATATAGCAAGAGAGGAGAAAATAGAGGAAAACGGGTCAAAGCCCGAGTGTTAGAAAATATTTTGCAAGTGCATAAATGCAATATTTTTGAAATATGATTTATCTCATATTTAAATTGGTATCGCACTCCCATGAGATACTACTTACCCCTCTTCTAATAGTTCACACCTATCGCATATGCTTTAAACCTACTAATTAAGTGTAATACCCCGTATTTTTATGGCTTTTAAATTTAGGGATTTATTAAATTTAATTGGGATAAATTAATTTAATTTTAATCCGAAATGCTGTTCTAAATATTTACTAGCGTGACGAGAGTTAGTAATTATTGAAATTTGTTGAATGTTACTGGATGAGTATAGTAATATATGAGATTTATTTTATAAAATTGTCATGTGTGAATAAAATGGCAATTATGGAAATTTAGGTCGGGACGCGCCTGTGTCGTGTCGGGACGAAATTATTATTATAAAAAGTGAATAAATTATAAGTTGCTGGTATGGTCATTTTGAGTGCGTCAAAGTGTCCGGAAGGGTCGAGATAGTCAGAAAAGTGTAACCGGGGTTTAGTTTGGGTCTCGAGGCGTTTTTAGGCCTAATTAGTACCCCGGGAGGGCGTTTTGGACATTTCGTAATTATGGGTAATTAAACCCACGAATTTGCAAGGGTTATATCAGATGTTAAGTGTTATCTTCTAGGGTTAACATAATCAAAAACTAATGACGGCCATTGGAGAAGAAGGGGAGGAGATTTTCAAGGGTTCTAGGCCAAGAACTCCTCCGGTTGCACCGCCGTCACCGCCAAATCGTACATCGCGCGAAGGGGATCACAACCACACCTTTTTCTTCCACAAATCAGAGACTAAATTTCCAGGCTAGTATCTATCTTACTTTTATCAAGTTAATGCATCCTTTTATATTAGTTTAAGGTTGATTAGAATTAGTGTTCTTGAAGAAAAACGCTAATTGGAAACAAAAATTGCATGTTGTAGAGATAGAGATCATATTTCTGGAAATCCATTTCACATGTAGAGGTTGAACCACGAATTTCCATGGTATTAGTGATGGAAAATCTGGAAAAAGAATGAAAGAATCTAAGATAAAGAAAATATTAGGGTTCATGAGAATTATATAGAGTTTGGCCCTTTTAACCCATGATTCTTGATGAAAACTCGCATGCCTTACGTAGATTATTACTCATTTGGGTTTATTACGTTTGTGGTATAAATTCTTGGGAGTGTGGGAGTTAAAAGTTTGGAATTTTATGAGTTTGGATGATAGAACCCGTAACTGGTATTCTGCAGATTTCGCAACACCTGTTTGATCGATGGATCGAGCCCAGAGCATCGATCGATCGACGGTTCGATCGATCGACCCCTTTCTATCGACCCCTCCTGGAAAACTGCATTTTTGCTCGTGTTAGCTTAATCCGATTTTATACATAATAAATCTTGATTAGGGTTGCTATAACATAATGGGACATAAAAAGGACCAGTAGGGTCAAGATAAACCTCGTTAAGTGGGACTTTAAGGTGAAAGGATATAAAGGGTAAACGGGGAGATACTTATACTTAAGAAATCATACGTGCGTTGATTAAATAATCGATATGTCTAGGAAGTTGGAGTAGAAGGTAAGTGAGGGCTTACTGAAATTATGCTTAATTAAAGATAAGACTTCGAGAGACGAGAAGTGAGTTTAGAATGACTTAATTATGAGAATAAAATGAACGAGTCCGTTATATGAAATAATCGAGTAGAGTGATTAATAACGGATAATTATTATTATGGGTCGTGAGCGCACCAAATTTAATAATGTGGATGTGAATACATATATTATATATGACAGTGTGATTGTGCATATATTATTTCTGTGTAAAAATCGTACCCGGGCTACGTGCTATCACGGGGGTTTTCGCGCTGGGACAGTCTTATCTCAATGGGACCTTGATGGGGGATATTGTCTTGTACCCTAGAACATAAGATTCCTAGGTACATGCTATCTGGTTGATAGTCAGACGGTCATAAGAGACGCGTGGGTATGTGCTGACCTCTTAGGACCTGGAACTATGCTTCGCCTCCATTTGTATGTGATTGTGTTAATGCAGTTCGAGAGTGATTCCGAACTAGCATTTCCCTAAGTATGTGTGATACAGGGATTTGATAGCAGAGTATGCCATCACTATAGTTTTTCTGTGGGGTGCCGTTAGTATATATGTATTATATGAGTGATTGATATATATATACTCATTTATGGAAACTTTGCACCATAGATTTTATGTGGGGTGCCGTTTGTATATATATATTACACGTGTAACTAATATATATATACGCGTATCTATATGATAACTTTCTACTGAGTGAAATGGTAGTTAAGTAAAGCATGAAATTCTTCAACTTCACTATAAGTAGTCGGAAACATTATAACGATACGGAATTATTCTAAAACAACGTAAGAAATCTTGAAGAGATAGATTTTTCAAAAGGGAATGTCATAACATTTATTTCACGAGTTAAGTCTTATGGAGAATAAGTTAGAGAGGTATAGGGGATTCATTAGTACGGTAGACGTGCACACAGATGAGAGGTGAGAATTCTCAAGAGAGTGTCGCATACTAATATGACTGTTGCATTAGCCGGTAAGCATTTTAAATACTTGCTAAACTATTTTTAAAACTGTTTTACATTCGGGCTCTGACCCGTTTGCTGTTACCTCTTCTCTCTTGTGTATATATATATGTATTACAGGTTCCCAGCCACAGGGGCGTCATGCTTAGGATTCTAAGGATGGAATACGCTGTAGCTTTTGTGGGAGTTGCAGGCCATTGCTTAGACGACCTCATTTTTTACTCTACTTCTAGTTCAGTTTTATCCAGTGGGGGCATGTGTCACCCTTTTTCCATTATTTAGTTGGTATTGCTAGAGATTGTAATTCTTTTACTTTCAGCATCTTTATTTCGGGATTTATTACTGTCAGGATGTTTTCCTTTAGGGTTTTATTGTTGGGATTTGTTATTGATGGTTAAACTATTGAATGTTTATTTTTATTCTTTTACTCAATGTGTGACTCTTAACAATGTAAATGGTTAAAGGTTTTATAATTAGATTTAATAAAATGGAAATAAAGTTTTAAATGGTTTTGACACTTAGCTTAATTAATCAGGGTGTTCAAATTTGAAAATTTTCATTTACGACAGTGATGCTAAGAATAAACCAACTGTTCACCTTGATTTTAATTTAATAAAGGAGTGATCACCCGGTATTTAATTAGGCAGGGTGTCACAGGTGGTATCAGAGCATCAGGTTCTAGTGTCCTTTAGCATCTGTGCGGTTTATTATGCTTTCAGCGTTGCTTTTTTTTTGATATATAACCCTATGTTTAGGATTGTCGATTTCTTTGATGAGATTTCGTTCTCCTGCTATGACGTATATACATTAGTGAATTCTAATTTCGTTCGGATGTGTGCGTGTGCCGAGCGATGATGGATGTAAGAAGAGGATCGTTAAGCGGATATCAAGGGCCAAGGCTCAGTTGAGGTGGTAAAATATATTCGAGGATGATGACCATAGTCGAGGTCACCTCCATTATGGCACGAGAAGCTAAGACTAGAAAGGTGACTAAGGCGCAGCCATGATTTCCAAATGTTGCTATAGTCAAATGAGGTGCGAGAGTAAATTCACCCAACGTGTTACGAAACGTGTAGAGAACTGTCAGTGAGAATTCTGGAAATGCGAGAATTGTATGAGTTTACCAAAGGAGGTAAAGTATCCAAAGGTTTAGAGATAGGACGGAGTGTGGCTAACTGAAAGTGAAAATCTAGAGAAAATTTTTCTTGGTTGTCGGAATGAAGATATAATGATAGAAGTCAACCACCAATTTTAGAAGTGGAGTGCTATGTCTATAAGAGAACCTTAGGTACAGTGTTGACCGTATGTTCCTTCCTCAGCTGTTCAGGATTAGAAGTGGACGTTGTCGTGAACTCCTCGCAGGAGGACGTGACAGGGTTCCATTTGTGAATATGAATCTTAACCATTAGCAAAATTTTGTATCGGAAGATGTAGATACAAGTGGAGGAAACGACTCCAAGTGGGAGGTCAACTCGTAATACTAGTTGATAACACTCAAAGAGGAAATTCTGATGGACGGCCAATTCAGTGGTTGACAATGTCATATTTTGTCAATAAGGATGATAATGCTCCTGTGTGAGAAGCTAAAAAGAATCAAAGAATTTAGTGGAGAATAAGACTGAATACAACGGTGGTGGTGTAGCACCATAAAGGGGTGTGGATACACATCAGGGGACCCATTTAAATGATTCGGATTGTTGAATTCTTACCAAGTGATGGTAAGTTCAGTAAGAACTATTATAGACAGTGACATGTTCATTAGGGCCTAAAAGGCTAAGGGAATAACCGGGGTAGTCAACAGGAATCGAGTCTACTAAAGTCCGAGAGAAGAACAATCCTAACTTGGTTAGTAGGATAGGTAATAAGTGAATTATGTGTTGAGGTATTTTGTGCGGAGTGAGATCGCTCGCGATAAAATTGTTCCGAAGTGAGTAAAGGGACAAGAATACGGTGCCTAGTAAAAGACAACGATTAAAGTAGTTTTGTTTTGGTTTGGGCAGACGTGTTACGTCCGAAAACCATTTGTATCCTCAGAGGATGAGGTGTGTTTATGTGACACGAGCGAGTCACTATATTTTGTTCATTGCTAGATTAGCATGTGAGACGAGTTTAATGCATATAATTATAAACGTTATTATTATGTGAATATTTTTCCCTAGTGTAGTGGGATTTTTCTTTAGTGCTATCCGCGGAGGATGAATGAGTATATTAACAGTGTTATGTACTTTATTGAGGTTACTCGTTGTAGTGATGCGATATGCGAGTATGATATTATCTTTGTTAAAATGTTATAGAAATGGTTAGTACGATAGTGGGCATTTATTGCAAGGCTATCGGAGTGGTTGCATTAGTGCATCATATTTTTGTTCTGGCGAGGCTTCACCTGCAAGAAGATCGGACTCGCACTTGTATTATCTATCTTAGAGACTTCGGAGGGGATAGTGGGCTCGAGATATTCGATACCGATGTACGTATGGACTTTATCATTATGATTTAGTATGTATCAGGTTTACTGTCGAGTGAAATGATTTAACTAAGTATTATGTTGAGCACTCAGGACTTGGTGATAGGAAGAGTGCATTGTTATATCTATCCTCTAGAGATGTGGGAGTTAAGATTTATACCCCATTATTAGGGAAAGGAATTCTAAAAATTTCGATTGTATGTATTCGAGGTTTATGGAATGCAATTACCACTAACCAATACTCAACAATAGTGAAATTGGTGAAACGTTCTTTGTTAAATGTAATTACGGGAGGAATTGTAATTTTTCCGTCAAGAGACGGAATAAAAGGGTACATGCTATGGACGGGGACCTAACGGATTTCAATAATCGACAATGCTAGGTAGTAGTGTATCGGGGGGGTTCCTTGTTTGGATTTCGCTTTGCGAGACATCCCACGCATGAAACTTAGCGTAAGGTTGGAAATAGGGAGACGTTTGGTCACCATTCCATGAGTTTGGTACCTCGGTCGAAATAGGATCAAGTAATCATATATGTAAGTTGGAAGTTGAATTTTTTTTAAAGCCACTGGAGCCGGATTTTGTGGTAAGAAAGCATTAAAAGTTATCTCCACGAGTTGAGGGGTGGAACGATGATAAGGAGGATTTAAAAATTTTGATTTCTAGGGTGATTGAGAGTACCCAAATGTCGTAACCGCGTTCAGAACACAAGGTGAATAAAGAGTTGGAATGATTTTTAGCATGGATTATCTGGAATAACTTTATTATACAAAAGAGATGACTTGTAATTATTTTGATGAATATAGCGTTAGTGATTTATTTTGGTTGTTGTACCTATTTGGGAAAATTATTGTACTTATCTGAAGAAGGTTAAAATTGTTGTTCCCTTTTATTGCCAGGGAATTCGAAGGCCCTATTCCTTATATCTTGTTGGATGTAGTTAGTTCTACAGATGAGTAGCACGCCGTTCGCTCTCCTAGGGCGGTCGGGGTGTTGCGAAGATGTGGGCATCTTGGTTATCTGATAATCGAATCGTTCGAGTTGAGGGGACGTGGGAATGGAAGTGTGGAATATATGTTTGTAGGACTAGCATAACGAAGTGGAAGTGATAGAGTGGATTAAACATCACACGAGGGGCGATAATCCATACATAAGTGTGCAATTAGAATAGAACACCCTAATTTGATTGGAAGGCTGTGGGAAGCCATTTAAGAAGGGGTATTCCTTGAATAAAGTAGAATTTAATTATTATGAAGAACACTCGGAGCGGAGTTGTTATTAGTCAAGTGTGAGAGCGAACTTGCGCATGCAAAGAGTGATGATGTTAGTATGGTGTAAAAGATTCAGGAGTGCGCTTCGTGGAGGAAAGAACATGGGTCGGAACTTTCGGTATACACCAAGGAAGGAAGGGGAGTATTACGTGTCACTTAATGTGGGATATTTCAAAGGAAAAATCGATGATTAGCGGGATGTAGTGAGTAGTCTCTACATGCACCGCCCATAGGTAAGGTTAGGTTGGAAGAGGAGAATCAACCAGAGAATTTTGTGTCTATCGTCAATTCCTGAAATTGGAAGAGGTCGGTAAAGTCGATAAAGTTCTTGGATGGGTCACCATCCTCAAAACACAATCAAGGGTTCATTCGGACATGTGATTTAAGTCACCCGAGAAGGAAGTAATTGATATTCCTTTGGGGTGGTTTACAATATTAACTAGTATGCCCCAGTCTTCCTTTGAAAGGAAGGATCACTCCAATACATGGTCTGGCGCAGTATAAATTTCTGAATCAGGATGAGATTTGTGAATCCCACCTTTAATATGGGATTTCAGGAACCAGCGGAGATAAAGTTTCGTTTCGAGTAGGATGTATCACCCTTAGCCAGGGAATAAGTGCACGGTGATTAAAGATTAGTGGAGCCACGTGAAGAAAATTTTGGAATCTTGGTACGATGATTTCAGGAATGCTCTGTAGAAGCACTCGTACTTATTTGTCGTGAACGAGGTGCAGAATTTCGGATCGGTCAAGAATAATCCGATAACTATGGTGGAATTTCACAACTGCTTTAGGCGAACAAGAGTGGTCAAATGTTCGTATGATTTTTCTCAGAATGGGAGTCTTGTATATAAATAAATTCGAGTAGTTGTCATGTAGTGAGGTGCGGCCTTCCAATGATAGTGAGATAATGGAAATTTATAATGTATAGGCGTTACCTATGCGAATTTTGTCAGTTGGGTGCACCATGTGAAGTGTCTCCAATGAAAATGTTAATCAAGCTTGTTGTGAGGTAGGGACTATAGTGCTTAAATGCCTTACTATGTAGATAGTTTGCGTACTGGAAAGATATCCAGAATTGTTCTACCAGGAAAGCCTTATTTCCCGAATTTCGGGACGAAATTTCATTATTAGGGGGGAAGTATGTAATACCCCGTATTTTTATGGCTTTTAAATTTAGGGATTTATTAAATTTAATTGGGATAAATTAATTTAATTTTAATCCGGAATGTTGTATTAAATATTTACTAGCGTGACGAGAGTTAGTAAGTATTGAAATTTGTTGAATGTTACTGGATGAATATAGTAATATATGAGATTTATTTTATAAAATTGTTACGTGTGAATAAAATGGAAATTATGGAAATTTAGGTCGGGACGCGCCTGTGTCGTGTCGGGACTAAATTATTATTATAAAAAGTGAATAAATTATAAGTTGCTCGTATGATCATTTTGAGTGCGTCAAAGTGTCCGAAAGGGTCGAGATAGTCAGAAAAGTGTACCCGGGGGTTTAGTTTGGGTCTCGGGGCGTTTTTAAGCCTAATTAGTACCCCGGGAGGACGTTTTGGACATTTTGTAATTATGGGTAATTGAACCCACGAATTTGCAAGGGTTATATCAGATGTTAAGTGTTATCTTCTAGGGTTAACACAATAAAAAACTAATGACGACCATTGGAGAGGAAGGAGAGGAGCTTTCCAAGGGTTCTAGGCCAAGAACTCCTCCGGTTGCACCGCCGTCACCGCCAAATCGTAGATCGCGCGAAGGGGATCACAACCACACCTTTTTCTTCCACAAATCAGAGACTAAATTTTCAGGCAAGTATCTATCTTGCTTTTATCAAGTTAATGCATCCTTTTATATTAGTTTAAGGTTGATTAGAATTAGTGTTCTTGAAGAAAAACGTTAATTGGAGACAAAAATTGCATGTTATAGAGATAGAGATCATATTTCTGGAAATCCATTTCACATATAGAGGTTAAACCACGAATTTCCATGGTATTAGTGATAGAAAATCTGGAAAAATAATGAAAGAAACTAAGATAAAGAAAATATTAGGGTTCATGAGAATTATATAGAGTTTGGCCCTTTTAACCCATGATTCTTGATGAAAACTCGCATGCCTTACGTAGATTATTACTCATTTGGGTTTATTACGTTTGTGGTATCAAATCCTGGGAGTGTGGGAGTTAAAAGTTTGGAATTTGATGAGTTTGGATGATAGAACCCATAACTGGTATTCTGCAGATTTCGCAACACCTGTTTGATCGATTGATCGAGCCCAGAGCATCGATCGATCGACGGTTCGATCGACCGACCCCTTTCTATCGATCGATCGACCCCTCCTGAAAAACTGCATTTTTGCTCGTGTTAGCTCAATCCGATTTTATACGTAATAAATCTTGATTAGGGTTGCTAGAACATAATGGGACATAAAAAGGACCAGTAGGGTCAAGATAAACCCCGTTAAGTGGGACTTTAAGGTGAAGGGATATAAAGGGTAAACGGGGAGATACTTATAGTTAGGAAATCATACGTGCGTTGATTAAATAATCGATATGTCTAGGAAGTTGGAGTAGAAGGTAAGTGAGGGCTTACTGAAATTATGCTTAATTAAAGATAAGACTTCGAGAGACGAGAAGTGAGTTTAGAATGACTTAATTACGAGAATAAAATGAACGAGTTCGTTATATGAAATTATCGAGTAGAATGAGTAATAGCGGATAATTATTATTATGGGTCGTGAGCGCACCAAATTTAATAATGTGGATGTGAATACATATATTATATATGACAGTGTGATTGTGCATATATTATTTCTGTGAAAAAATCGTACCCGGGCTACTTTCTATCACGAGGGTTTTCACGCTGGGACAGTTTTATCTTGATGGGACCTTGATGGGGGATATTGACTTGTACCCTAGAACGTAAGATTCCTAGGTTCAGGCTATCTGATTGATAGTCAGACGGTCGTAAGAGACACGTGGGTATGTGCTGACCTCTTAGGACCTGGAACTATGCTTCGCCTCCATTTGTATGTGATTGTGTTAATGCAGTTCGAGAGTGATTTCGAACTAGCATTTCCCTAAGTATGTGTGATACAGGGATTTGATAGCAGAGTATGCCAGCACCATAGTTTTTATATGGGGTGCCGTTAGTATATATGTATTATATGAGTGATTGATATATATATATACTCATTTATGGAAACTTTGCACCATAGATTTTATGTGGGGTGCCATTTGTATATATATTACATGTGTAACTAATATATATATGCGTATCTATATGAGAACATTCTACTGAGTGAAATGGTAGTTAAGTAAAGCATGAAATTCTTCAACTTCACTATAAGTAGCTGAAAACATTATAACGATACGAAAGTATTCTAAAACAACGTAAGAAATCTTGAAGAGATAGATTTTTCAAAAGGGAATGTCATAACATTTATTTCACGAGTTAAGTCTTATGGAGAATAAGTTAGAGAGGTATACGAGATTTATTAGTACGGTAGACGTGCACACTAGATGTGAGGTGAGAATTCTCAAGAGAGTGTCGCATACTAATATGACTGTTGCATTAGCCGGTAAGCATTTTAAATACTTGATAAACTATTTTTAAAACTGTTTTACATTCAGGTTCTGACCCGTTTGCTGTTACCTCTTCTCTCTTGTGTATATATATATGTATTACAGGTGCCCAGCCACAGGGGCGTCATGCTTAGTATTCTAAGGATGGAACGCGCTGTAGCTTTTGTGGGAGTTGCAGGCCATTGCTTAGACGACCTCATTGTTGACTCTACTTCTAGTTCAGTTTTATCCAGTGGGGGCATGTGTCGCCCTTTTTCCATTATTTAGTTGGTATTGTCAGAGATTGTAATTCTTTTACTTTCAGTATCTTTATTTCGGGATTTATTACTGTTAGGATGTTTTCCTTTAGGGTTCTACTGTTGGGATTTTTTATTGATGGTTAAACTATTGAATGTTTATTTTTATTCTTTTACTCAATGTGTGACTCTTAACAATGTAAATGGTTAAAGGTTTTATAATTGGATTTAATAAAATGGAGATAAAGTTTTAAATGGTTTTGACACTTAGCTTAATTAATCGGGGTGTTCAAATTTGAAAATTTTCATTTACGACAGTGATGCTAAGAATGAACCAACTGTTCACCTTGATTTTAATTAAATAAAGGAGTGATCGCCCGGTATTTAATTAGGCGGGGTGTCACATTAAGCTACCCTTCCTAACTAAACGCAATTACCCATCCTAAAAAAAATCCTCATACCCGAGTACTAAGGGCTAAACTTCTCCCCATTCCCAACATTGATCTACGTTCGTGCGTGGGGTGTCTCGCGAAGCAAAATCCAAACAAGGAACCCCCCGATACACTACTATCTGGCAATGTTGATCGTCGAAATTCAGTAGGCCCTCAGCGGATAATGCAGTATATATATATATATATATATACAGTCCTTACTAGAACCTATAGTTCATATTCATATAGATCCGGATATGAATCTACCGGAAGGGGAATAATACCTTATCATTATTTTCACCTTATATATATATTTATATATATTTACTTTATATGATATCTCATCTTCATATACAAGCAATATACTATGCTCAACGAATATAATTATACTTATTACAATCACAAGCATAATAACCATCCCACTGAGCTATAACTCGAGGATGCAGTCTCATAGTGCCTATTCGAATCCGGATTTACTCACTCATGGTCATGGTAAAAATACCCAACGACGGAGGCGGTCATGTTCCCTCTGCAAGTGGAGTACACACATTGCAATCGTACGCGGGACGATATGACTTGGGGATGTACTCTCCCTGCTCCTCAAGCCAGGGTATTCACCCACATCGCGCAACCTCCTCGAATCGTACTAGAGAAAATGTATAATCTGGCTGTTCCAACCCCACGCCAAAGGAAAGCCTGTGGAATCAACCTCTAAAGTACAAGTATACCAATCACACACAAATATATTTCTTTGTATCATATTATATATACTGTAACAACATCGTACATATAATCTATATTACTTCTCAACACATATGGCTATAATTGCCAAACTCTCATAGTGATAGCCAATACTTCGACTGTTCCCATTCGTAATAGTATCTAAGTATTCGCACACTTTCAATACTAAACTTATAATTATTCTCTATACACACTTGCTGAAGACCTCTCTTGAATGTTGTTTGACCCAAAGCTTCACTAAGTCCATACCCCAGATTGTACACTAAACTAATCCAAGGTTCTCTCTTTCATTCCAAGGTTTACTCACCCTCAATACCATCATATAGGAGTCCTAATATCATAGCTAGACTCCCCCATAATTTTATCCAATTGCAATTTAACTCCCCTTAAACTCAAAGAAGGAAAACTGCAAATTTCAACAAAGGCGAGTCGATTCGCCCCAAATGCGAATCGATTCGGTTTCTGATAGTACAAATATAGCACCCTACCACGGAAGGTATTCTGCACTACACAGGCTACATGCCGCGGCCCATCTCATTATAGGGCGCAACCCCTAACTAAACTCGGGATGCGGCTCAACCGAATACAGGGCGCGCGGCCCTCCTCATCAGGGGGCGTGGCCCCCATCAACATGCCGTGGATCCTACCAGTACGGGGTGCGGCACCCTTGCCTTACATGCCGCATCCCTCTCCATTATAACTCCCGACTTTATGTACGTCACGTGCTCATTGCACGTGGGCATATCTCTTATATATAGAGGACCACACCTCAAAAACATGGGGGGAGAATGATTCCACACACACCTGGGGAAGGTTCTACATTATCGATTCTCTCTGCACAACCTCAGTACACAACTTGGGGACTGCTCATCCACATCGCAGTCACCCCTCCGGCACACCGGAATCATCAATCATCATGTACTCTCTTTTATTCTCATACTTGTACGCCTCTTTAGGCTTGATTATGCTGTACAATCCCACGAATATAATGATAATGGAGCAACACAGTGGACGTAGGCCTAGTTTAGAGGTTGAACCACTCTATATCTTGTGTTCATGTCTCCTTACTTGCTTTACTTATTTATTATGCACTTTACTCTTGACTTGCTGATATGAAATCGTCTTATGGTCGATTTCTTGTATCATCAATTTGGCGCCGTCTGTGGGAATGAGACATTTCAATCTTGCTTCTCTATGTATTTGAGTTCTTAGACACCTTATTCGATCCCTGAGGATCCTATGGATCGTCCTCTCACGGTTAGATGCTGGTTATTGAGCTCTATTTAATTTACACCCTTAAATGGGTATTTCACATATCCAAATCTGTTTTGGGGATCCATTTTATGACCTCAGATCTATTCTACATACCCCTGTGATATCATTCTATCTAGATAGTGCTAAAAAGCATCAAAGGCTTTAGCCCCTTAAAAGTGAATGATTAGGGAAGGACTATGTTTATTCCCTTTTTATTGTTCTTTGCCTATAATCTAGGGTTTATGATTACGATTGTGCTATTTTGCACATCGAGATATTATTCTGTCATGGATAGACCCTGGTAGGTATACTCCCCATGAGTTTCGGGAGAAAAACTTAGTTTTTGGGTTTCAATTTTGGGATTTTCCCTTCACTGCCAAGGTAGGGATGAGGCGTGGTAGTTCGACTAACTTACATGCTGCGGCCTCTAGTGGGGCAGTTGTGTTATAGAAGATTCAAAACATCAAGGAACGGACTCGAGAGGTATCCAGCTCAACCTTGGTGAATATCATACAAAGGCCACGACAGTGCACCTATGTGCCATACTGGTGGCGGCCTCAACAGCAATACTGTGTAGCAGCACAAACGCTGCATCCCCATTTACTACTTGGTCACTCCAATGTTTTTGTGATTACTTACTTCTTCTAGTTTTGTCCCAGATTATATATTTTTGTAAAGACTAAAAAAAGCAGAAAATGGAAGGGGAGTCTAGCCAGAGCACATAAATCAAAGATGAGATTGTGCAGCTGTACAATCACCTCAACCACCTCTATGACAGTCATGCCTCACTCCAGACCCATGTCAACTATTTGACTCAGAGGGTGCTAATGCTAGAGGCCGCGGCCTCACCCAATGTGGGTGCGACACCCAAGATCATTGCTTCAGCAACCTTTACTTCCATGACAGTTCAAGAGGATCCAGTCGCAGAATCAGTCAGCAGGTGCCAAAAAAGGAGAATGGAGAAGGCCGAGAAGAAATCTGGGGCCTACATTCCGTTAGCCTTCCCGATTGAAGAGATCTTTGAGTTCATCAAAGAAGACAAGCTGTTAAGGTGGCCAGAAAAGCTGAGAGCTCCACCCCATAAGAGGAATAAAGCCACTTGGTGCAGATTCCATCAAAACCATGGCCATGACACTGAGCAATGCTATGCTCTGAAGGATGAAATTGAAAGGCTGGTTGGACAAGGAATGCTGCAAAGGTTCCTCAAAGATGTTTAGGGGATGCAGCCCTGTCTCACTTACCGCGTGCCCATTGTTCATGCTTATGTCTTATATTCCATCTGTCTCTACTTTACAGTGGTGACTTTTCTTTTGCCGTTTTAAATTTAACTTTGTATCGGCTTCCCTAAGTCATATACATATACATATACATATACATATATATGAATAGATGCATGAAATCAAGTTCACTTTTATAGTGCCATATGTTAATTCTCATTTCCATGAAATGACATCTTATGAAGACCGTTCTTGTCATAAACAGATCTCGATTCGAGACAACATGTTATATCGAGAATGATAATATCTAAATGGGCCACAACGCTCGATAAGAAGCCTGATTGTCCGAGAGCTGATGATAGTTGAAAAGGGCGAAGGCAAATACTGAAAGCGGTTATCCAAATTGGATTGCAACAACGCTCATAAGGGTTTACAATGCCCGTTCTTAGCTCTCGGGATGTGTTATTAAGTCGAGAGACTTGTAATATCTAGTCAGGGATGGATTTATATATATCCATAGCTGTGGGTGGCTTAATAACATAACCTAACCTGTGAAGGCTTGAAAGTATCCTATATGTTAGCTGCGGGTGGCTCAATAACATAACCTAACCTGTGAAGGCTTGAAAGTATCCTATATGTTAGCTGCGAGTGGCTTAATAACATAACCCAGTCCGGGGAGGCTTGAAAGTATCCTATATGTTAGTTGTGGGTAGCTTAATAACATAACCCAACCTGTGGAGGCTTGAAAGTATCTTATATATTAGCTGTGGGTGGCTTAATAACATAACCCAGCTTGGGGAGGCTTGAAAGTATCCATTATATCTACAAAGGCCTGGGGAGACTTGATAATATCCCATTTACGATGCTAAAGAATAGGAAATCCATGAAAGGTAATTGCTATTTTGCTGCAATAAAAAACATACCAAAGGCAAAGGCGGGCAATAGAGGTTAGCCTGCCGCGGCCATGATCAAGAAGCATTTTTTATTCAGTTGAATGTGCCGCGGCCTATGTGAAGTGCACTTATGGTAATCTACGATTCAGTGCAACTGTTAAAGCGACTAAGGGTTGATGCGATAATGGATTGGATTCAGGTCCAATTAAAGCTACTACAGAGGGAATTCAAATATACGAAAGCGCCACATCCCTGTCAGACTGCAGCGGCCCGTGTACATGAGCCATACGCGTTACAGTCACAGCCTATGACCTATACGTACGAAGGTGCCATAGCATTACTTGAAGGTGCCACGGAAGTTAAAGAGGAGCACCTATGGAAACATGCATGATATGGTGCCGCGGGCCTTTTCAAATATAAAGAAGTTGTATTCAAGCATTCCTTAAAGCATTGAAGCAATAAAAAATGGTCCAAAGACTTAATTGTCCACGGCAAGGGACTTGTTCCCCAATATCCAATATTGCTAGCCAGAGTACGAATGGGCAGACAGAGGAGGGGGTTGCAGCCTGTAATGTGCAATTTTACCACGAGGCAATCTGTAAAAAGTGACGCAGCCCAATGAGTATGGCTGCAGACACCAAAGAGTTTATGCATTCGCTAAAGCATCGCGGCACCTCAAGCCTTTAACTACAATAAAGACGGAAGGAATTGAAAAATTAGAGAAGAGTGGCCACAGCCACTTGTTTTCACAACAGGCTACAGCTATATTTGTGAGCAAAACATTTATATATTAGTGCCGCAGAAAGATCATTCGATCAAGTAAGCAAATCTCAAAGCTCAAATTATATATTCAATCCGCATAACAAAAAAACACGCAAGTATTGAGACATTTATGCAAGTAGAGCATGCAAAAGTGGCCGCAACCTTGATAGTGAAGGTAAGAAATTAAAAAATCTTGGCAAATATTAAAGGTTATAGATAAAAAAGGTCGGTACAAAATTCAAAGAGGGACGCAGCCCCATATTGATAGTTCCAAAAATTACGAGGTTACAAAATGATGAAGTTGCATCATCATTCTCATCACCGTCGTCACTATTCGCGGTGGTCTCAGTTTCTTCTCCCGCTGCAGCAGCCTCAGCCTAGGCCTTCAATCTGGCTTTCTCCTTAGCCACGGCCTTGAGCTCAGCGATGCATTCTTGATGTGCAGCATCACTAAGTCTCCAGGCAAGAACCTTCTCCTTGGTCTCAGGGAAGTTCTTTATTATTCTCTGCCATAGCTCCTGGTAGTTGCGGAGGTAGGCCCTGCCGTTGATGAGGAAGAAGTCCCTAGAGCCCTTGAATAACTCCACGATATGATCAATGGCCAGCTAAAGAGCGTCACCATGATCTGCCTCCATTTTCTTTATTGCCGCTGTATGGTCCAGGGCATCTTGGGCAGACTTGACCTCCAACTCCTCGTACCTCTTTTGAAGGAGGCTAAGATTATTGATGGAGGATTCAACGACTTGGGAAGCTTCTGCGGTCT
Organism: Sambucus nigra; assembly: GCA_949130495.1. NCBI lineage: Eukaryota > Viridiplantae > Streptophyta > Magnoliopsida > Dipsacales > Adoxaceae > Sambucus > Sambucus nigra. The sequence continues at coordinate 232,515,252 of OX422222.1, forward strand.
GAGCCTGGGAGGCCTTTAGGGATTTCGTGGCCTATTTGAAGTTTTCCTTCGCTTTCCCCTGGCATTATTTACAGCAGCCAAGTCCATTTGGGTTGCCTCAAGAGCCGCGACAAGAGACTTCCTCCCAGCCTTGAAAGACGAAGTTCGTGCAACCTACAGATCTGCAGCATGCACCCTCTTCGCTGCTTCTTTCAGTTTATAGAGGGTCTCATACTTCCTCTTTTGAGCCACTATGACGTCCGCAGCCTAAAAAGAGAAAATTATGTGCAAAGTATGGAATGAAAAATATAAAGACAAAAAGCGTTGGCACTTACCCTCAGAAGATTATGGAGGCCGTAGTCCTCTAGATCGTCATGGTCTTCCTCCACTAACCTGTCAAGGTCCGCGGCATCGAGGGTCCTTTTCATTCTTCGCGCGGCCTTCGCGGTAGTGTCCCATGATGACTCAGGGCCAGGTTGTCTTAACTGAGGCCGCGGACAATCGTCAGGACCAGCTCCACTGCGACACTGAGGAGGTGCCAAGTTTGCATTAACTGCAACTACAGGCGGCGGCGGAGGAGAAGTCGAATGGAGTGGAGAATCAGAAGTGGACATCAAACCTGTCGCGGCCAGATTAGCTCTAATGTCATCATCAAACTCAGCTTGCGGTTGGGTCTAATAATTTTTATTTTATTCGCGGCCTGAGTTGGGGTCACGGTAGGTGGATCTTGGTCGCCAGAAAGGATCGCGGGTGGAGCTTTCATCTTGGTCCTCTTCCTCTTACTGCTCCGCACAATATTATTGAGAACGTTGGCATCCTCATCCATTTCTGCCAACTGCGCGACTAACAGTTCCCTGTCAATCTCCTCACCTGAAAAGGGAATAGCAACAGTAAATATTCGAAGTCAATAAAAATTACCGCGGCTTATATTAATGATCAGATTATTACCTCCCGCGACCATGACTTTTAGAATCAACTTGCTGGGAAAGAAACCTGCTTTGAATACGGTTGCAGATGTTACAAGGATACTGAATTTCTTTCCTTCAGTAGGAATTACCGCGGCTTTGGCAACTCTTTTTTCTTGACTCCCGCCCAGTTGTTAGTTTTCTAGTACTGCTGAATAACAATTCAAAGGTTAGTAGAGATTAATAAAAAACTATGAAGAAGGGACGCGACTATGATACAAATACTTAGCTTAGAGGGAGACCCCCACTACCGCAGCAGTATATACGACTTCTCCCTCTCGTTCTCCTTGGGGTGAATCTCCCAGCCTTCTACGAAGATGTAGAAATACTTACCCTTCCAGTTCTTTACACTGGTCGACCTCCCAGTATAAAGGGTCTCGTCCCTGCTATGAACGGAGAAGTAGTAGTATCCGACGAACTTCATGGAGTTTTCCTTTGGGAGATAAAAGTGAAAAAACTCCGTGGGAGTAATATCCTTTTTGAATCGGTTCTCCCAAAGAACGATCGCGACAAGAATGGCCCTCCAGCCATTGGGATCTAACTGGGCTGGTGCCAGTTTCATGGTTTGAAAAATGCGTCGGATGAGAGCAGGAACAGGAAGTCGCAGCCCGTAAATAAATGCATAAAGTGGGAAGTAAACTCCATTACCAGCCAGAGCTGTGTAAGGTCTTTGGTTCGCGACAGGTGCTGAGCACATCAAATTTTCTGGAAATTCGAAGGCCTCAGCCACCTGGTCAACCCAGTCTTGGGTCATGATGCTGCGGATATCAAGCGCAGATAAGTGTCTCTCAGCCCTCCCAGGCGGACCAACTGGGTTATCCCTAATTTTTGCATCATCATCTCCTACACCTAATAGGTGATTACTTGAATTGGCTTCTTCTTCCATCGGCGTGGACTCAAAATCCTTCTTGCAGGAAGAATTCGTGAAGTTTGAGTCTAGTATCACGTAGTTGGGCAATCCCTCAATTGGCAAGGCCATATTGATCTCAGAGGAGGCACATAACGAAGTTCAGGGGGAGAAGCTCCGAAGTGTTTTTCCCAGAAACCTCTCAGAAATTCGTCTGGGTCAAAGCTCATATGGCTGCAGTAGTACCTGAAAAGTAGAGTTCGCAGTTAGGTGCCGCAGCTAGTATGGCTCGTAAAAGACTTTAAGAAGCCGCGATAAGATTAGTTTATGAATAGTGAATAAAAGTGACCAACAAGACTGGCCAAATGCGAAGTGTGGGGTTCAAGCCCTAAAAGATAATTAGCGCCGTGGCATAATGGTTTAATGAGGAGGGGTTATTCCCCTATTGTAGTTGCTAATGGGCTAAAACACTGCTGACCCTATTCATTAAACCTAAGGGATTACCCTCCGACCATACTGTCTACTCGCTCAAAGAAGGGGCTACAGAGTCTACAGGCCACAACCATCTCCTATATTAGCAAGGGAGCTTACAGTGCCGCGGCTACTCACCCAAATTGGGAACAACTTAACTGTCGCAGAGTATAAATTTAAACCCAAGGGATTATTCAGAATGTACAGGCCGCAACCATCTCTAAAATTACTAAAGGTATATTCTACCATGCCGCGACCATTCACACAAATAGTTTTTGTACATAATGTTTGCTCGTTTAAAGATCAAAGGCTTAGAATATGAAAAATTTATTCAAGAACATCAAGAATAGTTATCTGATTTCAATATGATTCAACATAAACACGGTTTATATGATCTAAGTAGTGAAAGATTAAGGGTGCAGTTTGTATTATGAGGCCTGATTAAAAGATTAAGGGTGCAATTTGTATTACGAGGGCTGGTTCAAAAATTAAGGATGCATTTGTTACATAAGGTTGATTCTAGGGTTCAGAATTCTAGTGTTCTTTTCTCAGAAACATAAATGTTTGACACGAAGTCAGGAAAGTAACAGGACATGATGCACAAATTCAGAAGTCAAGGAAACGAATTATGAACTATAAAAGCATTGTGAGAGAATGCTGGTGAGAAAATTACCTGGAAATAGAGAAGATGGAAATGCTCAGCCTCAAACCGCCTTGCACCACCACACACAGCCTTGGAAGGTTGTCGGAAAATGCAAGAAGATGGATGCACAAAAATTTGCTCCCGATTTGCTCTCAAAGTTTTGGAAACGTAATGAAGTCCATGGCCCGAATAATTTATATAAGAGAGCGCGGAAGATGAATCGTCGCCTTGGAAGTACCGCGGCACCTAAGAAAACTGAACTAAGCCGCAGCCCCAATCGAATTCTCTTGGAACTACGACTTGGGGGCTTGTTGATAGTACAAATATAACACCCTACCGCGGAAGGTATTCTGCACTACACAGGCTACATGCCGCGGCCCATCTCAACATAAGGCGCAACCCCTAACTGAACTCGGGATGCGCCTCAACCGAATATAGGGCGCGCGACCCTCATCATCACGGGGCGCGACCCCCATCAACATGCCGCGGATCCTACCAGTACGGGGTGGGACACCTTTGACTTACTGGCCGCATCCCTCTCTATTATAACTCCCGACTTTATGTACGTCACGTGCTCATTTCACGTGGGGATATTTCTTATAAATAGAGGACCACACATCGAAAATATGGGGGTTGATTGATTCCACACACACCTGGGGCAGGTTCTACAGTACCGATTCTCTCTACACAACCTCAGTACACAACTTGGGGACTGCTCATCCACATCGCAGCCACCTCTCCTGCACACCGGAATCATCAATCATCATTTACACTCCTTTATTCTCATACTTGTATGCCTCTTCACGATTGATTATGATGTACAATACCACGAATATAATGAGAATGGAGCAACACAGTGGACGTAGGTTGAACCACTCTATATCTTGTGTTCATGTCTCCTTACTTGCTTTACTTGTTTATTATGCACTTTACTCTTGACTTGCTGATATGAAATCGTCTTATGGCCGATTTCTCGTATCATCAGTTTCCATCCGAATTGATTCGGAAAGTGTTCTGCAAGAAAGTCCTCAAAGGTGAATCGATTCGGTCTTAATCTAAATCGATTCATCCTGAGACAGCTTTATAGGTCCCCTTATGCGAATCGATTCGCCCTGTTCGAGGGGCACTGTTTGGGAGATTTCTCAACCTCCAAAATACCCAAATATCAACTAAACCTCCATTTTAATGGTTTCTAATCTCAACCATCAACTCTATTATCATCCTAACACTGATTTCTAACTAACACATAATTTCTTTTCTCCCAATGTCAGGTTTGATTTCTAAATAACGTTTTCAATCTCGAACAACCTTCCGTAGAAAAATCATTATAAATCCAAAATAAATAAGAAAAATACGCGGTCAACGCCCACGTGACCGTATCGAAAAGATCTACAAATTTCATTTTCTGACCAAGAGCCGAATAGATTCTCTTCCTGACCGAATTGATTCGGAAGTAACGCTGTGTGACTATTCACCTACTTCTCCCAAATCCCAAACCTCTGTTAATACACCTCCAAGCTTTTTATTTTCTCTCCTATCATCCTACAACCTCAACCAACAATATATACACACATAAAAAGGGTTCTAATCGTCCTAGAACCCATATCCAACAATTAATTTATATAAATTTATAGGTTTCTCGAATTATATATTATCCGGGGTTTATCCGTTCAACTTCCGAAAAACTCATTTGATTCGTGAAAACCCAACCCAAAAATCTTTATAGTTTTTTATTACCAACTATGATATGATATTTATGCTAAAAAAGAATAAAGGAAGTAAACACCTGCCTCGTGGATAAAATCTGACGACCTCGAGTCGAATCCCGCGAAGTTTGGCCGAAAATCCCTTTCTTCTTCTTCTTCTTTTCCTTTCTTTCTTCTTCTTTCTCTCTTTTTATTTCTTCTCTCACTCTCTCGTGACTCTTATAAGAGAAGAGAATGGTTTATCCCTTATTAAACCCAAAAATGACTCGTTTACTCAATTGCGAGTCCCTATTAGTCCAAAAGTCCCCGGAACCTAAACATTTCCCCCGGATACTCTATTCTAACTATCTCGGCCATTCCAAAACTAACCGCGCACTCGAAATCTTCGTTCGAGTCACTTAATTACAATTCACTAATTAAACACAACACATCTCAATACGGGTTTTCCAATTAAAATATTATCCTTTGTCGCTTACTCAACTGCGACATGTAATTAAAATAATTCGACTTATTTACTTAATCCCAAAAGTAAATGTAACAAGCATCGAAAATCATCTAACACTCATAAACTCCAAAAATTATTATTCAAAGAAATTCCTCAAATTTACAAATTACACTCACTTAAGAAATTTAAATTATCTATAAAAGTACGAGGTAATACAATTACATAAGCATAAGTATAACCATGTAGTTGCACACTACTCTCTTCAACACATACTCTAAATGAGTTCTAGTAAGTTACCTTTATATGTTACATAAAACCTTTTTGGAGATAGCTAAAAATAAGTAAAATAAATTTGACTCTACACATAATTATTAAAAAATCCAAAAGTTATTCCATGCTAATTACTTCTACAAACTCTATGAATGTAGGCATGGCATAGTAGTTTGTGTCAAGGAAACATTATGTTTTTAGATCTATGAGTTATAATTTGTAATTATAAGGGCATATAGTCACTTGGTTATGAATTTTCAGATTTGTAAGAGTATGGTCTTATACACAACTCTTTTAATTGTTAATTCATTACATAGTACGTAAAACAGAGTATGGTTTGACCGTCCCAGTTTCTTAATCATTTTCGTAATGAAAGGGAATCTTATAGATGTATAATTATGGACTAATCATTTTAACAAAAAATATATAGATTAAGAATTACCTCTGATTATGCAATTGTGTGTATTGGTTTTTCTTTCAATGATTTGGTGAGACTAAGAAGACTCCTCTTAAAGAATCTTGGAAATTCACATGATTTTATTGAATTCATCACTGTTGTGTGCTCACAATACCAGTACCACAAAATAAATAAATTTTATTAGATGAATTCATTACAAAAAATTCAATTGCCATGATATTGAATATATATATATATATATATATATATATATATAGAGAGAGAGAGAGAGAGAGAGAATTTTAGTTTGTTACGTACCAAAACTAAGAGAACACATATGGAAACCTTTGTGGCTCTTTCTTATAATTCCTATAAGCTGAAGACATTAAACTTTCAAGTATTGGCTTTGTAAAGTTTGATTTCTTCATGCCTTCTAAATTCTCCATGTACTTTATGGAAGACCATTTAACTGTATTTCCTGTTGATGTGAAAAATAGCGTTGCTAACAAGTACAGACACAATAAAGATTCTACATCCCTGTATTCCTCTTTCTCCTTTCCTTTGATTGCCTCCAATAATTTGATAGAAATCAACTTTGATGTCATGATTTTTGTGTTCTGAATCCTTCTTGTTATGAGTGGTCTGTCTGGTTTATAACCATATCCAAAAACAACTTCCTCATCTTCTATAGGAATACTAAATATAAGGGAAATATTATTTTCGGTATTCCTTATAAGTTGTTTTCCAATTATAAAACCTTTTTTCCGTGCATCATAAGATTGTATCAGAGTTATCACACTTTGATCAAACTTCCTTAATTGTTCTTGTTACTTTCTTCTTTAAAAAAGAGCTGAATATATACTAAAGGAATTCTTTTTTAGTTCCTTCAAATGACAACCTTTGAGTCTCAACTCCTTTAATAATCTTGCAATTGCTCTAATATTTAAATGAAACTGAATTATTTTTTCAGAACAGGTTTTGGCTTCTTTTTTGCCTCCTTATTTTTTTTCTCCTTTTCTTTGTCCTTTTTCCCTTCACAATCTTTTCCTCTTCCATGTTTGAAACACCCTTTACGACCAACTTTTCTTTGGTAGCACGATATACCTCAAAATCATAGTCTCTAATAAATTTAAATGTAAGTATTTCACTTGAACTGTCCTCTAAGTTTTTAACTTTTCTTGTTGATTATTTTTCGAGCTCATATATATTTGGTCTCTATTTGGGAGAAACCAAATTTTCCTTCAATTTCTAGGAGCTTTTTGTCTCTATTCTCACCATTAATATACCAAAAAAAATTATGAGCATGAATGATTAACAAGTATATATAATTTATATGTTAGTTTGAACATTTAAAATAATTTACTTCAATATAAGGAAAAAGGAAAGAGAATTTACTTTATGGAAGTGTTTTCCTCAAAATTTTGACTTTCTTGAATAGATTTGTTGGAATCCTCACAAACTTGTATTTTTGCCCCAGAGCTACTTGTAATAAAAGGCAAGAAATTATAATTGAATACTATAAATAAGTACATAAATATAGTTTAAAGATAAAACAAAACAAAATGTGAACCGAAAGTTATTAAAAATTTACCTTTTTTTCACCTTGTACTGATTTTATGTTTTGTTTGACTTGTTTTCTATTGGTCAACAATTTTTTTCCTGTCATTTTTCTGTTTCTTCTCCTAATAACTTCTAGTGCTTACCATTTGATCTCAATATCTTACACAATATTTGAATATAGAGATTAAAACTTAGATAAAACTATAAACATAACTCACACCATCATTGCAAATATTGATAGCAGAGATAAATTTACCAAACTGTTACCCATATGTGTTCACTATTTTAGTGAAATATTCTAAATATGATGATAGAATCCAATTTTAGCACATTAATTATGTTAAACTATAAAACGAATATGTAAACTAAGGAGTCACACAAAATAAATACTGTAACATGAAAGCGTAAATAGATGTATGGTGTTATTCCTTCAATAATAAAGGAGTAGATAACTTTATCTATATGCTCATTACACTAGAGAAAGAACAAATTCATCGAATTATTATGTTATATATTGACAATGAAAATATTCACTGATCATCAAACATATGCAACTTCTCAATCACAATTATTGGTTCTCATGTATTGTATGTCCTATCTTTACGAAAGTTTAGATAAATCTAATGTGTGATGTGCCTAATATTGACATCATAAATAAATTTAGATAGACATTGATGCAGGGGTTATACACTCAGATCCAAATTGTTTATAAAACCATAAAAAACCCTAAGTATATGAAACCCTAATTTTAATATTAAGAACTTAGTTTAATACAAAACCTAACAAACTATTAAGTGCAATAAGAATTGTAATATACCTATTTTGGTATTGAATCACTTGAAAATGATGAACTTACCAGTGCAAATCCAAATTTGGATGAAGAATTGCTCAAATTTGCCCTAAATGCACTGATGAAGTGTTACACAGATGATTGTTCTGTTTTCAGCGTGGAGAGAGTATAAGAATCGAGATGAGATTTGAGAATCGAGATCGGATTTGAGAATCGAGTGGAGAGAAACGAAATGAGAGTGGAGAGAGAAGCATAAATTTGGTATGCTGCTTGTGTTACATGTTGTGACACCCCGACTAATTAAATACCGGGTAGCTACTCCTTTATAAAATTAATTCAAAATGCCAAGTTGGCTCAGTTAATAGCATCACTGTCGAAAACATTTTATTATTTCTAACCACCTAGTATTTAAAAAGCAAGTTGCCAAATTTGAATTTAAGTCTGATTAACATGCAACAAGTGTAATGAAGAAATAGATACCACCATTCACCATACTGAAGTAAACTGAATAACCATCACAATAGAGTAAATAAAGTCTGGAGGAAAAACTCCTCACTACAATCCCATAACAGAAATAAATAACTGAAACAATACATGCTAAAGTCTGAAAACTGAAATGTAAAAGATGCTCTAAATAGAAATGGGCAACATGCCCTACAACTGAAAGGTAGTGACTCTGGAATCCAAAAGATAGGAGCGTCTACATGCAAATCCCTGTAGCTTCCACAAGCAGCTACAACTCGTCACCTGAATGAGTATCCTATGCTTGGTGTCCTTGTGGCTGGGCACCTAAAATGGTTTTACAAAGAAAAAGAGATTTGAAAAGCAAACGGGTCAGAGCCCGAATGTGGAGTTATATTTTAAAAACCTGCAAGTGCTTTAAAAACATTTAAAACATTAAATGCAAAGTACATGTTAGGACGTACACTCGCATGATATTCTCACCTCTCGTCTAGCTGTGCACTCCTAACGTAAGTACCCATCTATAACGACCCATACTTCTAGCTAACTGACAACATAACTAGCTAGACTGCCAAATGTTCTACCCATTTACTCGGTTCATCTAACATATAATGCTCGTAATTAAATAGGGGTTTAACGTAAACTCAGTTACTAAATATGCCATATATATAAGTATCAGTTAACTCCTTATATATCTCGAAACAATACCGTAATACACTTACAACATTAACATGAGGATTCCCATTAATTAAAAGTATATTGTTCACATCATAAATATACGATACAAGCACCCCGCAATCTAAGCTATGGTGCACACATACTCTGCTATCCATCCCGGTACATCACGTACATAAGGATTACATATTCCGAATCTCTCAGGAATAGTTCAGATAACACAAATCACAAATAGTGGAGGCGAACACAGTCACCATCACATGGGTCACGCACATACCTACGCTCCCATGGTCAGCGGACTTATTAATATCACAATAAGTCTTTCTATGACCTATGTTCATCAAGGTACCAGTCTATATCCCCCCCGTAGGCACACAAGGAATAGAGGGTCCTAAGCGAACGCAACCTCCCGTGATAGCAAGTATGGTAGGTATGTCATACACACAATCCATATACTAATACTAAGTAAACACACGTCTTAGTAATACCGTATTTTAATCGTAGTACATATTGCATACTCGTACTAGCTTATACTTATCATAATTCATACTATTCCGGTTTGTAATTATACGCGTCATAATTATCTCACGTCGTAGTAGGTACTCACGTCTCAACCCAAACCGTCCATGTAATACACTCTCGTATGTAAATTCCTTCTCATAATTACCCAAATGTTCCAAACCTATCACTACATCATCATTGGAAGGTTAACTATATCCTCGACAAGTTTACGGAACTCCAAAAGTCAAAACAGTCCAAAAAGGACCAAACTGCCAGCTCGTTAGAAGTCTCGTTCGAACGAGGCTTCGAACGAGTTTGGACTGTCAGGTCGTTAGAAGTCTCGTTCGAACGAGGCTGTTCGAACGAGATCCCAGTTCGTTCGAACGAACTGTCACTTCTAACAATATCTCGTTCGAACGAGATATCGAACGAAGTACCTTCTCGTTAGTAACGACTGGTCAACTCATTAGAAGCTCGTTCGAACGAGTTCGTTCGAACGACCTGGGGGCTGCTTCTAACGAGGTACCAGTTTCGGCCCAGATTTTTCCCCATCTCGTTTTTCACCATTTTTAACAATTCTAATCTCTTCCAAAGTTCATCCAAATAACGTATTAAGGTCTCTAATTCATTCTAAACATATTTACATCATCTCCTAACATGTTTCCAAGGATTGAATCATCATAACATCAACCAAAATTACAAATCTCTACACTTTTCCCAATTTCTCTAGAACATGAACCCTAGGTTTATATCATCATCAAATACCAGAATTTATTTCGTTTTAATTCCTTAAAATCACAATTATTATAAGGGAAATCATCTACCTAACATACTACATGCATTTCTCTTCACAATTTCTCAATTCCTATGATCTAAACTACATGGGTTTTCATATTTTCTTCAAGAACAAACATAAATCCGAATTTTCTATCATGGAGGAAACATTCTCAGAAATTAAATGGAATAAAGTCACTTGCCTTGGTTTGATTTCTGACTTTGGTGTAGATTCGGTGTAGAATTTCTGCAGAATTCCTCTCTCTCTCCTTCTCCAAGCTTTCTTCTCCAAAAAGCTATGGTGGCTAGGGTTTGCTTTGGGGAAACTTATGAAAACCTAATTTAATAAACCTCCGTAGCTTGTTGGTTTAATAAGGGTTGGTTGGGTTAATTCCTTATCAGATTACAACTCTCAATTTTCGTCACTTTTAATTACCCAAAAATACCAAATTACTAAAATACCCTTTATGGTGCCGGAATGGCCTAAAAATACCCCGGGACCCAAACTATACCCCCGGCTAGTGTTTTCTGACTATCTCGATCCTTCCGGACGCGTTGGCGCACTCAAAATGACCATACGGATTATAGATTTTAAATTCACTTTTATTATCAAAATATTATACCGTGACGCGGCGGTCCCACGCGTCTCAACAAAATTTCTAAAATGTCGTATATAAATCTCACGACAAATTTTATAATACCAAATACATATATAATCATATATGCACTTAATCAAATACCAATTCGCATCACATTAGTATTTATGACCCGGATTAATTTCCAATTAATACGCAATTTAATTAATTAATCCCAAAAAATAAATATAGTCAAAAGTACGGGGTATTACACATGTATTATATTATATCGATATTATATCAAGTAAATGATATCATGTTATTAAACTTTGCCAGTAAATTTGGTGAATGAGACAATTTTTTATATATGGGATTTATTTTTAAGGGTGAATATTTTGAACCACGAAGAAAATCCATCATATTTTTCTTACTAAATCAGTGAGTTTATCTCTTTTATAACAAAATCCATTAAACACAGTTTATGTTTTAAAATTATATCATGTTGAACCAAAATCTATTTTGCCAAAATATTTTTTATGGTCATTTTTTTGGGTGTGAAAAAATGTCAATGCATGACTTTTTTACAACTATTTAAATTTTATTTACAATTAAAAATGAATTATATCTTTCATAAAGTGCAATCAATGGCCACAAAAATGATTCACATGTCAAAGATTATCATTTTTTCATCGATAAAATTTTTCCATTGAAAACAGATCATTTTAAGTCACTAATAGACTAAAATGACTTCAAGTACCGAAAAGTTTAAACTTTTCAAAATTTTTAAAATCAATAAGCAGTTTTTTAATTAAATAAAAAACTTTACAATTACAATATGTCTTTACTTTTTAAATACACAAAAAACATCAAACTTGTTTATTTTTGTTCATTAGTAAACATAGTAGTTTGTGTTATATGTAGTATATTATAATCTGTAAATTTATCGGTATTGTCATTTTAAGTGTGACAACATCACTATTAATCTCTTTGCCCATTTGGTGAAAAGCAAAGATAAATCTACTAAAAACTTTAACGAGTGTTCATGCAGTTTGAAAATGGATGTCGTATGCCCTAGATAATAGGTCAGACAATGTATTCAAGTGTCTTATTTGTTTTTATCTGCGCAAATCAGATCCGATATGAGAATTTATTAGCATAAGCAACAAACGTCAATATTATTCATTATAGTATAACATATTACAGTCTCCTACGTATTGCTTTGTTAACCAGAACATCATATGCACTGAACATATTATCCTATGTATAAATACACACATTATAAATGCTTTGCACATTCAATAAAGAACATACAAAAATCTACTAAAAACTTTAACAAGTGTTGAAGTTTAAATTTATCTATGTTCTTCCTTAAATGTGCTTAGTAGTTGTTAAAGTTTTTAGTAAATTTAGTTTGATATTGCAGTAAATTTATCATGGAATAACATGGATAAATTTACTAAAAACTTTAACCACTGTTAAAGCTGTTCAAAATAGAAGTTGTATGCACATTCAGTGATGAACATATATAGATTTTCTTCGTCACTGCATTTTTAAATGCTAACAAACTATTGTGTGTACAAGAATATAAAACTTGTAAACACTAAGCGTATGAAACCCTAATAAACCCTAAGAACATGAAACCCTGATTTAAATCTAAGTAAGAACTTAGTTTAATACAAAACCTAACAAACTATTGTGTGTAATAGGAACTGTAACCTACTAACGTGTTATAATAGGTGTAATATTAGTTCGGGTCACATGGCCCAATAAAACTCGGCACCATTAATGGGCTATAATGGGCATAAACTGGTTTAATTGTGTAAGAGTACAAACTCAAACCCGATTCATTATTATAACGAATATATCGTATTGACCCGTTATGACTCAAACCCGATAAGACTAAACCCATTAACTTATAATTCTGTGTCGTGTCATGTTATCGTGTCGTGCCTCATTTTTCTTGGTCTAGTTTCCTCTGTCCTTTAGATTTTCTCTTGCTCGTTTTAAGAGTATTCATAACCTCCTTTTACTCAGTGACAAAAGGAAGGAGGATCCAAATTCACTAATCCCAATGCCGAAAATGGTCACGATTTTGAATGATGACCAAAGGCTACGATCATGATTCTGGACCATGATAATTTTAAAAATGATCATTTAACGGGTCATAGTTGAAAACTGTGACCAATATAGAGAGTCATGATCATTTTCGTAACCTTGATGTTGGGGATATGGTCACGGGTATGGACCATTACCAATGGTCACGGTTATAGATCGTGACCCTGACCGTGAATCAATGACTGATTTATCCTTATCACGGTCTCGAAGAGTGACAACCTGCTGTATATATAGGTTGTATGGTCATAGTTTCTTGATCGTGAAATTTTATTTATTGGTCACAGTCTTGAACCGTGACACCCTATCATGACCACATGTCCTATATATGTTTAATAAAATAATTTATTTAACATCCATTGAAATCTTAACAAAGATATGATCATGATTTTGGGTCGTGATCAATAATAAACTTATTTAAAAGAAAAAAAATTATTTGTTTGTTTTAAAAAATCGTGTATATGTTTTCAAACCTGTATAGAATTTCGTTATACAACTAATTAATATATCAATAAAAAAAATAATAATATAAAAAATATTATTTGAATCCTAAAATGATTTTGGGATGCCTACATAATTAAAAATGACATCAAAGTTTATGTAGTTCGTAAGATGAACAAAGTTGGGGTCTAACCCAAAATCTAAATCCAGGGTATCTCTTTTCACCACATAAAAACTCATTTTTAGGGACGGCAAAAACTTGCCTCTAAAGGCTAGTAATCTATCCCCAAAAGTATTCTTGGACGATTTTAGGGACGACCATATATGGTTACATTCATTAGGGGTCCCAAATGTATCAGAGATTATTTTAGTCATCCCGAATAACCTTATGAGACTTTTTTTATCGTCCTTTAAGAACTATTAACACTCAAATTTTTATGGTCGGGGGTTTTGTCGTCCCCAATAATATTATTTGGGACGGGTTTAACCGTACCTTAAAGTTTGGAGTATAGATTACTGTGATTTTTTTATTGTGATGCTGCATTTTAGGGACGACTCTATCCGTCCCAAATGACATGGGCAATGCTGAAAATGTTCCTAATATTATATGGCCATATTTTAGAGCTTGCCCCTTATGTGAATCATATTCCATGTTTAAAAAAAATTGGGGGGAGCCTTAAGGTAATATTGTAATTAGAGTTAAATCCCCTTCCCAATATAGGAAGGTACAAAGCCAGGCGAACATGCTCATGATCTAGGTCGAACAAATAGTCAAGAAGGCAGCGAGAAAGCTCCCCAAAGGAGCTGTTCGAGGGAGCTCTATTTTTTTTAGTTCATACTTGTTCAAATTATGTATTTGTAAAGGCATATTGTAACTTGTAATTTCTAATGGTTTGTAATATGAGAGTGAGGTCAATCGGTATTTGCGAGGGACCAAGTCTGGCAGGATTTGGGAGAGCTTTCATGCTCTATAGAATAACCTCACCGTGGGAAGCTTTGAGGGAACTGGTTGTGACACCCCGCCTAATTAAATACCGGGTGATCAGTCCTTTAATAAATTAAAATCAAGGTGAGCAGTTGGTTCATTCTTAGCATCACTGTCGCAAAATAAAATTTTCAATTTAAACACCCTAAATAATTAAGCTAAGTGTCAAAACAATTTAAACCTTATTTCTATTTTATGTAATTCCATTAAGAAAACGTTTTCAATAATTAACAGTTTACGAATCGTATAAATGTTAAAGATGGCAATAAACACGCAAAAATTTAACCATTCAGATAAACCAATCCCAAGTCTAAAAAAAAACTACAATGAAATCATCCTGACATGAATTACATTCCAAAGAGTACCAAATACTGAAAATAAAAGAATAAAAATCTCTGACAAATCCAGCTGAATAGGGAAACGGGCGACACGTGCCCTAACTAATCAGAACTATAATAAGAGTGGAGTCAATCAACGAGGTCGTCTAAGCAATGGCCTGCAACTCCCACCTAAGCTACAGCGCGTTCGTTCCAAGGAATCTAAGTATGACGCCCCTGTGGCTGGCACCTGTAATACATACATATATATACAAGAGAAAAGAAATAACAGGAAACGGGTCACAGCCCGAGTGTAAAATAGTTTAAAAATAGTTTAGCAAGTATTTAAAACACTTATCGGCTAACAAAACAACCATGTTAGTGTGTGACGCTCTCTTGAGAAATTCTCACCTCTCTTCTAGTGCGCACGCCTACCGTACTATTAATCTTAAAAGCTTATTTTAACTTAACTTTCCCATAAGTTTTCATTTCGATAAATACCGTGGCTAAGATAATTAATTTCTGAAAATTAAGCTCCCTCATATATCTTACGTTATTTAAAATAACCCAGTGATGTCACAAAATTCCCAAACACTTATTATAAAGTTGGAATATTTATTCATTACTTAACTACTTTTATGCACAGTAGAAAGTTCCTATACTTAAGTGTGTATATATATATATATATTAGTCACTCATATAATATATATATATATTATCTGCACCCCACATAAAATCTATGGTGCTAGCATACTCTGCTATCAAGTACCCGTATTACTTGTACTAAGGGAAATACTAGTTCGGAATCACGCTCGAACTGTATTAACATAAAACACATACAATTGGAGGTGAAGTATAGTTCCAAGTCACTAAGAGGTAATCACATACCCTCGCGTCTCTTAGGACCATCTGACTATCACTCAAATATCCTGTATCAAGGATACTATCTTCTAGGGCACAAGTCGTTATCCCCCATAAAGGCCCAATCGAGATAAGACTGTCCCGACGCAGAAACCCACGTGATAACAAGTAGCTCGGGTATGATTTTTACACAGGTATATAATATATGCACAATCACACGGTCATATATATATAAATAGTCACATTTCTAAATTAGGTGTGTCCACAACCCATAATTATAATTATCCGTTCTTAGCACATTTTACTTGATTATTTCGCATAACGGACTAGTCACTTTTATTCTCTTATACAAGTTACCCCAGACTTACTTCTCATCTCTCGAAGTATTCTATCACCCTAAGTATAAATTCAGTAGGCACTCACTTACCTTCTAGTTTAACTCCCTTACGATCTCGATCTTTTATTAAACGCACGCATGATATCTTTTACATATGAATAACCCCTCGTTAACCCGTAATCTCATCCTACATTAAATTTCACTCAACGGGGTCTACCAAGACCCTACTGGTCCTCTCTATATCCCATTATGTTCTAACAATATAAATTAAGGGTTTCTACGCATTTTAACCGGATTAAACCAACATAAGAAAAATATGTTGTTTTCCAGGAGGGGTCGATCGATTGATGTAAGGGGTCGATCGATCGATCTTTGATCGATCGTTGTTCTTGATCGATCAATCGATCAAGCAGTTATGACGAAACCTGCTCTTTTCCAGTTATGGTTTTACCTCTACAACCTCAACCAAATCTCCATTAACGGTTCCCAAACTCCCAATTAATAATACTACAAGTACCATATACCTAACTACATGATTTTCTACGTAAAACATGTCTGAATTCATCAAGTATCATAATTTAATGGGGTGAAATTCACATAAACTACAAGAACCCTATTTTTTTTTAGTTTCCATTCTCTCCCAGATTTCTTACTTCTAAACCCATACAAATTCGTGACTTATCCTCTACATGTGATTTAGATATCCAGAATACGTCTACTTCCTCTACAACATATGATTTGTAATCTCGAAAAATATAATTTCTTCTATGAAACAATCCTAGACTAACATGATTGAAACATTAACTAAAATAGAGAAAGATAAATACTTGCCTGGAATTTGGGTTTCAGAATTGTGGACGAAAGAGGTATAGTTGCGTTCCTCGTCGCGCGATCTACGCTTTGGTGGTGGTGGCGATGCAAACGGGTGAGTCTTTGGCCTTGAGTTGCTTGGAAAGCTCTCCAACTCCTTCTCTAATGGCCGTTCTTTGATTTTGTGTTTGTTAACCCTAGAAGACAACTCCTAAAGGCTGATATATCCTTAGTAAATTCGTGGGGTTAATTGCCCAAAAATGTAAAATGTCTATAATACCCTCCCGGGATGCCCATTAGGCTTTAAAATGCCTCGAGACCCGAACTAAACCCCCGGGTATATTATTTTGACTATCTTGACCTTCCGGACACATTGGCGCACTCGAAAAGATCATGCAAGCGGCTTATAATTTATTCACTTTAAATAATAATAAGTTAATCCCGACACGACACACGCGCGTCCCGATTTAATTTCTAGAATTATAAAATAATACACTCATGATAATTTCATAAATTCGATTATACATATTACTTTATCCATTAAGTAATATTCAACAAATTACCAATAATCACTAACTCTCATTAGGATAGTAAATATTTAAAATAATTTTTGGATTAATAGTAAATTAATATCTCAATTTAAATTTAATAAATTCCCAAATTTAAAGGTTATAAAAATACGGGGTATTACACTGGTTTAGAGGATTGAAAAGTAAGGCAACATTAAAGCTTAACTTCTAATGTCCCGACCTGGATTTATGGGTTACCCGTGATCAATCCGGCCCAATCCAGACATTAGGTGTGAAGTGCGATGAGACAACTAAAACAATGTTGCTAGTCCAATTTTATTTAGTTAATATTTCACTTGTTTAACAAGTGATTCCAATTTAAATCAAGCTACGTGAGGGAACCGTGGGGGGCGTCCTTGAAATCAAAGTATACAGAGCTACTAACATGAAAATAAAAGAATACTTACCTGCATAATGCTCCTTGTAGCCATACGGGGTCAGATTCCTCCGATGCACGTTGATACGAAGTTGATCGTCGTCGAATGGAGGTAACACGAAGAGATAGAGTCGCCGGTCTATTTTCCTTAAATCAGTTAAAATAATGTCACCGCCTCGAGAGAACGACATCAAGGTCAAACTGATGCATGTGAAACTAAATAGTTCAAAGTTACGGAATGATAAGGTGTTAGGCACGTATTCCATGCTTTTAGTATCTTATGGGCTAATGTTAATCTTCTGCTTTTAAACTCCGTGACGTGTGTGTACATGTGTATAATATAAGTGATGGGAGAATGGAATCATCTGACTCTCGTCGTGGAAGGGACAAAGCAGACTCATATATAGGAAATTACTTAAAAAAATGATAAAAATATGATGTAAGTGTTCACCGAATCACAAATCGCTATGAAAGAACGAATGTGCATGTCAGACGAGATACAAGTATGTAGGAGTATAAAACTCACAAAATAGATATCATGAGATATGAAATATATAAAATGAAAAAGGAAGGAGGCTGACTCAAATATCGAGATTGGCACAAGATGCCTACTTAGCCCAAGGGGCATCAAAGTTCGCAAAGTTTAAAAATAACATAGGGATGGGGTTCAAATCATAAATCCAAATGTGGGACTCCTCTTATGTGTATGTGAGGAAAATGGGTTTTAAGAGTGAAGACGTAAAAATGGAAGTCTCGCTTTTGGAGTTTACGAATAACCCCTTTTTTTGTCTTTATTTTTATGAAACTAGGTTATGTGCAATAATACTAATAAAAAGTAGATATTAGTGGATGTGATATAATGTTACAAAAGCAAATAATAGAATTAAGATGAATAACACTTAAAATAGATAAACTAAAAAAGGGGTGGAGAAATATGCCTCCTTATGGATGTTTATTGCTGGATTTGGAATGAAAGTGTGCTGATTTTGAAGTGGTGTAGAAGTGATATAAAGAGGTGAGGTGAATTACCAAGTGAGGTAAGGAGATGAGGTAAGAAAATCTGGAAAAATGGACTTCTTGGGAAAGGGAAAGGCTCTAATTATGAGGGAATGTTCTTCAATTTTCTGAGAGGGGTTACTTGGATCCACCATGTACGGTGAGTTCATGGACCTTTTTATAGGGGACAATGAGGGTGATGATCGGCATATGGCCTTCCTTGTCTGGTAAGGAAAAGTATACCCTACTGATTAGCAGGTTTTCTCAAGTGCCTATAGATAGTCCATAACAGTATTTTTGGAAAAAAAGGCATAAAATGCAAACCATAAGTTCGAATCATGCATGGGGTATACCTTTGGAAAGAGAATTCATAGCCATTTAATAATCCATTTAGCCCCTCTCGGGTCTGTTGTTAATCGAAGTCAGACGAGGTTCGAAAGCCCCGATGGTTTCTGGGCATGAGGTTTTTAGAGGAAAACGAATTATTCGTTCGAACTGTAAGTCCGATTTATGCACGAGATGAATCGTTGGAAAGGTAATTCAGAGAACTTTGAGGATTTATTGAGCTTCGCTCAGTTTGGAGAGTTGATTGAGGTCAAACGAGGCTCGAAAGTACCCAATGGCCCTTCGAAGTAAAACGAATCGTTCATCCAAATCGTAAGGCCGATTTGTGCACAAGATGGATCATTGGAAAGTGGATTCAGATCCTTTCGAAGTATCATTGAGCTTCTCTCAGGTTAGAGAGTTAAACGGAATAAAATGGGGCTCGGGAGCACCCGTTGGACTCTACTAAGAGTGAAAGATATCGTTCGCACGGGATAAATCGCCATGCACAGGACAAATCATTAGAAAGGGGATCCAGAACCCTTAAAGGATTCATTGAGCTTAACTCCAGTTGAAGAGTTGATCGAAGTCAAATGGGGTTCGAGAGCACAAGTGGCCTCCAGATCAGTACTCGGAGTATGACCTACGGTTTATTGTGATGGGATGAGTGTTAAGGACCTAAGGAGGTGCTTAGGGGTGTCATAAGATGGGGTGTCTATAGAGCCCCTCAATGAGCAAGCTTGGAACAAGTGAAGGATATAGAAAGATAGACACCACATCGATGCTAGGGAAAATGATTTAGGTCAATTATGCAGACCTAAGGGACGAGAGTGACCGATTTAGAGGGTCGAGGTTAATTATGCGAACCTAAGGAGTGTAGCAACCACTTTAGTGTGTATAAAGGATAAAGATGACCGATTTAGTGGTACGAGGTTAATTCTGAGGACCTAAAGTTGTGATGAGTAATTCTGCGGTGCCCCTCCCCCCCCCCCCCCCGAGGTCAATTTTGAGGACCTAAAGTTGTGATGACCAATTCTGCGGGACGAGATCAGTTCTGAGGACCTAAAGTTGTGACGACCAAATTTACGAGCTGAGGTTAATTCTGAGAACACTAAATTTATGGCGACTAATTCTGTGGGCCAAGGTTAATTATGCGAACCTTAAGTTATAGCGAGAGATTTTGCTAGTCGAGGTCAATTCTGCGAACCTAAAATTGTGATGACCAATTCTGTGAGCCGTGGTCAATTTCGAGGACCTTAAAAGGGAGAATCGATTTTGTAGGTTGAGGTCAATTCTGAGGACCTTGAGTAAGGATGACCAATTTTACGAATCTAGGTCAATTATGAGGACCTAAGGTTGTGGTGACCAATGTTGAGATCAATTATGAGAAACTTAAGTTGTAACGACCGATTTTATGGGTCGAGGTCAATTCTGAGGACCTTAAGTTGTGATGACCAATTCTACAGGCCGAGGTCGGTTCTGCAGACCATAAGTTATAGCGACCGATTCTGCAGGTTGAGGCTAATTTTGAGGACCTAAAGCTGTGATGACCAATTATGTGGAGGCCGAGGTCAATTATGAGGACCTGGAGTTTGTGATTCATTGGGGAAGAGGTTGATTTTACAATTCCACTAGGGATTGTGTAGACCGTGGTTCCTATTGAGGGAAGGTCTAGTAGATTTTGGGTACAGGTGCACTTTTATCTTCGTCAAGGAGTATGTTGACAATAAGAGTGTGCGATTGATCCAACTAGGGATTTTAAGAGTTTGTAAGGGCTTAGTGCTCAAAAAATGATTTTCGCGGGGACAATAATGTTTTGTATTTTTTTAGGGATTTTATGGGATTTTTTGGGATTTTTTTTGGCAAGTTTTAGATTTGTTCGACATTTTGGGGATGAAATTTGGAGAGGACTGCCAATAGGCAGGACTGAGAAGGTGCCTATCGGCATAGGGCATGGACTGCTGGGCATTTTGGGAAGGGGAAAAGACACTGACGGCCAACATAGGTTAGGGGTTGTCGATTAGCATGCTCCTTAGCCTTCAAGTGATTTTACACACCTTCAAGTGATTGAATTTCTTTCTTTCTCTTTCTAAGAGTCGTTCCTAAGTAGAGATGGCAATCGGTCGGGTATGGGGCGGGTTTGGCAAAACCCATCCCCGCCCCGCGAAAAAAGAAGATTAACCCGCTCCGCCCAGCCCCGCCACTCTTGACGGATTAAGATTTTAAGGCCTGAACCCGTTTAAGTATAAATTCTTAAAACCCATCCCCGCCTCGCCCCACCCCACTTGAATTAAAATCTTAGAACCCGCCCCGCCCCACAGGGTAAAACTCGATTTAAAAATAAATAAATTATTATATAAAAATAATGGTGACTTTATAAGTAAATAAAATGTATCAATGAATAATAATGCCTGAATATCAATTTTTAAGTCTAAAACTTCAACATCAACTTAAAAGTCTCAAAATAATTAAAATGTCTCAAATAACACAATTTAAAATGCCAAACTTCTAAGTCTTAAAAAACCTCAACTATTATAAAATAAGTCCCAAATAACATAAACTACCACAAAATAAGTTTCAAACAACATAAGTCTCAAATAATATCAATTATAGCGAATGTTACACAAAAGTTCCCCAATATAGAAAATGTTACACAAAAGTCTCAAATAGCTCGACTATCATATTTTTGCAATCTCCTCTCCTCCTCCTCCTCCTCCTCCTCATCATCATCATCAACTCAAACCTGAAACAAAAAACAATTTTTAAAACATATTTAGAAAAGTAATAAATTAAAGAGAATTTTAAAAAAATCATAATAGATTTTTTACTTGCATTACCTATTCATTAAGCTTCCATGGGATCGGAATCCTCATCACAAACTGTAGGCCTCGAATCCGTGGTAGAAGCATCATCTACAAAAAATACAAAAAAATAAATATTGAATTAAGGTAAAATTCTTACATATTATTAAAGAAATTTATTTTAAACAATTAATACTTTGAATATAGTTCCCTAACCAATCTTGTATGAACATCAACGCCTCTAAAACAACCGCACTAAATCGACTACGATGAGGGATAACCATTCAATCACTCATGCTAAATGCTGATTCAGAAGCCATGGTTGATACTGGAATAGTCAATACATCTCGCGCTATAAGTTGCAATGTGGGATATCGAACACCATTCGTTTTCCACTAATTTAGAATGTCTAAATCTGGAGTACATGGAAAGATAGTTTCCTCCAAATAGTGATCTATCTCTAACTTAACATTTATACGCCCTGACGTACCACTAACAAGTTGATCATATTCTGAAAAAATGTCAACATTCCACTCCCCACTAATAGTTTCTGAACGACCAACCATTGTAACACCACTTACCCTACTCTTATTTGGTGTTTTGGTCCTCACATTCACCTTACATTGGTACTCATTTAGTAAGTCACAACATGCTGTATGTACACTCCCAATATGTGTATCACACTCCTCGCCATAAATTTTTGGAAGAACATGTTCTAAAACTTATGCAGGCAACCAAATGACACTCACTCCAATACTAATCAAAATTTTCCAACATAATAATTGCCATAATTTTAATCACCTCACTTGGAGAGCTACACTAACTACGTAATGCCAATTTAATCTCACAAAATTTAGGAAATAAGTAATTAGTTGTTGGAAAATTAGTGCCAGATAACACTTCAGTGATGGGAAAAAATAGTTTTAATCGTCCACATATTTCTTTGGCTAAGCACCATTTATGATCCATAGGTAAAGATGTATAGTGTCTCTCACGTTGTTTAAAATGTGGTAACACATCCTTATAACAAATGTCTGTCTCGAACATCAAATAAGTGGTGTTCTGCCTTGTTTTAAAATCTAAGCACAACTTTTTAGCGCATGAAATTTTTAATTGGTGGGCAACCTCCTCAAATTTTTCCTCCCTATTTTGAGTGGCTGTCCAAAATGCTACACTATCTCGAATTTTACCCACGACAACTCCTATTATTTCTAAGCCATCCTTCACCACAAGATTTAATATATGTGCATCACAGCGCATGTGAAACAATTTCCCCCCAGCAAAATGGAATCATTAACAACAAACTTATCCACAAGACTAGCCATCAATGCATCATTAGTGGAACAATTGTCTACTGTAATAGTAGATACTTTCATATCCAAATTCCAATCTAATAAATAATTCACCAACACAACACAAAGAACATCTTTCATATGTGGAGCAGGCACATAAACAAACCTAGGCATGAATAATTATATCAATATATTAAATTGTGATGCAAAATAATTATTTAAAAAATAAGGTAAACAAAGAAAAAAACCTACCGTATTATCAAATTTCTCAAGCACCAACGTTCATAAACAAAATGTGCCATTATAGCCATGTACCCTCTCTTTTGCCTCGAAGACCATATATTCGTGGTGATTTCAACGAGACAAGAAAGCTTATTAAATAACCTGTAAACTGTTGTTTTCTCCAATTGATACATTTTTAATATGTCGCTTTTAATGGTGTTTCAATATACATTTTTAAAAAGAGGTTGGAGGCTACTAAAAAACTTCGTAAATCCTACATGATCGACAATACTAAGGGGATATTCATGTAAAATAATTACACTTGCAAGTTCTTTTATTGACACATCTTGATCAAATGTAAAATTATCAAAGTATACTTTTCCATAAGAAGTTTTTCGAGTATGAATCTGAAATTGATCACGAATATCAGCATTTTGATATTTCTTACACCTAGTCAAATGCGTACGTAAATGGTTGGTCCCATTTCTACTCTCGGTCTCAAGTTTTGAATGACAATGATGGCATATTGCAAATGTCCACAAATTATCTTTAATCCTTTCAAAATCATTCCAAATAGAATATGTGGATTTTCTTTTTTAGGGGAAGATTGAACAATTGGATTAACACCATGTGTTTGTGTGGATGGGGTGATACTAGGTGCCGGGGTTGATTCAGTTTGTGCCCCATAAAAGGTATTTTCGCCTTGAATTAATTTGCTCATTTTTTGAAATAAATATAAATTGATAACTATTTTTTTTTATTAAAGTATCGGAGAAAACAAGAAAAAAAAAGACAAAAAATAAATTTCAGAACAACAATATGTGAAACAAATATAAATTCAATTAGTGCGGTTGTTTGAACTGAAAAGACATGGGAAGAATATAAATTCAAGAATGTGTGATGTTAACAGTGGGGTCCATTTATATTCTTGAATTTATATTCAAGAATATAACTTGAAGAATACAAATTCAATTAGTGCAGTCCATTTATTTCTAATAAAATTAAATCTATTCAAAGCTTATAATGGTGTTAAGAGTGGGGATAAATTATGAACAAGAGTATGTGATGTTATTTAGAACAAACAAACGAATCATTCCGAAATCAAAACAAACAACGATTAAAAAAAACGAACCCTTAAGAAAAATGAACCAGAATCTGTGATGTTAATAATATTTGAAATAAAAAAAACCTTGAATAATTCGTTGCTTGAAACCCTTGAATTTATATGTTGTGTGAAACCTTAAATGGGTACAACCCTGAATGGGGAAAGAAAACAAGGTCTAAATATATCTCATATAGAATTTAATGGGTTCGTTTAATCTTGAAACGAAGAAAGGGTAAACCCTTATAAAAACAGGTTGTGTGAACCCTTAAAAAAAACTAGCCTTGAAACGAAAAAATGGGTCTGCTGCTATGTGGCCGGAACCGACTTGAGAGTGAGAAAGGGAGTGCAGAGAGAGGCCAACTTGAGAGTGAGAGAGAGAAATGGGTTTGAGACGCAAGAGAGAGGACAATGGAGAGTGGTTGACTTGAGAGTGTAAGTTAAGGGAGCTAGGGTTTCTTTCATAACTTATATATATATATATACATATATATATATATATATATATATATATATAGTGGGAGTATTATTGAGTTAGTATAATAAGTATATAAAAGTAAATTTACTAAACGGGGCGGGGCGGGATGGGTCGAGCATATTCTAACAAAACCCGAACCCGACCCGTTTAATAAACATTTTTTTAAAACACATACCCGCCCCTATTATTTTAAATGGGTTTTTAACCCATCACATTAGGGCCGGGTTAAATTTCCATCCCTATTCCTAAGTTCTTTTTTTAAGACTTCAAATGGTGGGCACTTTTGGCGAAGTTAACGAGTGGTTGTTTGTCAACAATTGGGCAGGCCTAGAATGACGAGTTATGGTGCCGCTTGCACTGCGCAATGAAAATGCGTACGAATCCTTTGAGTCAGTTACTAATGAGAGGGTTTTGTTGCATGATCCCACGCACCACTGTTTGGCAATGATGAAGAATCCTAATGTATATATGAGTATTTTGACCTTTGGTTTTCCAATTCTTTTTCTATTTTTCTTCTTTTTGTTTTTGGGTAAAAGAATGGTTTTATTTTGGTTTTTGACAGACTGATATATCTTCGAGCATCCGATCTCGGGGGGCGACTGGGTTAAAGGATGTTTGGAATCGTCTTCCTCAGGCGGTGCACTGGATGTTGTTTGTTGGGTTTGGTCCATTAGCATGTGCCTTGGATGAGACATCGTGCTGTTTTATGGTGTTATGTGAAGTTGGTCTTTGTGAGAGGTGGTGGGATACGACCCACACATTTCATTTGGGGGTATTATAGATGACTGTCACTCCCATGGATGTCCAATAGCTGAAGGGCTGGATTATGACGGGCATCCGATTGTAGTGGACCGTACTCTACGGGTCACACGAGAGGCAGTGCAAGTTGCTTTGGGGGATGCTGGTAGAATCGTTTTCAGATTTATGTGCCAAGGGAGACACTGATGAGGAGGCATATTGACGAAACAATTGGGCGGTAGGTGAGACAGATAACTCGTTTGTTTATTTTGCTTTTGCTTGGAGGATTATGGTGGCGACGAGCGGTGACATCATCCACTTATGGTTTTTGCCATATTTTTAGATTACTATAGACGTACACTTGTATGATTGGGGGAGTTACCTTGTTATACCTTTATGCTTCTTTGGAGGCGTTCAACCAGTATTCCCATCAGACTTTTACAGGAGCTACGTACCTTTTGGAGGTACCTTTAAGTTTATTTTCCTTTATTTTCTTGCACTCATTTTATTTCTTTTATCATCCTTCTTTGTTTCCTTTTTTTATTTTTTTTGTCTTCTTACATACGTGGTTTTATGAGGTGATTAGGCTCAATGCGGGGTTGGTGTCCCTGAAGTATAGAGGGATGGGGGACTTCTGCAAGATGTGTCGGTAGCAGAAGCCAACCAATAATCGAACTAATCCTTATCTTTGAAGGACGTGCGAAAGGTGATGAATGACCTGACGACTGACCAGGTTAGATTTTGTATTTTTTTCTGAGTTCTTTGGAACCTTTACTTTAAGTGGATGCTGACTCTTTATTGGGGATGTAGGTGAATTTCTATGGTCAAATTATTTTCTCATGGGCCGTGGGGGTTACGATATGCACACGCAGATGCGACGGTTGCTGGCGCTTGAGTTTGGGTACATCTGGTACCTTGGGAAGAGAGTTGTGAGGCAGATTTTGGAGGAGGAGGTGGAGGTCCCATCGTTGGTACCCCCGAAGTACATGAGGTGGGTGAGAGATATGATGGATGATACCAGGGCGGCGGTGATGATGGGCGAGCCCTACACTTTCTACGCTTATATGACAATGTGTTACGACTACCTGGATTTCTTGTCCAGTTGGTTAATGCCTTCCTGTATATATGACGTGGAGAACGTACCTACGCCTACCACCGCTTTGAGGAGGGGTATTATCCCACCAGTGTCATTGACCCACAACATGAGAGGTGGTGCAGCGATAGAGCGGAGGAGGCTCTGCTTATTTATGTCACTCCTCCTTCTTATCACTTTAGGTTGATAAGTGGGGAGACATTGAGGGATCCCCACTAACCTCATGCATTGGTAGGTGGGTTAACATGCCTTACTGATGAGGCGCTCCGACCTGAGGTATCTTCTCTTTTTATTTTTATTTTTTATTTCCTGTTCCTCACGTTATTTTCCTTTATTCTCTATTGACTTGCTCTGTAACATCCTGTCCCAAAGATTTAATTAAATTATATATGAACAAAAATTGAGGGGAAGTTAATGACAATTATGGAAGAATTGTGGGCAAAAATTGGAGAAAAATAAAAGAAAAAAATAGGTCGTTCAAATGACATTAGTATGTCGTCAAACGACAAGGGTAAGTCACGCAAAAAGGTCGCGAGATACAGGGCTTCAATCGACGTGCTACTGACTTACAGTAGCAGATCACACGATCTATAGTTTAAATGACACAAGGAAGTCATTCGAATGACATTGGGAAATCATTCGAACGACATAAGTTTCCCTTGTACACTGTCACAATCTCAACTGTTGGATCTTTGAGCTGTCGATCCTAGATCAACCAGAAGGGGCAAAATGGGATTTTGGCCTTTGGAAGGGTTTTATAAGGGTTTGTTTGGTGTATTTGGGTTATATTTAGTTTGGAAAAATGGAAAAAGGAGATAGAGTGAGAGAGAGAGTTGGGTGGTCTTCCATCCCACCCACCACTAAACCACAACTCCTCTATCACTTTTATGGCGTATTCCACCACATTTAAACATTTTATACCCATTTTCACTATTGATAAAGGGGATATATGAAATTTAGAGTGATTGTTGGGGTTTTTAAAAGATGGAAACAAGAGCTTGATGGAGTTCCTAGCTTGGATACTTGGTGGAGCATGTTTTGGATGTGGGACAACCTCCTTAAGGCCACCTTAGGAGGTGGGAGGTTGCCATCTTCTTTGACATTCCATGACTACCATTATTAAACTTCATTTGAGGTGGAAAAATCTATCTTTGGTATTAAGACTCTATTTTGTATTGTTGTAGTCTTGTAAGTTAGATTACACGTGAAATGTGCATATGATTAGATGATAAAATTATGCCAAATGAATGAGAAATATTTTTATGAAATAAAAATGTTGGACAAATGATATTTTGTTGAAATTAGTAAATGGATAAATATTTTAAAGTTTTGAAATATTAAAAGTTGATATTTTGTGAAAATAGTGTATTTTCTAGAAAGGTTGGTGCTAAACATTTTATGAAATAAAATGTTTGGAAATAATAATTTATTTGGGTAAGCATTGGTGGAATAATGTTTCTTCCAAAAATGGATATTTTTAAAGATGGACATTTTTGTGAGTTTGAAGAAATCAAATATCTTTTATGTATCAAAAATGTATTTTTGTAGGTATGATAAATTTCTAGAATGAGATATGTGTTTAAAACTATTTAATAGGATTTTAAGGTTTAAAGTCCATTCTCTCATGCATACAAACTTGTAGTAATTGGCACTAAGTGTATAAACAAACTTAAAGAAGAATTATATGGTTTGCACATGGAATGATAAAATTAAAAATTTTAGTGTGTGAAATAACGGTTAAAAATGTGATAAGGGTAAAGTGTAAGACTACATGTAAAATGAAAGAAACGGTATTTTCTTATAAAATTAGTCTTAGTATAAATGGATTTCTTGAATATAAGATTAAAAAAATGTGTGGTTTGAAAAATGTTGATAAAAGTAGTCATTAAGTGTCAACGGGTAAATATGTAAAAGTAGTAGTAAAATGTTAACACATATGAAATTGAAAAGAAGTAAAGAGATAAACGTGTTTCTAAATAAGAATAATATTACTTCAAGGTTAAAAGGGTATTAATGTGTTAAAACACTTAAGAAATTAGTATCGATGACTTAATAGTGTCCTTGGGAAATTAACACTTGTGAAAATGGAGTAAAGGGTGATTTTAAAAACAAATGGATAAAATGATAATTTTACTTTAAGTGGAACATTTTTATGAAATAAAAATATTGGGAAGGTGTTACAAAAAGTGGTCCTAAATAAATATGATTTTTGGAACAAAATCAAGGTTACAATGTGAAGGACATGAAATGAAACATTTTCGAAGTGTAACACAATTGGGGGTGTAACCCCGAGTTTTAGCTTCGTCCGTGTAAAAAGAAAAAGTGGGTAATGCGGACATTTGTAAAATATTAAAATACATTAAAAGGAACTCGGATGACACTGAGATAAGCAAGAGTGGCTCGGAGGACTAGGGTGAAAAGCCCTATAAGGAAAATATTGTTTGTTATCAATTTAGTATGTCGTATACCGATACAAGTCGTTGAAGAATTAAGAAGATCACATCTAAAAATACGATCTGAATTTCAAGTCAACTTCAACAACTATGCCCAACAAGGACAAATTTGGTAAATGTGTTTTAGTTCCAATTACATTTTGCATGAAAAGTGTTGGGATATTTTTGTGAAAGGTAAAATATTTTTCTAATTATGAAAAATAATTTTTGAAAAGATTTTAAATGATTTTATTCATAAAAGGTTTGGATAAACTTTTTTAATCTCGTAAGTAGTCTTAGTTTTAAGGTTTTGAGGTTTTCAAGTTTCATAAAAGATTATATAGAAAGTGACACGTGTACGATGTCGTTCGAACGACATCGTTTCTAGTTCAAACGAGATCAGATCTCGCTCGGACGACGTCGATTCTCGTTCGAACGAGATGTTTTGCCTTGACACATCACCGCCTTGATTTCATTATATAAAGGGTGTCAGGCTACTGTTTTTCGTGTGGAGAAAATACTAGTTTCAAAAGAATACTTTTTTAGTATTTTTAGTTTATTCTCCATCACTTTTGAGGGTTCAAAATTTGCTTTTACAATTCACAAATCCCAGACTTTTTGTGTGAGTTGTTTGTGGAACCCAAAGCATAGTTTTGTTGGGAGTTTTGTTGTTAAATCATAGGTGCCTTAGAAAGGTATTGAGCTGACCCTAGGTGCCACTTGCGGGAGGTACTGAGCTGATTGACTGCGTGTTATATGGAGTGCTACGGTGTTCCTAGCCGACGACTACGAACTGACACCTGCGGGTATTTCGTAAGTCAAATTGTATTTTCGCTGTAATCTGATTGTAAACCGTTCCTTTACAAATTATAGTTGAAATAAAAGGTTTTTAGCGGGGATTTTTTCCTGAAATATATCTTCGTCAGCTTATTCGTCGCATGATTTAATTTGAGATTTGAATTATCACGTAGATGCATGTTTAGGGGCTAATTTAATTGGTATTTGGTTTGAGCATTTTTTGATATCCAATTAAATAAGTTTGAATTGGAAATTATGAATCTATTTGAATCTTTATCATACACAAAGTATGTTTTACAAGACCAAAACCACTGGCCAAAGCATATGGTGTGCATAACCGGCGGTGCGGAGCCCGTTAAAGTATGCAGTATAAGAAGATTTTGAGAAAAGATAAAAGAAATAAGGAATATGTCAGGATATGGGTTGTGTGGTAAAATTTATTAATATAACCTAGATTTAATGAATATATAAATGTTACGCTAAAGGTTGAAATGGACAAGTAAAGGTATAATTAATAAATGTCCATAAGGTAAGGAAAAAGAGAAAAATGAGTGAGTAAATGGATGATTATGAAACCTAAGCAGTTAAACCCGTGGCTAACATAAGAATGTGTTGTAAAAAGGTTTTCAAAGAATAAATAAGTATTTTCTTACATGGAGTTCGCGTTTGTTGAAAGGGTGAGTTGAGCGAAAATACTAAAGTGTGTTGGATAAAAGAAAGGGGTAAATGAATGTGTTCGGATAAATCATATGTAGTGGTTTCAAGTATTAAACCGAGTTTGTTACATAAAATGAGAAATGCTAATACTGAGTAAAGGAAGTCTTTACAAGATTAAGGTAAATTAATCTGAACAAATAAGGTTTTCAGAAGTAAAAACCGTTTCATGAATAGCATATATGTAAATGTATATGTATATATATACCATGTAGTTGCATGTGAACATAGGCATAACGTGTCGAGTCTCCTTTCTCCCATTCGATTCAATGTTTCGTTTGTATATTTTTCACTGGGCATAGGCTCACACCCTCGCTTTGTTACGGTTGGTTATTTTGACGACGTTATACAGGTAAGTACTTTATTTATTTTTACGTTAGTTGCTCTGTATACTTGGACTTCGGGGTGCTCCCTATGAGTCCCTTATGTAGTTTATTTTGAAACTAGAATCTCATATTAAACAAGTGAAACTAGACTAGCAACATTAAATAGGTTGTTTCATTGCACTTCACACCTAACACTCGGGTCGGACCGGGTTGACTATGGGGTAACCCATAAATTGGGATCAGGGCGTCATATGCTCGACTTGGATTGTTTTTTTCTTTTTTGCAAACTGTACGATGTTGACTAATTGGATGTGACATATCAAGGACTGGATGAACTATATTCTGCCTATGTGAAGAAGTCATACACTTTATGTATGATGCCTCCAGTTAGTTTTGATGAAGGTTCTGGCTTAGGGAGTGGAGGGTCCATCACCCATCGCAGGGGGAAGCACGTGCGCCGCAGAGGCTACGTTTGGTTTAGAGAGGGATTTTTGAGGGTTCGGTCAGTTCCCCGTTGTATTTTTTTTCCTGTTCTTTTGTTCTTACAAAAATGTAATAATGCAAAAAAGGATTGTATACTAAAAAATGCATTTCTTTTTTATGTTTCTTGTTCTACATGCACTTTGCTTTTTTGCTGATATTTCTCATTTATTTGCAAAGTCAGAGATAAGTATGAAAATGGTTTTATAGAAAAATATATTTACTTTATAAAATGGGGTGTAATAAAAAATAAATAATACATAGGTTAACTTTTTGGAAGTAAGAACTTTTGGAAATTGATTTTTGGGCGAAAGAGGAAAAAGGAATTTTTGCAAAAAAGGGGGTTGCCGATGGGTATACCCCTTGTCCTTCCTATCGGCATAAGGGTAAATTCAAATCAATCCTTTTACTTTTATTTCACTTTCTTCATACTTGGAGTACTCGTAGGGCAGAGGGGTTGGTGTGCTTTCAAGCGATTAGTCTTTTATATGGACTTTTAGGTCTATAAAAGGGGTTCGGGGAGTGCGCTTCACCATCATCCATATTCTCTATTTTGTGTGTTTACTCTCTTTGCAAATGGATTTTCCCATGCCTCACATATTTTCTTCCTACCTTGAAGGCCTAGAGGCCATGTGCCCCTACAATGTCAAATGACACCTTTAACTTGCGTCGGGTCTCCTTATAGTTCAACTGTGCTATAGACTAGAATCTACTAGAGGTAGCGGTACAATTCTGGTACTTCAAAGATCACATTTTTTAGTTTGGCATAAACAAGGTGTGCCCTACTTATGAGGAGTTTTCAGTGATGTTGGGTGCTAGCCCCAGTGCAGTGGTGGCTATTCCCAACTTCTCTCGAACTCCCCGGGTGTCTTTAGCTGAGTTGCTTCATATCTCTCCCTCAATAGCTCGACCATTAGTCCATGGAGGGAATATCGCCCCCCGACGATTATGAACTCAGTGTGCCAGAGGGATTTATCTGATACTTTCTTTGCTGGAGCTATTGCCTTAGGCCCCACTGCTAGGCTATTACTATTTACGAGTGACCTGATGACTGGTCCTCGAATGGCCATGATAGTGCCGTGGATATCTTACCGTTGTAGTCATTTAGCGGTAGTGCTGGAAAGGAACTTGATCTCGAGCATAACACGTAAAGAAGACACTTCTAACTCAACAGGGAGAACTTCTTCCACGCCGTATACCAGAGAATAGGGGTAGCCCCAGTAGGTGTTATGATAGAAGTGCAGTAGCCCCAGAGGGCGTATGGGATCTAGTCGACCCGGTCTCTATAACTTTCGATCATCTTACTGATGATGTTTTTGACAATTTTATTGGTATCTTCGATTGCGCCATTGGTTTGGGGTCGATAAGAAGAAGACTTATGTCCCTATATTCTATACTTGTCAACTAGCTCCATGAACTAGGCTTTGAAGTGGAGCCCGTTAGTAGATTATAACTCATGAGAAACCCCATATCGGTAAATTATATTCTTTATGATAAACTCGGACACTTTTTCGGGCACTGGTATTACATATGACTCGTCTTCAACCCATTTCGTGAAGTAGTCAACGGAAACCAGGGTAAAATCATGATCGTTAGAAGCTTTGGGAGTGACCTTCCCTATAATGTCTATACCCCAGGTGGAGAAGGGCTAGGGAGAGGTCATGTTGTATAATTCTCGAGGAGGAAAGTGTTGGAATTTGGCAAACTATTGGCATTTGAGGCATCTTCGAACATAAGTAGTGGAGTCCTATAGCATGGTAGTCCAATAGTACCCTTAACGGATGATCTTCTTGTAAAATATGTGACTGTTCATGTGGGGCTTTCATTCTCCGCTATGGATATTCTGTATCATTCCTTCAATATCAATCCCTGCTATGCAATACAAATGTATTTTATTAAAGTTTCTCTTGAAAAGTGCTTTGTCACAGATGATGTAATGGGCAACCAGCTTGCGAAGGGTCGTACGGTCTTTCTTATTTCATCTCGAGGATACCTACCATGTTTGAGAAGGCATTAAATATTAAAGTAAATAACCCAAACATGTCAGAGTTTTCCTTGGTGATGAGCTCAATGTGGTAACAGTGGGTGGGCACAGCTTGTTTCGGAACCAGGAAAGGGGCCATTGTTATTCCCATGGGCATATCGACCATAGAGTCCATAGATTCAAGGGAATCAGTTGCACTTTTCTTTGAGTGAGAAAGGTAATGTAAGGTGACATATTTGAGCTAGGAGGCAAGCTCTTTAAGGTGGGTATGGAAGGGTAAGAGCTTCTCGTCCTTAACTTTCTATTTTCTGAGAATTTATCCGATAATTATGGTAGAGTCCCCTAGAGGTATGGGTGCTTAATACCTTTCTCGATGGTTATCTTAAGGCCTACAATGCATGCTTCATATTCAGTCATGTTATTTTGCAAGGTAAGTCTAACTTGATGGCAATGTTGGTGTGGGAGTCATTGGGAGAAATGAGGAGTATCCTAATATTGTACCCTTTCTTGCTAGCAGCTCCATCGAAGAACATCTGCCATATAATATCTTCCTGAGAGGTGTAGATAATGTTTTCATCCAGGAATTCAGAGACTCAAACATCGGTTCCTTCCATAGGATAATCTATAAGGTAGTCGGAGATGGCCATCCCCTTCATGGCTTTCTACGTGACGTATAAAATATTGAACTCGGCTAGCCACATCAACTAACGGGCCATTCAACTTGACAGAGTGAGTTTTTATACCATGTATTTAATGGGATCCATTCAGGATACTAGTCTGATGGGAAAGGCAAGCATGTACTGTCATAATTTCCGCGTGACTAGGACTAATGCGACACACGCTTTCTCTAGAGCAGTGTAATTGACTTCGTACAGGGCCAATTTCTAACTTGCATAATAAATGGCTCTTTTCTTATAGGATTATTCAATATATTGGGATAATAAAGCCACTGATGCTGTATTAGTGACGGTCAAGTACATGAGGATGGGGAAACCTGGCTGTAAAGGCATGAGCATCGAAGTTCGGGTGAGGTATCACTTGATTTGGTCAAAGTCTTCTTGGCATGCCTCATTCCAAACTTTGGTTGAATCATTCTAAAGAAGTTTAAAAATGGGTTCACAGATAAAGGTCAACTAGATGATGAACCTACTGATGTATCGCAATTTGCCCAGGAATCCTCGTACTTCCTTTTCGTCCGGGGTGGTTGAATTTCAAGTATGGCTTTTAGTTTGGCAGGTTTCACTTCAGTTCCTTTCTCACTGACCATGAATGCTAAGAGCCTCCCCTTAGTGATGCAAAAAATGCACTTTTATGGGTTAAGCCAAATCTAATAGTGTCGCAGTCGCTCGAAAAACTTTCAGAGGGACGAAATGTGACCTTCTTAAGTCTTAGACTCGATGATCATGTCGTCAACATAGTCCTTGACCTCTTTATGAATGACGTTATGCAAGATGGTTGTGGAAGCCCTTAAGTAGGTAGCCTTGGTAGATCTGAGCCTAAATGGTATGACGAAGTAGAAAAAGTTTTCCAGGGGTGATGAAGGCAACTTTATCTTGATGGCCAGGGTGCTTCTTGATCTAGTGGTAACCTGCAAATCCGTCAATAAATGATTTGAGGGCATGGTTGGCTGGGTTGTCCATGATTATGTCAATATTGTGCAATGGATAATCATCTTTTGTGGATGCATTGTTTAAATCTCGATAGTCAAAGAACATTCAGACTTTTCCTCTTGATTTTGATTCGGGGACAATATTGGCAATCCATGTAGGGTATTTGACCACGCGAATGAAACCGAAGTTTAGTTGTTTGACTACCTCCTCTTTGACTTTGAGAGAATATTTCGTTAAGATCTTTCTCAACTTCGACTCGATCGGTTTGTATCCTGGAGAGGCCAAGATCTCGTGCTGAGCTATCTATGGGTCAATTCCAGGTATGTCATTGTAGGAACATACGAAGACATCTATGATATCTTTCAGTAGCTCTTTAAATTTCACACACTCATGCGCGTTAAGGGTGTACCCTATCCTAATCTCGCGTTGATGGCTACTAGAACCGAGATTAATAATAATAGTCTCGCCATCATTAGTTTGAACACGATTATGTTGCTTATTATTTTCCTTACTGAGATCGATTGAGAATTGTTCATTTACTAAATCATCATCATTAAAAGTTTGATTAGATGCAATGCAATTAATATAAGGCACAACAAGATACTCAAAATCCTTATTTATTTCATTTTTAGGGAAAATAATACTGAGAACCTCATCAAAAGAGGTCTCCATTTCATTTACATCAGGAAAAGGAGAAATAGAATAGGTGAAGAGATTTAAATAAGATAAACAATAGGGTTTAGCTGAGCTTGAGCAGGCTAGACAATGATAGCATGCCAGTTTAGGGGAGGTATATTAGTAGTTATGATCTGAGTGGGCGGGTCTGATGGTGCAACATTTAGGAACATCATGCAGAGACTCAACCCCAAAGTCTTCAGGTCAAAAGATTCCCTAGAGTTTCTACCCTCGGAGTTCTTAGTAATTATAATGGTTTGCTCGGTAAGTGGTTCCACTTCATGCTTTCAATCTTCGTCCTAAGTGTTGTTGTCTTGAAGGAAGATCTCCACTCCTGGTTTCATCTTCTTTCCAGCGTGATCATACCACAGTTAAGAGAATCCACATAAGGGGAAGTTTTCACCCTCCTTGACAAATATTCTGTTCAGAGAGTTCACTAAAATAGTATTTTCATCCTCCAGGCTTCTCTTTGATCACGGTAAGTGGAGTGCTTTGAGTTCAGCTAGTGAAGGTTGGTAGCCTGGATCATTTGGGGGAAAGGATGATTTTAAGATTATGGGCTCAAGGATTCCTTGTTGGCATCACCCTAGGCCCATTCCGGGCATGAAGTGAATATCCTTGAACATCTGAATTACATTGACATTGTCATGATGGTCGTGCTCTAGATAAACTCAATCTTTAAACATGTCCTCTATTGGGATAAGGAGCGAATCAATTCTAAAATCGGAGAGGAGCATGTCATTGGTCCCATATTTAATATCCAATATTGGATTACTGGTGCTGAAACTATCTGAATTATCGCCATCCCCCCAAATGGTGATAACTTGGCTTTTAGTGAAGAACTTTTGTTTTTGATGGAGTAAAGAGAATAACCATCCGATGCTATGGAGCTATGGGCGACCAAGGAGTAGATTAAAATAGGCGGATATATCGATGACTTGGAACTCGGTTAAAGAGTTAATAGGGCCTAACCATAATGTGAGTTATGGAACCCATTACTTCTCTATGAATGTTGTCATAAGCACGCACGGTGGCGGATGTGGGAGTGAGATCACTGACTTTCAATCCCAAGAAGTTGAAGGTTCTGAGCGGACAGACATTGAGAGCGGATCCATTGTCGACAAGTGATAGTGAGATTGCCTTTCCCAATATGTTAAGGTCATAGTTATGATGAGGGCCGAATTTAAGAATTTCTTCTTCAAAAAAAGAGAGGAGTCTCGTAGATGTCAAGGATCCAACCATATTCAAAGCTTCTTTAGGAGTAGGAGATGGAGAAATTATGGGTCAAGTGAGGAGCTTTGTCAGGGAATTTTGGTGCAGTTGAGAGGACATGAAGAGTCCCTTTAAGGTTATATTGGCTTAGGCTTTCTTGAGCTAATCGAGGACTTTTCTTTCTTCAACGGTAATTTCTAGCATTGGGAATTCTTTGGCAATTTTATTTTCTTTGTCTACTCTGATTGAATGGGGAATCGGATCTTTGTAGTACTGCCCTGATATGGTCACGTGGTTCACAGAGGTAGGAAATAATAAGAACCTTGTGGATTAATCTACTTCGGGTTGAATGGGTACTTAGTTAATTTCCCCCTATAAATCTTCGAAAGAGATCAGTCCATACAAACTGGCAACTGAACTAGATTCTTCATGTTTTGGTTCATCATCTGATCGAAGTCATTCCCCCTTTTGATGGCGATGATGTATTCCTGCCAAGAGTAATCAATGCATTCGACAACCTCTATTACCTCACTATATAAATCTTCCCATTCAGCGAGAAAATGCAAAAAGGACGGGACCAGCCATCCCTGAAGTTTCAAAGTAGTGCTACAGATTTCCCTCAATTAGCGAAACATAGTTGCCACTATCTGTACAACGTCATTTAAACTGAATTCCTAAACTTGTATCACCCACTCATCTGATTCTGGAGCCCACTTCTGGTCTTCCATAAATAGGCCACTGAATATCTCGTAGTCGATTGACATTTATGCGGGTAATTTCATCCCAAATTTTTGGAGTTGGTGTAGCACAACAGGTAGTTCGATGCCCCCCTCTGATTGGGTGCAGAAAATAATACATGCTCTCATAAGGAGTGATAAATCTTGATCAACAAGGCATGTAAGATGCAGGAGAAAGGATAGGCAAGCCTTGAGAGGTTTGGGTGAGACTTTGGGGGGTGGGTGCTTTGATAGGCACAATTTAGGAAGAAGGGACAAACTCGGGGTTGCTTTCCAAGAAAATGACATTCATTCTGGTTCCACGTGCTAAAAGGGGGTTGTGAGTTATGTTGGGCTTGAAAATTAGTTGGCGGGGTAATGATACCCCGGTCTATCTGGCCTTGGACACATTTCTGAGAGGAAAGCGTTAATCGGTGGTGTGGCCTACGACTTGGTGAAAGTCACAACATAAATAGTGCTTGAAGTTTTTAGGGAGTGGGTTTAGTAGTGGTCGAGATTTCAATGGTTTGATGAGACTTCAGGCTTGCAGAGTCTGGTAAAGTTTTGACAGGGGAGCATGGAGTTTGGTGTAATTTTTTCTGATAGGATTAAGGCGACTTTCTACTGCGCAAGAGGTAGCAGGTTATGATATTTTTTTGATGGTTGAGACTATGGCATTAGTGAGATTTTCATACTTTCGAGGTGTAAATTGTTCGATTAGCTTCTTAGGTTCAGACTCCACTTTGGTGACTGCTTCTTCGATCTCCACGCTAACCTCTCGAAGGGATCAAAAGTGCGGGTAGTACTGTCCTTCCATGGATGCTCAAAGATAAGGCAAGAAATTCTTCTTCATAATGATAATTTATTCTTCCTTTGAGGTCCTATTGGTCATAGTGGCGGCTTTTTCTCTCCACCTTCCAATGAAGCTACCGATTGATTCCCAGGGGTTTTGCTTTAGCAGCTTTATGTTCCTGCGTGTGACCTCCAGCTCTTCATTTTATTTCTACTAAGACATGAATTCTCGAGCTACATCTTCCCAGATATGTATCCTGGATTCTTTGAGAGATAAGAACCATTGGAGAGCACTTTTTTTCTAGGTTTTCTAGAACATTTAGGCCATTATTTCTTCTGAGGCATCAAGGAGGGTCATGGCTCCGCGATAGCTATTTAGGTGCACAATTGGGGACCCGCTGCCCCCAAACTTCTCGATGTTTGACATCTTGAACTTTTTGGCAACTTGGACTTAGGGAAGGGATACATGTGAGTGTAATCCATGTAATTCCTGAAGATCTTGACTTGGTCAAACTTCTTTGATAATAGTTTGAGGTCTTTCTTAACCTTGTTCAGTTCCTCTTCTTTGGGATCCATGAGTACTAGAAGATTGGCCCCCGGCTGGGCAAGGATTGAAATCGGGAGTTAGGAAGGCGGTATCTCGTTTGTAGGTAGGGCACGCTGTACATGTTAGTATTCCTCTAGGACCCATATAGGCTTGGGGACAGGGTGCTATGAAATGAGGAAAGAGGATCTCAGGTTTATAAGCTTCAAGAGTTTGGACTTGATGTTGCTGCATCTCTTGGACATCGATTTTAAGGTCATCAATCTTGGCGTTGAGTTGGGTCAGGATGGCCATCAGATCTGGCTGAAAATTCGGTGCTTGGTTGGTTTTTACCATGGATTACTTGTAGAGGTAGATTCCAAATTCGATTCAAGTAGCAGAAGAAGCAGTGGAACTTCGAGCGGTATGATGGAAGATCGAAGTTAGTAGGGAGCCAGGCCGAATTCAGGTATGCGATGGACCTGAGAGGGACAATGAATTGGGTTTACTTTTGGAAGAAAATGGGAGAATTTTTGGTATCTTGAAAATGGAGAAAAATATTTTTCGTATTTTTGGTTCTTAAAAAGAGGGAAAATGGAGAAATCTCAACATGGTAAGAAAAACGCCGGAGAGGACCCGAGCTTGGGAGAGAAAGGATTTAATATATAAGACACGGTTTGACTTGTTTCCAGGCTCATGGACAGGGTTTTATCTTTTTTAAAAAGGGAGAAATAACATAAAAATTCGGGCGATACATCGACCCAAAATTTTGGCAAAGTTTCACATGGTAACCGACAAACTAATTATTAAGGCCCTAAGGTTGATGCCTATATGTGGTTTATACCCTTGTCGGGTTGGTGGAGGGGTTCCCCCCTTTGGAATAACTTCCACTATATACATCTTGCCTATAAGGGCAATCCTTCATCAGTACGTGTGGACAAGCCATTTGTGATACCTGAGTGTACATGAATTTCCTCATGATATACCACGTGGGGACAAAACGTGTGAGAGAGAATTCGATATATTCGACGTACGTGAACGAGTTACTTACTATATACCTCCTATCATGAGTTCGGTCAAGTGGTACAATGTGGGGGGAACTATTAGATATACGTCGAAGGTACGAGGCCAATGGAAGGTGAGAATTATATCGCTTAGGTTGACTGTACCCCAGCAAAGACGACATCCATCATGAAGTGACCCCCAGTACGGGATAAAATCTTGGTCAATATTGCCATGCTCTGGTGATGTAGTGAGCAAAAATGCATATCTTAATTAGTATCTTATAGAGAGATTCTTTTATTTTCATGCTAAGGGAGTAATACTATTATGAGGGAGAATATAAAGTAAATCTTGCATGGAGCATGGAGACTATACTAAACATGGTTATATGGAAACATATGAATAAGTGAGTGAGACGTGTGAGGTGAGAGAGTGACATGGGAATAGTATGAGTGATCATGTGAAGATATACACGTAAATGTGTGTTCTAGTGAAGCTAAACATGTATCATCTATAAGTGGTGTGTGAGATGTGTAAGTGAGCATGGAGATATATATGAGTAAGATAAGTGTGGATGTGTACTAGTGAAGCTATATGGATAATCTACGAAAGGTGTGTTTGCTTATAAGTAGAGGTGAAACTATATACAAGTGTAAGTGTGTAGTGAGTATGGAGAATATATACAAGTGTTTAAAGTGAGCATAGAGAATATATACAAGTGTGTGAAGTGATCATGACAAGTGAGTGAAAAGTGATATATACGTGAGAAGAGAGAATATTAGAGATAAGCATGAGAAAGACATACAAATGAAATAAGTAATGGAGCAAAGGGAACATATAAGTGGGAGTATATATATACATGTAGAAAAGTAGGAGAGAAAATAATAACACCCATGTATAAATAAAGGTAAGCCCTCTAATAAAAGACCCCAGTAGAGTCGCCATTGTGGCTATTCGGGGTCGGATTCCTCCAGCGCGCGAATACGGAGTTAGTCGTCGTCGGATGGGGGTAATATGAAGAGATAGAGTCGTAATCCTATTTTGCTTAAACAGGCAAAATAATATCTTTGCCTCAAGAAGACAACATCAGGTTCAAACTGATGCACACGAAACTAAAGAGTTCGAAGATCCGTTGACTAAATTACGAAATGGGAAGGTGTTAGGAACCCATTCCACCCTTTCGAGCTCCCATGGACTAATGTTAATCTTCTTCTTTTAAACACCGTAAAGTGTGTATAGATATGTATAATATAAGTGATGGGAGAATGGAATCATCTAACTCGCATCATGGAAGGAACGAAGAGGACTCATCCGTAGGAGTGTACGCAAAAATAATGATAAAAATATGATGTAAGTGTTCGTCGAATCACAAATTTCTATGAAAAAGAGAATTTTCACGTCAGATGAGACACAAGTATGTAGCAGTCTAAAACTCATAAAATAGATATAATAAGATGTGAAAGATATATAAAATGAAAAAAGGGGGAGGAGGACTCGAATCTCGCGATTAACCCAAGACGCATACATAGCCCAAGGGGTATCAAAGTCCACGTAGTTCGAAAATAACATAGGGTTGGGGTTTGACCCATAAATAAAAATGTGAGACTCATCTTATGTCTATGTGAGGAAAATGTGTTTTAAGAGTGAAGACATAAAAATGAAAGTCCCGCTTTTGGAGTTTACGGATAAACCCTATTTTTGTCTTTTGGGTTTATTTTATGGAAAATAGGTTATATGCAATACTACTGATAAAGAGTAGAGATTATTGGATGTGATATAATGAAACAAAAGAAAAAAATACAAATAAGATGAACAACACTTAAAATGGATAAACTAGAAAAAGGGTGGAGAAATAAACCTCCTTATGGATGCTTGTTGCTGACTTTGGAATGCAAGTGTGCTGATTTTGATGTGGTACGAAAGTGATGTAGAGAGTTCAAGTGAATTACCAAGTGAGGTACGAAGATGAGGTAAGAAAATGGACTTTTTGGGAAATGGAAAGGCTCTGGTTATGAGCAAAATGTTCTCTAATTTTCTAAGAGGGGTCATTTCTAACAGGGAGGTCATGGCCTTTTTATAGTGGGATTTAAGCCAAGAGGGGTGCCGTTCGGCATGGTGATTTCCTTTCTGGGCAAGGAAAAGGACAAATAAGCAGGGTTCCTCAAGTGCTTATAGGCAGTCCGAAATGGATTTTTTAGAAAAATGATCATAAAATGCAAACCCTAAGCTCAAATCGTGCACGGGGCAAATCATTGGAAAGGGAATTCAGAGTTGTTTAAGAATCCATTGAGATACTCTCAGGTCTGGGAGATAACTAAAGTCAAATGAGGCTTGAAAGTCCCCAATGGTCTCTATATGGGAGGTTTTTGAAGGAAAACGGATCATTCATATGAATCGTAAGGCCAATTTATGCATAAAATAGACCATTGGAAAAGAAATTCAGAGCCTTTTAAGGATATATTAAGCTTTGCTGGGTTCAGAGAATTGACTAAGGTGGGGACCGAAAGAGCCCGATAACCCTTCGGAGTAAAACGGATTGTTCGCCCGAACCGTAAGGCTTATTTGCACATAGATTGGATCGTTGAAAATGGGACTCAAAGACTTCAAATATTCATTCAGCTTCACTCAGGTTGAAGAGTTGACCGGAGCCAAATGGGGATCGAGAATGCCCGATGGCCTCTAAATTAGTACTAGGAGTGAAACGGATCATTCGTACGGACCGTGATTATGATCCGTGCATGGTACGTACCGTTGGAAAGGGATTCATATCCCTTCGAGAATTCAATGAGCTTCGCTAACGTTGGAGAGCTGATCGGAGTCAAATGGTGTTCGGGTGCGCCCGGTGACCTCCAGATCAGTACTCGGAGTATGACCTAGGGTTTATGGTAAAGAGATAAATATTAGGGACCTAAATAGGTTCTTAGGGGATCCTAGGATGGGGTGTCTACACTCTCAACATACAAAATCGCACACAACCTTACGTAAAAAAGAGGAGGGAATTGTCCGAATGCCTAGTGGAAAATATAACACTAAAATATAGAATCGAACGAAAGAAAAAAGACTAACACACATTTGTTTACGTGCATATGCTACTATAAACTTTAATGCATGAAATAATTTCTGTAGGCCTCCTTTTCTATATGTGCTTTAGGTGAAAACATTTTTTTTCCAAAAAACAAACTTTTTCAAATTTTAATTCACACCAATTTTGAGAACCAATTTTACTTAACCCAATTTTATCTTGTAAATCCTAAACATGTATTTAAGTGATTAAG
Organism: Sambucus nigra; assembly: GCA_949130495.1. Lineage (NCBI taxonomy): Eukaryota > Viridiplantae > Streptophyta > Magnoliopsida > Dipsacales > Adoxaceae > Sambucus > Sambucus nigra. Next base: position 232,558,705 of record OX422222.1, read on the forward strand.
TAAGTAAAATAAAGTAAATCACATAACGTCGATGTACGAGGAAACTTCTAAGGGAAAATACCTCGGATGACCTAAGCCAGACAATCACTATAATACGGTTTTATAAACTACAGACAATAGACTTACTCAAAGAATCGATACCCCACAAGCCTTGATGCTCTTCTATTCTTCAACCACTCCTCCACAATGCAACGAATAGATCCTTCCACTCCAGGTCCACAACACACGAGTCCAAGTGTGCCTCAGTATCCACCGATGTAGCTTTGGCAACCGTATACGATTCGAAACACGGAGACCACTACTTCTTCACCGTAAAACACTACGAAACAAATGTTCAATGTATGACAAAACTTCAGATGGTGCCAAACACAAGATATTTATTAAATATGAAAGATCGAATCTTGAAAATACAAAGGATGTTTTTATCTTTGAAAACCTTTGTAAATAAGTGTAGAAAAATGTTAATGTTCTGTTCTGTAATTTTGGTTCTGCACCCTGAAATTCTGAGCAGAAATTGACTTAAATAAAAAACTTTAAATCGGTAGGTCATTAGAACGATATCTCTAGGTCGTTTGAATGACTTGGCCACATAGTTTGAATGACTTGTCCATGTCATTTGAATGACACTGAAGTGTCGTTTGAGCGACTGTTAAAGTCGTTTGATCCTTCTAAACCCATGGAAAATATCTACACGACTCTAAAATAAGTTTTTCTCAGAATAAACAAAGTTACAACCTTTTAAAATCATTTTTAAAATAAAATAACATCCTTAAAAATATTTTTTGAGTCCCATAAACATTACGCGATCATACCTGAGAGTATCTTAGAATGCATTGTGATATGAAGACGTGAAACGTGCACCAATAAACACGACATGATCTATCCTTGAATCTTGACCGCTACGTCTTCAAAGCAACACGTCATAGACTATGTGGGTATCGTGACAAGAAAAAACTATCTCTAACTCAAATAACTTTTGTCCGGAATTAAGTCAATTACATACAAATTGATACACTTGGAAATTTGTACTTAAAAATATCTCCCTTTGAGTATTCTGGGTCAAAACCAAAATTGGTAAAATGCCTAAGCTAGGCTGTCAAGTCGAATGACCTAAATCCCATCCCATAAATGCAAAAAGAAAATACAGGACACGACCTAGTAAACAAATGTCGGACCGACAACTTAAACTTGTCTTCATGTGATGTAGTCGTAAAAACTCCAATCTCTAAATAATCACTATACACACGAAATAACAAATACCATGTGAAGTATGGAGGTACAATGATATAAAATATTATAATATCAATTTGTAAAACAAACCATTTGTTAAACATGTGATCAAAACATATGATACCAAAAAGTATACATAAACAATATAGCTTAAATCAATGATATCAATATGCAAACAATATGATAAAAACAAATGTGCTTATCAAACGAAAACTCCCCCTACATCACATATCATCTCCCCCCTTTTTGTCTCGAATAGAAAACCAGAAAAAAGATAAACAAATGAATATCTTGGCAGAGAATAATAATTGAAAAATATCTGGATAAACATGGATAGCCAACTAAAAATAATCAAAAGATACTAAATCGTAGCTAGCAAATAGTCACATAAATGAATCATTAATACCAAGAATGATGTGACTAAACCAATCAATGCAATGTATGAATTAAGCATGAGTAAATACTATCAACTGCATATAAACTGTCCAAATGTACCCAAACAGTGTAATATCATCACATATACGAAGCATGTACAAAAACAAAATGAAGAGTAAAAAAATCAACTCTAGTCGTTCGAACGACAATGCACTGTCATTTAGAAGAGATTAGATCTCGTTCGATCCATACTAGAAATGACCCAAAATAGTGTAGGGTCACGCGAAGCATCTATCCAACAACCCTAAAAATGACCATACTAATAACTATACCTGAAACTTTTGATACCTTGCGAGATAGGTCGTTTGATCCAGTTTTCGAACGACGTCCAAAAATCATTTGAACAACTTCAAAAAACTTGTATTCCAACTCTAAAAATATGTAGGATTTTCCCAGTGAGTAAATTTCATGAAAACAACTGGAAATACGAAATAATAGAAAAATAGACTCAAAACAGAAAAATGAGTTTCATGCTAACATAGTATCAATATGCTCAAATATGGATATAAAATGAATGGGCATGAACTACAACAAATGAATCACAATTTGGACACATCGAAACAATCAAGAAGCTCTAATTGATAGCTAAATGTCATCAAACTAAATTTTAGCCAAATGTGACAATTAATATTTTGAGCTTAATGAACTAAATAAACAACATGCACATAAATTAAAAATTTTGAGGATTCTACAAACAATAGCGCCACGACACGATTTTTCAACATTAGGATTCATGGAGCAAACCCGCTGTATTTTTCATCCAAACACCCTCATATATTCATATTTCTAGATATTTTGAGGTTTCTATTTTTCTCTCCTTAGAGAAATCCTATTGGCCTCATTTTTGGCATCTATTTCTTTTTATTGCTTTAATTTTTTCTTGGGCTGTTTTAAATGGTGGCTTTCATGATGAGGTTATTATTCTCTCACAGCCCTTTCCATGATGACTCATTATTTTTTAAATTTAAGCAATATATATCCTCACGGAAAATCGTTCTCACATGCACACCTCCTCATATTTCTAATTACGCATAGATAAAAAATTGAGAGGAGAAAATCTCACCAAACTCAAATATGCATGAGAAGTCAAGTATTCATATAAACTCATGCATGTTTGTGAGATGGCATATACACAAAGTTGAATCCAAATGCAAATCAACTTAGAAACAACCCCATTAATCAATGGTTAAGATCATTCTAAGCATCTATAATTATGATCAAATGTCCTCGCCAGATGGATAATGAAATGATGGGGGTCGAAGCACACTAATATGCCATATCAAACATGAAAACTCATAACACAGAAATAAACAATTTTTTTTTGTGTTTTTGGAAAAATATTTTTAACTCAAAAATAAAATCTTTTTATTTTCTAAAAAATATATGAAACCAAAAAATCTTTTTGTATTTTTTCAATAAGACTCAAATAAATGAAAATATCATACAAATAGATACACATGTCATAACACTAGTAAGATATATATCATGAAGCAAAGACTGGCATATGACAAACATGGCTAACACAATCATCCTTTAGATTTAGCATGAGAAGTATTATGTGCAACCAAATAAGAGTTATGAAGTTTAATTCCTAAAGCCTCTAAGTCTGATTTCTTAACCCAAGTAGGTGTGTAACGACGTATGGGGGTTTTGGAATGACTTTATTCCTAAACTTCCTAGGTGAATTTTTAAGGTCATAGCCATAACGTCTAAGGTAACCCTTCCTACCACAATAAGATCAAGTGAAAACACGGCGAGGGATGTGACCTAAATGTGGACCTCTCCTAACATTCCTAGTTTCTAGTTGGCTTTCTCATACGATTGGTATTGGCTTTGGGAATGGGAGAAATACGATCATTGAAGGCTATACCACACTTATCATCCTTGATTTGGACGGTGCCTAAAATCCTATCCAACTTTTTCGACCTAGCTTCCAAATCAAACTTCACCTTACTTGAGTCTTTTAATATCTCCTCAAGCTCACTAATACTAGAATCAAGCAAATGCCTAGACTCCTCAAACTCTAGAATATCTTTCATCAAGGTCTCCATCAAACCACGAAGACTATCTCTCTCACCCTCAACGTATTCTAGTTTCTCCCAAAGAGTCTTCTTTCGTGCCCTAAGATCCTCAATTAATGCATTATTATTTTCTGCGAAATGCTCTTTTAACTTAAATTATAACTTCAAGTTTGCCTTTTTCACCTTTATCGCTTCCTCATACAAATTATTAAAGGCAACTTACAACTCTCCCACATCCATCGCTTCCTCCTCACTAGTTTCACCCTCACTCTCTTGGGATTCACACAAAACGACCTCATAAGTGTCATTCACATGAGTATCTTCGTTTGAATATTTATCGTCGTTACTCACATGACATGCCATAAATGCTAAAAATTTACGCTCAATGGGGGAACTCTCTCCCTCTTCCGATTCACTATAACTTTAGGTGACATTATATGCTATCAGTTTCTTACCCCCTTCTTAAGTCTAGTGGGACACTCCACTACCTTGTGGACATAAACCTCACAACCAAAACACCTATATGACTCAGCCCTATTATCATTCTTACTTCGATTCTTAGGGACGTGATCGGATTTGTTGGTTTTTAATTTTTAAAATCTTTTGGCACCTTCGATTGCTTTTGAAACTTAAGAAACTTTTTGAACTTCATTGCCAACAAAGCTACATCCTCGAAATCGGTGTTCGAATCCTCATCCGAAGCTTTAGTCTCATCCCTTTGGACTTCAAAGTAATGCCCTTTTATTTCTTTGGCACTTGCTTAGAGGTAAACATGTCAAGTTCATAGGTTTATAAGTCACCTACAATCTCTTCTAGATTCGTTGATTCAAGCATAGCCAAGGAGTTTAAAACGACCGCTTTTCGGTCAAATCTAGTAGTCAACGACCTTAAGATTTTCTTTATGGCATGGTTTTCGATTATTTTCTCTCCTAAATTGAACGATGAGTTGATAATATGGGACATCTAGTGTAAAACTCATCAAATGTCTCACTTTCTAACATTTTTATCATCTCAAATTTGGTCGTGAGGTTTTTAATTTTAGACGCCCTAATCGTGATAGTTCCCTCGCGAGTGAGTGCAAGAACATCCCAAGCCTCTTTTGACGTCTTACACATTATAATACGATTATACTCTTTCGGGGTGACAAACCAGGAAATGACATTTAAACTTTTGGAATTATAAAGTGCAAGTCTATGTTCGGCGTTGGTTCATGACTCAAAAGGTTTTAAACTTGTGGCCTCTCCATCTCTCGTGATCGGTGGTGACCATCCCTTTTCTACCGCTAACCAGACATGCTCATCTTTGGCCTTAAGTTCACTTTTCATTCACATTTTCCAATAAGCACAATTAGTGCCATAAAAATTGGAGTTTGGAAAGCATCAAAATTTTTGAAATTCATACTTACAAGCACGCGGGGTCACACACAATAACAAATATTCCTTTTTCTATGTGTTCTTTAGGTGAAAACAATTTTTCCAAAAAACAAACTTTTTCAAATTTTAATTCCCACCAATTTTGCGAACCAATTTTACTTAACCCAATTTTATCTTTTTAATCCTAAACATGCATCTAGGTGATTAAGCAACTAAAATAAAGTAAAGTCCACAACGACGATGCACGAGGAAACCACTAAGGGAAAAAACCTTGGACGGCCCAAGCCAGACAATCACTATGATACGGTTTTACAAAGTATAGACAATAGACTTACTCAATGACTTAATACCCCACAAGCCTTGACGCTCTTCTATGCTTCAACTTCTCTTCCATAGTGCAACGCATAAATCCTTCCACGCAAGGTTTACAACAGTCGAGTCCATGTGTGACTCAGTATACACCGATGCAGCTTTTGCAACTGTCTATAATTTGGAACACGGAGTGCACCGCTTCTTCACCGCAAAACTCGACGAAACAAATGTTCAATGTATGAACAAACTCCAGATGGTGCTAAACACAGGATCTCTATTGCCTATGGATATGAAAGATCGAATCTTGAAAACACAAAGGATGTTTTTATCTTTGAAAACCTTTGTAAATAAGTGCAGAAAAATGTTATTGTTATGTTATGTGATTTTGGTTTTGCACCCCGAAATTCTAAGAAGAAATTGCCTTAAATAAATAACTTTAAGTCAAAAGGTCATTAGAATGATATCTATAGGTCGTTTGAATGACTTAGCCATGTCGTTTGAACGACTTGTCCATGTCGTTTAAACGACATTGAGATGTCATTTAAACGACTGTTAAAGTCGTTTGATTCTTCTAAACTCAAGGGAAAGATCTACACGATTCTAATACGAGTTTATCTCAGAATAAATGAAGTTAAAACCATTTAAAATAATTTTTAACCTTTTAAAATCATTTTAAATAGAATAGCATCCTTAAAACATTTTTCAAGTCCCATAAATGTTATGCGATCATACCTGAGAGTATCTCGGAATGAAATTTGATATGAAGACATGAAACGTGCACCAATAAACTTGGCATGATATATCTTTAAAGCTTGGCCGCTATGTCTTCAAAACAACACATCATAGACTATGTGGGTATTGTGACAAGAAAAAACTATATATGACACAAACAAGTTTTGTCCTGAATTAAGTCAGTTATATACAAATTGATAGACTTGGAAATTTTTCCTTCCAGTTTATATTTTAAAACGTCAATTATTTTGATAAATTCCCCTTAATCTTGTAAAAGAATCCCTTTTCACTTGACTTGACATTTGTTTATTGATTTAACTCACCCACTTTAGTACATTGAACAAATACCCTTTTATCTAGGAAAAGCACTTTTTTTTTAAATCACCCATTTACTCATACCAAATTTACCTAGTATTTTTCTTGAAAATTACCTTTCAACACACGCTAACACTGTGGTAAAATACACTTATTTTTCGTTGAAAACATTTTGATAAACACACTCATGTGTTAATTATGGGTTAAACCTCTTAGGGTTGATTAATTACCGATTTAATCACTTCTCTTTACCATTAATCTAATTTCATGGACACTAGCTAATTTCTTACATTACTTGCCCAGATTATCTTTCAACTCAAACATTCATTAGTTTCATTCAAGTTAGGTTGTTTTTTCTTATTTTCACCACACAACCCTTCTCTTGACATGTTCCACTTTTTATTATTGTTTTCTCAAAATCCTCCAAATATTCACATACTTTAACGGGCTCCACGCCGCCGGCTATGCTATCATATTCTTTGGCCAGTGATTTTGGGTCTGCACCCTAGGGCTCTAGGCCCTTCTTAACTATTCTCGGTGTCATCCAAGTTCATATTAATGTTTTTTAACATTCATCAAATGTCCATACTATTCCTTTTCTCCGTCTGGAGCCAAAATCCGGGGTTTCACGCCCCCTTGTGTTACGCTTTCAAAATCACCATTTCTTGTCCTTTACACACTTGCATTGATTTTATCTCCAAAATAACTTTCATTTAGGACTATTTGTGTAACCCCATTTCCAATATTTTTATTTCAGAAAAATGTTCTACTATATGTAAAATTATCATTTTATCCATTTATTTCCAAACTTGCATTTTTCTCAATTTTCACAACTATTATTTTACGAAAAACATTACTAAGTTTCACATAACAACTTCTCAAATGTTTTTACTTATTAACATTCCTTTGACACTTTGGATTTAATACCCTTTTGAAGTTGAAAATCTCTTTATTTCATTACTTTCTTTACAAAGAAAACCCTTTTGGCATTTTAGAGACTACTTTACAAGAAAATACTATTTTTCCTCAATTTCCCTATGTAGTCTTGAAATATTAATTTATCACGTTTTCTACAACTTTTAACACACTTTAAGGGTTGAAATTTCAATTTTCTTCATTTCATGTTTGAACCCAATAAAACCTTCTTTTTATATTCTCGTCATCAAAATACTACAAGTTTATATACATGAGGAGATAAATTTTAAGACCAAAAATCCTATTAAATGGGTCCAACACATGGTTCATTCTAGAAATTTTATAATATTTGCATAAACTTGCTTTTCCATCTCAATGACATTTTTGTTCTTCAAACTTGAGTAAAATCTATTTATATTAAAATCCCAATTTTCGCAAGAAAACCTTAAGACATTTGTTCATAAAATATTTTCAACAAGTGAAATATCATTTCAAACATTTTATTCCATAAAATGTTTAGATTTCAAGATTTCTTGAAATATATTATTTTTTCTCAAAACTCTTGGACTCTTTCATAAGCTATTTTTCACAAAATCATAAAAAATAACTTTCTTAAATTATGTGTGCATCCTACTCTTACAAACTCAACTACAAGACCAATAATATGAAAAAAATAGAGTTCTTAAGATAAGAGCAGAGTTTTCCCACCTCAAAGAATCTTCAACAATTATGGATGGAGTGTAGAAGAATATAGAAACCTACCACCTCCTAAGGTGGCCTTAAAGAGGTTGCCTAGCTCCAAATCTTATCTTCTTGAAAGCTCCATGAAAACCCTCTTCAAACTCCATTATTCTTTCTTCATCTTCTCTTCAAAATCCCCCAATAACACCTCCAAAATTTGTGACTTCGCCCAATAATGGTGTAGATGAGTTTATAAGGCTTAGATATGGGGGAAACTATGAAATATTAGGGTGGCTTAAGGTGTGAGGTGGTGGTGCTAGGGTGGTATAAGGTGGTTTGTGGGGGCGGGGATCTCAAGAACTAGAGATAGAGACCAAATCTTATTAGAATACCCTAAATGATCCAATGCTTCACTTAAATACCCCCAAAACTCTAAGGGTTAAATTACTTAAATAACCCTGCACTTAACATTTTATCCAATGGTCCATCGAGCCTTTATCCCCCGTTTTGATCTATGCCACTGAGAGATAACACGCCGTTTAATTCGATGATCCATGTTATGACAACACATTAAAATATGCAGAATTTTCTAAATTTTATCGATCGTTCTAACGACTTCCAACCTCATTCAAAAGAGTTCTCCTCTCGTTTGAATGAGGTACAAATGAGGTAAAATCGTGGGGTTATTGAGGGTGTGAGAAGTACCTATTTTAAACGGGATGAACCCTTCATTCGAATGACTGATCACTTCGTTCGAATGTAGCTTTCCAAAAAGATTCTAAAGAGCGAGGGAATCGACCATTTTATCCAGCGTTGGAAGCTCTTTGAACCTCATTCGAACGACACTAACTTTCGTTCGAACGACTGCCAAAAAATTCAATATTAACTTTTGACCATAAAAACTCCAATTTAATCGCACAGTGGCTACTACATTACTTAAATTTGGCTTTTGATCCACCTCAACAAGCCCAGAGTCCCATTGGTCACACCAAGTGAATAAGTCATATGGGTATGATCAAAGTCACGTGGCGGATGTTACATTCTTTCCACCTTAAGGAATTTCGTTCTCAATTTTTTTCATCCATCAATTCCTCAAATTCCCGTGGTTATCAATCCTTGCTCCAAGTCATTTAAGTCCTCAATCACTAAGAAGTCATCATACTCCCTTTCACCAGGAGATGTCACCAAGGAACTCGACATGCAACATGTTCAAATGCTCACCATCAGGCTAACCCTCAAAATTATATAACAATCCTTGAGTTTCCACTTACTCGATGATCACGTTCAATCACGTCCTAAGTCTTCTTTGCTAACACAACACCCAAAGCATATCGGTGCCACTACCAGGGTAACAGTCTCTAGTGATCGACACTCACACAAGAGCAAACGACATATAACTAATCCCCCAATCCATCATCATACATCATTTTAATTCTTAGGACTACATATCTCGAGTTCCTTTAAATTCTCGGGTCTTCTTGACCGCACAAATTCACTTAAACCTGATATAATCCTAGGATAACTTGTCACCCGCTCCATGGGGCGATACACTAGTCAAGTGAAAAATCACGCGTCTGACTAACACCTTCCAAAAGATCCTTCTATGGACCTAGGATCATTCTAGGCATCTAACTATGGACACTCACCTGAGTATTACACCAATTCACTCATTATGGCAAAACAACACTGCGTGCTATATTTCCTCGAGTTTTAACACTATACGATGTCCTCAAATCATCATCATGCTCTTTGTAGTTAGAAATGTCAATTGCCATGACGACCGATCCATACGGTCGTTAATCTTAAGGAAAATGGATACTACAAGCCAACCATGCGGTAGAATGTGCAACCACACGTGCACAAAACTTGAGTAAACAAAGGAATATTTACAATAAGAACGTGCCCAGTTGTCGAGATGCAATGACCACACTAGATCCTAGTACGACTCCTCCCAAGAGTTCTCACTAGATCCTAGTACGGCTATACCCTGGCTTGAGTCACCAACCGTGACGAATTAGATCACGAACTAATCATCTCCTCGGGATAAAAGTAACATACGAACCTATTAGCCTCTAGGAGGTTAAACGCTAGACTTACCTCCTTAGTAGTAATGCTTTCTCCTTTCACCATTGACAAATGCAAGCCACTGTGGTCGACGAATGCCAAAACCTTTGTTAACGTCGACCTTATCCATTTCTCTAGTCAACGTGATGTCGCGACTAACCAAACACACCTAGGTTATTGTCTACTTTATCGTACCATGGTAATATCCCAAATGTCTCCTTAGGCAGTGCCCAAATGAGAGAAACATTCACCTTATTATAACCTCCACTGACACAAGGTCTTCACTACGCCTATCTCCAAATTCTACCCAATCCGAAATTATGTGACGAACACACCAGTCGCCATTAACACTATAAGGATAATAAGTACTACTTATGTCTATGCTTCTTAATCTGTACCAATCTGGTAAAACATGTCAAGAACTAATTCTTGCCCTTCTAGGTTTATTCTAACTTATAATGTTGATATCCTAATCATGGTTCAATATCCCTTTTGGGGTGTTATTTTCAAATCTCTACATGACATCATCAATCTAAGTCCAAATGAATATACTAGTACCCATAAAAATCGAGTAATACACTTCTTACACTAATCATCTTAGAAAGCATCATGCCCAATCGTGATACAACTCCCCAATTTCCCTTTGGACGTGGCACTGCCTATTTATATCAAATTGGATGACCTCACCAAAGACTACATGATTTGATTCCTTAAAATTTAACCAATAATCTAAGATCATTACATGACCCTCAATACAATCATCACTAGAAAATTAGAATTTTGTAATACCGAACTTAACTGGTTCCCTAAGGACACTAGCACACCTCACGCTAAAGTCATAAAAAACCTGATAAGATTTCATCACTTATGATCTTCTAATCGTAGGTACGCTCTACATATTTACCAATATCCACATCATGACTATCAAGTGCCCGCACAAGATACTAGTATATAAGTCTCTACACATGGTGCACTTTAACCATCAAATACCTCAAGGCATCACAACAAGTCAATTTCTATTTCCAAGGGCGCCACATATAATTATTCCCAAGGAAACTCTAAGGAATTCCTTAAATCATACTCATACCGAAACCGTCTCGCATTTAACAATTACATAGGATGCTAAATAGGCTATGATAATTAGATAAAAATTGTATTTGCCTTTTGTTTGAAACTCTGGCATAGGTATAACCTACGACTCTCTCCTCGAGATCCAATAAAGGTCCGAAAACCTCCTTCTAAATGACTGATGCCATAAACCACCTATCAAACCATAGACTAAAACTACTAAGGATTTTGGAAGGATATAAGACGTCGCACACAACCTACAAGCCTATAAGTCCACACTACCGACGTCATTTGGCACCTTATTTCTTAATGTCACATCATATGTTCTCCAAAACCACATCATGGACGACTATCTAGAGTTCTCTCTTACGTCACTTCAATTTATCCTTGTTACACAGGTGACATACTTACCACCAATGGCCGATAGCACTCATCATAACTTGCGAGATATAACTTTCAGTTGATAATTATCAAGGAATTTATCTATAATAATGATACCCTATCAACTACGGTTGAGTACACATCTTCAAGTGATGACCAACACCGGTCCACATGCCAACTGAACTATAAAATTCTTACGAGATGAAACTACCCCAATGATCAAATTCACCCAATCACATAATCATTATTAACTACCCGAAAGTACCTATACAAGGAACTTAATGCGTCCTTATCACAAATCAATATCGCTATGACGAGACACTATAGTCACCTATCCTCCACAATTGGCTTTACACAATTTGTGTCGCTAATTTAATGGATGCTTTTCACCTTTATTAACACCTTACCCTCTCACATCATCAAGGGATAACACGAAAGTACCCCACTCTAAAAAAATAGTGATGTTGCCACTATTGGCTCGCACAGACACTCGTAAATTACTAACATATCTAAATCAGAAGTGTGGAAGCTGATAATGACAATTAACTTGGCCACATGCAACTTGGCCATAAATTGCCCGTCATGCTAATCTCTTTGACTCTACATAGATAACACGAATTAAAATCATCACCTATCTAGTGTGATCGACCCAAAACCAACATCGATGCCTAAAGATCCACTACCGACCTTACCACATCACTCATGAAAGGAACCTTGAACCTAGAACTTTGATACCATTTGTATTGCTCAAATACGAATTTATGGGTTACCCGTGGTCAACTCAGTTCGACCCGAACCTTAGGTGTGAAGTGCGATGAGAAAACTAAAATAATGTTGCTAGTCCCGTTTTATTTAATTAACATTTTAATTGTTTAGCATGCAATTCCAATTTAATTGAAGCTACGTGAGGTACCCCTGGGAGGTGTCACCAGAATCCAAGTATATAGAGCTACTAAGATGAAAATAAAAGAATACTTACTTGAATAACACTCTCAACATACGACATCGCATGGTACCTATCGTAACAAATAGGAGGGAATGAGCCGAATGCCCAGTGAAAAAATACAACAACGCAACATAGAATTTAATGGCAAAAAAAAAAGACTCGAACATATTTGTCTACGTGCATATGAAGCTACCTCATATATATATATATATATGCACACACACACAAACTCTTTTATGCATGAAACCGTTTTTATTTTAAAAAAGTCAATTATTTCGATCAATTCGCCTTAGTCTTGTAAAATAATCCCTTTTTACTTGTCTTGACATTTATTTCTTGATTTAACGTGTTCGATAAAATACTTTGAACAAATAATTTATCGAGGGATATTTACCTCTTTTATTGAAATCACCCATTTACTCACACCAAATTTACCTTAGAATTTTCCTTGAAAATTACCTTTCAACACACGCTAACACCATGGTAGAAAACACTTATTTTTCGTTGAAATTTTTTCATAAACATACTCATGTGGTTGGGTTGATTAATTACCCATTTAGTCACTTCTCTTTACAATTCCTCTAATTTCATGAACATTAGCCAATTTCTTACATTACTTGCCCACGTTATCTTTCAACAAGAACATTTATAAATTTCTTTCAAGTTAGGTTGTTTTTCTTATTTTCACCACACAATCCATCTCTTGACATGTTCCACCTTTTATTATCTTTTTCTTTAAATCCTCCAAATATTTACATACTTTAACGGGTTCCACACTGCCGGCTATGCTACTATATGCTCTGACCAGTAATTTTGGGTCTTTCACCCTAGGACTCCAGACCCTTCTTAATTATTTTCGGTATTAATGTGTTTTAACATTCATCAATTATCCATATTATTCTCTATTTTTCAACTGAAGCCAAGACCGAGGGCTTCACCCCATCTTGTGTTACACTTTCAAAATCACCATTTTTTGTCCTTTACACACTTACATTGATTTTATCCCAAAAATCACTGTCATTTAGGACTATTTGTGTAACACTATTTTCAATATTTTTATTTCATAAAAATGTTTCACTTTATGTAAAATTATCATTTTATCTATTTATTTCCAAACTTGTATTTATCTAAATTTTCACAAGTATTATTTTACCAAAAACATTACTAAGTTTCACATACCAACTTCTCAAATGTTTTTACTTATTAACACTCGTTTCACACTTTGGAGTTAATAACCTTTTCAAGTTGAAAATCTCTTTATTTCATTACTTTCTTTACTAAGAAAACCCTTTTGGCATTTTGGAGACTACCTAATAAGAAAATACCACTTTTTCTTTATTTTTCCATGTAGTCTTGAATTATTCATTTATCACAGTTATTACAAATTTTAACACACTTTAAGGGCTTAAATTTCTATTTTCTTTATTTCATGTTTAAACCCAATAAAACCTTCATTAAACTTATTTATATGCCCGTCATCAAAATATTACAAGTTTATATACACGAGGAGATGAATTTTAAGTCCAAAAATACTACTAAATGGGTGTATCACATGGTTCATTATAGAAAATTCATAATATTTACGTAAAATTGCTTTTCAAGCTTGAAGACATTTTTTTTTTCTTCAAGCTTGAGTAAAAGTCTATTTATATAAAAATATCAATTTTTACAAGAAAGCCTTGAGAAATTTGTTCATAAAATATTTTCAACAAGAGAAATATCATTTCAAACATTTTATTCCATAAAATGTTTAGATATCAAGATTTCATGAAATATATCATTTTTTCGCAAAACTCTTGGACTCTTTCATAAACCATTTTTCACAAAATCATAAGAAATAACTTTCTTAAATTATTTATGCATCATATTTTTACAAACTCAACTACCATACCAATACTTAGAAAAAATGAAATTCTTAAGCTAAGAGTAAAGTTCTGCCACCTCAAAGAATCATAAACAATGGTGGATGAAATATAGAAGGAGATGGCAACATTACACCTCCTAAAGTAGCCTTAAAAAGGTTGCCTAGGTCCACAAGCTTGTCTTCTTGAAAGTTCCATGAAAAACTCCATTCAAACTCCATAATTCATTTTTCATCTTCTGTCCAAAATCCCCAATAACACCTCCAAAATTCGTAACTTCACCCAACAATGGTGTAGGTTGGCTAATAAGGCTTAGATATGTGGGAAAATATGAAATACTAGGGTGTTTTGAGTTAAAGGTTGGTGGTGCTAGGGTGGTATAGGGTTGTTTGTGGCGGAGGGGATCTCAAGAGTTAGAGTGAGACAAAATATGATTAGAATGCCCTAAATGAGACAAAGCTTCACTTAAATACCCCCAAACCCTAAGGGTTAAATTCCCTAAATTCACCTACACTCAACCTTTTATCCAATGGTCTATATGGCCTTTATCCCATCTTGATCTGAGCCATTGAGAGCTCAACACGTCATCTAATCTGATGATCCATGTCGTGAAAGCATAGTGCTAAATCTTCTAAATTTTTTCCGATCATTCGAATAACTTTTAACCTCGTTCGAACGATATACCCTATCCTTCGAAAGAGAGTTCTACGAGGTACAAAGGAGGCAAAATTATGGGGTTAAATGGGGCATGAAAATCATCTCGTTCGAACGGGAAGTACCCTTCGTCCGAATAACAGAGCACTTCGTTTGAACGTGGCTTTCCAATGAGATTCCAGAGAGCGGCGAAAATCGACCATTTTCTCAGTCATTAGAAGTAGTTCGAACGACTGCTAAAAATCTCAATATTAACTTTTGGCTATAAAAACTCTAATTTAATTGCACATGGATTACTACGTAACCAAAATTTGGCTTATGATTAACCTCAATAAACCCAGAGTCCCACTGGTCAAGCCAAGTCACCAAATCATACAGGTACGATCAAAGTCGCGGGGCGAGTTTTACATAACTTATCCATTTTAGATACACCTGGTAAAACACTGATGGACCATAACCCGAGAGAGCACATCGAGAGAAACCATGTGTTCCATTTCACCTTGGACCTATAGAAAAATAACCCTTTACCAAAAGTAACATCTTCATTGAGTGATGTCACAAATAACTTACCTACTATCCAATCTAAACTTGAGTAAACCATGGTGGTTTGAGGGTTATCAGGAATATAGGTGTATTACCACTGTGGTGATCATTTCCTGACACATAATATATCATAAAAAGTTGTTTGTTAGCATTTAACGCCTATAATTTAGGGGAATTTTGGCACATATTCACATTTAATGACAGTGACATAAAGGTATTAGGAGTTATTGGGCATTAAACCACTCGAGTGAGTTTAGTGACTATATATGCACCTCAGCCACTTTAAGAGAGAGAAAGAGAGTTTTCACGACTAGTAATATTTATGATATTAAGAGAGAGAAATGGAGTTATTGCCCCGAGCATTTATTCACCCACCATTCACGCTTTTCCTAAACGTTTATTACGAAGAAGCAAACACTTATTGTAGTGATCCTTTTTTATGGGACCTTAGTGTTTGATCTTCTTACCAGGGGTGTATTTAAGAGTGTTTGATTTTCTCTCCCTCTAGCCGAGTTACTTCGGAGGTTCATTTATTACCTATCATGTGCTATACATGAGTGTTTTTGTGAGTTTAATAGAAAGTGTTTTATTTTATATACTTGAGTTGATCTCATCATTACTAATAAACCTTATTTTGTGATTCATTCCCATTTTAATAGAGGTTATGCCTCCATTTGTATTATAACACCCCATCCTCAAGCGGACTCCCCTCTTACAAAATATGAATCCTTAAAGTTCATTCAACATTATCCATAATATCAACATATGCACGAGTTATGGGTTCCTTGTAATTCCACCTAAAAAAAATCTCCAAAACACCTTTTTCTCCATAACACCACATAAGTACTACTTATTTCTCTAAAACACCAAAAAAATTTAAGCATCATTTTTTCTCTTCTCGCTCTCTCTCTCTAACTTCCCTTTAACTATTCTCTCAACCTACACAAATCAGAAATAAAGCCTCATTCTACCTTAAGAGAAAAAAGGTTCAGATATGTGATTTTAATACTTATTATTGTATTGTATGAACAATGTTTGTCTGAATGCACATTAAAATGGTAGGAAACCATAGCATCCAAGCCCTAATATGAAAATATTTAACAACTAAAATCTAAACACTTTTTAATTGTATTTCAATCATACATTATTTCAACATTGCAAATATAATCCATACAATATGAAGCAAACACATTTAGGGTTTGAAAATGCGAAAAAAATTGGGAAGTTGAACCTACGGCCACTTGTCACCGTGAGTAAAAATCCCCTTTGGTTACCTACAGTCATGAATATGTTGCGATAGTTAGGAATAACTTGGGATTTTGATTATGTTGAGGAGAGACTGTAGGCAACAACAATAAATTTATGTTTAAATCAAACGACAACAACAAACCACATTTGTTGTACAATCGGTATAATGAAATCCTTCTATAAATGACCTTTGTATGTTATAACCGTGGTGTGCTGGATACGGTGATAAGTCATCGTGAGAGTCTCTTGCTCGGCTTGTTAAAATTATGTGGTTTCCATATACAGTTGTAACTCAATGTAAGTCTCCCTTTCGGTTACATCTCACCGTTATTTCCCACTTATGGTTTCTTATCACTCTATTCACACTTAAACCTTTGATTTAGACTATTTCTCACTCGTTTGTTATTGAAATTGTAGGATATATAAATAAGAAGATCTAAAAATTCTCCTATCGAAAGATAATGTTAAAGACGGCTAGAGGAGGTGAACAATCTGCATTGCCGAGCGGTAGTGACAGTGAAGAAACTTAATGGTATTCTTCTTCACAGGCATTAGATAAGGTTATTGAGAAGGTGGTTCATGATGCACGGAGAGTGGGTATGGGGGAGCGATAGCCAATGTGGAGGAGGTTCTCGATGCAGAGGGGTGAGAGTGATGAGGGAGGGAGTGTTGAGGGAGAGGAGGTTAGTTCATATAAGGTAGTCGAGGAGGGAGAATAGGAAGCAGTTTGTGGAGATGAGCAAGATGATGAAGCAGAAGGGCAAGGAGATGAGACAAACGATAACCTTTCCTCTTCAAAAGAGGAAATTCACCTGTCAACATCTTCAAAAACACACAAGAAGAAACCTGCAAAAAAATTAGCCACTCATATTCACAACCACTAGAGGGTTGCACGCAAAATAACCCCGAGTTGCTTAAAAATTTTCAAAACCATATTGCTTATTCGATATGGAACCGTAACGAGGAGAGGGGCATAATGATATGCATTTACCATTTCAAAAAATTTATCGATTGGGATGTAGAAAAAGAGGATAAACAGGTGGTTGGGGTTGTTAAAAATGCGAGTTTGTGGGAATTGGTAAAACACTCGCACCAGTACATCGACTATGTATCGGTGTTGTCATTCATCTAATGGTGGAAACTGGGGATGAATTCATTCCATATGTCATTCGGTGAGATGAACATCACCTTAAATGATGTTCACCATCTCCTCAACATCCCGGTCTTTAGTAAACAAGTCTACGGGATGGTGTTTAGGAGAGCCAAAGACAAGGATAAAAAAATTAAATGGCTAACTAAATACACTAGTTGTAGCGAGGAGGAGGCATTAGAAGAATGAAAGTCTTTGTATGAGGTCCTTTTTGATTGGGTAATGCATCAGTGCAAGGGGAAGGTGAAATTTTTTGGGGAGAATTTCACCAAAAGAGACACTGAGCAAGAAACACGGAGGTACTTTTACTTATGATTGGGTGCTTGTTGTTCCTAGACAAATCAGAGAATTAAGTCTCGATTTACTACCTATAGACGTTGTAGAAAATTGGAAAGTCCAATGAATATGCTTGGGGGATGGGCATATTGGCTCAGTTGTATTGAAAGCTTGAGGTTGCGTCCCACGTAGAAGTGCAACAGGTGGACGGATATCTTCCTCTATTAGTGGTAAACATTTTACACTTAGAGTTTTTTAGTTCTTATATTTTGGATATATATAAATTTACCAATTCGATATAGGCGTGGATATATGACCACTTTAATTTGGCAAGGGGTGTAAGGAATCTGGAGTTTCATCCGTCAGAGCTGCGTTTATACAAATGGAAGGCGCAAATGGTATCAGGTGATGCCTTTGCACATATGCTGGAGTTAATGGAGACCCTAGATGATATAAAAGTATATGACATGAGAATTATTTGTTTTAAACGCAATTGTCTTGCTCTGTTATATATGTTAACATTTGGAATAACATGTAGGTTGTGTGGGATCCTTACATTAAAAAATCTGAGGCCTACCCCTTCCAGGATGTCTCGTGGTACAACGAAATCCTAATTTGCTATGATGTTGGTGAACCTTATTATCCAAAGAGAGTCCTACACCGGGCTGGTTGAGTATAAACAATTTCAAGACTCCTAATGTTCACATTAGCAAAAGAAAGTGGAAAGACCCATGCCCGCTATAAAGTGAAGTTTGATATCGAGAAATAGTATTAACTTAACTAGGTGGACCATGTTCTCTCCGACGCTAGAAGGTCGAATGCGATGACTAACATGACATGGTAATGTGTGGATGTTTATATGTCTTGATACCTAGAAAGATCCCATCCATACGTTTAAAATCCCGATCACCGTATTAAGAAGCCTAAAGCAAAACACTCCAACTAAATGGTAAGTTGCAAATATTCATAAATGGATTTCTCGCTTTCACTTATTTTTCTAACACACAGTTGATGGTTATATATATACAGGTTCATGGGATTGACGTAGCCATCAGAATACTAAAAGAGATAATTGATGTCATCTCAAACCAAGATATTTTGGATGTCCTTGATTGCGCATGTGTAACGCTCAATGCCCTACTCAAGGCAAAGGGAACGAAATATAGGAAAGAGAAGAGAAAGGAACCCAAGCATAGTGAAACTAGGTCAAAGTCATGTCATGATCTAGCCTCGCTAAAAGTCCCCCCAACAAAGAGCCCCCTCAATAAAAAGGTGATCTAGGAGAAAGTGAATTATTTATTCTTGGTTGTAACGGTATTTAAAATAATTTATTCTAGGTTTTATATGTGGCTGAAACAATTTTCTATGTAATATTGTTGTTTGGGATGTACAATAGTGTATTTTAGATGTCAACTCATGTGATTTGCATCTAAATGTTTGTGAAATGATATGGTATGCACAATGTCATTGAGTTTGAACCTTACGGTCTAAGTCAACCGTGTGTGTGAGTTCCTCGGTGATTTGTGACCATGGTTGACGTTATATTTTTACCTTAAACACTACCTAGATACTACGGTATGAGTCAACCGTAATCATATCACTCACGGTATAAGCCCATCTTTATTTTACCATTCATGATCTACGCCATTCTTATGTGTCAGTACCACGGTGATATGACACTGTGATTTAAGGTTATAATTTATACCCCAAATACTGTTTAAATACCACGGTGTGACCACAATGTTATACTGTCAATCACGATCTAACTCAACTGTGTGTTGGATAACCATGGTGATCTGACTCCGTAGCTTATGGTTATTATTTTACCCCCAACATTGTCTAAATACCATAGTGTGAGACAATCGTTGACATAACATTCACGGTATAATCCAACCGTGTGTTTACCACAGTGATATGACACCGTGGTTTAAGGTTATAATTTATACCCCAATACTGTCAAATACCATGGTGTGATAAAATGTTACACTATCATTGACGATCTAATTCAACCGTATGTTAGAGTACCACAGTGATTTGACACCATGGCATTAGGTTATATATTTTACCTCCAACACCGTTTAAATACCACGGTGTGAGCCAACCGTTCACATATCATTCATCGCATACTTAAACCGTGTGGGGAAACTACAGTGTGATGTAATCGTGCTACTGTCTTCCACATTATGGTGTCACCGCGGTAGGCTGTCAAACGGTGTGGTGTCATCGTGTGTTTCTATAAGACGGCTAAACGTGGTCGTGTATTGTATTGTTTATATCATGTTGGGACATTTGATAATTTTATTTAATTGATCACATGAAATGATCATATTTGATATTTGATATTTGAAATTTGAAAAAGTTACAATCAATGTTATAACCAAGTTACATATTTCCATAAAAAGTTACAATTTATGCTATAATCAAGTTGCATATTTCACCACAAAAGTTACAATCAATCCTATAACAAGTAACATATTTCACCATAAAAATTTACAATCAATGCTATAACCAAATTACATATTTTCACAAAAAGGTACAATCAATGCTATAACCAAGTCACAAAAAGTTATAAGAATTTACAATCAAGGCACAGTCAAGTCCTCATCTTCATCCGATGAAATCAAGCATGGCTCATCTTTCACCGCAATGTCTTTCGGACATATATTTTGAAAATTCTTTAAGTGATCCTTGAACATATTACCCCACTCAAGGACATCTTGAGTTTCCCTCAATCTCCAGTGAGAGGCAAATGTGACAAAAGCGGGTGAATGTCAAATTCGCCCATTAAGTATTTGAGATGTTAAGGATGAAGGCTAGGCAATTCTCTTCTATAAGAGATTTCGGCCTAATGTTAAGTGGCACAAAAGTTAAATAATGGAGTTTGGATATCATTACTACCATAAGCTTCAGTATTAGCTCCAGGATTCCCAAACTCGGTCATGATCAACCAATGTTCTCTAGTGCACGACTGCCTAAAGCTGTCCAATCTCCTCTCATAGAGTCAATATCATATGAATTCATAACAATATCCCAGGAAGGCTTATCCCTATGTAGCTCAAACAACAACACAATACGGATATCATGAAATTATTGAAGTCCATCCCCAATACCGACTCCTTTAGATTGGCCATATAACCACAGTTCCCATCAAATTTGACATTGTATATATCTTTCATAAATGATTGGTACCAGTTGGGAACATGACTAATATAGACCTTTTTTCCCTAGGCCATGACCCTGGTTTGACACCTTTTAATGGCGTCCGATTTGTAAAAATTTTCTTCAGCTCGGCTGTGGTAGGTATATCATCCTCCCAAGTACATGGGATTCTTTTTATAGGTGTATTAATAGACTTTTTCCCATTAGGTGGCCTACCCTTTAACCGAATTTGCACGGGTTCCATTAATGGTGTGCAAGAGGGTTGAGCAATTTTAATAACTTGCTATGCATCTTCTTCCTGGTCGTTACACCCACCTCAATCCACATTTTTTTATACAATATCATCTCGGGAGTATATTATAGCTCACGATACAAAAAGATATCCGAGACAATCACAAGCTTCTTTCCATGATCGTCTATCTCCCATTTGGGGATTGATTGGCCTAAATTCTCCCATTGCGCCAACTCATGTACACAGGGCTGTCCGTAGATCGTACTGTATTGGTGCGAGCATCGTAACTCTGTATATTGGGTGTTAGCGCAATGGGAGAAATTAGGCTAGTCTCATGCAATCAATCTCCAGAACAATCAAGTATAAAGCATAGTGCGATGCCCTGCCACGAATATCATGCAACAATGAGTCATTGTGGTTTTGCTTGTTTTTTTATATTGATTTTTGAGATTAAATTTATATCCGAGTTATTTAGTGACCAATCAATTCATCCATTCCCTTCCACACAGTTGCAAAAGACCCAGTACTACTTGCTAGATTTTTTTAAGTTGGGCATGGGCCCTCTTCGCTCTATTAGCTATGCGATTTCCACGGTGAGGTGCCTTGTTAGTCCATTCATGTGCAAACTAATACCGTAGAGGCATCCAATTCTCGTGTATGTGAGAAATCATGTTGGGATACTTATGCCAATTTAATGGAAAGTCACCCGCGAGTTCTCAAAATCATGTGCCGTCTCGGACTCCACCATACCAATCTGACCCTGCATACACAACTTCTTCTCTTGAGATTTAATGTTTTATACTAAACATGCACCATCTATATCTTTTTGAACGTGGAACAGACATAACAGAAGGGTGGAAAGTGGAAACACCTTTTGCACTGCATTTAATCAAGACTTTTGTTTGTCAGAAACAATAACCATAACAAAGATTTTGGCTCGTACAATGACCGAAAATGTTGTAATTCCTAAACAAAATTCTCCTCCTACTAATTCTTAAAGAATGCAAAGCAATGCAAAATGGTTGTCGAGTCTATGTGACTCCAATCATCTTGAAAAAGGGCATATTATATCGATTGGTCTTGTAGGTGCAATCGATTACTAGTAGAGTCAGGAAGCACTTAACCAATAAATAAGATGTAGGATGTGCGAAAAAAATCCTCCACAACATCGGCCTACTCATTTCTCCTATGCTAGTGAACATAAATTTTCTCTATTAGCAAATGCATCAATTTTTGCATCATTGTGCACCCTTGCATCTCAGCATTTTTTATCTTGCGCTTGCATTGTAATTTGTTTTAATGGATGAACAATCGTATTCCGACCGTTGGTTCCAAGTGTGGAGTATTTCCTTTAGCCCCTCTCATTTGTTATATTCCACTCTTCTTTGGAAACTCGCGCAACATAAGGAAGTACAACAAGTGCTTTAGATACCTCATAGTTTTGTAACCCACAGACAACTTCCTCCCCCAATGGCCATCCTATCTCGGCACACCTTTTAATCGAAAGGGACAATCACACTTTCTAGTACCAGATGATCTCTTCCTCTTTTTGTCCACACCCTCATTTCTCTCATTCCTGTGAAGCTCTTTGCGCTCACAACCTAGTATTACCATTCCCTTTTAACTAAACTGGCCTTGTCAGATTTTAAAATGATGACAATGGCATAAAGTTTGCGACCGATTTGTTGACACCAATCAATCATTTTATCACGGTCATCAATAATCTGTACAAATATGACATGAATTGTTAATTGAAATTACTCATATATGGAAACTACAACTATATGTGAACATGTATAGCATGTTCATGTCACATATAATGAAATTAAACATGCCTCGTCAGTAGTGAATTTGACTGTATGGTCTTGTATAACTGTATTAACATCCAAGCCTTCATCTACTCCCACATCCTATCAAAGTATACAATCAAATGTTAAGGTCATCTAATTATGTCATACATTTAATACCTCAATTAATGGAAATTATTGTTTACCGTAGATATTGTGAAATATGGGAAAAAATTGCACACACATTTTTTTATAGTTGATGTCGTTGGTTCCTCAACCGTGCATTGTTCACACATATTCGATTTCTCGGGTGAAGCACATTTAGTCGAAACACTCGGTATGACAACATTATCTATATATTGCCAAATGAACCATTGAGGACCGAGTCATCTATCAGAAATACAATAACAATTGAGAGTACATATGGTATAAGAAGTTCACAAAAATTAGCAGAGTAAAAACTAAAATGGTTAGAGTTATCCGTAAATGTCCACTGCACGATTATAGTACACCGTATGAGGGTATATACGATGATGTTTAACCGTGATAAGTGAATCCACATCCAAATGGAACCATTACAACCAACACTATCTATAACCTACGATGTGATCCAACAGTTATAATATAACTCACGGTACAAGATAACCTTATATGTGTGTAACACCCCGTGTTTTTATTAATTAATTTAATTAATTAATTGGAATATTCAAGAAAAATAAATTTTTGAATTTAATTATTTTTATTAAATAAATATGTTGGTTATGATTTTAGAAGAATAAAACTTCAAGCGGAATCGAAATTGGACTTAAAATGAAGTTTTTATGAGAGTTTTAAGTTTAGCCTTAAAAAAAAAGGAAAAACACTTGTCACGGATTTAGGCCGTGACTAATAAAAATTTGATTTTTAGTTAAATGCTATTAAACGAAGGGGAATGACACTGGTCGCGTACCTGTTCAAGTGATCGATCGACCTAGTAATTCGATCGATCGACTATGCCAGATTTGAGGCGATTCAGTGATTTTATTTGTAGTGTTAGAGTGGGATTAGGATTCCTAATTAGTATATAAGACTATTAATCCGTAGGGGGACATCTCATAATCAGTTTTTCCCAAGTTTTTCATCAGAGAACTCTTCCAAAAAATTTTTCTCTCCACCATAATCATCAACCTCCAACATAAACAAGTTTTTGTCACAAGTTTTGTGGGGCTTAATTGGGGTTAAATCGAGTTTGTTCAAGAAAACATATTTGCTAATTTTTCGAGAGGAATTCAACCGTGCTACCAGTTTTTCTTCAAATTAATCTCAGTTATGAATACTCTATTCTTTTCCTTTAATATTATGCGTTTAAAGTGTCGCCTAAGCACTTAATTACATGTTTTTTTAAAATCAATAGTAACTTAATTAGAGAAAGTGGACACTAGTTATGGGACTGTTTTTATTAAATATTTTAATATGAATAACATTCATAATCCTTGGGTACGTAGGATTGATGAGTGGATTTTGGGTTTTATTAGTGTAGGTTACATGTAGAAAAACCCTAGTTTTGAAATAAATGATTTTTAGGTGCGTATAACTCACGTAATTTATGTAGATATAATGAAATTGAAATTCTATTGTATTAATGATGGAATCTCTGTGTATATAGTTTAAAATAATTAAATGAGATTAATTGGGTATTTTGACGTTGTGATAATTAAATTAAGATTTAATTGAATTGGACTATCATGCGTAGTTTTATATGTTGATTAATTATGCTTGTTTGTGTGACTTGTTGGTATTATCATATTGCCTTTGTGATGACGAGTTGTTGGGTAATTTTGCTCTCCCTATATTTTAGGATGCCTTCTAGGTATGGGACTAGTGGGTAGGCCTCTTGATGATTTACGCCTTCTAGGTATGGGACTAGTGAGGGCAGATTATCGCGTTTTTATCATCTTGGGGGTGGGCTGATTTTTGATACTGTTTCGTCGTTACACTGTCTTAGGCATGAGACTAGGTCAAAGTTTAGGTTAGAAATTCTTCCTATACATAGGGTAGGATGGATTAATAACTTGGGGACCCTTAGTTATGGGACTAAGGGGTATTTTGAGGATATCACATCGATTAAAAGGGTGGGGTAATTTATAAATTAAGAAATTGAGAACTAATACCTAAGATAAAAACTGGTAATAAAATTTGTGGTGACATAATGTGTCGGGGTCAACATTTTAAACGAGTCATAGGGCAATTTATGTCGTGTCGTGTGTGGAACCTTATCATGTGTCGGGGCCGACAGTTTAAACAGGTCAGAGGACGATTGACAAGGAGAAGTGTGACACTTTAATAAAAAGTGAGAGCTATAATAAAGTTGGGTTAATTAAATAAAATTAACTCCGTGGGGCTTGAGAATTTAAAACCATATTGGTGTGCCTTTATAAAATGGGGATTTCTACGGTTAGTTAATGATTTATATTTATCGCGTCTAATTATCCCGTTTAATTTAAAATATTATATTGTGATATTTATTGCGTATAATGCTACTGTTTGGATTCAAGGATCCTATTTGAGGGGAGTAGTGTGTATTCTTGCTCGGGGCTTAGGATTTGACCCATGCATTGACTAATATTTTTCAGGATTAGAATTAGAGAAGTTGCATAAGTTTATTAGAGTTATCATTTGGAGGTGCAGTAGGAGCTGATTACTTTATTGCTTTGTTTTAGTTTCGACTTTCCTTTCAGTCACACTTCATTTTGAGGCTCAGTTAAGAGAGTTATTGGGCCATTCGGTTCCAAAGTTGTTTATGGGTTTTACTTCAGTTATTCAGAGTTGGATATTTATTCAGTTTTATAATTATTGGAAATTGGATTTATTCGGAGTTAGGATGTGATGGATATTATATCGCTTAGTTGTTTATGATCATTGGAGATTGATTCAATTATTTATCTTATGGACTGATTTATTTATGTCTCATATCTGTCTCATGCTAAGAATGGTATTTATTTAGTTTACGCCCGACTTAGTTCTGCGGTGGTGGCTAGCCACCCCGTCTGTCGGATTGCGCGGGGTGTGATAGTGTGAGGACCACAGTGATTAGACACTGGGGTTTCAGGTTATATTTTTAAACCCCACTATTTTCTACATACCATGGTGTCACCCAATCGTTATCGTCTCATTCATAATCCAGTCCGACCGTATGATCGGATAATAAATTTACATTAAAATGTGAATTAACATTCATTTGCCAAGGAACTTACGACCAGATGCCATTGAAAAAGTGTATCACTTATGGCAACCCGTCATCGTACGTATAATATATTCAGTTTTTTTTAACCCAAGGAGCAATGGATGTCTAACTTTTGGAAAGCTTCAACATCCATTTTATTTTCTTCACCCATGGCAATGTAGACTCTTCCAACCTTATTTTCTGTATTAAAACAACCTTACAACAACATAAAAAGACAACACAAACCAAGCTTTTATCACAAATGAAGAAGGTGAAAAATTACTAGGTTTAACCGTGGAAGTGTTTCTTTCGGTGGGATATGAAGAGTTTGAAATGTTAATGTTTGTGGTGTTTTGGAGTGTGTTATTATTTGTGGTGTTTTGAGAGAGTGTAATTTATAGGTTATTTAGGGATATATTAAACATTGTGATTAAATAAAAAGGTACAACACTTTTGGGTGTTGTTAGTAAAGTGGGTATTTAATTTTTATGTGATGTTTTGGAGATATTTTTTGGGTGGAATTATTAACAACCAAGGTTGTGCGAAATATATATAGTGAACAAAATATCAATGAAGCCCACAATATGAATGAAATATCTAAAAAGTCCAAATATTCATTCCTTCATATTCAAGGTTCCTAATATAATATCACCAAAAAGTAAAACAATCAACCTCAAACATAAGTTATATAATTCAGACAACAATCATCCCCAAAAATATCATACAACCAATTCAAAAACATACTAAACCCAAAAATAACTACCTAACTTTAAATCTACAAATACAAGTGGTGACATTTGTAAATAAAGTCATATACCTGGACAGCACCTTTTCCAAATGATATCCATATTAAACCAAATGATTTTTGAACATGGGGAAGGGAAAATAAACATAATTTAGTCCAATATTCAACTGTGCTAATCCACATATCATGATGTTAACTATTTTTAAATCACTTATTATTTTTAGAAAATTTTGAGAGATGTTCCTTTGTTTATTCGTGAAACCCAACATGCTTTAACATTTAGACTCAACTCAACAATAATAAAAAAAGCCACAAATGAACACATAAATTAATTTTAATGACATAAATATTTATTGGCGTGCAAATTATCAGTAAAAGAATTATAATTGTTAAGAAAATACATAAACAAGTTCATTATCTGGTACGGGAAAGCCGACTTGCTACATCAAATTGAGAATAAACTCTTTAGTCCTATTGATTTTTATCTGTCTAGCCACGAACCTTGACCCGAACATGATCAAGCTCTTCTTGATGAAAAATTTCACGTTCCTTGTCCTCTTTGAGTAATTCAGCTATCCCTTTCTCATTATGTTGAGATGATGACTTTGAGCTTAACCTTTTAGGTGTCGATCGAGGATCTACTCACATGCACAATGTGACACCCCTCCTATTCTAATCCTGGGTGATCAGTCCATTATTAAATTAAGCAGGAATCATTAATGGTTTCATTCTTAGCATCACTGTCGAAATCTAATTAATTGTTAATACCCTAATGGCTTGGTGTCAAAATTTTAATCTTTATTATTAACATGCAATCTAATATAAACTGAATAAATAACATTCACCATTCCAAACACAAAATAATGGATGGTAAGATAACGGATTCAAAAAATAAATGAGTCTTGAATAACACTCTAGATAAAATCCCAATACAATCATCCATAAGTAAAGTCTACATCAAATACTGGAAATAACTATAAATACAATGTCTCTGTAAATAATGTCCAACTAGGAATGAGAGACATGCCCGACTGAGATAGATAAAGATAAAGATAAATAAGAACTGAATAAGTGTGGAGGCGTCTACTAACAAAAGCCCTGCAACTTCCACAGTAGCTGCAACACGTCAAATGAAAGAACTCGTACGCCTGACGTCCCTGTGGCTGGGCACCTAAAATGTTTAAAAAAATGGATTTGAAACGTTTCAAAGCCCAAGGAAAAAAAATTGAACACATTTTAACAAGCATTTAAAATGGGACAAGATAAGATATTATATACATGTTAGCTCCGCGTGTTCTCACTTGCGATCCTCACCTCTTAGTTATTGTGCACGGCTAACGTACTACTCTAACCCAACTAGTTATGCTAGCTGCCTAACTAGTTTGACTAACATCTCTTCTCCCATATAATAAGTTATAGTGCCCACTCGTATTGCCCATAAAATACGATACTACATTTTTCAATTTTTATATTCATTAAGTGATTACCAATTAATGATTAAGTTCTCATACACTTTGAGTAATTTAGATATCACTATCTATCTTATCTACTAATACACTCGTAGTAGAATCAATCACACGTAAATATATATATATATATATATATATATATATATATATATTCATCACTCTTATGATATATACGTACACAGCACCCCTAGGTGGAGGCCTGCGGTGTGGACATACTCTGCTACCAAGTCCTGGTACATCACGTACTAAATAAGGACATCGGTTCGGATAATATCCCTCGAACCATAAATCAAATCACACATATTGGAGGCGAACATAGTTTTAAGCATATAGGCTACGCACATACCTAACACACCCAAATGACTGGTCACACCCTTATTCACACAAGTGGTGCTTAATCCCTAAGTTCTATGTCCTAAGGTACAAGTCAATATCCCCCCCAAAGGGATCATCAGAATAAGACTGTCCCCGACACGGATCCTCCCGTGATAGCAAGTAGCCTATGTATGTTTACACATAATATATCAAACAGTAAGTATTCACACCACCCATATATACACATATATTCAGTATAGGTGTACACATAACCTATCTCAGATATCCCATACGTAGTATAGTACTCTTGAATATTCTACCTATCATTACTTTACCATCATACTTCTCACCGTATAATGCCGATTGTCTCCCAATACCCGAAAGGTTACCAATTGTCCCATAAGTAATTTTAGTAGGTAACTCACTCATGCCCTACTGTTCTGATTATACATTCCTTTAAATTATCCGTGATACGAAGTAATTCTCGAAATTAGGTTTGATTACTACATTACCTAATTGATTATAGCCTTAAGTTCTCTTCGTGTAATAATTATCAATCCCAACATTAGCCTACCAAAAATTAGAATATCTCTCATTAGGATTTAGAACTGCTTCAAAGGTCAACCGAATCATTTCCCATGAGTTCTACGTAAAAAGGGAAAAACTGTACAAATCTGGGAAATCGAATCGATTCGGTTTTGGTCCAAATCGATTCGCCGTAACAGGTATCATCTTCTTCCTTTAACTGTTACAGGATTTCATTATTGTTATTCATCTAAACCGCCATTACACTATCCCAATCTCCCAAGTAAAGGTCTCAAACATCATAACAACAAGTATGAATGATTTTTAACGTGATAAAATCATAAAATCCTTAAAGATTTAATATAAATTGGGTTAATTCAAGATTAAACTTTAAAAACCCTAGTTTATTCTTTTTGTTCAAGAACCTCAATAAATCTCCATATTTCTTCATAAATTTTTCATATTAACTCATCGATTTCTTACAACATGTACAAGGGATCAAGTTCATCAAATTTCCTACCCAAGAACATGAATTATATCTTCTAATTTAAGGCTAAAATTCGTAAAATTCATAAGGAAATCATCCTACTCTAACATGGATGATATATCAAATCATAAATCAGCATGATAAACACTTGCCTCTATATGTAGGTTTGAATCTCTATAGATTGGTGGTTGGGTGGCGTTCCTCTCCTTTCGATCTACCCAATGGTGGTGATGGTGGTGCAAGAATGGTGGACAAGCCTTATAGTTTCCCTGAAAACCCTTCTCCTTACTCATCCTGTAGCCTCTCTTTGGTTTGGTAACTTATAACCCTAACTTTCCCAACACATAATCTGATATACAGTTATAAAGTTCGTAGGTCTATATTTCCCAAAATTTCAAGAGATAAAAAATTCCCCTCTAGGGTGCCCATTTGGCCTAAAAATGTCCCGGGATCTAAACTAAATCCCTAAGTACACTCTCTGACTATTTCAACCCTTCTGGAAAAACTGGCGCACTCAAAATGACCATTTGAATTATCTAAAATGAAATTACCTTTAGTTTTCAAAATTAAGTCCCAATACGACTAACACATGCGTTCCGACTAAATTTACCGTAACTGTCGTATTTCTCACTCATGGCAATCATAATACTATCCTATCAATTTATTACTTATTCACAAAGTAGTGTTCAATACAAATAAATATTAACTCTTGTCTCGGTAATTAATATTTATTTTAATCTGGATTAATTACTCAATTTAATTTAATAAATCCCAATTAATCCCAATATAAAAATCAATAAAATTACGGGGTGTTACATATTTTCCCCTAATAACGGAATTTTTGTCCCAAAATTTAGGGAAAGGAAATACCTGGTATGAATAACTTAGGATGTTTGTCGCGCATCTCATCTTCGCGCTCCCAAATAGACTCGTTGACATTATGATGCCCCATATCAACACCTCAAATTCTTGCACACAACTGCATTTAAATGTATTAAAAAAAATTACTCGCAATAATCTTTTGTTATTCCCACTATACATACACCAATGGTAACTTTTCGATCGAAGGTCTACTCACTACAATTTTCGATTAGTGACAAGTTCATTCAAGCCATTACACACCAATATATTCCTTTATGTTTAAGGTCTCACTTATATAATGACCCGCAAAACTATCTTGAATTAGATCAAGATGTCTCAAAAGACTAGCCTATACTCCACTGGCTCTATCATCTCTATGTTAGAATAGGCCTCACTTCTATAGGTACCAATTTCCCTTATTGTCATACCAATCCATCTCTCTTTGAAGGATACACCCTCAGCAATCCCTGACTACTCATGTTAGGCCTTAAAACTTTGGATCACATCAACGTACACTCACTACGTTTCTGAACTATACAAAAGGATGTGGATTGACTCAATCCTTATCAGTGCACCATGGATCACTCTCAGCCTGAGAAACTTATTATTTCCCTATTTTTAACTACCAAAAGGGTGTACAAAAATTTGCTTCCTATTAAGCCTTAGAAGTCTCTCCGCGATTAATATCGTGCTACGAGTCATCACATGCAGCTCTACGAGTTGTAAGTAATATTTCTAATTACCCCAAAAATCCAAAACATGCTTTCTCGCATTTCGCCGTATTCTATGTCACCACTCGCGACTATCCATCAGTTTACGGTTGACAAACCTATCTCAGGGATCAACTCCTCCCCCATCACCTCCGGACACTGCCTATTTAAGGTGGGACTTAAGGGTCTCTTCCTGATTTACAACAGTATTGGGTAGTACTTTGTGCCGATTCATTTCTTCTCTTTAATAACTGCTTGGTAATATAACACACCCCAAACTAATAACGATTATTTTTGTTCCTAAACAATTCACTTCACAACCCAAAGAAAATCCTTCCCACTCCGCGATTCTTAATAATCCAACAATGAACGCTATCAATTTGTGTATCCATTTCATCCCTGGAATCTTCAATCTATCACAACATTCAGGTCGGTAGTTTTGGGCCAACCTTTTTCCCTTTTCAAGTGGAGCACTTGGAAAAAAATTCACTATGTCTCACTCAACCCGATATCAACACACTCAACCCGTTATCAACACACTCAACATCTCACGTCACATGGAACATCTTACTCCCCTTATTCCGAGATATACAAAAATTATGTCCCGTGCTTTTGCTTAAAAACTGCACACTTCTTATGCCCTTTTCAGTCTATTAGAATTTTAGTAACATATCTATGCGCGAACTACTCTACGCATTCGACTAGGTGAGACTCCATTTTTTACTAACGTATTAGACTCACCTTTCAACTCACCTCGGTTGTGGGAGTTCTCTCGTGACATACACACAATCAGAGTATCTCCTTTCCTGGAACGAAGTTAAGCCTTTTATATATTTCCACTTGTTTTTTCTAACTGTCCCACAGACACATTTACAGCATCTTTCTAAGCCTTCTTATCACAGATGATGCCAAAAGTCAAATGAACCAGGGCTCCCATACACCCTATATCCCGTGCACAACTGCAAAATCATCCCAAACATTATACACGTAATATACTTATCTCAAGTTCGACCCCGTATTTTTAGCGTGGATACACTGTATGGCTAACCTCAGTTAACCTACTAAAATTATTTAATTCCCCTCCAAGACTGCCTCACCCATCAACTAGTGGTGAAAAATGTTTTCCCTAGTGTTCCCCATTCAACACTACTCGACTCTACAGGTCTTATATCATAGAATATCTGTCAGCTCATGCTTTCATCCACATCCACATGTAATAACTAAAGTGATAAACTCATTCCCTAGTGACCAACACATCTCTCAACTCTCGACATTCATTGGGATTCATGTGTAGGATGTCTGGCAAGCAAAATCCAAATAAGGAACCCTCCTGATACACTACTGCCTAGCATTGTTGTTCATCGAGATCCGTAGGTCCTATGCACATAACCAAAATATCCAAAAATCCTATCCCTAGACTTCCCAGTTTACCGTCCACTCTCACATCGCTAAAGGAGCTATACAACACGACACTCTCACTATCACTAGTTTTCCTGCGCTAAGTCGATAACGAGCTAGATTTATTCGCTCAATAGTAAACTTAGTATACCCCGAATCATGTTAGTATAGTACCTACACACTGGGATTAAATATTACGAGATGACTATAACCTCTGAAGTCTTTTCCACAATGTAATATAAACGCGAACGCACCCTCTTCCAGGCGACACATCGCTAAACAACATATACTGCCCTAGAATACCGAACACGATAGCCTTGTTGTAATGGGTCACCATCACTCAACCTGTCCCTAACCAACCTATACCTAGGATAACATCATACTCGAATATCATCTCTCAAAAAAACTAATTCCACTGAAACATATCCTCTCAATGACTATACCCACTTTCCTGCATATGGGACCATAGAGCCCCGTTACTAAATGGTAAAATATAGGCACACAATAGTAATACTAATAATACACTCACTAAACCCATCTCATGCGCGAATCTTGTGCTTAACGAAATACCATGACTCGCTCGTGTCACACAAACATACCCCATTTACCCTAGAAATAACTCACACTTTTAGTTGCCAATAGCACTAGCGGTCCATTACTTCCTGGATATGACACTCTCATCCAACCCGATCAAAATCTTTTACAATAATTATCCCTGCTGGCATCCTGCTCCTACCTCCTAACTCACTGCAGATAGGGCCGATACATGTAGTCCTACTCTCCACACCTAGGACGCCATTCTGTGTTATTCCCCCAGTCTCTGGCCCCACTGGACATATCGAGGTTGTCCTTCTCTTGGACCCAGTAGTGTTGACCCTCGATTGCTACCCTCCTTATTCCTTTGGCTCTACTTGCCACGTGGAACACACCGCTGACCCTGATGGTCCTGACTGAATCCACCATCACTTGGAAAGAAACTCATTGATCTAGATCCTTTAAATGGGTCCTCTGTCGGTTATTCTCCTGAGGTGCCTCACAATCACCAATTACCTCCAGTCTTGCAGTTATGGATTGGCTCTTCAACTCTCTTAGCTCTCTTCGCATTGAAGCATTGATATAACCATTGTAAAAGTACGTCATTGACGCCATGTCCATAAGTCGTCCAAGACTGATTTCCCATAAATACCGGAGACTCCTACTCGTGAGTCCATCATCACCTTTAAGAACCTTCCTCTCCACTACCTACCTCCCTGGGTACGAAGTTTACTTAAATACATAAATTCTTCATCACAATCATCCTTTGTTCGTCCATCATGCGAAAAGTCCAAAAACTTCCTTCATATCTCCGTCTGAACACTAAATGAAAGAACTTGTGGTTAAACCGCGCCCAAAATTTCTCTATTAAGTTCTTATCTACTTCCTTATATGCGGTGACTATTTCCCACCATGGCAGCACTGCTCCTACGAGCATAATTTAAACCAAAATTTAAATCCTAAGTGTCACTGCATTCCACCATACGCAATTGTGTTTGGATTATCTCCTTCTGTTAGCCCATCACACTTCCACTCTTACTCTAATCCTTACGGATGGCTCTTCTAAAGAGATCCTCCGACTTCCCCATTTACCAAGTACGATGGGTGAGTCTAAATTTATACCACCTTTCTCTACGACGGTGCTTGGGGAAACTACTGTGCCTTAGGGATTATCCTATTGTCATCTTCCTGAACAATAATCACGGTGACTCTTTTCGCGGCCACCATTCCCATAATACTTTATGGCTTCTGCTGAGCCTCTCTTCCTGCAGTCCTTCTAACAACCCTCGTTGGTCGCCTTATATTATTCGGTGCATGAAACCCAACCGAACTCGTATATGATTCATATCAACCATACTTAATAGCAGGAGAATGTAAACGTGTGTATGAAGAGGAATACAACAATCCTATAATAGGGATCTATATCAAAGCACGCTACGCTAAAACGCAATAAGCCGCACAAATCCTAAGGACACTAGAACTAGATGCTATGATACCATCTGTGATACCCCGTCCATTCTAATCATGGGTTATCAGTCCATAACTAAATTAAACAGGAATCATTAATGGTTTCATTCTTAGCATCACAGTCAAAATTCAATTAATTACTAATACCTTAATGGCCCAGTGTCAAAATTCTAATCTTTATTATTAACATGCAATCTAATATAAAATGAATAAATAACATTCACCATTCCAAGCAAAAAATAATGGACGATAAGATAACGGAATCAATAAATAAATGAGTCTGGAATAACACTCCAGATAAAATCCCAATACACTCATCCATAAGCAAAGTCCACATTAAATACTGGAAATAACTAGAAATACAATGTCTCTGTAAATAATGTCCCACTAGGAATGGGCGACATGTCCGACTGAGATAGATAGAGATAAATAATAACTGAATAAGTGTGGAGGCGCCTACTGGAAAAGCACTGCAACTTCCACAGTAGCTGCAACACATCAAATAAAGGAACTCCTATGTCTAGCGTCCTTGTGGCTAGGCACCTAAAATGTTTTAACAAAAATGGATTTGAAACGGGTTAGAGCCCAAGTAAAATAATTTGAAAACATTTTATCAAGTATTTAAAATACGACAAGGTAAGATATTATATACATCTTAGCATTGCGTGCTCTCACTTGAGATCCTCACCTCTCAGCTATTATGCATGCTTAACGTACTAGTCTAACCCACCTAGTTATGTTACCCACCTAACTAGTCTGACTTACATCTCTTCTCCAATCTAATAAGTTATGGTCCCCACCCGTGTTGCCCATACAATACGATACTACATTTTCAATTCTTTATATTTATTAAGGGATTACCTGTTAATGATTAAGTTCTCATACGCTTTGAGTAATTTAGATATCATTATCAATATTATCTACTAATACACTCGTAGTAGATACAATCACACGTATATATAAATTTTCATCAATATTATTATATATACGTACATAGTAACCCTAGGTGGAGACCTGTGATGCGAGCATACTCTACTATCTAGTCCTCGTATATCGCGTACTAAATAAGGACATCAGTTTGGATAATCTCCCTTGAACCATAAATCAAATCACACATATTGGAGGCGAACATGGTTCTAAGCCTTTGGGCTACACACATACCTAATGCACCTAATTGATCGGTCACAGCCTTATTCACACAAGTGGTGCTCAATACCTAAGTTCTATGTCCTGAGGTACAAGTCAATATCCCCCGAATGGGTTCATCAGAATAAAACTGCCCCCGACGCAGAACCTCTCGTGATAGCAAGTAGCCTAGGTATGTTTACACATAATATATCAAATAGTAGGTATTCACACCACCCATATATACACATATATTCAGTATAGGTGTACACATAACCTATCTCAGATATCCCATACGTAGTATAGTACTCTCGAATATTTTACGTATCATACTTTACTATGAAATTTCTCACCATATAATGTCGATTGTCGCCCAATACCCGAAAGGTTACCAATTGTCCCATAAATAATTTTAGTCGGTAACTCACTCATGCCCTACTGTTATGATCATACATTCCTTTAAATTGTCCATGACATAAAGTAATTCTCCAAATTAGGTTTGATTACCACATTACCAAATTGATTATAGCCTTAAGTTCTCTTTGTGTAACAATTCTCAATCCCAACATTAGCCTACTGAAAATTAAAATATCTCTCATTAGGATTTAGAACTACTTAGAAGGTCAACCCAATCATTTTCCATGAGTTCTAATTAAAAAGGGAAAAACTGTGTAAATCTATAAAATCGAATCGATTCAGCCAAGGAGCCGAATCGATTCGCTGTAACAGGTATCATCTTCTTCTTTTAACTATTATGGGATTTCATCATTTCTAATCATCTAAACCACCATTACACTATCCCAATCTCCCAACCAAAGGTCTGAAACATCATAGCAACAAGTATAAATGATTTTTAACGTCATAGAATCATAAAATCCTTAAAGAACAACTTTAAATTGGGTTAATTCAAGATTAAAATTTAAAACCCCTAGTTTATTCTTTTTGTTCAAGAAACTCAATAAATCTCCAAATTTCTTTATAAATTTATCATACTTATTCATCAATTTCATACTACATGTATGAGGGATCAAGTTTATAAAATTTCCTAACCAAGAACATGAGTTGTATCTTCTAATTTAAGGCTAAAATCCATAAAATTCATAAGGAAATCATCCTACTATAACATTGATGATATATCAAATCGTAAATCAACAAGGTAAACACTCGACTCTATATGTAGGTCTGAATCTCTGTAGATTGGTGGTTGGGTGGTGTTCCTCTCCTTCCTATCTACCCAACGGTGGTGGTGGTGGTGGAATTATGGTGTAAAAGCCTTAGTGTCTCCCTGAAAACCCTTCTTCTTCTTCTTCTTCTTCTTCTTCTTCTTCTTCTTCTTCTTCTTCTTCTTCTTCTTCTTCTTCTTCTTCTTCTTCTTCTTCTTCTTCTTCCTGTAGCCTCTCTTTGGTTTGGTACCTGATAACCATAACTCACCCAACGCATAATCTGATATATGCTTGTAAAATTCATAGGTATGTATTCCCAAAATTTCAAAAGACAAAAATACCCCTTCAGGGTGCTGTTTTGGCATAAAAATGCCCCCGGACCCAAACCAAACCTCCGAGTACACTTTTCTGACTATTTCGACCCTTCCGAGGACACACTGGCGCACTCAAAATGACCATTTGAAATATCTAAAATGAAATTACCTTTTATTTCTCAAAATTAAGTCCCGACGCAACTGACACGGGCGTCCTAACTAAATTTACCGTAACTACCATATTTTTCTCGCACGACAATCATAATACTTTCTTATAAATTTATTACTTATTCACAAAGTAATATCCAATACCAATAAATATTAACTCTTGTCATGTTAATTAATATTTATTTTAATCCAGATTAATTACTTAATTTAATTTAATAAATCCCAATTAATCCCAATATAAAAATCATTAAAATTACAGGGTGTTACACATAAGACATGGTCATGACCGTCAGACACTATCAGCTCATTGAATATCTTATTTGTCACTTTGACATCATTTTGTTGATCCTCCAGTGAATCTGCCAACATTCTATTTATACTTTATTACAAATAGAGAAGAAAATTCAATAAAGTTTTAACAGGACATGATATGAAAATTTATGATTAGAAAAAACAGTAAAGGGTGACAATTTACGAAATGACCTAAAATTGATTCCAAATTTACCCTATCTATAGTTGGCTCGGACGCACATGGAACTATTTACTACTCTTTCATATTAGATTATGAGAGAAAAATAATTGATATACATATAACTTGTTATCGAACAATTCATCAGTATCACTACAAGACTCGTTTCTTTTTCGTGTATATCTACAAACCTAAGTTTATCGGTTTGCAAACCTTTTGTGTTCATATAACATATTACTAAAAAAAGTATATAAAAAACTGTTTTGATTCAAAAGGACATAAAAAGAGCAATAAAAATTCAAATGACATGGTTAACCTCTTCTATTCCTCATGGGAATGATTTTTTTCACGTGTTAGGATCAAAATAACTGTTTCTTTTAAAAGTTTAAATAATTTTGATGCATTTTCATTAAGCCATGTAACTTCTTCAGTTATGGGCTCAACATTGCCGACATTATCCTTCTACGTGGAATCCTTCTTACCACAAGAACCATCGAAGTCATGTCAATCCTTGAATTCGATTCACATAACGTATCTTTAACCATATCATACCTTAGATTTTCATTATTATTATTGCTCAATATCCCTTAAAACTCCCCATGGAAAATATAATCCGTATAACTCCTTTCAAAACCATATTGTTATCGTCTAAACTAGTATATGAATTTGTGGGTCTTAAGTGGAATATATCGATAATAAGAAATAACAAATAAAGAAATAATCACTACCAACATGCCAAATTAGTTTGAATAGAGAGAGTGATAAGAGACTAAGAAAGAAAATAGGGGTTTATGTGGTTCGGCCCAAAATGGTGCCTACGTCCACAAGTGCAAGGGTGATTGTATTGCTTTCACTAGGCTACAGTCATGAAAATGGATTGGATCCAAGCTTTTGTATTCTCCCTAGGTTTTTGCAGCGCAACTTTTAGGTAAAATATTTCTCAATCCTTTGTTATGTTCGAATTTGTGACTCAGCCTAGAATTATCGTATTCATAATTATTTTCATAGAGTGTTTCTACTGTGATCAAATTTTAGAATTCCTAGACACACTGACGTGGTGGCTTGTTATCAGTTGGTTTGTAGGTCCCACCAGCATGACCCCAAGGCGCACCCAAAATCCACCTCCCGCCGGAGATTTCGTGGCTAGACCAGTCTTTAATAACCGATCAGGAGCATTTAATGGAGCTTTACCAACGGTTTAATCTATATTATCTAGGTCGTACCCAGATAAGAGACTGTTGTTTATAGGTTGTTATAAGAGAGAGAGAGAGATAGATAGAGAGAGAGAGAGAGAGAGAGTAGTGAGGGACAAGTAGAGTGCCTTTGTAGGTCATACAATTACACTTTTTACATTCCAAAGGGTGGATAATTGTGAGTTTGTTACAAGACGATAAAGATGGAATATTATATATCTCCCTCACGTGTGCAAACTTGTGCAAGGCCAGCATTGACGGGGTTAATTAACACTGTTAACTAACATTGTGTTAACATCAATAAGGCAGTCGATAATATGGCAAGGCCAAACACCTTTATACCTAAACCGACATCATTTCCCAAGCTGACTAGATTCAATGTCAAGCTGACCTCACTTTTTTCCCTTAATGAGGACACATGTCACATCTTGAAAGTCCCACATGGTGTCCCATATTTAGGGTATAACAAAAGCCCCCCAAGACTTCATTCGTGACTGGAACTTGTAGCAGGCTTTCTAGAGTGTTGTCTCTTTGGAGTAGTTTCTAGGTGAAGTGAGTGAATGAAGTGTTAAGAACTTGAATGTTATCGGCATTTAAGAAATTGGTCATCTTAAATTCTTCTCTGCCGTGCTAAGCATGTACACTTGTAACATTGAGGATTTGGCAATGGATTGCCATGTGTTGAGTGATTAGGTTTGGCATCCAGCGCAATGATCTGGCGAGCGTCAATTTTCTAATGGTGTTTATCTACTTTTCTACATATGATGTCATGTCCACCAAAAGAAGATATAAAAAGCACAAGGCTTTTGAGCTTTTGCACCATTTCAAATGAACTGAGTGTTTTAGAGAGAGGAAAACCAACCGACTTCTAAAAAATTATTCGTCTCCATTCACTCTTCTCTGAGTTCCCTCCATCTCTAAAAAAATTTCCTCATCTTTCCCATCTCGTGTCAGAGTTCAAGCGTTACCTCAGTCATCTCCAACTTCTCTTAGGATCTCCATGTACGTTTATTGCTTTTGCTCTGAGTTTTTAGTTTTATTTAGACTTTTGTAAATTTTTTGTAGTTCTCTCTGTCTTCTCCCTTCTTATTGCTGGATTTGACTATAATTGGAGGATCAATCGTTTGGTGGCCATTAATCTAGTTAGCCTAGCCTTCCACCATTTTTAGGTCTTTTTTGGTTTTTCTAGTTTGGTGTTTTCTAAATGTTGGTTTTAGAACCTCAACTGTACCAAACTTGACTATACCTTTAATTTGGTTTGTTTTGATGAGTTATGAACCCCACATTCATAGGTGGTTAGACTATCTAACTTAACTAAAAGCATTTTATCCAGGTATCCTTGCAAGGAGGTTCCCAAAATCCCTTCAAGTGGTTCAACCTGAAGATGAGCCTGGGCCTAGATATACCCCTACTATAGCCTCATCTGGTGGCTGTAATACCCTATACTTTTATAAAGATATTTAAATTACATAAGTGGAGTAATTTGGTCATTTGAGGAAATTACTGTGAATAGTAATTTTGGAATTTATGAGTGTAATTAAATAAATTTAGAATATAAAGTGAATAGTAAATATTAGTTTTCAAGTGTCGGATTAATATTTACATGGATTATATTTTCTTACGAGATGATAGCTCTTTATTTGAATTCCTTAGGATATGGATTTGGAATGTCTATGTGGTCAAACTTCGAGTATCAAAATTCCTGGAATTATCTACAAAACTTGTTACAAATTCAGTATCGTGGCAAATTCGGGATCAATCCAATTTATAGCGTTGAAATAGTTATCGTGAAAACTTGCACTTCCAAATTTCTATTGAAAATCTTTTTGTGTTTTTAAATCTTTTAAATGTTTTTTTTTAGTTTTATATTTTAAAAACAATTTTCAAGGGAAGAAGTGAAACTTTATGCAACTAAAATGACTATGAAACTTTAGAAAGTAATCTAGTTTAGAATTTATGAGAAGAAACAAGAGGTGGGATTACACTGCGTAGTCAAATTAATTTAATGTCCTAATTATTCAATTAAATAGTTCGAAATAATATTGAATTCAAAATTTAACTCTCGTTACAATCCTAAATTCAATTTTATCCTTTTCAGCAATTAAATCGGGAATAGTCACAACATAAAAAAAATAAGATTCACATTCGTTTCAACAAAATATCCGCTAAGATTAATTTATTAAAATTTTGTACGAATCTTTGAATTGCATACACATAATTAAATATTTAAATTTAAGAATAATACTTATCTCTATGTGAAATCCAAAAATCAAATATTAATTTTCACCATCAATTTATTAACTCTCGTTATATAAATTAATGTGTGATTTTTTCCTATTTAATTCGCCTAGAACACATCAAAGAACAATTATTTTAATAAAATAACTCAACATACGCGTTTCATCCCACCCCTTGAATGGGGTGTTTAGCCAGACATGATTAAAATTTCAGCACAATCACAATTAACAAACAAGAAACTAAAGAGAAAGAGAAAGAAATACGATACGCAATAACTTCCCGTGTCAACTGTGTGCATGAACACGCGTCACAAACTTGTCACAGTATCTGTCTGGATTACAAAATTGAAAGTAAAAAGTGAACCTACAAATTTTTCTAAACCTAAAACTATATTTTTTTCTGATTATTTTTCTACCCACTTTTTTTCTTTTTCTCTCTCTTACGTTCTCTCTCTTTGTGTACTCCTTTTTTTTTCCTGATGAGAGTCTCTTCTTTTAAATGAGATGCCCCTTCTCATTTGTAAACCACGGATTGGATTTGTTTCTTGAGAGATTTTTGTGGAATTTGGAGATGGCCAAGTTGAGGGATTTGATTGGATATGACCGCGGGTTTATTTGGAAAATGGGAGATAACGTTCCTATTTTTGTGGAGTCGTATTGAATGAATTTGGGTATTCGTTTTTTTTTTGTTGGATTTGAAGAGGGGTTTACAATCGGGCTGGTGGGTCGATTGAACAGGCAGGTTTGGTCGTCAAGTCGCAGGATTGAACTCGGGTCATCGCGGGTTGGGGTCGACAGGGAGCTCGTCGACGCAGGTTTGGTTTGGTCTAAGGGATGCCTCGGGTTTGGTCTATGGTGGACACGGGACTGGAGGGTATGAACGCCGACGGGTTTGGGGGATTTAGGAAGTCGAACCAAGGCTGGAGGTGAAGGTTATGGGGTAGGTCTGTAGCAGGAGGTAATGGGGTTGGATTGGAATATGATTTGGGTGATGGAGGTGGGTGTTTATGGAGGGTGAGAGGATGAGTGTAGGGGTGATTGGTTTGGATATGGAGTGAGATGAGAGAGTGAGTGTTGGGAAGAAGATGAAGATGATGGAGGGATATGGTGTTTGAGGGTGTAGGGTGGTAGTATGAGGGTGAGGGTTTTAATTAGGTATAGGGGTGTGTATGGGTTTAGTGTGTGTGTTAGTGGGTTTAGGATAAGTGTGTGTTTAACTTATGACCCCTAAAAAAATAAACTAAAATAAAAAATAAAATAAAACAAAATAAAAATTTAATTAAACTAAAAAAAATAAAATAAAAATTAACTAAAATAAAAATGACACGACACAACACACTATACAAACTCTAAAAAAAACTAAACACGACTAAAATAAAAACAAACAAATAAAAACAAAACAAAATGAAATAATAATAATAATAATAATAATAATAATAATAATAATAAACTAACTAAAAACTAAGAAAATAAAAACTAATACACGACGCGCTAAAAATTAAAATATAAAAATTCTAAAAATATATACATGACTCAATAAAATAAAATAATAAAATAAACCCTAAAAATAAAATGATACAAATAAAATAAAATGGGACAAACTAAACACACATGGTTCGGGACAGGTTTAGGGTACGGGACAAGTTCGGGACATGGGATCTCATCAGTGGAAGTACAAACTGGACTTCTGACTTTACGATCGCTTTGAATTCTTCGTTGCACTGCTTTAACCACTTCTGTGTCATAATCGGCTGGATTTAACATCATTTAACTTCTCAACTGCGTATTGACCTGAGAAATAAATAAATACAAACATAAGGCCAATTTTAAATAAAACGAGGGACTAAAATGCACATATTCGAGGTATAAATTATACACTTTTGGGTGCTTATCACGAGACTAAGAATATGAGTGGGATTATTTTAATTACTTGTCGCAGTTGGGTAAAGCGACAAAGGATAATATTTTAATTTGAAAACACGCGTATTGGAATGTGTTGGGTTTAGTTAGTTAATTTTAGTTAAGTGACTCGGATGAAGATTTTGAGTGCGCGATTGGTTTCGAAATGGCCGAAATAGTCAAAATGAAGTACCCGGGGGTAATGTTTGGGTTTCGGGGGCTTTTTGGACTAGTCGGGACTCTCATTTAAGTACACGAGTCATTTTGCAATTGGGTGTTCGGGATTTATAAGGGGAGAAGGAGAAGAGAAGAAAGAAGAAGAAAGAAGGGGATTTCTGGGCAAGCTCCGCGGGATTCGACTCGGGGTCGTCGGATTTTATCCACGAGGTAAGTGTTTAACTTGCTTTAATAATTTACTTGTGTTTATAATTCATATTATAGTTGGTGAAAAATATGATTTTTTGGGTTGGATTTATGTGAGAAATTGGGTTTTTGTGAAATGATTTCATAGAAATTTGATGTGATATTAATTCCATATGAAATCTGAAAAATTGAACCTCATATGATGTATAGAATCTTAATAAAGAAATATTATATTAATTCATAGAAAATATGTGATTTTGAATGGTTTTTGTGAGGATTAAAGAAACTATGAAATTAAATTTAGATAATTTTTTTATCTGCCAGAAATTTTGGCATGACTTCAAATGCATGCCATTTTCTGTATGATTTGAATTAGATGCTCATTTATGGATGAAAAGAAAGGTGTGGAAGATATATTTCTAATGAGTTTTTAATGACGTCAATTGGACTTATATAGAGTGAGTTATAGCAGTTTTAGTGTAAGGTGTTTAAGCTGCCAGAACAGCTGAGTTACGGAAATTTTATAGACAATTGAAATGGATGCCATTTTCTGTATGATTTGAATTAGATGATCATTGATGGATGAAAAGAAAGGTATGGAAGTTAGCGCTCTAATGAGCTTTGAATGAGATAAATTGGACTTATATAGAGTGAGTTATAGCTGTTTTTGTGAAAGGTGTTTAAACTGCCAAAATAACTGAGTTACGAAAATTTTATAGACAATTCAAATGTATGACATTTTCTGTGTAATTTGAATTAGATGATGAGATATGGATGAAAATAAAGGTATGGAAGCTATATTTCTAATGAGATCTGGAT
Organism: Sambucus nigra; assembly: GCA_949130495.1. NCBI lineage: Eukaryota > Viridiplantae > Streptophyta > Magnoliopsida > Dipsacales > Adoxaceae > Sambucus > Sambucus nigra. The sequence goes on from OX422222.1 coordinate 232,603,552, forward strand.
GAGTTCAATTGGACTTCTATAGAGTGATTTATAGCTGTTTTAGTGCAAGGTGTGTAATTTGTCATAAATTAAAATTGTGAGAATTTGTGATTTTTAAGAGTTCTAATGGGAAAAGGACCCTTGGGATTCGAATAGGAATTTCAGATTTAATTGAGATACGAGATAGTTGTGATAAGATTAATATTTAGAATAAAAAATGTGATATTTATATTATAATTAAGTGAATATTTATGGAATTAAATCGAATATGTATATTCGGAATTTCAGGCTAATGCTACGAGAGATAGGCATGGATAGATTCGCTACTAGGTGTATTCACATAGCCTAGTTATTCGAGTTAGATTCGCTCACTAACTTAGTTTAACATACGAATTTGGAGGCGGTCATATTCATTCCCTGAAAGTGAGATGCCCCTCACACATATAACGGACGCTATGACCTGGGATTGTACTCGCCCTACTCCTCAAGCTAGGGGATTCATCCACTACGTGCAACCTCCCCCTATAGCACTAGAGTATATACTAATAATATCCAATCACTGATATTAATGCACACACACTATATATATATACTGTCACACCCCGTACATATATATAAATATAAAATGTCCCGGCTACACCATGTACACAATCCGTAACATAAGCCTAGTTAATTTATTAAGAGTTTATGGTCCAACTCTAATCATTAATGAATTCACACATTAATTAATTAAGTCACCTTTGGTGTCGCCCCCACCATAAAATTGGACTTACTCTCGTAGTCCTAATCAATTTTACCCGAGTCTAAATCCCCGACTCTCAAATTATTTAGCCTTTACCTAAATAAGGTTTATCTCTCGGTATTCCTCAACCATCATCCCCGTACTTGTTTTCCAACTATGTTTAATCCTTTCGAACTCTTCCCAAAAATTTAATCTTAGTGTATCACCTAATTTCTCCCAAACCCGACGAATTTAAATTATGATGTCACACTAAGTCGTCTCCAAATTCTAATTAATTTTATTCACCATTAATTAGATTTAAAACCCATGTATAAATTTCTCACCAAATTAATTCATGGAAAAAGATTAAATTAAATTTTCTTTATATAAAATAAAACTGGGGGGACTGTCAAAATCTGCCGACCTTCGATCGATCGACCCCAGACCTTCGAGCGATCGATCGAGCGGGTCTTCGTCTCCTTTGCGAAGACAGATTCTGCCATGGACGAGTTTCATAAAACCCTAACTCCTTCTACCAGCAATCTCAAGCTTTCTCAACTATAATACAAGTTAGGAACCTTATTAGGGACCTCCAAAATGCCCTCCAACGTTATTAATTCGTCCATTAACTACAATTTCTGAATTTGGGGAAATATTCATCTTTAATTCCTTACCCATTTACATCCCAAATCCCTTCACCAAATTCGTTTCTAATTATCCAGATATCATCCTACCAGATATGTATCAATTTACAATATCATATTTCTACAAGAATCCTCATTCAAATTCGTAAATCAGATTATTATTTTCAAAACCTCATGTTTATGCCATGAACACCCAAACGAATTTTGATCAAACACATCTCATGAATATGAATTGCAAAACAGATTCAATACTATTGCAAGTTATCCACTTGCCTTAGGTTTCGTAGTGTCTGATTCGGAGATGAATTTCCGAGGTTGAAGACGATCCTTGTTGGCTCTCTAGTGATCCCAAAACTGCCTTTAACTGCTATTAGGGTTCCTTAATACCTTAGCCTTTTCTAAAACTCTATCAGCCGTTTTATTATTCCTCCCAAATCCTTACTTTACCTAATCCCGTTTTTTGCCTAATGGGCCAAGCCAAAGTGACCCAAATGCCCCCGTGTGGGCCCGGCTATGTCTAAAAACGCCCCGTGACCCGTTTACTAGCCCCGGGTACACTTTTTCGACTATCTCGGCCCATCTGGAGGTAACCGTACACTCAGAATTGGCATCCGAATTAATTTATAAAAATATTTATCCCCTCACCCCTTTAGTCTATACCGACTCCCGGTTGAGATAAGTGCATACCCTGTCATTAATACTCGAAATGACTTAAGTAAATAATTACTATCCACTTAGTAAATAACTTCCCGTAAATATTAACCATTTACTCCTTGATTAATATTTAAATAAAATTTCCCTAATTAATTCAATTAAATTACGACTTACAAGTAATTTTTAATTCCCGAATTAATTAAATATTTAATGCATGAAAAATGCGGGGTGTTACATTGTTAGTTCAAACTTTAACACATATCCTATTATTGCAGTAGGCATGCTAAGACTTCACTTTCATTATTATTTTGTTCGGGGATATGCCCATTTGGATCAAACTGCATGTGTGTTAAAGCTAATTACTATGATTGTTATACATTCATATAGTGGATGAGTAATGTTGGTCCCTTGTCAAGAGGCAGAATAGGTTGTTTTTTATTTGACGTGGTAGGGATCGGGGGGTTGGTGGTGATTTTCATCCATTGGGGGTGGTTGCGATTTTGGTTGGGTGAAATACTGTAGGAGGGGAAGCATGATCTCTTGTTCAAAAACCAGGGTAAGGAATATAGGGTGTTGAGATCTTAGGTCGGGTTTACGCTCATCAGTGGGGGCTAGTGGGGGGATTGAGACAGGGGGATGGGTCCCAGACCCTGAGAGTCAAGAGGTTTCACTGAATATCAACCGTACTAGAAATAAGAAAGGGGAAACGTTCAACTGTGACTCTACAATATAAATTACTCCCAACCAGATGAGGTAGTTATCCAGTTAACTTAATATATATTTGACTCATTCTAATATTCATTGGGTTTTATAATCAAGTATACGTTGCTTTTGTGATAAAATTTTAATCTTCAGTTGTTTTACGTGTAAAATGGTCCGTACTCTGATTCAATTGATGAGAAATCTATATAAGATGCCATAAGAGGTAATATATGCGAAGGTTTATAGTTTCTAGAATTATTGATGCTTAGCATTGAATTTTCACACTAAAGTTTCTTTAAATGTTGTAACAAAATATTTTATCAACGTTTCGGCGCACTATATTGACGAAGTTCCTCTATTATGATGATGTTATGGTATTTCCCTTTTCTTAAGTTGATTTCACCTACTTTGTAATGTTTGTGGGTATCTCCTTCAATTTATTAATAAGATATATTTAATTTGAAAAGGAGTAGAAAAACTTAATGAACTTATCAAATAAAAAGACCTATGAAATCAATAATGCAACTTATATGCTGTAGCAAGTAGCTTTCAGATGTTGGTTCTTTTGTGGTTTTGTTTTATTTTAATCATCCAATTCAAAAATTTATTTCATCAGAATTGTGTCCTTTTTTAACCATGTCACTTATGAAAATGTATTGTAGACACCACATTCTAGGATCCCTAAGTATCTCCTTAGGTCCCTAGCACCTCCCCAGTTCACTACAAACCCTTGGTCATACTCTGAGTACCGATATAGAGGCCAATGGGTGCTCTTGAGCCCCATTTGACTCCGGTCAACTCTATTATTAGAGCGAAAGCTTAATGAATCTCCAAAGGTCCCTAAATCTCCTTTTCAATGGTCTGCCTCGTGCGCGAATCAGCATAACGGTTCGGACGAAGGGACCATTTTACCATCGAAAATTAATCTGAAGGCCTTCGACGCTCCCGGGACCCAATTTTACACCAACCAACCTCATTGTCAAAGCGAAATCTCTTTGAATCTTCGAAGGGCACTGAAACCCCTTTCCAACGGTCCACCTCGTGCACAAAATGATATAACCGTTGGGACAAACGACCCATTTTCCCCTAAAATTAATTCGGAAGCCACCAGGTGCTCCCGGGTTCCATTTAACCAAAGTCAACTCTTTAGCTCAAATGAGTACGCTTTGCAATGGTCCGCCTCGTGCTTGATTTTGACTTACGGTACAGATGAACGACCTGTTTTACTCCGAGAGGTCATCAGGCGCTTTTGGGCCCCGGTTAACCAAGGTCAGCTTTAATAATCATGCGAAGCTCTTTAAATGTCTAAGCACATCACCTAACCTTTCCAACGGTCTACCCCATGTGCGATTCTAACTTACTGTTCGGGCGAACGATCCGTTTTCGTTCGACGATCTCCTATCCAAAGGATCGACGTGCGCTTTCGAGCCACATTTAACCCAAAGTAAAATCCCAGATCTGGGAGCAGTCCAAGTACTATTAAATGTCTTTGAATTACATTTCTAACGGTATGCCCCGTGCACGATTTGGATCAACGAATTGCGTTTTACGACCGTTTTTTCGAAAAAATTTGCACAAGACTGCCGATTGGTAGGGGCAGTGTGCTTAGGGTTACCTGCCGATTGGCAAGGCTGGGACAATGCCGATCGGCACCCTCATGATCCTATAAATAGATGTCATGACCTCACTCCCAAAACACACCTCAGATCCATCAGCATCACTGATGTCAGCCATATTCTCTCGTAATCAGTGAAGTTTCCTTATGTGAGATTCATTTCATCTAAATTCCCATCCTTTTCACACCCAATTTGGCAAAAATCTCATTCTCTCTCATCCAACATTCATATCAAGCTTCAAGGGAGTTCATCCAAGATCAAAATCAAGCTCCAATTCTTCAAAAAAGGTCCAAATTCTTTCCCCTCTCTTTAAATTTCTTATTTTCACATTAATTACATTAGATTCGTAGTCTAGTTTTACTTTAGTTCATATACATTAACATCTCTCACTTTTATTAATTATATTGCACATACTTTATTTTCTACCATAAATTCCAAACGGGATTATCCATCACACTTTTCCAAACTAAAATACATTTTCTACACACATCTATAATAAAATCCCGTTTGAACCTATGGGAAAAACCCAACCCTTATGTTGCATGCAAACTACATGGAGTTTGATGCCTTTATAGGCTACATAGGCATTTCAGATTAAAATACAAAACTCGAGTCTGATTTTCCAATTTTCTAATTTACTAAATTTTCAATTTTCCCAAATTCACCATTTTTACATTTATTATATCCTTATACATATTATGTTTATGATCCTTAGACGCATTTTGTCCCACACATATTATCGTTTCATCATAACGATCAATATCGCGATAAACACATAAATCGTATTTTCTATATATTATTTTTGGAAACATTCCTATGGATGACCTCACTCTATCTCTTCCATGGTATGAGTTGGGAAATTTCGATCTCCGTTATATATATACATGAACACACGCTTCATGAAGAAATAAAGGAAAACAATAACACAAGCCCATGAGAGACCGAAAGGGCGGTGTGGGTGCCTAACACCTTTCCATTTCGTAACTTAGCCCCTGAACCTTTGAATTATTGGTTTCATAAGCATCAGTTTCCCGTGATGCCGCTCTCTCGAGGCGGCGACAAGTTCTTTTGCCTGTTTTGTGCAAAATAGGTTGGCTACTCCATTTCCTTACATTCACCCCACACTTACGACAGCTGAAGCGCTACTAGAGTAAAGAGGGCACGAAACCGTTTGTGTTTTTTCACCCCCTTTGCCCCACCCTCTCGGGGAGAGGAGATGGAGAAATCCTTTTAGGGATAGCCACAGCGACAACTCCCCTAGGGATGATTTTCATAAGAGGTCTAGACTCTACTTGCATGGGTGTTTTGTTTTTCTACTCGTGTGCGTATGCACTTACCCGTATGATCCTTTTTTTCTCCTCTATTATTTCTTGCACATATGTACCCCATGCTTGTATCACTACTCACTCAAAAACTTGTACATACTCTTTATGTACACTTCACACTACATGCACCAAGGATCACTTATATCCACATGTTGCACACACCATTTAGAATATCCATGCTTAAGTGTCACTAACACACTCCTACATTTATCGCACTTGTATATACCCATGCTCAATCACACTTGTCACACACCACCTTTAGTTGATCCATGCATAGGTTCACTACCACACACTCACTTGTAACTAGTCACACATCACTCACTACCACATATTCATGCTTAGTATAATCTTCATGCTCTATGTTAGATTTACTTTTCATACTTATATATTATCCCCTGTTGAGTGTAATGCTCATCATGCCAAATAAAGACACTCTCTCCATAATATACTAATCAAGAATCATGAATTTTGCATACTACATCACTAAAGAGCATGGCTATTGACCAAATTTTGTCCCGTAACTGGAGGGTCACTTCGTGATGGCCGCTGGTCCGGTAGGTTGCAATTAGCCTAAGCGATATGACTCTCACCTTTTATTGGCCAAGTACTTTTGACTATATCGAACGGTTTCCTCGCATCGTACCGCTTGACCAAATTCATGACGGGAAGTATATCGCAGGGAACTCATTCACGTACATTGAGTATATCTAATTCTCTCTCACACGTACTGTCCCTTAAAGTATATAGTGAGGCAATTCACGTACACTCAGGTATATCAAATGGCTTGTCCACATGTACCGATTACCCTCAAAAGAAATATGTATATCGTGGAAGTCATGCGAAAGAGGGAAACCCTTCCAATTAACCCAACAACTGCATACCCTCATATATGCGTCAAACCTAGGGCACTCATATTTAGTTTATCGGTTTTTACTCGAAACTCTGTCAAAATGATGGGTCGGCATGCTGCCCAAATTTTTGCGCGATTTTGTCTTTTTTAAAATGGGACCCTATCCATGATCCTGGCAACAAGTCCAACCATATTTTTTTATAGTTTTTCAAACCCAATTTTCCCAGGCTCGAATCTCGTTTGGCATTTATTTTTGCATTTAGGTAAACCTAATACAAGTGAGAACATAATAAACATAATAATAATAATCATGTTGAGACCCATCTCTCAATTTTCCCTCTTTTATCAAAAATACCAAAAGCATTTTTTTCTTCCTTTTACCAAAAAGATTTTTCCTCCTTTTCACCCAAAAATATTTTGTCCTCCCTTTTCCAAAAAAAATGTCAAAAACAAATTCCCTCATTTTCAGGTCGATCGCATACCCGACCCTTGACTTGCCTCCCTATTGGCTCTGGTATTCTATCGAACCACCCCAAGGCCCCATCAGTTCCTTCGTTACTTCCTTCGAGTCCAGAATTTACTTCATCCACTTTCCATGGAGAACACATACCAAGTACCGAATGTGCAGCTGGATTTGATGATGATTTTTGCCCAACTCACTGCCAAGATTGACAACCTTCAAATCGAGGTCCACGAGATGCAACAAAACCGAGTCCCTATTCCCGAAGAGCCTGATGTCCTCTTCCCTCGCACTATGGGTCCATCCACACTCGATCTTATTTAGGTCCCCGAGTAATATCAACACACTCCACATGCCCCTCCTATTAATGGGACGATGCCAGCCTAACTCCCTATGCTGAATCTTACACAGGGGCTAACTTACCCGTAATCATTGATATGAAGGAGAAAGAATTGAACAAGGTCAAGAAGGACCTCAAGATGTTGACCAAGAAGTTTGAACAAGTCAAAATCTCTATGAACTACATGGATTACACCCATATGTCTCCCTATCCTAAAGCAAGGTTGTCGAAAAAAATTTAAGATGCCCAACATTGAGAAGTTAGGAGGTAGTGGACCCCCAATTGTTCATCTCTGAAGTTACCACCGAGCCATAACTCTCCTAGGTGCCTCTGAGGAAATAATAGCCCAAATTTTCAAACAAACTTTGAAGGACAGCGCTCTTCGTAGGTTTTTATCTCTCGAGAAGTATAGGATCCACAGTTGAGAGGATTTTGCCCATGAATTCATGTCACAATATAAGTACAACGAAGAGTTGGAAGTTACCCGCCATGACTTAGAGATGATCAAACAGAACCCTGGGGAATTAGTTAGTAACTTCATAGCAAGGTAGATGTGATACCCCGCCTAATAAAATATCGGGCGATCAATCCTGTACCAAATTAAAACAGGAGTCTCATATGGTTCATTCTTAGCATCACTGTCGAAAACCAAACTAATTACTAATAACCTATTAGGCTAGCGTCAAAATTTTAATTAACTAATATTTTTAAACTAACCATTCTAATAAACCATTCACACAGATTATATATAAGACTGAAAATGAAATAAAATAACCGAACACTCGGTCTAACAATAATACAACCCAATCGAATGCCGCGGTAAAAGGCAGTAAAAGAATAAATAAATGCAGTTGGGTTATTAGCCCGAATATTTATTCCGTATCTCCTATCTAGATTACAAGGATAAAAGTGTCTACAGTAAGCCTGCATGCATCCACAGCCGCTGCAGTAGACGTCTGACTTGAAGGAATCATCATACGGGCGTCCCTGTGTTTGGACACCTATATATATATATATATAGCAAAAGAGAGAAAAAATAGATAAACGGGTCAGAGCCCGAGTTGTGAAAATGTTTTGCAAGTGCATAAATGCTTTATTAATTTTTTTTGAAAATATGATTTTTCACATATTTAAATTGGTATCGCACTCTCTTGAGATACCCCTCACCCATCTTCTAATAGTGCGCACCTAACGTACCCCATAGACAACCTAGTTAAGCTACCCTGCCTAACAAAACTCGTTCTACCAAAACTCTCAAAATCCTAATTAACCTGAGTACTAAAGGCTAAACTTCTCCCCAGTATCAACACTGTGCCATGTTCGTGCGTGGGGTGTCTCGTGAAGCGAAATCAAAATAAGGAACCCCCCGATACACTACTACTTGGCAATGTCGATCGTCGAGATCCATTAGGCCCTCAGTACATAACGTATATATATATATGTATATATACAAAACATACTCATTTATTATACATATCACAATTTAAGTCCGGATAAAATCTCCCGGAATGAGAATTAATCTTTATTACTTTTATCTCTTTACTCTAGTTAGAGATATATAATATCTTGTTCTCATACACATGTAATATACTATACACACAAGTATAAATGCCATCCCAACGAGATATAACTCGAGGATGCGGTCTCTATGCTATCATCTACCAGGGAATCACTCACATACCATCCTGGGCACCAACGGTCGAAATCTCACACCGCCTTGGTAAAAGCCAACTCACAATGTATGGGAAGCGGTCATAGTTCCTCCCCTAAAGTGAGATGAAACATACCCACCACGTCTTACCCTTAATAAAAATCACAATATAAAAATGGATGCTATGACCTGGGGACTATACGCTCCCTGCTCCTCAAGCCAGGGGTCTCACCCACATCGCACAACTTCCCAATATAGCATAGAGGGGGTATGCTTCACATAAATATATATATATACCATTCACACACACACACACACACACACACACACACACACACACACACACACACACACACACACACATATATATATATATATATATATATATATATATATATATATATATATATATATATATATATATATATATATTGTAATCACATCGTGTATATATATATTTTACATCGTTCCTCAAATATAAATGGCCATAATTGCCAATCACACATAACGATGGCCAATAATCCCAAAGATTCTCGCAAATAATAACATACGAGTATTTGCACACTCACGATACTAAACCCAAAAGTATTCCCTCACTTGATAAATAACCTGTACCTTATTCACGTTTAAGGATTTATATAATTTCTCCAACTATAATAATTCATACTAAGTAAATATGTATATTCCCAAATGCATCCTAGTAGTCTCGTAGGATTTAGTCAACCATAATCGATGTAGTTATGTTTTCCACGTGCACAATTATATATGCCTAATTTCCCACCGAAACTATCCTAAGAAATATTCATCCCCAAACACCCTTAAATTAAATGAGTCGTGGATTCCATTTTTCATGAACCCCGGGTCTACATTTGGCTCAAATAATAATTCAGAGGTCCCCACCCAATTTCTGGGTACCCCAAATATCTAATCCCTCAATTTATTTATTTTCCTCGAAAATATACTTTTTGTGCCACACGATTATACCACCCTCTTATCCCCAACAAATTCCCTCAAATAATTAGAAATAATTTATCCCAAATGGATATCTATTTACTCAGATAAATAGGCTAGAAAAAATTTAGTTTGGGATTAATCCCATTTAAACTACACTAGCCGAAATTGCCAAAAATCCTGAAGGGTCGATCGATCGGCCCTTGGCCATCGATCGATCGCTCGATCCGGACAACTTTTTCTCCGAGAAGCTGTTTCGGCCATTAAAGCTTCCTCCAAGCTTTTGTCTCCTCTCCTCTCATTCTCCAACCTCAATCAATAGCATATTCACACTTAAAAAGGGTTCTAATCATCCTAGAACCCAAATTCAACAACTAATTTCAAATGATTTCTTATTTTCTTGAATTTATTATATTCCGTGGTTTATCCGTTAATCTTCCGAAAAACCTAATTTAATTCACAAAAACCCATCCCGAAAATCTTTATAGTTATTCACTACCAACTATAATATGATATTTATGCTCAAAATAAATAAATCAAGTAAACACTTGCCTCGTGGATAAAATCCGACGACCCCGAGTCTAATCCCGCGGAGTTTGGCCGGAATCTCCCTTTCTTCCTCTTTTCTGTGACAACCCGAATATAATTATGATGAATTATATTTAAATCATGATTATCTTATGTGATATGAATAATGTGATATTAGTATATCTAATGTTAAGTGATTATATTTATTATAATCCTACTTTCATAAATCATGAAAGGTCGAATTATTTACAAACACAAATTTTATTGTTTTCGGTAGAAATGTTCCTGTTAGAGACTAGTTTTGACCTTTATAACATTATAAATGACTTGAGGTGAAAACTAGATAGTTGTATACATGTGAGTTAGGGTTTTAACACAACAAACGGATCATCAAATGGATGCCCGAGTAAAGAGTTATACCGAATTTACGAACAAAGGGCAAAGCTGTCCATTTCCTTTAAGTGGTAAATTGTCTTTTATTGAACCAAATGTTTTAAATTGATTGGTTGGATTGGGAGGCAGCCTTGGCCGACTTAAAAACCCCCCTCTAACATGTTTCTTCATCAAAACAAAACCTAGGTTCAGTTTCAAGTGTTGTAAGCTTGAAGAAATAGAAAGTTGATGCTTAGGAAGAAAAAGTGAGGAGAAAAAGTGTAGAAAAATCCGTAGAAATTACGTAAAGAGCCCTGAAGGTAATCCTAATTGTAATTCTTGTTATTTATCTTATATTACTGATTTATATGATATAAATCATCATAAGTTTACGAAAGTTTCAGCCCTTTATGTATATGTATGGTTAGATGCAAGCTTATGTTAAGTTGAGTGTAGAAACCCTTAAAATTGCTTTGTGTTGAAACCCCTTGTATTCAAATCTTCATATCTCTTTGTGTGATTACTGGAATTGAGAAATTCCAATTGGAAATGAAAGTAGACTCATATATGCATATAATATCTGAAAATTAGAATTTATCTCCTTGTGGTTAGTCCGTAATGATGATTTCAAGTTGGTACGTAGTTGCTGTTTGTATACTTGATTTCGGTATGCCCTGAGTTTAGTCAAGATTTTGAGATAGAAAATGAGGTCCAAATATTATGAAACTTTAATTATGTACTATTCAGTATGTCTACTGAAAGTGTGTTGAAAATCATGGAAAGTTATGCTGTATAAAAATTATGAAAATTCTGGGAATTCGAAGGATCAATAGAGGAGCTTGTAGGGCAGATTTCTTGTGTTGTAGAGAAATGGTCATAACTTACCCTAGGAAGCTTGAAAAATTACACCGTCTCTTTTACTGGATAGTATATTCATATATGTTTTCATATTGATGAGGTTGGACCCCTGCATTTATACAATTTAGGAACATAGGATGGTTAAGTATGTAGTACAATAATTTCAGGCCATACTGGATACCCCTTGAATGAATGTTTGTATTTCGTCGTTACAAAGGGTACTTTGAATACATATTTCATGTGTATATACATTGAGGAGTATAATTTCATGTTTACTTGACTTTGGTTATAAATTACTCATAAGGTACTTCCTACGGTTGAATGTCCGTAACTTTATCAATATGTACATCATTGTTTGCCTTTACCTATGTTTTATGGAATGTGACTTAATTGGAATTGTATTGTTGATGTATGGTCATGGAAAGTTACATAATTATGTTTGGATAATATTTATGATTGAGGTTAAGTACTGATTTAGTTGGATTGACAGGTGTAAGGCCTAATCAACCCAGTTCAGCTCCACCAGAAGAAAACGTGAATACATAGTTGTCAACCAAGGTGAGTGTACTCACTGGAATGATGTATTTGTATACTGTTACGAATATGATCATAATGTTATGAATATAAAATTGTTCATTTCGGTTTACCGAAATGAGGGGTTACTCCTCGACCAGGAATGGGGGAGATTTGTCTATTAATGACAAGGGGTTACTCCTCGACCAGGAATGGGGGAGAATTGTCTATTTAGACAGGATATGTGAATCATGATTCGGAAAAGTTGGTCATTCATTTTGAATGAGCCGGATAAGTTAATACATAAGTATATGGACATGATTTATTGCATTTAAATTCATGCAGTAGTTTAGTAGTGATGCATTCACTGGGCTATTTTTGCTCATGGTTCCTATGTTCACATTTTTCAGGTAATGCGATGTCACTGCCAAATCTAGGAAGTCGGGTTGGGTTAGCCAGGAATGGGAGAAACTATGATTTTGTGTAAATGTAAATGATGTAATTAAGTTAAATTATCCTTCAAGCAAGTTTGTATAAGTATGATTACTCTGATGTTGTAAAAAGGTATTTCAGTTATATGGATTTACAATGATGACTCTGAAATTAAAACTCGTGTTTATGGTTTGGTTAGATTAATTATGGTTTGACTCACTTTGACTTTCAAACTTAATTCTAAGTAACTGGGTTGGGGTGTGTCATTTTCTCTATTCCTTTCCTCTCCTCTCACTTTCCTCTCCATTTTCTTTCCTTTCTCCCACTCTCTCTTGCCTTATATAGGAGAGAATAAGGGTTTATCCCTTTAAAATTCAGAAATGACTCGTTTACTCAATTACGAGTCCTTGCTGGTCCAAAATATTCTCGAAATCCAAGAACTACTCCCGGATACTCTATTCTGACTATTTCGGTCATTCTGAAATCAACCGTACACTCGAAATCTCCATCCGAGGTACTTGACTGCAATCCACTAATTTAAACCCAACATATCTCCATATGGGCTTTCTAATTAAAATATTATCCTTTGTCGCTTTACCCAACTGTGACATGTAATTAAAATGGTCTAACTCATTTACTTAATCCTGAAAGTAAGTACAACATCCATCAGAAATCATGTAACCCTCATAAACTCCAAAAATTATTTCTCAGAGAAATTCCTCAAATCTCCAAATTATACTCATTTATGTAAATTAAATATCCCTAAAAGTGCGGGGTGTTACATTCTCCCCCCATATAACGGAATTTCGCTCTTAAAATTTGGATACGATCGGTACTACCAACCTAGGATCGCTAATCACACCTCAACCATACAGTCGTTCGATGCCCACCTATCTCAAGGTTTATACTATAACGTACTAGCTTAACTAAATCCCCATCTGCTACAATACTGCCTCGTCGTAAGGTGACTCTAATAACGTGACATCGCACCCATCGTATTTAGTGCCACAAATAAAGAAAATGAACCTATAGCCGCCATTCTAACGTCTAAATCTTATCGAAGAATCGCGATTTTAAGCGTCCACTCATCTACATCAGAAAATCTAATTTTCCTTAAAAAGGAAGTTACTCTAACGCTTGACTATTCCCGTCAGTCTCATCGCTTCTCTTGGGCATGCTACCTCTTATTGCCCTATACAATTGGATTATCGAGTACCTCTTACGACATTCCATCCAACACACTCCAAATCCATTCATGACTGCCTCACGGCATAATTTTCCGTTGTATATACTACGCCCCCTTCTATTTCGAGCGGTATATAAAAATCAACTCACCAAGGTGCCGATGCACCTTTTACGTCCCGTGCCTATATGCATAACCATTGTAAACATCTGACACGTACACTCTCTCTCTAAACAATGGGCCTTATTTCCTCGGCATAATACTCATGCATGGGTTTTCTTAACCCGCAAAATTCAATTCTTCCAATACTTGGAAATCCAATCCTTCTTTAAAGTTAACCCACCAATCTTCTTATGGTTAACTCACAACTAACTCCTTACGTTGGCGCTACTAATTCTATTGAACTTACTTCTGAATAATCCTACGATCGATGAGTTTTCCTACCCACGTGAAATGAGTAATATCCTAACTATATCCCTAGTGCCCGAGACCTTATCAACTTCCGATATTTGTTCGGTTTCATGCGTGGAACGTCTCATAAAGCAAAATCCAGACCAGGAACCCTCACGTTACACTAATTCCTCGCATCGTCGGTCATCGAGATATAACGCACTAAGGCACACTAGCGGGACGTCCTAAAACCTACCTCGGTAACCTACTTATAGACCCCTACCATTCTCTCCTTCCACCATGGCGAAATGGAAAGTCTAACTAATCAAGGCGCATACTCTCTTCTAATATATTATGAACATCACATCTAAGACCTCACCCGTTTCAAACTACCTCCGAATTAGCCTTATCATCAAGACCTAGCTACAAGACTTAAATCAGTTCCTTTACCTTGCCACTCACATACTTGCAGTGAGATAAACATTTCAGTGCTTCTCTATAGCATTTATATTTCCATAAGCATACCATCATCATACGGCTCTCAGTCTATAGTGTTTCCTCCAGACTACATAACTTATCGTCAAAACCAACATCCTTGCATTCTATAACATCTCTCCACTACCGACGTCGTTAAAGGTCATGCGTGGAGCGTCTCGCAAGCGAAATCCAAACAAGGAACCCCTCCAATCCACTACTACTTAACATTGTCGGTCGTGGATGTCCATTAGCTTTAATATGTAACCGGAATAACTCTATCCCCTCTTTCAACAAAATGTGGTATGAACTCCTATTTCTTTCCAGGAGCCACACCACCAAGCGCTCGTACTAGCACTAAGTCCTTAGCGCAAACCATAATGAGCGTAAACTCACGGGTCAACAATAAACCCTGCATACCTTAAATCATATCTATAAGTTCTCCACATACTCAAATCATGATAATAAAACATCTGCTCACCGAAGTTCCAACTTTACATATAATAAAGGCAAACTCAACCTGTATCCAGGTGAGATATCGCAGCAACAACCTGTTCCACCCTGGAACTACGGACACAATAGTCTTGTAATTTTTAGACTTCTATCGCTCCGATAATCCATAAATATATTCCTCTTATGATAGTGGCATACTAGTATAACAAACATAAAACGGGTAATACAAACCTGATATAAACTCAAAATACTAATACCCGCTATAGCGACTGAGAGAAAATAGATCCCCACTATTGCGGAAAAACACATAAGCATATACTATATAATGTTATCGATACTACTAGTAAACTCGTAACACTCACGAATCTAGGGCTAGTAAAATACTGTGACATAATTTTGTCACACAGAATATACCTCCTTCCTCCGAGGTGAAACTCATAACAATAACTTCTCCAATCTCCCTAGTTACTACAAATGGTTCCCGGACAAGATATACTTGCCCTAACCGAAACAAAACTACTTTAATCGATGCCCCACCTCGGCATCCTATTCTTTCCCTTTACCTTCTACCGGGCTAAATCAAAGTGCGTGGTTCTACTTTCCACATTGCAACTTTTCCCACCTCTAGCCACCCGATCCAGGTTAAGGTTATCAGTATCACGGACTCTATAGCCTTGATCTTGATGATTGCCTTCATAGTTTCCTTAACTTCTTCGCTAAAAGGAAACTCCACTACCGGCTTCAACAACCCCGGGTTCAATGAATTCCTCGGTTGGATGTTCACCCATGGGGTTCCATGGATATAAATTCTCCACAAGTGTTAGCAACACTTATCCAGAGAGCCTATCATTCCACTAAAGGACTCTGTCTTCACTGTACCTACCTTACTTCGGTACTAAGTTCACTTCTCCATATCACTCTTTATTCACTATCGGCCTCTGGACGATCCTTATGTGAATAATCCAAAAACTGCATTCTGTTCCTTCCTAATCAAACAAAGGAATTTGCGGTTAAAATCGACCGTGAGATTCCTCTACGGGCAAATATCCTGCTCCCCCTAATATGGTGACCACCGTTCCCACCATTTCAATATTGCTCCCACGAGTGAAAATTTTTCCCAAATTTTCACAAATAGGTATTTCCACACCCTGCTCTAAGCCAAAGCTTTCGAGCTTTCTACTTTCGCCGAATCACGTTACACTCACTCTGTATAACTTAACTTCATGGTACAGTCCTTATTGAAGAACTTTTGAACCTTTTTCCCAATTTACTTCATTTGGTAATTCAAGTTTAGCACCACTCTCTACTACAGCGGTACTTGGATATTGATAACTACTATACTTTAGTAGTCATTTCAACTGTCCTTAACAGATGCCATAAGGAGAGTGACCTCTACTGCGGTCCTAGTCTCTGACTTCAACTAACCGCTCCAAATAAGTCCTGCCTTCTGCTACCCTTGCAATGGCCTTTTATGGTTGTCCTTCATCGATCAGCACACGAATCTCGAACGAGCGTGCAAAAGATTACTAAAATCTTATGAAATGGCAGGAGAACGAAATCTCACAAGAAGAATCAACAATCCTAATCCTAAGGCTCTATATCAAATCAAGAGCAATGCTGAAAGCGTAGTACGTCCGAACATATTCCTAAGGACACTAGAACCTGATGCTCTGATACCATTTGTGACACCCCGCCTAATAAAATACCGGCCGATCAATCCTGTACCAAATTAAAACATGAGTCTCATATGGTTCATTTTTAGCATCACTGTCGAAAACAAAATTAATTACAAATAACCTATTAGGCTAGCATCAAAATTTTAATTAACTAAACTTTTTAAACAAACCATTCTAATAAACCATTCACACAAATTATATATAAGACTGAAAATGAAATAAAATAACTGAACACTCGGTCTAATAATAATACAACGCAATCGAATGCCGCATTAAAGGCGGTAAAAGAATAAATAAATGCAGTTGGGTTATTAGCCCGAATACTTATACCGTATCTCCTATCTTGATTACAAGGATAGAAGCGTCTTTAGTAAGCTTGCATGCATCCACAACTGCTACAGCAGACGTCTAACTAGAAGGAATCATCATCCGGGCGTCCCTGTGTCTGGAAACCTATATACATATATATATAGCAAAAGAGAGGAAAAATAGATAAACGGGTCAGAGCCCGAGTTGATTTTGCAAGTGCATAAATGATTTTTTTTTTTTTGAAATATGATTTTACTCATATTTAAATTGGTATCGCACTCTCCTGAGATAGGCCTCACCCCTCTTCTAATAGTGCGCACCTAACGTACCATATATACAACCTAGTTAAGCTACCCTGCCTAACTAAACTCATTCCACCAAAACTCTCAAAATCCTAATTAACTCGAGTACTAAGGGCTAAACTTATCCCCAGTCTCAACACTGTGCCATGTTCCTGCGTGGGGTGTCTCGCGAAGAGAAATCCAAACAAGGAACCCCCCCCCCCCGATACACAACTACTTGGCAATGTCGATTGTCGAGATCCATTAGGCCCTCAGTACATAACGTGTATATATATATATATATATATATATATATATATATATATATATATATATATATATACACCCATATATATAACATACTCATTTATAATACATATCACAATTTAAGTCCGAATAAAATCTCCCGGAATGAGAATTAATCTTTATTCCTTTTATCTCTTTAATCTAGTTAGAGATATATAAATCTTGTTCTCATACACAGGTAATATACTATACACACAAGTATAATAACCATCCCAACGAGCTATAACTCGAGGATGCTGTCTCTATGCTATCATCTACCAGGGAATCACTCACATACCATCCTGGGTACAAACGATTGGAATCTCACACTGCCTTGGTAAAATCCAAATCACAACGTATGGGAAGCAGTCATAGTTCCTCCCCGAAAGTGAGACGAAACATGCCCACCACGTCTCACGCCTAATAAAAATCACAATGTAAAAATGGACGTTGTGACCGGGGGACTATATACTCCCTGCTCCTCGAGCCCGGGGCATCACCCACATCACGCAACTTCCCATGATAGCACAGAGGGGGTATGCTTCACATAAATATATATACCATTCACCCACCCACCCACCCACACACACACACACACACACACACACATATATATATATATATATATATATATATATATATATATATATATATATATATGTATTATATTATATTATATATACATACTCTAATCACATCGTATATATATATATATATATTCTACATCGTTCCTCAAATATAAATGGCCATAATTGCCAATCACACATAACGATGGCCAATAATCCCAAAGATTCTCGCAAATAATAACATTCAAGTATTTTCACACTCACGATACTAAACCCAAATGTATTCCCTCACTTGATAAATAACCTGTACCTTATTCACGTTTAAGGATTTACATAATTTCTCCAATATACCAATTCATACTAACTAAATAAGTATATTCCCAAATGCATACTAGTAGTCTCGTAGGATTTACTCAACCATAATCGATATAGTTATGTTTTCCACGTGCACAATTATATATGCCTAATTGCCCACCGAAACTATCCTAAGAAATATTCATCCCCAAACACCCTTAAATAGGATAAAAACAATTTGATTTGGGATTTATCCCATTTAAACTACACCGGCCGAAATTGCCAAAAATCCCGAAGGGTCGATCGATCGACCCTTGGCCATCGATCGATCGATCCAGACAGCTTCTTCTCCGAGAAGCTGTTTCAGCCATTAAAGCTTCCTCCAAGCTTTTATCTCCTCTCCTATCATTATCAAATCTCAATTAACAACATATTAAGACTTAAAAAAGTGTTTTAATCATCCTAGAACCCAAATTCAACAACTAATTTCAAATGATTTCTAAATTTCTTGAATTTATTATATTCCGTGGTTTATCCGTTAATCTTCCTAAAAACCTAATTTAATTCACAAAAACCCATCCCAAAAATCTTTATAGTTATTCACTACCAACTATAATATGATATTTATGCTCAAAATAAGTAAAACAAGTAAACACTTGCCTCGTGGATAAAATTCGACGACCCCGAGTCGAATCCCGCGGAGTTTGGTCGGAATCTACCTTTTCTTCCTCTTTTCTCTCTTCCTTTCCTCTCCTCTCTCTTCTTTCCTTTCTCACACTTTTTCTTGCCTTCTATAGGAGAGAATAAGGGTTTATCCCTTTAAAATCAAAAAATGACTCGTTTACTCATTTACGAGTCCCTGTTGGTATAAAATATTCCCGGAATCCAAACACTACTCCCGGATACTCTATTCTGACTATTTCAGCCATTCCGAAACCAATCGCACTCTTAAAATATCCATCTAAGTTACTTGACCGCAATCCACTAATTTAAATCCAACCCATCTTCATATGGGTTTTCCATTTAAAGTATTATCCTTTGTCGCTTTACCCAACTGCGACATGTAATTAAAATTGTCCAACTCATTTACTTAATCCTGAAAGTAAGTGCAACATCCATTGGAAATCATGTAACCCTCATAAACTCCAAGAATACTAAGAGAAATTCCTTAAATATCCAAATTATACTCATTTATGTAAATTAAATATCCCAAAAGGTGCGGGGTGTTACAGTGGAGAGAGAAAGTAGCCACCATGACCAAACAAACTTCCAAAAGGGAGAAAGTCAGTATCGTGAAGAAGATTTTCTTACCCCATACCCGAGAAATGATGGGTGGACAGAATTTGAACCAAATAAAGTTAAACCGAAGAAAGTTGAACCGAAGAAAGATGGGTGGACAGAAGTTGAACCGAAGAAAGATTTTCTTACCTCAAATCTCCAAAGATTTTCTTAGCCGTTCAAGAAGCAGGAGTGGAGATCGAAGAAAGTCTTTCCAAGACAGAAGTTGAACCGAAGAAAGTGTCTGGACAATTCACTCCCAGAAAGTAAGAGAAACCATCCAGTACTTCAGTTTTAACCATCAACAACATCTCTCATCCTACCACTTCATGGGCACTAGAAAGCCGCCCTAATCCAATCAAGAAGGAATACACCGAGCTTTACGCTGCCCCCTCCAAAGTTTATCATACCCTTTTAAGCCAGAATCTTATAAAGACTTTGAACCCTTGTCCATTACCCAAAAATTTCAAGCCAGATGCCCATTTCGACTTTCACCAAACTGCTGGCCATACCACCGATTAGTGTCTCCACATTCAAAATGTAATCCAAGGTCTGATTGATCAGGGTATCATCACCCCACCAGCCAATCCTAAACCAAACACTACCCGCAATCTACTCCCAAGTCATACAAATTCCATGCTCCTAAAAGAAGACTCAGAATTTGACCCATCTACCCAAATCGTACCCAATAAATCACCCATCATACCCATATACTCTCCTAAACCTTTCTAAGTTTGCCCATATTTTCTCCTACATCCTACCTACTTTATCGATCAGGCTCTGTCACCTCTTACTAGAGCGTGCATTGTTATTCATACCCATTCCAGAGGAAAAGCTATGGAATTATCAACAGTGTTGAACCAGCTTCTAAAATTTGGGCTGAAATTGCCCTCCATGATGGCCATTGACTGCTAGAGATTCAGTACGCTATTCTTGGAAGCTCGAAAATGGGCTTGAGAGTTAAATAATTGGGTGGTACTAGGCCTGTAAATGGATCGGATTCGGACCGGATCAAGTAAATACAAATCCATATCTGTTTATGTTAAATGGGTTCAGATTTGATCCGTTTATTAATCGGATCGGATCAGGAAAATCCAAATCCATATCCGTTTATGTTAAACGGATTCGAATTCGGATCCAATCCGTTTATCTGATTATCCGTTTATGTTAAACTTCATTTGCAATATTTATATTTTTAACTTTTCTTTACTTTGCAAATGTTCCACAAAAAATAGATAATGAAATAAAGAACTATTATAATAAATATTTAAAATATATATATTTGCAATGTTATTAAATACAATATATATTAATTAAAAATATATTATATATGATTTATATATATATATATTAAAATATTAATTAGATCGGATAATTAACGGATCGGAGTATATGAATCCAAATTCGCTGCATTTAATAAATGGGTAATCAGGTAATTGGATAATCGGATTTTAGGCATGATCCATATCTTCTTAAATGGATCGGATTAGGATTCGGATTCGGATAAAATCCGATCCATTGACAGGCCTAGGTGGTACCTACCGAGGAAGTCAGTTTAGATGATGTGGTCCAGATCATAGAAGATTTATTCCGATAGACGGGTGATATTTGCAGTATGTTCGAGCTACTTAATGCTTTGAAGATACAAGGGAGCCTAGTCCCTTCACTTCTACATCTCCTCGTCGAATGGGAGGATTTATATGAAGAAGTCATTGACGTTATAGAGTGTATCAATTTCTCATAGAAGGATGATGTCATTACCACCAGATGAGAGGACAAATTCGATACGTCAGATGAAAAGCAAAGCCCAGAAAAGGCTAGCCTAATAGTCAGCATATGTGGAATGATATCGTTTAAGGAGTTGCTAGGAGAAATTAACAAGGTGGCCAAAAAAATCAAGATAGATGAGGAAACGGGGTTTCTATTTTTCCCCTAATTCGTAAACCATATAACTTGATTAGGAAGGCATTACCAAGTTCCAAACCTTCAATCCTCAGCTATCTATAAGGGAAAAGGTGTTGAGAAACTTCCTATGCCATAACTAACCCTCGAGGAGAGTAACAACCTTGACTAGTTGAAGAAGACCCAAGTTAACATCACTCTGTGGGGACTCTTTATGTCTTCCCAACTGCACTGGAATACCTTGATCAAACTACTCACTAAACCCACAGTCTCTCCTTCCACCACGCCAGAAGAAATAGTGAATCTGGTCGAATCTCTAACCTCTACAAGAATGCTCTCTTTCTTTAAAAAAGAAATCCCTAAGATTGGTCTGAATCACATCTATGCTCTCAATATCTCTATCGAAGTCATGGAAGGATTTTCCCGCTCTCTCTTGTCGATAATGGATTAGCTCTTAATGTCTGCCTGTTGAGGACCCTCAATTGCTTGGGAATAAAAATGCGCGACCTTGCTTTGACCTTTGTCGCGGTTCGTGCTTATGATAATACTCGACGAGAAGTGATGTGATCTATAAATCTTATAATCACTGTTCTAAAAAAACCCGCCTAGGCTATGCCTTGGCTTGAGGCCTGGGAGAAAGGCCCTGCTTTAAGTTTTTATGCCTTATTCTTGGTAAAATCCTTAAGACGCACTTTTTTTTAAAAACAATAATGCTTTAGTGGAACGATACCGCCTTTTAAAGAATTTTTTTACAAACCGGACCATTATCTCATCCAAAATAATCAAATAGTATTTTCATTTGCATATATTCAGACATATTTTTATGATATGTACAATATTAGTATTTTTATAGCCTTTTTATGCTTAAAAAATATTAAAATATATCAAGAAGGCCTAAATTCCTTTTCACGCCTAAGGCTCGCCTAGGCTTCTAAGGCTTAAGGATTGGCCTCTATGCCTCGATCACGCCCCGCGTTTTTTAGAACCTTGCTTATAATAGGGGTCGACCCTATAAATCCCATTATTGAGTTCCAAGTCATTGACATCCCTTCTTGTTTCAATCTGTTGCTCGAACGACTGTGGCTCCATAGTATCAAGGGTATGTCTTTTCCCCTTCATCAGAAACTGAAGTTCTTCTTCAATGGGTAGGTCATCGCTATCTTGGGCAATGACGACACTGTCAAGAATACAAGCACTAGTAATCCAGTACTTGAGATGCAATATGATGCGAATGATAAGCTTTTGTCAGGTTTTTGAGTCGAACCACTTCTACTCCCAGTAGGGGAAGATTTCAAAGATGGGGTTTGTCTGGAATATAACCCTCATGGTAATATCAATGTGATCTAAAAGTTCAAAAATATGCACTTCGTGCCCGGACTGGGGCTGGGACAATGATAAAAAGGGATACTTGAACCCATTATGTTGAGGAAAGCCTTGTCTCCTTGAAGTTTAGGTTATTACCGTCAGTAGAAGAACTCAGAATGATCCACCAACCTCGGCTAAAGAGAAGGTTAGAAAGTGCCAAGACTGTCTCAAGAGATTTTTTGAACGAAAGATTCATCAGATAGGGTGAAGATTTCCCCTTTAGTGGCTTTCCCGGACCTTGGTATGATCATGTGGATAAGAAGATGAAACCTGGAATGGATATCTTTTTCCAAGATAGCTATTCATGGAACGAAAGTTCCCGGCATCGTGTGCAAGCACTCATTGAGAAGACCATAGCTGATACCAAACATTTTGAGGGAAGTGACTCCGAGGATTCATTTAACTTACAAACATTGGGGCTGACACTCTGCATGATCCACTCAAGCACTGCATCATCGAATTCACCCCGCCCTATCAAAGCTGCTAATGCACCTCTCCTAAATTGGCATGCTATAACGGTTCCACCCGCTGAAATAAAACCCAACCCATATGTTCATCCCATTTTTTCTACTGTTGTTATTCCTATTTATTCTAACGTAATCGAGACCTCCTTCGATGACGTTCTCAATGTTGTCTTTCCTAACAATAAAATAAACAAAGATTTTGAGTATCCTGTTGTGCCTTACATCAATTGTCTTGATTCTAATCTAACTCTTAATGATGATGATCTTGCAAATGAACAATTTTTAACTGATCTTAATAAGGTTAATAACAAACAAAATAACCACATTCAAGTTAATGAAGATGAAACTATTGTTATTAATCTCAGTTCTAGTAGCCAACTACACGAGATTAGGATACGGGCCACCCTTGATGAGCATGAGTGCGTGCAACTTGAGTAATCACTTAAGGAATTTACGGATATCTTTGTATGGACCTACGACAACATGCCCATTATTAATCCCGAGATAGATCAGCATGAGATTCTAACTCTCCCAGAATGTAAACTGATTTAATAAAAACCGCAAAAACTCCACACTGAATGGTCACTCAAGGTTAAGGAAGAAGTTGTCAAACAATTGAACGTGGGTTTAGTTCATGCGATCAAATATCCCTCATGGTTCGCCAATAACGTACCCATGCTAAAATCAGGAGGGAAGGTTCGCATGTGCATTAAAACCCGAGACTTGAACAGGGCCGCTCTGAAGGATGATTACCTTCTACCCAATATCAACTTGATTATGGACAACACGATCGTTCACGCTCTTAAGTCATTTGTTGATGGGTTTTTTGGATATAACCAGATCAAAATGCACCCAGATCATCAAGAGAAAACTATATTCATCACCCTTTGGGGAACCTTTTACTACACCGTTATTCTATTTGGTCTAAAAAATATAGGGGCTACTTACCAGAGGGCTGCCATAACCATCTTTTATGATCTGATACATAAAGAAGTCGAGGTGTATGTGGATGATATGATTATCAAGTCTAAGTCTAGGGAAGGTCAGTTTTTGGCTCTTCAGAAGTTCTTCGAGTAACTACAACAGTACTAAATTTGACTTAACCCACAGAAATGTGTCTTCGACATTACCGAAGGAAAGATCTTAGGATTCATATTTAGTGAGAAAGGGAGAGAAGCAGATCGTGCCAAACTGAAAGCCATACTCCAAATGCCACCATTCCGAATAGATAAAAAGTTCGGGGATTCCTTAGAAATTTTTAGTATATCAGTCAATTCATTAACCAGTTAACTTCCACCGAATCAATAAATACCTAACCCGATCTTCGATACTCATGCCACCATAGTCTGGTCTTCCCCTACTCCTATACCTAACTGTAACAGATACTACAACTGGAGATTTACTAGCCTAATACCTTGAAGAGTCCTATAAAGAAAGAGACATCTACTATGCCAGTCGCCAATTGGTCGGGTACGATGTTAGCTACATAGCCTTGGAAAAAGCATGTGTCGCCCTTATCTGGGTCACCCAAAAACTACGGCACTACATGTTTTCCTTTCCCATCAAACTTGTATCCCGAATGGATCCCATCAAGTACCTACTCAAAAAGCCTGCCTTATCCAGTCGAATGGCCCGATGTTTAATATTGCTAGCCGAGTGTGATATTGTGTATGTCACGCAAAAGGTCATTAAAGGATGATCCATCTCTGACTACCTTGCTGACTACCCTATGGAAGAAGTCGATGTCTGGATTTTTGAATTCTCGAATGAGAATATCCTTTGCTCCTCCTAAGAAGACCTTCGATGACAAATGTTCTTCGACGACGAAACCAACCTAAAGGGTATGGCATTGGGATACTACTAATTTCCCCTAATGACTCTCACACTCCCATTGTCGTCAAGATGAATTTTCCCTGCACCAATAACATGACTGAATACAAGGCGTGCATGATAGGCCTCAAAGTCTCTCTCAAGAAAGGAATTCGATACTTAGATGTCTATCAGGATTCAATCCTCATCATCGGTCAAGTACACAGATAATGGAAAGTCAAGGATGAAAAACTCTTACCCTTCCATGCCCACTTAAAAGAGTTGGCCTCCCATTCCAAGATATCACCTTCCATTACTTTCCCTGAGCAATGAAAAACCAAGTCAATGCCCTTATTACCTTAGCCTCCATGGTTAATATGCCCGAGGGAATAACAATATCTCCTTTTTTAGTCCAAAAATAAGATAAATCAATCCATGCTACCACATTTAGCTCATCACAGAAGAAAATCCTGATATAGCTAATTATTGGTACTATGATATTTGGCGCCTCCTAAAGCATGGTAAGTATACTCAAGGTTCTAAGAAGAAAGACCAAGAAACCCTTCGTAGACTGGCTGTCAGTATATTGTCTGTGATAAAGCATTATTTAAGAGAATCTTTGATGGAACCCATTTACACTGCATTGCACGGGATGACATTGAAGAGATGATACAGGAGATCCATAACGGGGAGTGCAGACCCCATATAAATGGCCATATGCTCACCAAGAAAATCATCCGACAAGGTTACTATTAGACTACCATGGTTCAGGATTGCACCGACTATGTTCGAAGATGTCATAAATGCCAATAATTTTCCAACCTGCAACACTGTGGGAATTCACAACATGAGTTCTCCCTGGCCGTTCTCCACACGGGGCATCAACATCATAGGGAAAGTTACACCTAAGTCCTCCAACGGGCATGGATTCATCCTGGTTACCATTCATTACTTCACTAAATGGGTCAAAGTTGAGTTATACGCGGTACTAAATGCCAAGAAGATGGCCAAGTTCATCCGAAAAATATCATATGTCAATATGGGGTCCCGTACGAGCTAGTGTCAGACCATGGGTTACATTTCAAGGAAAAAGTCACAGAGGTGGTCGACGAGTATGGGATTCAAAGACATAAATCATATCCTTATCGACCTCAAACTAACGATGTTGTTGAAGCCACTAATAAGAACCTCAAAGCCATCATCAATAAGATGAATGGAAGTTATCGATATTGGTCCCACTGGATCCCTTATGCCCTATGGGGCTACCGTACTTCAGTTCGAACATCTACTGGGGCTACCCCTTACTCTCTAGTATACAACATGGAAGCAGTCCTACTCGTGGAGCTGGAAATTCCTTCGCTATGCATCATGATTGAAAGCAAAGTCAACGAGGAAGACTGGCATCAAAGCTGTCTTGACGAGTTGTCACTTTTGGATGAAAGGAGACTGAAGGCTTTATATCATATACAAGGATACCATCGCCGGATAGCGCAATCGTTCATCAAGAAAGTCAAGGATAGTGGTGTCCGGAAAGGGGATATAACCTTAAAGAGATTGTAGAGCCCATCTAGGACCCCAGAGGGAAATTCAAGCCCAATTGGAGTGGCCCCCAAATTGTGAAGAAAAACCTGTCAAGCGGTGTCGCTATGCTCACCAACCTAAATGGAGAAGAGATGGCACACCCAGTCAACCTGGACCATCACAAGAAATTCTACTCCTAGTCCGAAATCTCAGCACGCTATGACTCTTCTCATCTTTCTTCTATTCTAAAAAAAATTCTTCATTTCCCTCTACTCAGAACTACGTGGGGCCTAATCCTCTAAAAATATTTTAATTTAAAAATAAAGCTCAGAAAATTTTCAAAATCCCCAGAGGTACGTAGGCAACTCATACGCTTTACATGAGCACGACCCCCTTCTTTTTCACAAAAGCTATCATTTTCTTATCCCCGAGAACGACGGTTTATTTTAACATATACATGGATAAAAGGATTATGTATGCCTTAGCGATTGGTATAAATAATTCAAATGCAAAAACTCATCAAGTGGCAGAACTAGATAATCAAAAACATTTTTATCCCATTAATGGGAAATTTTGATACAATTACATCGGCGTGGGGAGTCAAACAACTTCCCTTGACAACCTACTCTTACTTTCCTAAAACAAAATAAAACCAAACCAAAAACAACCTTCCCAAATTATTCCCAAACACATTTATTTTCATACATGACTAAACACCATACAAAGCTTCACATATAAATCCCCAAGGATCTTACCCACAGCTGTTAGAGGAATCGGCCCCATCATAATCCGCTGTCTGGGGTCCCCAAACTTCCCCTGCCTAAATAGAGTGTCGTAGATGCTCCATAAAATGGTAATATCCGATAAGCTTAGGGAAAATAAAAACCCCTCCCTCCATAGTGTCAGATACGGCAAATCACCTTTTCTCGGTCTCCACATCCAGCATCTTGGCTACTACTCTGCTCCATAACCACTTCATGTAGTCCACGAAAATATGCCAAACTTTACTAACAAACGGGATGAATGGGTCGATGGTCGACGATTCTCCTATAAAGAGCATAGTTGCATGCACATGCGCTCTGTCAAATCCTCCACGGGAAAGAAGTCTAAGTGTCTGAGGTGTCACAATCTATTCCCAGCCAAATTGGCGCAGGAGTCGCTAGGGAAAGTAAAAAGAGGTTTTCCTGAGGCAAACCAACTTAACATACTGGTATTCCCCCATTACAGAATGGGCAGTAGCTCCCTCCACTAAGGCACTGACCAACACAATCCTTAAGACCCATGTTCCACAAACCAATTCTTCCAACTCTCGATGTCCAAGCCCATATGATTAGGCGTAAATTCTTAATATTTGTCCCCATTATATAGAGGCTTTTATCATCTTGTGTGATGTAAATTGAGTTGATTTGTCTCATATCATTGCTATTGACATATTCTATATAGTGCATCGAGTTTTGTGTATGTCTCTTACATTTTGCAGGTATTTTATACAAGTGAAGAAAAGAGAGAAGTCAAAACCAAGAAAAAAGGTCAAAGGGAAAAATAGTAATTTTACATCCAGAATTCGAACATGGAACCTAGAAGAAGTTGAAGATCTTGAGTCCACAAGCGCGTAGGAAGAAACTGCATCCAAATCCGAAGCCCGAGTGAAAAGTTATGAAGCTTCAGAGTTGAGAAGAAATCCTGGAAGAAAAGATAGAATTTTTTTTGTCCGAACCAGTTTGGAAATGGGTGAACCGATTTGCTGTTGATTTTAAATTTTGCCTCGCTACTAGAATTCCGAACCGGTTTGTTCTAGTGAAGAAGATAAATCCGAAGCAATTAGGCATGATGCAATCTGATTTTTTATTTCTTAAAATTAGAGTTGTGCACGGGGTAAACACTTAACAAAACGGAAGAGGTTTTTACTAGAATAACACCACACATTAGAATTGAGTTTTTTACATGGTTTGTGGGAGATTCTTGAGGCAATAACCTTAAGTTTATCATCCTTCAACAACTATTTATGATTTGACATTGAATTTAAGGGTTTACATCAATACACGTATAGTTCCTCTATTGCTTTCAATTTCTCTCATCTTTTTGGTTTATAATAGTTTATTTCGTAGTTAAAAATTTCTTTTACATGTTTGATCACACTTTTAGCGTAAGAATGAATTCATGCAACATAGATTTCATGTTTAGTCATATTTACACTGTGTCCAGCTATGTTTTTAACGGGTTGGGGTACATGAACCAAACCTAGGTAACACATATGGATTTAAAAGTGAATAAAAAGTAATCCCTCATTCAAAGGTTTGAACTTTATCAAGATAAAGTTTGTAGGCCTTTTAATTCTGTTTGCCCTAGGTAAGCGAAATGTTTAAGGGTGCAATTGGCATTTTGATAACTTCTCATCCTCGTCAAATACAATTTTTAATTTGATATTGTGCGGCATTAAGTCCTCATATGCCGAATTCTTAGAGATTATTTAGTGTTTCTTTGAATGAAGAATTATATTTTTGAAGCTTTTATGTTCTGTGTAAACACCGAAGGTTCAGGGGAGTGTACCCTAACTCCATTTTCTCTCATATATTTAAAGTTTAATTTAGTTCTTCTTGCATGCGTAGTTAGTTATTCATTTAATTCATGTTGCATTAGTTGATAGGTACAATCACAAATCATCATCCTTTCCTTCTTTTCTGAGTCATTCGTAAGGTTAACTGTCTTTCATATTCGTCGTTACGTTTTACGTCCTATTCCTTGTGTTCAATACTCGGTTACTGGATTACTACTTTAGCGATCGGCTTACACTTGAGTCAATATAAGCAGGCACTAAAGACACTTTTAAAGTCACGTCAAGTTTTTGGCATCGTTGCCATGGATTAGGTATACTTTTAGATTAGGTCGATTTAATCCAAAATTTGACTTAAATTCTTAAAAAGCCAAAAAAATCAGAAAAATAAAAAGCAAAAATATACCATCTCTCGAGTTCTTTCATGTAAAATCCTCAACACACTCCTCAGTTAACTCCAACCCGCATCCATAAAATCCTACAGTCGAGTACGATCCCGATAGTCCACACACTCCTAACGCTCTGCAATTTTGGGTTCCACCTCCTACACCACCCAACTCCATCATGAGTCACACTTTTAAAGCACCTACTGAGGAATTCGAGTCATTTGGAGAGAAACATATCTGATAACGCTAGTTTTGGCACGGGCGAGGGTTAGATACCGTATCGTCCCATGAGAGAGCTCTTATAACCCGAGCGAACTGTCTCTCCGGGATGCATTCTACTTCCGTACAATGCAAGAAAATTTCACTTACGAAATGGAATGATCCGAATTCTTCCTACCTTTCACGGTTTGGATTTGGAGAAACCATACCTCCACATTCATGAGTTCGAAGAGGCATGCGACATGTTTAGAGATCAAGATTGCACTCAAGACGTCATTCGCCTAAAAAAAATTCCTTTTTCCTTAAAGGATAAAGCTAAGACCTGGCTTTGGTTTTTATCATCGAACTCAATCAGGTCATAGAGAGATATGCATGCTAAGTTTCTTTTGAAATTCTTTCCATAACATAGAACGAATTCCATCAAGGCTCAAATTCAAACTTTTAGACAACAGGAAAATTAGCCATTTGATCGATGCTGGGAGAGCTTCCAAGAGTTGGTTAACATATGCCCACATCATGGTTTTGAGAAGTATCACCTTATCTCTTTCTTCCTCCAAGGGATAAGTATAGCTTCTAAATAACTTGTGGAAACTATGTGAGAGGGAGAATTTTAGAGGTTAGATGCAAACGATGTCGAGTCCCACCTTAAGTATGTCGCCGAGACTACTCAAGCATGGGACACATCCAATCCTAACACCCAAAACCAGATTTGACAAACGACCAATGCTCCTTTTGCGTTCTGTCTTTATCACGTGGACACGGATGCCGAGTGGAAACTTCGAGTCAACCAAATTGAGAAAAGATTGGAAGACGTACTCGAATCACGGGAAAGAGAAACAATCGGATCCACTCGAGATATGAAAGAAAAGGTGTGTGCGGGCCATTAAACAAAGGAATGTTCGATAATACCTGCCTATAAAGTCATGCTCCATGAGTAAGTGTAAGTTGTAGGAGGATTTAAGGGAAATTTCAATGCCCCTCACCGGAATTCTATAACCCTTCATGTAGGAACCATCTTGGGTTTAGTTACGGGAAACCAAACATTGCGTTGAATCCTAATTCACATGTTGCCCCTGCTCCACCACCGCCTTCGCATTTTCAACAAGCTCCATTTATGCCAGCACCATTTCTCACGCCGTATATCACCCTATGGAGGCAAAATTTTAAGGATTCGATAAACTAATTCATACAAGCCCAACCAGTAAAGAATGCTCAAAACACTCAGATGTTTGCCGAGATAAATGCTAACATTTCAAAGTTGCAATCATCATTGAGTATCCAAGAGAAGGGTAAGTTTTCGGCCCAAGCCCAAAGACCTACCCAAGGTCAAACTAGTTTTAGCTCTACATATAACGACCATCAAGAGCAATGTCAAGCAGTCACCACATTAACAACTGGGAGAGTTGTTGATTTATCACCTCCCCCACATGACGAATCTAAAGATAAAGAGGTTTCGCCCAGCACGAAAGAGGCAGAAGATGCCCCCTTATATGAAAGTGATAATGAAAACAACACTAGTAAGCTCGAAGTCGTAGTGAAACCACCCACTGCTGCGCCTTTCCCTCAACGGTTGGTTCCACCTCAAAAAGGGACCTCCCGCGATAATGTGCTAGATGTCTTTAAGCAAGTAAAGCTGAATTTACCTTTTCTCAATGCCACAAAGAAAATTCTCGCCTATGCAAAGGTCCTTAAGGAATTATTGACGGTGAAAAGAAGGCTAAAGGTGAAAAAGAACGTTTTCCTAGCACAAAATATGGGCTCTGTTCTACTTAATGACCTCCCACCCAAGTTTAAAGATTCGGGTGCACCCACCATGTGGTGCATCATTGGAGAGAACCGAATAGAAAAGGCCTTGCTTGATTTAGGGGCGGCTAGTGTCAACATTATCCCTTATTCGATATATAGGCAACTAGATTTAGGGGATCTCAAGATGACATCGATCACTCTCTAACTTGCGGATCGTACAGTGAAAATAACTCGAGGGATTGTCGAGGACGTGATAGTCCAAGTGAACACATTCTACTTCCTGATAGATTTTGTCATTTGGGACACGGAGCCCTCCATCCCCTCGAGCAATCATGTTCTCGTCATCCTAGGCCGTCCATTCTTAGCTACGGCTAATGCATTAATCAACACTCGAAATGGGAAAATAAAACTCACATTCGGGAACATGACCCTTGAGATGAATATTTTCAATATCTCCACACAAGTGGGTGAGGAGGACGATTTTCACGCGGTAGATCTTATTGAGGAGATAGTAGGGGAGCACATAGATGGAAATATTGTTGAGGATGCCTTAGGAGCATGCCTTATTTTGGGTAGTGAGAGTGACGAGATGTACACCGACTTCGAGAGGGAGGTGAAGGAGTTGAGAGCGTTATTAGACGAGTGAGCGTCAGATGAGGACGTAAGAGATGTAAATTGGGTTTCTAAATTCGAGGAGTTACCCTCGAGGGAGTCATGCACGATTCCCTCTAATGAAAAATTTCCCACCCTTGAATTAAAGAAACTACGCCCCAGTGTAAAATATGCTTATATAGGAGAGGATAAGACATTTCCCGTTATCATCTCCTATATTCTAGATAAAGAGCAAGAGGGTAATATGTTAGAGATTTTGAGGAAGCACCTAAGTGATTTTAGTTAGAGCATTGGGATTTGAAAGGTATAAGTCCCTTGATTTGTACCCATGAAATCCACCTCGAGGAGGACGTGAAGCCCTCAAGGGAGATGCAACGGAGATTGAAACCCACTATGAAAGAAGTAGTAGAGCGAAAATCATAAAGCTATTGGATGTGGGGATCATTTACCCAATCTCGGATAACAAATGGGTGATTACTATCCAAGTCACCCCGAAGAAGGCGGGGATGAATGTGGTCAAGAATGCTAAGGGAGAGCTAATTCCTCAACACACCACCACCAGGTGGCGCGTTTGCATTGACTACTGGAAGCTCAATGCCGGCACAAGAAAAAATCATTTCCCCTTTCCATTCATCAACCAAATGCTCGAGCGAGTAGATGGACGCCCATTTTATTGCTTCCTTGACAATTATTCCGGATATAACTAAATTGAGGTAGATGTGCTTGATTAAGAGAAGACAACTTTCACATGTCCTTTTGGCACGTTTGCCTACAAAATTATGCCATTTGGATTATGTAATACGCCCTCGACCTTTCAAAGGTGCATGCTTAGTCTCTTCAGTGACATGGTCGAAAGGGGCCTTGAGGTTTTTATGGATGACTATAGTGTTCTCGGCCCCTCTTTTAACACTTATCTTGCAAATCTTGAAAAAGTGCTAGCCCGTTGTATGGGAAAGAACTTGGTACTAAATTGGGAGAAGTGCCATTTCATGGTTACCAAAAGAATAGTTATTGGCCACATAGTATCGTTCAAAGGTATTGAAGTTGATAGGGCAAGAATTGATGTCATAATTAATCTTCCCCCTCCTAAGTTACTAAAGTATGTGCACTATTTCTTGGTCCACACAATATTTTATCGGAGGTTTTTTAAGGGTTTTAGTGCCATCTCTAGACCCTTGAGTAACCTCCTTATGAAGGATGCCCCCTTTGAGTGGAATGAAGCATGTCAAATCGCTTTTGAAAAATTGAAAAGTATGCTAATTTCCGCTCCCATCATGCAAGCTTCGGATTGGTCTATTCCATTCGAGCTCATGTGTGATGCGAGTGAATACTCTATAGGGGCTATTTTGGGCCCAAAAAAAGATAAGAAAGCTCATGTCATCTATTACGCTAGCTGAACGTTAGCCAGACTGCAACTTAATTACTCCACCCGGGAGAAAGAATTTCTAGCGGTAGTTTTTTCCCTAGATAAAATTACCTCTTACCTCGTTGGTTCGCCAATCACATGCTTTCCCAACCACACGACGCTTAAATATCTCCTTTCCAAAAAGGATGTTAATCCGTGCCTCATAAGGTGGATCCTACTCCAGAAAGAGTTCAATCTCTCCATAAAAGATAAGAAAGGAGTAGAAAATGTCATGGCCGATCATATGTCTTAGCTTTCGTCCGATGTGCCTAGTGATTACATACCCATAAATGCATATTTCTCGGATAAGCAATTATTTGCCACTTTTTCTCTCCCTTGGTTTGCGGATATAGTTAGCTACCTTATCACGGGAGTCGTTACTTTCGATTGGAAGCTGCAAGGGAGAAAGAAGTTCTTTACTTAGTCATGCAGGTTCTTTTATGACGATCCATATTTATTCAAATATAATGCAAACCAAATCATTTAACGTTGTGTACAGGGTGACGAGATACCTAGTGTCATCCATGATATGCCCAAAGTTTACCTGATAGCTCAGAGGCACAAACCTCGGCCAGCATGACGGCCGAGGTAACAATGGCTCAAGACTGACGATCAGTGATCTCGTCCAATATAAGATCGGTTAAGGCCGACGTTGCTAGCTATCCCTCAATCAGGAAACAGTCGAGGTCTTCATAACTCATGGGGTCAGTTATCCATCAGGTCGTCCATAATAGACATCACATCTACCTCATAAACTAACCCAGCCGAGGTCTGCAGGGACTCGTGGGTTCAACC
This sequence comes from Sambucus nigra, assembly GCA_949130495.1. Taxonomy (NCBI): domain Eukaryota; kingdom Viridiplantae; phylum Streptophyta; class Magnoliopsida; order Dipsacales; family Adoxaceae; genus Sambucus; species Sambucus nigra. Next base: position 232,638,115 of record OX422222.1, read on the forward strand.
ATCCTCCAACAGAAGTATCGGCGTCGGACGACGTTACAGTCAACGGCTGAAATCAGTACCATTACATGAGGGAACCATATGGAAGTCCTATCATCGGCCCAGGCCGACAGTACAACTCTTCCGACCTAACCTCAGCCAACTTTCCTAATCGAGATCATCATGAATAGCATCGGATGAGGCAACAACCAGACTTTATTAACCTCGTACTCTTCCAGGCTGAGGTTGTACCAGTCAAGGGCAAGGCCGAGCATTTATAAGCATATGCAAGGATAGGAACACGTGGATAAAATCAGTTGTAACCGAATTAATCCCCCCACGTGGGGGAATATTTCATCATCATTCTCTATATGTGACAGTGACAGATGTCTTCATCAAATTGGCTAGATCAACGCACACATGCTCATTGCATGAATGGGGGGTACATTACACCCCCCAAACACTATATATACTTGTCTTCTCCTACCTTGAGAAGGATTCAAAAATAACAACCCTAGCTGAAACTCTGTCCAATTACACTGTAGAGAGAGAAAGCTTGAGAGATTGTATCCATGGCCATTAGTGCCTTATTTCGGTGACCTTATTCACTCACTTGCACAGTGGACGTAGGCCTAATTGGTTGAACCACTTATATATTGGTGTTCATCCTTTTCTCCTCATCTCAATATATTATATTTAGTATATATTTGGGCTGCCATTGTTATCACTAATTTGATCTTACAAACACCTTGAATGGTGGTGCTAATTCCAGCATCATCATTTTGGCGTCGTCTGTGGGAACGAGAAGCTATCTCTTCCTCTTTTTTTGCTTAACCTCACCGAAGACTCTGGTGGTGAACCAGGCCTCACCCCTTACGTGGAGATATTTCACAATTGAAAGAGGTCCATTAAGGTATTAAGCTCATTTTTTCACAAGCTCTTTTGTTTTAACATATGGCACCGGAGTTACTACCACCTCCTCCACCACCTGGTGCTGGAGGGCCTAGTTCCAGTCAGGAACCACCCCAGTCCGAAATGGCTGAGGTGGAAGCAGCCTTGAAGTCCTTGGCTAGAACGCAGCAAGCGATGAAGGAGCAATTTGCACAGCTCAGTCAAAATATGATGAGGCCACCTGGGGTCTCACCGAAGATGATTACTCCGACGACTGCTCATCGGAGGAGGGGACCACCCCGACACCACGAAAAGACCAACCTAGGCCTCATCGGAGGAGGGACGTTGCTGACCCTAGGCGTTTACATCTGGGAGGCAAGAACACCCATGCCCTGAGGATAGGTATGATGACATGGAGGCAAAAGATGCTCCAGAAGACTGCTGGGAGCCGTATGAGGTTTCGAATAACACGGTACGTCCTATCCAGTGGAGTAGAGGTTATGGGGGCAGAAGAGGTGAAGGTGTCCAACAAAGGGGGTCAGCTTTTGATTGCTTGAGCAGAGGGGCGACCTTTGAAAGTTTAAGCCCAATAAATGACCTAAGACAGAGGTTATCAAGATCAAGAAGCGCAGCAGGGTCACAAAGGGGAAATGGGGAACATCGGCCTCAGCATGGTCGACCCCAACATGGTCGAGACTGTGTCCAGGAGGTGAACACTCGACGTTGTACTGCGGTTGGGGAACCCTTAGTCCACCCCTTGAAGGTGGCTAGGGATAACCTCGGCTAGGCCGATATTGCTAGGCCATGGAATGACTCCATCTAACGCCTTGAAGAGAATATAGGAGACCTCATCAAAAGTGGAGACCCACTACAACTAGGTTTCTCAGAGGGCTCCCCATTCGTGGCTAAAATAGTGAACTTCCCAACACCTGCCAAGTTCAAACCACCTACGGTGTCTCGCAAGTATGACGGTAGTACTAACCCTGTGCATCATATTGAGATGTACCAGTCTGCGGCGGACATTTATTCAATCCCGAATGAGATAAAGTGCGAGGCCTTCTCCGGGACTTTAATAGGAGTTGCACACATCTGGTTCACCTCTCTTCCAAAGAACTCGATTGAGAAATTTAAGGGCTTGGCTGAACGGTTCATTCATAATTTCTGTTTTGGGGTAAGACCTCAAAAAAAGACCACCCATCTGTTGTATGTAAAGCAAGGCAAGAACGAGAGCCTAAGAGACTACATTGCTAGATTCAACAAAGAAAAATTACAGGTTGAAGACTATGAAGAGAGTATAGCCATGACAACCCTTATAGGGGGACTCCAGAAGGGGAAGTTGCTATGGAAACTTACGGAAGACCCTCCCAAGTCCATGGCAGAGCTATTAGCAACTTTAGGAAAGGTCATGAACACCAAAGAGGCTATGGCCGCGAAGTATGAGGATGAGAATGGAAGTATCAGATAGAAATTCCAAAGAAAGAAAGATGGAAAGAAAAGGTCAGCCGACGACAAGTTTGCACGCTATACTCCTCTAACTGTGAGCTGCGAAGACATCCTCAACGAGATCAAGAACGACCAGTCACTGAGATAGCCGAAGAAGCTGAAGGCTCCTCCCCATAAGAGGAATAAGAACTTATGGTGTGAGTTCCACCAAGACTACGGTCATATGACAGACAAGTGATTCGCCTTAAAGGATGAGATCGAGAAGATGTTGAAATCTAAAAAGTTGAGGAAGTATATCGATGGTAAGGCCCCTAAGAGGGGAAGAGATGACCATAAAAATAAGAGAAACGACAGATGTCGAGATGGTACCCCAGTAAAAAGAGACTATGACTCGGATGGAGATGATGAAGATGATCCAAACCTCCCACCAAAAGACGATAATGCCCCGATAAAGAGGGTTGGAATGATCTTTTTCGGTGTTAACACCATATGTGGAGGACTTGCAGGGGCAGCTCTGAAGTAGCCGATCGTAAAGCCCATATAGCAGAGGCTAAGTCAATAACTAAAGTAGAGGTTATGAATTTGGCATCTTCAGAGGCTAAGCATAAGAGAAAGAAGGTGGATATGGACACTCTTATAGTCGGGTTCTCCCGACTCGATTTCAAAGGTATCTTAGCTCCGTATGATGACCCTTTGGTAATTACAACAAGAGTTCATGGATGTGAGGTGAAAAGAATCCTCATAGATGGAGGAAGTTCAGCAGATGTGATGTTCTGGCCCTATTTTAAGACCTCGGGCCTTAGTAAAGCAAGGCAGGTACCCTATCATCATCCGTTGATGGGCTTTAGCAGTGAAAAGGTCCATCCGTTGGGCATGTATAAGATGGACGTACGAATAGGAGACGAGTTGCCTAAGAGGTTAAACCGGAAGATCAATTATTTTGTTATGGATGAAAATGTCTTCTCGACATACAACCTCATCATAGGACGAGTTTCCCTTAAGGAGTTCGAGGCGGTGCCTCCAACGGTCCACCAAATGCTAAAATTCTCGACCCTCTATGGGGTAGGGGAAGTGCATGGGGATCAGATATCAGTACGAGAATGCTACTTCAACTCGGCAGAAGAGAGAGAGGCCCATAAAAGGATCACTACTATGTATAATATTGATACACTTGATCCTAGAGATGAAATAAAGTTAAAGAAAGGAGAGGCCGCGGAAGAAGTAGAATCCATCGTCCTCAATAAGTACGAACCGTAAAAAACTATCCAAATTGGCAAAGCCTTAAAACCAGAAGTCAAGGATGAGCTGATAAGATTCTTAAAGAAGAGGCAGAGTGTCTTCGCTTGGAGTCACGCAGACATGCCTGACATTGACCAAGAGGTTATGTGCCACAAACTTAACATTGCAAAAGATGCTAAACCAATCAAGAAAAGACGAAGATTCTACTCCAGGGAAAAGTATGACATCATAAGGGAAGAGGTCAGGAAGTTGGAAGAGGATGATTTCATCAGGGAGGTCATATACCCAGAGTGATTATCAAATGCCGTCATTATGCCTAAAGCCGATGGAAAATGGAGGATGTGCGAAGACTTCACCGACCTGAATAAATCTTTCCCAAAAGATAGTTATCCCTTACCTCAAATTGATCAGATGGTAGATGCCAATCCCAAAAATATCAAGGCTTTTCTCAATATGAAGACACCGAGAAGCATAAAAGACGTTCAGAGGCTCAGCAGAAGAGTTTCAGTGCTCAACAGATTTGTTTCCAGAGCTACGAATAAGTGTCTTCCATTTTTTAAGGTTCTCAGAAAGGCCTTCGAGTGGGATGAATAGTGTGACAAGGCCTTTAAATAGCTCAAGTCCTAACTCGGATCCCCACTACTCTTATCTCGGCCCATTCCGGGGGAGAAGTTGTATGTTTACCTAGCATTCTCGGAGTCAGCTATAAGTGCAGCCATAGTACGGGAAGATGTTGGGGTACAAAGGCCTGTATACTTCAATAGTAAGGCCCTTTAAGGGTCTGAACAGAACTATCCTCAAATGGAAAAGTTGGCCTACGCTTTTATACACGCCTCCAGGAAGATGAAACCATATTTCCAAGCCCACTCTATGGTCATCCTCACTGACTCCCCATTAAGGCAAGTCCTCCATAAGTCTGAGAAATCAGGCAGATTCATGATGACTTGGGCCATCGAGTGGGGAGAGTATTACCTTATTTATCAACCTAGGGTGGACATTAAAGGGCAGGCACTCGCAGACTTTGTTGTTGAGTTCACATGGGAAGAGGCTGATGTTGAGAATAATTCAAAAATCACAGAGGGATCAAACAGTAACGTCTTCCGATACCCGGAAGAGGTTACGCCCAACAGAGCCAAAAATGGGATAGCTCAGAATGAGGAAGACAGGTACCTCTTCAAGCGAGGAACCTATCGGAAGGGAGCTTCTCTTCTAAAGAAGATGTTTCGAACCTCTTTATTGACGAGTCTTCTTACAAAAGTGGAAGCGGTGCAGGGATAATACTGTCAGCTCTGAATGGTACCAATGTTGAATATGCACTAAGGTTCAACTTCAAAGCATCGAACAACGAGTCAAAATATGAGGTCATGGTAGCAGGACTCTCCTTAGTAAAAGCCTTTAGAGTTGGCCGACTCCTACTTCACAGCGACTCGAGATTAGTTATCAACCAAGTGTTTGGAGTTTATGAGGCCAAGGATGAAAGAATGGCCAGATACCTGAAGAAGGTAAAAATGATGCTAGAAGGCTTCGAAGAGGTGAAGATGAAGAGGGTACCTTGACAAACAACAGCCATGCAGATGCACTAGCAAGGTTGGCTTCAGCAACAAAAATAGGCATCAGAAGGACAGTACCAGTCGAGATCCTGCTCAAATCGACCATTGAGGAAGAAGAGGTTGCCAGCTCCTACCTCAACTTGAACCTAGGGGACTCATGGATGGACCCCCTCATCAGATATATCAGAGAGGGAGAGCTGTCAAATTTGAAGCCAGAGAGGAGGAAGCTGAGATACAGAGCTACAAAGTTCTCAATAATAGGAGTTGTCCTATATAAGAAGGGATTTCTATTACCTCTCCTCAGATGTTTCCATACCACAGAAGTCCCTCGCGTCCTATAGGAGGTACACGAGGGTTCCTGCTCCAGTCACATAGGAGGAAGACCTTTGGACAAGAGGATAATCAAGCAGGGACACTGGTGGCCGACTTTAGCCAAAGATGTTATAGATTACGTGAAGAGGTGTGATAAATGCCAAAGATTCTCCACTATCCCCCATCAACCTCATCAACCTATGACGTCAATCAGTTCCCCTTGGCCATTCGCAGTATTGGGGATTGGCTTGGTGGGTCCCTTGCCAAAGGTTGCGAATAATTATCGATTTCTGATAATAGCGATTGATTACTTCTCTAAGTGGGTAGAAGTTGAGCCGATGATCACGATTACAGAGCAGAAGACCTTCCAATTTATTTGGAAGAGCATCATATGATGACATGGCCTCCCGAACACCCTCATCTCAAACAATGGAACCCAGTTCAAGAATTATTCCTTGGAGAAGTATTACGAGAGAGTTGAGATCAAGCAATTTTTCTCTTCTTCAGGCCGGCCTCAAGAAAACGATCAGATTGAAGTCACGAACAGAACAATCCTCGACGGGATTAAGAAGAGGTTAGAGGATGCTAAGAGGAGATGGACTGAAGAGGTTTATACTATGTTATGGTCCTACAGAACAACGGCTAGGACACCAACGAGGATAACCCCATTTATGTTAGCACATGACTCAGAAGCCATCATACCAACAGAGGTAGGACTTCCTACTCACAGAGTGCAGACCTATGACCCCGAGAAGAATGGGGAGGATAGAATACTTGACTTAGATTTGATTAAGGAAAGGAGGGAAGACGCCGAGATCAGACAGGCAGCCTTCCAGTAGAGAACAAAAAAGTTTTACAATCGAAGGGTGAAATTAGGACCCATAGCTGTAGGAGACTTAGTGATGAAGAAGACGCTGCAGAAGATAAACAAGCTTCACCCAAATTGGTATGGTCCTTATAGGGTAATTAATGAGGTTGTACCCGGGACCTACAAGCTAAAAAACCTTAAAGGGGAACCTTTCTCCAATCCATGGAACATTGATCATCTGAAGAAGTACTACATATGATGTTGCAATTATTTCAATATAAATGTATCAAATTATGAAGAGAATATTAATGAGAAGTTCAGTTCCTGTGTCAATTCTTGGTTCATTATGCTTTAATTTGGTGAAATTTTTTAGGGTAACATCTTAGTTTGATGACCTCAGACCTGAAACATCATAATTTGGTGACAAGGTCTGAGGTGAAACATCATATTTGGATGACCTCAGACCTTCAACATCATTAACTTGGTTAAATTTTTTAGGGTAACATCTTATTTGATGACCTCAGACCTTCAACATCATAATTTGGTGACAAGGTCTGAGGAGAAACATCATATTTTGATGACCTCGCACCTTAAACATCATAATTTGGTGATAAGGTCTGAGGTGAAACATCATATTTGGATTACCTCAAACCTTCAACATCATTAATTTGGTGAAATTTTTTAGGGTAGCATCTTAGTTTGATGACCTCAGACCTTAAACATCATAATTTGGTGACAAGATCTGAGGTGAAACATCATATTTGGATGACCTCAGACCATCAACATCATGAATTTGGTGAAAATTTATGGGGGTAACATCTTAGTTTGATGACCTCAGACCTTCAACGTCATAATTCGGTGATAGGGTCTGAGGTAAAACATCATAGTTAAATGACCTCAGACCTTAAACGGCCTTAATTTGATGAAAATTTGTGGGGGTAACATCTTAGTTTGATGACCTCAGACCTTCAACATCATAATTTGGTGACAGGGTTTGAGGTAAAACATCATATTTGTATGACCTCAGACCTTAAACATCATTAATTTGGTAGAAATTTATGGGGTTAACATCTTAGTTTGATGACCTCAGACCTTTAAACATCATTAATTTGGTGACAGGGTCTGAGGTGAAACATCATAGTTGGATGACCTCAGACCTTAAACATCATTAATTTAGCGAAAATTTATGGGGGTAAAATCTTAGTTTGATGACCTCAGACCTTTAACATCATAATTTAGTGAAATTTTTTAGGGTAATATCTTAGTTTGATGACCTCAGACCTTAAACATCATAATTTGGTGACAAGGTCTGAGGAGAAACATCGTATTTTGATGACCTCAGACCTTAAACATCATAATTTGGTGATAAGGTCTGAGGTGAAACATCATATTTGGATTACCTCAGACCTTCAACATCATTAATTTGGTGAAATTTTTTAGGGTAGCATCTTAGTTTGATGACCTCATACCTTAAACATTATAATTTGGTGACAAGGTCTGAGGTGAAACATCATATTTGGATGACCTCATACCTTAAACATCATTAATTTGATGACAGGGTCTGAGGTGAAACATCATATTTGGATGACCTCAGACCTTAAATATCGTTAATTTGGTAAAAATTTATGGGGATAACATCTTAGTTTGATGACCTCAGACCTTTAAATATCATTAATTTAGTGACAGGATCTGAGGTGAAACATCATAGTTGGATGACCTCAGACCTTAAACATCATTAATTTGGTGAAAATTTATGGGGGTAACATCTTAGTTTGATGACCTCAGACCTTCAAAATCATAATTTGGTGAAAATTTATGAGGGTAACATCTTAATTTGATGACCCCTGACCTTTAATCATCATTAATTTGGTGTCAGGTTCTGAGGTGAAACATCATAGTTAGATGACCTCAGACCTTGAACATCATTAATTTGGTAAAAATTTACGAGGGTGGCATCTTAGTTTAATGATGAAGACACCATTATATGGAGGCTTCAGACCTTAATATAAATATCATTTCATGACATATAAAACCATTCAAGGAACATTCATCAAAAGAAGCAAAGCCCTCTTCAGAGGATGATATAGCATGAAGATAAGAATTACAAGTCAAAATTCGCAAGAGAATTAAGAAGTTATAAAGTTACAGATTAACAAAAATTACAAAACTTCACAAATTATGACCTATAGGGTTGGTAACCTCGGCCTGATCATTTTGGTCGACATTAGTAACCTCGGCCCCATCGTCTTGGGGGTTGACATCCTCAGTCCTTGTGGCTTACGGCTTAGCAGTCTCTACAGGGGCAGCACCTCCTCCACCTCTTATAGAGCTTGAGCAAAGTGAGGGTCAGCATAGCCCAGACCAATGAAATCCGAAGCTGTCAGACTCCCAGACTCCTTCTCTTTCATGGCCGTCCATTTACCAGTGGCCTTAACACCTCTTTTGAGGTATTCAAAGCCAAAGATGATAAATTCATCAGAGACCTTATAGTCAGCCAAGATCTTCTCTGAAGCGTCTTCAACTGCAACCTTCACTGCAGTGTCAACCTTTTGTTGGAGGGCATCATCCTTGGCCTTCATAGCAGATTTGTGGTCCTTCATGAGTTGGTAAATATCCTTTTCCATCTGCTTAACCTTAGTCTCAGACCCTGCTAGAGCAGCCTTCAGACGTTCCACCTCAGTGTTTAAAGAAACCTGCACCTTCTGGGCCTCTTTCCTCTTCTTAATGAGGGGAAGCTTTGTCATAGTCCAGTCAATAATCTGGTGCATGGTGATAATACCCTGCAAAACAGAATCAGATATATGAGTTCAAGAGTTAATAAAATTCAAGTCCAAGGTTACACTTGAGAATAAAAGTTTCTTGTATTACCTAGATTGACCTATGGAGGTAAAACTCGGCCAATAGAGGGGTATCCAAAGAATGGCAGAAGCGTTTGTCAGCATCGTTCATCACAGAGCCGATGGAATCCATGGCCTTCATACTTTGGCCTATGAGGCTATCGCCGATTTCTAACTGCTCCAGACGAGCATCTAGCGCGTTATCAATTAAAATAGGGATGGCGCGATCTCCCTTAGAGGCTTTGATCTTCCTCTTATCCTCAGGGGCAATAGCGATGGATTTCCTCTTCTTTGAAGCATCGGCCTTAGAAGAGGTTAGGGGAGGATGAGGTGTATTTAGGCTTGCTTTCTTCACCAGGATGACTAAACTTGGGGTCGATATTTCCCAGAGGTCGTCTGAGACTCCTTCAAGACATTATGCAAAAAGAAAGGTCTGAGTTAAAAGATCAGAGATATAGTAATTTCATAAGTACAACTTATTGAAAAAATAATGTAACTTACGAAGCTCGGTCAGGGGACTCCCCCCAAGGCCAGTCTCAGAGAGGTAGTAAGGGGTCATCAGATGCTCGTACTTAACCAGATAACCAAGATCCCCCTGATCTTGAAGGTCTTGACCTTTTGTAGGTTAACCTAGCTTAACCCAGAGTCGTCTTTGGTAGTTAGTGACGGTTTTCCCCACCTTAGAGGGGTTCTCGACTCTAGTGATGAAGAGAGGGCACAAGTACCAAACTCCCATGCCCCTGAGACGAAGAAGTATCGTGGTTTCCAGTTAGGATTTGAGGTCTGGGTAACCAGCAACATCTTCTTGTCAGACTTCTTAGCTAGGAAATGGTAATAGCTAGGGTGGTTCCTGGCAGAGGATGGCACGTAGCACCCAGTGAAGATCCTGACAGGAAGGTATCAATGATGGACTGCCCTCTATAAGACGATGGCTCCAATCATCACTCTCCGAGCATTTGGGGATAATTGGGAAGGGGCCAGGTTAATATGGGATAATATGGATCTAATTGTTGAATGGAGGGGGAGACGAAATCCTAACTTAAACATCTGCTCATATACGCAGATTTCCCCATCTCGACCACCAAAGGCCCTCTCATCCCTCAGAGGTCTCCTAAGATTAATACAGGGACTTATAGCATAAAGGTGCCTAAAGGATAACAAATCAAACTCAGTGATAGTACTCTCTATCTCGGCTGCCTCCGAGGTATCAACATCACTTTCATGGCCATCATCCTCGTCCCTGTCAATATCGGCCTGGGCAGGTGTAGGAACACCTCCAGGGAACCTCTGAGCGAACTCAGCCCCCATGGAGGCCGACATGGGAATAGCATCAATGATTGGAGGAACAACCACACTCGGCCCTACAACTTCAACATCAGAAGAAGTCCTTAAAGTGCTAGAACCGTTATGGGACGAGGCGCGACTTTCGACCTCGGCCTGATCAGGGACCTGATCTTGCCTAATGGATAAATCCATTGCCTCCTGTAATGAATCTACAGACATAGGGTCTAAGGTGGACGACTCAGACTCAGACATAGGAGAGGGATCAATTCGATTCCCTGATGGCTCAGAAGTCTCGGTTGTTTCAGGGTACACCACCTTCAGAGGTGGGGGAAAGATAGGTCTAAGGGGAAAGGCCTCATCCCTACGAGATTCCTCTTGGGCTAGCTCTATCAGCCTAATTTTCACGAAAGTCGTCTCTTTAAGAGAAGGAAAATCCTCAATAAGCGTATACAAAGGTCTGAGCATAAGAGGACGAGACTACACTTAAGACTCCAAACCACAAACAAACACCTTGGCACAGCCTAAGCTAGGATTAAACCTGGTTTTAATGTTTTTTAAATGAAGAACAACTAAGAAAAATGGGGACCAGAAAACTCAAAATTTCACCAAAAAACTCATAAGATCGTTAAAAAATAAGAACTGTCACCGGAGTATGCAAGAAATAGAAAAATAAAGCTGAAAATGGAAAGACGAGATGAAAATAGTACCTGAAGAAATGCGAGATGAAGAAAGGGAGGATTAAAAATCAAGAAAAACCCAAAAACCCAGCAGGAGTGGATCTCTTGAAGAGAGAGGGCACAGAAAACTCAGGCGAGGAAATGAGAAGAAATGAAAAGGAAAAAGAGGGGAAAAGGGTTTAAATACCTAAACCATACTAGCATACGTCCAAAGGCCCATCATTGCCTTGGGAGACCAAAAGGCAAACATCATTGCACTTGTCAGGCACGCTATCCACTTCAGTAGTTGACACTTATCAAATTCATGCTGGCACGCGAGGAAAAATAGCCTCGGAGTGGCATACCCCTTAGTCACCTATTTACCTAGGTAACTAAGGGCTAGGGGGTGATTGATATGCCCAAAGTGTACCTGACAGCTCAGAGGCACCAACCTCGGCCAGCATGACGGTCGGGGTAATAAGGGCTCAAGACTGAGGATCAGTGATCTCGTCTAATATAAGGTCGACTAAGGCCGATGTTTCTAGCTATCCCTCAATCAGGCAACAGCCGAGGTCTTCATAACTCATGGGGTCAGTTATCCATCAGGTCATCCATAGCCGACATCACATCTACCTCATACACTAACCTCGGTTGGGCATCAGCCGAGGTCTGCAGGGACTCATGGGTAAACCATCCTCCAACAATAGTATCGGCGCCGATCGACGTTACAGTCAACAGCTGAGATCAGTAGCATTACATGAGGGAACCATCTGAAAGTCCTATCATCGGCCCAGGCCGACACTACAACTCTTCCGACCTAACCTCGGCCAGCTTTCCTGGCCAAGATCATCATGAATAGCCTCAGATGAGGCAACAACCAGACTTCATTAACCTCATACTCTTCCAAGCCGAGGTTGTACCAGTCAAAGGTAAGGTCGAGCATTTATAATCATATGCAAGGATAGGAACACGTGGATAAAATCAGTTATAACCGAATCAATCCCCTCACGTGGGGGAATATTTCATCATCATTCTCTATATGTGACAGTGACAGATGTCTTCATCAGATTGGCTAGATCAACGCACACATGCTCATTGCATGCATGGGGGGTACATTACACCCCCCAAACACTATATATGCTTGTCTTCTCCTACCTTGAGAAGGATCCAAAAATAACAACCCTAGCTGAAACTCTAACCAATTACACTGTAGAGAGAGAAAGCTTGAGAGATTGTATCCATGGCCATTAGTGCCTTATTTCGGTGACCTTATTCACGTACTTGCACAGTGGACGTAGGCCTAATTGGCTGAACCACTTATATATTGGTGTTCATCCTCTTCTCCTCATCTCAATCTCTAATATTTAGTATATATTTGAGCTGCCATTGTTATCACTGATTTGAGCTTATAAACACCTTGAAGGGTGGTGCTATTTCCAGCATCATCAATCCATTTTTTGTCATACAGAAGCATGTGGACGCTATTTTTCGACGAATAAAATGACCGTTAAAATTCTTCAAAGCGGTCTCTATTGGCCCATAATTTTCTGGGATGTAAATGCTTATTGCAAATATTTTGATAGATGTCAAAGGATGGGATCCATTACTCGGCGAGACATGATGCCAATGACTCCCTTGCTCGTCATTGAGATCTTTGATTGTTAGGGTATAGACTTCATGGGCCCTTTTCCACCATCCGTTGGTTTCTTATACATCCTAATGGCGGTAGACTATGTGTCAAAATGGGTAGAGGCCATAACTATAAATAATAATGACAATAAGGTGGTGATTAAGTTCTTGCAAGAGCATATACTTTTCCCCTTCGGAGCTCCGAAAGCGATCATTAGCGATAACGGCTCCCACTTTTGTAATTGATTGTTTCAAAAACTTATGCGAAAGTATGGAGTCATCCACAAGGTTGGGACGATTTATCACCCCAAATGAGTGGGTGAACCGAGTTAGTAAATCATGAAATTAAGAACATTCTCGAAAAGTTCGTCGATCCTAATCAGAAAAATTGATCCCTCTGATTGAACGGTGCGCTATGGGCTTATAGAACCGCATACAAGAACCCCCTCGGATGTCCCCATTTCGCTTTGTTTATAGCAATCCTTACCATCTCCTCGTAGAGCTAGAACACAAATCCTATTAGGCAATCAAGAGGTTGAACTACAATTTTGACAAAGCTGATGAAGCACACAAGCTTCAAATAAATGAGTTGGAAGAGATGCGCAATAATGCGTATGAGAATGCTAAAATATCCAAAAAAAAGGATAAAACTTGCACATGATAGAATTATTCGACACAAGGATTTTCATTTGGGTCAAAAGGTTCTGCAATTCCCGTTTACATTTGTTTCCCGAAAAATTACGTTCATGATGGACGGGCCCATTCGTCGTGAGAGAAGTTTTTCCCTCTAGAGCCGTGGAATTAGAAGATCCAAAAGGGGGGACAGATTCAAAGTTAACGGACAATTCTTCAAGCCATATTTAGAGGCGTGTGTTTAAGAAGCCGACACCATTTGTTTGTTGGGCCCCATTTATGGGGTTGATTGATAGATATATGAGAGGTCATCGCACCCCCAACGCGTATGGGGCGATTCTTGTGTACCATAGTAAATTATGTAGGTAGGTTAGTATAGGTCCATAAGTTACGAGTCGAGATATGATAGGAGCACAAATGCGCATTTCAGGAGAGTTTCAAGCGAGGCAAGGTGAGTTTTTAGGGGTTTTCAAGCTAAAATAGGAGTAGGAGTGTTTTGGGAAATTTTTTGAAAAGTGAATTTTCGAAGTTCCAACACTTAGTTTTTTTTCTTGATGCTAAGTTAGGGAGCCATACTGGAAATCCGAAACGATTCGCCCTGGTTGCACTATCAGGTCCGAATCGTCTTGCCTACTAATCGAATAAAAAATATTAAAGGGTCCTAACCGATTCACCCAAGCCCAAACTGATTCGCTGATAGCAGATGCAGATGATTCGGCCATTCACAATGCCTTCATTCCCCATATATCCCCCCTTCTTTTCCCTCCAACCTTTCCCTCTAACCCTTTCCTTCCAGATCCATTCCCTCCATTTCTTCCTTGCTTTAATTTCTTCCACTTCTTCTCTTATAAATACACACCCAATTCTCCCATTTCATTTCACCTCTTCCATTTCCCATCACTATTATTCTCCCCAAATCAATCTTCCATATGGATAATGAGGAATGGCCCGTGAAGTACGATTCCATCAAAATTTTACAAGATGGCAATCACACCTACCGCTCACTCCAAGAAAGCATATGGTGTGAAAAAAATTTCTCTACCACCCGCACCGTACGCGTTGAGCGGGAAATCAACTGGAATGGGTTGCCTCAAGCTGTGTCCACCTTATTTCGACGACAAAGGTGGCGTCGATTCTTAGCCAATCCCAATGACGATGTTTGGCTTGACGAAGTGCGCACCTTTTATGGCACTCTCGTCAAGGTCAATGAACATTTATACCAAGCCTATGTCGATAAGGTACCGATACCTTTTTCTCTCACCATAATTTCCCAGAAAATACGGGAAAATCAAGTCCCAAATCTTTAACATTTCGATTACCCCACTATAGGTAATCTTATTCCGAAGCACCAATGTATCAAGCGTATCGCCCCTAACCACAATTGGGATCGCGATACCTTCCTGGTGGGCAACCTTGACAAAATAACCAGCTTTGTCTTCTTAATCACATGTGGGTCCATCCTCCAAACATCTAGCAACTCCGTAATTCACGTACGCCATGGACATTTCCTCTACCACCTCCTTGGCGAGGCGAGTTCCATTAATCTCCCCCGTATATTTTACTCATAAATTATACATGTCTCCATGGACCGCAAATGAAAATTTGCCCTGCCCTATGCCCGACTCATCACATCACTCCTAAAGGATGTCGGGATTCGATCTCCACCATCGCAGCCTCATCTCACCAAGCCTATTGGGTCAGAAGCCATCACTCGGAGCATGCGACAAATGAAGTTAGTGCGCCCACACCCATATCAAGGGAAAGATTTAGAAATTGGAGGGGAGGAGGTTGAGTACGATGAGGATGACGAATTTGACTACGATCGGAGGGAAAGGGTCTAACTGGCCGCGTTGCAAATCTAGAGACGAGTTTCAATGGGTTTTTGACAGATTATCGCCGAGACGTGAGCATGATTTTCTACCTACAAGCAAAAATGTACAAGCTCCAAGTGGAGTCCAATATCGCTCTCCCGACATACTTCTATGATCCATATGACCCTAACGCTCCCAGCCCATCACACCCATCCCCATAGTAGCCCCGATGTTGTTGTTTGGTTGTTTGTTTTACATATGTAGTTCTTTGTTTTTGGGTCAATTTTTGGTTACAAAGAACTATGTAATCTCTATCCTTTATTTCACCTGTATTTGGTCGTTATTAATTCAAATGTTGCATTTTGCTCTTTGTTTTTTTACGCACCTTTCTTTTGTTTATATTTTAGTCCTTTTGCATGGGGACTTTGCAAATGTCTAAGTTGGGGGGTACGCATGCGCTTTAAAAAAAATCAAAAATTTCAAAATGCCCAAAATTTCAACAAAATTAGAAAATTTCAAAACTTTCCAAAGAAATTGAAAATTTTGAAAAATCCAAAAATATTTTCCTTCAAAATAAATAAAAATTCGAATTTAAAAACTTCAAAAATATCATGAAATTTTGTCAAAGTCTCAAATTGTAAAACTCATACGCACAAAGCCGAAATTGACTAAAGATAGAAATTGAAAGAAAATTGACGACTTTACGAATAAGTCTGGAGATTAATCAACCCAGTGAGATTTCAAGCCTATCATTTTTGTGAGTTTTTAAATCAATCCGCGTTGAAATTATCTCAAAAGTTCAATTTTTTGTTTAAAAAAAGTCATTGCGGATCTCTATTCCTTTGTTTTGATCAATTACGAAAAACGAGCGAGATGTTGTCTTGAAAACACGCAAAAATATATGTACACTAAATTAATCTCGAGACCCATATGGTAAAAGAATTAGTAATTCGGACAATTAAGTAGGCCATCATTTGTTACCCAAAAATATTAGCCATAAAAAGTGAAAAATTATCCATTTGCAACCCAATTGAGCCTAATAAAAATTTTCCTTTTCGTTTGTTGCTCGGAAAACCAATTGGCTCAGAATTGCAAAATTTGAACATTCATCAATTACGTCCGAAAAGTGCATAAAAAGGGCAAGAAAAAAATAAGAGAAAAATGCTCAACAAAAATAGCAAGAAAAGAAAATTGTGAAAAAAAATAGAAAAAGAAGAAGAAAAAGGACCAAAAGCCCAAAAAAGCATTGATGGACATCATAAGAACATTTTTCAATTCCGAAGTTCCCAACCATTCCCAATTTTAACCAAATACACCTTAAAACCTGTGAAATTCCTAACCGAGTCCGAATTTCCGCGTGGAGAGTTAAAAATACAAACAGATAATAAGAGAAATTAATTAGTGTGAATAAGAGGCGATGTCTCCCGTTTTTCAATGACTGTATTCCGATGAAGAGATCTTTTCACCATAAAAATTTCGTCTTTTAAATTTGTGTGCGTGAACTTGTGTCCATTATATTTACTCTTATGAATCCCGCACACCGAGAGAAAATATCCACATTCTGAGTGATTAATTTATGAGTTCATCCATGAGCATTTGAATCAAAAAGAATTTTTGAAAAGTAATGTAATGATCACACTGCATACGTTAAATGCAATCTCTTACTCGCGAAAGAGGTATTTTATCCTAATAACATGTTTACTAAGTGTTTTAATCGTACTTTGATTCTTTTACATTGTTCAGCATGATCAAAGTTCTAAGTTAGGGGGTTTTATTAGTCATAAATTCTTCATATTTAACCCCATAATTTAGAGGTATATATCATCTTGAGTTGATTTATCTCATATTATTGCTACTGACGTCTTCTATATAGTGCATCGAGTTTTGTGTATCTCTCTTACATTGTGCACGTATTTTATACAAGTGAAGAATAGAGAGAAGTCAAAACTAAGAAAGAAAGAAAAGAAGAAAAATTATAGGGGTTTCCCCACCAAAGGGAGGTTAACTTAGTCAAGCGGATTGATTGATTCACGAAGAAAGAGAAGGAAAGCTTCCCTACAGACCCACCTCAAAGATTCTTCATAGAAGTGGCTCGAAGGACCCACCTTGAAGATCCTTCACAAAAGTAGCTCGAAAGACCTACCTCGAAGATCCTCCCATAGACCTGGTTCGAAGGATCCAATTCATAGATCAAAGTCACCTAGATGAAAATAGTTTGTAATAAGTAATAGAATATTGTGTCATTTACTTTATCTTATAAATGTATATTGAGTGAGGTTATTTGATACCCACGAGGGACCATGCCTGGCAGGGCATGGGAGAGCTAGCATGCTCTATCGAACAAACTCCTCTTGGGAACCTTGTAGGGACGTGGTTTGGAGGATTGATAACAAGGCAATGTTGGGACTATAGTTACTAACCTTCTTGGCACACTTGGGTAAAAACTTCATTTAGAACAACTGGTCAATCAAGCCACAATAGCCGAGCCGCCTTAAGTCTTACCTGTTCGAAAGAACCTCCTCGAGGTACCTCTGTCTTGCACCTTGGTCACAAAATAACTCTTAACCAATAAATAGAATCCAGGACACTCGAACCACCTATCAGCCGAATAGCCTAGTAACAGGTACCGGCCCGCCTGACTAATGTGACCAGATACTTGACAAAGTAACTGTTTAAACCACTTTCTGATATCATGACGTCTGGCATTTAGGTATTCGAAAATATAGCATTTAAGTGGGTTTATCCTTAGAATGGTAGTTCTAGTTCACCAAACCTGACCATTTAACCATCCTACAGTAAGCCTCAAGCTGACATATCATATCCCTCATTAATGCCCACAATACTTCTAGCCAATAGAATGGCTTCCCGCCAAAACCATGAGATCCCATGCATTAAATGCAATATCTTGTGAATTTAATATACCCAATCAGACTGATCGCAGGCAAGCTCACCCGAGCAGCCTTGCCCCCCATATATATACACCAGATGAACAAGGTAGAGGGAGAGAGCATTCTGAGCCTAGAATTGCTGCCCAAATTCCTCCATAATCGAGAGCCGCCACGATAACATTGACTCCCCCACGCCCGTTTAATACACTCATCATTGAGCATTAACTGAGATTGAGTTCATGTCTTGCCTTCATTGTGCCTAGAGTGCTTGTTCTTTCTCCCTCCGATCACGCCACCTACTAATCTTATTTATTTATTGTGCTTGTCATACATCTTTTGTGCCAATATGTCATTTAATATAAGTTTCAGTATTGAATTCTCTTGTCTCTGAGTCACCTGTGGCCACTGCCAACACTAAATACTTAACGGTGTTAATCCCGATCTTGAAAAGGGGTTACGCCTCACTTAATACTAACTATATTTTAATAACCCACATCTTACATTTGGTGACTCTACAGGGGAGTTATTCTCTTTTGAAAGATGCCAGAGGATAACACCGCTAGAGTCATCGACTTTGACTCCATACAGCATAAAGAATAGGCAAATAACTATGCGTCGCCTGATGGGGCGAGAGTGCTAAGGGCGGAGTCAAGCGCGCCCAGCGTTGGCATTACGAAAATTATGGCCACGCAAGCAGGAATAGGCCCAGCAAAAATAAAGGTACTGATGGGTTGTAACACCCCGCTAAATTCTGGCGTCGGTCGCCACCAAAATTAAGCTGGGTGTTAATTAAATAAATATCATACTTAGCATGTGACATATGTGAAACATATTAATTTTAATCCACAAGGTGAATATTTTAAATTAATCCCAAATATTTAGGACATCCAATTATTTTACCACCAAAGTGCGATATAAAGTCCGTCACATGAAATCTCCAAATCTTTCAATTATTACAATAAATCAAACCAAACTGAAATCTTAAGACAACTTTGGAACCGAAAGGCCCAATAAAAACCCAAAAAAAGCCTCACAATAAATATGACTGAACATGAGAAGAAATAAACTACTAAAACAATAATATAGCTTCAGTTGTGCTTCCGAAGGATCTCCAATAATTTCTATGCAGCTACTCCAATTAAATCCCTGAAAATATTAGTCAAAGCATGTGTCAGAGCCAAGGCCCTGAGCATGAATATCGGCTACTCTTTTCAAATAGGGTCCTTGAACCCAAACAATAATGATATACATATCGACCATAACAATAGAATCTTTTAATTAAAAGAAAGTCTATAATCAACAACCATAAATTTCTAAGTACCCGCAAGGTTTAATGTGTCACACCAATATTATTTAAAATTAACCCAAGTCCCACGATATTAATGTGTTTGAATTTACCAGGATGATTTGTTCTCACTTTATTATTAGGTATAGAGGTTCTCCCGCCATGAGTGATTTACACCAAAATGACATTATAATAGCGGTCTTCCTGTCACGGGTGATTTTTGCACCAAAAACACTTTCCCTTGTCACACTCGTCGTCTGACCCATTTTTATCCTGCGATCCTCGACATATGACAAGGTTCCACACATGACACGACATAAATCGCCCTCTGACCCGGTTAAACTATTGGCCCTAGACACATTATGTAAGCCAATAAATTTTTAATACCAGTTTCAGTCTTGCGGTATTAATTTTTCAAAATTTCTCATACTAGTTATTCACATAAATTTTTTCCACCCTTAAAAGCGATGTGAAAATCCTCAAAATATTCCTTAGTCCCAACTAAAAGTTTTCAAAACACAATTTCATCCCATCATTAATAAATAATGATTATAACAATTTTACTTCACCTAGATATCAATACTATGTTATCACAACAACGGTAAATATAGAGAATTTGCCCCCCACCCCAATTTATATAACCCGCATAGATTTATTCAACCAGTCCCATACCTAATTAGCATACCTAACTAGTCCAATACCTAATTAGCATAAATCGCAACTAAGGCCCACTTACTAGTCCCATACCTAACAAGTGTATTATAACAAGGGGTAAAAATCAATTATCTACAATACCCAACGTTCCCAAAATATTCAATATTACTATATTTCATAAGTGACACAATTAACAATTTGTGATAATATTATCAACAATACTAAATTACCAAATAAATGATTTTTAATCTAAATAGGGGAAATTAAGAACACATAATTATTATGATTTTTCGAATCATTATTACTTGCAAATCTCATATTAGCTATTATTTTCTAGCACAAGTAATTTAAATAAATTTAGAAATTTCTACCTAAAACATTCAAATTAAATTGTTAAGGGATTCTCTACATGTATATGCCCACAATATCACCAACTACGTAAATACAATCCAAATAACAACAAAGTTATAATTATTTGGTATTATTAATTATTTTCACAAAACATCCCCGAAATTCTTCCAAATATTATGTTCTTTAATTTATTTTAGAACACATGGGTTTTAATGGAAGCTATAATCAAGACATATAATACTAAAGGAAAAGAATAGGATAAACATGCCTGTGATTAAATGTAGAAATTGACTAGAGATCCAAGTTCCTCTTGAAAAGTTGAACAAAAACCTTTCTTGAACCAACGTGGGACAGATTTTTTTAAGCCTCCAAAGTTGAGCTCGAAAGTGGTTTTAATGGTGGTTTATGGTGGCTCAAGGGGTGGTCACAAATTTGGAATTTACTACTGATTTGTGGGCGCTTAAGGGAGTGGGAGAGATGGCAAAAATCTATTTTTTTTCTTATCTCATCAACCCACATGGTTAATACATTATATAACCCCATAATTCATTAATTAACTCCAAAATTCATGCACCCATCCAATATTGGTGAGGTTATTCAAAGGGTCTGGTGAGGGAGGTATAGACTAGGGGTTGAATCAATGAATGGCTTAGGATTAAGCCAAAATAAAAAATAAAATCCCAAATTTATTATATTTTATTATTTTTACAACTGAAAATAGGTGTAAATGATATTTTTTGGAGATGTCGAAGAAGAGAAAGTTGCTCAAAATTAAATTTTAAGTCGATTTGAAATTGTTTAGAATTTTCTGAGAACTTTTATTTTTTTATGAAAAATAATAATATTTTATTTATTTATTCATTTTTTTTACTTTTGACCCCATGGCACTCTTAGGCCTATTTTTAGAATCCAATAAATATAGTCAAATTATTTTTAACCCCAATAAAACTTCCTACAAAAATTACGGAAGTTCGCGTCCTGCGCGACACATGCTGACAAAAGTCGCGTTATATTAACCATGACCGTGTCACAACCATTCCTTGGAATTTTTGCATGAAACTTAACCAACATATTTATTTAATCAAAATCATTAAATTCTAAAAAAAATTCTTGAATATTCCAATTTTTTATTTAAAAGCACCCATTTAAAAACTTGGGTTGTTACATGGGTTTGTTCGCAAAGTTCATTAAAACTTCGGCAGCCCAGGCGATGTTGGGAGTTCCCATGGGAGTGAGCTCTTTCACTACACCATCGGCGGCTATACCAGCTCCTAATGTTATAGGAGGGGTGGTTGCACCCGCTCCTAATAACACCTTCCCCACCACTTCCCCACCCTTGGGTAGTGTGCCCCCTACCACGGTCCAACCCAAGACATCGGGGCCAACGCTGCAAAGTGGAGGATTAACTTCAGAGGCTCCATCCACAACAGCCGGTCAAGGAGTAAGCATACCATCCTCAATGATGGTAACAACACTTCAAACTAGCCCTTCGTCGGCCAGCTTAGAGGAAATGAAGAAAGAGATGCTAAAGTTCCTAGATGTATCTAAAGGAGATAGTTCTTTGGTGTACGATGACTTCCGTACCCTCTACCCAGAGGCATATAACAATGAATCCTACCCAGTGGGGTATATTCCACCAGTTTTTTAGAAGTACACGGGGAAAGGTGCTAATCTCAAGGAGCACATAAAGAGGTTTATCTAAAGTCTTGGGGCCCATTGCAACGACAAAAAGCTAAGGTTAGGGGAGTTTTCAAAATCCCTGACAGAGAAATCCTACACGTGGTATTCCCACTTGGCCCCAGGTAGTGTAAGATCTTGGGAAGAATTCCACATTTTGTTCGTGCAAAAGTTCATTTTGGCTGAGGATGAGTTTAAACTCACCCAGCTATCACGTGAGAAACAGAAGCCGAGGGAGGACGTTGTGGCTTATATCAGGAAGTTTCGTGATCTCTCTCTGGATTTGAGAGAGGATACGCGGGAGGACAAACTTTTACAAGTGTGTGCAGAGGGTTTGTTGCCCGAGTATATATGTCATCTGATTAACGAAATGCGAGAAGGTACGTTTACAGCATTTTTAAAAGCAGCAAGGAATATTACTTTAGTAGTAAAACCCGTAGTACCCCCGCCTGCTTTGCCAAGTTTTCTAATCAGGCCAATGGTTACCTGGGGGAGGGGAATAGTGGGGGGCGAGGAGGTAGAAGGGGAAGAAGTAACAAGATAAGGTTCAAAGATGAGGAGGATCCCCTCGAGCTACCTTGCACGATGGAACAAGGCTTGAACCTTTATGATCTCATGATCCGCGAGAAAGTATGCAGGTCGGTTAATGTCAACACCGCACAGCTCTCGTGGGAGGACAGGGAGAAACCTCATTATTGTGCACTCCATAACAGGGTAAACCATCCTACCAAAGTGTTTTTTCACTAAAGAGGTTAATTGACTGTCATGTGAAGAACGTGGACATTGTGTTGTCGCAAACTAATGTGAACGATAACCCTCTACCACCTCATGGAGCCCATATGGCTAGCGCTTTTGATGAGGAGGCTGAGCGATTAACGGTGGAACAGTGGTTCAAAGGGAGTGACTTTAAAGGATTTCTTAAGGATGACTTTGAAGATTCCCTAGAAGAGTGCACCCTTAAGTTGGATCAGCTCCATTTTGGTGACGAGATTGAAGAGGCAGAGGACCAAGAGAAAGAAACATAAACCCCATTGAGAGACTCAGTAAGCAACTGGGAGCCTGCTCTCTGGAGGAAGTAAATGCAGTGATAGCGTATGATGAGGCCGCATATAGAGATGTGGAGGAAGTTTATGAGTTGGAAGATGACCAGGCAGACCCATGGATCGAATGTGCAGATGTTGCTCGCTTGTAAAAGTTCGGTTGGTTCTTCGATCAGGTTAGCCGTCCTGAAGACTCTCGACTAGAAATCACGTGATCCATCTTAGAGATCTCAAAGAAGAACATGGTACCACACCTAAAATGGAAGGGACCTATGGATAAACTCGTGCGTAGGTATCTCTCAGAAGTCACATTCTCAAAGGCTGATAGACTGATCAGATATACCCACAATAGACCCTTGTATGTTACTGCGTCAGTAAGTGATTGTGCTTTCTCACTAGTCTTGTTAGACGTAGGGGAATACATCAATATAATGACCAATGGATCCTTTTATGCTATCGGGTTGTCATAAATAAGGATAGTGCCCCATTCATTGGCAATATCAGGATATGATAATCAGTCTTCCAAATTGATGGGCTATGTTAACGTGGGCATCATGATGGGAAACATCACTTCCCACATTAAATTACACATCATGAATTATGAGTCGTCATACCAACTATTGGTGGGCAGGGTATGGATGCACAACCATGGGTTGGTACCCTCAACTTATCATCAGTGTGCTAAGGCAAACATAAAAGGTAAGGAGGTGGTGATTCGAGCTACTAAGAGACCTTTTTCAAAGGAGGAAGCTCACATGATGGATGCCGCTTTTTATGCTGATCTAGACGAAGAAGATACCACGATAACAAGGTATACTGGGGGATTAAGATCCCATCAACTCGACAGAGGGTGAGGGCACCTTCTCGAATGGTGGTAACTTATAAAGAAGAGCGTGACTTGGGAGCAGTAAGGCCCCCTAGTCTATCAAGGCAGCTCCGTGATCGAATGACCCCACACATTAACCCTATTGAGCACCAAGTCCAAACACAGAGTGTTCTTAGCAAACGAATAGTGAGAGGGGTGGGTTAGAATCAAAAGAAGAGGCCATTTCAGAAGGAAGTGGCCCGACAATGCAAATGGGTGGTTTTGTCTAACGGTAGAATTATCTATAAACTATGAAGGTGTGAGCGGGCAGCTGAGAGTCTGGACGATGAAGTTGACCCAGTCTATGAATGCTTCCTAGTGGATAACCAGAGGAAATGCTTTATAATTGATAACTCCAAGGTACAAGAGTTTATGGAAGAGCCATAAGAAGAACCAGAATGCATGAGGGACATCCCTAGGCTGCAGATCCAAGAGTTGGAGAAGGTTGACTTAGCTAGAGAAGGTGAGGATCCAAACCCTATTTTTATCTCGAATGACTTGGAGGGATCTCCTCGAGAGGAACTGATCGAGTTGCTATTGGAGATCAAAGATGTCTTTGCACGTATGTACACCGAGATGCCCGGAGTAAAAAAGTAGGTGAGTTGCCATAGGTTAAATGTTTTGTCTTTATCCATTCCGGTGAAGCAGGCCACTCGAACATACAAAGTGGAGTTAGATCTAAAGATTAAGGAAGAAGTTAAGAGGTTGCTCATGACCGGTTTTATAGTGCCAATTTAACATACGATCTGGCTCTCTAGCATTATACATGTGGGAAAGAAAGACAATAGTCAAATCAGAATATACATAGACTACAGAGACCGAAATTAGGCATGCTCGAAGGACGAGTTCCCATTGCCTTTCATTGATAGCTTGATCGATGCAACAGCAGGCCATGAGATGTACAGTTTCATCAATGGTTGTGTGGGATATAACTAGATAAAAATGGATCCGGCCGATGTAGAGAAGACCGCCATCTGAATGCCTTTAGGTAATTTTATGTACACAATCATGCCTTTTGGATTGAAGAACACAAGGGCTACTTACCGAGGACGATGATAGCCATCTTCCATTACCTTTTTCACAAGACTATGGAGTTTTATGTTGATTATTTGGTGATTAAATCCAAGAAGAAGGGGTCCTACCTGGACGATTTGAGAAGAGTGTTCACTCGCTGCAGCTGCAGAAAGTACAAGCTGAAGATGAACCCTCTCAAATGTGCATTCGGGGTAACAAGTGGGAAATTTCTGGGGTTTGGGGTACTTATCAGAGGACAATGATAGCCATCTTCCATTACCTTTTTCACAAGACTGTGGAGTTTTATGTTGATGATTTGGTGATTAAATCCAACAAGAAGGGGTACCACCTGGACGATTTGAGAAGAGTGTTCACTCACTGCAGCTACAGGAAGTACAAGCTGAAGATGAACCCTCTCAAATATGCATTCGGGGTAACAAGTGGGAAATTTTTGGGGTTTGTGGTAAATCACCAGGGGGTAAAAATGGACTTGGACCAGCGACGAGCCATCCTTGATATACCGAGACCAAAACTAGCGAAAGAGTTAAAAAGTTTTCTTGGCAAAGTCTCTTACCTTAGGCGGTTTGTCCTGGGGCTGGCCGTAGTGACACCCCTTGATGGAGCTACTGAGAGAGGGCGTGAAGTTTGTGTGGTAAATAATGCATCAAGACTCCATAGACAAGCTGGAGGCACTCCTCACATCTCCTCAGACCATGATCCCCCCGAAGGCAAGTATCCCTTTACGTTTATACCTTACATCAACTGAATTATCTATTGGTGCTTTGTTAGCCAAAGAGATGGAAGGCATTGAAAAGCCTATTTATTACTTGAGTAGGATCATACACGGGCCTGAGGCTAAATATACTATCATTGAGAGGTATTGTTTAGCCCTTGTATTCGTAGCACAAAAGCTGAGGCATTACCTGTTATCATTCACGGTTCATATTATAACTAGGTGTGATCCTATAAAGTTTTTTGTTGCTAGAACTGTGTTGATAGGCAGGGCAATTCGATGGTTTTTAATCCTCTCAGAGTATGATCTCAAGTGTGTGGTCCCCCGAGCCATCAAAAGTCAGGAATATGCAGATTTATTGGCTATCTTCCCATCAGGGACGTTCAAGCCACCTATTGAAGAGCTCCCGGGTGATGACCTCCAGGCCAATTTCATAGCAGCCAGCTTTGACGAGTTGAGTATGGAGTTCGACGGCTCTTCAACCGAGAAAAAAAGGGGAGATGGAGTCATCCTATGAAGAGATGGCAAAGAAATTCATTTATCTTTTAAGTTGGAGTTTAAATGCTCTAATAATGAGGCTGAACACAAGGCACTGGTCCTGGGATTACTCGAGGCACTAAGAAGAGGTATCCAAATTCTAATAATTAAAGAGGATTCTAACTTGGTGATAAAATAGGTGACGGGGGAATTCTCTTTGAAGCATATGAGTCTGGCACCTTACCGAACGATCATCTAGTGGCTTCTTGGACAGTTCGAGGTAGTGAAGATCAAGAGGCACCCTCGAACGATGAACAGACATGCGAAGGCCTATGATACTATCGCACAAGAGATTGCCTTTGATGAGGAATCAACTGTGGTTCGAATCACGAAGATAACGACCCCCTCGACGGTGTCAAAAATGCTACCCTTGGAGGATAAAGATGATTGGAGGGGTGAGATAAGAAAGCAGCTAGAGAGGGGTGAGGGGCACTCAACTTAGCCGATTTAGCACATTACTTTGTTACCAAAGGCAATTTATATTACAAGAATAAAAGAGGTTGGTTGTCCAGGTATGTAGATCTCGAAGAAGACAAAAGATGATTGATCGAGGTACATGAAGATAGTTATGAAACCACAGAGATCCCTTTGTCTAGGAGGATACAACGGGCAGGGTACTTCTGGCCTTTGATGAGACAAGAAGTTATCGCAGTGCAAAGAGAGTGTTAGAAGTGCTGCCTGTTCTATAAGGCAGCAGCATGTAATTTCATTGGGTTAACCGTAAGATTGGAGACAGCCCTATATGGATTTCTTGATAGACGCAGTGATTCTGACAGATAAAGAGGATGCTACCAAGATAAAAAGGTGCGCACCGAGATACTTCATACAAGATGGGCATCTGTACTGAAGAGGCTATCATGATAGGCCCCTAAGGTGCATAAGAGGAGAAGAGGCTGAAGAAGTATTAAAGCAAGCCCACGAACCGGGGCACATTGGAAGAGCCAAACTTTACGATCAACTAATGACCTTGGGTTATTATTGGCCTTCGATGGAGAAAGATTCGACGGAGTTCGTTCGAAACTGCAAGGCTTGTCTGCTACATGGGAATATGATTCATACTCCTTCAGTGGACCTGCACTCTCTATTTACACCATTTTCGTTTCATACTTGGGTGTTTGATTTGGTAGGGTCCATAAACCCTTAGTCGCGAGGAAATATCTGGATTTTAGTAGCCACAGAATATTTCACGAAGTGGGCAGAATCCATACCGCTCAAGAAAGCCACGGTGGGGGTAGTAGCTCGATTCATGAAGGAGTAAATTATCTATCATTTTGTCATCTTGAAGGTGTTTTTGTCAAACAATGGTACCTCCTTTGTGAAGAGTGAGGTGCGCCTACTAACAGAAAAATACTCCATTATTCATCACAAGTCAATAGTAGCGTACCCGAAGTGCAATGGGCAAGCAGAGGCCACCAACAAAACTTTAGTAATCATTTTGGCAAAAATGTTAGAGGACTTTTCGGGCACATGGGATGAAAAGATCCCCAAATTTCTATGGGCTTATCGAACGAAGAAAAGGAAACCAACGGGATACACACCATTTTCCTTAGTATTTGGGGTAGAAGTTGTGTTACCAGTCGAACTCGAGGTTCCTTCCGCTTGCTACAACTTACGAAGTGCCATGATCCCCCGCAGTCGTCATGACTCGAAGCCCTAGAAGATCATAGGGATAATGCCGTAATGCACTTTGAGATATATAGAAAATGGTTGTCCAGATCTTACGACCAGCTAGTGAGGCCGAGGAAGTTTAAAGAGGGGGACTTGGTTCTGAAAGCATGCACGAGGCATATTAGAGGTTTGTCATTACCCAAGTTTGAGGCTAACTGGAAAAGGCCTTATATCGTTCTAGCAGCCCACGATTTGAGTTATTACGAGATATATAAGCTGGAAGATAATGTTAGTTTCAAATTAAACAGCAAGTGGCTGAAGATTTACTACGTTTAAATGTATGTTTTGCCAACGCTTTTTCTTATTATGTTTTACCTTGTCAATTTTAGTTGAAAGAAAAGAGGGATGTATGTTTTAAAACAATTGGGTTTGTCTGTTTAATATAGCTCGAAGCCATGTTCATATAGAAAATGTTAGGCCACTACTGTTGTTTTCCTTATCATGCATGATGTGATTCCCAGTGATGTAATAAGTTTAGCCAGTGTCAAAAGAAAGTAAAGGAAATGGAAAAAGACACCAAAGTCACCAATGATTCTTTATTTAATAAAATATATGAATGTGGTCACACGCAAGCAAGGAGATACAAAATCCCAAAAATGATAAACATCAATAATAGAAACACTGAACAAAGGAGTTAGGGGTTGCCCATGATAAAACAAAGGTTCGCTGATCCAAGCAGCCTATGATGATGTTGGGGAATAATTTGTACAAGGTTGCTTTGGTCTAAAATGAGGTCAACCTAATCTTTCTAGCGAAGCTCCATTTTTTAATGAATGGACCCTAACTCCTGCTCTTTCTTGATTAGCTCAACCTCCGCACGAGAAACGGCCTCACGGGCCTCCTGCAGCTCTTATTCAAATACCACCAACTTGGTCTCCAGGCTTACAAGCTCTTCTAAAATGGCCACCTGCGAGCGATGTGAACTTTGGAACTGATGATAGAGAGCGGGAAGGTCGGCCTTCTTAAAATCGCAAAGCAACTTCACCAACCAGGACATAGAAAATCCATCATTTGTGAGAACATTAACTCTTCCCAGTAAAGTCTTAATTGTATCAGGGCTAAGAGATTCGAGGGGAGTATTGAGGATTTCCTCCCAGACCATGGTGAGCCCGAGCAAGAGATATGCCATCATTCAGGAATAGATTGAAGGCAGCTAGTGGTAAAAGTTAAAGGAAAATGGATGAATAACTACTCTATTAGTAAACGAGGACCCTCGGTCAAAATATAAGGGAAATTAGCTAAAGTATGCCTCACAACCACCTCGGGGGCTGCCTCAAGAGGATGTACGCTAAAAACACTATCACCTACAGAAGGACGTTGAATATGCGAAGCACTATCACTTGCTTGAAACTGAGGATCAACCACTTAGGGCACATCACCAACCCTAGGGGTCCTGCCCAAAGAAGCAACTTCGGCTAAGGTCCTCGCTTACACCATTTCCTGATCAATAGGTTTAACTTCTGGCTTACGGGACACAGGCTGGTCGACCTTCACCTGAAATACAAAAAAAAAATAGTTTAAGTAAGAAACAAAATGAGGAAAGCATACACAAAATATCTTGCAAGTACGGGAGATTATGCCAATAATACTTGGCCCGCCTGACCCTTGGTTATGGGAGATTATGCCAATAAGCCTTGGCTCGCCTGACCCCCGATTATGGGAGATTATGCCAATAAGACTTGACTCACCTGACCCTCAGTTGTGGGAGATTATGCCAATAAGACTTGGCCCGCCCGACCCTCGATTATGGGAAATCTCTAAAGCCCAATATTACTTGGCAAAATTAACAAGTTTATATGCACGAGATAGATGGAAGAATAAAAAATTACCACTGGAAGTTGCTCGTTAGAAAATTCACAAGTGGCCATATGTACTACATCCTCCTCCTCAATCGCACCAAGAGCCACCAAAGGATGTTGACTTCGGGGGGGAATCACATCCCCCCTATTTCATCAACCTATTATTGTCCACCCTCCCCCTGACCAGCTCCAATAAGATCGGCACCTTCCTAGTTTAGGATGGAAGGCCCGAACACAGATACAAGTACTTGGTCATTTGAAGGGGGGAACTAACGGAGTATTTTGAATAGGTATAGGAGCCTACGAAGGATAAAGAAAAGAAAAAGATAAAGATAAATTAGAACAACAAGTCAAAGTAGCAACAACGGCTTAAACAAGTAAGAAAAATAAACTTACCACAGACACTGAAGAAGAAACAGGCACGGGGGACTTGGGTATAGCCTCAACAACTCTCACATCAGGAACATCCCTCTCAAGGCTAGCCTTCTCGGGCAAAAAAGAGGTATTGGGGGAATAGCTGCTACAAGACTCAGATGAAGAATCAGATATAACTTCCCCTAGGGGAAATGGGAGATTACCTGGGAAGTAGTAGGGGCAGCTCTCTCGAAGGGACGATCCTATCCCACATCATCGTGCGTATCACCTCACACATCAAGATGAAAAAAAGACAAGGTAGGTTAGAGCAGAATGGAGTTATTAAGATGAAAATAAAATAATAAACATTCAGAGCAAGAGGGATCGAGGGGCTTACTTCCTTCTCCAACACATATTCCAGAACCTCATAATATTGGGGAGGGGAGGCGAGTTTGGAAGGATAAACCATCCTCCTCAACCTACGGCTTCGAACCAACGAAGTTTCCTCTTCATCTTATTTTTCTTCTTATTCTTCTTCCTCCACTACCTTCTCTCCCTCCTCATCATCATCATCATCACCACCAGCATCAACAGAAGCATGCTCCTCGGGCAGTTCTTCCTCACTGGATTCAGACAATTCCTCGATCGCATAAGAGGATTGATCTCCTTCCTTTTTTTACCACTAATAGCATCGCGAGGAGTTTATGAAAAGCCTCGAGAAGCCATCTAGGCCAACATAAACTCTCTGCCCTCTTCGTTAAAATTCTTTCGGGTTTGGAGAAGTGGATTAAACATCGACCTCACCTCTTGGGCGACTTTAGGATCGGGTATGTGGTCAACTGTAGGTTGTTGGATGGTTTTGAGTTTTTTCAAAGTCACCTTTCGCGTGGCCCTAACCGTTGCCCCAGATGAGGCAACACGCAGGGATTCAGTTCTCTCAACTGGTCTCGAGGGATCAGGGGCTACGGTAACAACCTCAGCTAGAAGGTATGCTTTTTTTTCACAACTGCCTGGTCCACAGGCTTTACTGGGGGAAGCTCGGAGGGAACACTGGTGTTGGCAGTATTAAGAGGGAAAATATACGATGAGATGGTGCAATTTCTTAAACCCAACTCTGTGGGTGGGAATCTCTTAATCTCAGGGTACCGAGGTTCCTTAAAAATGTTGGTTTGAAAACGGACCAGTTGGTTTTTCCAAAACACGTTCATATATATAGCCGATCTTTTCCTTCGAGCCTCTTTGCTTGGGGCCACAGGATTGGTTGGATAACTGGAGCACAGACTTACGACAGATGAAGTCAGATAGTTAGCACAGGCTAAAGAAAAGTTTAAGGGTTTTTCACGGGTGAAATGGCTCAATAAAGGGGTGCCTTGATCATAATCAAATTGAATGGCTACATGGTGGGGGCTATAAACAGAATAGAAAGAGGACCACTCTATATATGAGAGAAAGTATGAAGGGATCAACAAAAGGGGGACACTGTTCTCAGGAAAATTCCTAGCAAGAGCTTCATTAATAGGAGCAATGGGGCGCTCCACATCAGTAAAAAAGTCATTTGTAAAAAATTGATCCACCCCAACATAGGGGAGAGGTAAGAACCTTTTTGCTCGATCGATCAGGGAAACAAGAGGCTTTTTAATGCTTTTATTCTTCCAGCAACAAATACGGGGGATCCTTATGGGCTGAGAACTTGGGTAGTTGCCGTAATTGGGAAAATGGGCATAAAGGAAAGCTGTTAAAAGTACATTTCTGGCGTAATTAGAGACGTCAAACCTGTCAATGCTCCATTCAGAATCTGTCGCCACACGGTCCAACCAAGTTTATAAGGGGAAGCTTCACGCCATTTGCCATCCGAATAGCCATGTTGATTAAGTCCTTTCGGGGGCAGTCATGGGGTCTTCGATAGAATCACCCAAATATAGCATGTCAACTCGATTTTGGAATCAAATCACTTCCCCATCGGGGGTTGGTCAAACACCTGCTTCCCTCGAGGGTTCTCCTTGGCCGCCTCGTGGGCCCTAATAATAACTTTCTCTTCAATGAAATAAAAGTAACGAATCACTTCAGAATAAGTGCCCTTGTTGTAAGTGACCATGCAATCCTTTACCACTGAATCTAGTTCAACTCTCAAAGTTTTTCCTTGATGGAGACGGCCTCTTCGAAGAAGGTATCAAAACCGATAGCTTCCAACCCCAGAAGCTCACAAAAATCTTCCAGGGTAATGGTGAACTCACCCCAGGCGACCACAAAATTGTGTGACCTACGGCTCTAATGGGAAATCAGCAACTGGAGAGCGGTGTTATTTTTAGTAAGGGTAAGATCACCCAGCCAGAGAGAGCAATATAGACCAACAAGGGCTAACTGAACAAAATACTTAGAACGAAAATAATCAGTCCAAGGGCCCAACCCCTTGCAAGTACCAGAGGAAGATTCAAACTTTACCTTCGAATAGGGGAAATCGCCACGTTCAATGCCAAAATAAGTAACTGTAGCGGTGGGGATATAAGCAAAGTATTCAACGTCCTCACACTCCTCCATAAGCAGGTTAGGGTCCTCAGTTGGCACCAGTTTACTGGGGAGTCTCTCCGTCATCTACAAGAAGCGGTCATCCTCGCCAAAGTACGAAGCACGGCGATAGCGCACCCACTACTGTTGGCGGGCTGGAGTCTCAGGAGAAGCGCTTCTAGAGGAAAGGGTTCGTTTCACGACAGGTGCCAAGGGAGTTTAGAGAGATGGGGATGAAAGGTCAAGTTGAAGGAGTGAAAGAGACAAAGATAGCAAACTCTCACAAAAGCTCAGTACAAGAGAATAAAAACCCAAAGGTGATTGTTTGAAATGAGGATACCCCTTTTTATAGGGGCAACACGGACCCCAAAAGACGACAAAAAGTGACACATTAGAAAACGTAATAACGAAAGGTTTAGCTTGTGTGGCCGTTAAGCATGCACGGATGCAGAAAATCAAAGGTTACAATGATGACACTTCAGGGGATGACGCGCGGATTAGCAGTATTGGTTACACGCGTGCACCCTGGGGTTGCCACGTGTCACAATACTGAGAAACCTTATGTGCGATACCGATTTAAATATTTGTACAATTTCCAATCATAAACTTATTTAATCACAGTCAATTTATGAATCAAATCAATTCAGCCCTTAAACTCAAATAACTACGTGCGTGCAAGTGTCAACCATTATAAATAAATTATGTGAGTCAAATTTCAGGAAAATTTCCCGCAGGTCAAAACCTTTTTATTTCTAGAACTTTGATAAGTTTACAAGACCATTGACTTACATAACACCTGATAATCACCCACAAGTGCAGCACACGGTGTCTTCGTCAAATCTTCAAAGCATCATCAAGAAATCAGCAATAGTTCACACGTAGCTATACCACAATGAACACGCAGTCCAGACACACAGTCTTCAGTAAAGAATCAACACGCAGAAGATCTTCAATGACACGCAGTCATAAACTTCATAGCGACTCACTCCACAATAGCACGCAGCGCTCGGTTGTAGAGATCTCCCCACAAAGAATGAACAATAGCAAACTATGCTTTTGGGTTCCACAAAATAACTCACACAAAAGCAATTGGAATTGTGAATTGTAAAACAAAAGTTATGAACCCTCAAATATGGTTGGAGAATAGAAAAACTTATTCCGTCAAAACTAGTTTTTCTCCACACGAAAATCAAAAGTCTGACACCCTTATTTATAATAAAAATTAAGGCGGTGATGTGTTAGCTTAAAACACATCTTGTTCGAACGACATACGCTATCGTTTGAGTGAGATACGATCTCGTTCGAACCATGTACGGTGTCATCCGAACGACACCATACATGTATCCCAGAAAACTTCAGTCTTTTAAATATCTTGGAAACCTTAAAACTTAACACTGTTTACGAGATCAGAAACATATATCCAAGCCTTTTATGATTTTGAAAAATTAAAAACCATTTAAAAAAATTTCAAAAATCATTTAAGCTTTTATAAAAATATCCCAACACTTTTAATGTAAAATGTAAATGGAACTTAAACACGTTTTACAAAATTCATCCTTGTGGGCTTGAATGTTAAAGTCTTCTTAAAATTCGGATTCGTCTTTTTTTATGCAAAAAACTAGACTAAGCCTAATTAGTTGATCACAGATAAATTACGTAAAATAATCAAGACACAAGAAAACTTTTTAAAGTGGTTCGGCCCAATGGAATAGCCTACGTCCACTGTTATGTATTGACTGCCTTTAATTGTTTTTCGATCCCTTGTAATGAGGGTGATACAATGTATTTATGGCCCATGGGGGTCTTGATCGTTGTTATGCGAAAGGATGGAATGCCTTTATTTGTTAGGCATTTACATCAATACATAATGAGAATTAATCATATGAGCGTTTTCGCTTCATATGCAATACAGGCCATAAGATTGCTGGCACTTGGTTGGTTGTACAGAATGCCTTTTCGACTGTTGATCGAGCTTTCCAGTTGGTCGGGTGACTCTGTTGGTTGGGCTTCCTTGGTGGTCAGGTAATTATATCGATCGACTTTTCTATCATGCTGACTTGGACTTGTGCCATACGGGACGACACATGCTGGCTTGTAATTGGTCCACGTAGGATGGTAACTTTTGGTATCAATAGAAACCCCCAATGTTTCATACTTGAAGTTTATGGGAAAATGTGGAATATTGTGCTTTGGCAGTAGCTCGGGTTATTTGGTTGGCTGCAGAGCTTCTAGACTTGTGAAATTTATTCTCTAGACAGTTTTTGAGCGCGAATGGCATTTTTGTAAATATTTCAAATTTTAGTGAATACTTTTAGGCTATCTTTGTCTTTTCGTCTGTTTAGCCATCGTAAATCCAACCGTCGTTCGCTTTAATCATTACTTGGCCCAATTTTCGATACGTCTTATAAAAAGGGTAGTAAAAACTTCGATCTTTTTTCACCTCTTACTACTAATTCTGTTGTTGTGTTCTTTGCTTTCGTGCGATCGTTTTCTTTTCTGTCTTCAGTTCTTGCTGAATCCTTAAATCTTTGTAAGAATATTTCTTCTCTTAGTCTTCGTTTTCTTCATTATGGTTTACTCTATCGAGTCACTTGATAAGTTCATAACTGATTTTAACATTCCATCTTGGGTTGTATTAGAACATCCCACTTTTCCTTCTGATTTTTTCTCTCTTGCTGAGGGTCATTGGTTCCCCTCTATCTTTGTTGCTGAATGTGGCTTCACATTTCCTCCCAATCCCTTGTGCTTGGAGTTTTGTCAATATTTTGACGTTGTACCTGCAAGAGTAGCTCCTAACACATGGAGAGTTGTTAATGGAGTTTATAAGTTAAATCAAATTTATAGAACCCATCTAGGAATTTTAGAAATTATTTTTTGTTATAAGTGGGTAACTAGTGATACCACTTTTTATTTAAAAACTAGGGCCGTTAGTAAAGCTTTGGTAGTTAATCTCCCTGATTTTAATAGGGATTATTTTGATCACGTGGTAGTTGTAAAAAATCAGTAACACGCCCCTTTAGTTGGAGGTGCTAAATACCAAGGACCTATATGTCCACTCTTTGATAATGGAATAGGTTGCTTTACGTTTTGGCAAATTTTCCCTGTTTATATTTGATAAAATGTCATACTGACTGCTGTTTTATAAATTATTTTGCAGTTGAGCAAAAAAGAAAGTGCTCCAAAGAGAGCGAAGTAAATTTGAAGGAGTTGAAGTTTATCTGGAATCTTCATAAGATAGTTGCGGAGGAGCACGTGAGGTCTGCTTCCTATCTGCTCCAGTACAGGAATATTGTTTCCTCTTTTATTTCCAGACCAACTACTTCTCCTACTCTGGTAATTGATCTTGACGCAGAGACTGATGTTGATTCCGATACTCCTTTGTCTAAAATTATGAAGAAGATGATATTTCCTTATCTCTGCAGTGGTGTTGCTTCTGGCTCTCAATTATCTACTGAAGGAGCTAAGAATAAAATAGGGGATGTTATGAAGCCCCCAGCCCCCAAGAGTCCATCCCCAAAGATTCAGTCCCCAAATATCTAGCACCCAAAGACCTGGTATCTAAGGGTCTAGT
Organism: Sambucus nigra; assembly: GCA_949130495.1. NCBI lineage: Eukaryota > Viridiplantae > Streptophyta > Magnoliopsida > Dipsacales > Adoxaceae > Sambucus > Sambucus nigra. The sequence goes on from OX422222.1 coordinate 232,674,125, forward strand.
TCCTACAGAGGTTGAAGTTCCTCTAAGGAGACGTAGGAGAGGGATTGAAGAGAAACAAGTCGATCAAGTGACCGATCAACTATCCTTGGTAGATTTGACCTCATTTGACGTTGCTCTTCTAACAGCTATTACTCCTAGTTTGGCTAGGAAATTGATCAAGTCTGTTACTCTTCCGGACCATAGGGGGTAGATACTAAGCCTCCTAGAACAAAGGTCTCTAAATTGGCTGCTCAAAACCTTGCATCAGTAAGTAATTGCCATTGTCTTGGTTTGTTGTCATTTACATTCTTCATATGCTTACTTTAATCTTTATTTTTTTACAATTCTTGGTACACTACAATAATATATTGGAGAAGGATGATGCAATCAAGGATTTTTTTTTAATGAGGCGGAGGAAGATTGGTCTGGTTTGAAGAAATCTATGCTTGAGTCTCAGCAAGCCTTGGAGATTGAGAGAAATTTATGGGCAGGGAAATTGAAGACAACTGAAATGGCCCTTCAAACTTCTGATACAAATGCCCGTGAAGCTGAGTGCAGGGCTAAAGAGGTTGAGCTCTAGAATAATAAAGTTGTGCGCAAGAAAGAGGAAGCTAAGCACCAGAAAGAGGAAGGTGAGCGCGGGTCTAAGGCTGTTGAGGAGCTTGTGTCCTCTATTATAGATAAAAGAAGGGCTTCTATGAAGACCTCCTTCAGTGGTGGTTGGGACAAGGGTTGGAACAAAGCCATTTATGTTGCTTCTGCTCAGAGTGAGTATGTGAAGCAAAAATGTTTTATAGATGGTTGAGTTGCTTCCCTTCAAGAGTCGAACTCAAGTGAAGACTCTGAACTTTTTCAGAGGTATTTTCATGGGCCTCCTCCAGTCATTGAGGAAGAGGTTGAAGGTGAAGCTTCTTCTGATGAGTCTTTAGTTGTGGTTGAATCTGCTGCCAAACACCCTAAAGTCCATGATTCTTCTATTCCTCCAACTGAGAAAACCAAGCAACTACATCCTGTAGCACCTTCTTTTGAACAGAGCAAGAAAGTTGAGAGTGATAAGGAGAAGGTGTAATATTGTTTGGAATTTTTCTTTTTTACTTTTGTTATTTCTTTTTCCTTTGTTTGGATTGTACTTGAACTCTTTGTTATCAAATAAATAACCTTTTGTTGCCCCTTTATATCTCGTATTGATTATACGTGTTCTTCATTCTTGTTGTTGATTGGTGATTATTTTTGCTTACTAGTTTATTGCAAAGATGGAACAACTGTCTTCCCATGATACCGAGCTATTTTTTCAAAGCTGGCCATATGGACTTGTCCGATGAGGAAGTTACCCAGTTGCTCGGTGATGATGCTTCAGAGCAAGTTAGATAATCTTACAAATATTTGAAGTACATACTTAATCGGGCGGTAGTAAATAATGTTGCCTATTATGAGATGATAGAAGAACTTCAAGAATAGTATAAGGAATCCACTGCGCTACTGCATCAGAGCTATGAGTAGAAGTATCAAAGTTTGAGTGAAGGTCAGGGCTTTGATAAGTTTATCTCCGTTTATAATAAGAATGAAGCTTTACTTAAGCTTGAAATTGAAGAAACTAGGAGCATTGCCAAACTCCTGGAAGAGGAGAATAGTAATTTGAGGAATGAGTTGAATCTTCTGAAGTCTTCCTCTGAAGCTATTGTTGCTACTACCGATGAAGGTCATTCCGTTTTAGATGTTGAGAACGCCACATTGAGAGATGAATTGTAGGCCTTGAAAAACATGAAGTTCGTTTCCTCTTCTCGAGCAAGAAATAGGGTTGGTCGAGGAACCACAGAGGAACTTAGGACCTAATAGGACCTTGCCAACCAAGTTACACAGTTAAAAGCAAAGGACCGAGCTATTGTTGAAATGTCTCAAAAGCTGTAAACTTTATCTGAGCAACTATCTACTCAATCTTCTCAATTAGAGGCTAAGGATGGGGTACTGAAGAAGCTGTAATCGCAAGTTGATAGATTAACTTTCCAAATCCATAAGCAGCCCAGAGAATTTTGGATGGGTGGTTATAATAAAGCTTTGGGATATTATGATGATAGACTCCAACAGTCCCAAATTGAGTCCTACAAATGGGGTTGGAATAACACTTTAACTGTGATGAAGGTGGATGGGAATAATTCTTTATGGGATTGGAATGATTCAGGATTACTGCAGCTTGACAATCCTCCATTCGAGTTGGATGTTAATTGGGTACCTGTTCATCGCACCCCCCGATGTTTGATTTTTAAGTACTTGGGGGATTACGAACTGCATGACAAGCTTGAGATCGTTCGTACTCCTCATTTTCTTTATCGTCCTAGTAGCAGCAATACCAGGATGCTTTAGGATCTTAAGTTTATCAACTCTCCTTTTACTTTGGATGATCCTCCAGCTGGCATGGATCCTGTTTCTAAAGCTGAAAGAAAACGTCCTATGGAATAATTTTTTGTGTTTTGTTTCTCCATATTTGAGCAACAATATATAATCATTTAAATTTAATGAAAATCTTATTTTGTGAATGGATCAACTTTTAGTTAATCTTTGAATGTCTGTGAATGTTTTTCTAGTCTTTGACTATGAATGGATCAACTGTTTTAGTTAATCTCTATTTTTCACCAGTTCTATTGATATTCCTAGGATTATCCTAAGTTTTATACCAATTACCGATGCCTCACCATGCTTTTACTAATGTACCTGAATTTTATGGTAATTTCACTAGTTACCTTGGTTCCCAGGCGTAAGTGGAACATTTGTCCATCTTTTAGCCCAGTTTAAATGAATATTTATCATCCGGGTCTTCATTAATCAAGCATTTGGGACTTACGATTTTGCCTTGCATAATTTTATAAGTTTGATACCGACCAACTTTATTGGTGATTTTATTGATGCCAACCAACTTTATTGGTGGCCTTGTTGATGCCGACCAACTTTGTTGGTGGCCTTGATTGATGTCAACCAACTTTATTGGTGGTTGTATTGATGCCGACCAACTTTGTTGGTAGCTTTAGTAGATACCGACCAACTTTATTGGTGATTTTATTAATGCCGATCAACTTTGTTGGTGGCCTTGTTGATGTCGACCAAGTTTGTTGGTAGCTTTAGTAGATACTGACCAACTTTGTTGGTGGCCTTGGTGGATACTGACTAACTTTATTGGCAGTATTTGTTGATGCAGACCAACTTTATTGGTGTTTGGTGTTGGTGTCTTCATAATTAGAAGTATTATCATGGTGATACAAGTGCATAGCACTACTACTCCGAAAAAAGAAAACAAAAAATAATAATTTCCCCGAAAGTCATGTTCTCATTAATATTGAAATGAACTGAGTACAACACAACTATGTTTACTGATAGTACTTATTCAAGTGCTCTACATTCCATGGGTTCTTGAACTCTTCCCCTTCCAAAGTCTCAATCCTATATATGCCTGGTTGGACTACTATAGTAACACGATAACGCCCATGCCAATTGACTTCTATCTTATTACTCTTCTGAATAACCTTCTTCAAAACATAATCTCCCTCCTTTAAGTTACTCGGCATGACCCTCTTGTTATAGAAACATGCAGTCCTTTGTTGATAGGATGCCTTCTTTAAAGCTGCATCATCACGAACTTCTTCCAGCATGTTTAAATCCAACCTTCTCATCAAATCTCTAACTGGTGTATTGAATTTAAGAACTCTATGCGTAGGTAAACCTAGTTCAACAGGGATTACAACTTCAGTACCAAATGCCAATAGATAGGGAGTTTCTCCAGTAGATGTTTTGGAAGTTATTCGATAACCCCACAGGATCGAATGTAATTCATTAATCCAATTTCCATTTACATCTTCCAATCTTTTCTTCAGCCCGTTCAGCAAAGTTATATTAGTTACCTCTGTTTGGCCATTGCTTTGAGGATAGCTAGGAGCAGAGTGGATTTTTTAGACATTGGATTGGGCACAATAAGCTGCGAATTATTCGTTGTCAAACTATGTACCATGATCAGTTATAAAGGCATAAGGTAACCCATACCTGCATATAATACTTTTCCAGATGAACTGATAAACCTTTTCATAAGACATATGTAACACCCCGCCCGCCCGGGGAGAGTGAACGGAGCGCTAATGCGATAAAATAAATCCAAATCCACAAGTGACAAGGTATAAAGCATCTAAATAAACCCACAATAATATAAATCCACTAATCTCAATCTCGTCAATTACAACAAGTCTCTCGAATTACATACAACAACTAACTCGAAAATAAAATACAAATCTCCAAAGTTCTATACATCAAAATAATACAAATCTTTCCCAAACAATCCTCGCTAAAATCAATCTCCATAGCGCCCCAAAATCCGCACTAACCTGCCACTAAAAGAAAATATGGGGAAGTACACAATACAACAAGAAAGATGCTCAACAATTATATTAATGATGAACAAAGAGTAACAACACAAGTACGAATATTCAAATCAAAATTCAAATCTCAAAGAATTTATCAATATAATTTCTCAACAACACTTTAACCGGGTCACCAGGCCTCACCACATCCGTATATGCTTTATCAAGCCATAGCTCGAGAAACAGGAATTTTGACGGGTGCCCAACATCCGTGCCATATTAAAATCTCATGACAATGTGCTCAATACAATATAATGATACCACATGAATCAAAATAATTTCAACAATTATTTTTCAGATTTCAATGAATTTATCAATTCAAATATGAGTTCAATTAACAAGAATTCAAAGAGAATGACACTCGCGAGATTTAAGGAGCATATTGTGTAAAACCCCATACCTCAAACCATGATGAGAAACCAACGATAAGATCTACAAAAGCTCCTCCAAGAACCTCCAACAAAATACCCCCAAGAACACCTCTAATCTAAGGTTGGAACTCACAAATCTCAAGGGCCAATGTGTATATAAAAAGAATAGGAATATAAAATATATTTGCTGCCAAAAGTATGTTAAAAGGCTTGCTCACGACTTCCTTTTATAATGCAAATAAATGAAAAGTTGGAACCCAAAAGACTCATTTAAATAAGGCAAATAAATGAAGAGTTGGAAGTTAAAACAACTCCAAGAGTTAAAAACATTTAAAAATTATTTTAAAATCCATTTTAACTCCGTTTTTGAAACCGTTTGAAATTCTCGCCTTTAAAAATAATAACCAACATATTTGAGCAATAAAAATAATTTTATCAAAAACTTTATTTTCCTCCATTTTCCAGAAATTAATTAAAATAGCCTAAAATTACGCGAGTTGTTACAACATATCAATCAATGGTTCAACTTCTACCCATTTTGTAAAATAATCAACAGCTATAACTAGGTACTTGAACCTTCCTCGAGTGGTTGGCAGGGGCTAGACCAAGTCAATTCCCCACATGGCAAAAGACCAGGGTGAAGTGATTGGTGTTAAGAGGGCTTGTGGATCCTTGCGTATACTAGAAAACCTCTGACACTTATCACACTTCTTAGCAAAATCTTCATAATCTGCTCGCATGGCTAGACAGTAGTACCCTTGCGTATGTATTCTTTATAGAAAAATTCTTCCTGCTACGTGGGCCCCACAGGATCCTTTATGGACTTCTTCAATTAAACCCTTTACCTCAGCTGGATGTACACACCGTTGTAGACCAGCAGTTAATCCTCTTCTGTATAACACACCACCATCTAACACGTATTTTGTAGCTTTGTATTTCAGTCTCTTAGCTTCAAGTAGATCAGTTGGAAGAATCCCTTCTTCAATATATTCTCTTTTGGGGTCCATCCAAGATGTCCCCATATCAACTGCAACAAATTTTACCATTAGATCTTCATCAATGCTCCTATTAGTAAGTAGCTCAATAGGAATAGTTATTTGTATTTTCGTTCTGGTTGCTAAAGCTAATCGAGCAAGTGCACCTGCTCGGGAGTTCTCTAATCTTCGGATCCTGACCATCTGAACTGCTAACAAGGTGGAAATTACTTCCAAAGTTTTAGCCAAATATCTGTCATCAGTTCTCCTTTCGCATCATATAAACTCAACACTTGATTTACAACTAACTGCGAATCAATGTACACCATAACTTGCTCGACGTTTAATGATTTAGCTAGATTTATACCAATATCACAGCTTCATACTCTGCTTCATTATTGGAGGCTTGAAATTGGAAACGTAGAGCGTACTCTATGTCTAGCTCGTCAAGAGTATTAAGAATGATTTCAGCTCCACATTTGATTGCACAAGATGACCCGTCGACGTTCAAACTCCATATGGGGATATTGCTGTTAAAAGTTTGGTTTGTCAAAGTCCCTTGATGGAAAATTTTATCTTTTGCCTACTCAAATTTCTTCTCCATCTCCTGTACTCCACTGAACGGTTCTGGTTGGTCTTTTTCTACAGTTTCCGCTGTTTGGAGTTGGTCGGGCGTATTTCCAGTTGGTCTAATAACTCTTGTATGTTGCTCGGCTAGAGTCCCTTACTGCTCGAGAACCTTTAGATAAGTGAATTCTGCTATAAAATCAGCCACAACTTGGCCTTTTAAAGCAGTCATTGGTTCATACACAAGGTCATACTCCCCCAAATACACAGCCCAATACATCAGTCTTCCAGATTTCTTCGGCTTGTGCAAAGCCTTCCTTAACGGCATATCAGTGTAGATCAGTATAGTGTGGGATTGAAAGTATGGCTTCATTCGTCTACTAGCTGCAATTAAAGCCTGTGCCAATTTCTCCAGTCTGAGATATCTGACTTTTGCTCCTCGAAAATTTTTGTTGGTGTAATAAACTGGCTTTTGAACTCCATTTTCCTCCCTAATCAAAGTAGAACTAACTGCAAACTCAGATACTTCCAGATATAGTTACTGCTTTTCTCCCAACATTGGTTAAAAAGTAATGGTGGTACTCCCAGGTACTTCTTCAACTCCAGGAATGCCTTTCCACATTCATCATTCCATTCAAAGGTTTTTCTGAGTACTTTAAAAAATGACAAACATTTTTCTGTTGCTCTTGACACAAACCTATTGAGTGCTGCTACACGCCCAATTAGCCTTTGAATATCTTTTTTACAGGTCGGGGACTTCATTTCGATCATAGCTTTAATCTTATTTGGATTGGCTTCAATTACCCTTTGATTCACTATATACCCAAGGAACCTTCCCTCTTGCACTCTGAAGATGCATTTAGTGGGATTTAACTTCATTTGGTGCTTTTCTAATTGATCAAACGTCTGATTGAGATCAGCAATATGATCAGCGGTTTTTTTTCTTTTAGTGAGTATAGCATCCACATACACCTCCATATTCTTACCTATCTACTCCTCAAATACTTTGTTCACCAGTCTCTGGTAAGTAGCACCTGCATTTTTCAGACCAAACGGCATAACATTATAGTAATAAGTTCTTCGAAGAGTGATAAAGGAAGTACTTTCTTTGTCTTCTGACTTCATTTTGATCTGGTTATAACCAGAATATGCATCCATGAAACTCAACAATTCATGCCCTGAAGTAGCATTTACCAGTTGATCAATTTATGGCAAAGAAAAATGATCCTTCGGGCACGCTTTGTTCAAATCAGTAAAATCTACACACATCCTCAACTTGTTGTTCTTCTTCTTGACCATAACTACATTGGCCAGTCAATCAGGGTACTTCACATCTTTAATAAAGGAAGCTTTTTGAAGTTTCTCCACTTCTTGTTATATAGCCTGATTCTTCTCCAGGCTGAAAACTCTTCTTTGTTGTTTCACAAGTTTGACTTGCCTATTGACATTAAGTTCATGACACAGAAAGTTTGGATCTATGCCTGGCATATCTTCATGACTCCAAGCGAACACTTATTTTCTTTGCTTCAAGAAAGCTGTCAGCTCCTGCTTAAGAACTGGTTCCATCAAGGCTCCTATTTGAGTTGTTTGTTCTGGTTTATCATCATTCAAAATAATACTTTTCGTTACCTCCATCCCTTAACCTTTTATAAGCTCAGATTCATCTCGTGGATCTAAGGTTTCAACCTCAGACTCGTTGTTCGGCTCAACTGTATCCACTTGATAAGTGGTTATTTTTTGTTTGGCCTCCAACATATCTTCTTCCTCGGTAGAGGAATAGTAGCACTCCCGAGATACTTTCTGGTCTCCTTTCACTACTCTTACTCCAAATTTGGTCGAGAATTTCAAGCATTAATAAATAGTTGAGGATACATCTTAAAATTTTTCTGACCAACCCTTCCTATGATCATATTATAAGCAGAATGAACATTTATGTCCATTACAAAGAATCATACCTTCTCTGTCCTGCTCGCTGGTCAAGTCCCGATCAACACATTCAAATTGATAGTTCCCAGTGGAAACACCTTTTCACCTGAGAATCCAATGAGTGGCCTATGATATGGCTCCAATTGATTGAGTTTTAAACCCAAGCTATCAAAATAGGGATAGAACATGATGTTTGCCGAACTGCTATTGTCCACCAATGTTCATGCTACCAAACTTCTTTCATCTTGACTCTGATTACTAAAGGATCATCATGAGGATATAAAACTCCTGACAAATCATTTTTGGAAAATCCAATTACGATCTTGTCCTTGTTAACTTTCCTTGGCCTGGCCGATCCTCCTCGACGAGGTTGATACGATGGATATAAGAACAAGCTTGAGACTCATTGAGGTAATATTTCCTTTCAGCTATGTGATCTCCTCCTCTGTCATCTACACTTATAATCATGTGACAATCAAAAGATTCAAAACTGAGTATTAATACCTCTTGTTTCTGTTGTCTAGGTTTCTTGGGGAGATCGGGATCATCTTTTGGATCATCGTGATGGTTCCTCTTCTTATCTTACTTAGGCTTAACTGGAGATTTAGATCTCTGTCAACCTCTTCCTCCATTTCTTCCACTATTTTGCCGATCAATAAATCTATCTAACTTTCCTCTTCGGAGGAGTGCTTCTATCTCATTCTGTGGGGCAATAAAATGGTTGGTAGTATGACCATGATCTTTGTGAAATTCATAATACTTGGACTTATCCCTTTTATCAGCAGGTGACCTTAGCTTTTCAAGCTAACTTAAATCATTGTTGTGATTGATTTCGTCCAATATGTGATGTATACCTACTGTCAAAGGAGTGTAATTAGTGAATTTCCTGAGCCGATCTAGGCCATCATTTCCCTTCAAACTCCTGCGCTCATTATGATTCTTGTGCTCCTTCTTATCTGACTTCTCTTTACTTTTGCTTCCACCTTTGCATATGAATTCTTTTTAGTAGCCATAGCTTTCTCGGCGTTCATAATCTTTTCTTCTTTGGCCATTAATTCTGTCATCATCTTCGGTGGATCTTTTTGCCAGAGTATAATATAATTTATCAGGGATAAAACCACTCATGAGGGAGGTGATTGCGGTTTTCTCTTCATAATCAATTACTTCCAGTTTCTCATTGTTGAAACGAGTATTGTAATCGCTGGTAATTTCTCCCTCCTTTTGTCTCATGCTGAGCAAATGAGGTACTCATTTCACTGGTTTTTCTCTAAAGAAAAAATTACCAATGAATAGCTCGGCGAGTTGTTGGAAGCAAGAAATCTGGCCCCAAGGAAGGCTATAGTACCAAATCTGAGCAGATACAGTAATTATTCCTGAGAATTCCCTACATCTCATGTCATCAGGAAAATTATAGATATCAACAACTGCTTGGCACTGCTCTATATGGAGAACTGGATCAATTTTTCTATCATATTTAGGAGTGACTACTGGAGCTTTAAACTTGACCACCGTAAGGAAATCCATGATGGTTTTTACAAACGGGGACCCTTTAATAAAACTTCTTTGAAGGGGATTCTTGGCCTTGGCCATCTCACCTAATCTGTCTTCCAAGCTTTGAATGGAACCTTTCCAAGCATTGCTTTTAGCACCATGGATAGCAATTTTTTTATGACGACCTCCAGTTCGTCGGATATATAATCTGGACTGGGCTGAACCTTCCCTTAGATCACTTAGTCGTCAAGTATTTCTCGATGCAACCTGCAGGGCATTTCCCTAGGGTCCCAAATGATCGAAAAGAGAGGCCCTACTTATCCTCTCTAAGTCACTCAGTCTTTCTGGGATGAGAGAGTGTCCATCAGTGGAATTAGTGACCCTAATAGAAGAGGTTACTCCAGGTAGATATGAAATATCCCTAGAGTTTTGGAACGGTTGTGCCCAATACTCCTCGTTGGCAGCGGTGACATATTCCTGTGATTAAATTTCACCGGCACTCCAGCTTGCAGAGTTGGGGCCAACTGTCGTATAGTATCCTGCATGGCCTCTTGACCCTTAGCCAAGCTAGCCAAAATTCTTGTCAAGTCATTATTGTTAGGAGGTGCTGAGGGATTAGGCGGGATTCCCTCATTTCTAGAATTTGATTCTGGAATTTCAGCCATGGGTGATGAATGATGAATGGGTGAAAACATTTCGCAATATGTTCTCACATACGGGGCCAATCATCTGTTGATGCAAAAAACTAGACTAAGCCTAATTAGTTGATTACAGATAAATTAAGTAAAAAATAAAAACATAAGAAAACTTTTTAAAGTGGTTTAGCCGAATGGAATAGCCTACGTCCACTGTTATGTATCGACTGCCTTGAATTATTTTTCGATCCCTTGTAATGAGGGTGATACAATGTATTTATAGCCCAAGGGGGTCTTGATCATTGTCATGTTAAAGGATGGAATGCCTTTATTTGTTAGGCATTTACATCAATATATAATGAGAATTAATCATATGAGCATTGTCGCCTTATAGACAATACAGGCTATAAGATTATTGGCGCTTGGTTTGTTGTACATAATGACTTTTCGGCTGTTGGTCGGGTTTCCCAGTTGGTCGAGTAACTTTGTTGGCTGGGCAACTCTGTTGGTCGAGCTTCCTTGTTGGTCGAGTAATTATGTTGGTCAGCCTTTCTATCATGCTGACTTGGACTTGTGCCATATGGGACGACACATGTTGGCTTGTAATTGGTCCAGATAGGATGGTAACTTTTGGTATCAACAGTCTTTGTAGATGTAAGCATATCAATCCTTTGATGACTTGTAGCAACTTGTAGTGGTATACGACATAATTAATTGTGACGGAGCTTGTCCTTACAAATATCCCCTTATGTCTATGCCGGTACGAAATAAAAACACCAGAATTATCAATCAAAATATATCCTATACAAATTTACCCTCCCATGAACCTAAAAAATGGAACGATAAACTGACAAGTTTTCAAACTATTCAAATGATGCTTCAACAATCAACTCTTCAAAACTTCAAGCTTTTCTCATCAGGGTGTGCAACATAATGTTCTTCAATTGTACCTACACATATGAGACAAAGAAAAATATCTCGTGATGTATTGAGTTTGAAATTATATAAACATAAAACATGTAAGCATAATCAAATCTCCCCCATACTTAAACTCCCCCATAATATCATAATTCATTCTCCCCTTTTTTATTTGTTCGAAATAAACAAGGAAAATAATAAATCACATAAAGCAAATTGGGGTGTCACGAAAAACCAGGCAAACAAACTATTTTTGAATTTTTGAATTTTTTATACAAAAATACAAAAATGATGTTAAAAAAATCACACACCATGAATTTATACTAAGACAACCAAACCGTGGAAACGGAATGAATGGGTGTGAACATATTCGATAGGAAAATCAACTCAATCATATCATATTTGCATGATGCATAAGTGTACTCCTAACGAATGAACATAAAAATAGTCCTTAAGTGTATAATTTATGGAATTTAGATGACATCGTCTTAATCATATCAACAAATCAAAGTATAAATAATTTCCACACCAGTAACGTCCAAAACAATGTAATGCTTTTTCATGACTTTCAAGGATGTGCAAACCGCTGGGAATTTCATCCAAAATCCCTCATTAAAAGATAATTCTTTTTATTTTTCTTATGAGGCGATGAAAACTAAAACCTATTGGCCCATTTTTGGCATATATATTTTTATTGCCTTTCAATTTTTTTGGGTCTTTTAACCTCATCGGACCCCGGATAATTTCCAATTCCTCACTTTTTAGGTCCATTTAAACGGTGGCTTTATCGCAAAGGAAAAATTAAACACCTTTCGCAGCCCTTTTATGTTTTTCAAAATAAAACTCACAAACGGTTTATAACATGCACAACTTTTTGTCAAGATTTATCACATTTGATTCGTTGTATAGACAGAATTGAGATGGAAACACTCAATCAATATGTGATAGATAAGCACAATAGTCAAACAAATTCGTGCATGTGTGCAATAAAGGACAATTAGAGTCAATCGTGTAGGTAGCAACACTATATCATCTCAAAAAATCCAAACTTTGCAAAGCACATGAATGACACAATATATTGTCTCAAAACACTATCAAACAGTCACGTAGATATGGCATGAAGTTGTGACTTTGTCATCCTAAGAGTATTCACATATGGTGTAAACAAAATACAAAACTCTTTTTGAATTTTTCAAATTTTTCTAAAAAAAATCTTTTTGTATTTTTTTAACACTGTTCATAAACTACCCAGTAGTACCCAAAAAAATATCAATATAAACTAGAGGACTGCAAATAGAAATTTCCAGAAATCTCAACATGTCGCTCGAACGAGATTCCTTATCGTTTGAACGATATAGGATCTCGCGAGAAGACTTCGCGCGACATATAATCTCGTTAGAACGAGAAAAGCAAAAAAAATCCAGATTAAGCAAAATATCATGTAGTTTTGTCCAGTAAGAAAATTTTGAGAAAACAGTTCCTGGAATGGGCAAACAGATCTAAAACAGTGATAAAATAGTACCAAAAAAATATAAAATCAAACAAAAATGCTGACAAAGTATAAAACAAATGGTACATACTAGCAAGAGGCAAAACTGTCATCATGTAAGTCAACCTATGCTAACAAACATGTCTAGACCTCATCCAGTAGGTGCGGTGGAGTTTTCTAAAAATGGTGACATCTTTTGAAACAACTCCATCAAATCATGAGAAGTCTTGACCAAAAACTTTACTGCTCTTGAATATGTGCAAACTCTCTATCATTATGAGCAAGCAAAGTATCATGGGTGGGTGCACGTGTGCGAACATGTGTAGGAGTAAAGCATGACACATTACCCATCTTAAAGCAAAATTCTCTAAGGTATCCTCTATTTTTACAATAGGATCAAACATAAATCGGCCTAAGTACACCTCTCTCAAAAACACTAGGACGTGCTCTCCTAACAGGTACGAGACGCCTAGGTGGGTTGGGTCGATAGTCATGTGAATCTAACTCCAAAGTAGAAACCGTCTCGGGTACAATAAAAGAAGTAGACGCACCGTCATGACTTATTCCTAAACTCTCACCACACCCCAAAACATGATTGAGAACCATCTTTCCCACCTTCTTAGATGCGTTCTCCAAGGTGACTATAGCCTTTAGGGCATGCTTAAGATCTTTCTCTAATTGTGACATGCGGGCTATACGCTCACTATTTTCCCTATTCAAAGCAATCAACTGCTCACTCAAAGAAACCTTCACTTTCTCGAGCTGACTTGCTTTTACCTCAAACTCATTCAAACTCTCAATCTCTCTCTCCAAATATTTCACCTTGAGACCCAACTTATTATTCATTTTTTTAGTTTTTAAGGTCTTGACGTACAACTCTCGAAATGAAATCTGGAGCTCACTCTCATCATCACTAGCGCACTCGCTCTCAGACTCACTAGAAACACTCAAAACCTCCTCGGGAGTATCACGTGCACAAGTGTCCTCATCGACATGGTACAAAGTGGGTGTGATATCGTGACTGGATAAAAAGGAAACACACATACCATGTCTTAAACCTTTACTGAACTCATCGTCCTCATCTCCCTCTTCTCCCTCACTATCACTAAGGGTAGCTGGCATGGCAACTTTTCCCCTCTCTCCTAAGCCTAGTGGGACACTCAAATGACTTGTGCCCTTTCCCCTCACACTCAAAATATTTTAAGTTTTCAAACTTTTCTTCACCCTCTTTATCTTTCTCACCGCTTTCTTTGGTCTTGTCTTTGTTTTTATTTTTCTCCGAAAATCTTTTATTGGAAGAATTTTGCTTCGAAAACTGGAGAATTTTTTTAAAATTCTTTGCAAGCAGAGCCATGTCAAACTCAGACTCGTCCTCGAACTCGGACTCTTAAAAACTCGCTTTCTTTTTCTTATCTTGGGTTTTAATCGCTATCCCTCTATCCTTAGGTTTGACAGTGTCAGGGAACACGTCAATTTCGTACGTCTTAAGGTCTCCTACCAACTCTTCTAATTTCAGACGACTCAAATTTCCTCAGGTAGTTAAAACAGTCACTTTCGGGATAAAACATTTAGGCAACGATCTTAAAATCTTTTTAACCACTCGTGCATCAGGTATAGTCCCACCTATGTTAAAACTAGTGTTGACAATATTAGACAAACGTGCATAAAACTCGTCTAACCACATAGTGATTGTCTCAAATTAAGTGGTCAAATTTTGAGTTTTAGACTCCTTGACCGCATTGGTTCCCTCGTGGGTGAGTTGCAAAATATCGTACGCTTCTTTAGACGTGGTGCACGTCATAATACGTCGAAAATCGTCAGGGGTGACGTGTCCAAAAATTGCACTCAACCCACGTGAGTTATAAGTTATCCACCTAAACTCATCCTCAATCCAGCCTGACACAGGTTTTAAACTAGAGACATTATTTGCGGTGACGGTGGGAGGAATCCAGCATCTTTCACAAATGACCCAAACTCTTTCATCGATTGCTTTTAAATGGAATTTCATTTGGGCTTTCCAGTAAGAATAATTAGACCCGTCAAAAATGGTCAACTGACTATATAAGTTTTCGTTTAGAAACATTGCGAAAAACTTTCAAAAATCAGATTTTAAAAAAAAAATCAATATCACACAATTTTGCGAAAAATAGGAATACGCGATAAATTAGTGTAACCTTATCTGATACTAATTTGAGAATCCTTATGTGCGATACCGATTTAAGTAGTTGCGCAATTTCCAATCATAAACTTATTTAATCACAATCAATTTATGAATCAAACCAATTCAGCCCTTAAACTCAAATATCTACGTGCGTGCAAGTGTCAACCATTATAAATAAAGTATGTGACCCAAATTTTAGTAAAAATACTCTCATGGCAAAACCTTTTTATTTCTAGAACTTTGATAAGTTTACAAGTCCATTGACTTACATATAACCACATAATGGGTAACCAGTGCAATGCACGGTGTCTTCGTCAAGCCTTCAAAGCATCAGCTAGAAATAAGTACCAGTTCACACGCAGCTATACCATAACGAACACGCAGTCCACACACTCAGTCTTCAGCAAATGATCAACATGTAGAAGATACTCAATGACACGCAGTCATAAACTTCGTAGCGACTTACTCCATAATAGCACGCAACTCTCAGTTGTAGAGATCTCCCCACAAAGAATGAACAATAGCAAACTATGATTTTGGGTTCCACAAAACAACTCACACAAAAGCAATTGGGATTATGAATTGCAAAACAAAAGTTATGAAGCCTCAAATATGGTTGGAGAATAGAAAAACGTATTCAGTCAAAACCAGTTTTTCTCCACACGAAAATCAAAAGTCTGACACCCTTATTCATAATAAAAATTAAGGCGGTGATGTGTCAACTTAAAACTCATCTCGTTCGAATGACATACACTGTCATTTGACCGAGATACGATCTCTTTTTAACCATGTACGGTATCGTTCAAATGACATCATACACGTATCCCAGAAAACTTCAGTCTTTTAAATATCTTGGAAACCTCAAAACTTAAGACTGTTTACGAGATCAGAAACATTTATCCAAATGATTTTGAAAAATTAAAAACCATTTAAAATTATTTCAAAAATTATTTAAACTTTTATAAAAATATCCCAACACTTTTAATGTAAAATGTAAATAGAACTTAAACACATTTTATCAAATTCTTCCTTGTTGGGCTTGAATGTTGAAGTCTTCATGAAATTCGGATTCGTCTTTATAGATGTAAGATTCTCAATCCTTCGACGAATTGTAGCAACTTGTAGCGGTATACGACATAATTAATTGTGATGGACAATGTCCTTACAAATACAGAAGAACAAATGACAATTTCATTTAATGCGACATGCTTGGAGTCTTGTCTGCCTTGGGGAAAATTTTAATAAGCCTCTTCATTTTCTCCAAGGAAAGGACTGATGATCAACAAAGGGTTTCATACAGATATTTCTTCATGTAATAAATAAATATCTCTACGAAGGGGTAAATATAGGGGGTGTCCCCGCCAAAGGGAGGTTAACTTAGCCAAGCATATTGATTGATTCACGAAGAAAGAGAATGAAAGTTGCCCTACAGAACCACCTCGAAGATTTTTCACAGAAGTGGCTCGAAGGACCCACCTCGAAGATCCTTCGCAGAATTGGTTCGAAAGACCTACCTCGAAGATCCTATAACGGACCTGGGTCTAAGGATCCAATTCAAAGTCACCTGGATGACAATAGTTTGTAATAAGTAATAGAATATTGTGTCATTTACTTTATTTTATAAATGTATGTTGAGTGAGGTTATTAAATACCCACGAGGGACCACGCCTGGCAGGGTATGGGAGAGCTAACATGCTCTATCGAACAACCTACTCTTGGGAACCTCGCATGGACATGGTTTGGAGGATTGAGAACAAGGAAACGTTAGGAATACAGTTACTAACCCTCTTGGCACACTTGGGTAAAAACTTCATTCAGAACAAATGGTCACTCGAGCCACAACAGCCGAGCCACCTTAAGTCTTACTTGTTCGAAGGAACCTCCTCGGGGTACCTCTGTCTTGCACCTTGGTCCCAAAATAACTCTTAACCAACAAATAGAGGCCAGGACACTTGAGCCACCTATCAGCCAAGCAGCCTGGTAATAGGTACCGGCCTGCCTGACTGATGTGACCAGATACCTGGCAGAGTCACTGTTTAAACCACTTTCCGACATCATGATGTCTGGCATTTAGGGACTCAAAAATGTAACACTTAAGTGGGTTTATCCTTAGGTAGAAAATCTAGTTCACCAAACCTGGCGATTTAGCCATCCTAAAGTAAGCCTCAAGCTGAGATGTAATGCTCCCATTAATGCCCACAATACTTTCAGCCAATAGAATGTCTTCTCGCCAAAACCATGAGATCCCATGCATTTAATGCAACATCTTATGCATTTAATGCACCCAATCCGATCGATTGCAGGCAAGCTCAATCGAGCATCCTTGCCCCCATATATATACACCAGATGAACAAGGTAGAGGGAGAGGGAGAGAGCATTCTAAGCCTAGAATTGCCGCCCAAATTCCTCCACAATCGAGAGTTGTCATGAGAATATTAACTCCCCATGCCCATTTAATACATTCATCATTAAGAATTAACTGAGCTCGAAGTTCCTATCTTGCCTTCATTGTGCCTAGAGTGCTTGTTCTATCTCTCTCTGGCCACGCCACCTGCTGGTCCTATTTATTTATTGTGCTTATCATTCATCTTTTGTGCCAATATGCGCTTTAATATAAGTTTGAGTATTGAATTCTCTTGTCTCTTACTCACCTGTGGCCACTGCCAACACTTAATACTTAATGGTGTTAATCCCGATCTTGATAAGGGGTTACGCCTCATTTAATACTAATTGTATTTGAAGAACCCATATCTTATAAAAGTCAAAGGGCAAAAGAGTAATTTTACATCCAAAATTCGAACACAAAACCTGAGAAGACGTTGAAGACCTTGAGTCCACAAGCGCGTAGGAAGAAACAACATCCAAATTTGAAGCCCGAGTGAAAAGTTATGAAACTTTAAAGTTGAGAATAAATTTTGAAAGAAAAGACAAAAATTTTCTGGTCCGAACCGATTTGGAAATAGGTGAACCGGTTTGCTGTTGATGTCAAATTTTGCCTCGCTACTAGAATTCTGAATCGATTCGCTCCAGTGAAGAAGATAAATCCAAATTGGTTCGGCGTGACGCAATCTAATTTTGTATTTCTTAACATTAGAGTTGTGCATGGAGCAAACACTTAACAATACATGAGAGGTTTATACTAGAGTAACACCAGACATTAGAATTAAGTTTTTTACATGGTTTTTAGGAGCTTCTTGGAGGTAAGAATCTTAGGTTCATCATTCTTCAACAATTATTCATGATTTGACATTGAATTCAAGGGTTTACATCAATACAAGTATAGTTCCTCTATTGATTTCAATTTCTCTCATCTTTTTGGTTTATAATCATTTATTTCTTAGTTAGAAGTTTCTTTTACATGTTTGATAAGACTTTTAGCGTAAGAATGAATTCATGCAACGTACATTAACTCAACCTAGGTAACACATATGGATTTAAAAGTGAATAAAAAGTAATTCCTCATTCAAAGGTTTGAACTTTATCAAGATAAAGGTTGTAGGCCTTTTAATTCCATTTGCATTAGGTAACCGAAATGTTTAAGGGTGCAATTGGCGTTTTGATAAATTCTCATCCTCATCAAATACAATTTTTGATTTGATATTTTACGGCATTAAGTCTTTATATGTCGAATGCTTAGAGAGTAATTGTTGTCTCTTTGAATGAAGAATTATCTTTTTGAAGCTTTTATGTTATGTGTAAACACCGACGGTTCGGGGGAGTGTACCCTAACTCCCTTTTCTCTCATACATTTAAAGTTTAATTTAGTTCTTCTTGCATGCGCAGTTAGTCATTAATTTAATTCATGTTGCACTTGTGATAGGTATAATCACAAATCATCATCATTTCCTTCTTTTCTGAGTCATTTGTAGGGTTAAGCGTCTTTCATATTCGTCATCACATATTACTTCCTATTCCCTGTGTTCGATACCCGTTTATCGAATAATTACTTTAGTGCTTGACTTACACTTAAGTCAATATAAGAATGCAAACACTTTTAAAGTCGCGTCACCGCGCTGATAAAGTAGCGAGAAAAAAAGTTTGGCATAGCCGCTAAGGGATACTCAGGAGGGACCGTTATACAGATACTCTTCGACAGCCACACATATAACATTACGGGCTACCCTTTTGGAAGTTGTAACGGCCGGCCTTCCCGCCAAGCATCCAAACCATTTAAAGTCTCCGCTAGTATCACAGCCGCAGGATTACAACGGTATAACATCCATGAAGCAATGGCTGTGAGTTGTGGGTCCACCAGCAGTTCTCTAATCACCAATAATGATTTTAAAATCAGGCCCAGAATGACAGCTTCAGCATAACCAACATCACCAACATCCTGTCGATGCACATAATGAAGCACAGCATGAAGAGAAAGCATTCCTCCCATAACCAGTGACTTGGCCACAAAAGGCAAGATATAGAGAAGTTCCGTTAACAGTTCCCTAAGGGGCCTCGAATATTTAGGCATAGCCACAGCAACACTGGTATTTATCCCCAACATGGAAAAGAAATCTTCACAAGTCGGACATACTTCATCCAGCCCAAAACGAAAGACATAGACTTCAGGGTACCAAAATTCCATTGTTTCCATTAGCATGTTCCACTATATAAGTCGATTGCACCATAAAGAAACTCGACGCATGTTGAAAGCATCGTAATCAACATTGTATGAGCACATCGCCTCAAAAGTTTTGAGGTAGGTAGTAAATTCAATAATTTTGGGAAGAGCCATATCGCAGAGTAGGCAAGAAGAATGCAAAAGAGAAGGAATGTGGAGGTGTGAAGAAAATGCTCCACCCATACCCTCTATTTATACTTGGAAAACACCAAACAAAGACAAACCCTGCTGAAATCGAAAAAACTTACCCCACCAAGTACCAAGAAATTGAAGAAAGTGCAATCAAAGCCTTAGGTTGATTATACTCGACTGGCA
This sequence comes from Sambucus nigra, assembly GCA_949130495.1. Taxonomy (NCBI): domain Eukaryota; kingdom Viridiplantae; phylum Streptophyta; class Magnoliopsida; order Dipsacales; family Adoxaceae; genus Sambucus; species Sambucus nigra. Next base: position 232,693,966 of record OX422222.1, read on the forward strand.
TGCTGATAGGAAAGACAAGGGGCGTATCGATCGATAACCCCTTATTTTTGGAAAATTTCCTTTTTCCTTTTTTGTCAAAATCAAAAAACCCAATAAAAAACTTTTATTATTAAAGAATTTCGAATTTCCTTCTCCCTATATTTTTACTTATCTTGTTTTAAAATAAATTATCTTCAAATCATTTTTAATCATTTTTATGGTCTCAGCATCAAAGTAAAAAGAGTTGATGCATTAAGTCACTAAAATTAACAAAAACTTCATTTTATTGTATAGATATTGTTTATTACATATTTCTTGTAGGAAAGGAAAATACAACAGGACTCCTCCCAAACCCACCTATGTTCTCTCTCTCTCACGCTTTTCTTTCTCTTTCTCCCTCTCTCTCTCACTCACTCACTTTCTCTTTCTCTCTCTCTCTAAGAACCTCCATCCCTGTGGTGCACTCGTTTCCCACAGTAACGAGATGACGTACCTCTGCTCCCCGAACCAGACCCCTCCTCAAATGAGGCAGGAGGCACCGAAGAAGATGAAACCAGGATCGACTCCCGAATGTGAACAGTCGAAGAAGCTATCCAATCTCGAACATCCTTCATCCAGGTAGTTGACACCAGGATGTGTTGAAAGAAAAACAAAAACAAAAAAATCAGTCAGTCTGAGGTAAAGAAAGAAATCAGGAAATCAAAAGACAAAGAGATGAAGAGTAAACCACTGGCTGAAGGACCTCCTCTGTCAACCCCAGCTCTTTCGGGTCCATCGCATTAGGATGGTGTAGGATATGCACTTACCTATGTCATCCCTCCAGATGTTATAAGAAGGAGGAGCCAACCGCACAAAGGAAACCTCCGAGGTCGTCGCCGGCGGGTCATATCGTGTAACCCGTTTGTTAAACAGGTCGTGTTCGAGTTTTATCTTTTGACATGATTAATAAACGGGTCATTTTCGGGTTGGTGTTTTTATCAGAATACATGTGTCTTGACATGAACCGACTGATAAGCACCCAAAAGTGTCTATTTTATACCCCGAATAGATGTATTTTAGTCGCTCGTTTTTAATAAAATTGGCCTTATGTTCGTATTTTATCATTTTGCAGGTCAATACGCAGTTGCGGTACAAATAATGCTAAATCAGTACAATTGCGACTCAATAGCGGTCAAAAGCTTGCAACGAAGAAATCAAGGAGATCGCGAAGTAAGAAGTCTATTCTGAGCTTGTCGAGATATGATCTGATGCCCCGAAATAGTCCCATAACCCAAACCTGAGCTTACACCGAGCCCAGACCATTCCCCAAGCCCCGTGTGTGTTGAGTTTGTACCTTTATTATTTTTCTAGATTTTTATTTTTAGTCATTTTATTTTTAGGATTTATTTTAGATTTATTTAGAATTTTTTAGGAAATATTTTCTATTTTTTTATTTTTTTATTTTGATTTTGATTTTTATTAGTTTTTAATTTTTAATCTTTATTTTATTTTATTATTTTTCTTAGGATTAGTTTTTTAGGAATTTATTTTATTTTTCTTTAGTGTTTAGTTTTAATTTATTTAGTTAAGATTTTTTTCTATTTTTTTTATCTCTTTTAATTTTATTTTTTTAGTAATATAATAGATTTTATTTTTAGATTTTAATTTTAATTTTAATTTTAATCTAGTTTTATTTTTTTTAGTGTGTCATTTTTTAAGGGTACAAAATTAACAAACACACAAAAACTTCCTACACCTAAACACACCCCTACACTATTCATCATCTTCAACACCTCTCTCTCTCACCATACCCGATTCCCAACCAAACCCACTCCTAACCTCCATTAAACCCACAAAACCCAACACCTATAACCAAACACCTCCCATGAACTCCAACCCATTAGCAGACCACCTGCTACTCACACCCCAACTCGGATACCCACATCACCGAACCTGGCGACCACACCTCATCACCATCTCGGCAACTTCTACCATAAAATTCGGCCAGCCCCTGCCATTCCGGCGACCCAATACTTGAAGCCAACCCCCGTTGTCCCCCTCCAGCGGCGAGACTCCTCCGGCGCACAACCCGCCTCAAGCGGGTCAGCCAAATCCTAACAAAAAAAAAACTCCTACCCGATCTAGCCTAACCCGAGATCTGCCCCATACCCAGTTCGTTACCAACCCGGGTTCAACCCATCCTCAAACCAAACCCGATCCAAACTCCGACCTGCAAAAACCATAAACCCGGAACCCCCTTGATAGCAATCCAAACTTCCTGCTACATTCGTGTCTTCAACCAAAATCCTAACAATATAGGAGTTAAACCCAAGCCAAGAAAATCCCATAAAAATCTCTCCAAGCAAAGCTTCGTGGAAAATAAAAAGAGAAGGGCATCACATATAAAAAGAGAGGACTCTTAACAGCAAAAGGAGGGGATACGTAAAGGGAGAAAAATAGATTGTATATTATGTACAGCTTAGGGTCATAAAAAATTCTAAAAAAAATCCAAAAAAATTAGTTAGTGTTAGAATTAATTTGTAGGTTTGTTTTTTATTTTTTTTGGTGTGATCAAGTGCTGGATTAGTGAAAACATTGGGACACACGGGCATGAACGCGATTCAAGGAATCAATTCAAAGGGAGACTTTTGTGTATTGTATTTCTTGTTCTACTTTTTAATTTATTGTTCTATGTTTGTGGCTGTGATTAATTGTTTCATTATGCTTGTCTAACCACCCCGTTCAAGGGGTGGGATGCACTACGAATGATATTACTTTAATTAATTGGTTTCATTAATTTTATATTTCTAGGTAAATTAATTTTAAGTGCCACCAATTAATTTATGTAACGAGAGTTAGTAAATTAATTGAACGAATTAATGTTTGAATGTTGGAGTCGAACTAGAGATAGGTTTTTTCGATAATTAAATATTAATTCGGTATTGAAATTTGAGGATTGATATTTTTTTCGTTAAATTGATCCTAGCGTGTAATTTTCTGAAAATAGTATAAGTCCTAATTTTTCATTCGTGTAACATTTTTAAATTAATTTTCTGAAAAAGATTTTATTAAATTTATAATTTTAACGAGAGTTAGATTATCGATATAATATTATCTCAAAATATTTTAAATTAATAAATTGAGAAATTAAAATAATTGAAAATGCAGTGTAGTTCCATCTCTTGACCTTCTCACATTATTTCACACTTGGTTGCACATTCTTTTTCATTCTTTAGTCATTTTATAATTTTTAGCATTTGTTAGTTAATTTTTCCCTTGAAATTGTTTTTAAAAATAAAAAAAAAAAGTATATAAAAAAATATTTTAATAAAAAAATTGGAATTACACGTTTTCACATTTATTGTTTCACCTTGAAAGTTGGATTGATACCCGTACTTATCGCAATACGAGTTATTTTTAGACAAGTTTTGTAGATACTTAAGGGAATTTTGAGAGTGGTTTTTGCACAACAACGACCATACGCAAAAAGTTTATTTATCACCGACCCCAACCTAGAAACACGAATTTCCAGGGTGACTCGATACTGTCGATGTCGATGAACCACCTGCGCTATGGGAAAACCCAATTAGCCAACTCGAACTCTCTTGGGGGATAGGCATCACGTCATATATGTTAGGTGCCATCAACCAGCTCAATACGAAATCCAGATAATCATAAGTCACCATCGTGTCGGTATATAATGAGTAAGGCTCTCTCATCATCGCCGCCACCCACGCATCATCCGACATCTCTCGCTCTCACCTCATATACACCGGGGGCCTCACAGGTTGCACCACCACCTCTCCCCCAGAGCTTAAAGAACAGTCATAGAACGAGGCCTCTCATCCAGCATAGACAACAATCTACCAAAATCGGGTGATGACACCACCCAACACACTACAGATGGAAGGAGCTCACAAACCTCCTTAAGCCCCATTGTCCCTCGAGCACGCAGGTTAGACATAGAAATATCAATCTGTCAAGACAAAAAGGAAAAAGGCCCTTGTCAAAATTCAAGAAATAAGGAAATATCACAAAGAAAAAAGAAAGAATATCAAAGGTCATAAACACTTACATAGCCACCAAGGTTCACCACCCTATATGAACGATGAAGCACCAGCTCGCACAAGAGAGTTCGATCATCCGCAATTGGCTCAAATGAGTCGAAAGCATTCTCACTTCCCAGCGCAAGGGGTACCTTAACCCGCCATTCCAAGTTCCCCCGATCGTCGACATTTAGCCACGCCATATATGTCTCGCCGCGTGAGAAATCAACCATTTCTTTCTTTTGAACATTAAAAATAGTTTGCAGAAGGTAATTGTAGAAGAAATCAAGTCTGAAAGTTGTGAAAAATAAGGAGAACCCGCCCCCTTTTTATAGGAGGCTAAGGGGCATACCGATCGGCAGCTCCCAGCAACATATCGATCGGCACTGTCCCTTCACCTTCTCAAGGTACCCCAAAATACCATGCCACTGCCGTTTGGTACCTCTCACACCATGCCAGTCGGCACCCTCTCTGAAATTTTCTATAAAATTTACCAAAAAAACCTGAAAAATCCCGATAAAACCCCCAAAAAAATTCTAAAATTACCAAATGAATTGTAGAACCTTTTTCACTAAGAAATGCATTTTTAGCACACTAATTTCCCCAGCGAAATTCTCAAAATCAATTGGATATCTCCCCAGCAACGTCTCCAATGGACACCACAAAAATAAAAATAAAATCCCTAACAAGGAAACATCAAACCCTCAGATTATTTCCTCTTCCCCAGCGAAACCTAAAACTCAAAATTAAATTATCCCTAGTGGAGTCACAAGATAATTTCCCCACTAGAGCCTCAAAATTTCCCCAAAGGGGGTTATAACTTAAGCTCCCAGAATTGGCTTTGACCCATAGAACTGGTCACATCTACTTAAGCCCTCAGAATTGGCTTTGACCCACAGAACTGGTCACATCTACTTAAGCCCTCAGAATTGGCTTCGACCCATAGAATTGGTCATTAGAAATTAAGCCCTAATAATTGGCCTCGACCCTCAGAATTGGTCATCTCAACTTAAGGCCTCAGAATTGGCTTCGACCCGCAGAATTGGTCATCTCTACTTAAGCCCTCATAATTGGATTTGACCTATAGAATTGGTCATCTTAATCCCTCGGAATTGGCTTCGACCCCCTACATTGGTCATCTCTACTTAAGCCCTCAGAATTGGCTTTGACCCACAGAATTGTTCAGACCTACTTAAGCCTTCAGAATTGACTTTGACCAGCAGAATTGGTCATCCCTACTTAAGCCTTCAGAATTGGCTTCATCCCTCAAAATTGGTCATCTATACTTAGTCCCTCAGAATCGGCTTCGACCCTCAAAATTAGTCATCCCTAATTAAGGCCTCAGAATTGACTTTAACCCACAGAATTGGTCATCTCTAATTAAGCTCTCAGAATTGGCTTCGACCCCCAGAATTGGTCATTACAACTTAAGCCCTCAGAATTAGCTTTAACCAGCATAATTTGTCACCTCTACTTAGGCCCTCAAAATTGGCTTCGCCCCGTAGAATTGGTCATCTATACTTAAGCCCTAGAAATTAACTTTGACCCGCAGAATTGGTCATCTCTACCTAAGCCCTTGAAATTGGCTTCGACACTCAGAAATGGTCATTAGAACTTACGCCCTTAGAATTGGCATCGACCCGCAGAATTGGTCATCCCTACTTAAGCCCTCAGAATTGGCTTCAACCCTCGAAATTGGTCATTATAACTTAAGCACTCAAAATTGGCTTCAACCCGCATAATTGGTCATTATAACTTAATCCCTCATAATTGGCTTTGACACGTAGAATTGGTTATCTCTACTTAGCCCTCAGATTGGCTTCGACCCTCAGAATTGGTCATCTCTACTTAAGCCCTCAAAATTGGCTTAAACCCGCAGAATTGGTCACCTCTACTTAAGCCCTCAGAATTGGCTTCAACCCATATAATTTGGTCATTACAACTTAATCCCTCAGACTTGAATTTGACCCACAAAATTGGTCACCTTTATTTAAGCTCTCAGAAATGGCTTCGACCCTCAGAATTGGTCGCTCCAACTTAAGCTCTCAGAATTGGCTTCGAACCACAGAATTGGTCACTATAACTTAGTTCCTCGGAATTAACCTCGGCCCGCAGAATTGGTCATTATAACTTAGGTCCTCAGAATCGACCTCGACCCGCATAATCATTCGCTTCCTATCTTAGGTCCTCATAATTGACCTCGGCTCGCAGAATTGGTCGTTACCTACCTTAGGTCCTTATAATTGACCTCGTCCTGCAGAATCTTCCATCATTAGCATTTCCTCAAGTCCTCAGAATTGACCTCGACCCTATGAATTGATCATCCTCGTCCCTTAGGTCCGCAGAATCGACCTCTTTCTAAAAAACATCATGTGGTGTATATTCAATGAATTTCACTTATTTCAAGCTCACCTATCGAGGTGCACTGTAGATACCACATTCTAGGACCCCTAAGTCTCTCCTTACGTCCCTATCACCTCCCTAGTTCACTACAAACCCTAGGTCATACATCGAGGACCGATCTAAAGGCCATTGGGCACACCGGTACCCATTTGACCGTGGTCAGCTCTATCGTCAGATCAAAAGCTCGATGAATCTTTAAAGGGCTCTGAATCCCCTTTCCAATGGTCCCCAATAAGCAAATCGGTATAACAGTTCGGACGAACGGACCATTTTACCATCGAAAGTCGATCTAAAGGCCACCGGGCGCTCTCGGGACTCGATTTAACCCCAACTAACCCCATCATCACAGCTAAATATCTTTAAATTTTTGAAGGGAACTGAAACCCCTTTCCAACGATCCACCCCGTGCATGAAACGGTATAATCGTTCGGACAAACGATCTGTTATCCCTCGAAAATTAATCCGAAGGCCATCGGGTGCTCCCGGCTCCGTTTGACCAAAGTCAACTCTTTAGTGTAAATGAGACTGAATGAATCTCTGAAGGGAACTTAATACCCTTTCCAATGGTCTAACCCATGCACGATTCTGACTTACGATACAGACGAACGACCAATTTTACTTCGAGAGGTCACCGGGCGCTATCGGACCTCGATTGCCAAGGTCAACTTTCTGAACTGAGCGAAGCTCTTTCAAATGTCGAATTACATCACCTAACCTTTCCAAGGGTCCACCCCGTGTGCAATTATAACTTACCTTTCGAACGAACAATCCATTTTCCTCCGACGATCTCCCGTCCAAAGGAACAACTTATGCTTCTGAGCCACATTTGACTCAAAATTAACTACCAGATGTGGAAGCGATCCAAAGGACTCTTAAAGGTATATGAATTACCTTCCTAACGGTATGCCCCGTGTGCAATTTGGATCAACATATTGCTTTCTATGACCATTTTTTCAAAAAAATCTACACGAGACTGCCGATTGACAGGTCCATTTCTCAACCAATCAAAAATGTGCCCAGGGTCACGTGTTGATTGGTAGGGTTGGGACCATGTTGATCGGCACCCCTGACCCTATAAATAGAGGGCATTACCTCTCTCCCAGAGCACACCTCAGATCCATCAGCATCAATGATCTCAGCAACATTCTCTCGTAACCAGCGAAGTTTCCTTATGTGAAATTTCATTCCATCTTAAATTTCCACCCTTCTCACACCTAATTTGGCAGAAATCTCATCCTTTCTCAACCAACATTCATATCAAGGTTCAAGGGATTTCCTTCAAGATCAAGATCTAGATCCAATTCTTCAAAAAAGGCATAAATCCTTCCCTCTCTCATTAAATTTCTTATTTTCGCATTAATTACATTAGATTCATAATCTAGATTTACTTTAGTTCATATACATTAACATCTCACATTTTTATTAATTATATTGCACACACTTTATTTTCTATAAAAAAAAAGGTTACGCCCATCCATCACACTTTTCCGAAACTAATACCCAATTTCTACACACACACCTATAATAAAATCTCGTTCGAATCTATAGGATAAACCCCACCCTTATGCCGCATGTGAACTACATGGACTTTGATGCATTTATACGATACGTAGGCGTTTTAGATTAAAATCCGAGACGCGAGTCCAATTTTTCAATTTTCCAAATTTCCAATTTTCCCAAAATCCCCATTTTTGCATTTATTATATCCTTATACATACTATGTTTGTGATCCTTGGATGCATTATATCCCACACATATTATCGTTTCATCATAATGATCAATATCGCGATAAACGCATAAATCATATTTTCTATATATTATTTTTGGGAACATTCTTATGAATGACCTCACTCTATCTCTTCCATGGTATGAGTTGAAAAATTCCGATCTCCATTATATATACACGCATACACACTTCATGAAGAAATAAAGGAAAACAATAACACAAGACCATGAGAGACTGAAAGGGCGGGATGGGTGCCTAACACCTTTCCATTTCGTAACTTAGCCCTCGAACTTTCGAACTATTGGTTTCGTAAGCATCAATTTGCCTATTATGCCGCTCTCTCGAGGAGGCGACATGTCATTTTGCCTGTTTTGTGCAAAATAGGCTAGCAACTCCATCTCTTTAGATTCACCCCACACCAACGACCGCCGAAGCGCTCCTAGAGTAAAGAGGGTGCGAGACCTTTTGTGTTTTTTCACCCCCTTTCCCCCACCCCCCGGGGAGAGGAGATGGAAAAATCCTTTTAGGATGGCCACATGGACAATGCTTATGAAGAGAGTTACAGTTTCCTGAATTTGTGCGAATATTTGATATTCTCATTAGTCCAATAGTGAATTTAAGAACTCTTTTTTCTATTTGTATTGATTATTGAGACAATTAAAGCATAATGAAACACCTCCTGATCTTGCAGCCTGTCGATTATGAACCTCCATTCTTCAGAGGCATCAGCGAAGAATAAGCCCACAATCCATGGACCAAAAATCCCTTTAAAATGGAGGTTGGCAACGTTAATAGCAATCATTTTGTACTAGATCTCGAGGTAAGGGATTGATATTGTTGGAATATCATTATACTTAGATCACGAGTTCAGATGTTAATCAAAATTTATGTTATTGTTTACTTTGCATGAGTCAAAAGTATGGTTGATCCTTGTGATGATGAGAATGATGACATTAAAGATGATAATGTGAGCTTGGGAGTTGATTTGTCCAAAGAGATGATGAATCTGAATCTGACAGCGAGGTGAAGCATCAAAACTAGTTTTATTTATCGTTGAGCTTAAGATAAAACATAAATTTTTAATTTCATACATTACATTATGAGTATTTTTTACTTAGGGGTCTCGCTAATAGTCAAAATTAGACTTTGTCACCTCTTTAGTATATTTTTTATCATCAAATATAAAATATTCCCCAGTGAAGGTTTAGCATAGAAATACCAAAGTTTAAAAAATAATTATGGAAACGAGGTAACAAGTCAAAATCACCCTTACATTATAGACATATGATGATATTTTAACTCATTTTAGGTCAGACAATCAAAAGACAAGTAATACATAGTCGCACCCGTAGGTAAATACTATTATCCCTTCTAGACGTGTAATTTTTTTGAATTCATTTCTCATGGTTAAACTGTAAATAACAACTTTACTGGCACACAAACAACGAACTAATGAAGATGTTTCCATAGTTGATGAAGGTTCTTTTTTCAGTAACTATAAAACGTAAAATAAAATCTCATTACAAAAGCTTAAGGAAAATTGTAATCGATACGAAACACTACAATTTTTAGATGATACATAAGATCAAGATGAAGATGAACAATAACTATGCAAGGTGAAAGATTGGATTAGTTCTCATCACCTTGACACTGTGGAGCTCACTAATGTTCTCTCAAATTTCCCTGACATTTCAGTGGTAAAGATTTCTACTTTACTCAGCAACTTGGATCTAACCAAAACGAGGGCGAACAGTTACACAATTAATAAGAATAAGGTTGTTTATTTCTTCCACTTATTGGTTTATTTGCCTCGATATTTTTTCTATCATTTTCTGATTCTTCTTACTTTTTTTAACTACACCAAATCACTAGAAACTTGAGTATGAATTTGACGCTGTGAAAGAAGAAATGGATGGCTATGTAGTACCACATGGCAACAAAGCTCAGCAGGATATGGGTGAGAATCACTTTTACATAAAAGCGAGTTTATATTAATGTTTTACTTTGAACTTTCTGCTTTTATTGCGAAAAATTCCTAGTTGCAGGTATTTTTAACCCGGTAGAAGGTATTCCCTAAATTCTATATTATATTATATGTTAACTAGAACATGGTTTATAAACATTGACATGATCTATTGGAAATTTGTCTTGTAATTGTCTATCATTAAAAAATCTAACATCTTTGCCATGGACATACGTACTGGCTACTGTCTATATTTCTCATGCTACTCTCATGTCGTAGGATTTGTACTAAGCTCATACCCAATTGTCTTGTTCCTTGAACTTGTAATACCATTTTTTGTATACTAACCGAATTATTTTTTTAAAGCTCACACTGGTTCATTGAGCCTTAATGTGAGGTTGAATTTTAAGTAAAACAATAATTTTATCTAGTAATTTTTGTACTAAATTAATTTTGTATGACTAAATGTTGAAATTATAACTAATGTGATAATTTTATTTCGTTTGACAGAATGTTATTTTTGGATCCTCGTCAAGTTTTCAGCGTTGTGGGTTGCGGCGTTAATGGCGATGATAATAGAACGGAAGTTGATAGTCAATAACAACGGGCTTATTTTTTATATTTAATTTCCTTAGATACAATATAAAACATCTCATTTGGGGGATGATTGTGTTAGGATGTTATATTGGATGTATTTATGAAAATAATGTAACTTTCGAAGTGATTATATTACGATGTTTCATTTATTTGGTTTAAGTTTCTTTAGTAAATTAAGAGTGGAAACTTATATAAAATGTAAATGGTGAACATAATGCACTTGTTTATGTGGATTATTTTTGTATATGTTCTTAGGATTTGATTTGTTTAAATTCAGGATATTGGATCTTGAAAAATATATATATTTTTAAATATGTATTAATATTACTAACGGACCTTTACCGTTACAAAATAAGACAAAAGTGTTATAAATAGGGTGTGATAAGGTTAAAATATTAACGCAAAAGTTTGTTACTAAATCATAATTAGTTCGGTAAAATGCTATTGATAAATTCAGAATTAGTAATAGAATTTTACCGTTACTATTAGTACCGGTAAAATTTTGTTACTAACTTTGTGCCCCACGCCTTTTTTCTAACAAAAATATTTCGTTACTAATATTTTTAGTAACAGTAAAATATTGTTACTAAAGGTGTGTTTTGGTGTAGTGAAACCCAAGACAAAACACACCAAACACATTTATCTTGATCTCGAGCACCAAAGTTTGACACCTCATAGATCTAAGGGGTATGGTTTTGACAACACATTAAAAATCTGCATAATTTTTTATTTCAGCTCCGGTCTATTATTCAAATGAGACCCCTCTTCGTTCGAACGAGCATCTAACGGGTATCTAACAAGGATAAAAACTAGGGTTAAGTAGGACGTGCAAATTACCTCGTTCGAACGACAACTCCTTTCGTTCGAACGACAAGAGACTTGGTTCGAATATATACCTCTCCAGAGAGCGAGGGAAGTCACCCATTTTCCAAGTCGTTAGAAGCTCGTTCGAAAAATAAAGACCTTCATTTTAATGAATTTTGTTTCCCATGAAATGAACTTTAGGACATGAAAACTCTGATTCCAAAAACACGAAGGCTAAGACGATGGTTAAAAGTCAATATTCATTCATAAATACAAGTGTACATAGAAAGGGATAAAAATCTTGGGCATGGGTATTACATGAAACGAATAAACCATCGGTCACCAATTAACAATATCCAAGAGTAAAACTTAATAATAAAACTTATAGTGAAACGTAAATGTCAGACAGTAATACAAAAGATTATCCATCAACACACTACACCAAATCTGCCCATTTGTCAAGGTCATTGACCTTGACAAATTCACCTTGTCAAGGTCAATGACCGTGACATTTCGAGGCGAGACAACTTTTTTTGTCACGGTCGTGTCACGGTCATTGACCTTGACACAAAACTCGCGTTTTGTGTCACGGTCGTGTCAAGGTCAATGACCGTGACACGTTTGTCACGGTCAATGACCGTGACAAAGCCGTGACCCTTAGTAAAAAAAATTGTCACGGTCATTGATCGTGACAAGGTCGTGACAAAATTGTCACGGACTTGTCACGGTCAATGACCGTGACAATTCTGGGCAGAATTAAAAAAAAACTGCTGGGCAGTATGGCCACTGCCACTGCCCAGCAGTATATTTGTACCTGTTATAGCAACGTTGTACCTGTTCCACACATCATATATCCGAACAAACTAAAGATAATGCAAATATATATTCAAATAAGAAACTATTTAAAAAGAAACAACATCACCATCATTTTATCTCAAATCTACAAACTATTTGCATGGAAAAGAGATTTTGTACCGCGACGCTCGGGAACACCTCCTTATCCTTCCCTTCTCGTCCGAATAGCGACATAAGTATAGAGCATATGTGGCCTACCCTTAGGGCCACTCCCTATCCCCTGAATTGAAATAAAGTAAAATTAGTATCCGCCCCTCAAATATAGATAAATATAAATTGTAATTGAAATCGAAATCGAAATTGACATATAAATATAAATACATTACCTGTAGTGTCACTCAAACAGCTAACTTGAGCTCATATGGCACCTCCTTCCAACTAATGTACCCCGGGCAATCGTGTCAATTATAATTCTCTTCATATCTAAACACTAAGAAATACCATAATCCTATGGAGGTATGCGTTGCAAATTCCTTCCAACCGTTGTGTAGCCAAAAATCAGCAGTTGAAGTTGTCAACTCCACCTTTGAATGGGGTATGGAAAGTGGTGGGGTATGGAAAGTGGAATTGACAACTTCAACCGGTGATGTTTGGCTACATAACGGTTGGGAGGAATTTGCAGAGCATCGCTCCATAGGATTATGGCATTTCTTAGTGTTCGGATAGACGAAGAGATTCAGTCTCCTCTCCACAAATAGGACACCCCAAATAACTATGTACTAATCACCTATTAAAGGTAAGAAGCGTATATTCATGGATTAGTATAAGCAAAACTTAGATGTAGTTGGAATATTTATGTATTAATCTCCTCTCCACACACGCACACTACACAAGAGTGAAAATGATAAAGTGCAGATCAAGTAAAAGCATTAAAAATGGATGTTTCGGTACAAATTGAAATAATTATTACAAATTGAAAAATTGTTTCAAATTCGGGTTATCATCAAAAATGGATTGATATTCGCTGTCTGATTGTACCACTGTTTTTCGTCTTTTATTGTTCTCACATGCTTCATATTTACTGCATATTACAAAATTAATCATGTATAAAATAATCTAAAATAATGTTAAACATTATAATATTCGAAACTTACTTTTTCCATTCTTTGACATCTTCATGTGTGTCAAATAGATAACGAGCTACTTGTTCATGTTGCAAACTCGTTAATTTCACTCGTTTTCCCATCACATTACCACCATCATCGAGGAATTCATCAGTGTCATCAACGCTGGTAGAGTCAGTCATATATTCCCGAGTATATATTGATGACTCCACGGTGATGTATTCCTCTGCAATTGATCCTGCAATATATCGCGTATTCTTGACGTAATCTTTAAAAACTTTCATCAATCTTTCAAATGGATACATCCACCGATATCTAACTGGACCACAAAGAAGTGCCTCGTCGCATAGGTGTACCAACAAGTGAACACTTATGTCAAAGAATGCTGGGGGAAAGTACTTCTCCAATACACAAATCGCTTCGTTCACAGCCAATTTTGCGGCCACTATGTGTTCTCGATTCACTACCTTCTCACACAAGAAGGAGAAGGTAATACTAATTTGCATAATAGCCCTACGCAAATCCTTGTGCTTGGAGAAACAGTGCTTAAACAATAGAGGAACCAATTGCATGATCACATGCCAATCGTGGGACTTACACTTATGTAAATCATGAGTAGCATAATTCACAATCCTTTGCAAGTTGGACGAAAAAGTAGATGGGCCCTTCAAATTATATATTGTGTCTAGAAGCACCTTCCTTTCCTCACTCGTCAAAGTAAACGCACCAGGGGAATTATTGTCCTTCCCCTACTATCTTCTTTCAACCATAGTTGTGGTTTAAGTTTTAACGTTTTAAGGTCTTTTCGTGCATTTTCTCCATCCTTCGAATGACTCCCCCCAAGGCAAGTACCCACAATATGTTCAGCGAAGTTCTTCTCTGCATGCATCACATCCAATACATGGCGCACCGGGTTTTTCTTCCAATAAGGCAAGTCAAATAAAATTGACCTCCGAGACCATGCCTTTCTTATCTCAGTTTCATTCCCAGTTGGGGTCTTCTTATGCTTGACATTCTTAAATTTGGGATTCTTACCTGGCATATTTGGGCCACATTTAGAAGATTTACTTTCAATTTCTGAACCCGAAAGTTGTCTCGGCGGTAGCCTATGTTCAACTCCGCCCAATAAAAAATTGGAAGCTTTCTCAAATCTGAAACTATGAGCTGGGGGTAAAAACCTCATGTGGAAATGGTATACATTTTTTAAGCTGGAGGATAGACGAAGAGATTCAGTCTCCTCTCCACAAATAGGACACCCCAAATAACCATGTACTACACATCCGGATAATGTCCCATAAGCTGGAAAATCATGAATTGCCCACATCAACATAGCTTTCAGCGTAAACTCTTCTTTTCTAAAAGAGTCAAATGATTGCACACCATCTTTCCACAACTCATTTAATTCTTCTACCAAAGGAGCCAGGTAGATATCGATGTCTTCACTTGGTGCCTTTGGCCCAGGTATCAATAAAGCCATCATTGAAAATTCAGGTCTCATACACTGTGAAGGAGGGAGGTTGAGTGGGGCTAGGATCACTGGCCATACACTCTGATTGGTGCTTAGATTTCCAAATGGATTGAAACCATCTGTTGATATAGCCAAACGAATGTTGCGTTGTTCTCGAGCAAAATCGGGATACTCATAATTCATCCTCCGCCAGGCAGTAGAATCAATAGGATGACGCATGATATTACCCCCTACTTCTGCCCTAGCATGCCAAGTCATTGCCTCTGCAATCCATGGTACTGTGAAAAATCGCTTTAATCTAGGCCCAACAGGAAAATATTTCAATACTTTTTGAGGCACTTTTGAGCTTGTGCCTTCCTTACTAGTAGATTGGACATATCTAGGTTCATCGCATACCGGACAACGATCGAGATTTTCATACTCCTTTCGGTATAGTATGCAGTCATACACACAAGCATGAATCGATTTATACTTCATTCCCAAACATTTCAAACTGTTCTTCATAACAGGATAGCTATTTGGAAGTGTATTCACCTTGGGTAATAAGCCCTTCACCCATTTCAGAATTCCCGTCACGCTATTGCCAGACAAACCGTACTGCGTCTTCAAACTGTGCAAACCAACCATGGCATGTAAAGTTGTTTGATCTTTCTCACAGCCAGAGTATAACGGTTGGGTCGCCTTAAATTTTAAACTTTGGTAGTCATCGTCAAGTTTTATCGTGTTATCTTCACGAGCACTTGAATCTTCTACATCATCAGTAACCTCATTCTCCTCAGCTTCATAAACTCCGTACGCATCATCAACTAAATCCTCTAACATATTATGATCTACGTCGTCCCCTTCTTCATCTATTCTACTTGTTGAAGGATGTTGTGAAGGTTGGTCAGGGACAAAAGGAACTTTCAATTCACCGTGAAAACTCCAAAATCGATAACTATCTTGCATACCCGATCTTAACAAATGTGGTTCAACTGTTTTCCACTCAAACACCTTACCATTCTTACACCTAGCACACGGACACGGAAACTCTTCATCATTACGACATCTCTTTGCATATTTCACAAATTCGTTAGCACCTTTGCGAAACACATCCCCCATTCTATTAGTCTCACCCATCCACTCTTTGTATTTGGGATATCCCATCACAGCTACCACAACTAAACACCTATTAAAGGTAAACAAAACTTAGATTTATAGTATGTTTTTTTTAATTATCCCATCATTTAATTATCCTATTAAAGGGTATGTGGTCCTATCCCATTCAAGAATGCATTTTTCTGTAATATACTTAACAGCTCATGCAAATTGTTACGATTTGAAAAAAATTCGACAGCATATCCCCTTAGTTCTCCAAGTACACGACGTAGATTGGCAGGTGTGAGTGTTATTTCAATTGGTCAATTAAAATAACAGTCACACTTGTCAATCTAGTATGTACCCAGAGAACATTAAGATACGACTGTAGAACTTCCTCCAAAAGTAACAACTTTAAGCCAATAAGAATATTGTACAAAAATTATACAGTCTCAAACTGTCCAAACGGGACAATTCGAGAGATCTCATTACAGGGGTAATGACTCTCGAACGGGTCTAAGGGTTATTGAATGCGTACGCATAAGAACTAGAACGCTAGTATCTATGCGCACTATATTTAATTTCAAGTATGTTTCATATAATGGGTTAATTCAAATACACAAATAAATTCATGGGATAATTCAAATACAAAAATAAATTCATGGGATAATTCAAATACAAAAAGAAATTCATGTATTGACCACATACACACACACACACAAACTATCTAAGCTGTTCTATAGGTATAAAAACAATTATTATCCAATTATTATCCAACTATTATCAATTATTTATTTTGAATGTAAATAATATTCAAAAACCCCGCCCCCACCCCCGCCCCCACCCCCACCCCCTCAGATTAATTCAAGACATAAGACCCTAAAGGGAATCCAAATTATTTCTTGGACGTGAATTCCTCCAAATTATGATCTCATACCTATTCACACAATGATGGGGGAGGGGGTGGTGGAGGGGGGCAGGGGGTGGGGTGGGGTGGGGTGTGTGTGTGTCCGTAGGTGCGTAGGTGTGCGTGTGTGTGTGGCGTAGGTGTGCGTGTGTGCGTAGGTGTGCCCACCCCACCCCACCCCCTCCCCCCCTCCACTACCCCCTCCCCCACCCTGCCCCATCCCGCCCCACCCCCACCACACACCACCACACACACACACACACACACACCCCACCCCACCCCACCCCCTCCCCCTGCCCCTCTCCACCACCCCCTCCCCCACCACACACACACACACACACCACTCTACCCCACCCCCTGCCCCCCTCCACCACCCCCTCCCCCCCTCCACCACCCCCTCCCCCAAAACACACCACCACACACACACACACACTGCACCCCACCCCACCCCTGCCCCACCCCCTGCCCCCCTCCACCACCCCCTCCCCCACCCTGCCCCATCCCGCCCCACCCCCCACACACGCACACACATACACACACACATATATATATACACATACACACATAAATATACAAACAAATATATATATAAATGGAAGAGAGAGAGAGAGAGAAATTGGACCTGAGAGAGAGAGCAGCGTCGAGTCGAGAGAGAGAGAGAGAGAGGGAGGGAACGGTGGGAGGGAAAAAAGAAGGGGGAAAGTGATTTTGCTGGAAAAGTTGTCACGGTCGTGTCAAGGTCATTGACCGTGACACGAATTGTCACGGTCATTGACCGTGACAAGACCGTGACAATTACATTTGTCACGGGCTTGTCACGGTCAATGACCGTGACAATTAGTTGTCACGGTCGTGTCAAGGTCAATGACCGTGACATAAAACGCGTGTTTTTTTGTCACGGTCAATGACCTTGACAAGGCTGGCCGGCTGAAAGGTGACAATTTGCCCATTTTGGTGTAGTGACAGGGAACACACCCCAAAGCTGAAACTAAAATGACTGATCATAACTAGATAAAATAAATTGAGGCATCTAAACAAAGATGTAGCGTCCATTTCTACTTCACAATAAGAATGGATTTATCCTTGTAGTCCGGTTGATGTTGTTGTACACCTGGGGAATAAAAAGAAAAACTAGGAAAAATAAAAGCCTACGGGTCCAAGCCAGAAAAGTATAAAACATTTTGTAAGTAGATAATTATTTTAAATCGATTAAAAAAGTAGCGTATTACTTATATTGTAAGGACATATTTTACATAGTTCGTTTTACATTAGAGTATGTCATATACCACTACAACCGTCAAAGAAATTTCAAGATCATACATGCATTAAGACGGATCCGAATATCAAAGTTCTTCTACAAACAAGCCTCTGCGAGATAGATTTTGATAAGGTTGTGTTTAAGTCCCTTAATGGTTCATTTAAAGTGTTAGGATAAATTTTCTAAAATGTTTTCATATATCTGAGGCATATTTTTTGTCAAAATATTTTTTTTCTAAGTCCTGAGGTGGAGTTTTAATAAAAATTAATTTTTCACTGACATCGTTCAAATGACATGTCATTGTCGTTCAAACAACCTCTTTAAGCGACATAGTATCTCACGCGATACCTCGCTCTAATCTTGCTTGATGTGTTTGATCTAGCGACATGCTATTGTTTCATATATATCACTGTTATTAGAAGGTCATGCAATCCCTAGATCGAATGGCATTTAATATCGTTCGAGCGACCTCCCATTGTCGTTCGAACAAAGTCGCGGACTTAAATTACTTGTTAAATGAGTCCATTTTGCTTTAAAAGACCTGAGAGTTTCAATCTACGAAAACTACAAACTGCATAATTTTTGTCTTCTCATTTAGGGGTTTTTCACTTGTTTTTAAATTCACAAATCATCATCCCAATAGCTGTAGTGAATTGTTTTGGAACCCAAAATACAACTTTGGGGAAGTTTCTCTTGTAGAGACGAAATCTCTATAGCTGACTTAGTAGCTCTTAAGGGAGGAGCTGGATGACAACAACTGCGGTCACTTGGGAATGCTCGAGAGTATTTCTTGCTAAAGATAGAGCTACGATTCTTATGGGTTTACTGTGGTTAATCAATTGTTGATTCTAGGGTACGACCTATATGAGTGTTATGCGGAATATTCATTGCAGATTTCTATAAGTGTTGTTACATTTATTAAAATAAAGGTTTTTCCCTTGCGGGTATTTTTTCCTGAAATTTGTGTGTCAGCAATTTATGTTTGCTTGTGATGGCATAATTTTATATCTAGATGCTTGTGTTAGGGTTTTATTAGTTTGGATCTAAAATTGGCTTCTAATTAAATTACCTTAAAATTAGAAATTTGTAAATTTGTTTAAATCGATATCACATAACATTCTCAAATTGGTATCAGAGCGAGTTTCTCTAATTTATTGAGTGATCCTAGTTTTTCGCAAAAAAATTGTGATAATGATTTTTTAAATCTGATTTTGAAAATTCGCAATGTTTCCAAATGAAAACTTATATAATTGGTTGCTAATTTTTGACATGACTAATTATGCATATCGAAAAGCCCGTATAAAATCTCATTTAAAGGTCGTCGATGAGCGTGTCTGTGTTGTTTGTGAAAGAGGGTGGACTCCTCCCACTATCACCGCTAATAATGTTAGTAATCTTAAACTTGTGACAGGCTGGACTGGGGATGCATTTAAATGGAGCACTTTTAATTATCGTGGGCTAAGTGCAATTTTCGAGCTGTCATCCCCGACAAGTTCCAACGTATCATGACGTTCCCCACGTCAAAAGAAGCATGGTATGTTTTACAACTTACCCATAAAGGCACGAATGCAGTCAAAGTATCTAAATTATAAAATTTAACTACTCAATTTAAAACTATTACCATGCTTGAATCTAAGTGTTTTGATAACTTTTATGCACATTTTTCTGATATTGTCAACACTACTTTCAATATTGGTGAGCGCATTCCTGATGCACGAGTAGTTAAAATAATTTTGAGATCGTTGCCTAAACGCTTTATCTCGAAAGTAACTGTGTTGAATTCCTTAGGAAATTTGAGCAATCTTAAGTTAGAAGAATTGGTAGGAGACCTCCGAGCATATGAAATTGACATGTTTCCTGACACTGTCAAGCCCAATGATAGAGGGATAGCACTTAGAGCACAGTCTAGGAAGAGTGAGGAAATGTCCAAGAGAGAGAATAAAAAGAAATATTGTGAGTCCGAGTCTTACGGAGAATTTTATTTTGATGATGTGGCCATGGTTACTAAATTTTTTAAAAAGTTTCTCAAATTTTCTAAAGAAAATTCTTCCAATAAAAAGATTTTTGAGAAAAATAAAAAGAAAGAAGAGGCCAATAATGAGTGTGGTGATAAAGAGAATGAGGATGAAGATAGATTCTTTGAATATGAGGGCAAAGGGCACAGGGCGTTTGAGTGTCCCACGAGACTAAAGAGAAAGGGTAAGAAAGTCGCCATGCCAGCCACTCTTAGCGATATTGAGGAAGAGGTGAAGGATTATGGGGATGAATCTTCACATGGGAAGTTTATCGCCTTTTTATCTAGTCACGTGAACACACCTAGTTTGTCCTATGATGATCCACATGAGATCCCCGATGATAGTTTGAGTGTTTCGAGTGAGAGAGAGTTTGAGAGTGAGGGTGAAACTGAAATCCAAATAGCGTTTAGAGATTTATACGTCGAGACCTTAAAGACTAAGAAGTTGAATAAGGAATTAGGTCTTAAGGTGTTAGATTTGGAGAAAGAATTAGAAGTTTTGAATGGATTTAAGGTGAAGTTTACTTTGAGTGAGCAATTGATCGTCGTAGGTCGGGAAAAGAGTGAACTTGAATCCCGTGTCTTACAACTAGATAGAGATCTCGAACGTGCCCAGGAGGTCAAGGTTACTTTAGACGATACATCTAAGAAATTTGGTAAGATGATCCTCGGTCCCGCTTTGGGTGATGTTGAGAGATTAGGAATAGGTTATGATGGTTCATCCACTTCCCACGTTGCACTCGAGCTGATTTCTGAGTTTGTGATTGATCCATGTCTCTCAACCCAACCCACCTAGGCATCGATTACCCTAGAGGAGAGTGCATCCCAGATGTTTTAGGAAAGGTGTGCCTAGGCTCGTGTATGTTTGCTCCCATTGCAAGAAGAAATGGCACCTTAAATAATTTTGCTTTAAGTTGGGTAGTATGTCACATAGATATTTTTTGCGTGTTCCCACCCACGCACCCACACATGATGCTCTAGATGATTATATAAGAGAGTTTGCATATATCCCAGAGCAAGTTAAGTTTTTCGTCAAAACTACACATGATTTTATGGATGTTTTTCATAGGATGTCACCACCTTTGGAAAACTCGGTCGCACCTAACGGTTGAGGTTTTAGACTTGTTTGCTAGCATTGGATAATTTTCATAATGATATTTTATGCCTATTGCTTGTGTGTACCTCTTTTGTACTTAGTTTGTCCTTTTTTAATATAGTTTTTGGAAAAACAAAAAAAAATCGTTTTTAAATTTTTTTAGAAAAATACAAAACGATTGTCTTTTTTTTTAGAAAATTTGAAAAAGCCAAAAAGATTTTATTTTGATAAATTTTTTGGAAAAATACAAAAAGGTTTTGTATTTTGTTTTGCACCATTTATGAATAGACATTTAGGATGACCAAGTCACAACATCATTCCATATCCATGTGACTATTTGATAGCGTTTTGATATGCGTCATCATTTCATTTTTGTGCTTTACAATGTGTTGAGTCATTGAGATGTTTTTAGTTGATTTCTACCTACATGTTTGACTCATAATTTCCTTTAATACACACTTTCATGGATTTGTTTGATTGTTGTACTTGTCTATCACATGTTGGTTGAAGTGTTTCCATCTCAATCTTGTCTTTAAATCAAACCATATGCGATAAAACTTGACAATAAAAGTACTGCATGTAAGAACCGTTGCTCGTGAGAAATTTGTTTTAATTTGAGAAAAAACGATGAGTGAACACAGGAAAAGGCTACGAGTGAATAATAATCATGTCGTGAAAGCCTCCGTTTGTAAAGAGCCCCAAAAAAATTTAGGCAATAAAAAGATAAATATGACAAAAAGGGGACATTAAGTTTTAGATCACCTCATTAGAAAAATAAAGATTTATTATTTATGTGGGTGTTTGGTTGGAATATAAAACAACGGGTTTGCATGTCCTGACAAAGTCTTGAAAAAAGCATTACATAGTTTTAGACGTGATTGGTGTGAAAATCATTCTCGACTTTGATGTGTAGATTGGATTGAGTCGATGTCATATAAATTCACATTTTGATACCTAGGGACGATTTTGAGTTCATTCTTTAGGAGTATCCATATTCATCGTGCACATATG
Organism: Sambucus nigra; assembly: GCA_949130495.1. NCBI lineage: Eukaryota > Viridiplantae > Streptophyta > Magnoliopsida > Dipsacales > Adoxaceae > Sambucus > Sambucus nigra. The sequence goes on from OX422222.1 coordinate 232,716,213, forward strand.
TTATGTTTGATTGCATTGATTTTCCTATAGAATTTGTTCACACCCATTCATTCCATATCCACGATTTGGTTATCTTAGTGAAAATCCATGGTGTGTGATTTATTGTGTAAATAATTTTTGTTTAAAAAATTGAAAAATAAAAAATAGTTGGTGTGAGATTTTGATTTTATCCTTGATGATCATAGTTTATTTTCCTTATTTGTCGTGATACTCCATGTTTATTTTATTTATTCTTTTCCTTATCTGTTTCGGACAAATAAAATGGGGGAGAACTAATTATGATTTATTGGGGGAGTTTGTATTATGGTGGGGATCTGAGATTTGATCTTTATTTTGATTTATATTTATATCATTTCAAGCTCAATACGTCGCGAAGGTATTTGTTTCTTGTCTCATGTGTGTATGTACAAAATTGAGGATCATCATTTTGCACATCCTGATGATGACAAAGAAAAGTTGAAGATTTGGAGATTTCAAGTTGAATACATTTGAAGAAAGTTTAAAACACTTGGATTTTTAGTACCTTTTCACTTTTGGATTCATGGGAGGCTGTTAGACTTGTATACGACATTTGATTTGATAATTCGGATTTTTTTTAGTTTGTACAGGCATAGACATAGGGAGAGATTTGTAAGGACATATTTTACATAGTCCGTTTTACATTAGAGTATGTCGTATACCGCTACAACCGTAAAAAAAATTCAAGATCATACACACATCAAGACGGATTCGAATATTAAAGTTCTTCAACAAACAAGCCTCTGCAAGATAGATTTTGGTAAGGTTGTATTTAAGTCCCTCAATGGTTCATTTACAGTGTTGGAATAATTTTTCTAAAATGTTTTCAAACATCCGAGGCGTCTTTTTTCGTCAAAATATTTTTTTCTAAGTTCCGAGGCAGAGTTTTATTAAAAAATAATTTTTCGCTAACGTCGTTCAAAGGACATGTCAATGTCGTTCAAATGACAACGACCTCTTCAAGTGACAGAGCATCTCGTGTGATACCTCGCTCTAAGCTCGCTTGATGTGTTTTACCAAACGACATGCTATTGTTTCATATTTATCACTGTCGTTAGAAGGTCGCGCGATCCCTGGATCAAACGACCTTTAATGTTGTTCGAGCGACCTCCCATTGTCGTTTGAATGAAGCCGCAGACCTAAATTACTTGTTAAATGATTCCATTTTGCTTTAGAAGACCTGAGAGTTCCAATTTATGAAAACTGCAACCTGCAGAATTTTTGTCTTCTCAATTAGGGGTTTTTAACTTTGTTTTTCAATTTACAAATCATCATCACAATAGCTTTAGTGAATTATTTTGGAACCCAAAATACAACTTTGGTGAAGTTTCTCTTGTAGAGACGAAATCTCTACGGCTGACTTGCTAGCTCTTGAGGGAGGAGCTGGCTGACGACAACTACAGTCATTTGGGAATGCTCGAGGGTATTTCTTGCTGAAGATAGAGCTATGATTCTTGTGGGTTTGTTGCGGTTAGTTCATTACTGATTCTAAGTTACGACCTATGTGAGTGTTCTGCAAAATATTCATTGCGGATTTCCGTAAGTATTGTTACATTTATTGAATTAAAGGTTTTGCCCTTGTGGGTTATTTTTTCCTAAAATCTATGTGTCAGCAATTTATGTTTGTTTGTGATGGCATGATTTATACTCCTAGATGCATGTGTTAGGGTTTAATTAATTTGGATCTAAAATTGTTTTCTAATTAAATTAGCTTAAAATTGGAAATTTTTAAATTTGTTTAAATCGATATCACATAGAATTCTCATTCATAATTAACCGGTTGCACTCACTTGAGATAAACCTCACCTCTCAACTATAGTGCTCACCTGACGTGTTCATTTATTATCCTAATTAAACTACCCAGTCTAACTAGGACATATAACCATTATCTAAGCTCAATCCTGCTATTACCCTCTATTAGCTAAGTATAACTACATTCTCGAGGTATACGTTCATAAACAATATTGTAGCCACACTATAGTTAAATACTCACATAAAGAACGTAACATAGCTACGCTCTTACTATATATATATATATATATATATATATATATATATATATATATATATATATATAGAGAGAGAGAGAGAGAGAGAGAGAGAGATATGCCCAATGTGTACCTGCCAATTCAGAGACATCAACCTCGCCCTATATGACGGCCGAGGTAACAAGAGTTCAAGAATACCCATAAGCAACATCATCCTACATCAGATCGGCTACAGCCGACGTTCCATCAACCACAAACATCATCTCGGCTTGGAATAAGTCGAGGTCAGCAAGGACTTATTAGTTTAGCTTTGATCAGGTTGGACACAGCCGACATTACCAACACCACCACAATTCGGCTACAGAGGACGTTGCAAGCACCACGTGAGAATCAACAAATTCCCTTAGGCCCAATGAATAATCCCATCATTGGCTTTAGTCGATGTTGCAGGTTTCACCTAGTATCAACAACCTTATAGGCTCAGCATCCAGTGCCAGGTCAACATCGGCCCAGGCCGACGTTCCTCATATCTAACCTCGATAGACATCCCAGCCAAGGTCATCATATAATTACCAGTCAAGGCAAGGGTCGTACCTCACCAGCCTCGTACTTACTCAGTCTGAGCTTGGTACTAAGCAAAGATAGCCGAGCTTCTACGCATACATATATGGCTTAGAGCACGTGGACAAATCCTTTATAACTGAATCATTCCCTCCACGTGAGGGAATATTGAGGTCATCATTACTTAGTTGAAGATCAGCCAGGTGTCATCCTTACACTAGCTAGATCTCCATGCACATGCTCATTGTATGCTTGGGGGTACATTACATCCCCCAAACACTATATATAGAGGTCATCCTCTACCTTGTAAAGGGATCAAAAATTACAACCCTAGCTGAAACTCTGTCAAATTATACAGTAGAGAGGGAAAGCTTGAGTGCTTGTATCCATGGTCATTAGTGCCTTCTTTTAGTGATCTTAATCACTCACTTGCACAGTGGACGTAGGCCTAATTGGCTGAACCACTTACATATTGGTGTTCATCCTCTTATCCTCATCTCAATATCTTATATTTAGTATACTCTTGTATTGCCATTGATATCACTGGTTTGAGATTACAAACACCTTGACGGGTGGTGGTTTTTCCAGCATCATCATTTTGGCGCCGTCTATGGGAACGGGAAGACATAATTCTTCACTTCATAGCTAAACCTCACTGAAGACTCTGGTGGTGAACCAGGCCTCGCCCCTTACATGGAGCTGTTTCACCATTGAAGGAGGTCATAAAATGTACTAAGCTCATTTTCTTCATCAGCTCTTCGGTTTTAACACATGGCACCGGAGTTACCACCACCTCCCCCACCATCTGGTGTTGGAGGACCTAGTTCTAGCCAGGTGCCATCCCAATTCGAAATGGCTGAGGTGGCAGTGGCCTTGAAGTCCTTGGCTGCAATGCGGCAAACGATGAAGGAGCAATTTGCACAGCTCAGTCAAAATATGATGAGGCCGCCTGGGGTCTCACCAGAGATGATTACTCTGACAGTTGTCCAACCCCATTTAGAATCCAGGGGACCACCCCAGGCACCGCAAAAATATCAACCTACTCCTCATCGGAGGAGGGTTATTGCTAACCCTAGGCATTTACGCCTGGGGAGGCAAGGATACCCTTGCCCTGAGGATAAGTATGATGATATGGAGGCAGAAGATGCTTCAGAGGGCTGTTGGGAGTCGTATGAGATTTCGAATAACACGGTACGTCCTATCCAGCAGAGCAGAGGTTATGGGGGTAGAAGAGATGAGGGTGCCCAACAAAGAGAATCAACTTTTGATCACTTGAGCAGAGGGTCGACCTTTCAAAGGCTTGGCCTAGTTAATGACGTAAGACAGAGGTTATCTAGGTCACGAAGTTCCGCTGGGTCTCAAAGGGAAGAGGGGGACCTCGGCCTCATCAGGGTCGACCTCATCAAGGCCGAGACTATGGTCAAGAGGTCAATAACCGACGTCGTGAAGCGTTTGGGGAACCCTTAGTTCACCTATTGGAGGTCGTTGGGGACAACCTCGGTCAGGCCGACGTTGCAAGACCATGGAATGATTCCATTCAATATCTTAAAAAGAAGATAGGGGATGTCATCAAAATCTGAGACCCGCTACAAAGAGGGTTCTCAAAGGGCTACCCATTTGTGGCAAAGATAGTGAACTTCCCAACCCCTTCCAAGTTCAAACCACCTACTGTGTCTCGTAAATATGATGGTAGTATCAGCCATATCCATCATATCAAGATGTACCAGTCTGCGACGGATATTTATTCTATCCCAGATGAGATGAAGTGTCGGACCTTCTTTGGGACTTTGACGGGAGCTACACACATCTGGTTTACCTCTCTTTCAAAGAACTCAATTGAGAACTTTAAGGGGTTGGCTGAACGGTTCATTCATAATTTCTATTTTGGGGTAAGACCTCAAAAGAAGACCACCCATCTGTTGTACATCAAACAAGGCAAGAAAGAGAGCCTAGCAGACTACATTGCCAAATTCAATCAAGAAAAATTAGAGGTTGAAGATTATGAAGAGAATTTAGCTATGACTGCCCTCACAGGAGGACTCTAGAACGGGAAGTTGTTGTGGAAGCTTGCTGAAGACCCTCCCAAGTCCATGGCAGAGCTATTAGCAACTGCAGGGAAGGTCACAAACGCTGAAGAGGCCATGGCCGCAAAGTGTGAGGATGAGAACGAAAGTGGCAGCGGGATGTTTTAAAGAAATATAGATAGAAAAAAGAGGTCTGCAGATGAAAAGTTTGCACATTATACTCCTCTAACTGTGAGTTGATAACACATCCTCAACGAGATCAAGAATGATCGGTCCCTGAGATGGACAGAGAAGCTAAAGGCTCCTCCACATAAGAGGAATAAGAACCTGTGGTGTGAGTTCCACCAAGACCACGGGCATGTGACTGACAAATGCTTCGCCTTAAAGGATGAAATCGAGAATATGTTAAAGTCTGGAAAGTTGAGGAAATATATCGACGTCAAGGCTCCCAGGAGAGGAAGAGTTGATCCAAAAAAGAAGATAAATGACAGGTGTCGAGATGAAACCTCGACGAGAAGAGACGAGGACTCCGATGGTGATGACGAGGACGATCCAGACCTTTAACCAAAGGATGACAATGCCCCTCTGAAGAGGGTTGGAATGATCTCCTTCGGTGTTAACACCATATATGGAGGACTAGTAGGGGATGGCTCTGAAGTAGTTGATCGCAAAGCTCATGGGGCAGAGGCTAAGGCAGTGACTAAAGTGGAGGTTATGAATCTGGCGCCTTTAGAGGCTAAGCAGAAGAGGAAAAAGGTAGATATGGATACTCTTATAGTTGGATTCTCCCGACTCGACTTCAAAGGTATCTTAGCTCCGCATGATGACCCTTTGGTAATTATAACAAGAGTGCATGGATGTGAGGTACAGAGAATCCTCGTAGATGGAGGAAGTTCAGCGGACATAATGTTTTGGCTATATTTTAAGAGCCTAGGCCTCAACAGAGAAAGACTGGTACCCTATCATCATCCGTTGATGGGATTCGGCGGTGAAAAGGTCCATTCATTGGGCATGTATGAGATGGATGTACGAATGGGAGACGAGTGGCCAAAGAGGTTGACCAGGAAGATTAATTTTTTTGTTATGGATGAAAATGTCTTCTCTTCTTATATCCTCATCATAGGAAGAGTATCCCTTAAGGAGTTTGAGGCTGTGTCGTTGACGATCCACCAAATGCTGAAATTCTCAACCCCCTATGGGGTAGGGGAAGTGCAGGGTGACCAGACCATAGCACGAGAATTCTACTTCAACTCAGCCAAAGAGAGACAGGCCCATAAGAGGGCAACTACCACACATAACATTGACACACTTGATCCTAGGGATGAAATAAAATTAAATAAAGGAGAGGTCGCGGAAGAGGTAGAATCCATCGTCCTCAATGAAGACGAACCAGAACAAACTGTCAAAATCAGAAAGGCCTTAAAACCGGGGATCAAGGAAGAGCTAATAAGATTTTTAAAGAATAAGGAGAGTGCCTTCACTTAGAGCCATGTAGACATGCATGGAATCGACCCGGAGGTTATGTGCCACAAACTCAAGGTGGCAGAGGATGCTAAGCCAATTAAAAAAAGACGAAGAGTTTACTCCAAGGAAAAGTATGATGTCATCAGGGAAGAGGTCAGAAAGTTGGAAGAGGCAGAATTCATCAGGGAGGTCATATACCCAGAGTGGTTATCAAACGCCGTCATTGTGCCCAAGGCCAATGGAAAATGGAGGATGTGCGTAGACTTTACTGACCTGAACAAATCTTGCCCGAAAGATAACTATCCCTTACTACAGATTTATCAGATGGTAGATGCCACGACAGGGCATGAACTTATGAGCTTTATGGATGCATATTCAGGCTATAACCAGATCTTCATAGATGCTAAAGACTCAGAGAAGACAACATTCATCACAGATAAGAGGACCTATTGCTATATGGTCATGCCCTTTGGCTTAAAAAATACAGGGGCTACGTATCAACATCTTATAAATAAAATGTTTAAAGATCAAATTGGCAAGACCATGGAGGTATATGTAGATGGTATGTTGACGAAGATCTTGAAGGTCTGCACTCATGTAGTCGACCTGGAAATAACCTTTGACACCATGGACCTATACAGAATGAAGCTCAATCCTGCCAAGTTTGTCTTCGGAGTAGGAACTGGGAAGTTTCTTGGATTCATAGTCAATCAGAGGGGAATAGAGGCCAACCCTAAGAAAATCAAGGTTTTTCTTGATATGAAGACACCAAGAAGTATAAAAGACGTTCAGAGGCTCACAAGAAGAGTCACTGCACTCAATATATTTATTTCCAGAGCTACGGGCAAGTGTCTTCCATTTTTCAAGGTGCTTAAAAAGTCCTTTGAATGGGACGAAGAGTGTGATAAGGCCTTTAAACAACTCAAGTCCTACCTCGAATCCCTACTGCTCTTATCTCGGCCCATTCTGGGGAGAAGTTGTATGTTTATCTAGCAGTCTCGAAGTCAGCTATAAGTGCAGCCATAGTACGGGAAGACGTTGGGGTACAAAGGCTTGTATACTTTAGTAGTAAGGACCTCCAAGGGTCTGAACATAACTATCCTAGGATGGAGAAATTGGCCTACACTTTGATATACGCTTCTAGGAAAATGAAACCTTATTTCCAAGCGCACTTTATGGTCATCCTCACTGACTCCCCACTAAGGCAAGTCCTCCACAAGCCTGAGAAGTCGGGCAGATTGATGACCTGGGCCATTGAGTTGGGAGAGTATGACCTTATTTATCAACCCAGGGTGGCCATTAAAGGGCAAGCACTCGCAGACTTTGTTGCTGAGTTCACATGGGAAGAGGATGAGGTTGAGAATAATCCAAAGATTACAGAGGGATCAAATGGTAACGTCTTCTGAGACCCGGAAGAGGTTGTGTCCAGCAAAGCCAGAATAGGAATAACTGAGAATGAGGAAGACAGGTACCTTTTCAAGTAAGGAGCCTTGTAAGAGGGGAACTTCTCTTCAAATGAAGATTTTTAGAACCTCTTCGTTGACGGATCTTCTTACAAAAATAAAAGTGGTGCAGGGCTGATACTGTCAACTCCGGATGGTACTGACGTTGAATATGCATTAAGGTTCAACTTCAAAGCATTGAAAAATGAGTCAGAATATAAAGCCTTGAAAGCAGGCCTCTCCTTGGCAAAAACCCTTAGAGTTGATCGACTCCTACTTCACAGTGACTCGAGGTTAGTTATCAACCAAGTACTTGGAGTATATGAGGCTAAAGATGAAAGGATGGATAAATACCTGAAGAGGGTAAGAACGACGCTAAAAGGCTTAGAAGAGGTGAAGATCAAGAGGATACCTCAATAAAACAACAGTCGTGCATATACACTGGCAAGGTTGGCTTCAGTAATAAAGACAAGCATTAGAAGGACAGTACCAGTCGAGATCCTTCTCAAATCGACCATTGAGGAAGAAGAGGTTGCTAGTTTTTGCCTCAACTTGAATCTAGGGAACTCATGGATGGACCCCCTTATCAAATATATCAAAAAGGGAGAGCTGCCAGAGTCCAAGTTAGAAAGGAGAAAGCTGAGATACAGATCCGCAAAGTTCTTAATAATAGGAGATGTCCTATATAAAAAAGGATTTCTACTGCCTCTTCTCAAATGTGTCCACCCCACGGAGGTCCCTCGCATCCTACAGGAGGTACACGAGGGTTCTTGCTCTAGTCATATAGGAGGGAGACCTTTAGCCAAGAGGATAACCACATATGGATACTGGTGGTCGACCTTAGCCAAAGATGTTGTAGCCTACATGAAGAGGTGTGACAAGTTCCAGAGATTCTCCACCATCCCGCATAAACCTCATCAACCTATGACATCAATCAGTTCTCCTTAGACTTTCGCTGTATAGGGGATTAACTTGGTAAAACCATTGCCAAGAACAATTATCGATTTCTGATAGTTGCAATTGATTACTTCTCCAAATGGGTAGAAGTTGAGCCGATGATCACGATTACATAGCAGAATACCTTCCAGTTCATTTGAAAGAGCATCATATGCAGACATGGTCTTTTGAACACGCTCATCTCAAACAACGGAACCCAGTTCAAGAATTCTTCCTTGGAGAAATACTGCGAGAGGGTCGGGATCAAGCAATTTTTCTCTTCTCCTGGCCAACCTCAGGAAAACGGTCAGACCGAAGTCACAAACTAAACAATCCTTAACGGGATTAAGAAGAGGTTGGAAAAAGATAAGGGGAGATGGATAAAAGAGGTTTATGCTGTGTTATGGGCCTACAGAACAACGGCTAGGACACCAACGGGGGAGGCCCCATTTATGTTAGCACATAGCTCAGAAGTCGTCATACCAACAGAAGTAGGACTCTCGACTCACAGAGTTCGTACCTATAACCCTGAGAAGAACGAGGAAGAGAGAAGACTTGACTTAGATTTGATTGAGGAAAGAAGGGAAGACGCTGAGATCAGACAGGCAGCTTACCAGCAAAGAACAGTAAAGTTCTACAATCAAAGGGTGAAATCAAGACCTATTATTGTAGGAGACATAGTGCTGAAGAAGACGTTGCAGAAGACAAACAAGCTTCACCCGAATTGGCATGGTCCTTACAAAGTAGTCAATGAGGTTATACCTGGTACCTACCGGCTAGAAAATCTCGAAGGGGAACCTTTCTCCAATCCATGGAATGCTTATCACCTGAAGAAATACTACATATGATGTTGCAACTGTTTCTATGTAAATGTATCGTTTTATGAAGAGAATATTAATGAGAAGAGCAGTTCCTGTGTCAATACTTTGTTTGGATTGCTTTAACGGTAAAATTATGAGGGTAACATCTTAGTTTGATGACCTCATACCTTAAACATCATAATTTGGTGACAAGGTTTGATGTGAAACATCATACTTTGATGACCTCAAACCTTAAACATTATTAATTTAGTGAAATTTATGAGGGTAACATCTTAGTATGATGACCTCAGACCTTAAACATCATAATTTGGTGATTAGGCCTGAGGTGAAATATCATACTTTTACGACCTCAGACCATAAACATCATTAATATGGTGAAATTTATGAGGGTAACATCTTAGTTTAATGACCTCAGAACTTAAACATTATTAACTTGGTGAAATTTATAAGGGTAACATCTTAGTTTGATGACCTCAGACCTTAAACATCTTAATTTGGTGACAAGGTCTGAGGTGAAACATCATACTTTGATGACCTCAGACCTTAAACATCATTAATTTGGTGAAATTTATGAGGGTAACATCTTAGTTTGATGACCTCAGACCTTAAACATCATAATTTGGTTACAAGGTCTGAGGTGAAACATCATACTTTGATGACCTCGGACCTTAAACATCATTAATTTGGTAAAATTTATGAGGGTAACATCTTAGTTTTATGACCTCAAACCTTAAACATCATAATTTGGTGACAAGGTCTGAGGTGAAACATCATACTTTGATGACCTCAGACCTTAAACGTCATTAATTTGGTGAAATTTATGAGGGTAGCATCTTAGTTTGATGACCTCAGACCTTAAACATCATAATTTGGTGACAAGGTTTGAGGTGAAACATCATACTTTGATGACCTCAGACCTTAAACATCATTAATTTGATGATAAATTATAAGGGTAACATCAAAGGAAGTGATGAAGACACCATTATGTTGAGGCTTCAGAACTTAATACAAACACCATAGTATGACTTATAAAACTATTCAAAAGAGCATTCATAAAAAGAAGTAAAATCCTCTTAAGAGGATGGTATAACAGGAAGAAGTCAGAATTACAAGTCATCAGGCCTTAGAGTATGTTATCAGAGGTTACAAATAATTACAGATGAAAAGCAAAAATTACAAGTGCAAAGCTTCACAAATTATAGTCTAGGTGTCTGCAGCCACAGGATTGGTAACCTCGGCCCATCATTTTGGTGGACGTCGATAACCTCGACCCCATCATCTTGAGGATTTATATCCTCAGTCTCTGTAGCTTTTGGTTGGGCAGTCTCTGCAGGTGCGGCACCTCCTTCCTCCTCAACCTCTTGCAAGGCCTGAGGAAATTGAGGGTTACCATAGCCGAGACCAATGAAGTCCGAGGCCGTCAGGCTCCCTGATTCTTTTTCCTTGTAGGCCACCCATTTACCAGTAGCTTTCACACCTCTTTCGAGATACTCGAAGCCAAAGCTAATAAATTGGTTAGAGACCTTATAGTCGGCCAAAATCTTCTCAGAGGCATCCTCAAGGGCAGGTTTCACTACAGCATCAACCTTTGGTTGAAGAACGTCGTCCTTAGCCTTCAGGGCAGAGGTATGATCCTTCTGGATCTTGGTAATGTCCCTGTCCCTATGCTTTACCTTATTCTCACATTCAACCAAGGCTATCTTCAGACATTCAACCTCAACATTTAGAGAGGCCTCCACCTTTTAGGCCTCTTTTCCCTTCTGAATTAAGGGCAGCTTCCTCAGGGTCCAGTCAATAAACTGGTGTATGGACAAGATACCCTGCAATACAAAGTTAGATGTATGAATGCAAACCTTAAACTAATAAAAGCCTAGGTTAGAGTTGGAATAAAAAAAGCAGAAGTTTTTACCTGGATAGACCTATGAAGGCAAAACTCGGCCAGTAGAGGGGTATCAATTGAGCGTATAAAATGCTTATCTGCATCGGTCAGCACAGAGATGGTGGCATCCATCGCCTTTAGACCATGACTTATCAAGCTGTCACTAATCTTCAGTTGCTCCAGACGAGCATCCAATGCATCATCAGATGAGATTGGGCTGGATTTTTTGTGCTTACTCGGCCTCTAATCCTCTGAGGCAACAGTGATGGATTTCCTCTTCTTCGTAGCATCGGCCTTAGAGATGCCGACGTTCTGCTTGGGCTGTAGAGGAGGAGGTGCATTGAGTCCAGCTTTCTTTACCAACTTGATAAGGCTTGGTGCAGACATCTCCCACAGGTCGTCTGAGACACCTTCTGGGCGTTCTGCAAAAAGTATGTCTGAGTTAGTAAATCAGAGACATTAAAATATTAGAGGTACATCTTAGCAAAATAAACACTTACGAAGCTCGGCTAAAGGAATCCCCTCAGTCTAGTCTCAGAGAGATAGTAGGGGGTCATCAGATGCTCGTACTTGATTAGCCAACCAAGCTTCCCCTGATCCTTAAGGTCTTTAACCTTTTGTAGGTTATCCTGGCATAACCCAGGGTCGGCTTTGGCAGCCAATGACAAATTTCCCCACCTCAGAGGGGTCCTCGGCTATAGTGATGAAGAGGGAGCACAAGTACCAAATTCCCACGCCCCTAAGATGAAGAAGTATCGCGTTTTCCAGTTATAATTTGAGGTCTGAGTAACCAGCAACATCTTCTTATCAAACTTTCTATCTAGGAAGTGGTAGTATCTCGGGTGGTTTTTGGCAGAGGATGGCACGTAGCACCCTGTGAAGACCCTGACAAAAAGGTCGGAGTAATGATTGCCCTCCATAGGATGATGGCCTTAATCATCACCCTCGAAGCATTGGGGAATAGTTGGGAAGGGGCCAGGTTAACATGGGATAATATGGCTCTAATTGTTGGATGAATGGGGAGATGAAATCCTAACTTAAACATCTGCTCATAGACACAGATCTCACCATCTCGGCCACCAAAGGCCCTTTCATCCCTCAGAGGTCTCCTAAGCTTAATAGAGGGACTTATAGCATAAAGGTGCCTAAATACTAACAGATCGAACTCAGTGACAATACTCTCTATCCCGGTTACCTCCGAGGTATCAATATCACTTTCATGACCATCATCCTCATCCCTGGCAATATTGGCCTGGGCAGGTGTAGGAACACCTCCAGGGAACCTCTGAGAAAACTCAACCCCTATGGTTGCCGACAGGGGAATAGCATCAATAGGTGGTGGCATAGCCACACTCGGCCCCATAACTTCAACATCAGAAGAAGTCCGAGAAGTGATGGAACCATTGTGGGATGAGGTGCGACTTTGGACCTCAGCCTGATCAGGGACCTGATCTTGCCTAATGGAGAAGTTTATGGCCTCTTGAAATGAATCCACAGATATAGGGTCTGAGGTAGATAACTCAGACTCAGACATTGGAGAGGGGTTAATTGGATCCTCGTCTGGCTCAGCAGGCTCAGCTGGCTTAGGCTAAACCTCCTTAACAGGTGGAGGGAAGATAGGTCTGCGAGGGAAGGCCTCGGCCCTACGAGCTTCCTCTTGGGATTATTTTATTTGCCTAATTTTTGCAAAGGTCTCATCTCTAAGAGAGGAGAATATTCTATGAGCTTATAAAGAGGTCTGAGCATAGGAAGACGACCTTACACTTGGGATCCTAACCCAAAAGCAAACAACTTGGTATAACTAAACTTAAAGATCAAACGTGGTTATTTGAAATCTTTCTAATCAAGAACAGTCAAGAACAGTCCACTAAAAAACTCATACGACCACCGAAAAATGCAAGAAATAGAAAAATAAGGCTAAAAATGGCCAAGGACAAGTTAAGAATGATACATGAAGGAATGCGAAATGAAGAAGAAGGAAGATTGAATGAAAGAAATACACAAACAGCCTCGGATTAAGTTCTTGACAAAAGAGTGAGAATGCAGAAGGCTCGGGCGAGAAGAGTAAGAAATGAAGAAGAAAGAGAAAGAAAATGGTTTAAACCCTCAAAATCTGCTTGCACGCATCCCAAGGCCCGTCATTTCCTTGGGAGCCCAAAAGACCATAATCATTGCACTTGCCAAGCACGCAACATACTTCAGCAGTTGACACTTTTCAAAGAAATATAACAACCTCAGAGTTGCAGGCCCCTTAGTCACCTATTTTACATAGGTAACTAAGGGCTAGGGGTGATTGATATGCCCAATGTGTACCTGCTAATTCAGAGACATCAACCTCAGCATGTATGACGATCGAGGTAACAAGAGTTAAAAAATACCCATCAGTAATATCGTCCTATATCAGATCGGCTACGGCAGACGTTCCATCAACCATGAACATCATCTTGGCTTGGAATAAGTCGAGGTCAGCAAGGACCTATTAGTTCGGCTTTGATCAGGTCGGCCATAGCCGACGTTACCAACACCACCCCAATTCGGCTACAGACGACGTTGCAAGCACCACGTGAGAATCAGCAAAGTCCCTTAGGCCCAATGAATAATCCCATCATCGGTTTTAGCTGACATTGCAGGTTTCACCTAGAATTAGCAACCTTACAGGCTCAGCATCAAGTGCCAGGCCGATGTTCCTCATATCTAACCTCGGCAGACATCCCATCCAAGGTCATCATATAATTACCAGTTAAGGCAAGGGTCGTACCTCACCAGCCTCGTACTCACTCAGGCCGAGGTTGGTACTAAACAAAGATAGCTGAGCTTCTACGCGTACATATATTGCTTGGAGCACGTGGACAAATCCGTTATAACTGAATCATTCCCTCCACGTGAGGGAATATTGAGGTCATCATTACTTAGTTGAATATCAACCAGGTGGCATCCTTACACTAATTGGATTTCCATGCACATGCTCATTGTATGCATGGGGGGTACATTACATCCCCCAAACACTATATATAGAGGTCATCCTCTACCTTGCAAAGAGATCCAAAATTACAACCCTAGCTGAAACTCTGTCAAATTATACAGTAGAGATAGAGAAAGCTTGAGTGCTTGTATCCATGGCCGTTATTGCCTTTTTTATTGACCTTACTCACTCACGTGCATAGTGGATGTAGGCTAATTGGCTGAACCACTTACATATTGGTGTTCATCCTCTTATCCTCATCTCAATCTCTTATATTTAGTATACTCTTGTGTTGCCATTGTTATCACTGGTTTGAGCTTACAAACACCTTGATGGGTGGTGTTGTTTCCAGCATCATCATATATATAGCTACATCCCCAGAGCTGAGAACTCCCTGATGCATCCCTTGTGTGTTATTCGGCTCTAGACACCTCGCCTCACACCGAGTCACCGGGTTAAAATCTCACCACCGATCCAAAACGAAAACACATACAATGGAGGCAATCATAGACATACATTTGGGGTCTCAACTGTACCACATTGAGCACATCCAGACTCAAAACTAGCACCTATCCTCACACACATATAGTGGTCATGCAATAGTCCTATGACCTGGGAAATCAATATAATACCTGTTAGTCAACGCCAGGATGGACCGCCCACTACGCGCAACCTCCTACGATAACACTACCGAGTAGGTATGTTTAAATAAAACATGTAGCATACATATACATATATATATACACATCACTTTAATATGTATGTATAATAAGTACCGAACTCGTATGTAGATCCCACAGTGCACGGTCCACTTAATCCTGAAGTTCATCCCAGTTTCTTGATTAATAATCAGATAGACACTTAGTGGTATCCTCGATTCTCCCCACTCGAACCCAAGAATGAACACCCTAGTTAATTATTAAACTCCCCAAATAATGTATAGTGACACAAACCTATTTTTAATTAAATATCCACACACTTGGATAACTTTCCACATACTCACTTGGGTTCATAAAAATCCTTTGAACGTTTCAACAAGCCAACCTTGACCCAACCCAAGAGCCAAATCAATTCACCTTCTAGAGCTGAATCGATTGTGACAGAAGCCTAGATCTACCTGTGTTCAATACGGGTTTCTTCTACAAAATTCCATAATCAGTTTTCATAATATCCATTAAGGACTTCTAAACTTTGTAAACCTCTATTTCGTCAACTATGAATTCATATCAACTAAGAGAATACATCCACGAGTTTTTAAAATCATTCTAAACATAATGATTCAAATCGATTAATTTATATAATAGAGACTCATACAAATTAATCATGTGCTCGAAATCAGATTTGAATTGGTGACACGAGGATTTTCCCTCCTCTGCTCTATCAGGTGAGCTATCCTGACCATTACCGATGTCATATCCTCATTTTACAAGATAACTTAGGTTTATATTAATTGAAAGGGTATTACAAATTCTAATCCATGTCTTGGTATTTCTTGGACCTTCAAAAGCAAGAAAAGATGAGAACATATATCACAAGAGTTTGAATTCAAAAAGTTGGGACGAGCTTTTCGTCCTATGCTCATTGCCTTCATATTGAAAGAAGTTAGTTACGTAGAAAAACCCGATGTCTCATATCTAATTGAAATCCTTTTTTTCTTGAATCGAAATACAAAAGATCCTATCATCCCTATCTCTTATTCCTTATTCTTAAATGAGGTGTCCTAATTATTAATGTTCTGCGGATCTCTTGAATTTTAAACAAGAGCAACAGGGGGTTCTTGGTACTAATTAAATTGACTCAATGGGATTAAGTCTCTTAAGACTGGGTTAGGTTAAAATCAAAAATAGGAGCAAGAACTCGAAAAGAAAATGGATAATGGGAGTGTGTGACTTGAACTATTAATTGGTCTGTGCAAATATATACATTTCTCTATCTGCCACATTGGAATTTACAACTAAATTTGTATTTGTTCCAACCATTGCGTAAGCCCCATAAGGAGGATAGTCTGGTTCGCTTGCTACAATATGGGGTAAAAAATACAAAATAAGTTATTTTAGCTCTTATAAAAAGAAAACTAATTCTTAACGCTCATGTCAAGTCGAGGTGCTGCAGAAGAAAAAACTGTAAAATTCGATCCAATTTATCATAATCGATTAGTTAACATGTTAGTTAACCGTATTTTGAAACATGAAAAAAATCATTGGCTTATCAATGATTTATCCAGACTTGAAAAATATTCAACAAAAGACATAAACAAATCCACTATCTGTTTTACGTCAAGCAATACTTAGAGTAACTCCCGATATAGAAGTAAAATCAAGATGTGTAGGTGGATCGACTCATTAATTTCCCATTGAAATATGATCCACACAAGGAAAAGCACTTTCTACGCTACTTGATTCACACGGTTATCACAAAGAACAAGCATATCATGTTTAAATTCATTTTTTCTTTAACTTAAGAGAAGAAAAAAATGACTTATTTTTTTTCACTATCCAGCGAACGATTTTAAAGTCCTAGGATTTTTTTAGTTTATTTATGAAAAGTATCTATAAAAATAATTAGATATAATAACTTCAACCTTTTCAACTGATAGTGGAAGAACCAATTCGGGATACATACCATTACCTATTATGGATAAAAAGATAGAGATAAAAAAAAATAACCCTTTAGGTTCAGAATAAAAAACATAAGAGTTTGGAGCATTAATAACTTATATCCACAGAACATCATCCCTCTATTTCCTTCTTTTGCCCCCATGTCACCCCACAAGTTGCATGGGGACGTAAAAATGGGATCCTATCAACTTGTTACAACCTGGGATAATAATCTCATGAGCTTGGTCCTACTTCACCGTCGAGAAACGAAAAAAGACTTTCGTCTCCAAGTTTCACTCAGGCGTGCCTAAAATAAAGTCCATCCCAAAATCACCAAATAAAGATCTCAATATCGCTCACCCTTCCGCAGTAAATTCAAAACTAATTAAAAAACTCAAAAAAATACAAAACTAGTGGCCACGTATTCGAAATGAAAATATTTCATGACTCAAATCGATTAGCCACTAAATGAATCGATTCAGTTCTGGGTAGAAACCAAAACAGCCTAAGGACGAAAGTGAGGCCTCCCAAACCTCTGTTAATGCCCAAACCAAGCTCCAAAATAGTACCCGATCGATACCCTAACCAAATATAAGTATAAGAATGTGTTTTTAAACCTCTTTACACCATATGATGGGTCCAAGATTAGAAATTAAAGATTCAACCTTTTTAACACAACTCATCTTTAAAATGACTTCGGATTTGTTCGCCATCAATTAATCAAGTTTCAATATTTCATGCTTTAAATCTTAGATTTATATTTCTAATCATGAAAGTAATTAACTACATTTAATTTGCAACATAAATCGAGAGTGCGCTTTCGTTCAATGTCTAAACTTATTTAATTCAATTTCAATTTTAATTTGAGTTTTAATCAAACCCTAAACATGCATCTAATGTGATTCAAATCAAATAAACCTAATTATTTTGAAGTCCAAATAATTACAATCACAAATTCAAGAAAATCCCCAAAAGGGGCAAAACGATTTATCTCACTATATATTGTAAACCTTGACTTACATACAAATAGAGAAATACAAATGTTTGATAGATGAATACCCGCAGACGTCGGTTCATTTTCTTCAGCATGAATTTCCTCAAGAACTCTAACAGTCAGCAAGAGATCCCTCAAGAGCTCCAACAATCAGCAGTGGAGACAGGCTTCCTTCTCCACGAGATGTACTCTAAGAATGGGTAATGTGATCAAAAGGGTTTAACAATGATTCACATATATGATTTGAGATATTTGGTGAATCAAAATAGGTTTTAACCTAAAATATTGAAGTCTTAAATCGCAACAGTTCTACAGAAAATGGAGTTATAAAAGAATTGCTAAAACCTGATTTTCAAGCAGGTATTTATGCCAGCAAAAAATTAAAAGGCGGAGCAATGTCGTTCGAACGACATCCAGCAGGTCGTTCAAACGACACTAGATTTTGTTAGATACCTCAACAGATGACCGTAAAAATGAAGCTTTACGGTCATTTGATGCAATTAAGAAATGAGGTATCGCGCGACCTATGAAATGACAAGTAATGTTGTTTGATCAGGTCGTTTGAACGACACTGTAATGTCATTTGAACGATAAAAATAATTTTATTTTGTAATTTTTAACCAGCCAACCTTGATTTAATAGAAACTATCATGTATAAATCATTTTAAAAAATTCTCCCTAATATAAACGTGAATATTATTAATTCTAATTGAAGCATTATACCTTTAACAAAGCGGAGTTAGTGGAGACCGATTGGAGATGCACGACGCACGTTGAATGATGATGGGTGCATGTTGATGATAATGGGTGCGTGATGATGATACGTTCTGCTAGAGATTCAGATGATGGACGTCAAGTATGAACGTGTGAGGACGTTCCAAATGATTGGTATGTAACGGTATACGACATATTAACTGTGATCTAGGACAACTCGGAAATTTCTAGATTGTAGACGGACATTTATAAAATCATGTCCTTACAAATCTCCCCTATGTCTATACCGGTACATACATGAAAACTCCAAATTATACATCCCCCAAAAAATAAGTCATACAATCTAATATCCCCAAAAACCCATAAATGGAAATACCAAAGTACATGTCTTTAAATACTCAACATCTTCAATTCTCCAAAGTTTCTTTATCATTATCAGGGTGTGCCACATAGTGATCCTCAATTTGTACCTACACACATGAGAATAAACAAATACCTGTGATGCGTAGAAGTTTGAAATAAAATGATATGCATAAAGACAATATCAATTAAGCATAAGCAAATCATTAAATCAAACAAATTTACTCCCCCATAATTCGTTCTCCCCCTTTTTATGATGTCCCCAAATAGATAAATAAGAAGAAACATAGCAATGTATGCGGAGAGTGTCACAAGGTAATAAACTTCTCTTTTTCAATTTTTCAATTTTTTCTCACAAAAAAATATACAACAAAGAATCACACAATGAAAGTACACTAAGAGAACCAAGTCGATGATAGCGTAAATGAAAGGGTGTGAACAAATTCGATAGAAAAATCAATGCAAACATTCATAACATATGTGCACGATGAATTTTGGATACTCCTAACGAATGAACTCAAAATCATCCTAAGGTGTAAAAAGGTTGAATTTAAATGGTACTGACTCAATTTCATCAACAAATCAAAGTCTAAAATGATTTCCATATCAATAACGTATGAACTATGTAATGCTTTTTCAATACTTTGTCAGGATGTGCACACCCATTGATTTATTTCTAACCAAAATCCCTCAAATATAATAATGATCATATTTTTCTATTCAATTCTTTTATTCTGAATGATGATATCAAACTAAACTAGTTTACCCTTGGGTACTTTTTACAATGCCACACTTTTTTGGCTGTTTTTAAACTCTTTGGGCCTCGTCTAATTTGTTACAATGCCACACTTTTTAAGGCCCGTTTTAAAAGGTGGCTTTCTCACAAAAGATATTTGATCCCTTTGTAGACATTTTCAAGTGTATACACATCATTTTTCATATTAAACAAATTCCTCATGGGCAACGTTTCTTACATGCATTACTTTCATTATCAAGTTTTATCGCATTTGGTTTATTTTAAAGATATAATTGAAATGAACACACTCCGACCAACATATGATAGACAAGTGCAATAATCAAATAAATCCGTGCAAGTGTGCATTAAAAGAGACTAAGAGTCAAACATGTAAAAAGATATCGCTAATCACATCTGAATGACTCCAAAACATTATAAAGCACCGGATGAAATGATGTAGCATCTCAAATCACTATCGAAAAGTCATGTGGAATATGGAAATGATGTTGTGACTTTGGCCATCCTAAATGTTCATCCATAAAAGGTGTAAAAATAATCACAAAAAACTTTTTGTGTGTTTTCAAAAAATTTGTAAAAATAAAACCTTTTTGTCTTTTTCATTTTTCATTTTTCATTTTTCATTTTTCATTTTTCATTTTTCATTTTTCATTTTTCATTTTTCATTTTTCATTTTTCATTTTTCATTTTTTATTTTTCATTTTTCATTTTTCATTTTTCATTTTTCATTTTTCATTTTTCATTTTTCATTTTTCATTTTTCTTAAAAATTGAAAATATTTTTGGATTTTTCTTTAAAAAAAATCTTTTTATATTTTTCTAAAAAAATAAAAAAAGAACAAAATGTAATATAATACACACAAAAAAATAGTACAAATGATACAATCTTGCAATAGGAACCATATGATATGAGCATGAAAAATGTATCATATACTAGACATGGTAACCTCCCCTCACTCAATTGTGAAGATTCCTAAAAACTTCCTAAACTCTCAAATCTAAGGGAGTCTAAAAGCTTCGTGAAAATATCGGCTAACTGAAGGTTAGTGGATACAAAACTTTGGACACGACTTTCTCTTGTACTAACTCTCGGATAAAGTGCTCGTGTATCCTAATGTGCCTTGTGCGCGAATACTGGACTGGATTGTGGGATATGTGTATCGCGTTCGTGTTATCACAGAAAATCATCATGGTGTCCTGTGAAATCCTATAATCCTCTAGCATCTTCTTCATCCAAAAGAACAACTCTCGGTGGCTATGTACTCAACCTCCGCAGTGGACAAAGAGATGGAGTTTTGCTTATTTCTTAACTAGGAGACAGAGAAGAACCAAAATAAAAACATACACCATAAGTGCTCCTACATCCATATACATCCTTGCCCCAATAGGCATCCGAATAGGCGGATAAACGGTCGTTGATATCAAAGGAATACCAAATGTCGTATGAGAGAGTCCCATTCACGTATTTGGTAATACGTTTAAGAGCGAGTAAGTGCGACACTTTTGGGGACGATTGATATCGCGCACATACTCCAATACTAAAGGCGATGTCGAGATGACTAGCAGTCAAGTAGATAAGACTACCTATCATACTCCCATACAAGGCTTGCTCTACGTTCTTGCCTAAAATTTCCTTGCTAAGCTTAGTTGAGGTACTTATCCGGGTATGTGCCTGCTTAGAGGAGTCTAAACGAAATTTCTTCACAAGGTCTCTTACATACTTGGATTGAGAAATGAACATCCCATCCTCTAGCTGACGAACCTGGAGACCAAGGAAGAATGTAAGCTCACCAACCATGTTCATCTCAAACTCACTCTTCATCTCCTCCTCAAAGTCGTGATCATGGCTTGAACACATAGATCCAAAGACTAAGTCATCCACATAGACCCCTATAACTAAAATATCACCTTTTTCTCTCCTAATAAATAATGTCTTATCTACTCTCCCTCTCCTAAAGCCACGGGTCAAGAGATAGGAAGTATGCCTCTCGTACCATGCATGGGGTGCTTGCTTCAAACCATATAACTTTTTTTAGATAATGGGCATGTTCAAGGTTCTTAGGGCCTCCAAAACCTTTTGGTTATTCCAAGTAAACCTCCTCCTGTAGAATGCTATTGAGAGAGGCACTCTTGACATCCATATGATATAACTTGAAGCGCTAATGACATGCGATGGTGAGTAGTAAACGGACGGACTTGAGTCTCGCAATAGGAGCAAATGTCTCCTCAAAGTCTACATCCTCAATCTGTGTGTAGCCTCGAGCGACCAACCTAGCCTTATTGGGTATAATGGTATAATTCCCATCCATCTTATTCTTATAGATCCACATGGTACCAATCATATTCTTCTCACTAGGTCGAGGGAAAAGTTCCCAGACATCTTTTTTTTCTAAACTGAAGCAACTCATCATGTATAGCGGATATCAAGTGTTCATCTTTGATTTCTTCTTTAACGTTCTTGGGCTCGACTTTGAACGTGTAACACAAAAGGCTAACCACGTTCTCTAGTGGAGCAAGAGTCTTGACCCCTAAAGTGGGATCTCCTAGAATGGCCAAAAGGGTCATGACTCTTGCGAACCCAAGATGGTGTCTCTCCTAAGTCATGAGTAGGGTCCACATTGGGTTTGTGAGGGATAATGGAATCATCATATGGAAGAGTGTCATCCTCACACCAAAGACTAGGGTCAATAAATTCTAGCGGTTCTTCATCTTATACGGTGATATTTATTGACTCCATAACCTTAGAGCTACTCAGGTTAAACACCTGGTATGCTCTACTTGTCGTTGAATATCCAAATAAAATTCCCTCATCACTCCGATAGTGAAACTTTTCTAATTGCTCTCTATCCCTAAGAATGTAGCACTTACTCCCAAACACATGGAAATACGAAAGGTTGGGATTCTTACCAGTCCACAACTCATATGGCGTCTGAAGTGTGTGTGGATGAAAATATACCCTATTCACCGTGTGACACGTGGTAGACACCGCCTCTGCCCAAAACCTCTTAGGCATTCTACGACCAAGAAACATGGATTTATCCATCTCTTGAATCGTCCTATTATTCCTCTCAATAATCCCATTTTGCCAAGGAGTTTTCACAGCAAAAAAATCATGTTTTATTCTAAGGTTATCACAGTAAGTACCACTTTTGCTTCTTTAAGTTTAGTATCGTTGTCACTACGCATTCTATTGATAGTGACATCGTGTTGATTTTTCAGGACACGACACTTAGTCGTAACAAACTCTACAGCATTGGATTTCTCTTTCAGGAAACCTACTATTGAATAGCAAGAAAAATCGTCAACCATCACTGGGATATACCTCTTACCACCCAAACTCTTAGTGTGAGTAGGACCTATAAGATCTATGTGAATCAACTCAAGCACGCGTGTAGTGGATATGGAATTCAAATTTCAATAGGGATTACAGAATTATTTTCCCAGCTCACAGGGTCCACAAATCATGGAAGTTGGGTTCCCAAGTGATGGCAAGCCACATACTAGGTCCTACACTCTAAATCTCTCAAATTAACGTGACATGGACGTTAATGCCACAGATCCATAGAAGAGATCGTGGCACTGTTGCGGACAAATGAGGAATTGGGAACAATCCCATAACAGTTATCTTATGTCCTCAACCCTTGCAATAGAAGTTTACCGGCTTGATCATAAAAGTTACACTCCTTCCGATCAAACATTATCCCAATGTCAGCGTCGCACAATTAGCTAATGCGGAGAAGGTTTGATTTCTAACCTTTAACGTATAAAATGTTCTCTAGCTTAGGAAACTCGGGTATCTTTACTGTACCACGTCCTACTATGCTAAATTTTCCCCCATCCCCAAAAGTGACTTTACCTTCCTTGCGATCCTCAAGGTAGGTAAAAAATGAGACATCACATATCATGTGCGTGGAGCACCCACTATCAAAATACCACTGTGAGGTATTATAAGCTTTAAGAGAAACATGAACAACAAAAGCTTTTACGTCATGCTTAGGCACCAAAGAGGTGGTAACCTTTTGTTTGCCCTTATCATTGTTGGTTCTAATCGGGATGTTGGAAGTTTCCACTAATGGCAAAGACATTCGTTGGAACTCTTCCATCAAACTGTGAGAAGTGGTGACAAGAAACTCAACTTTCTCTCTAAGACTAGTAAGATCACTAGTGTGGTGTGATGGAGCATTTTTACGTCGAGTCTGACCCAAACTATAGCAATACTCCCTAAGGTGTCCTTTTCTCTTCCAATAAGTGCAAAAGTACACGATCTTAGGCCGACATTGGTTTGATTTTCTTGGTCAAAATAATCTTAGGATTTTGGTTGATGGCCATATGGATTCATTATAAACTTAGGAATCGGTTCCGGTGCAATATGAGGCGTGGAAGCACCATAAAAGCCTATTCCCTGCCTTTCACCAAACCCTAAAGTGGGGTCGATTCCCATATTTCCATATCTATCCTCAATCTTTACTTTAATCTCTCGGGCTCTATCAATATCATGAGTGAGTTGGGTTACAAGGGCTTCAAGTTTATTCCAAGCCTCCACGAATGCAAGAAGCTCACTCGTAAGACTAGCCACTTATTTGGTTAAGTTCCTTTTCTCTTTATCAAAACTACTCTTTATCTCTCCAAAAGCTCTCTCTCTCTCTCTCTCTCTCAAAGTAATGCTAACTGTGGACTCTCTCTCTCGTCTCTTTTAAATCTTTCTCTAACATAATGATCCTAAGAGCTAGCCCTTTGTTTTGCTTTTTAGTTTTAAAGGACTTAGCATATGAATCGACGTACGCGCGTTGTAGGTCACACTCGCTCTCACTTGCAACATCCTCACCCTCAGTCGCATTGTTTTCACAGTCGAGGTGTCCTTGGGAGATAGTATCCTCGTCATCATGAGATGCACTAGACTTACACATGTTACTAGCCATGAATGCAGTGAAGTTACATTCAGGCGATGATTCGTCTCCTGAATCCAACGACTCAACCTCATTGTCAACACTAAGGGTGGTATTTAAAGCAACTTTGCATTTGCCTTGACGTTTTAATCTAGTTGCACACTCAAAGTCTTTATGACCTCTCCCATTGCACTCGTAACACCTATCCTCCTCTCTTTTAGGGATGTTCGTTTTATCAAATTCATTTCCAGATTTATTTTTCTCACAACTCTTTGTGTCTTTAAAATTGCCATTATTTTGTAGTTTGAGAAAGTTCTTAAATTTTTAGCAAACAGGGTCAAATCATCAAAATCAAAATCATATTCAGAATTTGACGTTTCTTTCTCTCTCTTTTTAGAAGACTCTTCTCTCTTTGTTGACGACTCCTCACCTTTTCTAGAGTGGGCTTTAAGTGTTATCCCTTTCTCTTTAGGCTTAACTGTTTTAGGAAACATATCGATTTCATAACTCTAGAGGTCTCCTACAAGTTCCTCTAACTTAAGAGAATCTAACATTCCTAATGAATTCAAAATAGTGACTTTAGCGATGAAATTCTTTAGAACAGACCTTAAAATCTTTTTAACAACTCGTGTATTAGGTTTTTTTTCACCATGATTAAAACTAGTATTGACAATATCTGATAGAGTTGCATAGAACTCATCAAAAGTTTTAGACTCAAGCATGGATATTGTTTCAAACTGAGTCGTTAAATTTTGCAGTTTAGATGCCTTAACGACATTTATGCCCTCGTGCGTAAGCTGCAGGGTGTCTCATGCCTCTTTTGACATGGTACACGTCATGATACGTAGGAACTCGTCGGGTGAGATGGCTCTAAAAATTACAGTGAATTATATGTGCTCCATTTAAATTCATCCTAAATCCAGTTAGACACGGGTTTCAAATTTGTTACACTATCTACAGTGACCGTGGGAGGAGTCCACCCTCTTTCACAAACTATCCAAACGTGTTCGTCTATAGCTTTTAGAGTAGATTTCATGCGAGCTTTCCAATATGCATAGTTTGTCCCATAAAAAATTATCATCCGATTATACAAGTTTTTCAATGAACTTAAGCTTTTTCAATTTTTTTTTTTAAACGATACCCATAAAAATTTGCGAAAAAAATTACATGATATAATTGTGTAATTAGCTCTTTTACCAATTTGAGAGTTCACTTTCATTCAATGTCAAACTTGTTTAATTAAATTCCAATTTGTATTCCAGATTTGATCAAACCCTACACATGCATCTAATGTATCGAAATTAATTAAACTAATTATCATGTAGTCCAAACAATTACAATCACAAATTCAGGAAAAATCCCCAAAAGGGGCAAAACTATTTTACTTCACTACATATTGTAAACCTCGACTTATATATACATAGAGAAACTCAACGTGTTTGACAGACGAATACCCGCAGGTGTCGTTTCATTTTCTTTAGCATGAATTCCCTCAAGAACCCCAACAGTCAGAAAGAGATCCCTCAAGAGCTCCAATAGTCAGTAGTGGAGACAAGTTTCCTTATCCACGAGATGTACTCCAAGAATGGGTAATATGATCAAAAGGCTTTAATAGTGACTCACATATATGATTTGGGATATTTGGCGAATCAAAATAGGTTTTAATCTAAAAGATCGAAGTCTTAAATCACAGCATTTCTGTAGATAATGGAGTTGTAAAAGTCTTACCAAAACCTGATTTTCGAGCAGATATTTATACCAGCAAAAAATTAAAAAGCGGAGCAATGTCATTCAAATGACATGTAACAGGTCATTCGAACGACACTAGATGTCATTAGATACCTCAATAAATGACCCTAAAAAATAATCATTAAAAACCAAAATAGTACGTGGTCGTTTGATGCAATTAAGAAACGAGGTATCGCGCGACCTAAGAAACGACAAGTACTGTTATCTGATCAGGTCGTTAGAACGACATACAAATGTCGTTTCAACGACACTGTAATGTCATTTGAACGACAAAAACAAAATTATTTTAATTTTTTAATTTTTAAGTAGCCAGCCTTGATTTAATAAAAAACTATCAGGTATAAACCATTTAAAAAAATTCTCCCAAATATAAACGTGAATATTATTAACTCTAATTTAAACATTATACCTTTAACAAAGTGGAGTTAGTTAAGACCGGTTGAAGATGCACTATGCACGTTGAATGATAATAGGTGCGTGTTGGTGATGCGTGTTGCTAGAGATTCGGATGATGGCTGTCAAGTATGAACGTGTGAGGACGTATGAAATGAAGTGGTATGTAATGGTATAAGACATATTAACTGTGATCTAGGACAACTCATAAATTCCTGGATTCTAGACGAACATTTAGAAAATCATGTCCTCGCATAAAACAAGTAACTACTTTCCTTGGTGGATTAAAATCGTAAGTCCTCTATGAATTTGATGACGGGTTGAGTCCTTTCGCTTCTCCTCTCCAGGATTTCTCTTCTTTCTTATTTTTTTCCTCTTTTATTGGGATCTTTCTCTCTCAATATCTTGTGTAAAATATGAAAGGTGGGTCTTCATCCACCTTCCCAACCTCTTAAATATCCCTTTTACTAACTTAATCCCATTTTTCTTCTTAGCCCTAAGTGTAAAATGACCCTCCTACCCTTATACATGGATATTATGTCTAAAAAGCTCTGGAACCCAAACATAACACCCGGGTAGGCCTGTCAATGGATCGAATTTTATCCGAATCCGATCCATTTGAGCGGATATGGATAATGCCTAAAATTCGATTATCCAATTATCCGATTACCCATTTATTAAATGGAGCGAATTTGGATTCATATACTCTGATCCATTAATAATCCGATTCTATTAATATTTTAATATATATATATAAGTTATATATAATATATTTTTAATTAATATATATTGTATTTAATAATATTATAAATATATATTTTAAATATTTATTATAATAGTTCTTTATTTCATTATCTATTTTTTGGAACATTTGCAAAATAAATTTATGAAATAAGAGTTGAAAATAAAAATGTTGCAAATCAAGTTTAACATAAACGGATAATCGAATAATCGGATCGGATCCGAATCTGTTTGACATAAACGGTTATGGATTTGGATTTGCCTGATCCGATCCGATTAATAAACGGATCATATTCGAATTCATTTAACATAAACGGATATGGATTTAATTTTGCCTGATCCGGTTCGAATCTGATCCGTTTACAGGCCTACACTCGGGTACCCATTTTGGATTATTTCGGCCTTTCGGATCACTAGTGCACTCAAAAAGGTCATCTGAGTCACCCAACTCCAAATACCTTAATGTCTCATTGATCGGGCCCGGGGTGTGCATACCTTACGCGTTGTCCATAAATTGTAGTGATTTGCCATTATTACACTCTATTGACATATAATAATAAACCATCGCTTATACGCAATATATAATAAATCACATAACTATTTACTTATCACACATAAGTAGATAATGATTATAATAAATATTAATCATTTACCTCACTAATTAATATTTACTAAAATTCAATTTAATTTCCCCAATTAAACTAATAATGTAAAGCACGCATAAATCAATTAATGATAAAAGTACGGGGTTTTACAACGGTCCCAAATCTATCTCCATCACATTAACATTACCTTTGTCAGTACTGTGGCGCTTGAGGATTTTTATAGGCAATGTTCTTCTTTGTTCTGTGCTCGTGATTGATGGCAGGCGAGTGAGTGCATCTGCTCGTGCATTTTTAGCCCTTGGGATTCTGATCATCCTGATTGCTGAGAATTTTGACAATAATTCTTTCGCCCTGACTAGGTACTTCGCCATGGATTCCTCTCTCATCTCATAAATACCAAAAACTTGGTTTACTAGGAGTTTAAGAGTCACTGTGTACAAATAACTGTTCGGCACCCAAATATGATGCTAGTCCAAATCCTGCTATGAGTGTCTCGTACTTACCGTGTTATTGAAGGCCTCAAAGTGAAACCTAAGGGCATATTCCACGTCGACGTCATCGGACATTGTGATTGTCAAACCTGCTCCACTGCTAATGATGTGGGATTAACCATATATGAATAATTTTCTCTTCAAAGTTTCCATCAACCAGGCTTTTTATTTGAACAGCTTTTTCATTTGCTCCAAGTCACGAGCAATTTTTTCTTGCTTAGTTGATGATTTTGTTATGTCAATAATCTGGTTGGTCGGTCTTTCTAATGAGCTATCTCCCGCAAAGGTTTGCTCATCTAGTTGAATTATTGAGCTCCATTTAGGAGAAATATTCTCGATCTGCTTCGGGAATACGCTCTATTTCATAGAATTCCACTTTGCCACTTTGGCTGCTGGGCTTTCTCCCGTAGAAGTCTGCTCGGGGAACTTTTCTTCGTGCGTGAATTCTTTAATGAAATTGACTACTGCTTGACTCTTAGTTGCCATTTTCAGTTCATATTGAATGTCATAATCTCATAAATCTACCACTCAGGCCATCAATCTGTCCGATTTCTCAAGTTTATGAATATATTGGCACAGAGGCAGGTCTATATAGACAACAATGGTATGATCCTAGAAATAAGGCTTCATTTTTCTGGGAGCTTCAATTAGGTCTAATGCTAGCTTTTTCGACTTATATGAGATTTCTGCTCTACGATCTAATTTGTTGGTGTAATACACAGGCCTTTGAACCCCCGTATTCTTATCGGAGTAGAGCTGAACTTACTGTAGATTCATATATTACTAAATAAAAATAAATCTTTTCACCTAACAGTGGCCTCAAAGTAATGGTGTAGACCCCAAATATTTTTTCAATTCTAATATTGTAGCCACTCACTCATCATTCCATTCGAAGGAATTATGTCGCACGTTTAAGAATGGAAGGCAATTGTCCATAACTCTTGAAACAAATTTGTTCAGTGTGGCTACACGTCTTATTAGCCTCTGATCCTCCTTCTTATTTATTAGGGATTGCATATTAATTAACCCCTAACTCTTATCGAGATTGGCCTCGACACCTCCCTGATTTACGATGAAGCTCGGGAATATCCCTTTTTTACCCTTAAGATACACTTCGTTGGGTTGAGCTCCATTTAGTGTTTCTCCAACTAATCGAAAGTCTGCCCCAGGTCTCTGATGTGGTCAACGATTTTTTTTCTCTTTGTCATCATATCATCGATATACGCCTCCATATTTTTGTAGATCTGATCTTCAAAAACTTTATTTACCCACCTCTAATACATTACTCTAGTATTTTTGAGTTCTAAGGGCATTACATTGTAGCAGTAAGTACCTCGGATGGTGATGAAATAAGTCTTCTCCCGATCTTATATATTCTTTTGATTTGGTTATACCATAAATAAGCATCTATAAAATTAAGTAGCTCATGCCCTGCAATAGCTACGATCAGTTGGTTGATTCTGGGAAAAGGATAATGTTCCTTTAGGCACGCTTTTTTCAGGTCGATGAAATCTACACACATGTGCCATTTGTCATTCTTCTTTTTTACCATTAGCACGTTCGAGAGCCATTTTAGGTACTTAACGTCCTCAATGAAGTTTTCCTTTTACAACTTGTCAACCTCCTCTTGTATAGCCATGTTCTTTTCTTGACCAAAGACACGACATTTTCGCTTCATAGGTTTGGCATCCTTCACTATGCTCAACTCATGGCAAATAAACTCTGGATCAATCCCCGACATATCCTCTGTAACACCCCGTAATTTTTTCGTCGTAAAAATCTTTGTTAAATAAATAATTTCAAAAAATAAAATTTTTGGAATCTATTTAATTTTGATATGTCAAAATGTTGGTTTTTATATATAAAACTAGGGTTTTAAGTGGAATTTAAATCAAGATTAAAATTTGGAAATTATAACTTTTTGTATAAAAATCGGGGGAGAATTCGACCTAAGGAAGATAAAAAAAAATTAAAAATTAAAAATTTGACCATCCGATTGAGCTAAATTTTTTACAGCAACTCCTCTCGCCGTTTGCTACAACATACTAAAATTTTAACCAATTCCAACGGTCCGATCATCCGTAATAAATTTTCCAGTGTTTGTGTTTAATTAGGACTTGAATTCTTTTTGGTATATAAACATAAAGTGACGAGTTTAGGACTTTTAAAACATAGCCTTCTCATAAATAAGTAGCCTTCTTTATTTTTATCTTCTTCCATCTACAAAACCCTAGCCCC
This sequence comes from Sambucus nigra, assembly GCA_949130495.1. Taxonomy (NCBI): domain Eukaryota; kingdom Viridiplantae; phylum Streptophyta; class Magnoliopsida; order Dipsacales; family Adoxaceae; genus Sambucus; species Sambucus nigra. Next base: position 232,746,829 of record OX422222.1, read on the forward strand.
ATTTAAACCAACATTTCAGTCCTAGATTTGAAGGCTTATTTGGAGTTTTCTCGAGGTTGGGCTAGAACGAATTTTGATTATTTTCGCGAGAGAAACACAGTGGTGTGATCAGAACTTTGAGGCAGAATTTTATGACATTCATATGATGATTTTGAGGTACGGGTTTTACGCAATATGCTCCTTGAATTTCTCTCGAGTAATCGTTTTGTTCCTCATTTATTTGTTCTCATATTGTTGATATTATGATGTTTATTGGAATCTAAAATATTGATTCCATTTGAGATATTGTATATGTTGATGGGCATGGTATCATAAATTTTTTATATGGCACGGAGAATGGTCACCTACTAATAATCCAAAAGTTCAATAGCCAGGATGAGGCTTTACGAGGCTTAGGTGAGGTGAGGTGAGGCCCGGTGACCTATTGATGTGTTATTGAAAAATTAAATTGGTATAATGCTCGGATGTTGCTTTGAACTTGAATTCAGATTTGTATTGTTGCGTTTATTCACCTTTATTATTTTGAGCATCTAATCTTGTCATATTGTGTACTTCCCCGTATTTTTTTTAGTGGCAGGTTAGCGTGAATTTGGAAGCTATGAATTTTTGGAGGATTTTAGAGCATGACGTTTGGAGGATTTTTTTTGTATAGCTTGGCAGTGTAATTTATTTGGAGAGCTTAGTATTATTTTCGGGTAAAATTTAATTGTAATTATATTGGAAGTGTAAATTTTGGATTCATTATATTTATTTTATGGAATATGGATTCTTTATACTAACTGTTGAGGATTTAGTTTAGTTTTAATCGTAGTAGCGCCTCGTATTTTTCACGGGGTGTTACAGATGGTATCAGAGCCAGGTTATACGACAACGCTCGGGTCTTTGGGTTTGGGTCTAGTATGCGGGTTAGATGTGTTTCGGTTGAGATAGGGAGTTTTTGTCGAGGACGTGGTAGGCATCGAGGTTAGGAATAGTAATCTTGATGTGAGGATGTTTAGAATTTATCTGAGGACTTTAGTGTTGGGATGATTTTTGAGAGATAGAATTGAGTAGTGATTCGTGAGAGAACACGTGGAGAAACATGCGGGAAGGATTGGGTGTATGGGCGCCCAATCGTAGCATTCTACAGGTAGGCATTTGTGAGCCTTATATTATTTTGCATTTACACCTCGTCGAATTTCGAGGACGAAATTCCTGTATTAGTGGAAAAGTATGTAACAGAGCGTAATTTTTTTGCCGTAAAAATCTTTGTTAAATAAAAAAATTCAAAAAATAAATTTTTGGAATCTATTTAATTTGGTATGTCAAAATTTTTATTTTTATATATAAAAATAAGGTTTTAAGTGGAATATAAATCGGGATTAAAATTTGGAAATTATAACTTTTTGTATAAATATCTAGGGGGATCCGACCTAAGGATGATACAAAATTTAAAAAAATTAAAAATCCGACTGTTCGATCAAGCTGAACTTTTTACAGCAGCTCCGTCTCGTCGTTCGCGATAACATATAGCAATTTTCACCAATTTCAACTATTCGATCATCCATAATAAATTTTCAAGTGTTTGTGTTTTATTAGGAGTCAAATTCTTTTTGGTATAGAAACATAAAGTGACGAGTTTAGGACTTTTAGCCTTCTCAAAAATCAATAACCTTCTATGTTTTTATCTTCTTCCATCCACAAAACCCTAGCCCCATTTAAATCAAGATTTCAGTTCGAGATTTGAAGGCTTATTTGGTGTTTTCTCGAGTTCGGGCTAGAATGAGTTTTGATTTTTTTTCGCGAGAGGAATGCAGTGGTGTGATCAGAACTCTGAGACAGAATTTGATGACATTCATGTGATGATTTTAAGGTACGAGGTTTACGCAATATTCTCCTTGAATCTATCGAGAGTAATCGTTTTGTTCCTCGTTTATTTGTACTCATATTATTGATATCATGACGTTTATTGGAATCTAAAATATTAATTCGATTTGAGATATTGTATATGTTGATGGGTATGGTGTCATGAATTATGGCACGGAGAATGGTCACCCACCACTAGTCCAAAAATCCAATAGCTAGGATGAGGCTTTACAAAGCTTAGGTGAGGTGAGGTGAGGCCCGGTGACCTATTGATGTGTTATTGAAAAATTAAATTGGTATAATGCTCAAATGTCGCGTTGAACTTGAATTCAGATTCGTATTGTTGTATTTATTCACTGCTATTGTTTTGATCATCTATTCTTGTCATATTGTGTATTTCCCCGTATTTTTCTTTTAGTGGAAGGTTAGAGTGGATTTGGACGCTATAAATTTTTGGAGGATTTTAGAGCATGTGGTTTGGAGGATTTTTTTTGTATATCTTGGTAGTGTAATTTATTTGGAGAGCTTGGTATTATTTTTTAGTAAACTTTAATTGTAATTATTTTGGAAGTGTAAATTTTGAATTCATTATATTTATTTTTTAGAATATAGATGCTTTATACTAATTGTTGAGGATTTAATTTAGTTTTAATTGTAGTAGCGCCTCGTATTTTTCACGGGGTATTACATCCTCATGACTCCACGCGAACACGTTCTTTCTTCGCCTAAAAAATTTGCCGACTCCCTTTTTATAGTAGGATCTAGCGAGGAGATGATTTGGTCCCTCCTTTCGGGGTGTTCATCATCCAAGATAATCGATTCGATCTCCTCTATGACCTGACCTTTAACTAGATTCTCTCCATCTCGAGGGTCAAACATTTCAATTTAGCTGGTCGTTAGCTTCTTCTGCTCTTCCTTCTTTGTTGATGTGTAGTAGTACTCTCTATTTTCGACCTGGTTTTCCTTCACCACGCCAAGCCCATAATTTATGGGGAACTTCAGTCATTGGTGCATAATGGATGGTACGACTTTAAACTTCTTCAATCCCACTCTCTTGAAAATGATGTTGTATGCTGAATGAACATTCTTATCCAGAATAAATAAACGAATCATTTTTATTTACTATGTGGGTCAAGTGTTGATCACACCTCCAACTTAATTATCTCTCGGGTGTACACCTTCTCCCTGAAAAACTGATGAGAGGCATGTGATACGCTCCGAGTTTACTGTCCCTTAACTTCAGGTTCTTAAAATAACTGTAAAATAACACATCGGATGAACTGCCATTTGTCAACCAGAATTCTTGCCACTTTGCACTCATATATCATCTTCGTGGTGACCAGAGGATCGTCATGAGGATAAAGCACTCCAGATAAGTCATTTTTAGGTAAGCCAACCATTGAGGATATTTATTCATATTCGTGGGGTGAGTATCCACTGCGCTTGTCAGGTTGATCTGTCTGATGTGAGCATAAGCCTTCGCCTCATTGAGGTAGGCTTTCCTCTCTGTCGACCCATCACACCTACAACGTCTTCTCCAATAATAAAGTTACACCCAAAAGAGATCCCATTGACCTTGTGCACATTTTCTTTTAATTTTTTGCGTAAGTTCGAGTCATCCTTCGAGTCATCATCTCTTTCTATTTTCTCTCTCCAGCCTTCATGTAAGGAGATTCTGAACGTCTCTTGGGTTTTTTCTCACCCCCCTTATCTACTCGACCACCCTTGTCCATGATCTTTAATAATTTCCTCCCTTCTGACTAAGTTTTCAATCTCGTTCTTTAGAGCTAGGAAGTTATCTATGTTGTAGCCGTGATTTTTATGTACCTCGTAACACTTGCTCTTATCACTTATATATGTAGGAGCCTTCAATTTTCCAAGACATTTTCGGTCGTCACTTCCTCGTATTTAATCAAGGATATGGTGTATGCCAATGGTTAGTGGGGTATACTCATCGTACTTCTTTAGCTCATCGGCCTTCTTGTCCTTTGGCCCCTTATTCTCAGAGCTATTACTAGTGTTGGTCTTGGAGTGGCTCAACTCCTTGGCAGTCATGGCATTTACAGCATTCATAATCTCTCCTACCTTATCCAGTAACTCGGTAATCGTTCTCTGTGTCTCCTTAGCTAATACCCAATACAACTTCCCCGATAAAAAGCCACTCATAAGCGTAGTGATTGTGATCTTCTCATCATAATCGATCACTTCCAACTTCTCACAATTGAACAGAGTGATGAACTCGTGGGTCATCTCATCAAAATTCTATAGGATACACAGAATATGATCCACCCTCTTACTAGTCTTGGCTCCAAAATGAAAGTTATTGACGAAGAGATCGATTAACTATTTAAAATTTGAGATCTGGCCCATAATAAAACGTTGTAGTAGATCTGTGCCGGCCCATTAATCGTATTGGAAAATGCTCGCTATTGTATCTCGTCGGGGATCGAGTAGATATCGACAGTGTCTTGGTACTTTTCCATATGTAATAATATGTCAGTTTTGTCATCCTACCTTTGGGTGATGGCCGGTTGTTTGAACCTTACGGGAATTGGATAGCCCATAACGGATGGAGTGAATTAAAATCCTTTCACGAATACTTTCTATATGGGGTTATTTGCCTTTATAATCTCCTATAGGAGATCCTATAGACGTTTAATTGACCCCTTCCAGGGTTAATCTTCTTGCTCGGCCTTAACTGCAATAGACTTTCATGATTAGCCTTGGCTTTGGGATGAGCTCTCTTCTTAAGAAGTCTGTTCGGCTCGGGCTGATCCTCGCAAGCTTATCTTAGACTTGACCGAGAATTTTATTCTTCTGGTAATCGATCTCCTTGGTTCCTTCATGTTCTCCTTAGGCTCTTTGAAATATTGTCATCTTGATACTCGTGGGCCCGTACAATCAAGGGTAAATACTTTGCTCAGCCTTTCCAACACACTAGGCCTCTCTTCAAAGTAAGTATGTTCATCATCTTAAACTGTCATCGGAGGGTCAAAATGTCCCCTAGAAGGTACGACCTAACATCTTGCGACCAAGAGTACCTTAATCTACTTGCTTCATCTCGTGAACCCAAATTTAGCCACCTCGGGTTCTCCAGTTCCCGATCATTATAGGTTTGCCTCATTTCTCTGTAGGGGGGGAGGTAGCTTTTTGCCCCTCCCGTCGGATTACTTACCCTCAACTAGGGTAGTAGGATATGCTCCGAGTCTTCCCTGTCCAACCAAGGACGTATGCGTTAATTTCTTTACACTTTTATGTGCCCAAACAGAAATGAATGGAGTACGAGGATGAATATGAGATTAGGAAAAAACATTAGGGGATTTTTATGAAAATAAAAAAGGGATTAGTTAAATAAAAAATGGCAGGGAATAACAAATGGCTTGTCGATGTTCCCACAAAAAGGCGATAATCTGTTATCTTCTAAAAACTAGTATATGAATTTATGGGTCTTAGCTGGAATATATTGATAGTAATCCATAACATATAAAGAAATAATCACTACCAGTATGCCAAATTAGTATGGATAGAAAGAGATGATAGACAAATAAGGTAAATAGGGATTTACATGGTTCAGCCCAAAATAGTGCCTACGTCCACAGGTGCAGAGTTGGTTGTATTTCTTTCATTGGTATATGGCCATAAAAGTGGATTAGATCCAAGCTTTCGTGTTCTCTCGAGGTTTTAGCAGTATAACCGTTAGGTAGAATATTTCTCGATCCCTATTATGTTTGATTGCATGTTATTTATAGGTTGTTATAAGAAAGAGAGTGTGTAGTGGGATAGGTGGAGTGCCTTTATAAGTCTGGCATATATACCTTTTACATACCAAAGTGTGTATAATCATGAGTTTGTTACAGCACGATAAATATGGAATATTACATGTCTCCCTTACATGTGCAGACGGGATAAACATGACTGCTAGTATTCCATCACTTGTGCAAACTGGTGCAAGGTTGGCATTCACGGTGTTTATTAACATTGTTAACTAACACCATGTTAACATCAATTGAGACAGACGATGATATGGCAAGGCCTATCACCTTTATACTCGAGCCGACATCATTGCCCAAGCTGATCAGACTTAGTGTCAAGTCGACCTCAATTTCTGTCCTTAATGAGGACACATGTCACCTCTTAAGAGGCCCACAAAGTGTCCCATATTTAAGTTTTAGCACATACATTTCTATATGATCTTCCGCAATTTGTATGTTTTATAATCAATTTACACATTTAGTACACGAACATTTGGTATGTGACGTTTTAATGTTCCTATTCGTATAAACAAAATATGTAAACGTTTTAAACCCATTAATATGTGCCTATGAGTTCTTATCATGTAACTCAGTCCAAATCTTGTCCCCGAAAACTTCTAACATTTGATCCAGTGGACCCCTTGATCAAATTAAAATATTTTGTTAGTCTTACTGATGAATGGACGATATTGGAATGAACAACACATTAAACCATATAACACAGAGTCACAACACGAATGAATAAATGTTTAATTCCTAACACTCATTGAATAAAACAATGGTGTTACATTGTTAAACATTATAATCATAATGATAAATAGAGAAATCATAAAATATAAATGCACATCTTTTTTTGTAAATCATAATGCAATTTATATAGTAATCCAATGTATAGAGAATACACAAATTAAATCACAAAAGTTTCCAAATATTTACATACAAATATAGATAATGCATACAGGATTAAGAGTAATCCAATGTAAACACTAATATTTATATACCAATACTGATAGATAATGAAAACACAAACTGAATGATAAAAGTTCTCAAGTATTTATATACCAATACAGATAATAAATACAAGATGAAGAATAGACCAACGTAAACCATAAGTTATAGATCATACCCACATCCTATAACTAGTAAAAGATTAAACTTTACAGAACTCAATTCATAAAATCCCTCCATCCATAAAAAACCCAATTCAAATTTAGTGAAACAACACAAACCAATTAAATACAATAACGCAAACAATATCCATAATTTAGCTACGGTTAATGTTAGCATGGGTGATGAAATGCAAATGCACTCAAAGTCTCCTTCAAAACTAAACCTCGATAAATTCCCTCTATGACAAAATCATCACAACCTCAAATTTAGCTTGACCCAATCCCAAACAATTTAATCAATTCAATTTAAAAGCCTAAAATAATTGACCTTATAACCACAAGGGAATACTTCAGTTTAACATAAATTTTTATTTGGTCGCAACCCATAGTTACTTGAAACTAGCAATACTTGCTCCTAATTCTAATAATTGATATATTTTGCATACGAATTCAAAAAATGAAGGATATCTAATTAAGGTATTAGCCTTTAGTAATTCTTAATGATTTCTATTAATTTAGCACCTCTTTTTTAAAGTGGCAAGTCACATTTTAAACTAAAATCGCTGAAAACCTTTCATAACAAATTCCAACGCACTTTACTGCCTAAACCAACAACCTCTGCCTAAAATATACACTGGTCGTCTCACTGCCCAAACCTACAGCCCACAGCTGCCTTCATCCCCTTTCTCTTCTCTCTCAAACTCTTAACACCACCATCAAACATCAAATGACACCCACATATTCTATGTTTGAAGCCAGGGCAGGGAGATTAAGGGGTTTCTTGGGGGGCTGTGTCTGGTTGGAAATATAAAAAAAATTATTGAAGGTATGATTGTTTACCACCATTGAAAAATCGCGTTCAGTAATAAAAAAACAGTTGGAACAAATTGATTTGTTTTGCATATGAATTTCACAAAAAGCCTTGGGGATGATAGTGAGAGAGGGGGGGTACATAAAGCCAGACTGTGAGAGAGATGGAAAATCATGCCGGAAAGAGAACCAAAGCCATCTGTAAGTTATATTTTATACATGATTCCCAAAATCTTTGAACAACATGATAATAACATCAATAGACATGTGAAAAGAGTTATTTACCTCCGTTCAACGCTATGGATTCAGTCGCGCTGTTGAACATCGTCGTCGAGTGTCGCTGGTGTGATCTCCTAAGCAATCCTTTAAGGGAGAATTTGGCTTCTCTCTCCTTGCCTATAAACCTTTAGGTATGTATTTTTCATTGATTTCTTTGATTCCCTTTTGATGGAGGAAAGGCATTTATTTATAGGTGGAGAGAGGGCCAGAATTCCAAAGGTCAATTAATTTAAACCGTCCATCAAGGTATAGATTAAATGGAATTTTAACTCCTTTTTATTCTTTATTTCATGTGGAATACGAACCATTTATACAGGATATAACATATATTCTTTATTAAAAACGGATTAATAAATACCACATTTCGGGGAAGGAAATAAACTAAAGGTTAATTTAATAATTTCCTTACAGTCTCCCACTTGTCGTTAGGTTAATCCATAAATGTTTTTAATTTAGAATCATAAGGCGCGCATGATACGCTAAATCCTTTAATCATTGGTTTTCATAAGTTCCTTGATTAGTCCAATACTCAATGCCAACGGTTGCATATCATTATGTATCATGATTCCTTCCATATACTACATCATTGACAACCTTCTTAACTATGCCATAATTAGGAGGTTATTTAATGGTCCCATAATGTCTTGAAGCAGACAATTTTCTGTTATAATTCATCCAATAATAATATGTGTACACAATGGAAAACAAAACATAATATATGTAGAAGTTAAGAGCTCAACAAATGTCAAATACAGGCATAATAATTTGCCTGTGTGTTCAATGACAACTTTTCCTCTTCTAACATCTTTCTTCAATGATAGATATTTAAGATCCGTGTGTTTGGATCCTTTAGATATCCTATCATGCTTGGAGAAAAATATTAATATGTCATCAACATACAGTACCAAAAATTATGAACTTACTCCCACTGATCTTGAGGTATATACATGGATCAACAATGTTTTGTTCGAAATCGAAGTTCGTAATGATTTCATCAAACTTTAGATACCATAGCCTCGAATCTTGTTTCAGTCCATATAGTGGCCTTCGATTATGAAGTCTTCATGTTGACGCATATAGACTTTCTCTTGTAACTCTCCATTGAGAAAGGCTTTAACACTTTAATTAACACATAGTAAGATTTAAATATTTTACGACATTAAACTAAGATGCTCCTTTGGTTAGTCATCGCATAGTTTAACTTAATACCATTAATGGTCGTAATATTCAACATGCATAATTTAGTGGCGTATCTATTTATTTTTAATAAGGTATCTGTGGATATCCTTGTTTTACACATGTACAAGCACTCCTTAATTGTTTATTTTAACACATGATTATAGTATTCCTGTGGGCAACTAATTGATATATGTTAAATAAACAGATTTAAACATTATAATGGTAATAAATGGCTAATTTGGAATGTGTAAGCATTCCTTAATTATTTATTCAACATATGATTATAGTATACATGTGGGCTGCTAATTGATATATGTTAAATAAACAGATTTAAACATTATAATGGTAATAAATGACTAATTGGGAATGAGTAATAACAAGTATCAATGTCGTGATACCTAACTTTAATAATGCAATTGTATTCATTTATTTAATTACTATGAATACTTATGTATATTTTATCATAAAATTCTAAAAGTCATAAAATTACATAATTGTAAAATTCCTGAATAGCAAAAAGGTGTACATTCTAGAATTTCATAAGTCTAGAATCCCAAAAGCTTAGAATTTTAAAAAATCATTTGTTGATTTAACACATGATTATAGTATACATGTGGGCAACTAGTTGATATGTATTAAATAAACAGATTCAAATTTCGAGAATTTGAAAAGACATAATTTCTAGAATTCCAAAAGTTTAAAAAAAAACAATTCATAATTTAAAGAATTCTAAAAGGCATGGTAGCATAAATTCCAATAGTTGGTAGCATGAATTCCTAAAGTCATAATAGAAGGAATTCTAATACACATAATAGCACGAATTCAAATAGACATAATTCTAAAATACATGAATTCATAGACACAATTCTAAAAGACATGAATTCTAATAAACATAATAGTTGGAATTCTAATAGATATAATGCTAATAGACATGAATTTTAATAGTCATAATAGCTTAAATTCTAATAGACATAATACTGAAAGACATTAATTCTAATAGACATAATGCAAAATGACATGAATTCTAATAGACATAATAGCTGGAATTCTAATAGACATAATTCTTTTAGACATGAATTCTAATAGTCATAATAGCTAGAATTTTAATAAACATAATTTTATCAGACATGAATTCAAATAGACATAATTCTAAAAGACCTGAATTCTAATAGACATAATTCTATTAGACATGGTAGAATAAATGAATGAATTCTAAGGGATATGAATCGTAATAGTCATAAGAATTCCAGGAGTCATGAATACTAAAAGTCATAAGAATTCTAAGAGTCGTGAATACTAAAAGTTATAAGAATTCTAAGACACATGAATAAGAATTCTAAGAGTCATGAATACTAAAAGTCATAATTTCCAGCAAGTGTCTAAACCATAATTTTCAATATATATGTAGTGATTTATACCATAAAATATGAAAAAATAATATATTTTTCCCAAAATGGAAAATTTTGAGTTATCACTACAATCACGTAAATAATCTTTCAAGGATCACTCTCCAATTTGCAGAATTGTAAAATCAAATTTTAAACGAGAGTTATAAGCGTCGACATCATTACCAAAAATGGCAAAAATGCATTTTCGAACGTCTAAACGGCGTCAAAACGCAAAACTGGAGTGGGGCCATTGTAAATAATGGGTTTTGTTTATTTCGACGTTTCCAGTCGACCATGTCAGTTTTGAAAAATTTTGATCAAGTTTTGACCTTTCACATTCCGACAGCAACAACATCATTATTTATATTAATGGAAAATCATATGTTCTTAACATTAGCTCTGATACCACATGTAAGTTATATTTTATACATGATTCCCAAAATCTTTGAACAACATGATAATCACATCAATAGACATGTGAAAAGAGTTATTTACCTCCTTTCGACGCTATGGATTCAGTCGCGCTGTTGAACGTCGTCGTCGAGTGCCGCCGGTGTGATCGCCTAAGCAATCCTTTAAGGGAGAATTTGGCTTCTCTCTCCTTGCCTATAAACCTTTAGGTATGTGTTTTTCATTGATCTCTTTGATTCCCTTTTGATGGAATAAAGGCATCTATTTATAGGTGGAGAGAGGGCCAGAATTCCAAAGGTCAATTAATCTAAATCGTCCATCAAGGTATAGATTAAGTGGAATTTTAACTCCTTTTTATTCTTTATTTCGTGTGGAATACGAACCATTTATATAGGATATAACATATATTCTTTATTAACAACAGATTAATAAAGACCACGTTTCGGGGATGGAAATAAACCAAAGGTTAATTTAATAATTTCCTTACACCATCGGCTTTTTATTCGCTGGGAGGGAGAAGAGAAATGATACGATGTGAGAATAAATGAAAAGAGAGAAAAAAAATGGGGTAATCATGTTACTAAGTGGGAGAAATGAATTTGGGGTTAGAGGGAATGTGTATAATCTAGGGCAAACACCCATCCCTTAAAGGGTTTAAAGGACCTAACTTTCTTTAGGAACGCCAATATAGCCGTATTATTTAAAACCTACCTTATGTATTATTTAGGATGGATGGACCTAACCATCCCCGACAATATATATATATATATATATATATATATATATAGTGAGAGAGAGGGGTTCTTAAGTGAACCCAAATAATGAACTTTGTAATGAACCTAATAAAACATTAAAAAATAACCCTTAATTCCTTGTTGTAATTGGTCCACGTCGGCGACAATGGACATGCGTGTAACACAAAACCCATTTTGACCTTATTTCCACCTTAACACTCCCACACCTCGTACTCTCTCTCCACTCACCCATCTTCTCCTCCATTTCAAACACCCACAATGGCATCCATATCAAACCTTAATACCCAAAACCCACCTCCTCTAACCATCGAACACCATAGCCTTAACCCCATGAAAATCCATACTCGACCTTAAAAATTATGCCATAACCCATCTTAACCAATACCCATTTACACTAAAAACCAACCCCTGTGAACGCAAGGTCCGGCAACCTAGTTAGACTCTCATACCTACCACAACACCCGGATTGACCCAAACCCGGGCAACGATCCAAACCCGAACCCATCTCATGTGCCCTGCTTTACCCAAACGCCGACAGTCATAGCCACTACCGACGGCAGCCACCCAACTTCGGTCAACCTCATTGTAATCTCTCCGGACACTACCCCCACCTACAAATCGGATCCTACCAAAACCTATCCGAGCCCAACCCGATCCAACTAGACCTCCGACCCCACTCCTTCCAGAACTTAAATTGCAACTCCTGCCACATTCGGGCAGCAACCTAAGCTTCAAAATCCAACCTTGAAACTCGATTTCCACCTTAGCATGTATGGTAAAAATAGGTAGAACATGGGGGTGGGTGGGGGTGTTTATGGGTGTTAAGGTGGAAATAGATTCGAAATGGGTTTTGTGTCACACGCGTGTTCGTTGTCGTTGGCGCGAACTAATTACAACAAAGAATTAAAGGTTGCTTCTTAATGTCTTATCAGGTTCATTAAAAAATTTATTATTTTGGTTCACTTAAGAACCCCTATATATTAATATAACAGATTTAACGATCATTCCAAATAGTGAGTTTTAGGGACAAACTTCTAAAATCGTCACTAATAGATCAGTCTCAATTAATCATTTTTTTGTAGTGTTTAGTTTATGAAAAGGGTGTGAAATGTGGTGAAAGTGTAGAAGATTGTGAAAGTACTATAAATTGGTAATTGTGATTTTTTTTGTCCTTTCCAACTCACTTCCCAATACAAAGATTCTCTATTTCTCCCTCTCCATTAACTCCCATCATATCACTCTTACACAACACAAATAAAGAACAAAATAAACCACCTCTCGCCAAATCTCTCCATTTATCTTTTTTGTCCTAGACAACTCACATCCCAATACAAAGATTGTCTATTTCTCTCAAGTCTTCTTGAGAGAAAGACTTAAATTTTAAGTTGTATTTTTATTAAATTATCATCCTATAAAAAAATTAATGCATACATATGAAAATATTGAAGCTCGGTTATAAACTTTCGGTTATAACTTGTAGCTCGATTAAATTACACGCTTTATACGCGGTGACTTGATCCCACCCTCAACGGATCATGGTAGTGGAACTAAAGAAGACGCGATCGACTTGAAGAGTGGACGTATGCTCACCGTTTTTTAGCCGAACCACTATAAATCTTGTGCATTTAATTTTTTGTTTTATTGTGGTTATCAATGATTTAATTTTGCATCCTATATTATAGCCATTTTAATTACTTCAAAAATTATATTTCTTAATTAAACTAATTAGTAATTAATTTCGTAATTAATTTGTCATAATCAAGTTAATATTTTTTAATTATAAAATAAGCCAAAAGCTTTAAAAAAACTCAATCCACCCCCTTTTAGGTATTTTTCTGGGCAATAATTGGTATCAGAGCAAGGCCTTTATTTTTATTTTCAGATTTAACAATCCAGCAGTTAAAGATCATGACAAATATTTTTAACCCCACTGTTGGTGAAGGTCAATTCATAAATAGACCTCCGGTGAAGGTTTCTTTTCAAATAAATATTTAGTTCTTGATACGTTATATATCCGGTGAAATTATTAAGGGTAGGAGGAATGTATCCCAATCTTACATTTCTCATATAATTTACAACCTTGTTTCTTTAGTCATGCATGCATAGTTAGTTTACATGATTTAATTAGTTTGCTTCCGTTCATTAGTAAGTTGCTTTCAAACAAATCATCATCTTTCCCTTTCGTTCGGTCAATTGAATGTTAGGTTAGTCGTCTTCCCTTGCATCTTAGTCCCTGAGTTCAATATCCGACTTGCTCAAAATATTACTTACGCGACATGTTTGCACTTGAGCTGAAATTAGCACGCACTAGAGACACATTTAGAGTCGCGTCAAGTTTTTGGCGTCGGTGTCAGGGAGTAGGTAGATATTCTAGGTTAGTTTAATTAATTTAATATTTTAACTCCAAAAAAATCATAATCACACAAATAAAAAAATCATAAAAATAAACAAAATCCCAAAAATATTATATGCATCCCTAAATGCAAAACACTCCTCCTAATCCCATCATCCCTAGAGTACACGAAAATCCTATAATTGAACTCACCTCCGAGAGTCCATGTACTCCAAATGAACCAGCTTTCTGGGTTCCACCTCCCACACCGCCCAACTCCATCACGAGTCACACCATTAGTCGCACGTCTAGAGCATCCGGTGAGGAAGTCGAATCTTTAGGAAATAATGTTATGTCGAATCAGGGTAGTTACGGCACGGGTGAGGGTGAGTTACCATACCACTCAATAAGAGACCTCTTATATCCAAAGAGAATAGTCACTCCAGGATGTATTATACTCCCGTATAATGTGGGGTAGTTTTGTTTTATAAATGGGATGATTCAAATCCTCCCTACATCCCATGGTATGGAGTAAAAAAAAAACTACCTCCATACTAGAGAATTCGAGGAGGCATGCGATACTTTCAATTACCAAGCTTGCACTCAAGATGTTGTGTGCCTCAAGCTTTTCCCATTCTCCTTGGAGGATAAGGTCAAGACTTGGCTATGGTCTTTATCACCGAACTCGATTAGAACCTTGAGGGATATGCAACCAAAGTTTCTCCAAAAATTCTTTCCTACACATCAAATCAACTCCAATAAAGCTCAAATTCAATCACTTAGACAATGAAAATAAGCCTTTTGATAGATGTTGTGAGCGTTACAACAAGTTACTTAATATGTGCCTGCACCACGTTTTGACAAATGGAGAATAATCTCCTTTTCCCATCATGGGCTAAACTTAAGTTCCAAGTAACTCGTTGAAACCATGTGACCCGGGGAGTTTCTAGGGTTAGACGCAGATGATGCAGAGGCCCACTTTAATTATGTCACCGAGACTACTCAAACGTGGGACACATCGGATCCAAGTACCGAACCTAAGCCTATACATGCGTCCATGGCTCCTTCCACATTCGAAATATATCATTTGGATATCGAAGCCAAACTTAAGCTCCAAATTAATCATCTAGCAAAGAGGCTAGAGGACGTCGTCGAGGTTAGGGGGAGATACAAATCCATCTCCACTCGAGAATTGAGAAGGGAGGTGTGTGCAATTTTTTAGGCAAGACATCCAACGAAGGAATTCTCGATGATAACCGCCTATAAAGTAATAAGTGGAAGCGGTATTAGCTTTTAAAGGTAATACATTACCCAACCAACTACAAATACATTAAACAAAACAACCAAATACATTAATAGAGGTTCAATACAGATACATTACACAACCAAATTCAAAAACTTATAGGTTTAATACATATAAAGCTAGTTTCCCCCAAAAATAAATAATCAAGGTTGCACAAAACAACATCCCAGCTTGTACCCAAAAAGCACCACAATAAGTTGTGAGAGTATGCTTGCGATCTTAATAAATTATTTATATAATTGAATGTCCAACACACACAAATCCAAATTTTATCTTTTTATCCTAAAACATGCATTTAGGTGATAAAACAGATAGATTAACGCATGCAGATAAACAAGACAATTTGAGGAAAAAGCCCCTTGTGGGTAAAACCATTTTTCAATCAGCACTTTAGAGAGTTTACAAGACTATCAACTTACAGACTATTTTATACGAGCCACAAGTATAATGTGCAATGTCTTCGTAGAATCTCCAAGGAATACTACTCGGTGATGAGCAGTCCAAACGTGACCTTCCACGCTCGATATCCACCGATCAGCCTTTGTTTTCAGCAATGATTCCCTCGAGAATCACAATGGTTTGCCGTGAAGAAACTCTCTCTAAAAGAGTTCTGTATGCGACGATAAAAAAAATTATAGGGTTTAAACAAATTCACACAAATATATTTTGAGAATGAATTTTGTGAATCAAAAGTGTTTTCTAGACTCAAAAAGTTGTAAACTTTTGCAAAATATATGCAGAAACAGTTTGGGAAAAAAGTCTTGATAAACACAAACACGAAATAGATATTTATAAGACGAACACAAATTTTGAGGTGGCATCTCGTTCGAATGAAAATGAGTCTCGTTTGAACGAGAATAAAATTTTGTTAAAACGAAATAGGATATCATTTGAATGAAACGGCTATCTCTTTTGAACCGGCTTCAAACGACATTCAAACGACCTAAAATAATACGCCCTTGTTAGATGTTCGATTAATTTAAACTTCAAATGAGACTTCGAACGAAATAGGCAACTCGTTCGAACGAGAATGACTTCTCGTTTGAACGAGGCGGGAGATTTAAAACATTTCAATAAAGAAAATCCCGTTTCAGTTTTAATAAAACATCCCAAAATACATTCAAGGAATAAATATAAACTCTTAATAGTACTGTACCTTCATAGTGTGGAGATCCTTGAAAATTGGAGATGTTAGATATTCGATCCTCTGTAACGGCTCGAGTCGAAAGGTAACGGGATACACCAAAATCTATGTAAGCCTAATCTATTGAGCAATGACAGAAAATATGCTCTTACAAGCTACCCAAAAACCTTCACTACTAGTTGTCTATGAATTATGTTATACCTACTCTTATAGCACAAACTAAGACAAAAAAAGTGTCATTATTAAATGAATCTAAAATCGAAAATAGCTACATTTTCCTCTGTCAACAATTTCCAGGAGTCAAATATATGTGGGTGTGGGTGTGATATATATATATATATATATAGAGAGAGAGAGAGAGAGAGAAAAAAAACTTACGGACAGCACGCCAAGATCAACGGGAGGGGAGGGGAGGAGAGGAGAGGAGGTCAAAAGTGGTGGGGAAGGACAACGGGGGGTATCGGTGGTGGGGGAGGACAATGGGGAGATCTGCAAACAGGTGAGGATAGGGGAGGAGAAGAGGTCAACGAAGGAGGGGATGTTGAGCAGCGGACAGTTGGGGAGGAGGGGCGTGAGTGTAGAGAGAGAGGAACCGAGGTGGTAAATGTTAAGATGTGAGAATGAATTTGGGATGGGTATTGGGGTGGGTAAGCTAGGCTTAGGGTATTTGGCTTTAATATTCCATATTCAAGGTGTATGGTAGTAAATTTATTCATCTATTGTGTAAGGACAAATGGCATTTTTTAAACTATAGTAATGGATGGATCGATTCGATTTTTAATAAGTTTTCATGCACGAAAACTTAAACCGATCCAGTTAAATTGGTTTTAAAACTCAAAATCTAATCCAATCCAATTTAGGTCATTTTTTAATTGGATTGTGTAAAATATGTGCGCGATACAGATTAAACCAAATTCACAATTTTCAAGTTAACCTTATTTAATCGGTGTCAATTTTTAATCCAATTTTATTCATCCCTAAAACATGCAACTACGTGTGGATAAATCAAACCAACAAAAATAATTGATGACACACAGATTTCAGGAATAAAAAACCTTCGGGTAAAACCTTTTATTTCACTATAATACTTATAATGATTATAATGAAATCTGCAATGGATTAACCTCAGAAAACACACATAGGCCGCAACCTAAATCAGCAATGGAATTCTGCAGCAACGCCACATGAACTGCAGCTCAGTCATCCCAGTACGTCCCTCAAGTGGCACCTAATCAGCAGTAGAGATCTTCTCTACAAGAGAAACTTCAACAAAGTTGAATCTTGGGATCTCAAAAGATTCACAAAAGTATATGGGATGTTTTGTGTGAATCAAAAAGGTGTTTGGGACTAAAAAATTTGAAGACTTGTTGTATTAGGTCTCTAAAAACGTTCTCCCTAAGTCTTAAACAAAAGGACTCCCGAAATAGGTATTTATAGAAAAACACAAAACTTTTAGTCGGCACGGTGAGACGGTTCGACCCATCGGTTCGCTTTTTTTTCAGTCCATCGAACCGTTTCGGCTATGGGGGATCCGTTCGGTTCAGTTTGGTTCGGATTAAAAAAAAACAAATTTCTTTAAAGAAAAAAACTTCTTAATTTGATAAAACATTTTATAAAAAAATATCCCAACACTTTTAAATGAAACATTAAGAAACGTAAACTCAACTTTACTAAAAATAATCTCGCAGAGGCACGTTGTTGAAGAACGTTGATATTCAGATCCGTCGTGATGCATGAATAAGCTTGAACCTTTCTTTGACGATTTTAGTGGTATACGACATATCTAATGTAAATCGAACTATATAAGATATGTCCTTACAAATCTCCTCTTATGTCTATGCTGGTACAAATAAAAACATCTGAATTATCAAATCAAAATGCCTATACAAATCTAATACCCTCCCCTGAACTCAAACTGAAAATGTACTAAACATGTAAGTCAAAAACTTTCTTCAAAAACTTCAACATCAAATCTTTAAACCTTTAAGCTTTTCTCATCAGGGTGTGCAACACAATTTCAAACTTTGTACCTACACACAAAAGAAAAAGCAAATACCTTCGTGACGCATTGAGTTTGAAATGATATAAGCATAAATCAATCAATATAATCAAATCTCCCTCATATTTCATTCTCCCCCTTTTTATTTTATCGAAATAGACAAGAAAACGAATAAACAAAACAAACATGGAGTTGCCACGACAAATATGCATAATAAACATGAATCAAACTACGCTCATGCAAAGAGTAACTAAAAAGCTTACACAAACTATTTTTGATTTTTCAATTTTTCATACAAAAAAGCAAAAATAATTTTACAAAAGTCACACATCATGAATTTATACTAAGACAACTAAATCATGGAAACGGAATGAATGGGTGTGAATATATTCGATAGGAAAATCAAAATAATCAAACATAACATATGTTCACGATGAATATGTGTACTCCTAACGAATGAATCTCAAAATCGTCTTTTGGTGTCAAAAGTGTTAAATTTAAATGACATCGACTCAATTCGTCCACACGTCAAAGTCAAGAATAATTCCCACACCAATAACGTCTAAAACTATTTAATGCTTTTTCATGACGTTGTCAGGACTTGCAAACCTATTTTTTATTACTTTCCATCCAAACTCCCTCATAAATAATTATGCATTTATTTTTCTTTTGAGGTGGCCCCTTTTTGGCATTTTTATATTTTTATTGCCTTTTAATTTTTTTCGGGCTCTTTTAAATGGTGGCTTTCACGACGAGTTAATTTTGTACTCTCGCAACCATTTCCCGTGTTCCCTCATCATATTTTGTTGCAATCAAATCCCCACGGTAAACGGTTCTTACATGCACTACTTTCGTTGTCAAGTTTTATCGCATATGGTTTGTTTTAATGATAGAATTGAGATGACAACACTCCGGCCAATATGTGATAAACAAGTACAATAATCAAACAAATCCGTACAAGTGTACATTAAAGGAACTCATGAGTCAAACATGTAGGTAGTAACAACTAATCACATCTCAATGACTCCAAACATTGTAAATCACATAAATGAAATGATAATGCATATCAAAACACTATCAAATCGTCACATAAATATGGAATAAAATTGTGACTCGGTCATCCTAACTTTCCATTCATATACGGTGCAAAATAAACTACAAAAATCTTTTTATCTTTTTTTAAAAAATTTATCAAAATAAAATCTTTTGTATTTTTCAAAAAATTTCAAAACAAAAATCTAATATAAAACGTGCACAAGTAATAACACTAGCAAACATCTATCATGAATCACAACTAGCATATGATAAACCTACGAACACAATCATCTATATGATATATCAAGAGAAGAATCATGTGCAAGCAACCGAGAATCAACTAGTCTAATATCTAGTGCCTCTAAAAGTGATTTCCTAACCCAAATAGGTGTGCAACGACGCATGGGAGTTTTGGGAACCAAAGGAATACTAGATTTCAACTTCCTAGGAATTTTTTGAAGATCGAAGTAAAAACGCCTAAAGTGACCTTTCCTACCACAATGTAAACATGTGTAAACGGGTGGACCGACACCTATGGATTGACCTTTTGTAACGTCCTTGGGATTTATTGATCCTCTAAAATAAATAATGGTCTTGGCTTAAACACTTAAAATATTAGAATACGATGAGTCACTACCATTGCTACCAACACTACTCGAATCTGTCAAATTAATTTTTATCTCCAAAATGTTTTACTCAAGCAAAGAATTAGACTCTTCCAAATTTAGGGACTCATTCTCTAAATTTTCAATAACTCTTATAAGGTTATCACGTTCGTTCTTAAAATACGTACACTTATCACGTGCTACAAACTCATTGAGAAAAATATTCTATAATTTTTGAAGTCCTCCAATTCTTTTTCTAAAAATAGGACTCTATCATCGCTCTCCTTTTTGGATTTTTCTAGTTTTCTAAAGTCGTGGTACAAGGCAACAAATTTTTCACCATAAAAATCTCTTTGATTTTGAATCATTTGCAAAAGATCCATCGCGGATTTAAAACAACAATTTTCTTTTTTCAAAAAATTAATTCTTTTAGCAAACGTTAAATTCAAACTGTTTAAATCATCTAAACTCTGACTCGTGTCATCAAGGGGGGGCATCTGATTAAATAACTGCTCCATTAAAAAAATTACTATTTTTCACAAAAAAGATTTTAAAAAAAAATCAATATCACACAATTTTGCGAAAAACTGATCAAACGCAATAACTTAGTGCAACAGGCTCTGATACCAATTTGTAAAATATGCGCGCAATATTGATTAAACCAAATTCGTAAATTTTCAAAATAACCTTATTTAATCGGTGTCAATTTTTAATCTAATTTTATTCATCCTGAAAACAAGCAATTACGTGTGGATAAATCAAACCAACAAAAATAATTGCTGACACACAAATTTTAGGAAAAAAACCCTTTCAGGTAAAACCTTTTATTTCACTATAATACTTACATTGAAATATGCAATGGATTAACCTCAGAAAACTCACATAGGCCACAACTTAAATCAACAATGCAATTCCGCAGCAACTACACATGAACCGCAGTTCAGTCAGCCTTGTACCTCCCTCAAGTGGCACCTAATAAGCAGTAGAGATCTTCTCTACAAGATAAACTCCAACAAAGTTGAATCTTGGGTTCCCAAAAGATTCAAAAAAGTATATGGGATGTTTCGTGTGAATCAAACAGGTGTTTGGGACTATAAAATATGAAAACTTGTTGTATTAGGTCTCTAAAAACGTTCTCCCGAAGTCTTAAACAAAAGGACTCTCGAAATAGGTATTTATAGAAAATTATAACTTTTTTAGTCGGCGCGGCGAACCGGTTCAGCCCATCGATTAACATTTTTTCAGTCTATCGAACCGGTTCGGCTATGGGGGATCGATTTGGTTCGGCTTAAAAAAAATTGCTCTAAAGAAAAAAAAACTTCTTAATTTGATAAAACATTTTATAAAAAATAGCCCAACACTTTTAAATGAAACATTAAGAAACGTAAGCTCAACTTTACCAAAAATAATCTCGTTGTGGCAGGTTGTTGAAGAACGTTGATATTCGGATCCGTCATGATGCATGAATAAGCTTGAACCTTTCTTCGATGGTTTTAGCGGTATACGATATATGTAATGTAAACTGTACTATGTAAAATATATCCTTAGAGATTGGATTGGATTGGATTGGATTGGATTGGATTGGATTGGATCGGTCGGTTTCATCGGTTTAGTTTGGATTTTGCACACCTCTAGTTCTACACTTTTGATGATGATCTCTTTGGAGATATGGTAATTAACCAAGAACTTTTGGGAAGAGAAGGAATGAGAGATAATAGAGAGCAGAAATCAAGAAAGCTGATGAATTTAATAGCCGCAAAATAATTAACTTCTACCACTTTAGTATGCTAACGGTCTAATCAAACTAATGCTCTAACAACTCACTGTAACGACGAGCTACTCCTTGAGGTATCACCCATAACAAAATCTTCACGTAAAATACATTAGTGCTCTTTCATTAAAATTCACTAACTATTGCCCCTTATACATCGTGAAAGAAGCAATGAGGGTTAGTGATGATACTGAGTGTGATATTCGACCTCAAACCTCGAGAATAAGTCTTAGTGTAACAAATTGAGGTTAATGCTAACCATAATACCTCATCCATTCATCTTTCGGCTCCAATAGGGGCTTAGGACCCCTTGAATCAGATACAGGCTCCTCATTTACAACATTTAATGTCTAATGACTCCAAAAAACCTCACCAATTAATGATAAGTTCCGTTTTATAAGAAATGTACTCAGTGGTAGTCACAAACCAACCCTAACCCTATAAGAACCTAGCAAAGTATCCCGAACAAATCTGGCGATTTGGTAGAAAGTACATACATTGTTTTAACATCCCGATAGGCCACTTGTATTTTTCCCTCGTGGATTAATGCCCATTGAATGCACTCAACAATTATCACCACCCACATCTAATTCCCTCCACCAATATTCAACCCTTTTACTTTGGCGTTAGAGCTAAGCCATAGTCACGCATGCTTCAGATATCACTTCTCAGCTACTCCTAATAAGTAACTATATAAGAGTGCTTGGGGAAGGATATGAGGTATCTAATTAAAGTGATCATTAAAGATAACACATTTTAGAGTTAATATCTAGCACTAATAAGTGATTATAGACCATTTCCAACTCCCTTATTTGTATTATAAGCACTATACTTAGGTGACAACCTTGCGAATCCTGAGTGAGTTAGACTTATTTAGATGAACCAATTAGTTTATTTTTAAGATCTCTCTACTAATTACGAATACCTCATGCTCTATATCACCATCTTAACTTAAGTATAAGACTGGTTTCCTTTGTATTATCCATTGCTGATACGGATGTCATATAATGGATTCACCTAGAGTGTAAGTATTTCACAAAAATAGTAAGACGATAATTAGTAAGTAAATTAACAGAAGAGATAAGAGGGAACAAAGATGAACATAAGTGTTTAAGTGGTTCGGCCTTGGCCTACGTCCATTACAAAGAGTATTGGAGGGATTTCACTATAATAGCTCTTTAATGTCCATGGAAGACATACACACGAGATATCTCTCTATAGCATAAGTTTAACAGAGTAACAATAGGATTTCTAGAATTTGATCCTGGTGAAGAAGAATTAAGGTGTCTTGTATAGGTTAAGGGTGCGCAGTTTCACCCAAGCATGTGTCCCTTGCCTAACTGAGGTTGTGTCATATGAGAGTGTGCCAAATGTTATGTGCATAAAGTAAGATAATCATAATAAATATTCCCCCACGTGGGTTATTGGTTTATGATAACGGTCTTGCATAGATATGACTGAAATGCCATTTTCATCCTTTCCATTCCTGTGAAAAACTATCGAAGGTAGAGAGTCTCAGTCGGGAAAATTGTAGAATGTTTTGCTCGACGCTGGAGGTCGAGATGAGTCTGGGTGGTCATCTATGACTGACGCACTAATGTTAGGTTGAGGTTGTTGTCCTGTAATATGAGTGTCGTCTGAGGCCGACACCAATGCTGATGTAGGTAGGGTTAGTCTCCTCTATAAAACGAGACTTGGGATTCTGGCAGGTTCCCTATGTGTCATCCGGAGGATTCCTATGTGGGACGAGACCACTCTGTAGTCTAGGGTGAGAGTATTGGTCTCTTTTGAGGGATGAGTTTGTAGTGGTCATTTTCCTGGGTGCCATATGGACAAGACCACACTTATATATATATATATATATATATATATATATATATATATATATATATATCAATTACCTCTGGACCTTAACCTTTGTCATTAGTAGGAGGTTGAGGTTTAAACGTGGTCCCTTATGGATGCAAGACGACTCTTCTAGGTATCTCATCTCATCTTGATGTATAGTTCACAAATCGTGATTTTGGTGGTCTAGTTGTTTATTTGATGTCAATCGTACCTTGGGGACACAATGGCCAAGTCATTAAATGTAATGGTCATGTCACCCCATGTACTTGGGTCTAATCCATAATGAGATGTTATCCAACTATTGACCAACCCTTGGTTGTGTCAGAGGTAGTGTGACTTCCGAAGCACGTCTGGCCCATACACGTAGCCTTTACATCATTCCAGACCTTGAAAGTTATGTCAAATCATTACCCCCATTTGAGATTGAATGGGTGTGATTTAGGCGAGATATTTCACTTCTACCATTTCCTCTAATTTTTTAACCATAGCAAAAATGTTGCCCTTTTTCTCTCTCTCGCCTTCTGCCTTTAGACCTTCCTCTGATCATCTTCTTTGTTGTCTTCCTTTATTCTCATACGACATCCTTCTCTTCCAGGTACTCTTGATAATCCTTTCAATCTTTTCCATTGTTGTTTACATCATTTTTATGATTTTATTTTTTCTTGGAATATTTCTTGAGTTTGTGCCTCCTTCTGTAGTGGTGCTTTGGTGGAAGTTTTAGAAATATCATGTGTTGGAGGTGGTTGTTTACGTTATTGCTTAGGAATTTGGCTTTTTATAGCGAGGTTTGGGGTCATTTTTGGTTCTCTGGTGATCATTCCAGCATAGGCCGCCGGATTCTCAGTTCTTAAAAGTCCTTGAGTGTTCTTCCTTAAAACTCATCATTTTCCCTGGTTGGCCCTTCTAGCCTTAGAAACCCTTCAAATATTAGTTTGTTAATGTACTAAAGTCCGTACGAGACTTAGGTAGAGTTACATCGCCTTTGCGACCATGTATGTCGAGAGACGAAAGAGTCTGAGGCTAATATTAATCGTGATATGTCTTTGACACCTCTAACTCTAACACATCTGGCAGTTATGCCCCCTATTTTGCATCTGACTAACTTTCCACACTACGATAGTACACTTGAAGTTAATTTTTCAAGTGTTTTCAATATTAGTAGTGATAGCATGTCGTCATCTTCTAAGGGTTATAGCATATCTCAACGCTTGTGCCTTCGTGATAACACTGCAGACTCTGGTTCCTCTAATTCTTTTGAAGAGTCCACAAGGGTAATAATTTCTCATCATGTCATGGCCGAGATGGTAGACTTTACTGAGTCAAGCAATAACGGTCACCCCAGTACCTCGTCTTATCAACAGGGGATCCTGAGCCCCTAAACTATGACATATCTGATGACGAGACTTGAGATAACATTCCTCCACCCATAAATTGCCCTAACCCTTGACTGTTATGACTCAAGAAGATTTTTTAGGCTAAGACCGATGTGGTAAAGCTCATATTGCTGAGTAAGAATATAAGGAGGAGGTATTTGAAGTTGATACAAGTTTTACCTCATATTACCCAAGTGACGTCCATGAGACTGATCTTATCATCTAGCGACACTTGTGTAACATTAACCCATCCATACACATGAGGGTGGCATCTGAGGACGAGAGGGACTATGACATCAGAAATAAAAATGACATTGTCATTTATGAACAAATGTTAAAGGTCGGATTTCGCTTTCCTTTTGCTTTAGTCATCAGGGGGATTCTTTCTGCTATTGGCTTTGCCCCACCCAATTAACCCCCAATTCTTGGAGGATCCTCATGGGGTCAGCCATTATTTGGAATCTTGACCTTGAGGAGGACTTACCTAAAGATGTCTTTCGAGCATGTTACTCAGCAGTAACAATTAAAACCATTTTGTCGCTCGAAAGTCAGACCATAATCTCTTACATGTGAACCATACTTCTAACCATGAGTGGAAGTGTCGATATCTATTTATCTTGGGTTTGTGGGAGTTCGACAACGACAAGTCAATAGATCTAAGAGAAATCAAGGCGCCCCGTAAGTGGGGCATGATCACTATTTCAGACAAAGTTGATCTTGGTGTGAGTATGACTAATCGAGAAAAGATAAACAAACTAATGGGAAGTAATGATCTCATTCTCTTCGAAGAGCTAATCAAACTCAAGATCTTTTAGGTTGCCAGGATGGGGTGAGACACATTGGAGTCTCTTCGTAAGATCCTTGAAAGTTTGTTTTCTAATTTTTATTATCATCTTATTTGATCTTAATCGATACTGATAGTTTATATTTTACATTTTACAGATCGCTCAGAGAACCCGGTTGATCATACTTGGGAGATGACAGCTCCAATGATTGGTAACATCTTAGCTAAGTTGCAGGGCAAAACAGCCCAATCGATAGCCCCAAGGTAAAAGACTATGACAACTGGATTTAATGCAGCAGAGGGTTCACAGAAGAGGAAGGAGGGCAGTGGGTCTCGTACTGTTCCTTTTCGGCTAAAAAAAGTCAAAGTTTTCACCGAGATGACCCTATATACCCAACGTACCATCTCTGATCATGTGTCGGTCGTCGTATATCTCGCTCAACTGGTTTTGAACCTCGAGTCTCTTCTTGGGAGTCAAACTAAGTCCGAGGAGGTCATTACATCAATGATACCCTCCTGTGATAGTCGATATTTTGATACTGAGAGAAGCAACAGGGTGTCGGGCTTCTCCCTTCAAAGGTGATTAGGCATAAATTCTTCCTAATTTATCCCTTAATTTAGTTACTTTTAGCACCTCGAACAACGTAATCAACTTGACTTTATCTCATAATCTTGCTACTGACTTATCCTAACGAGTACACCGAGTTTTTGGTATTTCATAGTGATTTTACAGGTATTTGATGTCAATGAACGAAAGAAAGAAATCGGAAGAATCAAGGAAGACAAGAAGGAAAGTCCAAAGGGAAAAAGTGTAATTTCTACCCGAAATTCGGATGAGGTACCTAAAGAGAAGTTGAAGATATCACACTCATGAGCACATAGGTAGAAACGACACCTCAGTCGGAGTCCCTGAACAAATGATATGAGCAGTCAAAATTGGGAGAAAAAAAGTCAACAGGCAGACCGGTCTGCCCCTACCCCGAACCGGTCCGATGTGTAAAACTCCAATAGACCTCAGATCGAAATCAAATCGAAGAAGGGTGAAAAATAAAAGAACCGATCCGCCCCGGATCGGTCCGCCAAAAAATAAAAAGAACCGATCCGCATGGGAGGCAAACCGGTCTGCCTAAGGCCCGGACCGGTCCGGCTATCGAGATTTAGAAATCTTATCTTATCCTAAAAGAGTCCTAGTGCAACGATAAATCCTGAATTCTTGTAGGGTATAAAAACCCATTTTATTATTATTATTTGGACGGAGAATTTTTAGTTAATTTTCCATTCTTTTTCAGAAACCCTAGTTTTGATACAGTTTATTCCTTTAATCCCAAGATTGAAGCTTTGTTCAGATTTCAGTGATTACCAGTAATTCTAGCTAGTACTTTGAGTGTTTTTCGTAACATTAGTAAGTAATTTCATCTGTTTAATTCCTTTTTACATCAATTCACAAGTTTTTCTTAGATTAATCATGGTTTTCTACGCATCAAATACTGTTTTCATTACTTTCAGCATGCTAGGCTAGATTTTCTAAGGCCGGGATACATGAACCCAGCTTGATGTGTTAGTTGCGTGTGTATAACATTAGTCCTCTGAATTTAGTGATTGATTATGACCGTATTGCTTAAGAACACAACAATTGTAGATCTTTATATCTCGTTTGCCTCTGGGTAACCGGAATGATTTAGAATGCAATTCGAGTGTCACTATCGCGATACCGATTTACTCGTCCTCAGATTAAGTATGACGCGGGCTTGAACCTCGTATCGTAATGCTTGGGAGTACTAAATTCTGGGTCAAATTAATCAGTAAATTTATGATTAATATTATAACTGCAATACACTAGGATTGGGGGATTGTATTCCCGTCCTGTTTTTCTCATCACTTAGTTCAAAAGTTTCAAATCAGTCTTCATCAGTATTTTATGTAATTTAGTGTAATTGCATCTTCTCATAATTTCATAATTGCATTTAGTTTAATCATTCCCAAAACCAAATCATTTTCTCTTTTTCTTTTTAGAGTCAAAGTTAGGATTCCTTCGTCTTTTCCCGTCGTCACAACTTCGTTGTCTTAGTTCCATGAGGATCGATACCCGACTTATCGGATTATTACTTGAGCGACAGGCTTGCACTTGAGCCTAGAGAGTACGCACTTCTGAGACACATTCTGAGTCGCGTCAAGTTTTTGGCGCCGTTGCCGGGGAATTAGGTAGACTTAGGATTAGACCGAGTCAATCCAAATCTTTGACCAAAAATTTTCAAAAATCCAAAAACATAAAAAAATTCAAAAAACACAAAAAGATTCACCACCATTTCTCATAAGCTTTTAATGAAAAATTCTTAACTCACTCCCACACCTCATAATACTCCAACCAGCATTCACGAAAATCCAATTGTTGAGTACCACCCCGATAGCCCCCACACTCCTAACGCCCCACAGCTCTGGATTCCACCTCCCACACCGTCACACTCAATCTCCTATAATACTCCGTTTTCCTTCTTAGGACACACCTCCGAACACACTTCGAGCACACCAAGTGAGAGCACCGAGTCGTTAAGAGAGAGGGAGATGTCGCAACACGGTAGTGCAGCTGCCGGTGAGGAAGAGGCCCGTACCGCCCCCTAAGAGAATTTTTATATCCCGAGCGCACTGTCACTCCGGGATGCATTATACTCCCGTATAATGCCGGGAAATTTCGTTTCAAAAATGGGATGATCTAGATGCTACCTCATTACCATGGTATGGATTCTGAAAAGCCATATCTCCACATTAGGAAATTTGAGGATGTGTATGATACTCTCAATGATCAAACCTGCACACAAGAGGTGATCCGCCTCAAACTCTTCCCCTTCTCGCTCAAAGATAAAGCTAAGACATGGCTATGGTCTTTACCTCCAAGCTCGATTCCATCTTGGAACGAGTCGCAATCGAGATTTCTCAAGAAATTCTTCCCAACACATCGAACAATCTCCATAAAGGCTCAAATTCAAGTGTTCAGACAATCTGAAAATAAGCCATTTCATCGATGTTATGAACGTTTCAACGAGTTAATTACTTCATGCCCCCATCATGGATTTAATTCATCGTAAATCATCTATTTTCTCTATAATGGGTTGAATCTTAACTCCAAGCAACTTGTTGAAACTATGGGAAGTGGTCCTTTTGTCGACTTAGACGCCCACGATGACGAGCTTCACTTGAGGTATGTCGTCGAGACTACCCAATCCTGGGATACATCTGACCGTAATGCTCAAAATCAAAATCGTCAAGTGACCACCACTCCGACAGCGTTCGGCTTATTTCATGTAGAAAAGAGTTCTATAGCGGAAAGTCGGATCGATATGCTTGAGAAAGAAGTGCGAGTCCTACGTGGCATATGTGGAAGAGGACTAACTGGATCCCTACCAAACCCCGTTGAAAAGGTGTGTGCAATTTATGAGGCGGGTCATTCAACTGAGGAATGCCCGACTATACCCGCCTACAAAGTGATGCTTCAAGAGCAAGTTAGTGGTATAGGAGGTTTTAAGGGTAATTTCGATGCACCGCACGGGAACTCTTACAACCCTTCATGGAAAAACCATCCTGGTTTTATCTATGGGCAACAACATGCTGCGATGAACCCTACTTCTCATGTTGCCCCTCCTCCACCACAACACTTTCAACAAGCTCCACACATTCAAGGACATGTGCAAGCACCACCACCTCAAGGATCTTATATTTCGCCACCGTGGAGAACTCTCGAGGATACCATGAATCAATTCATCGTAAGCCAGACCGCAACCAATGCCAATATGATCGCTTGATTAGTGACATAAATACAAATGTGTCAAAGATACAATCCTCATTGAGTGTTCAAGAGAAGGGCAAGTTTCCTGCCCAAGGCCAAAGACCTCCCCAAGGTCAAACTAGTGTTAGATCCACCTCTACTGAACATCAGGAGCAATATCAAGCTGTGACCACTCTTCGTAGTGGAAGAGTCGTTGATTTATCACCTCCCCCACACGACACAATGAAAGAGAAGGAGATTTCGCCCGGCACGAAAGAGGCCGAAGATGTCTCCTTGAATGAGAGTGACAAAGAAGACGCTAGTGAGCCTGAGGTAGTAGTGAAACCGCCCTCCGCGACACCATTTCCTCAAAGGTTGATTCCCTCCCATAAAGGAAACCCACGTGAGGACGTGTTAGAAGTGCTAAAACAAGTAAAGTTGAATTTACCTTTCCTTGATGCCATTAAGCAAATTCCAGCTTATGCTGTCATCAAAGACTTTTTGACGGTAAAGAGAAAGATAAAGGTAAAAAAGAATGTCTTTCTAGCACAAAACGTGAGCTCCATTCTACTAAATGATCTCCCGTCTAAATTCAAAGATCCCGGTGCACCCACCATTTCCTGCATCATTGGAGAAAATAAAATTGAAAAAGCCTTACTTGACTTGGGAGCAAGTGTCAATATCCTCCCTTACTCCATTTATAGGCAACTTGATTTGGGAAACCTCAAGCTCACAAAGGTCACTCTCCAATTAGCAGATCGAACAGTGAAGATCCCAAGAAGCATAGTCGAGGGCGTGATCGTCCAAGTTGACACTTTCTACTTCCTAGTAGACTTTGTCATTTGGGACACGGAGCCCTCCTTCAACTCGAGGAACCATGTTCCCATCATCCTTGGGTGCCCATTCTTAGCTACAGCTAACGCAATCATCAATACTCGGAATGGGCGAATGTAACTCACCTTTGGGAACATGACCTTAGAGACTAACATCTTCCACATAGCCCAACATACGGGAGAATAAGATGATCTTCACGCGGTGAGCTCCATAGATGAGATAGTAGAGGAGTACTTTGAGGAGAATTATTGTGGCGACGCCTTAGCACTACACCAAATTCTGCGAATGGTCACGCCCGGTGGGTCACGGCCCAAGTCCGCGACCAGCTGGTCGCGGACTTGGGCCGTGACCCACTCAATATTTGGCGTGACAAAATTTATTATCACACTAAATTATCTATGTTCTGGAAGTGGTCACGGCCCAAGTCCGCGACCACTGTGGTCGCGGACTTGGGCCGTGACCAGGTCGTGACCATCTTGGCGCCAAACTCGCGCCAAAATTCCCTCCAAGCTTGGTCGCGGATGGGTCACGGCCCAAGTCCGTGACCCATGGCATGATGAAGAAGAGAGTACACACATTGAGGGTCACGGCTTAGGGCCGTGACCATTTCTGGGTGTGGGTCACGGCTATGGGCCGTGACCATCCCTCATTCAAGCACTAGTGTTGATAAAAAGGGTCGCGCATCACAGATTGAGGGTCACGGCTATGGGCCGTGACCATTTCTTGGTATGGGTCACGGCTATGGGCCGTGACCAATAGGCAGTACACATCCCACTTAGCTTCATTAATGGGTCGCGGTGGGTGGGTCACGGCTCTAGGCCGTGACCAGTGTGAATCCTAAAACTACTTCAAGCGCCTCATCTTTTTCATTTCCCCGCTCATTTCTTTTTTTTTCTTCCCCAAAACGTTGGAGATAATTGTTGGTCCCGATTTTTATGGGATTTGGGTTTGGATGTGAAAAGGTTGGATCGAGATGGTGATAGGGTTGTGGTGGCAGGTCAGGGCTTGAGGTGTGGTTCGGTTTAAGGCTGGCGGGTATACCCGATTTCGGGTATTGGGTTCAATATGGGACTTCACGAGTTGGAGGGTACGGCCGCGGGTAGGTGACGCACCGGCGAGCTCGGGTTATAGGTGCGCCGGCCAGAGTCTGGGCAGATCCGGCGATTAGTTATGGAGAAGTTGCGTATGGAGTAAGAAACGGTGGGTAGCAGGTGCGGTGGGTAGCAGGTGTGGGTAGCAGGTGCGGTGGGTAGCAGGTGCGGTGGGTTTCTTCCCCAAAGGAGATTATCACCCCCTTTTCTCATCGGATGGACTCCACCCGCGGCATCGGATTAGTTCTATTTTGGAGTATTTTTTGTATCTAGATTATTGGAGTATTTTTTTTGGGTTTTGGAATGTGTATTTTTCTTCTAATTAGTTCTATTTTGTAGGTGTACACCCTTGGTGTCCTCTCGCTCAAACAGTTTGATTTGGCTTTCTCCGTATTTGAGAGGTATCGAATTTTTTATTTTTTTGTATCCGAGTTTGGTTTCTAATCTACAATCATTTGTTTCTCGCTGGCATCACTGTCAACATTGATATTTCATTTATTATTTATTCAGAATGTATGAATTTTACATTTGGTGTGATTTAAGTTTCAATGGCTCATTACCCTAGAAATGATTTAAGTTTATAAGAGTTATATTGGCTCAATGATTCAAGTGCATACGAGTTATATTGGCCGTTCGGGGGCTGTTTCAAGTTATAGTTTCATAACACATTGTTTACGTATTGCAGATCTAACCAATTGGATACCAGTTCTTCATTACATACCAGTTATTCATTACACACCAGGTACTCTGTACATTAACTAAAGTAGTTATATAATTGATATGCATTATCTATTAAATCTTTTAGATGACAGAAGGAGTACGGGATAGTTATTGGTTTTGTTTGGTTTGGCTGTTGGATAATTATTGGTTGTTGGAATGTTGTTGGATAGTATTTTAGAAGGAGTATGGGATAATTAGAAGGAGTACGGGATAATGATTGGTTTCACTGTTGGATAATATGTTAAAAATATTTTAAACTCCCGGTTTCAGAATACGATGATAGGATAACTTGCAAATGTCGAGACTTAAACTTAAAAACATGGCACCAACACCTCACACGGGACTAATGAATCTCGTACGAACTGATCGCGAGATCACGGGACCCCCGGTTTGAGAATACGACGATAATTAAAAAATATTAGGACTTAAGCTTAAAAACAAGGCGTTAGATAGCAAAAACACGAAACAACCCTCGTACGGACCCGTGAGAGGCACCAACACCTCTCACGGGACCAATGTAACATATAGGAATAGACTGCGTGATCACGAGACTCTCGATTTGAGAATACGATGATAATTTTAA
This sequence comes from Sambucus nigra, assembly GCA_949130495.1. Classification (NCBI taxonomy): domain Eukaryota; kingdom Viridiplantae; phylum Streptophyta; class Magnoliopsida; order Dipsacales; family Adoxaceae; genus Sambucus; species Sambucus nigra. Next base: position 232,779,539 of record OX422222.1, read on the forward strand.
AATATGAGACCTTAAGCTTAAAAACAAGGCGTTAGAGGGTGGGAACTCGAAACAGCCCCCGAACGGCCCCGTGGGTGGCACCAACACCTCCCACGGGACCAATGTAACTCGTAGGAACTGACCCCACAGCCGCGGGTCTCCCGGTTTGAGAGTACGACGTTAATTTGCATATTTCTAGACTTAATCAAAACATGGCGTGAGAGGGTGAGAACTCGAAACAGCCCCGAACGTCCCCGTGGGTGGCACCAACACCTCCCACATGACCAATGTAACTCGTAGGAACTGACACCGTAGCCGCGGGACTCCCGGTTTGAGAATACGATGATAATTTGCATATTTCTAGACTTAGTCTTAAAAACATGGTGTTAGAGGGTGAGAACTCGAAACAGCCCTCGAACGGCCCCGTGGGTGGCACCAACACCTCCCACGGGACCAACGTAACTCGTAGGAACTGACCCCGCAGTCGCGGGTGTCCCGGTTTGAGAGTACGATGGTAATTTGCTTATTTCCTCACTTAGGCTTGAAAACATGGCGCTAGAGGGTGAGAACTCGAAACAGCCAACGAACGGCCCCGTGGGTGGCACCAACACCTCCTACGGGACCAACGTAACTCGTAGGAACTGACCCCGCAGCCGCGGGTGTCCCGGTTTGAGAGTACGACGGTAATTTGCTTATTTCCTCACTTAGGCTTGAAAACATGGCGTTAGAGGGTGAGAACTCGAAACAGCCAACGAACGGCCCCGTGGGTAGCACCAACACCTCCCACGGGACCAACGTAACTCGTAGGATCTGACCCCGCAGCCGCGGGTGTCCCGGTTTGAGAGTACGGCAGTAATTTGCTTATTTCCATACTAAAGCTTAAAAACATGGCGTTAGAGGGTGAGAACTCGAAACAGCCCCCGAACGGCCCCGTGGGTGGCACCAACAGCTCCACGGGACCAACGTAACTCGTAGGAACTGACCCCGCAGCCGCGGATGTCCCGGTTTGAGAATACGGCATTAATTTGCTTATTTCCACACTTAGGCTTGAAAACATGGCGTTAGAGGGTGAGAACTCGAAACAGCCCCCGAACGGCCCCGTGGGTGGCACCAACACCTCCCACGGGACCAACGTGACTCGTAGGAACTGACCCCGCAGCTGCGGGTGTCCCGGTTTGAGAGTACGACGGTAATTTGCTTATTTTCACACTTAGGCTTAAAAACATGGCGTTAGAGGGCGAGAATTCGAAACAGCCCCCGAACGGCCCCGTGGGTGGCACCAACACCTCCCACGGGACCAACGTAACTCGTAGGAACTGACCCCGCAGCCGCGGGTGTCCCGGTTTGAGAGTACGACGGTAATTTGCTTATTTCCACACTTAGGCTTAAAAACATGGCGTTAGAGGGTGAGAACTCGAAACAGCCCCCGAACGGCCCCGTGGGTGGCACCAACACCTCCCACGGGACCAAAGTAACTCGTAGGAACAGACCCCGCAGCCGCGGGTCTCCCGGTTTGAGAGTACGGAAGTAATTTGCTTATTTCCACACTTAGGCTTGAAAACATGGCGTTAGAGGGTGAGAACTCGAAACAGCCCCCGAACGGCCCCGTGGGTGGCACCAACACCTCCCACGGGACCAACGTAACTCGTAGGAACTGACCCCGCAGCCGCGGGTGTCCCGATTTGAGAGTACGACGGTAATTTGCTTATTTCCTCACTTAGGCTTGAAAACATGGCGTTAGAGGGTGAGAACTCGAAACATCCAATGAACGGCCCCGTGGGTAGCACCAACACCTCCCACGGGACCAACGTGACTCGTAGGAACTGACCCCGCAGCCGCGGGTGTCTCGGTTTGAGAGTACGACGGTAATTTGCTTATTTCCACATTTAGGCTTGAAAACATGGCGTTAAAGGGTGAGAACTCAAAACAGCCCCCGAACGGCCCCGTGGGTGGCACCAACACCTCCAACGGGACCAACGTAACTCGTAGGAACTGACCCCGCAGCCGCGGGTGTCCCGGTTTGAGAGTACGGCAGTAATTTGCTTATTTCCACACTTAGGCTTGAAAACATGGCGTTAGAGGGTGAGAACTCGAAACAGCCCCCGAACGGCCCCGTGGGTGGCACCAACACCTCCCACGGGACCAACGTAACTCGTAGGAACTGACCCCGCAGCCTCGGGTGTCCCGGTTTGAGAGTACAACAGTAACTTGCTTATTTCCACACTTAGGGTTGAAAACATGGCGTTAGAGGGTGAGAACTCGAAACAACCCCCGAACGGCCCCGTGGGTGGCACCAACACCTCCCACGGGACCAACGTAACTCGTAGGAACTGACCCCGCAGCCTCGGGTTTCCCGGTTTGAGAATACGGCAGTAATTTGCTTATTTCCACACTTAGGCTTGAAAACATGGCGTTAGAGGGTGCGAACTCGAAACAGCCCCCGAACGGCCCCGTGGGTGGCACCAACACCTCCCACGGGACCAACGTAACTCGTAGGAACTGACCCCGCAGCCGCGGGTGTCCCGGTTTGAGAGTACGACGGTAATTTGCTTATTTCCTCACTTAGGCTTGAAAACATGGCGTTAGAGGGTGAGAACTCGAAACATCCAATGAACGGCCCCGTGGGTAGCACCAACACCTCCCACGGGACCAACGTAACTCGTAGGAACTGACCCCGCAGCCCCGGGTGTCCCGGTTTGAGAGTACGGCAGTAATTTGCTTATTTCCACATTTAAGCTTAAAAACATGGCGTTAGAGGGTGAGAATTCGGAACAGCCCCCGAACGGCCCCGTGGGTGGAACCAACACCTCCCACGGGACCAATGTAACTCGTAGGAACTGACCCCGCTGCCGCGGGTGTCCCGGTTTGAGAGTACGGCAGTAATTTGCTTATTTCCACACTTAGGCTTGAAAACATGGCGTTAGAGGGTGAGAACTCGAAACAGCCCCCGAACGGACCCGTGGGTGGCACCAACACCTCCCACGGGACCAAAGTAACTCGTAGGAACAGACCCCGCAGCCTCGGGTGTCCCGGTTTGAGAGTACGGCAGTAATTTGCTTATTTCCACACTTAGGCTTGAAAACATGGCGTTAGAGGGTGAGAACTCGAAACAGCCCCCGAACGGCCCCGTGGGTGGCACCAACACCTCCCACGGGACCAACGTAACTCGTAGGAACTGACCCCGCAGCCTCGGGTGTCCCGGTTTGAGAGTACGGCAGTAATTTGCTTATTTCCACACTTAGGCTTGAAAACATGGCGTTAGAGGGTGAGAACTCGAAACAGCCCCTGAACGGTCCCGTGGGTGGCACCAACACCTCCCACGGGACCAACGTAACTCGTAGGAACTGACCCCGCAGCCTCGGGTGTCCCGGTTTGAGAGTACGGCAGTAATTTGCTTATTTCCACACTTAGGCTTGAAAACATGGCGTTAGAGGGTGAGAACTCGAAACAGCCCCAGAACGGCCCCGTGGGTGGCAGTAACACCTCCCACGGGACCAACGTAACTCGTAGAAACTGACCCCGCAGCCTCGGGTTTCCCGGTTTGAGAGTAAGGCAGTAATTTGCTTATTTCCACACTTAGGCTTGAAAACATGGCGTTAGAGGGTGAGAACTCGAAACAGCCCCCGAACGGCCCCGTGGGTGGCACCAACACCTCCCACGGGACCAACGTAACTCGTAGGAACTGACCCCGCAGCCGCGGGTGTCCCGGTTTGAGAGTACGACAGTATTTTGCGTATTTCCACACTTAGGCTTGAAAACATGGCGTTAGAGGGTGAAAACTCGAAACAATCCCCGAACGGCCCCGTGGGTGGCACCAACACCTCCCACGGGACCAACGTAACTCGTAGGAACTGACCCCGCAGCCGCGGGTGTCCCGGTTTGAGAGTACGACGGTAATTTGCTTATTTCCACATTTAAGCTTGAAAACATGGCGTTAGAGGCTGAGAACTCGAAACAGCCCCCGAACGGCCCCGTGGGTGGCACCAACACCTCCCACGGGACCAACGTAACTCGTAGGAACTGACCCCGCAGCCGCGGGTGTCCCGGTTTGAGAGTACGACGGTAATTTGCTTATTTCCTCACGTAGGCTTGAAAACATGGCGTTAGAGGGTGAGAACTCGAAACATCCAATGAACGGCCCCGTGGGTAGCACCAACACCTCCCACGGGACCAACGTGACTCGTACGAACTGACCCCGCAGCCGCGGGTGTCTCGGTTTGAGAGTACGACGGTAATTTGCTTATTTCCACATTTAGGCTTGAAAACATGGCGTTAAAGGGTGAGAACTCAAAACAGCCCCCGAACGGCCCCGTGGGTGGCACCAACACCTCCCACGGGACCAACGTAACTCGTAGGAACTGACCCCGCAGCCGCGGGTGTCCCGGTTTGAGAGTACGGCAGTAATTTGCTTATTTCCACACTTAGGCTTGAAAACATGGCGTTAGAGGGTGAGAACTCGAAACAGCCCCCGAACGGCCCCGTGGGTGGCACCAACACCTCCCACGGGACCAACGTAACTCGTAGGAACTGACCCCGCAGCCTCGGGTGTCCCGGTTTGAGAGTACAATAGTAACTTGCTTATTTCCACACTTAGGGTTGAAAACATGGCGTTAGAGGGTGAGAACTCGAAACAACCCCCGAACGGCCCCGTGGGTGGCACCAACACCTCCCACGGGACCAACGTAACTCGTAGGAACTGACCCCGCAGCCTCGGGTTTCCCGGTTTGAGAATACGGCAGTAATTTGCTTATTTCCACACTTAGGCTTGAAAACATGGCGTTAGAGGGTGCGAACTCGAAACAGCCCCCGAACGGCCCCGTGGGTGGCACCAACATCTCCCACGGGACCAACGTAACTCGTAGGAACTGACCCCGCAGCCGCGGGTGTCCCGGTTTGAGAGTACGACGGTAATTTGCTTATTTCCTCACTTAGGCTTGAAAACATGGCGTTAGAGGGTGAGAACTCGAAACATCCAATGAACGGCCCCGTGGGTAGCACCAACACCTCCCACGGGACCAACGTAACTCGTAGGAACTGACCCCGCAGCCGCGGGTGTCCCGGTTTGAGAGTACGGCAGTAATTTGCTTATTTCCACATTTAAGCTTAAAAACATGGCGTTAGAGGATGAGAATTCGGAACAGCCCCCGAACGGCCCCGTGGGTGGCACCAACACCTCCCACGGGACCAATGTAACTCGTAGGAACTGACCCCGCTGCCGCGGGTGTCCCGGTTTGAGAGTACGGCAGTAATTTGCTTATTTCCACACTTAGGCTTGAAAACATGGCGTTAGAGGGTGAGAACTCGAAACAGCCCCCGAACGGACCCGTGGGTGGCACCAACACCTCCCACGGGACCAAAGTAACTCGTAGGAACAGACCCCGCAGCCTCGGGTGTCCCGGTTTGAGAGTACGGCAGTAATTTGCTTATTTCCACACTTAGGCTTGAAAACATGGCGTTAGAGGGTGAGAACTCGAAACAGCCCCCGAACGGCCCCGTGGGTGTCACCAACACCTCCCACGGGACCAACGTAACTCGTAGGAACTGACCCCGCAGCCTCGGGTGTCCCGGTTTGAGAGTACGGCAGTAATTTGCTTATTTCCACACTTAGGCTTGAAAACATGGCGTTAGAGGGTGAGAACTCGAAAATGCCCCAGAACGGCCCCGTGGGTGGCAGTAACACCTCCCACGGGACCAACGTAACTCGTAGAAACTGACCCCGCAACCTCGGGTTTCCCGGTTTGAGAGTAAGGCAGTAATTTGCTTATTTCCACACTTAGGCTTGAAAACATGGCGTTAGAGGGTGAGAACTCGAAACAGCCCCCGAACGGCCCCGTGGGTGGCACCAACACCTCCCACGGGACCAACGTAACTCGTAGGAACTGACCCCGCAGCCGCGGGTGTCCCGGTTTGAGAGTACGACAGTATTTTGCGTATTTCCACACTTAGGCTTGAAAACATGGCGTTAGAGGGTGAAAACTCGAAACAATCCCCGAACGGCCCCGTGGGTGGCACCAACACCTCCCACGGGACCAACGTAACTCGTAGGAACTGACCCCGCAGCCGCGGGTGTCCCGATTTGAGAGTACGACGGTAATTTGCTTATTTCCTCACTTAGGCTTGAAAACATGGCGTTAGAGGGTGAGAACTCGAAACATCCAATGAACGGCCCCGTGGGTAGCACCAACACCTCCCACGGGACCAACGTGACTCGTAGGAACTGACCCCGCAGCCGCGGGTGTCTCGGTTTGAGAGTACGACGGTAATTTGCTTATTTCCACATTTAGGCTTGAAAACATGGCGTTAAAGGGTGAGAACTCAAAACAGCCCCCGAACGGCCCCGTGGGTGGCACCAACACCTCCCACGGGACCAACGTAACTCGTAGGAACTGACCCCGCAGCCGCGGGTGTCCCGGTTTGAGAGTACGGCAGTAATTTGCTTATTTCCACACTTAGGCTTGAAAACATGGCGTTAGAAGGTGAGAACTCGAAACAGCCCCCGAACGGCCCCGTGGGTGGCACCAACACCTCCCACGGGACCAACGTAACTCGTAGGAACTGACCCCGCAGCCTCGGGTGTCCCGGTTTGAGAGTACAACAGTAACTTGCTTATTTCCACACTTAGGGTTGAAAACATGGCGTTAGAGGGTGAGAACTCGAAACAACCCCCGAACGGCCCCGTGGGTGGCACCAACACCTCCCACGGGACCAACGTAACTCGTAGGAACTGACCCCGCAGCCTCGGGTTTCCCGGTTTGAGAATACGGCAGTAATTTGCTTATTTCCACACTTAGGCTTGAAAACATGGCGTTAGAGGGTGCGAACTCGAAACAGCCCCCGAACGGCCCCGTGGGTGGCACCAACACCTCCCACGGGACCAACGTAACTCGTAGGAACTGACCCCGCAGCCGCGGGTGTCCCGGTTTGAGAGTACGACGGTAATTTGCTTATTTCCTCACTTAGGCTTGAAAACATGGCGTTAGAGGGTGAGAACTCGAAACATCCAATGAACGGCCCCGTGGGTAGCACCAACACCTCCCACGGGACCAACGTAACTCGTAGGAACTGACCCCGCAGCCGCGGGTGTCCCGGTTTGAGAGTACGGCAGTAATTTGCTTATTTCCACATTTAAGCTTAAAAACATGGCGTTAGAGGGTGAGAATTCGGAACAGCCCCCGAACGGCCCCGTGGGTGGAACCAACACCTCCCACGGGACCAATGTAACTCGTAGGAACTGACCCCGCTGCCGCGGGTGTCCCGGTTTGAGAGTACGGCAGTAATTTGCTTATTTCCACACTTAGGCTTGAAAACATGGCGTTAGAGGGTGAGAACTCGAAACAGCCCCCGAACGGACCCGTGGGTGGCACCAACACCTCCCACGGGACCAAAGTAACTCGTAGGAACAGACCCCGCAGCCTCGGGTGTCCCGGTTTGAGAGGACGGCAGTAATTTGCTTATTTCCACACTTAGGCTTGAAAACATGGCGTTTGAGGGTGAGAACTCGAAACAGCCCCCGAACGGCCCCGTGGGTGGCACCAACACCTCCCACGGGACCAACGTAACTCGTAGGAACTGACCCCGCAGCCTCGGGTGTCCCGGTTTGAGAGTACGGCAGTAATTTGCTTATTTCCACACTTAGGCTTGAAAACATGGCGTTAGAGGGTGAGAACTCGAAACAGCCCCTGAACGGTCCCGTGGGTGGCACCAACACCTCCCACGGGACCAACGTAACTCGTAGGAACTGACCCCGCAGCCTCGGGTGTCCCGGTTTGAGAGTACGGCAGTAATTTGCTTAGTTCCACACTTAGGCTTGAAAACATGGCGTTAGAGGGTGAGAACTCGAAACAGCCCCAGAACGGCCCCGTGGGTGGCAGTAACACCTCGCACGGGACCAACGTAACTCGTAGAAACTGACCCCGCAGCCTCGGGTTTCCCGGTTTGAGAGTAAGGCAGTAATTTGCTTATTTCCACACTTAGGCTTGAAAACATGGCGTTAGAGGGTGAGAACTCGAAACAGCCCCCGAACGGCCCCGTGGGTGGCACCAACACCTCCCACGGGACCAACGTAACTCGTAGGAACTGACCCCGCAGCCACGGGTGTCCCGGTTTGAGAGTACGACAGTATTTTGCGTATTTCCACACTTAGGCTTGAAAACATGGCGTTAGAGGGTGAAAACTCGAAACAATCCCCGAACGGCCCCGTGGGTGGCACCAACACCTCCCACGGGACCAACGTGACTCGTAGGAACTGACCCCGCAGCCGCGGGTGTCCCGGTTTGAGAGTACGACGGTAATTTGCTTATTTCCACATTTAAGCTTAAAAACATGGCGTTAGAGGGTGAGAACTCGAAACAGCCCCCGAACGGCCCCGTGGGTGGCACCAACACCTCCCACGGGACCAACGTAACTCGTAGGAACTGACCCTACAGCCTCGGGTGTCCCGGTTTGAGAGTACGGCAGTAATTTGCTTATTTCCACACTTAGGCTTGAAAACACGGCGTTAGAGGGTGAGAACTCGAAACAGCCCCCGAACGGCCCCGTGGGTGGCACCAACACCTCCCACGGGACCAACGTGACTCGTAGGAACTGACCCCGCAGCCGCGGGTGTCCCGGTTTGAGAGTACGATGGTAATTTGCTTATTTCCACATTTAGGCTTGAAAACATGGCGTTAAAGGGTGAGAACTCAAAACAGCCCCCGAACGGCCCCGTGGGTGGCACCAACACCTCCCACGGGACCAACGTAACTCGTAGGAACTGACCCCGCAGCCGCGGGTGTCCCGGTTTGAGAGTACGGCAGTAATTTGCTTATTTCCACACTTAGGCTTGAAAACATGGCGTTAGAGGGTGAGAACTCGAAACAGCCCCCGAACGGCCCCGTGGGTGGCACCAACACCTCCCACGGGACCAACGTAACTCGTAGGAACTGACCCCGCAGCCTCGGGTGTCCCGGTTTGAGAGTACAACAGTAACTTGCTTATTTCCACACTTAGGGTTGAAAACATGGCGTTAGAGGGTGAGAACTCGAAACAACCCCCGAACGGCCCCGTGGGTGGCACCAACACCTCCCACGGGACCAACGTAACTCGTAGGAACTGACCCCGCAGCCTCGGGTTTCCCGGTTTGAGAATACGGCAGTAATTTGCTTATTTCCACACTTAGGCTTGAAAACATGGCGTTAGAGGGTGCGAACTCGAAACAGCCCCCGAACGGCCCCGTGGGTGGCACCAACACCTCCCACGGGACCAACGTAACTCGTAGGAACTGACCCCGCAGCCGCGGGTGTCCCGGTTTGAGAGTACGACGGTAATTTGCTTATTTCCTCACTTAGGCTTGAAAACATGGCGTTAGAGGGTGAGAACTCGAAACATCCAATGAACGGCCCCGTGGGTAGCACCAACACCTCCCACGGGACCAACGTAACTCGTAGGAACTGACCCCGCTGCCGCGGGTGTCCCGGTTTGAGAGTACGGCAGTAATTTGCTTATTTCCACACTTAGGCTTGAAAACATGGCGTTAGAGGGTGAGAACTCGGAACAGCCCCCGAACGGCCCCGTGGGTGGAACCAACACCTCCCACGGGACCAATGTAACTCGTAGGAACTGACCCCGCTGCCGCGGGTGTCCCGGTTTGAGAGTACGGCAGTAATTTGCTTATTTCCACACTTAGGCTTGAAAACATGGCGTTAGAGGGTGAGAACTCGAAACAGCCCCCGAACGGACCCGTGGGTGGCACCAACACCTCCCACGGGACCAAAGTAACTCGTAGGAACAGACCCCGCAGCCTCGGGTGTCCCGGTTTGAGAGTACGGCAGTAATTTGCTTATTTCCACACTTAGGCTTGAAAAATGGCGTTAGAGGGTGAGAACTCGAAACAGCCCCCGAACGGCCCCGTGGGTGGCACCAACACCTCCCACGGGACCAACGTAACTCGTAGGAACTGACCCCGCAGCCTCGGGTGTCCCGGTTTGAGAGTACGGCAGTAATTTGCTTATTTCCACACTTAGGCTTGAAAACATGGCGTTAGAGGGTGAGAACTCGAAACAGCCCCAGAACGGCCCCGTGGGTGGCAGTAACACCTCCCACGGGACCAACGTAACTCGTAGAAACTGACCCCGCAGCCTCGGGTTTCCCGGTTTGAGAGTAAGGCAGTAATTTGCTTATTTCCACACTTAGGCTTGAAAACATGGCGTTAGAGGGTGAGAACTCGAAACAGCCCCCGAACGGCCCCGTGGGTGGCACCAACACCTCCCACGGGACCAACGTAACTCATAGGAACTGACCCCACAGCCTCGGGTGTCCCGGTTTGAGAGTACGGCAGTAATTTGCTTATTTCCACACTTAGGCTTGAAAACACGGCGTTAGAGGGTGAGAACTCGAAACAGCCCCCGAACGGCCCCGTGGGTGGCACCAACACCTCCCACGGGACCAACGTGACTCGTAGGAACTGACCCCGCAGCCGCGGGTGTCCCGGTTTGAGAGTACGACGGTAATTTGCTTATTTCCACATTTAGGCTTGAAAACATGGCGTTAAAGGGTGAGAACTCAAAACAGCCCCCGAACGGCCCCGTGGGTGGCACCAACACCTCCCACGGGACCAACGTAACTCGTAGGAACTGACCCCGCAGCCGCGGGTGTCCCGGTTTGAGAGTACGGCAGTAATTTGCTTATTTCCACACTTAGGCTTGAAAACATGGCGTTAGAGGCTGAGAACTCGAAACAGCCCCCGAACGGCCCCGTGGGTGGCACCAACACCTCCCACGGGACCAACGTAACTCGTAGGAACTGACCCCGCAGCCTCGGGTGTCCCGGTTTGAGAGTACAACAGTAACTTGCTTATTTCCACACTTAGGGTTGAAAACATGGCGTTAGAGGGTGAGAACTCGAAACAACCCCCGAACGGCCCCGTGGGTGGCACCAACACCTCCCACGGGACCAACGTAACTCGTAGGAACTGACCCCGCAGCCTCGGGTTTCCCGGTTTGAGAATACGGCAGTAATTTGCTTATTTCCACACTTAGGCTTGAAAACATGGCGTTAGAGGGTGCGAACTCGAAACAGCCCCCGAACGGCCCCGTGGGTGGCACCAACACCTCCCACGGGACCAACGTAACTCGTAGGAACTGACCCCGCAGCCTCGGGTGTCCCGGTTTGAGAGTACGGCAGTAATTTGCTTATTTCCACACTTAGGCTTGAAAACATGGCGTTAGAGGGTGAGAACTCGAAACAGCCCCCGAACGGCCCCGTGGGTGGCACCAACACCTCCCACGGGACCAACGTAACTCATAGGAACTGACCCCGCAGCCTCGGGTGTCCCGGTTTGAGAGTACAACAGTAACTTGCTTATTTCCACACTTAGGGTTGAAAACATGGCGTTAGAGGGTGAGAACTCGAAACAACCCCCGAACGGCCCCGTGGGTGGCACCAACACCTCCCACGGGACCAACGTAACTCGTAGGAACTGACCCCGCAGCCTCGGGTTTCCCGGTTTGAGAATACGGCAGTAATTTGCTTATTTCCACACTTAGGCTTGAAAACATGGCGTTAGAGGGTGCGAACTCGAAACAGCCCCCGAACGGCCCCGTGGGTGGCACCAACACCTCCCACGGGACCAACGTAACTCGTAGGAACTGACCCCGCAGCCGCGGGTGTCCCGGTTTGAGAGTACGACGGTAATTTGCTTATTTCCTCACTTAGGCTTGAAAACATGGCGTTAGAGGGTGAGAACTCGAAACATCCAATGAACGGCCCCGTGGGTAGCACCAACACCTCCCACGGGACCAACGTAACTCATAGGAAATGACCCCGCAGCCGCGGGTGTCCCGGTTTGAGAGTACGGCAGTAATTTGCTTATTTCCACATTTAAGCTTAAAAACATGGCGTTAGAGGGTGAGAATTCGGAACAGCCCCCGAACGGCCCCGTGGGTGGCACCAACACCTCCCACGGGACCAATGTAACTCGTAGGAACTGACCCCGCTGCCGCGGGTGTCCCGGTTTGAGAGTACGGCAGTAATTTGCTTATTTCCACACTTAGGCTTGAAAACATGGCGTTAGAGGGTGAGAACTCGAAACAGCCCCCGAACGGCCCCGTGGGTGGCACCAACACCTCCCACGGGACCAAAGTAACTCGTTGGAACAGACCCCGCAGCCTCGGGTGTCCCGGTTTGAGAGTACGGCAGTAATTTGCTTATTTCCACACTTAGGCTTGAAAACATGGCGTTAGAGGGTGAGAACTCGAAACAGCCCCCGAACGGCCCCGTGGGTGGCACCAACACCTCCCACGGGACCAACGTAACTCGTAGGAACTGACCCCGCAGCCTCGGGTGTCCCGGTTTGAGAGTACGGCAGTAATTTGCTTATTTCCACACTTAGGCTTGAAAACATGGCGTTAGAGGGTGAGAACTCGAAACAGCCCCTGAACGGCCCCGTGGGTGGCACCAATCCCTCCCACGGGACCAACGTAACTCGTAGGAACTGACCCCGCAGCCTCGGGTGTCCCGGTTTGAGAGTACGGCAGTAATTTGCTTATTTCCACACTTAGGCTTGAAAACATGGCGTTAGAGGGTGAGAACTCGAAACAGCCCCAGAACGGCCCCGTGGGTGGCAGTAACACCTCCCACGGGACCAACGTAACTCGTAGAAACTGACCCCGCAGCCTCGGGTTTCCCGGTTTGAGAGTAAGGCAGTAATTTGCTTATTTCCACACTTAAGCTTGAAAACATGGCGTTAGAGGGTGAGAACTCGAAACAGCCCCCGAACGGCCCCGTGGGTGGCACCAACACCTCCCACGGGACCAACGTAACTCGTAGGAACTGACCCCGCAGCCGCGGGTGTCCCGGTTTGAGAGTACGACAGTATTTTGCGTATTTCCACACTTAGGCTTGAAAACATGGCGTTAGAGGGTGAAAACTCGAAACAATCCCCGAACGGCCCCGTGGGTGGCACCAACACCTCCCACGGGACCAACGTAACTCGTAGGAACTGACCCCGCAGCCGCGGGTGTCCCGGTTTGAGAGTACGACGGTAATTTGCTTATTTCCACATTTAAGCTTAAAAACATGGCGTTAGAGGGTGAGAACTCGAAACAGCCCCCGAACGGCCCCGTGGGTGGCACCAACACCTCCCACGGGACCAACGTAACTCGTAGGAACTGACCCCACAGCCTCGGGTGTCCCGGTTTGAGAGTACGGCAGTAATTTGCTTATTTCCACACTTAGGCTTGAAAACACGGCGTTAGAGGGTGAGAACTCGAAACAGCCCCCGAACGGCCCCGTGGGTGGCACCAACACCTCCCACGGGACCAACGTGACTCGTAGGAACTGACCCCGCAGCCGCGGGTGTCCCGGTTTGAGAGTACGACGGTAATTTGCTTATTTCCTCACTTACGCTTTAAAACATGGCGTTAGAGGGTGAGAACTCAAAACAGCCCCCGAACGGCCCCTTGGGTTGCACCAACACCTCCCACGGGACCAATGTAACTCGTAGGAACTGATCCCGCAGCCGCGGGTGTCCCGGTTTGAGAGTACGGCAGTAATTTGCTTATTTCCACACTTAGGCTTGAAAACATGGCGTTAGAGGGTGAGAACTCGAAACAGCCCCCGAACGGCCCCGTGGGTGGCACCAACACCTCCCACGGGACCAACGTAACTCGTAGGAACTGACCCCGCAGCCTCGGGTGTCCCGGTTTGAGAGTACGGCAGTAATTTGCTTATTTCCACACTTAGGCTTGAAAACATGGCGTTAGAGGGTGAGAACTCGAAACAGCCCCCGAACGGCCTCTTGGGTGGCACCAACACCTCCCACGGGACCAACGTAACTCGTAGGAACTGACCCCGCAGCCTCGGGTGTCCCGGTTTGAGAGTACGGCAGTAATTTGCTTATTTCCACACTTAGGCTTGAAAACATGGCGTTAGAGGGTGAGAACTCGAAACAGCCCCCGAACGGCCCCGTGGGTGGCACTAACATCTCCCACGGGACCAACGTAACTCGTAGAAACTGACCCCGCAGCCGCGGGTGTCCCGTTTTGAGAGTACGACGGTCATTTGCTTATTTCCACACTTAGGCTTGAAAACATGGCGTTAGAGGGTGAGAACTCGAAACAGCTCCCGAACGGCCCCATGGGTGGCACCAACACCTCCCACGGGACCAACGTGACTTGTAGGAACTGACCCCGCAGCCGCGGATGTCCCGGTTTGAGAGTACGACGGTAATTTGCTTATTTCTTCACTTAGGTTTGAAAACATGGCGTTAGAGGGTGAGAACTCAAAACAGCCACCGAACGGCCCCGTGGGTGGCACCAACACCTCCCACGGGACCAATGTAACTCGTAGGAACTGACCCCGCAGCCTCGGGTGTCCCGGTTTGAGAGTACAACAGTAACTTGCTTATTTCCACACTTAGGGTTGAAAACATGGCGTTAGAGGGTGAGAACTCGAAACAACCCCCGAACGGCCCCGTGGGTGGCACCAACACCTCCCACGGGACCAACGTAACTCGTAGGAACTGACCCCGCAGCCTCGGGTTTCCCGGTTTGAGAATACGGCAGTAATTTGCTTATTTCCACACTTAGGCTTGAAAACATGGCGTTAGAGGGTGCGAACTCGAAACAGCCCCCGAACGGCCCCGTGGGTGGCACCAACACCTCCCACGGGACCAACGTAACTCGTAGGAACTGACCCCGCAGCCGCGGGTGTCCCGGTTTGAGAGTACGACGGTAATTTGCTTATTTCCTCACTTAGGCTTGAAAACATGGCGTTAGAGGGTGAGAACTCGAAACATCCAATGAACGGCCCCGTGGGTAGCACCAACACCTCCCACGGGACCAACGTAACTCATAGGAAATGACCCCGCAGCCGCGGGTGTCCCGGTTTGAGAGTACGGCAGTAATTTGCTTATTTCCACATTTAAGCTTAAAAACATGGCGTTAGAGGGTGAGAATTCGGAACAGCCCCCGAACGGCCCCGTGGGTGGCACCAACACCTCCCACGGGACCAACGTAACTCGTAGGAACTGACCCCGCAGCCTCGGGTGTCCCGGTTTGAGAGTACGGCAGTAATTTGCTTATTTCCACACTTAGGCTTGAAAACATGGCGTTAGAGGGTGAGAACTCGAAACAGCCCCCGAACGGCCCCGTGGGTGGCACCAACACCTCCCACGGGACCAAAGTAACTCGTTGGAACAGACCCCGCAGCCTCGGGTGTCCCGGTTTGAGAGTACGGCAGTAATTTGCTTATTTCCACACTTAGGCTTGAAAACATGGCGTTAGAGGGTGAGAACTCGAAACAGCCCCCGAACGGCCCCGTGGGTGGCACCAACACCTCCCACGGGACCAACGTAACTCGTAGGAACTGACCCCGCAGCCTCGGGTGTCCCGGTTTGAGAGTACGGCAGTAATTTGCTTATTTCCACACTTAGGCTTGAAAACATGGCGTTAGAGGGTGAGAACTCGAAACAGCCCCTGAACGGCCCCGTGGGTGGCACCAATCCCTCCCACGGGACCAACGTAACTCGTAGGAACTGACCCCGCAGCCTCGGGTGTCCCGGTTTGAGAGTACGGCAGTAATTTGCTTATTTCCACACTTAGGCTTGAAAACATGGCGTTAGAGGGTGAGAACTCGAAACAGCCCCAGAACGGCCCCGTGGGTGGCAGTAACACCTCCCACGGGACCAACGTAACTCGTAGAAACTGACCCCGCAGCCTCGGGTTTCCCGGTTTGAGAGTAAGGCAGTAATTTGCTTATTTCCACACTTAAGCTTGAAAACATGGCGTTAGAGGGTGAGAACTCGAAACAGCCCCCGAACGGCCCCGTGGGTGGCACCAACACCTCCCACGGGACCAACGTAACTCGTAGGAACTGACCCCGCAGCCGCGGGTGTCCCGGTTTGAGAGTACGACAGTATTTTGCGTATTTCCACACTTAGGCTTGAAAACATGGCGTTAGAGGGTGAAAACTCGAAACAATCCCCGAACGGCCCCGTGGGTGGCACCAACACCTCCCACGGGACCAACGTAACTCGTAGGAACTGACCCCGCAGCCGCGGGTGTCCCGGTTTGAGAGTACGACGGTAATTTGCTTATTTCCACATTTAAGCTTAAAAACATGGCGTTAGAGGGTGAGAACTCGAAACAGCCCCCGAACGGCCCCGTGGGTGGCACCAACACCTCCCACGGGACCAACGTAACTCGTAGGAACTGACCCCACAGCCTCGGGTGTCCCGGTTTGAGAGTACGGCAGTAATTTGCTTATTTCCACACTTAGGCTTGAAAACACGGCGTTAGAGGGTGAGAACTCGAAACAGCCCCCGAACGGCCCCGTGGGTGGCACCAACACCTCCCACGGGACCAACGTGACTCGTAGGAACTGACCCCGCAGCCGCGGGTGTCCCGGTTTGAGAGTACGACGGTAATTTGCTTATTTCCTCACTTACGCTTTAAAACATGGCGTTAGAGGGTGAGAACTCAAAACAGCCCCCGAACGGCCCCTTGGGTTGCACCAACACCTCCCACGGGACCAATGTAACTCGTAGGAACTGATCCCGCAGCCGCGGGTGTCCCGGTTTGAGAGTACGGCAGTAATTTGCTTATTTCCACACTTAGGCTTGAAAACATGGCGTTAGAGGGTGAGAACTCGAAACAGCCCCCGAACGGCCCCGTGGGTGGCACCAACACCTCCCACGGGACCAATGTAACTCGTAGGAACTGACCCCGCAGCCTCGGGTGTCCCGGTTTGAGAGTACGGCAGTAATTTGCTTATTTCCACACTTAGGCTTGAAAACATGGCGTTAGAGGGTGAGAACTCGAAACAGCCCCCGAACGGCCTCTTGGGTGGCACCAACACCTCCCACGGGACCAACGTAACTCGTAGGAACTGACCCCGCAGCCTCGGGTGTCCCGGTTTGAGAGTACGGCAGTAATTTGCTTATTTCCACACTTAGGCTTGAAAACATGGCGTTAGAGGGTGAGAACTCGAAACAGCCCCCGAACGGCCCCGTGGGTGGCACTAACATCTCCCACGGGACCAACGTAACTCGTAGAAACTGACCCCGCAGCCGCGGGTGTCCCGTTTTGAGAGTACGACGGTCATTTGCTTATTTCCACACTTAGGCTTGAAAACATGGCGTTAGAGGGTGAGAACTCGAAACAGCTCCCGAACGGCCCCATGGGTGGCACCAACACCTCCCACGGGACCAACGTGACTTGTAGGAACTGACCCCGCAGCCGCGGATGTCCCGGTTTGAGAGTACGACGGTAATTTGCTTATTTCTTCACTTAGGTTTGAAAACATGGCGTTAGAGGGTGAGAACTCAAAACAGCCCCCGAACGGCCCCGTGGGTGGCACCAACACCTCCCACGGGACCAATGTAACTCGTAGGAACTGACCCCGCAGCCGCGGGTGTCCCGGTTTGAGAGTACGGCAGTAATTTGCATATTTCTACACTTAGGCTTGAAAACATGGCGTTAGAGGGTGAGAACTCGAAACAGCCCCGAACGGCCCCGTGGGTGGCACCAACACCTCCCACGGGACCAACGTAACTCGTAGGAACTGACCCCGCAGCCTCGGGTGTCCCGGTTTGAGAGTACGGCAGTAATTTGCTTATTTCCACACTTAGACTTGAAAACATGGCGTTAGAGGGTGAGAACTCGAAACAGCCCCCGAACGGCCCCGTGGGTGGCACCAACACCTCCCACGGGACCAACGTAACTCGTAGGAACAGACCCCGCAGCCGCGGGTGTCCCGGTTTGAGACTACAGCAGTAATTTGCTTATTTCCACACTTAGGCTTGAAAACATGGCGTTAGAGGGTGAGAACTCGAAACAGCCCCCGAACGGCCCCGTGGGTGGCAGCAACACCTCCCACGGGACCAACGTAACTCGTAGGAACTGACCCCGCAACCGCGGGTGTCCCGGTTTGAGAGTACGACGGTTATTTGATTATTTTCACACTTAGGCTTGAAAACATGGCGTTAGAGGGTGAGAACTCGAAACAGCCCCCGAACGGCCCCGTGGGTGGCACCAACACCTCCCACGGGACCAACGTAACTCGTAGGAACTGACCCCGCAGCCGCGGGTGTCCCGGTTTGAGAGTACGACGGTAATTTGCTTATTTCCTCACTTAGGCTTGAAAACATGGCGTTAGAGGGTGAGAACTCGAAACAGCCCCCGAACGGCCCCGTGGGTGGCACCAACACCTCCCACGGGACCACCGTAACTCGTAGGAACTGACCCCGCAGACGCGGGTGTCCCGGTTTGAGAGTACGACGGTAATTTGCTTATTTCCTCACTTAGGCTTGAAAACATGGCGTTAGAGGGTGAGAACTCGAAACATCCAATGAACGGCACCGTGGGTAGCACCAACACCTCCCACGGGACCAACGTAACTCGTAGGAACTGACCCCGCAGCCGCGGGTGTCCCGGTTTGAGAGTACGACGGTAATTTGTTTATTTCCTCACTTAGGCTTGAAAACATGGCGTTAGAGGGTGAGAACTCGAAACATCCAATGAACGGCCCCGTGGGTAGCACCCACACCTCCCACGGGACCAACGTGACTCGTTGGAACTGACCCCGCAGCCGCGGGTGTCCCGGTTTGAGAGTACGACGGTAATTTGCTTATTTCCACACTTAGGCTTGAAAACATGGCGTTAGAGGGTGAGAACTCAAAACAGCCCCCGAACGGCCCCGTGGGTGGCACCAACACCTCCCACGGGACCAACGTAACTCGTAGGAACTGACCCCGCAGCCGCGGGTGTCTCGGTTTGAGAGTACGGCAGTAATTTGCTTATTTCCACACTTAGGCTTGAAAACATGGCGTTAGAGGGTGAGAAATCGAAACAGCCCCCGAACGGCTCCGTGGGTGGCACCAACACCTCCCACGGACCAACGTAACTCGTAGGAACTGACCCCGCAACCTCGGGTGTCCCGGTTTGAGAGTACGGCAGTAATTTGCTTATTTCCACACTTAGGCTTGAAAACATGGCGTTAGAGGGTGAGAACTCGAAACAGCCCCCGAACGGCCCCGTGGGTGGCACCAACACCTCCCACGGGACCAACGTAACTCGTAGGAACTGACCCCGCAACCTCGGGTGTCCCGGTTTGAGAGTACGACGGTAATTTGCTTATTTCCTCACTTAGGCTTGAAAACATGGCGTTAGAGGGGGAGACGTCAAAACAGCCCCCGAACGGCCCCGTGGGTGGCACCAACACCTCCCACGGGACCAATGTAACTCGTAGGAACTGACCCCGCAGCCGCGGGTGTCCCGGTTTGAGAGTACGGCAGTAATTTGCTTATTTCCACACTTAGGCTTGAAAACATGGCGTTAGAGGGTGAGAACTCGAAACAGCCCCCGAACGGCCCCGTGGGTGGCACCAACACCTCCCACGGGACCAACGTAACTCGTAGGAACTGACCCCGCAGCCTCGGGTGTCCCGGTTTGAGAGTACGGCAGTAATTTGCTTATTTCCACACTTAGGCTTGAAAACATGGCGTTAGAGGGTGCGAACTCGAAACAGCCGCCGAACGGCCCCGTGGGTTGCACCAACACCTCCCACGGGACCTACGTAACTCGTAGGAACTGACCCCGCAGCCGCGGGTGTCCCGGTTTGAGAGTACGACAGTATTTTGCGTATTTCCACACTTAGGCTTGAAAACATGGCGTTAGAGGGTGAGAACTCGAAACAATCCCCGAACGGCCCCATGGGTGGCACCAACACCTCCCACGGGACCAACGTAACTCGTAGGAACTGACCCCGCAGCCTCGGGTGTCCCGGTTTGAGAGTACGACGGTAATTTGCTTATTTCCACACTTAAGCTTAAAAACATGGCGTTAGAGGGTGAGAACTCGAAACAGCCCCCGAACGGCCCCGTGGGTGGCACCAACACCTCCCACGGGACCAACGTAACTCGTAGGAACTGACCCCACAGCCTCGGGTGTCCCGGTTTGAGAGTACGGCAGTAATTTGCTTATTTCCACACTTAGGCTTGATGACATGGCGTTAGAGGGTGAGAACTCGAAACAGCCAACGAACGGCCCCGTGGGTAGCACCAACACCTCCCACGGGACCAACGTAACTCGTAGGAACTGACCCCGCTGCCGCGGGTGTCCCGGTTTGAGAATACGGCAGTAATTTGCTTATTTCCACACTAAAGCTTAAAAACATGGCGTTAGAGGGTGAGAACTCGAAACAGCCCCCGAACGGCCCCGTGGGTGGCACCAACAGCTCCCACGGGACCAACGTAACTCGTAGGAACTGACCCCGCAGCCGCGGGTCTCCCGGTTTGAGAATACGGCATTAATTTGCTTATTTCCACACTTAGGCTTGAAAACATGGCGTTAGAAGGTGAGAACTCGAAACAGCCCCCGAACGGCCCCGTGGGTGGCACCAACACCTCCCACGGGACCAACGTAACTCGTAGGAACTGACCCCGCAGCCGCGGGTGTCCCGGTTTGAGAGTACGACGGTTATTTGCTTATTTTCACACTTAGGCTTGAAAACATGGCGTTAGAGGGTGCGAACTCGAAACAGCCACCGAACGGCCCCGTGGGTGGCACCAACACCTCCCACGGGACCAACGTAACTCGTAGGAACTGACCCCGCAGACGCGGGTGTCCCGGTTTGAGAGTACGACGGTAATTTGCTTATTTCCTCACTTAGGCTTGAAAACATGGCGTTAGAGGGTGAGATCTCGAAACATCCAATGAACGGCCCCGTGGGTAGCACCAACACCCCCCACGGGACCAACGTAACTCGTAGGAACTGACCCCGTAGCCGCGGGTGTCCCGGTTTGAGAGTACGACGGTAATTTGTTTATTTCCTCACTTAGGCTTGAAAACATGGCGTTAGAGGGTGAGAACTCGAAACATCCAATGAACGGCCCCGTGGGTAGCACCCACACCTCCCACGGGACCAACGTGACTCGTAGGAACTGACCCCGCAGCCGCGGGTGTCCCGGTTTGAGAGTACGACGGTAATTTGCTTATTTCCACACTTAGGCTTGAAAACATGGCGTTAGAGGGTGAGAACTCAAAACAGCCCCCGAACGGCCCCGTGGGTGGCACCAACACCTCCCACGGGACCAACGTAACTCGTAGGAACTGACCCCGCAGCCGCGGGTGTCCCGGTTTGAGAGTACGACGGTTATTTGATTATTTTCACACTTAGGCTTGAAAACATGGCGTTAGAGGGTGAGAACTCGAAACAGCCCCCGAACGGCCCCGTGGGTGGCACCAACACCTCCCACGGGACCAACGTAACTCGTAGGAACTGACCCCGCAGCCGCGGGTGTCCCGGTTTGAGAGTACGACGGTAATTTGCTTATTTCCTCACTTAGGCTTGAAAACATGGCGTTAGAGGGTGAGAACTCGAAACAGCCCCCGAACGGCCCCGTGGGTGGCACCAACACCTCCCACGGGACCACCGTAACTCGTAGGAACTGACCCCGCAGACGCGGGTGTCCCGGTTTGAGAGTACGACGGTAATTTGCTTATTTCCTCACTTAGGCTTGAAAACATGGCGTTAGAGGGTGAGAACTCGAAACAGCCCCCGAACGGCCCCGTGGGTGGCAGCAACACCTCCCACGGGACCAACGTAACTCGTAGGAACTGACCCCGCAACCGCGGGTGTCCCGGTTTGAGAGTACGACGGTTATTTGATTATTTTCACACTTAGGCTTGAAAACATGGCGTTAGAGGGTGAGAACTCGAAACAGCCCCCGAACGGCCCCGTGGGTGGCACCAACACCTCCCACGGGACCAACGTAACTCGTAGGAACTGACCCCGCAGCCGCGGGTGTCCCGGTTTGAGAGTACGACGGTAATTTGTTTATTTCCTCACTTAGGCTTGAAAACATGGCGTTAGAGGGTGAGAACTCGAAACATCCAATGAACGGCCCCGTGGGTAGCACCCACACCTCCCACGGGACCAACGTGACTCGTTGGAACTGACCCCGCAGCCGCGGGTGTCCCGGTTTGAGAGTACGACGGTAATTTGCTTATTTCCACACTTAGGCTTGAAAACATGGCGTTAGAGGGTGAGAACTCGAAACAGCCCCCGAACGGCCCCGTGGGTGGCAGCAACACCTCCCACGGGACCAACGTAACTCGTAGGAACTGACCCCGCAACCGCGGGTGTCCCGGTTTGAGAGTACGACGGTTATTTGATTATTTTCACACTTAGGCTTGAAAACATGGCGTTAGAGGGTGAGAACTCGAAACAGCCCCCGAACGGCCCCGTGGGTGGCACCAACACCTCCCACGGGACCAACGTAACTCGTAGGAACTGACCCCGCAGCCGCGGGTGTCCCGGTTTGAGAGTACGACGGTAATTTGCTTATTTCCTCACTTAGGCTTGAAAACATGGCGTTAGAGGGTGAGAACTCGAAACAGCCCCCGAACGGCCCCGTGGGTGGCACCAACACCTCCCACGGGACCACCGTAACTCGTAGGAACTGACCCCGCAGACGCGGGTGTCCCGGTTTGAGAGTACGACGGTAATTTGCTTATTTCCTCACTTAGGCTTGAAAACATGGCGTTAGAGGGTGAGAACTCGAAACATCCAATGAACGGCCCCGTGGGTAGCACCAACACCTCCCACGGGACCAACGTAACTCGTAGGAACTGACCCCGCAGCCGCGGGTGTCCCGGTTTGAGAGTACGACGGTAATTTGTTTATTTCCTCACTTAGGCTTGAAAACATGGCGTTAGAGGGTGAGAACTCGAAACATCCAATGAACGGCCCCGTGGGTAGCACCCACACCTCCCACGGGACCAACGTGACTCGTTGGAACTGACCCCGCAGCCGCGGGTGTCCCGGTTTGAGAGTACGACGGTAATTTGCTTATTTCCACACTTAGGCTTGAAAACATGGCGTTAGAGGGTGAGAACTCAAAACAGCCCCCGAACGGCCCCGTGGGTGGCACCAACACCTCCCACGGGACCAACGTAACTCGTAGGAACTGACCCCGCAGCCGCGGGTGTCTCGGTTTGAGAGTACGGCAGTAATTTGCTTATTTCCACACTTAGGCTTGAAAACATGGCGTTAGAGGGTGAGAAATCGAAACAGCCCCCGAACGGCTCCGTGGGTGGCACCAACACCTCCCACGGACCAACGTAACTCGTAGGAACTGACCCCGCAACCTCGGGTGTCCCGGTTTGAGAGTACGGCAGTAATTTGCTTATTTCCACACTTAGGCTTGAAAACATGGCGTTAGAGGGTGAGAACTCGAAACAGCCCCCGAACGGCCCCGTGGGTGGCACCAACACCTCCCACGGGACCAACGTAACTCGTAGGAACTGACCCCGCAACCTCGGGTGTCCCGGTTTGAGAGTACGACGGTAATTTGCTTATTTCCTCACTTAGGCTTGAAAACATGGCGTTAGAGGGGGAGACGTCAAAACAGCCCCCGAACGGCCCCGTGGGTGGCACCAACACCTCCCACGGGACCAATGTAACTCGTAGGAACTGACCCCGCAGCCGCGGGTGTCCCGGTTTGAGAGTACGGCAGTAATTTGCTTATTTCCACACTTAGGCTTGAAAACATGGCGTTAGAGGGTGAGAACTCGAAACAGCCCCCGAACGGCCCCGTGGGTGGCACCAACACCTCCCACGGGACCAACGTAACTCGTAGGAACTGACCCCGCAGCCTCGGGTGTCCCGGTTTGAGAGTACGGCAGTAATTTGCTTATTTCCACACTTAGGCTTGAAAACATGGCGTTAGAGGGTGCGAACTCGAAACAGCCGCCGAACGGCCCCGTGGGTTGCACCAACACCTCCCACGGGACCTACGTAACTCGTAGGAACTGACCCCGCAGCCGCGGGTGTCCCGGTTTGAGAGTACGACAGTATTTTGCGTATTTCCACACTTAGGCTTGAAAACATGGCGTTAGAGGGTGAGAACTCGAAACAATCCCCGAACGGCCCCATGGGTGGCACCAACACCTCCCACGGGACCAACGTAACTCGTAGGAACTGACCCCGCAGCCTCGGGTGTCCCGGTTTGAGAGTACGACGGTAATTTGCTTATTTCCACACTTAAGCTTAAAAACATGGCGTTAGAGGGTGAGAACTCGAAACAGCCCCCGAACGGCCCCGTGGGTGGCACCAACACCTCCCACGGGACCAACGTAACTCGTAGGAACTGACCCCACAGCCTCGGGTGTCCCGGTTTGAGAGTACGGCAGTAATTTGCTTATTTCCACACTTAGGCTTGATGACATGGCGTTAGAGGGTGAGAACTCGAAACAGCCAACGAACGGCCCCGTGGGTAGCACCAACACCTCCCACGGGACCAACGTAACTCGTAGGAACTGACCCCGCTGCCGCGGGTGTCCCGGTTTGAGAATACGGCAGTAATTTGCTTATTTCCACACTAAAGCTTAAAAACATGGCGTTAGAGGGTGAGAACTCGAAACAGCCCCCGAACGGCCCCGTGGGTGGCACCAACAGCTCCCACGGGACCAACGTAACTCGTAGGAACTGACCCCGCAGCCGCGGGTCTCCCGGTTTGAGAATACGGCATTAATTTGCTTATTTCCACACTTAGGCTTGAAAACATGGCGTTAGAAGGTGAGAACTCGAAACAGCCCCCGAACGGCCCCGTGGGTGGCACCAACACCTCCCACGGGACCAACGTAACTCGTAGGAACTGACCCCGCAGCCGCGGGTGTCCCGGTTTGAGAGTACGACGGTTATTTGCTTATTTTCACACTTAGGCTTGAAAACATGGCGTTAGAGGGTGCGAACTCGAAACAGCCACCGAACGGCCCCGTGGGTGGCACCAACACCTCCCACGGGACCAACGTAACTCGTAGGAACTGACCCCGCAGACGCGGGTGTCCCGGTTTGAGAGTACGACGGTAATTTGCTTATTTCCTCACTTAGGCTTGAAAACATGGCGTTAGAGGGTGAGATCTCGAAACATCCAATGAACGGCCCCGTGGGTAGCACCAACACCCCCCACGGGACCAACGTAACTCGTAGGAACTGACCCCGTAGCCGCGGGTGTCCCGGTTTGAGAGTACGACGGTAATTTGTTTATTTCCTCACTTAGGCTTGAAAACATGGCGTTAGAGGGTGAGAACTCGAAACATCCAATGAACGGCCCCGTGGGTAGCACCCACACCTCCCACGGGACCAACGTGACTCGTAGGAACTGACCCCGCAGCCGCGGGTGTCCCGGTTTGAGAGTACGACGGTAATTTGCTTATTTCCACACTTAGGCTTGAAAACATGGCGTTAGAGGGTGAGAACTCAAAACAGCCCCCGAACGGCCCCGTGGGTGGCACCAACACCTCCCACGGGACCAACGTAACTCGTAGGAACTGACCCCGCAGCCGCGGGTGTCCCGGTTTGAGAGTACGGCAGTAATTTGCTTATTTCCTCACTTAGGCTTGAAAACATGGCGTTAGAGGGTGAGAACTCGAAACATCAAATGAACGGCCCCGTGGGTAGCACCCACACCTCCCACGGGACCAACGTAACTCGTAGGAACTGACCCCGCAGCCTCGGGTGTCCCGGTTTGAGAGTACGGCAGTAATTTGCTTATTTCCACACTTAGGCTTGAAAACATGGCGTTAGAGGGTGAGAACTCGAAACAGCCCCCGAACGGCCCCGTGGGTGGCACCAACACCTCCCACGGGACCAACGTAACTCGTAGGAACTGACCCCGCAGCCTCGGGTGTCCCGGTTTGAGAGTACGGCAGTAATTTGCTTATTTCCACACTTAGGCTTGAAAACATGGCGTTAGAGGGTGCGAACTCGAAACAGCCCCCGAACGGCCCCGTGGGTGGCACCAACACCTCCCACGGGACCAACGTAACTCGTAGGAACTGACCCCGCAGCCTCGGGTGTCCCGGTTTGAGAGTACGGCAGTAATTTGTTTATTTCCTCACTTAGGCTTGAAAACATGGCGTTAGAGGGTGAGAACTCGAAACATCCAATGAACGGCCCCGTGGGTGGCACCAACACCTCCCACGGGACCAACGTAACTCGTAGGAACTGACCCCGCAGCCGCGGGTGTCCCGGTTTGAGAGTACGGCTGTAATTTGCTTATTTCCACACTTAGGCTTGAAAACATGGCGTTAGAGGGTGAGAACTCGAAACAGCCCCCGAACGGTCCCGTGGGTGGCACCAACACCTCCCACGGGACCAACGTAACTCGTAGGAACTGACCCCGCTGCCGCGGGTGTCCCGGTTTGAGAGTACGACGGTAATTTGCTTATTTCCTCACTTAGACTTGAAAACATGGCGTTAGAGGGTGAGAACTCGAAACAGCCAACGAACGGCCCCGTGGGTAGCACCAACACCTCCCACGGGACCAACGTAACTCGTAGGAACTGACCCCGCAGCCGCGGTTGTCCCGGTTTGAGACTACGGCAGTAATTTGCTTATTTCCACACTAAAGCTTAAAAACATGGCGTTAGAGGGTGAGAACTCGAAACAGCCCCCGAACGGCCCCGTGGGTGGCACCAACAGCTCCCACGGGACCAACGTAACTCGTAGGAACTGACCCCGCAGCCGCGGGTGTCCCGGTTTGAGAATACGGCATTAATTTGCTTATTTCCACACTTAGGCTTGAAAACATGGCGTTAGAGGGTGAGAACTCGAAACAGCCCCCGAACGGCCCCGTGGGTGGCACCAACACCTCCCACGGGACCAACGTAACTCGTAGGAACTGACCCACAGCCGCGGGTCTCCCGGTTTGAGAGTACGACGGTAATTTGTTTATTTCCACACTTAGGCTTGAAAACATGGCGTTAGAGGGTGAGAACTCGAAACAGCCCCCGAACGTCCCCGTGGGTGGCACCAACACCTCCCACGGGACCAACGTAACTCATAGGAACTGACCCCGCAGCCGCGGGTGTCCCGGTTTGAGAGTACGACGGTAATTTGCTTATTTCCACACTTAGGCTTGAAAACATGGCATTAGAGGGTGATAACTCGAAACAGCCCCCGAACGGCCCCGTGGGTGGCACCAACACCTCCCACGGGACCAACGTAACTCGTAGGAACTGACCCCGCAGCCGCGGGTGTCCCGGTTTGAGAGTACGACGGTAATTTGCTTATTTCCTCACTTAGGCTTGAAAACATGGCGTTAGAGGGTGAGAACTCGAAACAGCCCCCGAACGGCCCCGTGGGTGGCACCAACACCTCCCACGGGACTAACGTAACTCGTAGGAACAGACCCCGCAGCCGCGGGTGTCCCGGTATGAGAGTACGGAAGTAATTTGCTTATTTCCACACTTAGGCTTGAAAACATGGCGTTAGAGGGTGAGAACTCGAAACAGCCCCCGAACGGCCCCGTGGGTGGCACCAACACCTCCCACGGGACCAACGTAACTCGTAGGAACTGACCCCGCAGCCGCGGGTGTCCCGGTTTGAGAGTACGACGATTATTTGCTTATTTTCACACTTAGGCTTGAAAACATGGCGTTAGAGGGTGCGAACTCGAAACAGCCCCCGAACGGCCCCGTGGGTGGCACCAACACCTCCCACGGGACCAACGTAACTCGTAGGAACTAACCCCGCAGCCGCGGGTGTCCCAGTTTGAGAGTACGACGGTAATTTGCTTATTTCCTCACTTAGGCTTGAAAACATGGCGTTAGAGGGTGAGAACTCGAAACATCCAATGAACGGCCCCGTGGGTAGCACCAACACCTCCCACGGGACCAACGTAACTCGTAGAAACTGACCCCGCAGCCGCGGGTGACCCGGTTTGAGAGTACGGCAGTAATTTGCTTATTTCCACATTTAAGCTTAAAAACATGGCGTTAGAAGGTGAGAACTCGAAACAGCCCCCGAACGGCCCCGTGGGTGGCACCAACACCTCCCACGGGACCAACGTAACTCGTAGGAACTGACCCACAGCCGCGGGTCTCCCGGTTTGAGAGTACGACGGTAATTTGTTTATTTCCACACTTAGGCTTGAAAACATGGCGTTAGAGGGTGAGAACTCGAAACAGCCCCCGAACGTCTCCGTGGGTGGCACCAACACCTCCCACGGGACCAACGTAACTCATAGGAACTGACCCCGCAGACGCGGGTGTCCCGGTTTGAGAGTACGACGGTAATTTGCTTATTTCCACACTTAGGCTTGAAAACATGGCGTTAGAGGGTGATAACTCGAAACAGCCCCCGAACGGCCCCGTGGGTGGCACCAACACCTCCCACGGGACCAACGTAACTCGTAGGAACTGACCCCGCAGCCGCGGGTGTCCCGGTTTGAGAGTACGACGGTAGTTTGCTTATTTCCTCACTTAGGCTTGAAAACATGGCGTTAGAGGGTGAGAACTCGAAACAGCCAACGAACGGCCCCGTGGGTAGCATGAACACCTCCCACGGGACCAACGTAACTCGTAGGAACTGACCCCGCTGCCGCGGGTGTCCCGGTTTGAGAGTACGGCAGTAATTTGCTTATTTCCACACTAAAGCTTAAAAACATGGCGTTAGAGGGTGATAACTCGAAACAGCCCCCGAACGGCCCCGTGGGTGGCACCAACAGCTCCCACGGGACCAACGTAACTCGTAGGAACTGACCCCGCAGCCGCGGGTGTCCCGGTTTGAGAATACGGCATTAATTTGCTTATTTCCACACTTAGGCTTGAAAACATGGCGTTAGAAGGTGAGAACTCGAAACAGCCCCCGAACGGCCCCGTGGGTAGCACCAACACCTCCCACGGGACCAACATAACTCGTAGGAACTGACCCCGCAGCCGCGGGTGTCCCGGTTTGAGAGTACGACGGTTATTTGCTTATTTTCACACTTAGGCTTGAAAACATGGCGTTAGAGGGTGCGAACTCGAAACAGCCCCCGAACGGCCCCGTGGGTGGCACCAACACCTCCCACGGGACCAACGTAACTCGTAGGAACTGACCCCGCAGACGCGGGTGTCCCGGTTTGAGAGTACGACGGTAATTTGCTTATTTCCTCACTTAGGCTTGAAAACATGGCGTTAGAGGGTGAGAACTCGAAACATCCAATGAACGGCCCCGTGGGTAGCACCAACACCTCCCACGGGACCAACGTAACTCGTAGGAACTGACCCCGTAGCCGCGGGTGTCCCGGTTTGAGAGTACGACGGTAATTTGTTTATTTCCTCACTTAGGCTTGAAAACATGGCGTTAGAGGGTGAGAACTCGAAACATCCAATGAACGGTCCCGTGGGTAGCACCCACACCTCCCACGGGACCAACGTGACTCGTAGGAACTGACCCCGCAGCCGCGGGTGTCCCGGTTTGAGAGTACGACGGTAATTTGCGTATTTCCACACTTAGGCTTGAAAACATGGCGTTAGAGGGTGAGAACTCAAAACAGCCCCCGAACGGCCCCGTGGGTGGCACCAACACCTCCCACGGGACCAACGTAACTCGTAGGAACTGACCCCGCAGCCGCGGGTGTCCCGGTTTGAGAGTACAGCAGTAATTTGCTTATTTCCACACTTAGGCTGGAAAACATGGCGTTAGAGGGTGAGAACTCGAAACATCCAATGAACGGCCCCGTGGGTAGCACCCACACCTCCCACGGGACCAACGTAACTCGTAGGAACTGACCCCGCAGCCTCGGGTGTCCCGGTTTGAGAGTACGGCAGTAATTTGCTTATTTCCACACTTAGGCTTGAAAACATGGCGTTAGAGGGTGCGAACTCGAAACAGCCCCCGAACGGCCCCGTGGGTGGCACCAACACCTCCCACGGGACCAACGTAACTCGTAGGAACTGACCCCGCAGACGCGGGTGTCCCGGTTTGAGAGTACGACGGTAATTTGCTTATTTCCTCACTTAGGCTTGAAAACATGGCGTTAGAGGGTGAGAACTCGAAACATCCAATGAACGGCCCCGTGGGTAGCACCAACACCTCCCACGGGACCAACGTAACTCGTAGGAACTGACCCCGTAGCCGCGGGTGTCCCGGTTTGAGAGTACGACGGTAATTTGTTTATTTCCTCACTTAGGCTTGAAAACATGGCGTTAGAGGGTGAGAACTCGAAACATCCAATGAACGGTCCCGTGGGTAGCACCCACACCTCCCACGGGACCAACGTGACTCGTAGGAACTGACCCCGCAGCCGCGGGTGTCCCGGTTTGAGAGTACGACGGTAATTTGCGTATTTCCACACTTAGGCTTGAAAACATGGCGTTAGAGGGTGAGAACTCAAAACAGCCCCCGAACGGCCCCGTGGGTGGCACCAACACCTCCCACGGGACCAACGTAACTCGTAGGAACTGACCCCGCAGCCGCGGGTGTCCCGGTTTGAGAGTACGGCAGTAATTTGCTTATTTCCACACTTAGGCTGGAAAACATGGCGTTAGAGGGTGAGAACTCGAAACATCCAATGAACGGCCCCGTGGGTAGCACCCACACCTCCCACGGGACCAACGTAACTCGTAGGAACTGACCCCGCAGCCTCGGGTGTCCCGTTTTGAGAGTACGGCAGTAATTTGCTTATTTCCACACTTAGGCTTGAAAACATGGCGTTAGAGGGTGAGAACTCGAAACAGCCCCCGAACGGCCCCGTGGGTGGCACCAACACATCCCACGGGACCAACGTAACTCGTAGGAACTGACCCCGCAGCCTCGGGTGTCCAGGTTTGAGAGTACGACAGTAATTTGCTTATTTCCACACTTAGGCTTGAAAACATGGCGTTAGAGGGTGCGAACTCGAAACAGCCCCCGAACGGCCCCGTGGGTGGCACCAACACCTCCCACGGGACCAACGTAACTCGTAGGAACTGACCCCGCAGCCGCGGGTGTCCCGGTTTGAGAGTACGACGGTAATTTGCTTATTTCCTCACTTAGGCTTGAAAACATGGCGTTAGAGGGTGAGAACTCGAAACATCCAATGAACGGCCCCGTGGGTAGCACCAACACCTCCCACGGGACCAACGTAACTCGTAGGAACTGACCCCGCAGCCGCGGGTGTCCCGGTTTGAGAGTACGGCAGTAATTTGCTTATTTCCACACTTAGGCTTAAAAACATGGCGTTAGAGGGTGAGAATTCGGAACAGCCCCCGAACGGCCCCGTGGGTGGCACCAACACCTCCCACGGGACCAACGTAACTCGTAGGAACTGACCCCGCAGCCGCGGGTGTCCCGGTTTGAGAGTACGACAGTATTTTGCGTATTTCCACACTTAGGCTTGAAAACATGGCGTTAGAGGGTGAAAACTCGAAACAATCCCCGAACGGCCCCGTGGGTGGCACCAACACCTCCCACGGGACCAACGTAACTCGTAGGAACTGACCCCGCAGCCGCGGGTGTCCCGGTTTGAGAGTACGACGGTAATTTGCTTATTTCCACATTTAAGCTTAAAAACATGGCGTTAGAGGGTGAGAACTCGAAACAGCCCCCGAACGGCCCCGTGGGTGGCACCAACACCTCCCACGGGACCAACGTAACTCGTAGGAACTGACCCCACAGCCTCGGGTGTCCCGGTTTGAGAGTACGGCAGTAATTTGCTTATTTCCACACTTAGGCTTGAAAACACGGCGTTAGAGGGTGAGAACTCGAAACAGCTCCCGAACGGCCCCGTGGGTGGCACCAACACCTCCCACGGGACAACCGTGACTCGTAGGAACTGACCCCGCAGCCGCGGCTGTCCCGGTTTGAGAGTACGACGGTAATTTGCTTATTTCCACATTTAGGCTTGAAAACATGGCGTTAAAGGGTGAGAACTCAAAACAGCCCCCGAACGGCCCCGTGGGTGTCACCAACACCTCCCACGGGACCAACGTAACTCGTAGGAACTGACCCCGCAGCCGCGGGTGTCCCGGTTTGAGAGTACGGCAGTAATTTGCTTATTTCCACACTTAGGCTTGAAAACATGGCGTTAGAGGGTGAGAACTCGAAACAGCCCCCGAACGGCCCCGTGGGTGGCACCAACACCTCCCACGGGACCAACGTAACTCATAGGAACTGACCCCGCAGCCTCGGGTGTCCCGGTTTGAGAGTACAACAGTAACTTGCTTATTTCCACACTTAGGGTTGAAAACATGGCGTTAGAGGGTGAGAACTCGAAACAACCCCCGAACGGCCCCGTGGGTGGCACCAACACCTCCCACGGGACCAACGTAACTCGTAGGAACTGACCCCGCAGCCTCGGGTTTCCCGGTTTGAGAATACGGCAGTAATTTGCTTATTTCCACACTTAGGCTTGAAAACATGGCGTTAGAGGGTGCGAACTCGAAACAGCCCCCGAACGGCCCCGTGGGTGGCACCAACACCTCCCACGGGACCAACGTAACTCGTAGGAACTGACCCCGCAGCCGCGGGTGTCCCGGTTTGAGAGTACGACGGTAATTTGCTTATTTCCTCACTTAGGCTTGAAAACATGGCGTTAGAGGGTGAGAACTCGAAACATCCAATGAACGGCCCCGTGGGTAGCACCAACACCTCCCACGGGACCAACGTAACTCGTAGGAACTGACCCCGCAGCCGCGGGTGTCCCGGTTTGAGAGTACGGCAGTAATTTGCTTATTTCCACATTTAAGCTTAAAAACATGGCGTTAGAGGGTGAGAATTCGGAACAGCCCCCGAACGGCCCCGTGGGTGGCACCAACACCTCCCACGGGACCAATGTAACTCGTAGGAACTGACCCCGCTGCCGCGGGTGTCCCGGTTTGAGAGTACGGCAGTAATTTGCTTATTTCCACACTTAGGCTTGAAAACATGGCGTTAGAGGGTGAGAACTCGAAACAGCCCCCGAACGGCCCCGTGGGTGGCACCAACACCTCCCACGGGACCAACGTAACTCGTAGGAACTGACCCCGCAGCCGCGGGTGTCCCGATTTGAGAGTACGACGGTAATTTGCTTATTTCCTCACTTAGGCTTGAAAACATGGCGTTAGAGGGTGAGAACTCGAAACATCCAATGAACGGCCCCGTGGGTAGCACCAACACCTCCCACGGGACCAACGTGACTCGTAGGAACTGACCCCGCAGCCGCGGGTGTCTCGGTTTGAGAGTACGACGGTAATTTGCTTATTTCCACATTTAGGCTTGAAAACATGGCGTTAAAGGGTGAGAACTCAAAACAGCCCCCGAACGGCCCCGTGGGTGGCACCAACACCTCCCACGGGACCAACGTAACTCGTAGGAACTGACCCCGCAGCCGCGGGTGTCCCGGTTTGAGAGTACGGCAGTAATTTGCTTATTTCCACACTTAGGCTTGAAAACATGGCGTTAGAAGGTGAGAACTCGAAACAGCCCCCGAACGGCCCCGTGGGTGGCACCAACACCTCCCACGGGACCAACGTAACTCGTAGGAACTGACCCCGCAGCCTCGGGTGTCCCGGTTTGAGAGTACAACAGTAACTTGCTTATTTCCACACTTAGGGTTGAAAACATGGCGTTAGAGGGTGAGAACTCGAAACAACCCCCGAACAGCCCCGTGGGTGGCACCAACACCTCCCACGGGACCAACGTAACTCGTAGGAACTGACCCCGCAGCCTCGGGTTTCCCGGTTTGAGAATACGGCAGTAATTTGCTTATTTCCACACTTAGGCTTGAAAACATGGCGTTAGAGGGTGCGAACTCGAAACAGCCCCCGACCGGCCCCGTGGGTGGCACCAACACCTCCCACGGGACCAACGTAACTCGTAGGAACTGACCCCGCAGCCGCGGGTGTCCCGGTTTGAGAGTACGACGGTAATTTGCTTATTTCCTCACTTAGGCTTGAAAACATGGCGTTAGAGGGTGAGAACTCGAAACATCCAATGAACGGCCCCGTGGGTAGCACCAACACCTCCCACGGGACCAACGTAACTCGTAGGAACTGACCCCGCAGCCGCGGGTGTCCCGGTTTGAGAGTACGGCAGTAATTTGCTTATTTCCACATTTAAGCTTAAAAACATGGCGTTAGAGGGTGAGAATTCGGAACAGCCCCCGAACGGCCCCGTGGGTGGAACCAACACCTCCCACGGGACCAATGTAACTCGTAGGAACTGACCCCGCTGCCGCGGGTGTCCCGGTTTGAGAGTACGGCAGTAATTTGCTTATTTCCACACTTAGGCTTGAAAACATGGCGTTAGAGGGTGAGAACTCGAAACAGCCCCCGAACGGACCCGTGGGTGGCACCAACACCTCCCACGGGACCAAAGTAACTCGTAGGAACAGACCCCGCAGCCTCGGGTGTCCCGGTTTGAGAGTACGGCAGTAATTTGCTTATTTCCACACTTAGGCTTGAAAACATGGCGTTAGAGGGTGAGAACTCGAAACAGCCCCCGAACGGCCCCGTGGGTGGCACCAACACCTCCCACGGGACCAACGTAACTCGTAGGAACTGACCCCGCAGCCTCGGGTGTCCCGGTTTGAGAGTACGGCAGTAATTTGCTTATTTCCACACTTAGGCTTGAAAACATGGCGTTAGAGGGTGAGAACTCGAAACAGCCCCTGAACGGTCCCGTGGGTGGCACCAACACCTCCCACGGGACCAACGTAACTCGTAGGAACTGACCCCGCAGCCGCGGGTGTCCCGGTTTGAGAGTACGACGGTAATTTGCTTATTTCCACACTTAGGCTTGAAAACATGGCGTTAGAGGGTGATAACTCGAAACAGCCCCCGAACGGCCCCGTGGGTGGCACCAACACCTCCCACGGGACCAACGTAACTCGTAGGAACTGACCCCGCAGCCGCGGGTGTCCCGGTTTGAGAGTACGACGATTATTTGCTTATTTTCACACTTAGGCTTGAAAACATGGCGTTAGAGGGTGCGAACTCGAAACAGCCCCCGAACGGCCCCGTGGGTGGCACCAACACCTCCCACGGGACCAACGTAACTCGTAGGAACTGACCCCGCAGCCGCGGGTGTCCCAGTTTGAGAGTACGACGGTAATTTGCTTATTTCCTCACTTAGGCTTGAAAACATGGCGTTAGAGGGTGAGAACTCGAAACATCCAATGAACGGCCCCGTGGGTAGCACCAACACCTCCCACGGGACCAACGTAACTCGTAGAAACTGACCCCGCAGCCGCGGGTGACCCGGTTTGAGAGTACGGCAGTAATTTGCTTATTTCCACATTTAAGCTTAAAAACATGGCGTTAGAAGGTGAGAACTCGAAACAGCCCCCGAACGGCCCCGTGGGTGGCACCAACACCTCCCACGGGACCAACGTAACTCGTAGGAACTGACCCACAGCCGCGGGTCTCCCGGTTTGAGAGTACGACGGTAATTTGTTTATTTCCACACTTAGGCTTGAAAACATGGCGTTAGAGGGTGAGAACTCGAAACAGCCCCCGAACGTCTCCGTGGGTGGCACCAACACCTCCCACGGGACCAACGTAACTCATAGGAACTGACCCCGCAGCCGCGGGTGTCCCGGTTTGAGAGTACGACGGTAATTTGCTTATTTCCACACTTAGGCTTGAAAACATGGCGTTAGAGGGTGATAACTCGAAACAGCCCCCGAACGGCCCCGTGGGTGGCACCAACACCTCCCACGGGACCAACGTAACTCGTAGGAACTGACCCCGCAGCCGCGGGTGTCCCGGTTTGAGAGTACGACGGTAGTTTGCTTATTTCCTCACTTAGGCTTGAAAACATGGCGTTAGAGGGTGAGAACTCGAAACAGCCAACGAACGGCCCCGTGGGTAGCATGAACACCTCCCACGGGACCAACGTAACTCGTAGGAACTGACCCCGCTGCCGCGGGTGTCCCGGTTTGAGAGTACGGCAGTAATTTGCTTATTTCCACACTAAAGCTTAAAAACATGGCGTTAGAGGGTGATAACTCGAAACAGCCCCCAAACGGCCCCGTGGGTGGCACGAACAGCTCCCACGGGACCAACGTAACTCGTAGGAACTGACCCCGCAGCCGCGGGTGTCCCGGTTTGAGAATACGGCATTAATTTGCTTATTTCCACACTTAGGCTTGAAAACATGGCGTTAGAAGGTGAGAACTCGAAACAGCCCCCGAACGGCCCCGTGGGTGGCACCAACACCTCCCACGGGACCAACGTAACTCGTAGGAACTGACCCCGCAGCCGCGGGTGTCCCGGTTTGAGAGTACGACGGTTATTTGCTTATTTTCACACTTAGGCTTGAAAACATGGCGTTAGAGGGTGCGAACTCGAAACAGCCCCCGAACGGCCCCGTGGGTGGCACCAACATCTCCCACGGGACCAACGTAACTCGTAGGAACTGACCCCGCAGACGCGGGTGTCCCGGTTTGAGAGTACGACGGTAATTTGCTTATTTCCTCACTTAGGCTTGAAAACATGGCGTTAGAGGGTGAGAACTCGAAACATCCAATGAACGGCCCCGTGGGTAGCACCAACACCTCCCACGGGACCAACGTAACTCGTAGGAACTGACCCCGTAGCCGCGGGTGTCCCGGTTTGAGAGTACGACGGTAATTTGTTTATTTCCTCACTTAGGCTTGAAAACATGGCGTTAGAGGGTGAGAACTCGAAACATCCAATGAACGGTCCCGTGGGTAGCACCCACACCTCCCACGGGACCAACGTGACTCGTAGGAACTGACCCCGCAGCCGCG
Source organism: Sambucus nigra (assembly GCA_949130495.1). Lineage (NCBI taxonomy): Eukaryota > Viridiplantae > Streptophyta > Magnoliopsida > Dipsacales > Adoxaceae > Sambucus > Sambucus nigra. Next base: position 232,815,996 of record OX422222.1, read on the forward strand.
GGTGTCCCGGTTTGAGAGTACGACGGTAATTTGCGTATTTCCACACTTAGGCTTGAAAACATGGCGTTAGAGGGTGAGAACTCAAAACAGCCCCCGAACGGCCCCGTGGGTGGCACCAACACCTCCCACGGGACCAACGTAACTCGTAGGAACTGACCCCGCAGCCGCGGGTGTCCCGGTTTGAGAGTACAGCAGTAATTTGCTTATTTCCACACTTAGGCTTGAAAACATGGCGTTAGAGGGTGAGAACTCGAAACATCCAATGAACGGCCCCGTGGGTAGCACCCACACCTCCCACGGGACCAACGTAACTCGTAGGAACTGACCCCGCAGCCTCGGGTGTCCCGGTTTGAGAGTACGGCAGTAATTTGCTTATTTCCACACTTAGGCTTGAAAACATGGCGTTAGAGGGTGAGAACTCGAAACAGCCCCTGAACGGCCCCGTGGGTGGCACCAACACCTCCCACGGGACCAACGTAACTCGTAGGAACTGACCCCGCAGCCTCGGGTGTCCAGGTTTGAGAGTACGGCAGTAATTTGCTTATTTCCACACTTAGGCTTGAAAACATGGCGTTAGAGGGTGCGAACTCGAAACAGCCCCCGAACGGCCCCGTGGGTGGCACCAACACCTCCCACGGGACCAACGTAAATCGTAGGAACTGACCCCGCAGCCGCGGGTGTCCCGGTTTGAGAGTACGACGGTAATTTGCTTATTTCCTCACTTAGGCTTGAAAACATGGCGTTAGAGGGTGAGAACTCGAAACATCCAATGAACGGCCCCGTGGGTAGCACCAACACCTCCCACGGGACCAACGTAACTCGTAGGAACTGACCCCGCAGCCGCGGGTGTCCCGGTTTGAGAGTACGGCAGTAATTTGCTTATTTCCACATTTAAGCTTAAAAACATGGCGTTAGAGGGTGAGAATTCGGAACAGCCCCCGAACGGCCCCGTGGGTGGCACCAACACCTCCCACGGGACCAATGTAACTCGTAGGAACTGACCCCGCTGCCGCGGGTGTCCCGGTTTGAGAGTACGGCAGTAATTTGCTTATTTCCACACTTAGGCTTGAAAACATGGCGTTAGAGGGTGAGAACTCGAAACAGCCCCCGAACGGCCCCGTGGGTGGCACCAACACCTCCCACGGGACCAAAGTAACTCGTAGGAACAGACCCCGCAGCCTCGGGTGTCCCGGTTTGAGAGTACGGCAGTAATTTGCTTATTTCCACACTTTGGCTTGAAAACATGGCGTTAGAGGGTGAGAACTCGAAACAGCCCCCGAACGGCCCCGTGGGTGGCACCAACACCTCCCACGGGACCAACGTAACTCGTAGGAACTGACCCCGCAGCCTCGGGTGTCCCGGTTTGAGAGTACGGCAGTAATTTGCTTATTTCCACACTTAGGCTTGAAAACATGGCGTTAGAGGGTGAGAACTCGAAACAGCCCCTGAACGGCCCCGTGGGTGGCACCAACACCTCCCACGGGACCAACGTAACTCGTAGGAACTGACCCCGCAGCCTCGGGTGTCCCGGTTTGAGAGTACGGCAGTAATTTGCTTATTTCCACACTTAGGCTTGAAAACATGGCGTTAGAGGGTGAGAACTCGAAACAGCCCCAGAACGGCCCCGTGGGTGGCAGTAACACCTCCCACGGGACCAACGTAACTCGTAGAAACTGACCCCGCAGCCTCGGGTTTCCCGGTTTGAGAGTAAGGCAGTAATTTGCTTATTTCCACACTTAGGCTTGAAAACATGGCGTTAGAGGGTGAGAACTCGAAACAGCCCCCGAACGGCCCCGTGGGTGGCACCAACACCTCCCACGGGACCAACGTAACTCGTAGGAACTGACCCCGCAGCCGCGGGTGTCCCGGTTTGAGAGTACGACAGTATTTTGCGTATTTCCACACTTAGGCTTGAAAACATGGCGTTAGAGGGTGAAAACTCGAAACAATCCCCGAACGGCCCCGTGGGTGGCACCAACACCTCCCACGGGACCAACGTAACTCGTAGGAACTGACCCCGCAGCCGCGGGTGTCCCGGTTTGAGAGTACGACGGTAATTTGCTTATTTCCACATTTAAGCTTAAAAACATGGCGTTAGAGGGTGAGAACTCGAAACAGCCCCCGAACGGCCCCTTGGGTGGCACCAACACCTCCCACGGGACCAACGTAACTCGTAGGAACTGACCCCACAGCCTCGGGTGTCCCGGTTTGAGAGTACGGCAGTAATTTGCTTATTTCCACACTTAGGCTTGAAAACACGGCGTTAGAGGGTGAGAACTCGAAACAGCTCCCGAACGGCCCCGTGGGTGGCACCAACACCTCCCACGGGACAACCGTGACTCGTAGGAACTGACCCCGCAGCCGCGGGTGTCCCGGTTTGAGAGTACGACGGTAATTTGCTTATTTCCACATTTAGGCTTGAAAACATGGCGTTAAAGGGTGAGAACTCAAAACAGCCCCCGAACGGCCCCGTGGGTGTCACCAACACCTCCCACGGGACCAACGTAACTCGTAGGAACTGACCCCGCAGCCGCGGGTGTCCCGGTTTGAGAGTACGGCAGTAATTTGCTTATTTCCACACTTAGGCTTGAAAACATGGCGTTAGAGGGTGAGAACTCGAAACAGCCCCCGAACGGCCCCGTGGGTGGCACCAACACCTCCCACGGGACCAACCTAACTCATAGGAACTGACCCCGCAGCCTCGGGTGTCCCGGTTTGAGAGTACAACAGTAACTTGCTTATTTCCACACTTAGGGTTGAAAACATGGCGTTAGAGGGTGAGAACTCGAAACAACCCCCGAACGGCCCCGTGGGTGGCACCAACACCTCCCACGGGACCAACGTAACTCGTAGGAACTGACCCCGCAGCCTCGAGTTTCCCGGTTTGAGAATACGGCAGTAATTTGCTTATTTCCACACTTAGGCTTGAAAACATGGCGTTAGAGGGTGCGAACTCGAAACAGCCCCCGAACGGCCCCGTGGGTGGCACCAACACCTCCCACGGGACCAACGTAACTCGTAGGAACTGACCCCGCAGCCGCGGGTGTCCCGGTTTGAGAGTACGACGGTAATTTGCTTATTTCCTCACTTAGGCTTGAAAACATGGCGTTAGAGGGTGAGAACTCGAAACATCCAATGAACGGCCCCGTGGGTAGCACCAACACCTCCCACGGGACCAACATAACTCGTAGGAACTGACCCCGCAGCCGCGGGTGTCCCGGTTTGAGAGTACGGCAGTAATTTGCTTATTTCCACATTTAAGCTTAAAAACATGGCGTTAGAGGGTGAGAATTCGGAACAGCCCCCGAACGGCCCCGTGGGTGGCACCAACACCTCCCACGGGACCAACGTAACTCGTAGGAACTGACCCCGCAGCCGCGGGTGTCCCGGTTTGAGAGTACGGCAGTAATTTGCTTATTTCCACACTTAGGCTTGAAAACATGGCGTTAGAGGGTGAGAACTCGAAACAGCCCCCGAACGGCCCCGTGGGTGGCACCAACACCTCCCACGGGACCAACGTAACTCGTAGGAACTGACCCCGCAGCCGCGGGTGTCTCGATTTGAGAGTACGACGGTAATTTGCTTATTTCCTCACTTAGGCTTGAAAACATGGCGTTAGAGGGTGAGAACTCGAAACATCCAATGAACGGCCCCGTGGGTAGCACCAACACCTCCCACGGGACCAACGTGACTCGTAGGAACTGACCCCCCAGCCGCGGGTGTCTCGGTTTGAGAGTACGACGGTAATTTGCTTATTTCCACATTTAGGCTTGAAAACATGGCGTTAAAGGGTGAGAACTCAAAACAGCCCCCGAACGGCCCCGTGGGTGGCACCAACACCTCCCACGGGACCAACGTAACTCGTAGGAACTGACCCCGCAGCCGCGGGTGTCCCGGTTTGAGAGCACGGCAGTAATTTGCTTATTTCCACACTTAGGCTTGAAAACATGGCGTTAGAAGGTGAGAACTCGAAACAGCCCCCGAACGGCCCCGTGGGTGGCACCCACACCTCCCACGGGACCAACGTAACTCGTAGGAACTGACCCCGCAGCCTCGGGTGTCCCGGTTTGAGAGTACGGCAGTAATTTGCTTATTTCCACACTTAGGCTTGAAAACATGGCGTTAGAGGGTGAGAACTCGAAACAGCCCCCGAACGGCCCCGTGGGTGGCACCAACACCTCCCACGGGACCAACGTAACTCGTAGGAACTGACCCCGCAGCCTCGGGTGTCCAGGTTTGAGAGTACGGCAGTAATTTGCTTATTTCCACACTTAGGCTTGAAAACATGGCGTTAGAGGGTGCGAACTCGAAACAGCCCCCGAACGGCCCCGTGGGTGGCACCAACACCTCCCACGGGACCAACGTAACTCGTAGGAACTGACCCCGCAGCCGCGGGTGTCCCGGTTTGAGAGTACGACGGTAATTTGCTTATTTCCTCACTTAGGCTTGAAAACATGGCGTTAGAGGGTGAGAACTCGAAACATCCAATGAACGGCCCCGTGGGTAGCACCAACACCTCCCACGGGACCAACGTAACTCGTAGGAACTGACCCCGCAGCCGCGGGTGTCCCGGTTTGAGAGTACGGCAGTAATTTGCTTATTTCCACATTTAAGCTTAAAAACATGGCGTTAGAGGGTGAGAATTCGGAACAGCCCCCGAACGGCCCCGTGGGTGGCACCAACACCTCCCACGGGACCAATGTAACTCGTAGGAACTGACCCCGCTGCCGCGGGTGTCCCGGTTTGAGAGTACGGCAGTAATTTGCTTATTTCCACACTTAGGCTTGAAAACATGGCGTTAGAGGGTGAGAACTCGAAACAGCCCCCGAACGGCCCCGTGGGTGGCACCAACACCTCCCACGGGACCAAAGTAACTCGTAGGAACAGACCCCGCAGCCTCGGGTGTCCCGGTTTGAGAGTACGGCAGTAATTTGCTTATTTCCACACTTTGGCTTGAAAACATGGCGTTAGAGGGTGAGAACTCGAAACAGCCCCCGAACGGCCCCGTGGGTGGCACCAACACCTCCCACGGGACCAACGTAACTCGTAGGAACTGACCCCGCAGCCTCGGGTGTCCCGGTTTGAGAGTACGGCAGTAATTTGCTTATTTCCACACTTAGGCTTGAAAACATGGCGTTAGAGGGTGAGAACTCGAAACAGCCCCTGAACGGCCCCGTGGGTGGCACCAACACCTCCCACGGGACCAACGTAACTCGTAGGAACTGACCCCGCAGCCTCGGGTGTCCCGGTTTGAGAGTACGGCAGTAATTTGCTTATTTCCACACTTAGGCTTGAAAACATGGCGTTAGAGGGTGAGAACTCGAAACAGCCCCAGAACGGCCCCGTGGGTGGCAGTAACACCTCCCACGGGACCAACGTAACTCGTAGAAACTGACCCCGCAGCCTCGGGTTTCCCGGTTTGAGAGTAAGGCAGTAATTTGCTTATTTCCACACTTAGGCTTGAAAACATGGCGTTAGAGGGTGAGAACTCGAAACAGCCCCCGAACGGCCCCGTGGGTGGCACCAACACCTCCCACGGGACCAACGTAACTCGTAGGAACTGACCCCGCAGCCGCGGGTGTCCCGGTTTGAGAGTACGACAGTATTTTGCGTATTTCCACACTTAGGCTTGAAAACATGGCGTTAGAGGGTGAAAACTCGAAACAATCCCCGAACGGCCCCGTGGGTGGCACCAACACCTCCCACGGGACCAACGTAACTCGTAGGAACTGACCCCGCAGCCGCGGGTGTCCCGGTTTGAGAGTACGACGGTAATTTGCTTATTTCCACATTTAAGCTTAAAAACATGGCGTTAGAGGGTGAGAACTCGAAACAGCCCCCGAACGGCCCCTTGGGTGGCACCAACACCTCCCACGGGACCAACGTAACTCGTAGGAACTGACCCCACAGCCTCGGGTGTCCCGGTTTGAGAGTACGGCAGTAATTTGCTTATTTCCACACTTAGGCTTGAAAACACGGCGTTAGAGGGTGAGAACTCGAAACAGCTCCCGAACGGCCCCGTGGGTGGCACCAACACCTCCCACGGGACAACCGTGACTCGTAGGAACTGACCCCGCAGCCGCGGGTGTCCCGGTTTGAGAGTACGACGGTAATTTGCTTATTTCCACATTTAGGCTTGAAAACATGGCGTTAAAGGGTGAGAACTCAAAACAGCCCCCGAACGGCCCCGTGGGTGTCACCAACACCTCCCACGGGACCAACGTAACTCGTAGGAACTGACCCCGCAGCCGCGGGTGTCCCGGTTTGAGAGTACGGCAGTAATTTGCTTATTTCCACACTTAGGCTTGAAAACATGGCGTTAGAGGGTGAGAACTCGAAACAGCCCCCGAACGGCCCCGTGGGTGGCACCAACACCTCCCACGGGACCAACCTAACTCATAGGAACTGACCCCGCAGCCTCGGGTGTCCCGGTTTGAGAGTACAACAGTAACTTGCTTATTTCCACACTTAGGGTTGAAAACATGGCGTTAGAGGGTGAGAACTCGAAACAACCCCCGAACGGCCCCGTGGGTGGCACCAACACCTCCCACGGGACCAACGTAACTCGTAGGAACTGACCCCGCAGCCTCGAGTTTCCCGGTTTGAGAATACGGCAGTAATTTGCTTATTTCCACACTTAGGCTTGAAAACATGGCGTTAGAGGGTGCGAACTCGAAACAGCCCCCGAACGGCCCCGTGGGTGGCACCAACACCTCCCACGGGACCAACGTAACTCGTAGGAACTGACCCCGCAGCCGCGGGTGTCCCGGTTTGAGAGTACGACGGTAATTTGCTTATTTCCTCACTTAGGCTTGAAAACATGGCGTTAGAGGGTGAGAACTCGAAACATCCAATGAACGGCCCCGTGGGTAGCACCAACACCTCCCACGGGACCAACATAACTCGTAGGAACTGACCCCGCAGCCGCGGGTGTCCCGGTTTGAGAGTACGGCAGTAATTTGCTTATTTCCACATTTAAGCTTAAAAACATGGCGTTAGAGGGTGAGAATTCGGAACAGCCCCCGAACGGCCCCGTGGGTGGCACCAACACCTCCCACGGGACCAACGTAACTCGTAGGAACTGACCCCGCAGCCGCGGGTGTCCCGGTTTGAGAGTACGGCAGTAATTTGCTTATTTCCACACTTAGGCTTGAAAACATGGCGTTAGAGGGTGAGAACTCGAAACAGCCCCCGAACGGCCCCGTGGGTGGCACCAACACCTCCCACGGGACCAACGTAACTCGTAGGAACTGACCCCGCAGCCGCGGGTGTCTCGATTTGAGAGTACGACGGTAATTTGCTTATTTCCTCACTTAGGCTTGAAAACATGGCGTTAGAGGGTGAGAACTCGAAACATCCAATGAACGGCCCCGTGGGTAGCACCAACACCTCCCACGGGACCAACGTGACTCGTAGGAACTGACCCCCCAGCCGCGGGTGTCTCGGTTTGAGAGTACGACGGTAATTTGCTTATTTCCACATTTAGGCTTGAAAACATGGCGTTAAAGGGTGAGAACTCAAAACAGCCCCCGAACGGCCCCGTGGGTGGCACCAACACCTCCCACGGGACCAACGTAACTCGTAGGAACTGACCCCGCAGCCGCGGGTGTCCCGGTTTGAGAGCACGGCAGTAATTTGCTTATTTCCACACTTAGGCTTGAAAACATGGCGTTAGAAGGTGAGAACTCGAAACAGCCCCCGAACGGCCCCGTGGGTGGCACCAACACCTCCCACGGGACCAACGTAACTCGTAGGAACTGACCCCGCAGCCTCGGGTGTCCCGGTTTGAGAGTACAACAGTAACTTGCTTATTTCCACACTTAGGGTTGAAAACATGGCGTTAGAGGGTGAGAACTCGAAACAACCCCCGAACGGCCCCGTGGGTGGCACCAACACCTCCCACGGGACCAACGTAACTCGTAGGAACTGACCCCGCAGCCTCGGGTTTCCCGGTTTGAGAATACGGCAGTAATTTGCTTATTTCCACACTTAGGCTTGAAAACATGGCGTTAGAGGGTGCGAACTCGAAACAGCCCCCGAACGGCCCCGTGGGTGGCACCAACACCTCCCACGGGACCAACGTAACTCGTAGGAACTGACCCCGCAGCCGCGGGTGTCCCGGTTTGAGAGTACGACGGTAATTTGCTTATTTCCTCACTTAGGCTTGAAAACATGGCGTTAGAGGGTGAGAACTCGAAACATCCAATGAACGGCCCCGTGGGTAGCACCAACACCTCCCACGGGACCAACGTAACTCGTAGGAACTGACCCCGCAGCCGCGGGTGTCCCGGTTTGAGAGTACGGCAGTAATTTGCTTATTTCCACATTTAAGCTTAAAAACATGGCGTTAGAGGGTGAGAATTCGGAACAGCCCCCGAACGGCCCCGTGGGTGGACCCAACACCTCCCACGGGACCAATGTAACTCGTAGGAACTGACCCCGCTGCCGCGGGTGTCCCGGTTTGAGAGTACGGCAGTAATTTGCTTATTTCCACACTTAGGCTTGAAAACATGGCGTTAGAGGGTGAGAACTCGAAACAGCCCCCGAACGGACCCGTGGGTGGCACCAACACCTCCCACGGGACCAAAGTAACTCGTAGGAACAGACCCCGCAGCCTCGGGTGTCCCGGTTTGAGAGTACGGCAGTAATTTGCTTATTTCCACACTTAGGCTTGAAAACATGGCGTTAGAGGGTGAGAACTCGAAACAGCCCCCGAACGGCCCCGTGGGTGGCACCAACACCTCCCACGGGACCAACGTAACTCGTAGGAACTGACCCCGCAGCCTCGGGTGTCCCGGTTTGAGAGTACGGCAGTAATTTGCTTATTTCCACACTTAGGCTTGAAAACATGGCGTTAGAGGGTGAGAACTCGAAACAGCCCCTGAACGGTCCCGTGGGTGGCACCAACACCTCCCACGGGACAAACGTAACTCGTAGGAACTGACCCCGCAGCCTCGGGTGTCCCGGTTTGAGAGTACGGCAGTAATTTGCTTATTTCCACACTTAGGCTTGAAAACATGGCGTTAGAGGGTGAGAACTCGAAACAGCCCCAGAACGGCCCCGTGGGTGGCAGTAACACCTCCCACGGGACCAACGTAACTCGTAGAAACTGACCCCGCAGCCTCGGGTTTCCCGGTTTGAGAGTAAGGCAGTAATTTGCTTATTTCCACACTTAGGCTTGAAAACATGGCGTTAGAGGGTGAGAACTCGAAACAGCCCCCGAACGGCCCCGTGGGTGGCACCAACACCTCCCACGGGACCAACGTAACTCGTAGGAACTGACCCCGCAGCTGCGGGTGTCCCGGTTTGAGAGTACGACAGTATTTTGCGTATTTCCACACTTAGGCTTGAAAACATGGCGTTAGAGGGTGAAAACTCGAAACAATCCCCGAACGGCCCCGTGGGTGGCACCAACACCTCCCACGGGACCAACGTAACTCGTAGGAACTGACCCCGCAGCCGCGGGTGTCCCGGTTTGAGAGTACGACGGTAATTTGCTTATTTCCACATTTAAGCTTGAAAACATGGCGTTAGAGGCTGAGAACTCGAAACAGCCCCCGAACGGCCCCGTGGGTGGCACCAACACCTCCCACGGGACCAACGTAACTCGTAGGAACTGACCCCGCAGCCGCGGGTGTCCCGGTTTGAGAGTACGACGGTAATTTGCTTATTTCCTCACTTAGGCTTGAAAACATGGCGTTAGAGGGTGAGAACTCGAAACATCCAATGAACGGCCCCGTGGGTAGCACCAACACCTCCCACGGGACCAACGTGACTCGTACGAACTGACCCCGCAGCCGCGGGTGTCTCGGTTTGAGAGTACGACGGTAATTTGCTTATTTCCACATTTAGGCTTGAAAACATGGCGTTAAAGGGTGAGAACTCAAAACAGCCCCCGAACGGCCCCGTGGGTGGCACCAACACCTCCCACGGGACCAACGTAACTCGTAGGAACTGACCCCGCAGCCGCGGGTGTCCCGGTTTGAGAGCACGGCAGTAATTTGCTTATTTCCACACTTAGGCTTGAAAACATGGCGTTAGAGGGTGAGAACTCGAAACAGCCCCCGAACGGCCCCGTGGGTGGCACCAACACCTCCCACGGGACCAACGTAACTCGTAGGAACTGACCCCGCAGCCTCGGGTGTCCCGGTTTGAGAGTACAACAGTAACTTGCTTATTTCCACACTTAGGGTTGAAAACATGGCGTTAGAGGGTGAGAACTCGAAACAACCCCCGAACGGCCCCGTGGGTGGCACCAACACCTCCCACGGGACCAACGTAACTCGTAGGAACTGACCCCGCAGCCTCGGGTTTCCCGGTTTGAGAATACGGCAGTAATTTGCTTATTTCCACACTTAGGCTTGAAAACATGGCGTTAGAGGGTGCGAACTCGAAACAGCCCCCGAACGGCCCCGTGGGTGGCACCAACACCTCCCACGGGACCAACGTAACTCGTAGGAACTGACCCCGCAGCCGCGGGTGTCCCGGTTTGAGAGTACGACGGTAATTTGCTTATTTCCTCACTTAGGCTTGAAAACATGGCGTTAGAGGGTGAGAACTCGAAACATCCAATGAACGGCCCCGTGGGTAGCACCAACACCTCCCACGGGACCAACGTAACTCGTAGGAACTGACCCCGCAGCCGCGGGTGTCCCGGTTTGAGAGTACGGCAGTAATTTGCTTATTTCCACATTTAAGCTTAAAAACATGGCGTTAGAGGATGAGAATTCGGAACAGCCCCCGAACGGCCCCGTGGGTGGCACCAACACCTCCCACGGGACCAATGTAACTCGTAGGAACTGACCCCGCTGCCGCGGGTGTCCCGGTTTGAGAGTACGGCAGTAATTTGCTTATTTCCACACTTAGGCTTGAAAACATGGCGTTAGAGGGTGAGAACTCGAAACAGCCCCCGAACGGACCCGTGGGTGGCACCAACACCTCCCACGGGACCAAAGTAACTTGTAGGAACAGACCCCGCAGCCTCGGGTGTCCCGGTTTGAGAGTACGGCAGTAATTTGCTTATTTCCACACTTAGGCTTGAAAACATGGCGTTAGAGGGTGAGAACTCGAAACAGCCCCCGAACGGCCCCGTGGGTGGCACCAACACCTCCCACGGGACCAACGTAACTCGTAGGAACTGACCCCGCAGCCTCGGGTGTCCCGGTTTGAGAGTACGGCAGTAATTTGCTTATTTCCACACTTAGGCTTGAAAACATGGCGTTAGAGGGTGAGAACTCGAAACAGCCCCAGAACGGCCCCGTGGGTGGCAGTAACACCTCCCACGGGACCAACGTAACTCGTAGAAACTGACCCCGCAGCCTCGGGTTTCCCGGTTTGAGAGTAAGGCAGTAATTTGCTTATTTCCACACTTAGGCTTGAAAACATGGCGTTAGAGGGTGAGAACTCGAAACATCCCCCGAACGGCCCCGTGGGTGGCACCAACACCTCCCACGGGACCAACGTAACTCGTAGGAACTGACCCCGCAGCCGCGGGTGTCCCGGTTTGAGAGTACGACAGTATTTTGCGTATTTCCACACTTAGGCTTGAAAACATGGCGTTAGAGGGTGAAAACTCGAAACAATCCCCGAACGGCCCCGTGGGTGGCACCAACACCTCCCACGGGACCAACGTAACTCGTAGGAACTGACCCCGCAGCCGCGGGTGTCCCGGTTTGAGAGTACGACGGTAATTTGCTTATTTCCACATTTAAGCTTAAAAACATGGCGTTAGAGGGTGAGAACTCGAAACAGCCCCCGAACGGCCCCGTGGGTGGCACCAACACCTCCCACGGGACCAACGTAACTCGTAGGAACTGACCCCACAGCCTCGGGTGTCCCGGTTTGAGAGTACGGCAGTAATTTGCTTATTTCCACACTTAGGCTTGAAAACACGGCGTTAGAGGGTGAGAACTCGAAACAGCCCCCGAACGGCCCCGTGGGTGGCACCAACACCTCCCACGGGACCAACGTGACTCGTAGGAACTGACCCCGCAGCCGCGGGTGTCCCGGTTTGAGAGTACGACGGTAATTTGCTTATTTCCACATTTAGGCTTGAAAACATGGCGTTAAAGGGTGAGAACTCAAAACAGCCCCCGAACGGCCCCGTGGGTGGCACCAACACCTCCCACGCGACCAACGTAACTCGTAGGAACTGACCCCGCAGCCGCGGGTGTCCCGGTTTGAGAGTACGGCAGTAATTTGCTTATTTCCACACTTAGGCTTGAAAACATGGCGTTAGAGGGTGAGAACTCGAAACAGCCCCCGAACGGCCCCGTGGGTGGAACCAACACCTCCCACGGGACCAACGTAACTCGTAGGAACTGACCCCGCAGCCGCGGGTGTCCCGGTTTGAGAGTACGACGGTAATTTGCTTATTTCCTCACTTAGGCTTGAAAACATGGCGTTAGAGGGTGAGAACTCGAAACATCCAATGAACGGCCCCGTGGGTAGCACCAACACCTCCCACGGGACCAACGTAACTCGTAGGAACTGACCCCGCTGCCGCGGGTGTCCCGGTTTTAGAGTACGGCAGTAATTTGCTTATTTCCACACTTAGGCTTGAAAACATGGCGTTAGAGGGTGAGAACTCGGAACAGCCCCCGAACGGCCCCGTGGGTGGAACCAACACCTCCCACGGGACCAATGTAACTCGTAGGAACTGACCCCGCAGCCTCGGGTGTCCCGGTTTGAGAGTACGGCAGTAATTTGCTTATTTCCACATTTAAGCTTAAAAACATGGCGTTAGAGGATGAGAATTCGGAACAGCCCCCGAACGGCCCCGTGGGTGGCACCAACACCTCCCACGGGACCAATGTAACTCGTAGGAACTGACCCCGCTGCCGCGGGTGTCCCGGTTTGAGAGTACGGCAGTAATTTGCTTATTTCCACACTTAGGCTTGAAAACATGGCGTTAGAGGGTGAGAACTCGAAACAGCCCCCGAACGGACCCGTGGGTGGCACCAACACCTCCCACGGGACCAAAGTAACTCGTAGGAACAGACCCCGCAGCCTCGGGTGTCCCGGTTTGAGAGTACGGCAGTAATTTGCTTATTTCCACACTTAGGCTTGAAAACATGGCGTTAGAGGGTGAGAACTCGAAACAGCCCCCGAACGGCCCCGTGGGTGGCACCAACACCTCCCACGGGACCAACGTAACTCGTAGGAACTGACCCCGCAGCCTCGGGTGTCCCGGTTTGAGAGTACGGCAGTAATTTGCTTATTTCCACACTTAGGCTTGAAAACATGGCGTTAGAGGGTGAGAACTCGAAACAGCCCCAGAACGGCCCCGTGGGTGGCAGTAACACCTCCCACGGGACCAACGTAACTCGTAGAAACTGACCCCGCAGCCTCGGGTTTCCCGGTTTGAGAGTAAGGCAGTAATTTGCTTATTTCCACACTTAGGCTTGAAAACATGGCGTTAGAGGGTGAGAACTCGAAACATCCCCCGAACGGCCCCGTGGGTGGCACCAACACCTCCCACGGGACAATCGTAACTCGTAGGAACTGACCCCGCAGCCGCGGGTGTCCCGGTTTGAGAGTACGACAGTATTTTGCGTATTTCCACACTTAGGCTTGAAAACATGGCGTTAGAGGGTGAAAACTCGAAACAATCCCCGAACGGCCCCGTGGGTGGCACCAACACCTCCCACGGGACCAACGTAACTCGTAGGAACTGACCCCGCAGCCGCGGGTGTCCCGGTTTGAGAGTACGACGGTAATTTGCTTATTTCCACATTTAAGCTTAAAAACATGGCGTTAGAAGGTGAGAACTCGAAACAGCCCCCGAACGGCCCCGTGGGTGGCACCAACACCTCCCACGGGACCAACGTAACTCGTAGGAACTGACCCCACAGCCTCGGGTGTCCCGGTTTGAGAGTACGGCAGTAATTTGCTTATTTCCACACTTAGGCTTGAAAACA